>JAQSUU010000638.1:4910833-6405000 GCA_038087645.1 Saccharum hybrid cultivar R570
CTGTATCCTCTGTGCTCCATGGTCGCCGTAGCCATTGGCTATGCAGTATTTTGGTCCTTCTCCCTCGCTGATATCTAGGTCTTTTTTCAATTTTTCTGGTATATCGTAAACGAACGAAGGCTCTGCATGACCGAGAGATATAGAGAGATGCCGGGGCCATGCACAGCAAAACTTGAGCGCCAAGGGAGGCACGTAACGATAAGAATCAAATCCACAAAAATCCAGATTCCTTTTCAGGAAAAAAAAGGTTCTCCAGATTATTTTGCCAAGGAGGCACGTAACGGTATCGAACGTAGTGATCACGGACTCACTCGACGCCTAGACGGACAAAGATGACCAAAGCATGCGGTTAGACAAAATCGCAGGACGTGTCTCCCACCACCACGCGTCCCGTCCCTGCGTAAGGAGAGTGCCCACCGCGTTTCGCGTCACCGACGACATCCTCGTCCAGGTTGCGCCCGCGCCCGGCCACGCTCCTTTCCCTGCCGCGGCCTGTCACCGAGTTGGAACTGCCGCCGCGAGACGGAGGGAAGGGAAGGGAGGTGAGGGAGAGGAGAGAAGAGGGTGAGGCACGCCGCGCGAGGTAGGAGCTGAAGCTATGTGGTAGGCCGCTGCCCGCCAGCCACCGGCGCTATTGTAATTGTGCAATATCCGATTTACTTTTGAAACATTCAGATGAAACACTACAACATACGTTTGAAGATAAATGAAACACATGAAACATGCGTATGAAATATCTGCAAAAACATCTGAAAACATTTGAAAAGCCATTACAAAGCATATGCAACATCCACATAAAACACTTGCAACATCTAAATAAGCACGCTTGCAACATACGTCTAAAAAAACAAATAAAACATTTGGAACAGACGCTTCCAACATATGTGTATAGCCATTGCAACATGTGCAACATCCCGATCTATTTTTGCAACATCCATATCAAACAATTGCAATATACCTCCGAAACATCTAAAATATTTGAAACATACGCTTACAACATGCGCTTTAAGCAAAGAGCTGGCAGGCGGGTGGGCGGGCCAGGCCGAGGAGCGAGCGGCGTGGGATGAGTCGCACGACAGGGGAAGCGCGACATCAACGCCGCGAGGCGGAGTAAGCGTGCGGCGTCCGAACGAGACGGACACCCGTGACCTATCATTATCGTTTTTTTATCCATCCTCTATTCCTCTAAATGAAATACGTGCTTTTATATTCTTCCTTTTGATAGAAATAGAGATTTTGAAACAAAAATCTCCTCTAAGTAGAGTGCAAGCCACCTTTTGAACAAATATTCCCATCCTATTGCTAGCAACAGAACTAAACTGACGAATTTTGGTATTCTTTATTTTCTTTGTATAGAAAATGTCAAACAAAACCAAACATTCATCTGAAACCTCTCCAGAATTTAGGCAGAAAAATGTGGTTTTTCTGTAAGAATTGGCTAAAAATCATGAATATTGGTAAAAAAAATTACAGATTCATCGAACCCAGAGATTTTTTTTTACCTTTTTCTTGACCAATTTAGAGTCAAACTCAAGCATTCGAATAGTCCTAGTTATGAAAATCAATAACTAGCATAATTACACACCTAGCCTTGCTCCAAGTGTGAGCTTGCACTAATTGGATTGTTCACCCTTCGTCCATCTCTTAGCCTTGCTCATCATCTTGTATGGACTTCACCTAGCTTTAAACAACACATAGCAAAAAGTTAGTTCACTAGTTGTCTTAATTACCAAAACTAAACATAGGGGCTTTTGGTCCTGTCACAATTGAATGTCATATAGTCCATTGTAATAACCACACCCTCGTCATGTGCACCTACGGAAGGTGCCACTCTCTGCACATGCTCTTTCACCACACCAGACGTGTATCAGAGTAGTTCACCACCACACCTTCAAATCCCAATCTTACACAATATTACAACTACAAAATGGAAGCACCTCTAAACAGAGTGAAATTCACCTGTGCCAGCACGTTCAACCGCTTGTCCATCTCATTCTGGGCAATCTAGGAAAAGAGACACGTTAAGGTCCAGTTAGGGGGTGTTCAGTCCTGGGTCGAAAAATTTTGGAGTGTCACATCGGATGTTTCATGAGATGTCGGAAGGGGTATTCGGAACTCGCCTGAAAACCACGAGACAAATTTATTAAGCCTAATTAATCCGTCATTAGCACATGTTTACTGTAGCATGACATTGTCAAATCATGGATTGATTAGGCTTGAAAAATTCGTCTCACAAATCTATCGCAATCTGTGTAACTAGTTATTTTTTTCGTCTACATTTAATACTCTATGCATGTGTCCAAACATCCGACGTAACGGGGTAAAAAATTTTAGGGGAGGAACTAAACACCCCCTTAGTCCCAAAAGGCCTGTTTGGAACATGTGGTGATGTTACCAGATTGTATGGATCACCGTCGAAATGTGCCTCGCACGGTCACTGCGAGCACCGAGATCATAGAGCATTTTCATCGAGGACACGCAGAGGCGCACTGCGAAACAACAGAGAGGAGGCGGGTGAAGGAGACCATACAATTGGGACTGAAGAAGGGGGAGATGGGTGCGCTGCTGTAGAGAGCGAGGGGTGCGAGCACCGAGACGAGGAGCTGCGCCAGCACCACGTCCTGGGGCCGACGCTTCCACCTCGGCCACAGCCGCGCCATGGCCGATGCCATGGCCCGTGGACCGGGGCCTCGCCTGGGATGTCCCACGCGACGCGGTGCAATCCGCCACCTCCGGATGCCTTTCCGTGCTCAGATGGAGAGAGAGCCTTCCGCCCTTCCACGTGTGACTAGAATGGGCCCAGTGTATGTATCACTGAGTTTGGTTTATAAGAATTTTTAAGGAACTTTTGTCTTTAATTGTATTTGCTATAGAGATCAATGGTGTTTTGCTTTTTTTAATTTTATCAATTTACCTCTATGTTTTCAGATGAAGACTTATGTCCCTTTGGAACAAAGGATCTTTTTTATGTTTCATGTATTTTTCGTGTAAAAATGAACTAATACCTATAAAATTCATATATGATTCCTATGAAATTCCCGCGTTCGTTCCAAAGCTGGCCTTAGTTTGTCCCTATGATGTTACAGTATTAAATAGTACCAATTCAGCTACAAAAGACAAGTATAACAATATGGATTTACCTCTATTTTAAAATCAAACATTTGGACTAAATTTTGATATATTTTAAAATATTTAGGGATAGATGCATAGTTATAATTATAATACTAATCGTGGTGATTAGATCGTTAGTGAACAGCCAATAGGTGATAATAGTATATCGCTCCTTAAGGAGTGGACTTAGCCATATTATCCGAGGAGCACCATGAACACCGAGACGAAGAGCAGTGCCAGCGGAATGTCCTAGGAGCGACACTTCCACTTTCACCACCGTTGTGCCATGGCTTTTCGTGAACAAGTGCTCACTAGGAACTGCCCCACGCCATGATTTTTTTGAGGGGGCAGCAGGGAAGGTCCATACCTATTTTTCTCTTTTTTTATTAATATATGCAGACAAAGAGTATTTACAAAGAGGACACAAGCCTAAGGAGGGAGAGAGAGAAAGAGAGTACATTAAGAGTATTTCTCTAGCCACAAATTGAGTGGGCCCTTGATCTTCTGCTTAGCCTTGATGGCTTGATGCACACCAGGGCTAGGTCCTCCTTGAAATGGGTTTCCATCTTGTCATCGAGGGGCTTGCATTGTCAAAAATGATATGATGTTATTTCTGGTTTTCCAGATGACCCAACAGTCTGTTATGACCACTTCTCTAAATATCGCGCTTTTAAAAAGGTTTATTGCATCAAGGATCATGTCTAGGGCCTGTAGAGTCAGATTCCAAATGATCGACACAGAGATCCAGCATGCTTGATACAAGGGCACTCAAAAAAGAGATGCATGATTGTCTCCTCTGAGCCACCATTGCAAAACACACAACTGTAATAATCAAGATGTCTATTTTTCCTCCTTAAAAGGTTTATAGTGTTTGGTTTGTCTCTAAGGAGGAGCCAAATGAGGAACTTATGTTTGCCCAAATTTGCTAGCTGATCACTTCCATTTGAAGAGTGGAGAAATCGGTTGAATCCCTAACAACCGAGTGTATGCTTTGTTGGTCTGAAGGTGTTGGTTCCCCAAATGTATTGCCACTTGCCATGAACCATGGGGTCCCAAATTCTCTCTTGGATTAGGTAAAGGAGACCATTGAGTTGCTAAGAAGCTTGAGATGACAAAGGGAGGCTGAAAATTTGGCTAGTTGTGTTATCCAAGAAGTATCTGCCTCAGCAGTTCAGCTTCTTTGCAGATGAGAAGAGTCATGGGAAGCACTCCTAGAGAGTATTGATAGGCCACAGGTCTTCCTAGAATAGGGATGTGTCGCCTTTACTTGGAGAACACATTGCTAACTTTCTAAAGTCAACTATGGGCTTGAGGATCTCTTTCCACTAGAAGTACCCTCATGGGATTCCTTGCCTAAGTGGTGAGGTTTTGGATCTGCAGAGGTTATTCTAGGTCGGCGTCGCTGAAGGAATGTCCACATGGTTATAAAATTTTTCAAGGAATTTAAGGAGGAGCATTGTGTTCTGGGCTCTTAGATCTATTATTCCAAGTCCTTCCTGGTCTTTAGGTTTGCAAGTTGTGTCCTAGGTAGCTAGGGAAGAATCTTTTTTGTAGATTTCTCCTCCACTCCAAAGTCAATGTTGTCGTGTCACTATTTAGTATGGCCCCTCGCCTTTGGGGTTGGGGTGGGTAGGGAAGGAGACGAGATGAGCATTGATGGTTTTTGTTTCCGATAGAATCAAGCACGACATCCTTACCATGGGTAAGGATATTCTAATATCTACGTATTTTTTCTGATATCGACAACTTTTATTTAGTTCCAAATTCTCCTTATGGCATTGCCCGATAAGTGTGGTCCCATAGACTGCTCGTTACAACAAAGACGCCCGAATCTTTGTTCCTTCCTGCTCCTTAAATGCTATTCATAATTGTGGTAGACCGTTTGGTTGCCTGGTTCATAATAGGGGCAAGCAGTGCTAGTTTGGTTGCCTTTTTCATCAAGCCAGGCTGGCTGCTGCGGATGTGCAAACCCTCCTCCACCCCCCCGCCCCCCAAGCTAGGCTCCGAGGAAACGTGACAATCGACCGTTTCTACCGTGCCTAGCTCACGTGGTGTGAGCGAGTGATGGAGCAGCGCACGGCGCGTAAAATAGAGAGATGTGGATGCGGCCATATACAGGTAACCAAACGGCAGCTCCATATAGCTAGGCTGAAATGACTCGGTAGCAATCTACAAGCGCTGGGCCTGGCCCTAGGTAGCCTGGCTCTGGGATACGAGCCTAGCTCTGTCCATACGAGAACCAAACATGCCTTGTTGGTGTGGTCTAAAAATAGACCTGCGGCGCATCATTTAACAAGTTTATGAAAGTACGATGCACCACTTAATAAGTTCAAAGATCCAGAAATACATTTTCAAAGGTACATGATCTAAACAGCATCCCTCGACAAGTCAACGAGCACAAGATTTTTCTGAGTGGTTGGTAGCTTTTTTTTTTCCATGACCGGCATGCCGTGCCCGGACGCAGGGGAGGAGCGTTGCATCCGTCCCACAAGCACGAAGCACGACCGCCGTCCGATTCGTAAGCATGGCTTTACCCGGTGCGTGCACCGTGCAGGCTAAGCGCCGCACGTACGGAAGTGCATTGCATCAGCATGCCTTTCTCGCGGTTTCAGTTGGCGGAAATGGCATGCGTGATTCTCGAGGGCAACCTTTTGGATCGTCTCCTCGAGACCTGCATGAGAATGACGACGATAATATAAAGTCGAAGTCGTTCTCCTTCCACACCGGCCTGCCAGCCATTGTGTTTGTGTGTTGTTAGCAGTTTAGCGATGATCCGCATCAGTTTTGAGCAAATTATGCTTAAAAAGATACGACTCGACAGTTATTACCGGAGTCCGGAAACTGGTTTTGGCATACATTTGCATGCATCCACCTTGCCTTTGCGTGCAACACATGAAGCTTGAAGCTTTATACTTGCCCCCCGTTTGGTCGTCGCGACGTCCGTGGTTCCTGCCGCGCAGCGCGCTCCTGAAGAAGTTCCTAGCTGTGCCTGTGTGTGTTTATGTTCTACCGTAATGGTTTGTCCTGCTGCATTTAACCTTGCCGGCGTTGTTACTAGCGGATGCTTTGCCGCTAGCGCTTTCTTCATCGACGGATGCTTCGTCATTGTTGTTGCTGGCCCCTCTTTGGCAGATACTTTGCTGCTGAGAGTGTCTTGGCCGCTCCCCGCTACGGATGCTTTGCCATAGGGGGTGTCTTTCTTCCCTGATGGATGCTTGGCCGTCTGTGGATCCCTGACGGATGCTTTGCCGCCATTGACTCTTTGGCCCCCTCTCTGGTAGATGCTTTGTTGCCGAGAGTGTGCTGGCTCGTTTCTTGGCGGATGCTTTGCCGCCGTGGTCGCTCGGTTCGTTGGCGGATGCTTTGTCACCGTTCTCTGGGTGGATGTTTTGCCACCACGGCTTAATCTTTTGCGTAGGAAACCATTGCGTTCTTGTTTTTATCGCAGGCACAGGGGCAGGTCTAGGGTGTTGAAGGCAGTCGCTCTCTCTTTGTATCTTTTATTGTTCCTATGTTTATCCCAGGTTATTCACTACTATCTTTGTGGTTTGTAATCTGTGTTATGAGCGTTCTCTCATAGCTGACTTGTAATTCACTTCTCTTAATGAAAAACGGGTTATATCCCCGATCGCGAAAAAAATACTATATTCCTATAGTTTATATATACATATGCATATAGCCAAGTGAAGTAGCGAGGTTTCAGTTGTCGATCATATGAACCTGCGGCATAAACTTTGGCTTAATATATATCTATCTCATCAACATCAAACAGCACGCCGCACGCATATATATCTCAAGCACATACAAACAAGAAACAAAGTTCCCGAATAGAACAAACAGTTTGTTTCACTGAACTGGATATACGGTTAGTGCCAGCCTCTGCCAACCCATGGCTAGTTCAACAAGTCAAGTGCATGCATCACTAAATCACGCTAACCAATTTACTCATGATGCATTTAAATTTATTTCCTTCCCTGGATATGAATGTGATCTAGTAGTCTTTGCAAACCCATTGACAGATGTACTGTGATTCGGGAAAAAAAAACTAAATGACATTGACAGATGTACTGTGATTCAGAAAAAAAAACTAATGACAGGTTGTCATCATCACACACAAACCGATTCTTTATGTACGAGTTGTTATGCTAACGGGCATGTAGCCTAGTTGTTACAAGAGCGTCATTAGTGGCAAATATTCCACGACGATTTAACGACGTTGTGCTTTCAGTAGTAGGTGACGTTCTCGTCGATAGCGAAACGTCTATCTCAAGGATTTGCCAGCACAGTCTTTGAATATGCTCTAGGAATTAGGTTTGTGTGCGTTGATAGGGGTGAGTGTTTATGTTGTGACTAAGTTGTCCTGTGTAATTGGAAAAAAAATAGTAAGTGGAGCATGTATTGGAACGACATTCTTTATGTTGTGACCGCTGCTGACGCGGCCGACACCTAAGCGGCCGCCAGGTGGGGCCCCGGGGCATCTGGCGGTCGACTCGATCGGAACGTTGGCTGGTGTACGTCGTCACGCGGCGGGCCTGGGCCCCGCCTCCAGCACTGACCGCCAGAGCGGGTCCACCTCGCCGTCGCCGGCCGTTGCCAGCCACGCGTCCACGTCGTCGAACAGGGTCCGCTTGCTGGGCGGCGCAGAGAGGCGGTCGCCGGGCACCCCGATCGCCGCGGCGCGCCCGTCCACGAGCGAGCGGAAGAACACGTCCCGGAGCTCCCACCCGCCGCCGCCGCTCGCCACGCCCAGCCCGCCGCGGCACTTCTGCCACGGGAAATCGAACACCCCCTTGGGCCGCTGCCACGCCGCCCCGGGCCCGGCCTCGCTGCCGCCGGCTGCCGGCGCGGGTGCCTGAGCCACGGCTGCCGGCGGCGCCATCTCCTCGAAGGCCACCTCCGCCACCGCGTCCGCCGCCCGCTGCTGCTGCCGCCGCCTCCCTGTCGCCGCCGCCGCGGACTCCTCCTCCCCCTGCCGCGCGCGCTTCCTGTCGCCCTCCTGCTGCCGATCCATGCGCGCCGCTAATAACAGCACCATGCAACAACATTTCATCAGCTCCAAGACAAGGAATCGCCCCATGCCATGCATGGAAGATCGACGACGCGACACGAACGATGACAACACAAGGAGAGAAGAGAGCACGCAGCGCATGCATTCCATTACGCACCTGATCGATCCGAGCAAGGATGATGGCGTGGTTGTGCGGAGGCGGACGACGTCGTCGTCACCTCGTCTCGGAGAGGGAGAGGAGGCGGGAGGTGGTGGTTGGTGTATGTATGAGCTGTGTGTCCAAGGGTTGTGTGGATGGATATCTATATATACACTCCATGGACTGGCCGGGGCTGCGGGTAGGATGATGAGAGGCAGAGGCTGATGGGCGAGCGTTTAGCACGGCCTGCGCCCTAAGCACACTGGATCAGAACAATCTACCATACCATGTGGTCGATTTTTTTGTAATTAATAATCACGAATTTACTAGCCTTCCTAAATACTCTAGCTATAGTCTATAGTGTGTGTGTGGTATTGGAAGAAGATTTCGTGGTTTTGATTGCCAACTTTGAGAAAGATTTGGGGTGCATATAGGGTGTGCATTGAATTCAATCTAAGGGGAGTGTGTGAGAGGCTTGATTTAGAGGAATGTAGCTAATGCAATCAATAAGTTTTTCTTCATTCTATCATGGTACTTGTGGATAGTTGCAATCTGGCATTGGCAGAAAAAAAAACTATACTACATGGATACCTTCTTTCTTAATTAAAAAAGATCTGTAACTACCTGTTGGGCTACTGGTGAAGGAAAACATTGGTTACCGGATCTTTCCATGAGATCTGCACTGAGATCTGTGTTGGTCAACGGATCGTAGCATGCACATGCTCGACTCCAAGATCCCCTATGGCCACTAGCGTAATGGCGCTAGTGGAGATGGCAAAGAGAACGTCATACTAAGGTAAGGAGGAGATATAAGGCATAAGAGTAGAAGGGTGGTGTGCTTTGATGACTGCAGGCGCCTGCAAGTAACCAGCTGGAGGCGTCAGTTATCGTATCTTGCCATGAGATTTGCACTGAGATCTGTGTTGGTCAATGCATCGTAGTATGCACATGCTCGACTCCGAGATCCCTATGGCCACTGGCGTAATGGCGCTAGTGCAGATGATAAAGAGAATGTCACACTAAGGTAAGGAGGAGATACAAGCCATAAGAGTACAAGCGTGGTGTGCTTTGATGACTGCAGATGCCTGCAAGTACCTGTTGGAGACGTCGATTACTGTATCTTGCCATGAGATCTGCACTGAGATCTATGTTGGTCAAAGCATCATAGCATGCACATGCTCGACTCCAAGATCCCTATGGCCACTGGTGTAACGACACTAGCGGAGATGACAAAGAGAAATCACACATTCACACTAAGGTAAGGAGGAAACACAAGCCATAATAGTAGAAAGGCGTGGTGTGCTTTGATGACCGCAGGCGCCTGCAAGTACCTGCTAGAGACGTCGATTGCGCCGTATCTTGTCACGAGATCATGTGTTGGTCAATGCAATCGTAGCATTCGTCACACTCAACTCCAAGATCCCCATGGCTGCTGGCACAACGGCGCTAGCAAAAATGACAAAGACAAAATCACACCAAGGTAAAAGACAAAATCACACCAAGGTAAGGAAGAGACAAGCCATAAGAGTTGAATTGTGGTGTTGCTTTGATGACCGTAGGCGCCTGCAATTACCTATTGGCAAACAAAACGTCAGTTACCGCATCTTGTCATGAGATCTACACTGAGATATGTGTTTCTCAACTCCATTGCTAGCAGAGATGAAAAGAGAACATCAACCAAGGTAAGGGGAAGACACAAGCCATAAGAGTAGAAGGGTGTTGTTGTTGATGAATGTAGGCGTCCATGGAGACGAAGGGGACCGAAGACGAGCACTTCCCCATTACGATTGTGGCATGGGTAGCAAGATCAATCGAAGATGGGCCTACTAAAATTGTTGTAGTGTGGATACAATAGGTGAATTGAAGCAAAATCGGAAGGAAGGTCGATACCTGCAAATCGATTGTACGATTTATAGCACCAGTATCAAGATTGGTCGACATGATGAGGTAGCTAAACTGTTGCGGTATGGCTATGAGAGGCGTTGGTTGAGGTAAACTTGGAAAGTATGGGAGGTCGATGCACTAGTGGCGAGAGGTTGAAGGAGGGATATGCTGGCTCCAATATATATTGCAGCCGCCGAGTACTGAGTAGGATGTGAGGGAAGAAAATATGCGAGTAAGAAAGCGATTAAATAGAATGATGGACCAAAGTAACAGTGGGAGGATCGTCATCACGGTTAATTCTGGAAACCTTTGTTGTTCATCTATGCACCAGAGTAGTCATAATGGTTAATTCTAGAAATCTTTGTAACTCTATTTTTATCTTTTTAAATTATATTTCTCATGAGGGAGAGGGACACTCTTCTGATCTAATTATAGAGTATTATAACTAGCTAGTTCGATTAGTATTATAAGGGGAAAATAACAAAGGGCAACTTAGGTACTGAAAGACGAGTCTTCAAGGGGTCTCATGCATTTTGCTCCATCTATATCTTTGGGCTCCCACAGACTAATATCTGAGCACCCTGCGTTAGGCGGCAGAAATCCGGAGCTACTAGCAAACTTGGCAGGTACCTACGCAAGGTATAGCCAACGTGACACCATTTCTGTCATCACCTCGTCTCCATGACATCCTCATCCTGCCCACCCCCCTACCCACCCACCGGTGCATGCATGGGCTACGTGCGTCGGCTGTGGCGTCTCGGTCACGTACGCCAAGAAAAACGGCCACACACAAACTGGCAGCCAGTGAAAGGTGAAAAAACTCCAGGTAGTACGTTGCAGCTGTTTCCGCGATCATAGCAGGCGTGTTGCAGCTGTTCTGAGGGCTGTCACTCACACTCTCTCACATTTCAGTTACCAACATCTCGGTGACATACTTCCTGAAAACCAGGACTCGCCGGAACTATTCTTTGTAGCGATACAAAGTGGTTCGTCAAGGAATCCGTAAAAAGATTTAATTTTCAAGATATATAAACTATGGGACGGATTATGTGAGTCAATATAATAAGCAAGATTGTAGATTATGATAATAATCTACTCCCCTTATCCCAAAATAAGTGATATTTTAGGTTTGTCCTAAATCAAACCATTTCAAGTTTGACTAAATTTATATAAAAAATACTAATGTTTATGATACCAAAAAAGTATTATTGGATTTGTCATGAAATATATGTTTATATTCTACCTGCTCAGTGTCCTAAATATGAATGTTCTTTTCTATAAATTTGGTCAAACTAGAAATGGTTTGACTTAGGACAAACCTAAAACATCACTTATTTTGGGACGGAGGGAGTAGCTAGTTTGGATCCTGAGATTATTATACAGGTGTATTATTCTTAGTTGGACTTATAATCTAAAAAAACATGTTTGAGATGGATTATAGGATTACAATAACCTGTGGTTATATTATATATATTATTACAAATGATACGGTACTCCGACCCCTTTACTTAGAGCACCTCCAATACTTCTAAAAAAACAATTGGTAAATCGATGAATTTCAAGTGGCTAAAAAAACTTGGGAGCATATTTGTTGGCTTCCTCCAACAGTTTCTAATCATATCAAAATTAAATTGTAAAAAATAAAAAGGCTTACCTCATTCAATGGATCATATATGCATCAATTAGATGTAAAAAATCTTTATATGTATGGTTTCATTATTTATCCTATTATAAAAAATTAAAATTAAATAAAATATACATTTGACCTTTTACCTTTTATAGGTGATAATAGATGATTCTAACCATCTGATCTAATCAGATAAACGACTTACAGTTATTTAGAAGTACCACACACACCAAAGCCTATATTATAAACCAACCTATATAATAATCTAGGATGTTTTGATCTACCTTCAGATTATTTTTTATCTGATTACTGTAGTTTAAATTGGGGGTCAAACAGACTCTTAATCGTGTTTGGTGATGAAATGAACTGTCTGTTAATTGATTCTAGAATCTGGGATCAAATAGTGCTCGTGCTCGTGCTCGCCCTTATATACAATGTGGGTGTCATTGGCCGCTAGCCGCCCATATATCCGAAGTCAGCTCTGAAGAATAGAGAGAGAGGTAGATAAACTGCAGGCACAGATAGATTATCGTCGTCTTCTGTACGCCTTGAGTACGTACTGGGTAGCTACGTGTGCACCATCTCGCTCAGTGGCACTCTGCACGTACTAGAGGCATATGCAGTTGCCATCTGGCCGATTGGATTACTTGCTTTGCTCCAAGAGGATATATATGACACCTGTCAACGGATGGAACAAACAAGAAGGTCGTCGTCGTCGTCAATGACCTAACCTTCAACGCAATTATAGATCCCTAAACAAAATCCAGCTGCATCACGATTCATACCATACCGTATGTAATAATAAGGACACCATTTCACATTTACAAAGCCCAAGTATAATGTGCTATACCACGCTCTCCACTGGTGATGTATTGGAGACGTATGCATGGAAGAAAGAAGATTGAGGCAGCAGCGGACTCAGTGCTTGAATAGTGTCCGGACGAAGCTCAAGGCGTCCATAAGATCCTGTGTTTTTGAGGCATGTCGACGCTGGAGCCCGAGCGGGCGCCCAAGGTCGCCAGACCCTGAGTCCGTTGTGGTGAGCGGTCCCTTGATGACTTAGACCTTATTTAGATCATCAGGTGCTAATAGTTCATAGCTAATATTAGCTGGTTGGCCTAAATTATATATAAGATAGTTCTTACTCTCTCCGTCCTAAATCCTAATATATAAGGTGTAACCACTTTTTATTCAATTCCTATAATGCAAGATGTGCTCTCTTTCTCTCTCTAAAGGGTGTGCATCCATTACCACCTAGAGAGAGAATTAAATATGTTCTTTGGTCTTTGGACTAAAGGTAGTTACGCCTTATATAACAGGACACAGTGAGTAGCATAGCTGGATATTCAGCTAACTGGCTGGACCCGTTTGAATCTTAATAAACTAATTATTGTTTAGCAGTTAACTATTAGCTCCATGGATCAAGCAGGTTTTAGACTTCTATTTGGATACACCTAACTACTAGTTAGTTGTTAAAACTTAGCTAGGTTGGATCCAAATGGGCCCAACTAATAGGTCTGGTAATCGTTAGCTGAACACCAGCTAACAACTATCTCACTAGATACCAAATTGCGAAAGGAATCTTTTGCTCTTCTACCTACCTCTATTAACATGCCTTACCAATAACAAATAGACAAGGACGGACGTTATAAACAAAACAACAAATCCATCCACCTTTTAGCTAGTGAATTCAAATCACACCCTCTAATAGCGAGTTAGTTAGTATATCAGCTGTGAACTATTAGGCGCAGCTAACTATTAAATGCTATTAGATCCAAAATTGGACCATAATATGCCAGGTCAGGGCCATTGTCCTTCATCTTTCATTTCTCTAAACACATATGTTGAGGCGCTGCTAGAAACTAGATCGTAGGTGTGAACACCCCAATCTAGAAGCCACCAGATCTGGGTTTGGGCGGGCCTACTGCCATTCACCGACGGCAGATCAATGGAAAGTGGAATGGATGCAAAGGTCTCCCATAAGTGGACCAAAGACCCTAACCCCACCTCCATGTACTAGATCCGGATGTCTAGGGGCTAGATCTAGCCATGGACGCTGGTGTAAGAGGAATGAGGAATGATTGAGGGAAAGAGCGTCATAAATTTGGAACTGGATCTCAGCACCCTGTTCGTTTTGCTGAAATTTAATTGGCTTATGCTGGTTTGTTGTGAGAGAAAAATAATATTCGTTCGCTAAAAAGTACCGCTGAAGTAGTGCTGCAGAACAGGGCCAGTACCTGGAACTTCACTAAAAAGGGCAAGGACATCGATCCCCTAGCTCGCCATGGAGGCGGCTGCTCTACAGCTACTTTTAAGTCGGTTCAACTCATATTAACGATACTCTTGTGGACAGCAGCTCCTCAGTCTAATAAGTACTCCCTCCATTTCAAATTATTAGATATTTTTGTTTTTCTAAATACATAGCTTTTGTTATATACTTATGCATCCTCCCCCCCTTCACCACTGACCACGACGACGTCAGCATAAGTCCTACGATAGACTGACGCTTCGTCAAAGTGCTCAACTTGCAAAACGTGGTGTGCTAAAAGATTTGGGCATTCTTGAAAATGATGGGAGGCTCAATGTGGACGCCATTCAAATCTATGCAAACTGTTTATACAAACTCTGCCAGACCTCCTTCTGCCATTGATGGTTTTAAAAGTTTGTGCCTTCTGGGACTAGGTGACAAAGGTTTCTTTGCTTCTTGGTTTAGTGTTGTCTTCGTTGTTAGTTGTTGTGTAGCTACTTGCTCTTTGTTGTAACCGGGTTGTTCTTAACAGAGTTGCATTAGTCGTTGTAGTTGCTTGTTTTCTGTTTTTCAGTTGTAAACTCCTTTTGGATGTGTTGTCTATCCTGTCTGGACTCTCTTTTTTATCAATATAATCAGTGGCTCTACTGCTCGGTTGGTTCAAAAAACAAATAAACGAGAAAATACTTTGAACAAAGGCTCAATTATGTTTGATCTCCTCAAGTTTACTAGCCCATGATCATGGGTGAAAACGTCAATGGCACTGCTATAGCTCATATAGTGTAGTTCACACCCGCTAGACCACAGAACTTTTATATGCAAATTCGGGTAACTATTTCTATACTTTATTAGAAAATTTTAGTTATTTCTATATGAGGTCCCTTTTGTCCTTGTAAGAGCATCTCCAACTAATTTCTAAATCCGCTCTCGATCTCAGTGAAGGGGAAAATCACCCTCCAATAGTTTTGTATAGCGACTCTCAATTTCTAGGCATATGGCCAAGAACTCCCAATCATATTGCAGAGTGGGTTTTTTTTCATCTCGCACAACTTATTTTTCGGGTTCTTTTCTTTTTCATCTTGCACAACTTGTAGTCCTACTCCTCCTTTTTTATTTTTTCACCAGGAGCATATTATTGAAAACTATTAGAGGCTATTTGGATCCTTTTATTTTGGAGGAATTGGAACTACTTAATGGATTAGGCTATTTGGCTTGGAATTTTGAGATTCCACAACTTTGCAAAGTTCACATATAAAGACTATCTCAAATTCATAGCGTGGATGATGGAAATTAATTCTATAGATCACCATGCTATGTTTCCACTCTTTAACTTATAGCACGCTCTTCAACTCGCTTCCCTATAGGAGAAATGTAACATATAAGCATCTCTCTTGCATTGCTAACAATAGTATACAAATATATTCCATATAGAACCATATTAGCTATAGGGATCACATAACAGAGTGGGTTTTTTTTCATCTCGCACAACTTGTTTTTCAGATTCTTTTCTTTTTCATCTCGCACTTGTAGTCCTACTCCTCCTTTTTTATTTTTGATCAGGAGCATATTATTAAAATCTGGGGCTGTTTGGATCCTTTCATTTTGGAGGAATTACAATCTACTTAATGGATTAGACTATTTGGCTTGGAATTTTGAGATTCCACAACTTTCCAAAGTTCACATATAAAGCATATCTCAAATTCATAGGGTGGAAGATGAAAATTAATTCTATAGATCATAATGCTATGTTTCCACTCTTAAAAAAACTTATAGCACACTCTTCAACTTACTTCCCTATAGGAGAAGTGTAACATATAAGCATCTCCCTTTGCTAACAATAGTATACAAATATATTCCATATAGAACCATATTAGCTTAATTAATATGTGCCTAAATGATTATTTATTAGAATGAATTCAATTCTAAGGATCCAAACGAGGCCTCAGAGAAAGACAACAAATTCCTCCCTACTTTTTGAGGAGTTGGAAAAATCATAAACTTGACAAGTGATTTTTGGTAACGGTTGGAGATGCTCTTATGTTCGAATGCCAGCACCTTAGACAATGCTAACACGAGTCTTTCATTCATACACCACAAGAGGCAAATAATGAACGATAATGCTTCCACGCGGGCTTCTGTCTGTTCGGACGCCGCGCGCCACACTCTGTCTCACCGCTTCCGCCCGCGCTGCTCGCCCTCACTTGAGGCGCGCGCCTCGCCCGCGACACTTGCTCCTTCCTGTCGCTTGCCGGCCCATCGCGCGCCAAGCCCGAGCGGATTCGACCCGCGCGTCGCGCTGGCTGCCTGCCACAGCCATCCCTCACCGTGCCCCCATCCTGCGTGCGCTGCCTCTGCTCTCCCCATCTATCGCTATCTATCTCACGTCAACTGACAACAGAGCGCCTCCTGACCTCTTCCCCAACCCCCAACGCCGTCGGGATACCTCGCTGCAGCCACCCTTGCCGATGGCCGCTGGGCGCATGTACCGGGGCGCCTTGGGTCATCCCCAGCCGAGCCAAGGGCACCCATGAGCGTGGCCGAATTCTAGTGGTGCTTGCGCACCGCCGCTCGCCGCCGACTCCCAACCTAACGTCTGGAATTGACTGCCCAGGCCTCCCCTCCCTATATTGCAAATGTATGTTTCAAGTGTTTCAGAAGTATGTTGCAGTTGTTTCATATGGTTGTTGCAAAAGTAGATCGGAGATGTTGCACAGTTGCCAGGGTTTTTGAGGCATGTTTTTGCAAGCGTTTGTTCGAAATGTTTCATCTGTTCTAGACGTACGTTGCAAGTGTTTTGATCTGGATGTTGCATATGTTTCACACTGTTACAACAGAATGTTCCAAATGTTTCATTTGTTTTAGTCTTATGTTGCAACAAGTGTTTTCATGTTGCAAGTGTTTTATCTGGATATTGCATATGTTTTGCACATATGTTGCAAGTGTATGTTACAGATGTTTCATCTGTTCCAGACGTATGTTGCATTCAAGTATTTCATGTTGCACATGTTTCAAGTTGTTCGGAGAGGCAGGGGACGCGGGGAGTGATAGATGGTGGCACGTCATGGGAGCTAGGGAATGGGGCGCGGCAAGCCAAGGGTCGACGGACGTGGCGCACGGCGCGCTGAGAGCCGGCGGTCGGGGCACGACGGGACGAGGTGCGGGTGCGGTGCAGGTCGAGTCGAGGCGGACTGCACGTGCGAGGAGAGTCGTCCGGACGCGCTGGCGCAGTGATAGGAGTGGGGTGCGCTTGCGGGGCGGGGTGAATTAGCGGACGGGGGCAGGCTGCGCTGGCGTTAAGACGCGCGCGTCCGTCCGGACGCTAGCCATGCCGAATAATGAAGTGTGTAGTCATAATATGCATGGATGCACGTGTTTTATTTGCTGTTGGTAAACTTTTCCTGCCTTTTGAAAATGCTGCATAATCTTTGCCTTTATTTATATTTGTACATTTAGATACAATACAAGAAGATAGCAAGAGTTTTTACAACGAGCGGTACAAACGACGCCTAGCTAGATGCCCTATGCGTCAGAATTATTTCATGTTTAAACAAAGCAAAACAAAGCACACGGAATATATAATCTCGGAAATTACAGGTACAGTAGGGTGGCAGATGCAGCGATTGAGCAGGAGCTAGCAGATGCATGGTATGCTTCATCATTTGGTCATCGGAGGACTTTTGCCATGGCCACCGCTGGGGCTAGGGCCTGGAGTGGATGGTGGGAACGAATCGGTGTCCTTGTTAGTTGCAGCTGCAGGCACCTGCAGGACCCTTCTTCCAGTGCATGGATAATGGTGCGTGCTCATGGTGGCAGCAGGGAGCTGCACGAAGCAGCAGGTGGTGCTGAGCAGCATCATGGTGATGAGCACAGCAGCGACGGTTTTCGACGAGATGGCCATGGAGTTTACAAGCTGCAGGACACGGTGATCTTGATGATGCTAGCTAGCTAGCTAGATAGCTTGGAATATGGGATCGGGAAGAGGAGGATGACAGAACTCAGCAGCCAGGTCCTTCTTTATATAGGCAGATTGTGTGGCACTGATGTAGTTCAAAAGATGAACTTTTAAATTATTTATTTATGGGGCATGGTTAGTAGAGGACCAACACCACTTACAGATATCACCGGCGAATTGTACCGTATATATATGCAGTTGTGTTTTTATTTGCACTAAAAACTAATTAGTGCACTTTCTTCTTCATTTCTAGTTTTTTTTTACCTTTGTTTTTATTGTTCACCCTTGTTTCTGCTTACCTCGATCTCCTGGTGGTCTAAAATAATAATTCCATTGGTTTAAAGTTAATATGTAGAGCATGGAAGCCCGTGCAACTTGTTAGGTATCAGTATCACATTCATGCTGTCACTTCCACCTGCACACACCCACACACAAATATTGACTGGACAAAAAACTTATGGCTTGCTAGCTCGCTTGGCTTGATGGTAAGTTGGTAACTTGACTCAACTTGGCTTTATTTGTTTGTATTTAACGAGACAAATTAATATTTTTAGCTCATAAGTCAATAGAGCTAGCTCAAGCCGACTTGCAAGCCAGCCCACGAGCTAAACGAGCCAAGTATTTCCTGGGGCAACTAAACCAACAATAGCTTGATGTTATGTTGTACACATGAAGGTTGAAGTCAAGAAATAATGTATGTCATGCATTATACTTTTCGGCTTGATGTTTGCATGGAACGAATTAGTAGCTATTGATTTATTCATTAGTTGAAACAAGCTGGCTCGGGAGCTAAACAAATTGAGCCGAGCTAGAGTTAAGCTCGCTTTCGTTCTTAACGAGCTAATCTAGCCCTACGCACAGACAAACAAATTTTCTGACTGATATCAACAGGCCGCAAAAAATAGTCAATTTGTTTTAAGGGAGAGGTTAAGTGATTCGGTTAATTTTGGAAGTTCAAGACGGCTAGGAGTAAGATACTGCGACTCAGTTTGCAATTTTCTTTAGTTCTTGAGAATTCAAAGATACTCAGGATGTTGTTCAAATTTTCTTTACTACAGGATAACCACGCGTGCTTGGACGCTGACTACCTTGTGCACGTCACCGTTCCAGTGTCTGCGGCTCTGCAGTTGGCACTGACCAACACTACAACAGCTACATAGATAGCTGTTGTAAGTAGCGAGCGGCAGCTGCTGGTGGCTAGTGCATGGAGCCAAAGGCCCTGTCTGGTTACCCCGGGTTCGAACCCTGGTGACCGTGGTATTTTCGTGCACAGTACACGGGAACGATGAGAAAAGGCTCCCCGGTTCAAAAAAAACACTAAAGTTCATTTCATTATTTCTATTGTTTATTTTATTCTACTTCTTGCGTTCCAAACATGTTTTCCCATTTACATCCTGTATTTTGTAATCCTCTATTTTGCCAACAACCCTTTTCTATTCTTGTGGTTTTTTTTTTCTATTTCTCTGTTTCCTTTCCTTTGTTCCTGCGTTCCTAACCACGATAATGAGCATATATTCTACTAAAATGAGCTGTAACACTCCCGATCAACATTTCGGCAGCACGAGGTTATCAAGGACTGTATCTCATGGAAGCATCATTAGACTTTAGATTTGCAGACCGAGGTACTTTGGTCCAGTAGATTGTATGCGTATTGACCCACTTGTAATGAAATGACTAAATGAGCATATTTATATAACGCTCTACGTACCATCACATTTTACAGGGGCCTCAGGGCCATTCGGTGGAGGAATCAACATCCAAGTTGGAGGTTCTAATTTGGCTCTCATAGCTGGATACAGAAAAGAGTCTTGAACAGCTCATGTTTAATGGTAAAGGGATATATATCTATATGATCATGATTTAAAGAACCGTGCCACTACAGATTGCTTCTCTTCGTCTTTGGGGATTGCGGTCAGGTTCCTAGTACTTCTAGTCAAATTTGGAAAAGGCACTTTGAAGCCATTTAGCTTTGTTTCGACTGGCTGGAACTCGTTCAATGGTTCATGCCGAGGTTTCATCAGGCATCATGCATCCTTTGGGGAACAAGAACAAGGCATCATCCTTTGTGGAACAAGACAACTGATCTACATTTACATATTTTTGTCTTTTTATATTGATCACTAATAAACGAAAACATGTTGTAAAGCTGAAAGAGTTTCGTATTCTTGCCAACAAACTAAGTTGTGCCTAAAGTGAACAGAATCGAGAGAGTTCCACCCCTTAACATCAGGGCTCAATATGCTCTCACAAAACTTTATGCAAAGGACTAAGTTTGGATATTTGAAATCAAACCTGCCTCCAGGCGGTGAGTTGAATTAGCATCTTGTTAAGGTAAGAGGGACATTAGCTATAAATTATTTCGGAAAGATCAACCTGGATCTGGTTATGCATAAGAATAGAAAGGAAACAGAGCTTCTTTTTTTCTCTCTTTTGCATCTGGTTTATTCATAAGAATAGAAAGGAAACAGAGCTTCTTTCTTTTGCAGGGAAGAAAGGAACCAAAGCTTGTGTATAATTTCTCAGTACAAATTCATCCTCTTCTATGGATACAAGAAGTGCACACAGCTGTGCCAAAAATGTAATGTAGCAATTAAAAGAAGGCTAGGAAAGATTCCTAACACTTGGCACTAGAAAACATTGAGGACCCTTTATTCAAGAGGTGCATGCTTTTCCAGCAATTCCAAAATGCTACACTAGTTAGGTGGTGCAAAGAAACACGGGCACCATTGCATGTTAGGATGAGGAAAGGAAAATCAACTCGTAATTGTAGGGTGGAAAAATTCAAGGGGTAGTATCAGGTTGATTTCACAGCAGTTGCGATTGATTTAAGAAGAGCTGGTGACGGCCTTCTTAGAGTGTGAGTGAGAAGGATCATAAGTGACAATAGAGTCAATGCTCCAGCTTGGTGTGCTGAGCCCAAAGAGGTTGGAACGTACATCAATAGTGTAGATATGCCCAATGTAACCTGAAATGGAATATTTAACATTATTATCGGTGTTGTACACTAGTTCGTTAGGACTTGGTTATACTCTTCATGTGCCTCAAAAAATGAATTTGTTAAATTCATCTGGCACATCGGCACACATATTGGACTGTGCACAACAATTGATAGTTACATAATTTACTAGCAGGAACTAACAAAATGAGCTGGATACCTGGAGAGCAGCCATCCCAAGTGTGCTTCCAATCAGTGACTTGACTGCTGGATGCATGTCTATTTTCCTTGCAGCCAACCATAATCCACCCACAGAGAGTAATGTGGTTGTTGTGAGAATTCGGTGATTGAGCTACAAGAATGAGAAGAGCTTGTTAGTCTACAAGACAGGTGAAGAACTCTGGACTAACACAATTCCTGTGGTGATGCACTCCAAAATTTCTGGTGATCAGATCATCAATGCATATTGACACAAGAACTTACTGTAATACTTATATGACACTTCTTGCAAAAGGGTCAATGCATACTATGGGGAAGAAACAAACTGTTATGCTACTGTACTACCTATTTTGTGGTTCTGCCGAAATGAATTGCTTAAAAACTACTCCCTCCACTCCAAATTATATGCTGTTTTGGCTTTTCTAGATATATAGTTTTTACTATGTACCTAAACATAGCATACACACCGTATCTAGGTGCATTGCGAAAGATATGTATCTAGAAAAGTCAAAACGACATATAATTTGGGATGGAGGGACAAGAAGCAAAGAGAGTGACTGAAAACTCTCAGATAAAATATTCCAGACAACATGTGGAGCTGAACTCCTTTGAACAGATCTGTAAACTTAACATTGCGAGAAAAAGTTACCTGTACTGTAGATGTATTCTCAAAAAAATTGTGTATCAAATGCTCCATACTAAATACATCTTCAGGAATCCAGCTGTCGCCCATCTTTGGGAATGAATTGTATGCATGCCCCTTGTCATAGCAGTAATAAATAATTAGATGAAAGAAAGAAAACGTAAACGTAGTTTCGAGACAAACTACAAAACATACGCGGAGAATGTAATATGTACTGCATCATTGCCTGCAACAAATGCTCCAGATATTGCAGTAGTGCCAACAACAGCACTGACAGGAATTGCCAACTTTCTGATTTTTGCTGCACCATTTACCCAACTCATTGATCCGGTTGGAGGATCAGGCATCACTACTGACAAAGCAGTCCACAATATACCACAGTATATAACAAATGCAGATGTCAGATGAGTTGCCAGCCTGTAAGGGCTAACCCTTGGTTGAACATACTCATATGTTGGTTCCTGAGGTGAAAAAAAATAATGAAGTTCGAAGCTTCAAAGTAATTAAACATGAAAGACATTGTCTAATAAATACCTCAAGGCCACTTTTCACCATCCACCAGCCAATGAGTCCTTGTGCACCACCAAGTGCAAAAAGAGCCGACAGCCTGAGCCCAAGTTGGCAGGTAACATAACCTTTTGCAACAAAGTATGCAAAAGGACCCGCAAATACAAAGCCCAAAGCTCTTCCCCACATTCTGTGTGCATACTCCATCCAGTATATAAATTTGAAATCTTCAAGGCTCATTCCTTTGTTCACCCTACATATGTTTGTAGAATGCTGCAATTGCATTAACAGAAATATGGCATTCAAAGCAGTATCTCTTAATGAAGGAAACTTTAAGGATAAACACACAGAAATATCAGGGGATAGTCATTGTCTGTTTAAAGGAAAATAAATAAAGTTGCTGAGAGTCCATGTGAACTACCTATTCTAGATTGCTACCAAACTCATATCAATTACTACTCCCCCCATTCAAAATTACAATTCACTTTAGCTTTGTCCTAAGCCAAACTTCTCTAACTTTGAACAGGTTTTTTAGAAAAATATATTCACATCTACAAATTCAATTAAATGCGATGTCAACATATTTCATGGAAAATATAAAGAAACTAGTCTGCTGTTGTAGATGTTGGTGGATTTTTCTATTAACTTGGCCAGCAATTAGAGAAGTTTGACTTAGGACAAAGCTAAAGTGAACTATAATTTGAAACATAGGGTAGCACAAAACGACGTCTTCCCTTTTTTTTTCTTTTCCTTTGATCTTGCAAACTGTTGTTTATTACAATGTTCTAAACTTTCAAAAAAAATGATAATAGGTGTCAAGGTTACACATGTGAGAACTATGGGGATTTCTGGTTTGATGCACATGGGAGCTAAAGTTTACCAAGCTTACTAAACTTTGGCAGTTTCGAACAGGTTAGACCATCATTTAGTTTGATACCATAACTCTGCTAAGGATCCATTTTCTTCTCTCCCTTTCCTCCCTCTCCCTCTCTGTGAGCCAAAGTGGGCAGAAACGAAGGCAACCAACTTCAGTAACGGTCGAAGTCAAAAGTCAACACCATAATGCAAGGTCAAAACAGAATGGGGTAATTGGATTGGATGGCAAAGCTTAGTCAAACCTTTCATATGTTAAGTTGAGACAGTTATTATTATGCATTTGGTAGCATTGCTGTTGTAAATATTTGTTTGCATATTCTTCAAACAATAGAGGGAGTTATTGAGTACCGAGGCAAAGTGTAGTACTAGTTTAGTATCACTGAAGTAGTGAGAGGGGTGTCCATTGAAAGGGCAGACCCAGTGCCAGAGGCTCCCACACGAGTGAGGGGTGTCCATTGAAATGCTTAGAATCTTCTAAGAGGGTCACGAAATCAAATCGAATATGCAAGAAAATAAGCTGTTGTGCATCATGAAAACAGGACATCACCTAGTTACACTAGTGACCATAAAAAATAGCAGACAAACGTAAGGTAATGTATGAACAAATAATAGCGATTGCATCCTTACCTCTTGTACTCAGGTGACTGCTTGTATTTCTCAAATTCCAGCTGCCACGCATTGTCGGTAATTGGAGGTATTTCCCCTGTGAACTTCCAGTCAGTCATTGACAGCCCAGAACGTGTGAGCCGAGTAATCCCTCCGAGAATGACCAAGCTGAAAACCCAGACAGCACACCCAAAGAGCCATATCCCAACCGCCTTCTGTGCTTGAGGCCCTTTCGTAACAAGTAGCTTCAATCCTGATTTGCTTCTCCATTGGCCGCAGTTGAGTTCAGTGCTGCCGCGGTAGTTGACATTCTCCTTGTGCATTGGCCAAACATGGCCTAAAATGAAACAAAACATATGAATCAGCTGGCACGCCAAGGCGAAGTAATGAAAATGGCATATTGCAACGCGTACCATATTTTCTAAAACTTTTAATAAATGGATTGTGAAGTGTGAATTTCACATATGCAAAAAAAAAACAATTATTTACATTTTTGTAGTGATTTCTGCGACTGAAGCACCGTTTTCTATTTAACATTTCGCCGTGCAGAGATTGATCCTGTATGCTATTCCATCCTATCTAAAACTCGGAAGACAGATACAGCTAAGATTCAATATTGCTAATTCGGGCAAGCTTCTCACCCCAAAATGGTCATATGTTAGTCGAAAACAAAAGGGATTTACCCTACAAACAGTGGTTGGCCCGAGCCATGTCCGTCGAAAGCGGCCCAATCATCACTCACATAATGTCCGTCAATTTCCTCGAATGTGACGGCATCGACATTTACTCAAGGGGAGAGGCGCGAAGAGAGCAGACAGGCCCGCTAACCTTGGGAGCGAGGGAGCGGAAGGCGTGGAAGGAGCCGAACAGGGAAGCGGGAGAGAAGGACCCCGCTGGCCCCGGCCTCGGCGGGAGGAGGCAGCTTCCGCCGCCGCCGCAGGAGGAGGAGGAGGAGGAGGCGGCGGATCCAACCCTAGGCGTTGGGGCCGGAGCAGGGGCGTTCCTCGGCAGACGAGGCATCAGCAGGGCGGATGCCTGGTCCCTGCCTCGCCGGAGCAGCGCCGCAGCCACCCTGCTACCCATTGCGGCCGGCGGCGGGGTCCGGCGACTGGCGCGGCGGCTTGCGGAGGAAGTTGAACTGTTGGGGGAAGGAAGCACAGGCGGGTCGCGTCGGCCATCGGGGTTTACAAATGGTGTGCGCGGGGGTTTAGGGGCCACGTGTGGGAGGTGATTAACTACCGGCTCCGTCACACGGTTTTTTGTGCTAAATCAGGGGACAAATACGGCTATGCACTGCTTAGAACCCATAACTAAAACTAAGGCCAGTCTCAATGGAGTTTCATCAGAGTTTTATGGGCATTAATTATGTTGATGTGGCACTATATTTATGAAGAGAGATGATAAGAGTTTCATGGGAGCAGAGAGAGTTTCATGGGGATGAAACTCTTTTGCACTGTTTCCAAAATTTGGATGTGTTGGAAACAGTAACATGAAATCCCCATTGAGACTGACCTAAGGGCATGTTTGATGCCGCCCTCTAAAGTTTAGAGCTCTAAAAATTGTAGTGCACTTTAGATCACTTTTGAAGTCTAAAATTCTAATATGAGGTGGGTTAAAGCTTATAGCTAACTTTAGACAGTCTATTGAGAGCTTTAGTTCTAAAGTTTAGATGAGAGAATCCAAATAACCCCTCACTGTATCATCTTTTTTCTTTAATTCATGAAGAAGAATTCCATCGTGATTGCTCATCTTTATGGATGAACTTCCTCATTTTCTGATCTGACGGTATCATATCTATTTGGTTATTCAAAATCAATATACACCCTCTATTCTTAAATAACTATCATTTTTACTGTGCGGTAAGTTTGACTAGATTTGTAAAAAAAACATGCAACATTTGTATCTCTAAATAAATTTATTATAAAAATAGATTCAACGATCTATTTAATGATATTAATTTTGTATTATAAATATTAATATTTTTTATATATATTTGGTCAAAGATGTTTCTCGAAAAACGAAAATGACAGTTATTTATGGGCGGAGAGAGTATGTTATGAATGAAAGAATTTTATATTATAATTAAGTTTTTGCTTCATTTCTGATAGTTTGCCATGCTGTCATATTTTTTGATATATGTAGGCTGCTGCAATGGAAATCAATCCTATACATGAGTTCTGAATTGACGGGGGAAGTTTCCATCTAAACTTTGATCCAAAGGACTATCTCAGATTCAACCCAGTAACTGACCTTGTGCATGTTCCCGAGACCAACCCACAGGAGTTTGTTTATCTACAAAGCTGCAGATAATGGCCTGATTCTCATGAGGTCTCTGCCCGAGTTCTTGAACACACTTCACGAGAGTGGCTGCCATATATCACCTTTCAAATATTGCTATATCAAGTGAGGGGAAGATTCATATTCGGCTTAAACATATAAAATTCCTTCCATTGGCTAATTCTGAAGGAGTGAGTGTCGGGCCAGATTACCGAAATTGCGCAGAAGTTTTAGAACAACTGTGGTAGAACCGCATGAAATAACATATTTTCGGAGGCATTTGTCTTCCATTAGATACTAAGTACCCTAAAAGTGAGCTAAGTCAAACAGTTCCGTCGAGCACACCCCACGAGAGAACTCAAAACAATCCACGTTTTACATCCAGAATCCAATAATGAGTCCGATCTTACAATACTTAGTTCATTTCATACAACATAAAGTTTTAGAAATTATTTATTACAATATCAGAGTTCAGAGTGCAATAATTAAACAGCGGAATAAAAAAACGATACAAGGATCTGTCTGTGCCCACCAGAAGAATCCTCCACACAAGAGTTACTCCCCAAGCTACACCTGCAACAGGGTAAATAAACCCTAAGTAAACAATATACTCGCAAGACTTATCCGACTAGTGGGAATATATTTCCCGACTCTCAAGAATATGATAGGCAGTATGGCTTGTGTATTTCTTTTGTTTTGCTGAAAGCATTACTAGTAGTTCGTCCTTAAGGTCAGGTTTTATTAGCAGTCAGGATTACTTCATTAGTTAACCATTCTAGGTAAGCACATGTCTACTTTCAGGCAAGAGTTGAGTAATCAGAACCATTTCACCATCTTCCTTATTCCAGTTCTTACTACGGTGCTAGACCATAGCTAAGTCGTACCGTCTCATGGAAACGGCGATTCGCGAACCAATATATCTCAGCTGGGTACTCCGAAACACACGCCTCGCTTTTACCCTACAAACAAGACCAACCCGGTCCAACCCTGTCGAGGGATCCAGGTCCCCGTCCAAACTTAGACTCCAAGCCCTCACACTTGAGACCTGGTCTCAGTGCAGTGCTCAGACCTCCACCTTTCCCAGCCTCCAATCAGTCGGTCCGGAAAGAGCCGGAACCCACGACAAGAGAGCTACAAGCCTTCCTGCTTCCATAAGCAAGTATGTGCTCAGGATAATAATTCTATGACCTGACTACCATCCACAGCAACGGACGGTCCTCAATCGACTCGGATAGGAAAAACAGTGCAACCAAGCTAAGCCCCGTGACCGTGGAACACAACTTATTACATTCACCAATACCCATACCATATCCCTGCCCGATCACCATTTTTCCCTTCATCATTTTATTATGAGAGTATTAATCATCACCTATTGTGAGTAACGGCAGGTTACTCACGCTACCGATAAACCTAAGCATAGTAACTACTCGAACCCGCACTAATAAGACTCTTAGGTAGATATATATATGCATGTGATTTCCATAAAATTCCCTGCAATGTAAATGCACAACATGTGTATATATATGGTGATTTCCAAAATAAGGGTTATGCATCGGGGCTTGCCTTGGGCAGGCGCGGTGTCAGCTGCGTTAGTCAGTGACGGCTCCGGGACCTTTTCCTGTATGAGAATCTCCTCCTCGTACTCCTCGACGATCTCCTCGAACTCGTGCTCACCGGTGGTCACGATCTCCACCAACTCGTTCTCTATATGCATGCGATAATGACGATGCATGACTTAGTATTTAGACAACAACAATTCTTAAAATAAAAGTACACATGCTAACTACTAAGCTAGCTCTAATGACTAAGATACTAAGCTGATTATCATCTTCATTAAACCAGATGTCAAGCTCACACTAACCATTGCTTAATTTCATAAATCAATATTGTTCTCTTTCATATTAAAGGTTTATGGATATTTAGCTACCCTAATAAACAGTCTACTCTAGGGCTACAAAAATTACAGTAAGCACATAATAATATCATGAAGCTACTGTAAAAATTTCAGGATTAAAGCTATCACAGATTTGCCACAAAAATTCCTACAAGTATTAATCTAATAATATTAAGCACTTTCAAATGATTTAATAGACCATAGTGTCACTACAGGTATATATGATCTAACTATACTAACAGGTAGACAACAATTTTAGAAATCTAACAAAATTAGTTTCACAATTTTTTTTGGACACGTATGTGATTTTATATTAATTATACAAAATTGGCTCAGAAATTAAAATAGAAGGCTATTTCCAATTCCCACGAAAAAGGAAAATCAATTTCGGCCTCGTGGCCCACAACACGCGGCCCACGACGGCGCAGCCCGCGTGGACGTGGCCCACGCGTGGGGAAGCCCGCACGCACAGGCGCTTTTGTAGAAAAACCCTCACGGACTCCGATAATAGCGAGGTCACCATGCGCGCTATTCACGCAGTCAGCACTTATGCACGAAGAACCCTGTACTCACTCATCTTCACATCGGGGAGGTCCCTGGCGCCCCCGCGCTCGCTGGCGCGGCGTCGGCCGACACCGCACGGTCACGCCGGCCAACTGGGACCCTCGCGGACCCATATAGAGGGCTGACCTGCGCCTACGGCATACGCGCCTACCCCAAGCGGCAAAACGAAACGGTGGGACCTCGCCGGAGCGAGCCGTAGCGATGCGCGGCCATGCACAACGGCGGCGCAATTGTTCCGCTGACCTTGGGCTGCTACTGACTCAACTGGCTAGCACGCAAGTTCTACCAGCTTACCGCAGGCTCGGTGGTGGTGGTGGTTGAAGTGGAGGGGGCCGGGTGAGGCCACCCTCGAGCGACCGAGTCAGGCGACGGCGCACCGCGGCGGCATGGCTGCTTCAGCGGCGCCGGGGAGGCGGTAGCACTTCGGTCAAGGTACGCAGGATGGCGAGGAGGTTGAGGCGAAGTTATTGGTGCAGTTGGTTGAATGCAAGCGGCTCTGGAGCGAGGGTTTGCCGTCGGCGCATGCTGACACGGCCTTATCGGCCCGGCGGGGAGAAAACTCCAAAATTGGAGCATGGCACGACATGGATCAGTGTGGGGTGGGGTCGAGCGACTGGCTGACTTCATTGCGAATCGGTGGACATGATAAATCAGGTGATGGTGACTCCACCATGCCCAATTTAATGAAGCAGCAACGGTGGCCATGGCGGCGGGGAGAAGAGGGGGCAGGTCTGGTTTGGCTAGCCTGATCTTGGCATGGCGTGGCAGAGTGACAGCGGTGGCACACGGGCGAGCGCTGCAGGATCCCGTGGCCAGGGAGAACGTGCGCGCACCGCCATTAAGGTGGGCGGTAGCACAGTGCAGGGAGGAGGCAACCCCACGCGTGCATGGCGGCAGCAGAGCGCGCGCCGCGTAGCGAGCATGGCCAGCCGGCTAGTGCGGCGCCACAGCGGTAGCAGCGGTCGAGGTGGCCACGTTGCGGCCAGGCCAAGGACGAGCCCGGCTGGCCCACATGCGGCAAAGCGCGTGCACTCGGTGGACAGGCATGGCGACGCCGAGCCCGGCCCCGCACGAGGTGACCGCGCACACTCCGGGCGAACGACCGACCACGTGCTCATGTATCAACCGATCTAACACCGTTGCAACCCAACCACCTAAACCATGCTAAAGAGGGTGCATTATGCTTTCAACAAGGGCCAAGACATGACACTAGTTCTTAACAAATTTTTATAGAATAAATTCGCAAACATAGCCTTATCAAACCGTACTTAGACTTAGGAAATTTCCTAAGTTATAAGCTGAATTTGATTTCAAGTTCAAATTTCAAGCTATTAGAAATTCCAGGTAGCCATATTATTTTTCTAAAGCAAGGGTTGCATTGTCATCTACAAAGTTTGTACTTTAAACCTTATTAATGTGTCATATATATGTTCTATAGCATTTTTGCTCATAAAAATTTAGTTTTCAACCCGACTTGATATACATGCAATATTGAATAACTTTTCATTCAACACTTTTATTGATTATTTTAGGTTACAAGACCGTATCTACACAATTGATCACATGCATCATCACATGAACATGATGCTCACGACCTGGTTTAGCAAGTTGTTTAAGCGGTAACACCGAGGGTGTTACAACAACTTCTGAAGTTCTCCCATGGGCCAGCAATCATGCACTACTTACAAGCTGATCTTATAGAGTGTTTGACATCTTGAGAACTTTCATCGGTACTGATGGATACTTCATCCATCACCATTCTAGCCTTCTCCCCTTAAACAACAGGCCTGCGATGTTTATGAAGACTTTCAAGTTTGTTTTGAAGCATCTTTGGGAAAAGAATCAGAGACTATCAAGTACAGTGTGCGGTGCAGTACTGTTATTTTACGGCTTCAAGATGTGGTACTGGTATGATATTGTTGAGAATAATACTGGTTTAGAGCCTTGGTTTGATTTCAAGACTTACCCAAGAACTAGAAAAGTAGTTCTGCTCCAATTACATCGCAACTTCTACTGTCATAAAGAGATGTCATCGGTGGATGGCAACCTTCTGCTGCATGCTTTGTACCCATACAAATGTGTTGAGAAAGATGCATAAGGTTCTGTGGGCAGTGGATATGCTAAGACAACTTAAACTTGAAGAGAATTTTGAAGAGTTTTTCTAATTAGGACATGTCTAAGCCAACTAAGGGAGCTCTGGAAGTCGTAAATTGTCTAGGTGCTGCCAAAGAGCATATCATAGTTGGTAGTCCGTAGAGTGTAGATGCAGTAGTTTCTACTTGCTTTTGTAATTCGATCAAGACTTCCTTGGGCCAACCTTTTGTCTGCATGCACTACTTTACTTTGATGTAGTCAGTACCTGGACTACAATTTTCTAGGGGTAATGTGGCTGTGTTGCTTGATGATGTAATTGGGCTTAGCATTAACATTCTCGCAACATATATAATATATTGATATTGTTGTATCTCGCAACTCATCACCTATAATAAACTTTTTCTGGAATGCTAACAGTGTCCGTGTTGACAATGTTAAAGACTTAGAATTGTAGGCCTTGCGTGTACGTACTTACTGGGCGGATCACAGTTTTATTTTGGTAACATCTTGAATTGTAGCCTTGCAGTAGCGAGCAGATTGATATGTTGTGAGGTCCAATTGCTCTGAAGATTAATTTCCTAGATGTTAAGATACACGCTTGTTGGTTTAGCCAACATACTTAGCAAAGGGTGAAAAAGCGAATGAGAGAGGAACGAAGAGAGCCGAGTGATCAGAGGTGGGAGAGGAGGTTCTCTTCCCCACGGCGAGATTTGTATTTGCAAAAACGTCACTAAGGGGCTACAGACCTCTGGTGGGGTTTGTATTTACAAAAATACCACTAAAGGCTACAAATAACCTTTTTTTTGCGACGAAGGCTATAAATAACCTCCAAATATTATTTTGTGAGCCCTAGGCTATGTGATTGGGCCTTGAGGGTCCCCAACATATCATATACCCCAACAGTAGCCCCTCAGCTATTCGGTTTTGATCGAAAGTACAAGACCCAATAGCTGAATACAACAAAAAGCGTGGCCTAATTAGAACTCAGATTCGGTGCACAACTTTCATCTATACATAGATAGTCTATGGACTGCTTTGTCTCTAGCTAGTCTTTGGCTTATCTTCAGCTAGTGTTCGATGAAACCTTTTGCTCGTGGCTCCATGACCCGGTCCTTGTGAAAGGTCTTGATGGCTAGAGGGGGGTGAATAGCCTTTTAAAATTTTCTACAAAGACAAGCTAAACAAGTTTATCAATATAACAAATAGCGAGATGCGAGTTTTGCTTAGCCTACGGGGTGTTTGCAAGCCACCTAACCAATTCACAATTCTAGTATATTTGCACTCAACCGCACAAGTCAAACCGCACAACTTAGCTACAACTAAAGCTAACTAGCTACACAAGCTAAGAGCTACACTAACAAGCTAGCAAGGTAACAAAGAAATTAATACAAGAGAGAGTTAGGAGGGTATCACCGAGAGGCGAAGTATTGAGCCAACCAATCAATATGATCAAGAGATGAAATCCACAATACACAACCACCGGGATCGATTAGTCACAATAAGAATGATGACACGAAGATTTATCTGTGCTTGCCGGCACGCTAGTCCCCATTGTGTCCCTCTTCACCACGTGGTTCGGTGGCTAATCGGTCACACACTGAGCCTCTCAAAAGGCGCCACAAGAACCTACCAAATGGCAAAAGGTTGCAAATGACACGAGCATTCCACTAATGTTGCCTTTGGCGCTTCGCTGAGGTAGGCACAAACCCCTCACAATCACCGGAGGTGGCCAAGAACAATCACCAACTCTTGCCAATGCCTTCAAGCTGCTCCAAGCCGTCTAGGTGGCGGCAACCACCAAGAGAAATAAGAATCCCGCAGCAAATCAACCACCAAGTACCAACTAGATGCAATCTCACAATGCAAATGCACTTGGATCACTCAATCTCACTTCGAATATGCAAAGAAGCAAGAGAGATGAGTGGGAGGGGAGTTGCTTAGCTCAAAGTGCTCACAAGTAGGTCAAAGAGTGCAAGAGGGTGAGCCTTGAGCCGGCCAACAAGTATTTATAAGCCCACAATCGAATAGAGCTGTTAGAAACCTTACTAGGCAATTTTCGGGGGTGACAGACGCTGCACAGTAGCGTCCGTTGCTCCTACGGCCGCCACGTGTTCGACCGTTTGAATTTATCGCGTTCGTGCCCACTGCATCAGACGCGTCCGACGCTCGCGACCTAGCGTCTGTCGCCAGCAACAGACGCGGTCCAAAGAGCGTGTTGACGCTCCGAGCCGACAGACGCGTCAGACGCGCCACCACGTCCGTCGCCCACGCTCGCTCGCACAGCCGTTGACGCCACCGCGGACAGACGCTGACGCCAGCGTCTGTCGCGTGAGCGCCAACCCCCTCAGCTAGTGTTTAGCGTCAGACGCTGCGTGCCCGCGTCTATTGCTCGCGGCGCCAGCGTCTGTCCCTCATAACTCAGCGAATTTTCGTCGTTTTCTCATTCCGCTTGATTCGCCCTTTCACTTATGAGCTAGACTAAGTATGTGTATCACTAAAGCACATGTTTTAGCTTATGAAAACACCGTGTGACATTGCCTCCAAATCTCGACAACGGCGTAAAGGAAAATAGACGTTTTAACTCCTCGAAAACGCCTGAATCCCGCCTCGCAAGCTCGGCGGGAGGGAGAGAGGACCCCAAATCCTCTCTACCGCTCAAACTCCATCGCCATCGTAAATGTGCTAACACCACTAAGTGATCATCGTCATGTGCGAGTGTGTTAGCATTTTCTCAATCATTTTTCGAGGCGTTATTAGTTCTATCAGAATGCATATGAAATGCACATCTAGAGGCACTTAGGAGTCCAATAGCCGCGTCATTCCCCTCTTTATAGTACGCTATCTATCCTATAATGTAACCACACCCACTAGGTGTCTTGGTTACTAAAACACAACCCTTAAGCGTATACCTTTGCCTTAATCACGTAGGGTTACATCCAAATCCAAGTGTGGCTATCATGATCACCATGTCCATCTTGCCACCAACCTTGGAATGTACTAATCCTCATATGCTATATACAACTTAGGCATAGGATTAGTACTTAGGCATTGTCACTAATTACCAACACCAAACATAGAGCTTTCACCTTGGCAGCTTGCTCCTCATAATTCAGCGCCTTGCCGAAGACATTGATGTAGTTGAAGCAGGCGAAGCAGCTGACATAGGCGAAGTAGTTGTAGATGATCATGACATGTCTTCAAGCCTTCACTCACAGGTGCTAGGTGAGGCTTTTGTCTTCGGGTGGATTGCTTGTCCAATGCGCTCTGCGCCAACCCCTCTTGGCTTGCGCTTGTGAGAAATTCTTTCGAAGATGGCGATGGCGATCACTTCACTCTAAAATATTAGCGAAGGCGAAGTCAAAGATGCTGATGACGACTCCTCCGCACCGAAATGTTGGCGAAAGTGTAGTCAAAGATACTGATGGGGACCCCTTGCCAAAATGTTTTATGAAGGCGTTGTTGATAACGCCGAAGTCGTTGTTGAATCCCCTAGCCGAAACATTGGCCAAGGTGAAGTTGATGATGCCAACTTTTGATGGTGAAGCTCCTAGCCGAAATATTGTCGAACACGTTGTCAGTGAAGCTGAAGTTAGGCCTTGATGAAATGTTGATGAAAGGGTTGTCGATGATTTTGAAGTTGGTGTCAAACCCCTGAACAATGGGTCATTGATCTTTCAATAGTGAAATGGAGAGCAAAAAGTTTGATTCACATTTGATGAAGTATAGCTCAAGTCATTGAAATATGTCCTTTATTACAAAATATGAGCTAGTTGTGATCTTAGCCATGTTTGAGTGATCAAATCTTATTGGATTTGCTTGCAATTTGGTGTGCATGCTCTAGACTTATGGTATAAGATGCTGTACAAATTTTATGAGAATTGGATAAGAGATACTTTGGTTTTGGAGTAGATCTTGTCATCTATAGTGCAACAGTTTTCAGCATGTAGCAGTGGTGGAAGAATTGAAATCTGGTTATAATCTAGAAGTCAAATGAAGCTCAAGTTTTTAAAACTGCTAGATGACTTAGTGAAGCACACCTTCACCAAATTTTGTGGCATTTGGATCTGTACATTGGGAGATATGAATTTTTCATTGAAGGGTACAGAATCTGCCAGAAAAGTGACAATTATTGGATTGATTTGGAGTCACTTTGATTGAAAGGTTCTCAAGTTGAAAATATGTTTACAAGTGTTTGAGGTACCTAAGTTTGGTTTTGGATTGATCTAGAAGCATGACAAGCAAAGAGTACAAGGCCATTTGATTGTGGAGTGTACTTGGCACATATTTGGTACTCAAATTGAAGATCAAGACCAAGCTCAAAATGAAGACGAGGTTTAAGTTATAGTGATCATTGGAGATTATTTAGTAGAAAGAAGAGGACTTAAAGAAGGATTCGTGAATACTCATCAAGTTAAGTCCATCACTTGGATCAATCAACAAATTCATTTCAAGTGAGTGTCAAGAATGGTTCTTGGAGAGAGGTCACTTCTCCCTAGTGTAGGGGCTTGCCGCCTATGTGTAGGTAAACCAAGTGTGGTACTTGGAAGGCTAACATAGAAGTGGTGATCCGAGAAATATTTGAGATGCTTAGTTGAAGCGATTAAAAGAGTTGATCAAGATAAGCAAGCAACACCCAAAAGAGAGCTAGTCATGGCAATTCAAGTGGTATTTCAAATAGTTCTCTCATGCAAGCATTGATCAAAGAATAAAGCAAGTCAACCACATCATGATAGTGCACTTGATCATTAGTGGTTCTTAAATCATATGGGTGAAGAATGGACTCCATCTATGATGATTGGTTTTCATCAAGCTATAAATTGGACTTCACATTGCTATTGGAGTAATGAATTGGAATCTATGTGACTATCCTCTACTCCAAGATAGCAAAGGTATCATTGTAATGTGCATGATCATTTCACCCATTACTAGTATACGGTTAGTGCATATAGTACATGCTTATTAGGATCATGCATGACAAATGAAAATGTTTAAAATTCATAGTCTACCACTATTGCTTGAATGGTTAATTGACCTAGTGGTAGTGTATGGGTTTGTTCATGAGCTAGTGAACCCAAGTACTTATTTTAATTTGGATTGCCAATGAGTGACAAGTACAACATTGGCAAGATAACCCTTATAAGAGGTGTGAAGAAGCTTGTCATTGGTTCAAACCGGACTTGGAAGCTTAGGCAAATTATTTTAGTTCAAGTCAACTTAGAAGCTCATGATAAGTGACAAGAGTACAAGCACAAGACAACAATGCAAATAGATATCTAGTTTGTTTGTTTCAAGTGGTATCTAGACTCAAATAGTTGATCATGAATTCATAATTGGTGTCTAGATCAGCTGACAAGTGATATCCTACAAGTGGTACTCATGAAGATAGCAAATGTTCAAGAAATGGTTATAATTGACAAATCCAACAAGTGGTTCCATGGTAGAAGGTTCTTTCAAGTGGTATCACATCTACGCGTGGTATCAATCATGCAAGATGATGGTTCCACAAGTGATCCTCAACTTTAAGTGATCATTAAGTGAAGAATGCATCCCTCACCAATAAGAGCTCAAGTTTATCAAGTGAATGACCCATGCTATGACATAGGGAGAGGTGCCCCACCAATTGGTATCAAGGTCAAAGATCCTATGTGTGGTATCTCAAGAACTATACAAGTGGTGTCATTCTAACTTATGTGGTGGTGCCCATCAAAAATAAAGATTCAAGTGTCAACCATCTACCCCAATGCTAGCCTTTCAAAGAGAAGCACACCTTTTGTGGAAATTGATGACAAAGGGAGAGAGATTGTATAAAGATATGAAAGCTTTGGAAGAGATTGAGAGGTTGGACATGGACATGGATAAAGAGGGAGCAACATTGAAGAATGTGAAGGGATCAAAATTCTTGGACAAAAGAAGCACACAAGTAGGGGGAGCAAGCTCATGAACTTGTTTGATTGCATTTGATATGTGCATATTCATGTGCTTGCTTGCATTGCATAAGTTTTTAAATTTGATATGTATGCTTGTGTGGTGTTTGCTAGTTGTAGAATTTGATTGATGAAATGAAAACTAGCATGCATAGGATGATAGCTAGACACTTGGTATGTTTTTCAAGTATTGCTAGTACCTTGATTCTAATATTGATCTCACGAGGTATCTAGTGTTTTTGTTTTTAAGTGATATCTAGCTAACCATGGTGCTAAGGATGAACTTAAAGGTGCAACTCCGATTGGTATCATGCTTCAAAGGTTTGTTCTATATACCTTAGCATCATTTGTAGTAATTATTCTCCCACACTTCCAATCTATGCATATGTGAGAGCTTCAAACCAAACACTCTAGCACATATGTAGGGGGAGCTAATACTACCAATTCGGGTTTGTGGTACTTGTCCAAAATCATTTACACATGAATCCAAAAGAGCTTATTTTCATATCTTTGTAGATTTATCATCAATTACCAAAAAGGGGGAGATTGAAAGGTCCTTGTTTGGTTTTGGTAATTGAGTGACAACCTTTGGTGGACTAATATATGTTTGAGTAAGGTACACATGTGATTAGTCCACAAGTACATGTGTGTGAGCAACATATGCCATGACGGTGAAGATGGCTTGGAGATGTTGCAAAGCTCACACATGTGATGAAGGAGCTTATTACACATGAGACATGGCATTGAGTCATGTGATCAAGGTGGAGAAGATCAAGACATGACTTGGCTCGACAGACCGATTGCAAGTGTGAAGGGCAAGTTGAGTGATGACTTGGCACCGATGGACCGAAGCAACGGTGAAGAGCAAGTGAAGTCAAGATTGATGAACCAATATGATCACATGATGATATGGAGTGGATCATATCATTATTGATCATGTTGGTGCATGTGTTGCATCGATATCGAAGGAGATGGAATGGAATGCGCAAGGCAAAGGTACAACCTAGGACATTTCATTCCACCGGTCATAGGTGCATGTGTAGAGAAGTTGATGACCAGGTTTAGGATAGATATCTGTACTATCAAGAGGGGCAAACTTGTTTGCATATCGGTCATCTAGTGCCACTCGAGTGATCTAACTATGCATCATTGCTAGAATCGAGTGGCGTGGCGAGTTGAGTGGCTAACAACTTAAAAAAATGATTGTGAAAATGCTAACACACATACACAGGGGGGTGTACACTTGGTGGTGTTGGCACATTTACAAAGGAGAAGTGTTTGGAGTTGAAGTAGATTAACTTGACGAAGAAATGGAGGTGAAACAGCTCATAGAGCTGACTGGACATTGGACCGGATGCTGGTCTTGTGCGTCTGGTTAGTGAGGGAGCTGCTGCGCGGTCTCGGCCTTGCTGACTGGACACTGGGTCACTTTGTGACCTGATGCGCAAGCAGTGAGTCCGATCGCTGCTTATGTTAGCTGATGCGGTGACGTGGGCATGGCGTTGACGCGTGGCAGGCGGAGAAGGACCGGACGCTGGGTGAGCGTCAGGTGGCGTTCGACCTATCGAGTCCGGTCGCAAAATAGAGGCTCAGGGAGCTCTCTAGAAATGACCGAACGCTGGCTATTGAGCATCAGGTCATGGCGTGATGGCGCGTCCGGTCAGGGCTTCGCTGTGTGGGACTGTGAGTGCATCTGCACGTCCAGTCATAGCGCTGCTACGCCTGGTCTTGTTTTTGACCATTGGCACAAAGTAGCCATTGGAGATCACGCGGTCACCGTTGAACGTGGGCACCACGTGGCACGATCTGTGTGACCAGACGCTGGCCGAGTGCATCCGGTCAACACGACCGGCGCATCCGGTCGTCCCAAAAAACGCCCAGTGAAAGGGTAACGGCTCTTTTGAGCCATGGGGTTATAAATAGAAGTGTTGGCTAGCCAAGGGGCTAGTTGCTGAGCACACTAGAGCCTTGGTGGCTTATGTGGTGGTGCTTGGGAGGCCTCTAACTCACTTGAGCTTGATAGTGTTTATCCGATCGAGTGACTGAGCGATTCTAGTGCGATTGCATTATGAGGTTGCATCGAGTGGCACTAGGTGGTCGTCTTGCAAGCCAATGGTGCTTGTTACTCTTGTTGGTTGCCACCTCCTAGATGGCTTGGTGGTGGTCTCCGTTGAAGCCCGCAAGAAGCTTGTGCGGTGCTCCGGAGAAGAGCTTTGTGAGGGGCATTGTGCTCGCCCCGCGGGAGCAGCGAAGAGCAACTCTAGTAAAGCATGTTATTTAGCTACCCTCACTTGTGGGGTAGGTTCTTGCGGTGCCCGACATGCAGGCTTGGCGGGTAATGCCAATTAGCTGCCGAACCACCAGGTGAGCAGTCGACACAACGTGGACGTAGCTTGGTGGCAACCTCGCGAACCTCAGGAGAAAAATCACCATGTCAACATTGCCTTCATCATCTTCTCAGTGGTTTGCATTCCATGCAACAGAAACTCATATTTACTTTCATATAAATTGTGCTTGTGTTGTTGCTCTTGTGACTAGATTAGCTTTAGTAGCTTGCTAGTTACCTTCTTGCTTGTGTAGCATAGAAGTAGCTCCCTTGCGTGACTAATTCGGTTTGAGTAATCTTGTTAGTCACATTGCTTAGTTTGTATAGCTAAGTATTTTGCGCTCTATAATTTGGCTTGTGTAGCCTTGTTATTGAAAATTTCTAGTGAGCTTAGGTGGCTTTGTTCTTTTGCTTCACTAGTTTGTGTAGGAGCTCCCCAGTTGCCAAAGTACTAGTGCATAGGTTTGTGTGACCTTGCTCTAGAATTGATTAGGTGAGTTCTAGCTAGCCCGGCACCTTTGTTGCCTAATTAGGATCTTTATAAGGTGCTTGTGAACTTAGATAGAGGGGTGTAGTCTTGGCTAGACTGATAGTTTTAATTTCACATTTGTTTCGGTTAGCCGGCGTGATTAAGTTTTTAGAAAGGACTATTCACCCCCCTCTAGTCCGCCATCTCGACCCTACAGCGCCATTATGCGTTGCCTCTCTAAAATACTGGCAAGGGAGGAGGTAATGGAAAAACAACGCACTCGTGTTGATTGGCTCAACTTGGGCGATCAGAACATGGGATTTTTTTCACGCGAAAGCGCGGCAGAGAACAAGAACAAATAAGATCATTGCTCTCAAGCATCAGGATGGCTTGGTTTGCACAGATCAGTGTGAACTTGAGTCCCTAGCTGCTGAGTTCTACCACCATCTCTTTTTGGCTCAGGAGCACTCTCAGCCCGAGGAGGTGGTGAATTTTGTTCCAAGAAAGGTAACTGATCTGCAAAATGAATACTTAAGTTCTCCCTTTACTGAATCTGAAATCAAAATAGCTCTGTTTATGATGAAACCCAATAATTGCTAGGATACTTAAGCTTTTTGAATGGTGGAGGCATGCCTTTAGTGGTAAATAACACGGTCCTTGTATTAATCCTATAGGTGAAAAATCCGTAGGAGCTCACACAATTTAGACCAATTGCTCTATGTAACGTTTTATACAAGATTTGTTCTGAAGTGATTGCTGACCAGTTGAGGACGGTGTTGCATGAGATAATCTCTGTAGACCAATCAGCTTTTGTCCCAGGGCACTTAATCACTGATAATGTGCTAGTGGTGTATGAGCATATCCACTACTTGAAAAAGAAGAAAGGAAAAACAGGAGCTTGTGCAATGAAACTGGAAATGGCCAAAGCCTATGATAGGGTGGAATGGAGTTATCTCCGTAGCATCATGATCAAGCTAGGATTCAATGAGAACCTGGCTAATCTGATCATGAGGTGTGTGGAGACGGTACGGTTCTCGGTAAGGGTGAATGGGCAGCTGTCCAATGCTTTCTACCTTACTTATGGAATTCATCAAGGTGACCCGATGTCCCCTATTTATTTCTCTTATGTGCTAAAGGTTTGTCGTGTATGCTAAAATTTTTAGGGCCTCAATTTTTAGCAAAAGGTGTCCGAGTGGGTGTCCATGCCCCATGGGTCTTGCACTTGGCTTTTGTGGACGATTGCCTAGTGTTCACGCAAGCCAGTGAGCATGGTGGGAGGGGGCATGCGGAAATCCTACACACCTATCAGGTTGGATCAGGCCAATTGGTGAATACAACAAAATCAACCACTTTTTATAGCGCCAGATTGGCAAAATCACCTATTCAATTCTCCTCTAACAGTCATAAAGATGTCCAGGAGCGGCCTTGCATTACAGACCAGATCGGCTATATCTCTCTCCAAGTAGGGAAGCATTAATCATAGCCGATCTTTGGTCTCAGCTGACAGAACATTTTCTTCTTGGTGGATGTCAGGAACGGAGCAACTTACTTCCCCCTCTATTATATAATCTTTGATGTCAAAGGGGAAGCTGCTTGAAGAAGATGGGCTTTGCACCTACAAACCAACAGTTAGATTCAAAAGCAACAACACCTGGCTCTAGATCACTACGGAGATTACTAATACCACTTTCACTAGGGATGGGGGGATGGTCGTCGATGTGTCCATACCTTCATCAGGCACCTCAACTGGTTTCTTAGATCCTGCCCATAACAGGGGTCAACTCGAATACAGATCGAGAATTTAAACAGGAAGATGTGGCGTATCGAAGTTTACCATCAATGAGTTGAGGATGTGGAGCATCTTCAGGTTCCCTATCACCCGCAGACTGATGAGATTCTTGATCAATGCTATCACCGGGGGTCGGCCCTGACTCAAAATTCACATCTGAACAAGAGGAAAGGGTTTAGAGTCAAGAAATTACGAAGATGGGTTCAGAGGCTTACCATTAACTTCTTGATGGCCATTGCGGGTCCCCTCGCCAAAGGAATTAGTGGCGCTCACATCAGCATTCCTGGCGTCATCCGCCTCCTGATCTCCAATCGGCTAAACAGTAGGTGATCAACAAAATTGCTGAGCAAAGGCCGAAAGATGGCAGAAAAGGTTTTACCTAGGTGGTCGACGTCCCCAAGAAATTCTATTCATGATTTGGGCTTTCGAGTAGAACCTATAGGGAAGTTACTCATGATTATCTAAACCAGCACAATCGGAAGATGGTTCCCGAGAGATACCTCTGCCCCTTTGACGAAGTGTTCAGGATCTGCTCCTTAGCTTCGTCACCAGCATCCAATTGGGGGTTGGCCTGAAAAGAGATTTGATCAGTTCTGAAAAGCTTGAAAATCATTAAGTAGAAAAGAAGCTTACTCCGATGACGACATCAGCAAAGGACGATAAGCGCTGCTCATCGCCTATCTTCTCAGCGATCACCAATAGGCCACTCGTACCCATCATCCTAGAGTGAGCTAGCAGAATGGAGATGGTTGGGACTAACAAATACGACAACCCGTGCTATAGATCGGCAAAGACACTCACTTGAGGAGCCGATGGAGACCCTAGGTGTCGGTGTTCGGACCCAGGAGGGCCCTAGACCGACGAGTGAATTTATACTGCGTGCTCCCTAATCCAGATGGTGATGCAAACAGAATACACGGGGGTTTATCCTGGTTCGGGCAAAGAAGACCCTATGTCCAGCGGGGGGGAAGAGTGTTGTATTTCCTTGCACCGAAGTGCTTGTGTAGGGGTTACAAGCTGTGAGAGAGGGAGCCGGTCCCAAGTCTCAAGAAAAGAGGAAAATGGAGTCTTGCTTGAGATGTTGATATTGGAAGTGGAGAAGATCTCTGTCTTGTTTGTGCTCCTCGTTGCCTGGAGAACCCTCTGGCTTCTCTTTTATAGGGTCAAGTGGAGGCCGAGGCATCCTAAAAACCCTAAGGCGGTGCCTTGGAGGTGAAGGCGCAGTGGCCGCTGTAGAGGTTGCTGTGGCGACGTGCGTCTGTGAATGCCGACCATCCCTAGGGTGTCGTGGTGACGTCGGTGATGGGACGGTGAAAGGCCCTGGGTCCTATGGCAAGCGTGCGATCCCCTATGGTCGACGTGTGGGCGTTGTTCCTTTATTGATCGGCGGTGGTCGAGGCCGGGTCAGAACGTAGCTGAGGGGGTCGACGAGGAACGGATAATGCTGAGCCCCAGAAAACCCGAGCGCGGTGGTTGTCGTCTTGTACGTCGAGGGGGCATCGACGGTAGAATAGTGCTCGACGTGGTGTGAATAGTGGCTACTTTTTTACCATCCATCCCGGGATGGGCAGAAAAAAGTAGGATTAGACACGGATACTGCTCCCACGCCGGTGGGGCTATAGCCACGTAGGTGGAAGTGGTTGCATTGAATGCCTTGTCAGTGAGTAGGTGGGTGAGGGGGGGTCGACTGACCCGACCCTAGGTCATGCGAGTCAGAGATTTTTTGGGGTCGATACCTCCAGTCGAGCGGGCCTCGTGCAAGTCAGAATGTAGTTGAGGGTGCCCGGTGTGGCCGCATGTATGTGGACCGAGCTCGGTGTATCCGTGTAGGTGGAGCTTTGGTACGATTTTTTAGGGGGTTTTAGGGCGCGGATTCCTCGCGGGTTTGCTCCTTTTAATCATTGGTTTTGGGTACCCCTAATTCAGGTACCCGACAGTAGCCGCCGAGCCTTTGCGCGAGTGTGGACACTCTCGCAGAGGCTTCAGCGAGTTATGAACTAGAGTCGTAGCGTCGTCGCTCTCTGGTGGGTGCATGCGAGCGCACCCGCCGGGTGTAGCCCTCGAGGCCTCGGAGGAGTGGGTGACTCCTTCGAGGGCTTTTGATATGTTAGGTTGAGGGATACTCCTTCGTTCGAGTCCCCGTGGCGCGTTTGGTCCCCTTTCGTCGAGGCTATCTTATTGCGAGCAAGCCCCCGAGGCTCGTGTGCGTGAGGTCGATCAGGGTTCTGCCCGTCTTTAATCGTATGACCCTTACGCATCCTTTAGGTAAGGAGGAGGGATGAGAACGCCATACTACCCCTGATGGGTGAGTTCCGACGATCTCTGGTGAGCTGCTAGCAGGAAATTCAAGTGGGAGCCCGTGCCCCATTTGATAGGGGTTGGCTGGCGGCCACGGAGGCGCTCTCCAAAAGTGCCAAAGAGTTGTCGTGTGGATCTCGGTTCCGTTCGATAGGATCCGAGGGCTCGGTGCCTCCCTCCAAGGGGATTCCACTGCTGACCTCTCCTTTAGCCTTGAATATATCCGAGGGCGTCTCAAGAAAGCGGCTCGAGCCCTGGCCTAGTATGGGTCCGCCCTCAGTCATCCCTAACTCTGTTTACTCAAGGGCAGCTGTCGAACCCTGGTCGAGGGCCAGCTTTCGAACCCTTGAGGTTTGAAGCGAGCTTGGAGCCCGTGGTTCCTTCACCTAGAAGTGTCCGTCTGTGAGCCTCCCTTCACGCCTATTGGGGCGCGTATTTTTAGGGAGGAAGCGGAAACGGCACGGTAGCGGGCGGCGCAGCAAGCGGTTAGCGAGCGAGCAGCTGACACGTGCCTGTGCGTGCGGGTTTCGAGGGAGCAGTTAGGTAAGGGCATTAAATGCGGAAAGTTTACTTGCCTCTTCGCCAGATCCGCCTATTGGGCTTACGCCGGGGTATAATTACGGAGCCTAGGATTTCGTTCGTTCCTTCCTAGACTTTTGCAACTGCCCTCTCCTTCCTTTGACACCATCGTTGACTCCCTATCGCCGCCGTCATCCATTCCTTGCATCCATGGCGGGAAAGAGCCCAATCCTCCCTGCAGATCCGTGGATTCATTTGTCGGTGACAGAGAAGAAGCTGCAGGAGCTCGTGCTCGGCGGTCTCCTGCGTCTGAGGACCAGCCGAGATCTACCGGAGTCGAGGGCACCGCCGACCAACCACCGGAAACCAGTGCCACCGGAGGGCTACGTGGTTAGCTTCGTCGCCTTCCACGAGAGGGGGCTCGGGGTGCCGCCGAGCCGATTTATGCGAGCCATCCCGCATTATTATGGGGTGAAGCTCCATCTTCTCGCTCCCAATTCCATCTTGCAGGCCGCCATTTTTGCGGCCGTCTACGAGGGGTACTTGGGGATCGAGCCCCACTGGAAGCTGTGGCTCCACCTCTTCAAGGCGGAGCACTTTGCCAAGAAGGCGGGTGAGAAGGGAGTGCGACGGGCGGTGCATGCTGGAAGCTGCACTATCCAAGTGTGGGCAGGTCGAGGTGATCTGTACATCCTGGCCCAGCTCATCTCGTCGAACAACGGGTGGCACGACGGCTGGTTCTACCTGCGCAACGACGATGACCACCTGCCTCGTTTCTCCGGCTAGGTCTTGATGTCCCAGAAGGAGAACTGGGCATTTGGCATCGTCGAGGAAGATCAGCCGAAGCTGTAGCCACTCCTTGACGCGCTAAGGAGGCTCCGTCTACGCGGGCTGACCGCGGGCATGGTGGCTGCTGCGTTCCACCGTCAGAGGGTCTTGCCCCTAATGCAGCGTCGACTACGGATGGACCAGATGAAGCCGGGTGTCTCGTTGGAGGGGAGCCGGATGTCACACGAGACCCTCCCCCTCGACGAGGTCGTCCGGCGCGCTCAATGGGTGGTGGGCGGCTTCAAGCAGGAGGACATAGACAAGGTCCTGATGTGACCCAACTAGGGATTCGAGCCACTGGTAAGTATTGTCTTGCTGGCCTCATGTCCTTTTCCTTCCTGGTTTTCTTGATTGAGCCCATCGAGGCTTTCGTGCAGGATCTGTCAGCGGTCAAGGACTCGCCGCCACCGGTCCTAGAGGATCGCATGGCTCGATAGGTGAGACGCTTTTTTTGTTGCCCAGGAGAAAAAGGAGAAAGATGCCGCGAAGAAGCGGCGTAACAGGAAGATCCTCGAGCGTGAGGCGTTGATAAAGCGCCGTCGCTAGCAAAGGCTCGAGGGTCTTTCTGAGGAGGAGTCCCCCTCTGAGACGGCCTTAGAGGAGGAGGGCGATGACGATGATAGTGATGATGATGATGCCGAGTCATGGTACGACACCACGACTACACTTGCGCACCTTCCTGACGTGCGGTCCCTGCAGGAGCCTATCGGTGGGAGGTCAACCTCCTAGGCGTCAAGGGCAACCTCAGTGCCCATGAAGGGGGTGGAGGAGCGAGCGGAAGGTAGGGCCCGTGAGGGGCCCTCGGAAAGAGGATTCGCCGAGCCTGTGGTCCCACAGTCAACGTCGGTGGCGTCGCACCCACGTGCCCGGTCGCCTTGGACCTCATTGGCGGGGAGGTCTGTGACGCCGATGCCTGAGACTAGGGCGCTGTCGTCAGGTGTGAGGACCCGAGGTCAGATGGCCTCAATGGCGAAGAAGACCCTAGAGGCCTCGTCAGCCAAGGCTCCGAGGAGCCCCGGGCCGACCAAAGGCTCGTCGGAGGGGCCGTCGCAGAAGCCGTCGAGTGGTTTGGGGAAGCCGGGGGCAAAGCCCCTGATCTTCATGTCTGGGTAAGTGTTTTGCTTCATCTTTCTGACAAGCTTATTTCGCTTCTCGTTCTGACGCAGTCGTTCGTTGTGCAGCCGTAAGCGCAAGGCGAAGCCGGCGGCCATGACTCGTGCCAAGGCGCTCAAGGTTGGCGCTGCTCTAATGATGTGGATGCCGACCGACGACGCTGCCTAGGTCGTAAGATGCCAGGCTGCCACAGAGTGGCTCAAGGTGAAAGAGGCCGCCGCCAAGGCAGGTGCGAGCACTCAGGAGGGCGCCAGAGTTGGAGACGCCGCTCAAGAGCCAGAGCAGGTCAAGACGGCCCCGGGCGCTACCAGGATTGATGGGTCTAGAAGTGGTAGGCACGAGCCGGGGTCGACCAAGGGGACCCTAGAGACCGTCGAGGCCAGCAAGGCCAAAACATCTGCCCGTGATGCGAGGCAGGCGGATGTTAAAGAGACGAAAGAGGTGGTGGAGACCCCGCAAGATGTGGGAAAGGAGGAGGAGCAGCCAGAGCTACAAACAGAGCGGGAGGAGCCGCAACAGTAGTAGCAGCAAGAGCAGCCGTCGCAGCCGCAGCCGGAGGCGGAGCAGCGTGAGCTGAGTCAGCCAGAGAAACCGGTGGTGAAGGCAGAGCAGGAGGTGGCCATGCCACCGCCCAACACGCAGGCAGAGGCACCGGCTGGCGGGAGGCCGCTTTCGCCCCAAGGGCCGACGTCGACCGTGATCGACCTTACTTCTGATGATACCCCATCTGATAAGGGGAAGCAAAAGGCAGACGTCGAGGTGGTCGACGCCTCGGATCAGCTCGGGACCTCTGCGGCGCCAGATGATGACATGGCGGAGGCGTCTGCCGGGTGGCCCAACTTCGTAGAGCTGGCGCTCGTGCGGGCGGAGGAGGAACTCCCACGCTGGGGTCGCTCGCCCCTCGAGTTCAGGGACGCGGCCAATCCTGACACCGAGCCCTTCTTCGTCCTGGATGACAAGGATGAGGTGAAGTACTGGGAGTACGTCGAGGGGCTCTGCAAGCACTCCGTGCAGTCTCTGCGGATGGTTGCGGATATCCTGGTCTAGCATATGTCAGGGCCTTCGAGGTAGGTTATGTTTGTCTTGATATTTTATTTGGCTCGACCCCCTTTTCCCCTTGGTTCTGATTTTGATTTTGACCGTGTCTAGGAGCTCAAGGAGCGGTCGCGCCATAAGTCATTATTTATCCGCCATGAGAGCAATGTGTGGGTGGTGCTTCCTCGCCAACGGGCTCTGTTCGAGGATGCCAACAAGTGGCTGTCCAAGAAGAGCGCCGAGGCGGATGAGCTTCGCGTTGTCCACGCAGCGCTTAAGGAAGAGGCGGCGTAGGCTCAGGACGCTGCGGCCAAGGCCCATGAGGATGCGACCAAGGCTCGAGGGGAGGCAGCCAAAGCTCGTGAGGACCTTGCGCCGCTATTGGCGCGAGTGAAGGAGCTCGAGGAGGACGTTGCTCTCGTCAGCGGCCAGCGTGATGCCCTCAACATGCAGATCTGGCTGGCGTCCGCCCGCGTCGGGACCTTGACCAAGGAGGTCACAACATTGAAGGAGACCGCCCAAGAGAGGGATGAGGCTCTCTCGAGCACCGGTTAGGAGATTGAGACGCTGAGGGTGACCGTCCACGACAAGGACGAGGCTCTTCGAGCAGCCGAGAAGGCGCACGGCGAGTTGCGTGATCAGATTGTGGACTGGCAGACCCATGCTGAGGGTAAACTTTTGCCAAACTCTAACCTCAACTTTGGACTCCTGTGTTTTTGCTGACTTGATCTCATGTTTTAGAGCTGGAGAAGCAACAGCGCGAGGCCCAGGCGACCGCCACCTCGTTTCAAGCCCTCCTTGAGGCTGAGGTCGGGCGGAACCAGCTACTCTAGGGCGCCATCACCACGGTGTGCGACAACCTGGGGGTCGAGCCCGATGCTGACACCGAGGAGGATGCGCCAGGGAACTCCTTTATGCGCCGAATGACGGCGCTAGGCAACCCCATACGCGAGAAGGTGCGGGGCGCGCTGCACCATGGCGTGAAGAGGGCCCTAGCGGTCGTCCGCTTCGGCTTTGAGTACGATATGGGCCTCGTTGCTGATGGCTTCACCTCTGACCTGACCAAGACTAAGGAGGAGAATGAGGTGGCCTGCCTAGGGCTGATCAAGGCTGCAGAAGAGCCTAGGGGTCGACTCACGAGGCTGTTCGAGGACGAGGTGCTCCCACCTACTGATGATGAGGGCCTGTGAGCTAAATCTGGGCATGAAGGCCCATGTAATAAGTTAGTTATTGTTCATGACTCGTACTATAGTAGCCCCAGGGGCCTTAAAACATTTAGATGTAAATATGTACTAAATGTCTTTTTTCGTTCGAGTCTTTCATTCCCTTTTTGTTCGAATCGTGTTCTTACGAGGTCTTCTTAGCGCACGATTGCAGCCCTTGGCATGGGGTGCGAGTGGAGATACCGTGGCCCGGAGGCATAGGTGGTCTCATGGATCGACTGCCCCTCGTCCTTAGGATGGCCTTACAGCCTCGTCGACTATGTAAGAACACAAATCGAAGCGTATAGGAACGTTAGACGTTGATTTTTTTAAAAAAATTGTGAGCTTTTACTAGGTCTTCTTAGTGCGCGGTTGCACCCCTTGGCACGGGGGAGTGAGTGGAGGTACCGTTAGCACGGACACGTAGGCGATCTCGTGGCTCAATAGCCCTTGAGCCTTAGGGTGCTCTCGCGGCCTCATTGACTGTGTAAAAGTTTTTGAAAAATGCGAGTTTTTAGGGACACAGGGGGTTTCCCCCTTCCCAGCCCCCGAGGGAGGCTCAACTCTATGAAAGCAGGGTCAAGCCTACCTGTTTTTTATGAAAGAACGCTTTGAACACGGGCGCATTCTTTATTCATTCATGGAACTGAGAAAAAATGTACAAAGCCTCGAGGCTCTAGGGGTAAAAGCGACGTAGCTGTTCGATGTTCCATGCGTTGGTGAAGGTCTCGCCCTTGTCGTTTGATAGCTTGTAAGTCCCGGGCTTCAACACCTCTGCAACGATGTAAGGACCTTCCCACGGTGGGGTGAGCTTGTGTCGTCCCTTGCTGTTCTGGCTTCGCCGAAGCACCAAGTCACCAACACGGAGGTCTCGATTGCGCACGTGCTTGTCGTGGTAGTGTCAGAGATTCTGCTGGTATCTTGTGGAGTGCAGTAAAGCTATATCTCGAGCCTCCTCGAGCTAGTCGAGGGCGTTCTCTCTTGTGGCATCATTGCTTTGTTCGTTGTAGGCTTTTAGCCTCGGGGATCCATATTCTAAGTCGGTTGGAAGTATAGCCTCGGACCCATAAACCAAGAAAAATGGAGTGAATCCCGTGGCTTGACTCGGTGTTGTTCTTAGGCTCCATAGGACCGAGGGGAGCTTGGCGGCCCACTTCTTGCCATATTTGTTCAATTTGTTGAAGATTCTCGGCCTTAGGCCTTGTAAAACCATGCCATTGGCACGCTCTACTTGGCCATTTGTCTTTGGATGAGCTACGGCTGACCAGAGCACATGGATGTGATGGTTGTCGTAGAAATCCAAGAACCTCTTGCCAGTGAAGTGGGTGACGTTGTCCATGATGATGCAGTTGGGAACCCCAAAGCGATGGATGATGTCGGTGAAGAACAGCACGGCTTGCTCAGACCTGATGCTGGTGACAGGTCGGGCCTCGATCCACTTGGAAAATTTGTCGATGGCGACGAGCAAGTGGGTGAAGCCCCCGGTCGTTTTCTTTAGGGGTCCGACCAAGTCAAGCCCCCAAACGGCGAATGGCCAAGCGATGGGGATGGTTTACAGGGCATGAGCCGGGAGATGGGTCTGCCTTGCATAGTACTGGCATCCTTTGCAGGAGCGTACCAGCTTAATGGTGTCAGAGACCGTGGTTGGCCAATAGAAGCCTTGCCAGAACATGTTTCTGACAAGGGTTTGAGGCGCCGCGTGATGATCGCAAGCCCCCCCGAGTGTAGGTCTCTGAGTAGATTCCTGCTGAAAGCATCTAGGCCCCGAGAGTTGGTTTCGGCAATTGATGACAACACTTTATTACCATGACTAACATGTGTTTTGCAGAAACCTTGGTAAGTTAGGTCATGGAGTTGTTAACTGCTTTGGGCACCATGGTATTCATGCCCCTTGATGGAAATCATTTCGGTTTTCAAAGGAGTGACGTCAAGATTAAGGACGGTTAGTTCCGGATGTCAAGGTGTTGAGTTACATTCGGAATAGTCGTTAGGATCTTCGTTTTCTCTTTTGGCCGTACTATAAAGGGGGGCATGAGCGGGTAGCTTGACCTAGGTGAGTCTTATGTTTAGGTGTGGTGCACATTTGTTAAACTTAGCACTAGGAAGCTCTAGAATAGCTCAAAGTTCAGTTGGAAGCAACTTGGTTCAAGTTGCGTCGCGTTTCGGAGTGTTTAGAGGGTCTTTCCCCTGACCGGACGCGGTACCTGGTACGACCGGACGCGTCCGGTCAGTTCAAAACCGCGACTGCGTTTCGGCGCTGATGACCGGACGCGGCCCTTGCGAGGACCGGACGCGGTGGTCAGACTGACATGTGTCACTTGAGGGAAACCATCTAATCGGACGCGACCTGGGTGTGATCGGCGCGTCCGGTCACGTTCCAGTAAGGTCCTTTGTCGACCGGACGCATCCGGTCATCACTGATCGGACGCGGTCGCGCGTCCGGTCTCGTTACAGTAAGCTCCCTGCACGATCGGATGCGTCCGGTCACCCCTGACCGGCGCGTCCGGTCACTCAGCCAGCTTTTTGGGTTTTCGACCGTTACGAGCGACCGGCGCGTCCGGTCACTTTGACCGGCGCGTCCAGTCACCTCGTATTTTGCTGAGTTGGCAGGTAACGGTTGGATTTGACTGTGGGGTGTATAAATACATCCCCACCACCTCTTTTAGAGGACTCTTGCTCATTTGTTCAGCTGAGAAACACCTTTGGAGTGCAAGGGAGTGCAAGAGCTCTAGTGAGGAGTGTGATTTGAGAATCAAAGCTTGAGAGTTCCTCACTAGCGATTAGAGAGTAGCAAGTGTGCATCCACCTTCTCATTAGGCTTGTTGTGGTCAAGTGAGAGTTCTAGCTTGTTACTCTTGGTGATCGTCATCACCTAGACGGCTTGGTGGTGATTGGGAGTTTGGTGATCATCCGGCGGAGCTTGTGGATGACCCAACTCATCTTGTGAGCAGTTTTGGGCGATTCACCGCGACGGAGTGTCGAAGAATCAGCCCGTAGAGAGCACTTGATCCTTGCGCGGATCAAGGGGGAGCTACACCCTTGCGCGGGTGCTCCAACGAGGACTAGTGGGGAGTGGCGACTCTCCGATACCTCGGAAAAACATCGTCGTGTTCCTTGCCCTTACTTTCAAGCATTTACATTCTTTGCTTGATTTACTTTCCTAGAATTGCCATGCTAGACTAGGATTGGAAACTAGGGTGCAAAACTTTTACCGGTAGAATCTCTAGGAACACAAGTAGGCACTAGGGGTGAATTCCGGCTTGTAGGATTTAATTCTTGCAATTAATTTTTAGAAAAGCCCAATTCACCCCCCCTCTTGGGCATCTTGATCCTTTCAATTGGTATCGGAGCCGAGTTGCTCCTAATTTAGGCTTTACCGCCTAGAGCAAGATGTCTAACGGGGAAGGACCACCTCCCACCTTTGAGGGGGATGATTTTCCATATTGGAAAATCCGTATGGAGGCGTACCTCGAAGCCATAGATGTTGGGTGTCTTAGAGCCACAACCCAAGGGCTTCCCGCTATCAAGGATCCCGCCAACCCAAGTGGTGACGAGGAGAAGTACGACCGGTGGAATGCAAAGGCCAAAAATGCACTCTATCGGGGCTTAGGCAAGGATATCTTCAATCATGTGCGTAATGCAAAGAACGCTCATGAATTGTGGGAAAACCTTTGTGCTCTCCATGAGGGAACTAAGAGTGAGCGTGAGGAACGCTATCACGTTGCTTTAAAAAAATCAATTCTTTTGAGATGCTTCCCAAAGAAAGTGCTAATGATATGTACACTCGTTTGAATGTTCTTGTAGAGGACCTCAATGCTCTTGGGCTCACTCAAATGAGCCAATCGGATGTTGCAAGGAAGATCTTGAGTGTTCTTCCCATTGAGAAGTATGGTCACATTGTCATCGTGCTTCACCAAAGTGATCTTTCCACCGCAACACCGACACAAGTATTGGGGAAGATCAATGCACATGAGATGTACATGCACATCACTCCGGAAGAGGGCTCATCATCTTCCAAGAAGAAAGACTTGGCCTTCAAAGTTAGCCATGACAAGAAGAAGAAGAAGGGCCAAGCCATGATGGTGCAAGAGAGCTCAAGTGAAAGTGACATTGATGATGAATCACTTGCACTCATGGTGAGGAAGACCACCAAAATGCTAAAGAAGCTCAACAAGAGTGGCATCAAGTTCGATGGCAAGAAAAAGAAATTCTTCACAAGTAACAAAAGGAAGCCAATCTCGGAGATGGATTGCTACAATTGTGGTGAACTTGGCCACTTAGCTCATCAATGCCCTAGACCTCCAAAAGATAAGTACAAGAACAAGAACAAGGGCAAAAAGGATGATTCAAGTGATGAAGAAGAGAAAAAGAAAAACAAGCCATACAAGAAGAAGGATGGCAAGAAGAAGGAATTCCACAAGAAGAAGAAGGGAGGAAAGGCATATATTGTTGGTGATTGGCTCACCGACATTGAATCATCTTGTGAGTCCTCCGAAGATGAGAGCGATGATGAGAAAGAGAAGGTTGCCGTATTTGTGATGGGGCCATCATCTTCACCGACATCTTCATCACCACCTTCACCGCCTCCCTCACCATCATCGTCCACTATTCACCTATGCCTTATGGCCAAGGGTGAACGAAAGGTACAAAACCATGATAGTGATGATGATGATGATAGTGATAGTGATGATGAATATGACGCACCTTCTTATGATGAACTTGTAAAATTATTGAACAAATACACTAAAATCATAAGAAGGACTAGAAATGAAAATGATGAACTTCAAAATGAAAATGAATCACTCTCATCCAAGCTTGAAAGTGCACAAAAGGCTAGTGGTGAGCTCAAAGATCAAAATGAAATTATGTCTTCCACTCTCAAGGAGCTCAAAACTTCTAATAAAGAGCTTAGAGATCAACATGATAAACTTGGGAAGAAGCATGATGAGCTCATCACTAGGCATAACTCTCTAAAAGACAAATATACAACATTGAAAATTGACTATGATAGTCTTGTGGTTGCTAATGAACTTGCTCTTGAGACACATGATGCTACTAACAAAGTTGTTAAGTGTGATATAGCTACATCATGTGATGACTTGATCATTGAAAGCATTGAGCAAGGTTCTAGTAGCAAAGGCAAGAGTGTGGTTGAGTCAAGCAACTATGATGATTATGCCAAGATCAAGAGTGAAAATGAGAAGCTTGCAAATGAGAACAAGAAGCTAAAAGGTTTGATGGCTCTTGAGAAGTAAACAACAAATGAGTCACTCATTGAAGAAAACAAAAAGCTCAAGCAAGAGAAAGAGCATCTCAAGACCGGCCTAAGCAAGTTCACAAGAGGCCAATATTTACAAAGTGAGCTACTCATGAACACCGTGATGAAGATGGATAGAAGTGGTATTGGGTACTTGGCAAATCAAGTGAAGAAGGCAAAAGCTCAACAACAACAAGGCAAGTCAAAGCCCAAGCCAAAGAGATGTGTTGAGTGTGGACAAGAAGGCCATTTTGCTCATGAGTGCAATACTCCACCACCACAACCCTTGCCCAAGCATGCTAGACCCTTTGCCTTTAATGCTCATTACATGCTAAGAAAAGATTCAAATGGAAAGATGAAAGTTATGTTCTTGGGTCCCCCAAACAAGAATAGGCCTAAGAAAATATGGGTTGCCAAGTCACTAGTTGAGAAAGTCAAGGGTCCCTCTCAAGTGTGGGTCCCTAAACAAAAAGCTTGATCTCTTGTGTGTAGGTGAACTACAAGACCGGTGGATCTCATTGGGTTATTGATAGTGGTTGCACTCAACATATGACCGGTGATCCTCGTATGTTCACCTCTATAGAAGAGAATGGGATATGTCAAGAGAAGATCACATTTAGGGATAATTCAAAGAGCAAAGTCAAGGGTATAGGCAAGATTGCAATATCAAATGATCACTCACTCTCAAATGTGCTCTATGTTGCTTCATTGAGTTTCAACTTATTATCCGTTGGGCAACTTTGTGACCTTGGCTTCCAATACTTGTTCACACCTAATGAAGTGGAAGTTTCAAAGATAGATGACAAGCAAGTGATATTCAAAGGCTTTAGATACAATAATCTTTATCTTGTTGACTTCACCTCCGAAGATGCAAACTTGATGACATGTTTGTTCACCAAGACCTCACTTGGATGGCTTTGGCATAGGAGGCTTGCTCATGTTGGAATGAACACTCTCAACAAGCTATTGAAGAAAGAATTAGTGAGAGGATTGAAGGATGTAAAGTTTGAAAAGGACAAACCTTGTAGTGCATATCAAGCGGGCAAACAAGTTGCAAACACTCATCCAACCAAAGCTTTCATGTCAACTTCAAGAGTGCTAGAACTTCTACACATGGATTTGTTTGGACCTACAACCTACAAGAGCTTGGGTGGAAATCTCTATTGTCTTGTGATAGTGGATGACTACTCAAGGTACACATGGACCTTCTTCCTTCATGACAAATCCGAAGTGGCCAATTGCTTCAAGAAGTTTGCAAAGAGAGCTCAAAATGAATTTGAAGTCAAGATAAAGAAGATTAGAAGTGACAATAGAAAAGAGTTTGACAACACAAACATTGAAGCTTATTGTGATGAAATTAGAATCAAGCATGAAGTCTCTTCGACCTACACTCCTCAACAAAATGGTGTAGTTGAGAGAAAGAACCGGACTTTGATCACCCTTGCAAGAACAATGTTAGATGAGTACAACACTCCGGAGAAGTTGTGGGCCGAGGCAATCAACACCGCATGCTATGCTTCAAATCGCCTCTTCCTACAAAAGTTTCTTGGCAAGACCCCCTATGAGTTGCTAAATGGGAAGAAGCCGGACATCTCATTCTTCCGGGTGTTCAGTTGCAAATGCTACATCTACAAGAAGCGTCAACACCTAGGGAAGTTTCAAAGATGTTGTGATATTGGTTTTCTTGTTGGTTACTCATCAAAGTCCAAAGCATATAGAGTATTTAACTATGCCACCGGTTTGGTTGAAGAAACATATGATGTGGAATTTGATGAATCTAACGGCTCCCAAGGAGCAATTGAGAATTGTGATGATGTAGGTGATGAACCCTTGAGGGAGGCAATGAAGAACATGCCGGTGGGAGACATCAAGCCAAAAGATGATGAAGACGATGTACAAATTGTTGATCCACCATCTTCATCACATGTGCCTCAAGATGATGACAAAAATGAGAGAGTTGAAAATGAAGACACTCATGTACCTCATGAACAAGCCGAGGCACAAGCTCAAGATGTTGATGCTCCCCATCCTCCTCCTCAAGTTGTTGATAGAAGAAACTCACCTCTACTTCAAGCACATCCATAAGATCTCATCATAGGGAGTCCTACTAAGGGAGTAATGACTCGATCTCAAAAGCTTGCTTCTTTTGTTGAACATCACTCTTTTGTCTCTTGTGTTGAACCTAAGAATGTAGAAGAAGCTCTTCAAGATCCGAATTGGGTGAATGCCATGCATGAAGAATTGAACAACTTCACCCGCAATCAAGTGTGGACACTTGAAGAGCATCCTAAAGGTGCAAGAGTCATTGGAACCAAGTGGGTGTTCCGCAACAAGCAAGATGACCAAGGCGTAGTGGTGAGGAACAAGGCAAGACTAGTTGCAAAGGGGTTCTCTCAAGTTGAAGGTCTTGATTTTGGAGAGACCTTTGCACCCATTGCAAGACTTGAAGCCATTCGTATTCTTCTTGCGTATGCATCACATCATGATATGAAACTTTATCAAATGGATGTGAAAAGTGCTTTTTTAAATGGCTTCATAAATGAACTAGTCTATGTTAATCAACCTTCCGGGTTTGAAGACCCTAGATATCCTAATCATGTTTATAGGTTGTCCAAGGCGCTATATGGGCTCAAACAAGCCCCTAGAGCGTGGTATGAGCGCCTCCGGGACTTCCTCATTGAGAAGGGCTTCACCATTGGGAAGGTCGACACCACACTATTCACCAAGAAGCTTAATGGGGAGATCTTCATTTGTCAAGTTTATGTTGATGATATCATCTTTGGGTCAACAAATGAAGAATATTGCAAGGAATTTGGTGAATTGATGTCGAAGGAGTTCGAGATGTCTATGATTGGTGAGCTCACATTCTTCCTTGGTTTTCAAGTCAAGCAAATGAGAGAAGGAATTTTCATCTCTCAAGAAAAGTATACCAAGGATCTTCTCAAGAGATTCAAGATGGAAGAATGCAAACCAATCAAGACCCCAATGCCATCAAATGGACATCTTGACCTAGATGAGGGAGGTAAACCGGTTGATCAAACTCTCTACCGTTCTATGATTGGTAGCTTGTTGTACCTTACCGCATCTAGGCCCGATATCATGTTTAGTGTGTGCATGTGTGCTCGCTTTCAAGCGTGCCCTAAGGAACCTCACTTAAGTGTCGTAAAAAGAATCTTAAGATATCTTAAGCACACCCCAAGCATTGGTCTTTGGTATCCCAAAGGAGCTAGATTCCAACTAGTTGGCTATTCTGATTCGGATTATGCCAGTTGCAAAATTGATAGAAAAAGCACATCTAGAGGGTGCCATTTGCTTGGGAGGTCTTTAGTATCTTGGTCATCTAAAAAGCAAAATAGTGTGGCTTTGTCCACCGCCGAGGCGGAATACATTGCCGCGGGGGCTTGTTGTGCACAAATCTTATACATGAAACAAACCCTCCTAGACTATGGAATTGTTCTTGAAAAGGTGCCACTTTTATGCGACAATGAAAGTGTCGTTAAAATTGCTAATAATCTGATACAACACTCTCGCACCAAGCACATTGATATCCGCCATCACTTTCTAAGAGATCATGTTGCTAAAAATAATATATCACTAGAAGGTGTAAGAAGTGAAAATCAATTAGCGGATATCTTCACTAAACCTTTGGATGAAGCTACCTTTTGTAGGTTGAGAAGTGAACTCAATGTGCTTGACTCTAGCAACTTTAAAAAATGAGCTTGTGTTGTCCCTTGCATTGCATTGTATTATATGTCATGTTTAATTACCCGCAATGCATCTAGGGCTTGGCTAACACGGTTACGATAACCCTCCTTTGGAGGAGTGAAGAAGCCTAACCGTGGATCAAACTTGACAAGCAACCTAGCTTTATTTACTTGTATTGTATTGCATTGCATATGCATGGTTGTTGCTTTGTCATTTCTTTTCGGTTTGGCTTTGAGCAACCTCTGTGTTCGTCCATGAATAGAGAGAGCTTTTGACGCTCCTAAGGGTACACAAACTCTATTCATGGCCATACGTTGCTCCTCAGGTGTTTGTTGCCTATTTTTCTAAAAAATAATATTAGCCTAAGGCAAACTATTTTGAGAAACTTGAGGGTTTGAGAGAGGTCACTCATATCAGGTTCCAATTGGTGTTTATTTGTGTCTCTTTGAATTGGAACTTGATTGGGAGAAGTCACGTCGAAGTTCGGAATGAAGAAAGGCGAAAAACAGTGACCGGACGCTGGACCGGACGCTGCACCGAACGCAGTGATGCTTCACCACCACGTCCGGTCCCGGCGACCACCAGCGCGTCCGGTCATCCAGAAGACCATCTCCTGACCCAGTGACCGGACGCTGCACCGGACGCGCTACTGTTTGACCACCGCGTCCGGTCATTCGCGATGACTTTCCCGGATAACCCTCGACCAGACTCTGTCCGCGTCCGGTCAGTCATAACCGGACGCGTCCGGTCGCTCCAGGAGCTTACTGGAGTGTGACCGGACGCTGCTCCACCACGTCCGGTCAAATCAACCACCGCGTCCGGTCATCATTTCTCGAGCGGATCTAACCCTTCATATATTTCTTTGTTCCTGTTTCGTTCGTCTTCAATCCAACTGCCGCTCGTGCCCTAGCTGCCATTTTCTCGCCGAATTCGCCGCCTAGTCACCGGAGGTCGCGCCATCGCCGCGTCCTGCCCTACTCCTCCGGCGAGCCGCCCTGCTCGCTCCCCCGCGCTGCGCCGCCCGACCCGCCGCGCCTGCCTTTGCCGCGCTGCTCCGCCCTAGCCGTGCCGCGCCGCTGCTCTAGCCTCGCCTGGTCTGCCGCCGTGTCTTGCTGCCGCCGGTGTGCCTCGCCATCTTCACCTGCGCCACCTCCGGCCGGTTCTTGCCACCCTCGCGTTCATCTCCGTTTTGGCCATCGCGTGTTGCCCTAACCCTAACCCTAGGGTTCGCGCAGCGTCGTCTCGGTCGTTCATCATCGAAGTTTCTTCGTGCGACGTCTTCTTCGCGAGGTTGTTTCGCGTCACCTTGTTTCTCCCTGTTAGGGTTTGCCGAAAGTTCATTATTGATATCCTAATTATCTTTTGTTTCGGCAAATCAGCGCTCGTCCGGCGTATTCGGGAAGTCTCGCGAACTAGGTCATCTTACCTTTTCACCGTCTACTCGTCAATCCAAGGTAGCTACCGCGTTTCGATTCACATCTTACCTTATTTGCTTGCTATCTCTAGGGTTTCGTACCTTTTAGATTATATATTGCTTATAGTAGATCCATCTATTCCGTCTTTTCAGCAAGTTTGTCGGTGTGTCGGGGTGACTGCTGTTCAGTTGTTGAATCCGAGGCCAAGCCTGCGGATACGGATTGAGGCCAAGCCTCTTGAGTGTCAGTACACCATCTTTCAGAGGTTTCCGACAGCTTGACAGCATGGTTCGTTGCAAGAACGCCGGTGGTGCTCCTAGTGACGGGGACGATAGTCCTCCTCGTCTGTCTAAGGTTGCGCGTGGAAAGCGCATCAAGACCATGGCTAGAAAGAAGAAGAAGACCCTTATAGATGCAGAGATCGCTCAGGCAGTAGCAGATGCAGCAGAGCAGGCAGAGAGGGGAGGCAGGAGCAGTGGTATTCGCATTGGCGAGCGTCGCTTTCATCTTGAAGGTCGACAGCTTGGTACAGAGGCTACAGAGGCCACAGAGGGCACAGAGGGGACAGAAGATGCAGATGCTATGTCAGTTGATCCACCTGCAGAGGCTCCAGAGGGGACAGAGGAGCAGCCAGTCCAGACTCCACCGCGTCGTCGCTCTACGCGTACGCGAGTGCCAGTGACTCCTAGGCTAGAGGGCCAGCGTCGTGGAGGACGTCCACCTCCCAGGGCTCGAGCTTCGCCCCCAGTTGAGCACTTTGACTTGAGGGGAGCTACAGCACGTCAGGTGCAGGCCCTGAGGTTCGTTGAGGTCAGCCGGTGGTTCCCACCTGTGAGGGATTCCAGAGCTTCAGAGGGATTCTATACACCTCTACAGGAGGACTTCTACAGAGCATATGTTGACAGTGGGATCGCTTTTCGACCACAGAGGGTCTGTCGTATTGAGTCACTTGTTGAGGTAGTGGGTGAGCAGCTTCGTCCGCACCTATCCTTTCTCCCAGGCTTATCAGATTTTCTTGGACGGACAGGAGCGTACTGTGGCACTTGGGTCAGGGAGTTCTATGCCTCACTATGGATTGATCTAGCACATGAGTTCATACACTTTGCATTCCGAGGCTGTGACCGCAGGTTGTACAGCACTAGAGTGCGGGAGATTCTCAGACTCCCAGCTTCAGACACGAAGATACATCAGCTTTGCTTTGGTCAGACAGCTCCACCTAGACGCCCTCACGGCGGGACAGTGCCTCCTACTGATCTGATCCGACCCTGCTTCCGTGAACCTTTTGGCGAAGGGTCTCGTCGCACACCCACCAGCTTGACACCACTTGCCCGAGTCATGGATGCTATTGTCAGGTGCACTCTTCTTCCCAGACTTGGCTACAGAGAGGGATTGACCAGGATGCAGTTATGGGTTGTTCACCACCTTCGCTCACAGACACCGTTTGATATATGGGATCTTATGCTATGTGAGATGGAGGACACTCTGGTAGAAGGCTTCAAGGGACACCGTTAGCTGCCCTATGCTCATTGGATATGCTTTCTTATCAGATCTTCACTTGAGCTACCTTCAGAGATTAGAGCTAAGATATCTGACACTACCACCTCCTTTCCTGAGTATGATATCCGTCAGCTATGGGCTTCAGTTATGAGAGAGCAGGCCCTAGTGCCAGGACAGCGCGAGAGACCTGAGGTCCCTAAGACAGCGGCTGAGCAGGACGCGACCGTACAGGGTCTTGCTGAGGCAGAGCTTGCAGATCTCGATGCTCAGCCTACTGATCTAGCTGAGGATGAGGCCTCTGACAGCACTGATGAGGATTATCAGCCCATCCCCAGGTATCGGTCTCCTCGGCCTCACGACCACGAGGCCGATGGCTCTGGTTCAGCCTCCCGCTCAGACCCAGCCATGGTGGCTATTCTTGAGAAGCTGACCCAGGCAGAGAAGCGACAGGAGCTTCAGCTACAGAGACAGGCTCAGGACACAGCTGACGCGTTTGCACAGATACAGGCTCGACAGGACGAATTCTAGAGACAGCAGCTTGAGATACAGCGTCAGCAGGTCGAGATGCAGCGTCAGCAGTTTGAGATGCAGCGACAGAGTGCAGCTAGCCAGCAGCAGTATTTAGAGCTTCTACGACACTTGGTCACAGTTGGGGTTCCTCCACCTGCATCTGTCCTGACTCCAGCCTTACAGTCTAGTGGACCTTCGAGTCAGGGACAGCCGAGCTTTCAGTTCACCTCTCCACAGCAGCAGGTTCCCCAGTCGTTCTAGTCCCCGACCAACACACCTATTCAGACGGGGTTTACTCCTTCAGACCAGCCTCGCCCTCACCTACTGACAGGCACACCATTTATTGATTTCAGTGCTACCTATAGCGAGTTGACTGGTCAGCTGACACCCTCGCACACTACACTTGCTACTTCTTCAGGGTTGTCCGCTTCAGAGGCAGTTGTACCTCCTGTGACAGGGATGGGCACTACGGAGACTGTACCTTCATCAGTTGTCTCGACAGATCCCCCAGCTATTGGCTCACTTCAGGCTCAGGTCACAGAGACTGCTCCACTAGTTGCTACTTCGTCAGCACCTGTTCCTGTTGTTCAGATCCAGACCGCTTCACAGCCGCGTGCTTCTTCAGAGGGTCAGCCTGATAGCTCTAAGTCCAAGGAAGACACTTCTCAGTTTATGGTTACTCCGCGCTCCTCAGCACCCGACTCGACTCCGTCTGTTCCCCCGTCAGGTCCTTAGATTAGTTTTTTTGGCGTTTGATGCCAAAGGGGGAGAGAGTAGATTCAGGGGGAGTTTTGATAGAGGGTTTTCGTTTTTTTTGTGTGCTACTTTCATGCATCATGTTTACTTTACAGTACTTGCATTCTTGTGACATGTGGTCGTGTGAGATACTTTGAATCTCTATGGTTTATCTAGTCACAGTTTTACATCATGTGACTTGGTTGGGTATAGCTCTAAGGTTGTGCTTCCGTGCCATACTCCGATCTCTTTTGAGCTATATCTTTATGTGTACTAATGCTTTATGTCTTATCTAATAAGTACACTCTTTTGGCTTGGGGCACATAAGCAATTTCTAACCCCTTGTGCTTATTGCTTTTTGCTTATGTGAACCAAGCATGTTCGAAAACCTCAACTCCTATCTTTTGAATCTTAGTGTTGTCATCAATCACCAAAAAGGGGGAGATTGAAAGCATCTAGGCCCCGAGAGTTGGTTTCGGCAATTAATGACAACGCTTTATTACCATGACTAACGTGTGTTTTGCAGAAACCTTGGTAAGTTAGGTCATGGAGTTGTTAACTGCTTTGGGCACCATGGTATTCATGCCCCTTGATGGAAATCGTTTCAGTTTTCAAAGGAGTGACGTCAAGATTAAGGACGGTTAGTTCCGGATGTCAAGGTGTTGAGTTACATTCGGAATAGTCGTTAGGATCTTCGTTTTCTCTTTTGGCCGTACTATAAAGGGGGGCATGAGCGGGTAGCTTGACCTAGGTGAGTCTTATGTTTAGGTGTGGTGCACACTTGTTAAACTTAGCACTAGGAAGCTCTAGAATAGCTCAAAGTTCAGTTGGAAGCAACTTGGTTCAAGTTGCGTCGCGTTTCGGAGTATTTAGAGGGTCTTTCCCCTGACCAGACGCGGTGCCTGGTACGACCGAACGCGTCCGGTCAGTTCAAAACCGTGACTGCATTTCGGCGCTGACAACCGGACGTGGCCCTTGCGAGGACCAGACGCGGTGGTCAGACCGACACGTGTCACTTAAGGGAAACCATCTAATCGGACACGACCTGGGTGTGATCGGCGCGTCCGGTCACGTTCCAGTAAGGTCCTTTGTCGACTGGACGCGTCCGGTCATCACTGATCGGACGCGGTCGCGCGTCCAGTCTCATTACAGTAAGCTCCCTGCACGATCGGACGCGTCCGGTCACCCCTGACCGGCGCGTCCGGTCACTCAGCCAGCTTTTCGGGTTTTCGACCGTTACGAGCGACCGGCGCGTCCGGTCACTTCGACCGGCGCGTCCGGTCACCTCGTATTTTGCTGAGTTGGCAGGTAACGGTTGGATTTGACTGTGGGGTGTATAAATACATCCCCACCACCTCTTTTAGAGGACTCTTGCTCATTTGTTCAGCTGAGAAACACCTTTGGAGTGCAAGGGAGTGCAAGAGCTCTAGTGAGGAGTGTGATTTGAGAATCAAAGCTTGAGAGTTCCTCACTAGCGATTAGAGAGTAGCAAGTGTGCATCCACCTTCTCATTAGGCTCGTTGTGGTCAAGTGAGAGTTCTAGCTTGTTACTCTTGGTGATTGCCATCACCTAGACGGCTTGGTGGTGATTGGGAGTTTGGTGATCATCCGGCGGAGCTTGTGGATGACCCAACTCATCTTGTGAGCGGTTTTGGGCGATTCACCGCGATGGAGTGTCGAAGAGTCATCCCGTAGAGAGCACTTGATCCTTGCGCGGATCAAGGGGGAGCTACACCCTTGCGCGGGTGCTCCAATGAGGACTAGTGGGGAGTGGCGACTCTCTGATACCTCGGAAAAACATCGACGTGTTCCTTGCCCTTACTTTCAAGCATTTACATTCTTTGCTTGATTTACTTTCCTAGAATTGCCATGCTAGACTAGGATTGGAAACTAGGGTGCAAAACTTTTACCGGTAGAATCTCTAGGAACACAAGTAGGCACTAGGGGTGAATTCCGGCTTGTAGGATTTAATTCTTGCAATTAATTTTTAGAAAAGCTCAATTCACCCCCCCTCTTGGGCATCTTGATCCTTTCACCTGCCTTTCTCGACTATGATACAGTGTTGTAGGATGCTCGTGGGGCTACATCGATAAAGCTCCTTGTCATTGCCGTATATCACAAAGGTTTTGGCCGGCGAGTGATCCGTCGAGCCTCGGTCTTATCTGGAGGGAGCTCCCCTCGAATGAGACAGTCGATTTACGAAATATGCCAATCGGGCTTGAGGTCGGTGGGTGGTGGCGAGCCTTTTGTCTGCATGATGTCAGCCCCGGTCGAGGGGGCTTCTGCCTCAGGTGGGGGGGTCGAGTGACAGACCGTCGACCCCCTCTATCGTTCTGAGGTCGACGGATGGTTCATGAAGGTCCCTCGAGAAAACGTCAGGCAGAACCATGGTTTGACCAGACACGATTTTCGTGAGTTCATCGGCAGCCTCATTGTATCTTCGCGTGATGTGGTTCAGCTCGAGGCCATGGAACTTGTCCTCCAGGCGCCGCACCTCCTTGCAGTAGGCTTCTATCTTAGGATCATGGCAGCTTGAGTCCTTCATGACCAGGTCGATCATGAGCTGAGAATCACCACAAACGTCGAGGTGTCAAACCCTGAGCTTGATGGCGATGCGCAAGAAATTAACGAGGGCCTCGTACTCAGCTACATTGTTGGAGGCAGCGAAGTGGAGTCAGATCATGTAGCGCATGTGAACTCCGAGGGGCGAGATGAAGAGCAAGCCCATGCCCGCTCTTATTTTCATCAACGACCCGTCAAAGTACATGGTCCATAGCTCGGCCTGAATCTGAGCGGGAGGCAGTTGGGTATCGGTCCACTCTACCAGAAAATCTGCCAGCACTTGGGATTTGATTGCTTTGCGCGGCGCATAAGAGAGGGTCTCGCCCATGAGCTTGACCGCCCACTTAGCTATCCTTCCCGAGGCCTCCCGGTTCTGGACTATCTCCCCCAGAGGGAAAGAAGAGACCATGGTCACCGGGTGGCTCTCGAAGTAGTGTCGGAGCTTGCGCCATGTCAACACGATGGCGTATAGCAGCTTCTGGATTTGCGAGTAGCGAACCTTGGTCTCTGAGAGTACCTCGCTGATGAAGTAGACTAGCCTCTAAATGGGTAAGGCGTGTCCTTCCTCTGCCCTCTCGATGACTACGGGCGTGCTAACCACTTGTGTTGTCGCGACAACGTAGAGCAACAGGGGTTCCCCTATGGCTGGAGGGATGCGGATCAGAGGGTTGGACAGCGTTGCCTTGAGCTTGGAAAGAGCTTCTTCAGCCTCAAGGGTCCACAAGAAGTGTTCTGATTTCTTTAGGAGACGATACAGAGGGAGCGCTTTCTCGATGAGGTGCAAGATGAAGTGACTGAGGGCCGCAAGGCAGCCCGTGACCTTCTGTACGCCCTTCAGATCTCGAATGGGGCCCATTTTGGTGATTGCGGAGATTTTTTCCGGGTTAGCCTCAATGCCACGCTCGGAAACAATGAACCCTAAGAGCATGCCTCGAGGAACGCCGAAGACACATTTCTCAGGGTTGAGCTTGATGTTCTTTGCCTTGAGGCACTTGAACGCGATATCGAGGTTGTCAACCAGGTTGTTGACTCTCTTGGACTTGACCATGATGTCATCAACGTAGGCCTCGATGGTTGGCCCGATGTGTTTCCCGAAAACATGTTGCATGCATCGTTGGTACGTAGCCCCTGCGTTTCGAAGACCGGAGGGCATAGTAACGTAGCAATACATGCCGAACGGGGTGATGAATGAAGTCGTGAGCTGATCGGACTCCTTCATTTTAATCTGGTGGTAGCCAGAATATGCATCTAGGAATGATAGATTTTTCACATCCTACAGTAGAATCGATGATTTGATCAATGCGTGGCAAAGGAAAGGGAACTTTCGGACAAGCTTTATTTAAACTAGTATAGTCTACACACATCCTCCACTTCCCACTCTTTTTATAAACTAGTACAGGATTAGCTAGCCACTCGGGATGGTGAACTTCCTTGATGAATCCGGCCTCCAAAAGCTTGTGAATCTCCTCACCGATGACCTTGCACTTCTCCTCGTCGAAGCGGCGCAAGCGCTGCTTCACCGGTTTGGAGCCGGCTCGGATCTCCAAGGCATGCTCGGTGACTTCCCTGGGTATGCCCAACATATTCGAGGGGCTCCACGTGAATACGTCGGCATTCACGTGGAGAAAGTTGACGAGCACTGATTCCTATTTGGGGTCGAGGGTGGCGTTGACTTTCAACGCCTTCCCATCCGAGCTGGTAGGGTCGAGGGGCACGGGCTTGACGTCTTCTGTGGGCTCAAAGCTGCCAGCATGGCGCTTAGGGTCGGGGATCTCCTTGGCCAAACCGTCGAGGTCTGCAGCCAAGGTTGCCGACTCCAAGATGGCCTCTCCATGCTCGACGCACTCCACGTCGCACTCGTAGGCGTGCTCGTAGGAGGGCCTGACGGTGATGACACCCTTAGGGCCTGGCATCTTGAGCTTGAGGTAGGTGTAGTTGGGGACTACCATGAATTTGGCGTAGCAGGGACGCCCAAGGATGGCGTGGTAGGTCCCGTGGAACCCAACCATCTCAAAAGTGAGGGTCTTCTTCCTGAAGTTGCAGGGAGTGCCAAAGCAGATGGGCAGTTCGATCCTCCCGACGGGCTCTGCTCGTCTCCCTGGCACAACTCCATGGAAGCCCCCGACGCTGGGTCAGAGCTGCGTCCTCTTGATCCCTAGGAGGTCGAGGGTATGGATGTAGATAATGTTAAGGCTGCTGTCTCTGTCCATGAGCACCTTGGTGAGGCGCGTGTTGGCGATGATGGGATTGACGACGAGCGGGTAGACCCTAGGATTGGGGACGTAGTCCGGATGGTCACCACGGTCGAACGTGATGGCCGTTTCGAACCAGTCGAGGAAGAGGGGGGTCGCGAGTTGTTCGGAGAAGATCTCTCGACGCTCGCGCTTTCACTGGCACATGGAGAGGCGCGTCGAGGGTCCCCCATAGATTATAAAGCAGTCGTGGATCTCGGGAAACCCCTCATCCTTATTGTCGTCCTTTTTCTTAGGGTCCTCCTTCTTGTCATCTTTCTTGATGCCCAGGCTTTCAAAGCATTTTCGGAGCATGTGGCAGTCCTCGAGGTTGTGGTTCATGGGTCCCTTGTGGTAGGGACACGGCTCCTTGAGCATCTTGTCGAAGATGCCCCCACCGGGGGGGCCTCGAGGCTTCTTGTGGTCAGCAGCAGCGATAAGGTCATCTGCCATGGCTTCGTGTTTGCCCTGCTGGTTCTTCTTCTTCCTCCTATTGTTCCTCTTGGCGCCCCGGTTGGAGTTCTCGAGATCCTCATCCTTGCGCTTCCCTTTGTCCTGGTCACCACAAAAGATGGCACCAACCGCCTCCTCACCGGCGGCGTAGTTGGTGACGATGTCCATCAGCTCGTTGGCGGGTGTGGGGGGGTGTTGCGGCCCAACTCCCGGACTAGCTCCTTGCAAGTGGTTCCAGAGAAAAAAGCCATGATGACATCGGAGTCGGTGATGTTGGGAAGCTCAGTGCGTTATTTGGAGAAACATCGGATATAGTCGCGGAGGGACTCGCCCGGCTTCTGTTTACAGCTCCTGAGGTCCCAAGAGTTACTGGGGCGTACGTAGGTCCCTTTAAAGTTCCCTTCGAACACCCTTTCCAAGTCATTCCAGTTGTGGATCTGTCGAGGTGGGAGGTCCTCGAGCCATGCTCGGGCGGTGTCTGATAGGAATAGGGGAAGCTGTCGGATGATGACTCGGTCATCGGTGGCCCCGCCCAACTGACAAGCCAAGCGGAAATCAGCGAGCCAAAGTTCGGGTTTGGTCTCGCCGTTATACTTGGTGAGAGTCGTCGGGGGGGCAAAACCAGATCAGAAGCTAGGTCCTACAAATGGTCTTGCTAAAGACTCGAGGGCCCGGCGGCTCAGGGGATGGACTGCGATCCTCCGTGCTATCGTAATGCCCGCCCCTGTGCTCGTGGTAGCCTCAAGACGCGCCATCACTGCTTCTACGCTTGCGGCGTTCGTTGATGTCATCACGGGCGCCTCAGGGCTCACAGTTGTCGACGATGTGCTCACAGACAGAGGCTGCCTTGTTCCCCTGCGGTGTGGGCTCGGGATGAATCAAGGCTTCTTTCTCGTGTTGGGAGGGCTCCGCAGGCTGCTCCGAGGTAAACCCGCAGTGCCTCAAGGCGAAACTCTCGGCTTGCTGCATGGCCACAGTCTCGAGGAGACCTCGAATCTCATCCTGGGCCCATCGGGCCTCAGGTGTAGATGGCTCGGGCATATTGCGGAGAAGCATGACGGTGGCGACAACATTCTTGCTGGCTCGGTTGAAGACTGGGGGTTCACCCGCCCGGTCCTCAACGATGCAACGATTGACGTCGCGAGCTCTCTCTCGAGCTCCTCTACCACGTGCACGCGCCGCGCTCCCACTCGAGGGTCTGCTAAAGTAGGCGCAGGCGCTCTCGTTCCTCATCGAGCTTGGCCTGCAGTTCTTGAATCTACACGAGTTGTGCTCCCTGGTCTGCTTCAAGAAGTTGGGCCTCGTCCCATGCACCAGGGAGCGCAGCATGAGATGGTGTGGCATTTCCTCCTCTAGCAGCCGCCTCTGCTTCCGAATCTGACGTGATAGTCCCATCAATATGGAAGCACTCGTGAGTCGGATCGTAGCTGTCATCGGCAGAGTCGGAGTCAGGGGCACCGAAGTAATAGTATGATGGATGCATGTGGGGTCGTCAATTTATGGAGTCATAGCGGCGAGAGGCGATCGCACGGAGCTCCGTACCAGGGGTCTCCGTAGAGTCTAGGTACTCGGAAGCTGGCATGGATGCCACGAGGTCGAGGGCGGAACATAGATGGTGCCCAGGGAGCTCCTCGTAAACGCCCATGCTGGTGCTTATGGAGGAAGCATATCCCTGGGCAGCCGTGTTCAGCCCATACGGGAATGTCCACGGTGGCATTGTCCCCGTTGCCAGAGAAACCGATCCTGATCTGGTTGGAGGTGGCACCGTGCCGGATGGTGGGATGATGGGATGCCCCGTCAGCATCTTACCCGCAGCCAAGCTCATCCTACGCAGGTCCTCATCGAGAGACTCTGTGTCAATATCTGGCTGAGGAGCGCCAGAACGGGGCACATCGTCACCCTGCACGAGGCGATGGTGGTAGGTACGCTGGGCACGCCACCGCCTGGCCGTGCGAGCCCGGCGTGAACGGTGGTATCGGTGCAGCGCTCCCCTAGGCTGGGAGAGCTCATGGTCGTGGTTAGTTGGGTGCCTGGGCAGGAGGAGGACCATGTCATAGCCGTAGCCAAGGGACATGAACTCCAAGCTCCCAAACTAGATCACCGTGGCCAACGAAAGTGGACATTCGGGGTCAGCCATCCAAAAAAATGGTAGGAAAGCGATGTTGGCACGCAGCAGACCCCTACCTAGCGCGCCAACTGTCAGTGTTCGGACCCAGGAGGGCCCTAGACCGACGAGTGAATTTATGCTGCGTGCTCCCTAATCCGGATGGTGATGCAAAGAGAATACACGGGGGTTTATCCTGGTTCGGGCAAAGAAGGCCCTACGTCCAGCGGGGGAGACAGTGTTGTATTTCCTTGCACCGAAGTGCTTGTGTAGGGGTTACAAGCTGTGAGAGAGGGAGCTGGTCCCAAGTCTCAAGAAAAGAGGAAAATGGAGTCTTGCTTGAGATGTTGATCTCGGAAGTGGAGAAGGTCTCTGTCTTGTTTGTGCTCCTCGTTGCCTAGAGAATCCTCTGCCTTCTCTTTTATAGGGTCAAGTGGACGCCGAGGCGTCCTAAAAACCCTAAGGTGGTGCCTTGGAGGTGAAGGCGCGGTGGGCGCTGTAGAGGTTGTTGTGGCGACGTGCGTCTGTGAATGCCGGCCATCCCTGGGGTGTCGTGGTGACATCGGTGATGGGACGGTGAAAGGCCCTGGGTCCTGTGACGAGCGTGCGATCCCCTGTGGTTGACGTGTGAGCGTTGTTCCTTTGTTGACCGGCGGCGGTCGAGGCCGGGTCGGGACGTAGCTGAGTGGGTCGACGAGGAACGGATAATGCTAAGCCCTAGAAAACCCGGGCGTGGTGGTTGTCATCTTGTGCGTCGAGGGGGCATCGACGGTAGAATAGTGCTCGATGTGGTGTGAATAGTGGCTACTTTTTTACCGTCCATCCCGGGATGGGCAGAAAAAAGTAGGATTAGACACGGGTACTGCTCCCACGCCAGTGGGGCTGTAGCCACATAGGTGGAAGTGGTTGCATTGAATGCCTTATCAGTGAGTAGGTGGGTGAGGGGGGGTCGACCGACCCGACCCCGGGTTGTGCGAGTCGGAGATTTTCCGGGGTCGAGACCTCCCGTCGAGCGGGCCTTGTGCGAGTCGGAATGTAGTCGAGGGTGCCCGGCGTGGCCGCACGTATGTGGACCGATCTCGGCGTATCCGTGTAGGTGGAGCTTTGGTATGATTTTTTAGGGGGTTTCAGGGCGCGGATTCCTCGCGGGTTTGCTCCTTTTAATCGTTGGTTTTGGGTACCCCTAATTTAGGTACCCGACACTAGGTTTCTGTGCGAACGCTTCCTCGTCGTAACCTTAGCAGAGTGACCCTCTGGAGCCCCGCGCTTTCGTGCCTTGGCACGCTACACTATTGTAGGGCCAGCTTGTGTTTTCAAGACAGCCTTCAGAGTAGGTGCTCGGCATCCCATCCTCAGGTCTGGGCACCAGATGGCATATTTGATTGGCCAACCGCTCCTACTGATTGTAGGGGGAGTAGAGTCCAAATCCTACGGACAATACAATGACGAGCATTACATTGACCATGAGGGAAAGGATCGTAAGAAGGTATGTACCTCGGTTTCAGATTGAAAGCTAGGGTCCAACGACTGGCAGAGAGGTGTGACTGAATTACACAACAAGTGTTGAGCCCATTCCTGCCACCAGGCGTTGAATAAATTCAAAGAAAAGGGGCCACATTTTCACCCCTTAGTATTAACTTGGGGCAGGGTGTCTTCAAATTGCCGGATTCTCAAGAATTCTGATGAGTGATTGACAGCTTCCCTCGACTTCAGCTTATCTGCAAAGAACAGCTCGGGAGGGAGCTGCCCAAAGCCAAGTTGACGAGCAGCAATGGAGGGATTATAGAATTCATAAGACGTCGGTGGTTTCTCCCAACCATGCCTAAACTCCACAGGAAGCAGCCCTGGTTTGACTATGCGTTGGAAGATGCAGTCGACGGCTCATCTGAACAAGCGGTTTCAAACCTAAAAGCGATTAGAAGCTCGAATTCGGCAATCTTCGGGTATACAAACCAAGTCAGGATTTCATTAGACAGCCCTTTGTAAAAACCTCTGAAGAATTGGCCGGTGCTCCAATTAATTGAAATAGCCAATGCGGCCTCCCCAAAAGACTAGCACCGGTGAAGTTTGTCCTCCTCATCCAAGTTCTTTTCTTGAGCTTTTGAATAATTCAGAGAAGGGAAACTCAGAGTTTTGAGGTCATTGACTGTAGCTTTCTGCATATGCAAATTCATCCACAATTGCAACAGCCACCATGGTCCACTAATTGTGCCAATTGGCTCATTCATCACTAGTTTTGAAGACACTTGATGCATCAGGTGATATAGGGACCCAAGCAAACACTTGCCTACAGGGACTTCAGTGCCACGAGACATTCGTTCTACCAAATACCAATGATTGGAGGTTGGGCCGCATGAAGACCCATAGAATAGATACTTCTCTAACCACATATTCAAGAAGGTTGTGTGTTCCTTGGGGTCGGCATTCCTATTTTGGGTTTGCTTGTGCACATCAATATAGCCTCCCCACCCCCCGATCTAACACTCTGAACCTTGTGCTCTGGCTTCCCAATAAGATCATAAGGCTGGAGAGATCCTATGATTCTGAGGCCAGTCAGCATATGGATGTCGGCCAGAGTGACTGTCATTGGTCCATGACCGAATATGAAGGCATTATAGGCATTGGACCAAAAGTATGAAGCTGACTTCAATGGTTCGTTCTTCTTTATGTTTGATAAGAAGAGGGCTATGCACTGGTCCAGGTCATAAGTTACCCATCTGGCCTGATGGGACTTGGCCACTCTAAGATACCAATCCCTCCATCCATCAAGTGGTAGCGGCCAGGCCCTAAAAGTTTTATTCCACACTGAAGGACTCATGTTGGATTACCTAAAAGGAAGCCTGGTGGTTTCTAAATTAATGAGCTCGGTTGGATCTAGGTCACCCATCGGACCCAGACCGCGACGTTGGTTGGGATCAAAATTTCATTTTTGAGATCCTAAAGACAAAAGGAGCAAGCCTATGAGCTAAAATTGAATAGGCCTGAGAAACCAATCAACAAAGAAGAGCTTCGGATCATACCTCCGGAACGAAGTCGATGGTCGCCATTAAAAAAGTGGATCCGGATCTCCAAGCAAGGTGTTGGTGATGCGTTACCAAATTGAATCGCCACCTCCAGATCCCGTGGAGATTACAGGAGTGCTGTACTTGGAATCCCATATTTGCTAGGGTTTGGCACTCAGGGAAGTTGCGGCAGTCGATAAGCAAAGCAAAAAAGGGAAGTGAAGGAAGCATGGGCAATTTTGAGAATATGATGAAAATTTTGCCTAGAGTCGGGAACCGAAGCGGAGGTTTCGGTGTGAATGCGCAACGGGTGCAACGGTCATAAAGGAGAATTTTGGAATAAAATCATTTTATCTCAAAATTGGGGAGTATGTGTTGACACCAAAATTTGATTCAAAAGGAAAGGACCCTGAAGTCGAAATTTGTCGAAGGAAAGCCGAAATGTTCAACAAGATCGGCTAACCAAAGCTGCCATCAATCAAAGCAAAATGACGTCATCACCTCAGGAGGATGGGCCCAATTGACTTGGACTGGATAAAGAAAACGTCGTCATTCTAAGGGAGCGGGCCCTATCGGCAGGATCAACAAGGCATGGAGCGAAAGGACATGACAGACTTAATAGAAGGGAAAGATTGAAGTCTAAGTTATTGTAATTTAGGAAGTTTTTATCTTTTTTTCCAAGTTTGTAACCAGTCTTATTCGACTAGGACTCATAGTCAAGCCTCGGGTATAAATATTGAACCCCGGCTATTGCAATGGACATCTCACATCGATCAAACAAATCCAGTACCTTCACTTTTTTGGCTCTGGCCACCCCTTAGGAGTAGGAGTAGAGTAGATTTCGGCGAATTCTTCGGGCAAGCAGGGCTGCATCGGACGACCTGACCTCTGACTTGTTTGTGAGTATCCGTCATGACTTATATTGTTACTTGCAAGGCTGCAATAGATGATGATCTCTTGAGAGTCGTGATATAAGTTAGTTATCGATCTATATTGTTATTTGTAAGGTTACAACAGATAACTGATCTCTTACAAATCATGGTATAGATTAGTTATTGATTCGTATCAACTTTTACAAGGCTGCAACAGGCGACTGATTTCTTGTAAATGTTGGTATTAATCAAAGTTATCGATATTGTGTTAGATAGTTTACTGTTTAATATAATATCACCAATTGCACGATCTAGATTGAGATTCGTTCGTCCTATTTGTTTTGATCTATCGTCTGTTGATTACTATCACGGTTGAATTCAATTCATGACGTTAGATCCTGTTTTAATGACCAATCTATCTCAGTCTTGATCGTACATAGCGGGTGTTTGAAGTCATGTTCCATTAGGAGATAGATCCATTGATCGACAGTATCCGGTATGACTCCGTTATCAATGCTGCATCAGACGATTTGACCTATTGATAGTGTGTCGGATTGGACATTTGTGGTTAGTAGATCTATCTATTAAGAAGAGCATGGCGTCAACCACCCGCTATGTCTACATCGGCTATTTAGCCGATGGCTTGAGCTTTAACGCGTATGACATGCTTTCATGATTCCCTTACGATATAAGTAGATCTATCGATTGCTGGACTCTGGTCTAGGGTCCTACCGTCAATGCTGCATCAAATGACTCGACCTATTGATGGTACAATAGATTGAGTCTAATCGTTTGTAGATTTACTTGTATCCATCAGATGAGTGATCGTATGCCGTACGACACGATCACTGGAATCGGTTGTTTTAGCCGATAGCCGGTTTTGTTGAGAATGTACTGGCTATTCATATGTTTTCACTTATTCTTATCTTGGTTAAAAGCTAGTATGTTTCTCACACATATTCTTACACGCCTATCCTTACATCTTTCGCATGCTTTCATGATCATCGGCTAAGTTAGATCCATACAACTGAGTAAATAATAATTGCCGATATGCCTATTTTGTTTACATTACATCATCAACTTGCTGGATATCGACTCTCTAGTCGATAGCCTTATCTCGTTGGCCACTTGACCGTATATTTGGAACTGTCTAGACCAACACCGGTATGTTCCACCTTAAATTACTGATCAACTTTCTCTCCTTGTCAATTGCAGGGTCAAATTGACTGGCACGCCCTTGGTCACGACCATCCGGTCCGGCGCTCACCCCTTAAGCCCGGAGAGAGCTCGGGATCTGCTGCACGCAGTTTCTCTCGGCTTGCTGTGTGTCGACGGCTCCACCCCGTCGCCCGCTTTTTGCCGTCAACATTAGGCGCAGCTAACTATTAAATGCTACTAGATCCAAATTGGACCATAATATGCCAGGTCATGACCTTTGTCCTTCGACTTTCATTTCTCTAAACACATCTGTTGAGGAGCTGCCAGAAGCTAGATCATAGGTCTGAACACCTCCATCTGGAAACCGCCATATCTAGATTTGGGCGGGCACCAATGGCAGATCAATGGAAATGGAATGGATCAAAACGTTTCCCACAACCGGACCAAAGATCCTAACCCCACCTCCATGGACTAGATACGGATGTCCGAGGGCTAGATTTAGCCATGGACGCTGGTGTAAGAGGAACGAGGAACGATTGAGCGAAAGAGCATCACAGATTCGGAACCGGATCTCAGGAGGCTGCTGCTCTACAGCTACTGCTAAGTCATAAGGTTCAACTCATATTCACGATACTCTTGCAGACAGCAGCTCCTCAACCTAACAAGTACACCCTCCATTCCAAATTATCAGATGTTTTTGTTTTTTCTAAATACATAGTTTTTGCTATATACTTATGCATCCTCCCCCTTCACCATTGACCACGACAGCAAGGTCAGCGTAAGTCCTACGATAGATCGACGCTTTGTCAAAGTGCTCAACTTGCACAACATGGTGTGCTAAAAGATTTGGGCATTGTTGAAAATGATGGGCGAGACTCAATGAGGACACAGTTCAAATCCATGCAAACTGTTTATATAAATACCGCCAAACCTCCTTACGCCATTGATGGATTTAAAAGTTGGTGCCTTCTGGGATTGGGTGGCAAAGGTTTCTTTGCTTCTTGGTTTAGTGTTGTCTTCGTTGTGAGTTGCTGTGTAGCTACTTGCTCTTGTTGTGAGTTGTTGTTAACGGAGATGCATTAGTCGTTGTAGTTGCTTATTTTCTGTTTTTCAGTTGTAAACTCCTTCTGGATGTGTTGTCTATCATGTTTGGACTTTCTTTTCTATCAATATAATCGGCGGCTCTACTGCTCGGTTGGTTTAAAAAACAAATAAATGAGAAAAGACTTTGAACCCCGATTATGTTTGCAGTAAACCTCCTCAAGTTTACTAGCCCACGATCAATGGCACTGCTATAGCTCATAGTGTAGTTCACACCCGCCAGACCACAGAACTTTGATTCCTACCCTATGCAAATGCAATTCGGGTAACTATTTCTATACTTTATTAGAAAATTTTAGTTATTTATACATGAGTTTCCTTTTGTCATTGTAAGAGCATCTTCAACTGATTTCTAAATCCATTCTCAATCTCAGTGAAGGGGAAAAATCACCCTCCAATAGTTTTGTATAGTGACTCTCATTTTCTACGCAGATGGCCAAGAACTCCCAATCACATCGGCAAGTGGGTTTTTTTCATCTCGCACAACTTGTTTTTTGGATTCTTTTTTTTCATCTCGCATAACTTGCTGTCCTACTCCTCCTTTTTTTTATTTTTCAGGAGCATATTATTGAAAACTATTGGAGAAAGACAACCGAGCTGTCCGGCTGATGATTTTTGCGACTAACAAGCCGGTTGATGTTGTTTTGTTGTGAGAGAAAAACACTGTACCATGGCTGATAAACCAGGCTGATAAGTTCAAGCGACTTTTTTTAGGAGTTGGAAAAAATCATAAGCTTGACAAGTGATTTTTGGTAATGGTCGGAGATGCTCTTATGTCCGAATACCAGCACCTTAGACAATGCTAACACACAAGTCTTTCATTTATACACCACAAGAGGCAAATAATGAAGCGTGTAGTCATAATATGCATGGATGCACAGGTTTTATTTGCTGTTGGTAAACCTTTTCCAGCCTTTTGAAAATGCTGCATAATCTTTGCCTTTATTTATATTTGTAGATAGATACAATACAAGAAGATAGCAAGAGTTTTACAACGAGCGATACAAACAACGCCAGCTAGATGCCCTATACAATGCAAAACAAAGCACACTGAATATATAATCTCGGAAATTACATGTACAGTAGGGTGGCAGATGCAGCGATTGAACAGGAGCTAGCAGATGCATGGTATGCTTCATCATTTGGTCATCGGAGAACTGCTGCCATGGGCACCGGGGGGGCTATGGCCTGGAGTGGATGGTGGGAACGAATCGGTGTCCTTGTTAGTTGCAGCTGCAGGCACCAGCAGAACCCTTCTTCCAGTGCATGGATAATGGTGCGTGCCCATGGTGGCAGCAGGGAGCTGCACGAAGCAGCTGGTGGTGCTGAGCAGCATCATGGTGATGAGCACAGCAGCGATGGTTTTCGACGAGATGGCCATGGAGTTTACAAGCCGCAGGACACGGTGATCTTGATGATGCTAGCTAGCTAGATAGCTTGGAATATGGGATCGGGAAGAGGAGGATGAGAGAACTCAGCAGCCAGGTCCTTCTTTATATAGGCAGATTGTGTGGCACTGGTGTAGTTCAAAAGATGAACTTTTAAATTATTTATTTATGGGACATGGTTAGTAGAGGACCAACACCACTTACAGATATCACCGGCGAATTGTACCGTATATATGCAGTTGTGTATTTATTTGCACTAAAAACTAATTAGTGCATTTTTCTTCTTCATTTCTAGTTTTTTTTTACCTTTGTTTTTATTGTTCACCCTTGTTTCTGCTTACCTCGATCTCCTGGTGGTTTAAAATAATAATTCCATTGGTTTAAAGTTAATATGTAGAGCATGGAAGCCCATGCAACTTGTTAGTCATCAGTATCACATTCATGCTGTCACTTCCACCTGCACACACCCACACACAAATATTGACTGGACAAAAAAACTTATGGCTTGCTAGCTCGCTTGGCTCGATGGTAAGTTGGTAACTTGACTCAACTTGGCTTTATTTGTTTGTATTTAATGAGACAAATTAATATTTTTAGCTCATAAGTCAATGAGCTAGCTCAAGCCGACTTGCAAGCTAGCCCACGAGCTAAACGAGCCAAGTATTTCCTGGGGCAACTAAACCAATAATAGCTTGATGTTATGTTGTACACATGAAGGTTGAAGTCAAGAAATAATGTATGTCATGCATTATACTTTTCGGCTTGATGTTTGCATGGAACGAATTAGTAGTTATTGATTTATTCATTAGTTGAAACAAGCTGGCTCGGGAGCTAAACAAATTGAGCCGAGCTAGAGTTAAGCTCGCTTTCTTTCTTAACGAGCTAATCTAGCCCTACGCACAGACAAACAAATTTTCTGACTATGATATCTACAGGCTGCAAAAAATAGTCAATTTGTTTTAAGGGAGAGGTTAAGTGATTCGGTTAATTTTGGAAGTTCAAGACGGCTAGGAGTAAGATACTGCGACTCAGTTTGCAATTTTCTTTAGTTCTTGAGAATTCAAAGATACTCAGGATGTTGTTCAAATTTTCTTTACTACAGGATAACCACGCGTGCTTGGACGCTGACTACCTTGTGCACGTCACCGTTCCGGTGTCTGCGGCTCTGCAGTTGGCACTGACCAACACTACAACAGCTACACAGATAGCTGTTGTATAAACACTAAAGTTCATTTCATTATTTCTATTGTTTATTTGATTCTACTTCTTGCGTTCCAAACATGTTTTCCCATTTACATTCTGTATTTTCTAATCCTCTATTTTGCCAACAACCCTTCTCTATTCTTGTGGTTTTTTTTCTATTTCTCTGTTTCCTTTCCTTTGTTCCTGCGTTCCTGACCACGATAATGAGCATATATTCTACTAAAATTAGCTGTAACACTCCCGATCAACATTTCGGCAGCACCAGGTTATCAAGGACTGTATCCTTTGTTATCATTAGACTTTATATTTGCAGACCGAGGTACTTTGGTTCAGTAGATTGTATGCATATTGACCCACTTGTAATGATATGACTAAATGTGCATATTTATATAACGCTCTAAGTATCATCACATTTTACAGGGGCCATTCGGTGGAGGAATCAACATCCAAGTTGGAGGTTCTAATTTGGCTCTCATAGCTGGATACAGAAAAGAGTCTTGAACAGCTCATGTTTAATGGTAAAGGGATATATATCTATATGATCATGATTTAAAGAACCGTGCCACTACAGATTGCTTCTCTTCGTCTTTGGGGATTCCGGTCATGTTCCTAGTACTTCTAGTCAAATTTGGAAAAGGCACTTTGAAGCAATTTAGCTTTGTTTTGACTGGCTGGAACTCGTTCAATGGTTTATGCCGAGGTTCCATCAGGCATCATGCATCCTTTGTGGAACAAGAACAAGGCATCATCCTTTGTGGAATACATTTACATATTTTTGTCTTTTTATATTGATCACTAATAAACGAAAACATGTTGTAAAGCCGAAAGAGTTTCGTATTCTTGCCAACAAACTAAGTTGTGCCTAGAGTGAACAGAATCGAGAGAGTTCCACCCCTTAACATCAGGGCTCAATATGCTCTCACAAAACTTTATGCAAAGGACTAAGTTTGGATATTTGAAATCAAACCTGCCTCCAGGCGGTGAGTTGAATTAGCATCTTGTTAAGGTAAGAGGGACATTAGCTATAAATTATTTGGGAAAGATCAACCTGGATCTGGTTATGCATAAGAATAGAAAGGAAACAGAGCTTTTTTTTTCTTTTGCATCTGGTTTATTCATAAGAATAGAAAGGAAATAGAGCTTCTTTCTTTTGCGGGGAAGAAAGGAACCAAAGCTTGTGTATAATTTCTCGGTACAAATTCATCCTGGATACAAGAAGTGCACATAGCTGTGCCAAAAAATGTAATGCAGCAATTAAAAGAAGGCTAGGAAAGATTTCTAACACTTGGCACTAGAAAACATTGAGGACCCTTTATTCAAGAGCTGCATGCTTTTCCAGCAATTCCAAAATGCTACAGTAGTTAGATGGTGCAAAGAAACACGGGCACCATTGCATGTTAGGATGGGGAAAGGAAAATCAACTCATAATTGTAGGGTGGAAAAATTCAAGGCGTAGTATCAGGTTGATTTCACAGCAGATGAAATTGATTTAAGAAGAGCTGGATGTATTACCTGGAGAGCAGCCATCCCAAGTGTGCTTCCGATCAGTGACTTGACTGCTGGATGCATGTCTATTTTCCTTGCAGCCAACCATAATCCACCCACAGAGAGTAATGTGGTTGTTGCGAGAATTCGGTGATTGAGCTACAAGAATGAGAAGAGCTTGTTAGTCTACAAAACAGGTGAAGAACTCTGGACTAACACAATTCCTGTGGTGATGCACTCCAAAATTACTGGTGATCAGATCATCAATGCATATTGACACAAGAACTTACTGTAATACTTATATGACACTTCTTGCAAAATGGTCAATGCATACTTTGGGGAAGAAACAAGCCGTTATGCCACTGTACTACCTATTTTGTGGTTCTGCCAAAATGAATTGCTTAAAAACTACTCCCTCCACTCCAAATTATATGTTGTTTTGGCTTTTCTAGATATATAGTTTTTACTATGTACCTAGACATAGCATACACTCCCTCCATTCCAAATTGTAAGTCATTTTGGCTTTTCTAGATTCATAGTGTTTATTTATTATGTAGCTAGACATAGTGTATATCTAGATACATAGCTAAGCCTAAACGACTTACAGTTTGGAATGCAGGGAGTATCTAGGTGCATTGCAAAAGCTATGTCAAAACAACATATGATTTGGGATGAAGGTTGAAGGGACAAGAAGCAAAGAGAGTGACTGAAAACTCTCAGATAAAATATTCCAGACATGTGGAGCTGAACTCCTTTGTGTGAGAACATGAACAGATCTGTAAACTTAACATTGCGAGGAAAAGTTACCTGTACTGTAGATGTATTCTCAAAAAAATTGCGGATGAAAGGCTCCATACTAAATACATCTTCAGGAATCCAACTGTCACCCATCTTTGGGAATGAATTGTATGCATGCCCCTTGTCATAGCAGTAATAAATAATTAGATGAAAGAAAGAAAACGTAAACGTAGTTTCGAGACAGAAACTACAAAACACACGCAGAGAATGTAATACATACTGCATCATTGCCTGCAACAAATGCTCCAGATATTGCAGTAATGCCTACAACAGCACTGACAGGAATTGCCAACTTTCTGATTTTTCCTGCACCATTTACCCAACTCATTGATCCAGTTGGAGGGTCAGGCATCACTACTGACAAAGCAGTCCACAATATACCACAGTATATAACAAATGCAGATGTCAGGTGAGTTGCCAGCCTGTAAGGGCTAACCCTTGGTTGAACATACTCAGATGTTGGTTCCTGAGGTGAAAAAAATAGTGAAGTTCAAAGCCTCAAAGTAATTAAACATGAAAGACATTGTCTACTAAATACCTCAAGGCCACTTTTCACCATCCACCAGCCAATGAGTCCTTGTGCACCACCAAGTGCAAAAAGAGCCGACAACCTGAGCCCAAGTTGGCGGGTAACATAACCTTTTGCAATAAAGTATGCAAAAGGACCTGCAAATACAAAGCCCAAAGCTCTTCCCCACATTCTGTGTGCATACTCCATCCAGTATATAAATTTGAAATCTTCAAGGCTCATTCCTTTGTTCACCCTAGATATGTTTGTAGAATGCTGCAATTGCATTAGCAGAAATATGGCATTCAAAGCAGCATCACTTAAGGAAGGGGATAGTCATTATCTATTTAAAGGAAAATAAATAAAGTTTCTGAGAGTCCATGTGAACTACCTATTCTAGATTGCTACCAAACTCATGTCAATTACTACTCCCCCGTTCAAAGTTATAATTCACTTTAGCTTTGTCCTAAGCCAAACTTCTCTAATTCTGAACAAGTTTTTTCAGAAAAAAAATATATTAACATCTACAAATTCAGTTAAATGTGATGTCAAAACATATTTCATGGAAAATATAAAGAAACTAGTTTTATGGTGTAGATGTTGGTGTATTTTTCTATAAATTTGGTCAACAATTAGAGATGTTTGACTTAGGACAAAGCTAAAGTGAACTATAATTTGGAACATAGGATAGCACAAAACAGTAGTCTTCCCCCCCCCCCTTTTTTTTCTTTTCGTTTGATGTTGCAGACTGTTGTTTATTACAATGTTCTAAACTTTCAAAAAAAATGATAATATGTGTCAAGGTTACACATGTGAGAACTATGGGAATTTCTGGTTTAATGCACATGGGAGCTAAAGTTTACTAAGCTTTCCAAACTTTGGCAGTTTTGTAACAGGTTAGACCATCATTTAGTTTAATATCATAACTCTGGTAAGGATCCATTTTCTTCTCTCCCTTTCCTCCCTCTCCCTCTCTGTGATCCAAAGTGGGCAGAAACGAAGGCAACCAACTTCAGTAATGGTCGAAGTCAAAACCATAATGCAAGGTCAAAACAGAATGGGATAAGTGGATTGGATGGCAAAGCTTAGTCAAACCTTTCATATGTTCTAATACCATAAGTTGAGACAGTTATTATTAAGCGTTTGGTAGCGTCGCTGTTGTAAATGTTTGTTCACATACCCTTCAAACAACAGAGGGAGTTATTGAGTACTGAGGCAAACTGCACTGTGTAGTACTAGTTTAGTATCACTGAAGTCGTGAGAGGGGTGTCCATTGAAATGCTTAGAACCTTCTAAGAGGGTCACGAAATCAAATCGAATATGCAAGAAAATAAGCTGTTGTGCATCATGAAAACAGGACATTACCTAGTTACACCAGTGACCATAAAAAAATAGCAGACAAACGTAAGGCAATGTATGAACAAATGACAGCGATTGCATCCTTACCTCTTGTACTCAGGTGACTGCTTGTACTTCTCAAATTCCAGCTGCCACACATCGTCTGTAATTGGAGGTATTTCCCCTGTGAACTTCCAGTCAGTCATTGACAGCCCAGAACGTGTGAGCCGAGTAATCCCTCCGAGTATGACCAAGCTGAACACCCAGGCAGCACACCCAAAGAGCCATATCCCGACCGCCTTCTGTGCTTGAGGCCCTTTCGTAACAAGTAGCTTCAATCCTGAATTTGCTGCTCGATTGGCCGCAGCTGAGTTCAGTGCTGCTGCGGTAGTTGACATTCTCCTTGTGCATTGGCCAAATACGGTCTAAAATGAAACAAACATATGAATCAGCTGTAGTTTAGAGAATTCCTTAGCATGCCAAGGTGAAGTAATGAATGGTATATTGCAATGCATACCAATATTTTCTAAAAGTTTTAATAAATGGACTATGAAGTACTGATGTGTGAATTTCACATATGCAAAAAAAACAATTATTTACATTTATGTAGTAATTTCTGCAACTGAAGCACCATTGTCTATTTAACATTTCGCCCTGCAGAGATTAATTTCTGCAACTGAAGCACCATCGTACCTAAAACTCGGAAGACAGATACAGCCAAGATTCAATATTGCTAATTCGCTATATCAATCAGACAAGCTTCTCACCCCAAAATGGTCATATGTTAGTCGAAAACAAAAGGGATTTACCCTACATACAGTGACTGCCCCGAGCCATTTCCGTCGAAAGCGGTCCACTTACAGAAGGTCTGGCAATTCCTCGAAAATGACGGCATCGACATTTACTCAAAGGGGAGGAGAGGCCCGCTAACCTTGGGAGCTTGGGATCGGAAGGCGTGGAAGGAGCCGAACCGGGAAGCGGGAGAGAAGGCCCCTGCTGGCCCCGGCCTCGGCGGGACGAGGCAGCTTCCGCCGCCGCCACAGGAGGAGGAGGCGGATCCAACCCTAGGCGTTGGGACCGGAGCAGGGGCGTTCCTCGGCAGACGAGGCGTCAGCAGGGCTGATGCCTGGTCCCTGCCCCGCCGGAGCAGCGCCGCGGCCACCCTGCTACCCATCGCGGCCGGCGGCGGGGTCCGGCGACTGGTGCGGCGGTTTGCGGAGGAAGTAGAACTGTTGTGACTTGAGAAAGAGGTTTAGAAATGGTGTGCGTGGGGGGTTTAGGGGCCACGTGTAGGAGGTGATTAACTACCGGCGCCGTCACACGGTTTTGTGCTAAATCCGGGGTTTACCCGCTGGAAATGTGTGATCCAAGGACTTTATATCGGTGACCGAGCTTGTGACTGTCAGGCCCAACGCCGCTGCACCGGCAAAGGATTAACTGAAACGGACGTACATATTTACAAAACGTCACTATGATTTACCTATTTTAAACTACGCTATTAGGACCACTGATTAGCTTTTTTCCGACGAAAGAAGAATTAAATTAGATAATAGCTGAATACATCAACACATTCCAAGGACTCTAGATTACACAAATATCCAGAAACTGATTTTCATCTAAATTTCACTCACGCTGTGAATAGCTCTAGATCTCAAAACCAATTATGCACGACGCTTTGCGGTATGAATGACCGCACAGGCAAATACTTGACAAAAGGCATAAGAACAGATGTCCAACGAACAACTATGGCGGCGACGTTAGGTTGCGCTGACACGCACAACTGGCGGAGCTGAAGAAGAAATGCATCGACTTCGTGACGGTGGATAAAATTTTTAAGAAGGTGGCGTTGACCGAGGGGTACTTGCAGCTGATGCAGAGCTACCCGTCAGTTATGGATGAGATCAGACATCAGAGCAAAGGGTACGGTAGTCCAAGCGTAGACCGTCTACTCATCAAGAACAAACATCTACTACCTTTATATCTACGTAATGTGCCGGAGCGTAATGTGCTGAAGCGCAATGTGCTAAAGCAGTGCCCATATTTTCTATGATCCAACATTATGTGAAGTGATAATGCTCCTGTCATGACGTCCGGACGGATGGGACGGACCCGCCTCGCCTTTCCGCCTTGCGCTGTGCGTACTGCACCTCGTGCCTCGCACGGTCGCACCGGACGCGCCTCACGCCGCGTGCGCCCCGCGCCGCACGCCCTGCGCATCCCGCCTTGCGCCCTACGCCCCTACACCTCACGCCTCGCACGGTCGCACTGGACCCGTCTTGCGCCACGTGCACCCCGCGCCTCGTGCCGCGCACACCTGCTCGTGTCTCACACCGTCCGCGCGTCGCGCAGCGTGCTGCCAACGTCTCGTGCCTCACGCCGCGCGTCACCTGCACCTGCGTCAACCTTCATTGGGCGGCAGGAAGTAGATGAGCATGTGTTGCAATAGTATATTTTAGATGCATGTTGCATATGTTTCATCTGGATGTTGCAAAAGTAAATCTAGTGTTGCATATGTTACAATGGCTATACACATGTATTGCAAGGGTATGGTTCAAATGTTTCATCTGTTTCAAACATATGTTGCAAGTGTTTCATCATGATATTGCATATGTTGCAGTAGCTATACACATATATTGCAAGTGTGTTTTCCAAATGTTTCAGTTGTTTCATCTATATGTTGCATGTTTTTACCTCGATGTTGTATATGTTCCACTAGCTATACACGTATGTTGCAAGTGTATGTTCTAAACGTTTCACCTATTTTAGACGTATGTTGCAAATGTTTTAGCTGGATGTTATTATATGTTGCAGTGGTTATACACATATGTTGCAAACGTATGTTTCCATTGTTTCACTCGGTTTCAGTATGTTGCGGCAGGTGTTGCTCCTCACGCGCTCTGGCTCACGGGCACGCACATGTTGCACGCACCCATCTAACACTGCCTATCTCTGTCATGCGGGTCAGGTCTAACAGTCCGACGTGCACACAACGGGCGATCAGTACCCAAATGGCTGAGCACTCCCTAGTCAAAGTGTATGCGCGCATGCCGAGCACCAGAGCGAGCCAGCACTCAATGGATGTAGAACCAGGCCCCCTGCACCACCAGCCTTGGTCCCCTACGGTGGAGCGTGCAGCCAGGGTTAACACGGGTACGCGCACTATGCTCCCACCCTCTCTTTCTCTCTCGCATGCAGCTGGACGGGCCTCACACACATGCTTTCCTGTGCAGGCGCAGCAGTAGCACGTGCAGGGCGCGAAGCACTCGGGCAGGCGCAGCAGCAGCACACGTGAACCCAGCAGCAGCAGGCGTGGGGTGCGAAAAATCGCGGGCAAGTGCATCAAGCCAGCAGGCGCAACAACACGTGGGTGCACGGACCGGACGTCCGGGCGCTAGCATGGTCCTATGTGAAGTGCATGAATATACTTTCAAGACTTCGTGCATGAGCGTGATACAGAATTATGAAACCATGCTCTATTATAATTTGATATTTATCTGTAGTTCTATTCTCTCAGAAACAAACTACTTAGGTTCACTATAATACACATGTGTTCTCTTATAACTTCAATATTCGTCAAACTATTTGTAATGGAACCGTCCAAATTATAAGAGCACAAGTATAAAAACAATCACCGAAGTGATCAAATTTTTACACTTGAGCCCATATAACTCCGGTAGTCCAATAAAATCATGATGGATTTCAAACCAACCAACATACAAACCAAGATCGTAGTGATTCAACATAACAAGTCGCATGTTACAACCATTTCACAAGTAATTCAATATACATCGGAGTTCAAAGTAGTTATTACAACTTAAGTTCAAAAGTAGCGGAAGCAAAGTAATTTGAAACTAACAACACCCTTATTTTAAATACATATCAGTACCAAGGTCGACTTCCAACAAAAGCATTAGAGAGAAGATAACTCAGAAGGATCATGCCCGTGATCACACTCCGCCTCTACGGCAGGAGCCAACTAACTCTTGCAGTCGCCAAGATACATCACAACCTGCAACAAGTGGGGATAAAACCCTGAGTATGACAATGTACTCAGCTAGACTTACCCGTCAAAACCAAAAATAAAGTGACACCAAGGATCATGCAAGGATGATATAAAGTGGGGCTAGCTTGACAACATTTTGCATAAAAGCTTAATATAGATGATCAATCATTAATGCTTAAGTATCAAGTTAATTATCATTAACATGTCATCTATATATAGCACCTATACTAGAGCACTCACTGGATTAGGAGCAAACAATATTAACCATAGCAGGTATAAATTGAGGCAACATATACCTCGTCATTCAATTAACCATCCGTTCAATTTAATTGAATCTACGTTGTCGCTGCTCAAGTCAAGTGCTCACTAACCGGGAGCGATGGCGATTAGAATCGAATTCCTATCCAGCTGGAGGGGTATTTCTAACACTCACCGAGTCACGCCTGGCGAGGGCTGCTCAGGTCACCTTTGGTACCGTTCAGGAAAGCGCGGGTTCGACTGATGCCGCATCCCCAAGGGCAACACTCTGCCAGGATGATAGGGACTCTAACCCCCCTTGATCTTATGCCAATGTCCCCAAGCACATCCTTACTACCTCCAAGATGCGACCTACCATTCGATTCCCGGCCTGAACTGTATTACTCGGATTCGCGGTCGGAACGACTTATTCGGCCAACTAAGTGTTAGACTGCATTCAACATGACTCAAGGACGTACAGCGAATCGGTCCTTAAACGACTCAGACGGGGATAGATCCACACCCAAGACCTCCATGCCTTGTTGCTTCACTATCGTCATTCCGCCCGGTCTCATTTCATTTTATTAACACATGGTTCTTTTCCCCGATATCAAATATAGCCAACCGTGCCATATATGAATATCCCTACATCTCGCAGGTGACAGGAAATCACCCGACTTCTACCGCTTAAAGCAGGGCTAAGCATCTACTCGATCCTAGTCTATGTAGGATTCAAGGATTCATATATCTGGACAAGGAATGATATAATGCAGCAAGGGTTTCCAACCAATTCCTACCACTTAATGCAATAATACTTATAACATATATAAAATTAATTGCTTTAAAGGTAGGAGGCTTATAATGCTCCGGGGCTTGCCTGGGGTCTGACTCAATGTTAGAGTTTGTCAGATGAATTCGCTTGGCGAGCATCCTCCAATCTATCACTTGTCCAGTCCTTCTATCTTCGGGATGGATCCACCAACTCCATCTTCGGGTTTGGCTCCACATCAGGTCCTTCACGTGCTTCAGCTAACGTACCTAAATGAGGTGCAACAATGCATATGTATGAAAGTATAGAAGTGCAATAAACAAAACAATCATACAAGCATACCAAAGTTCTCATAAGCACCTAGAGCTACTTAACTTAATCCTCATTAAGGCATAACATAGAAGAGGGCAAGCACATCAATCAAGAAACAAGTCTCACAAGATCACAGGGCACTAAACCAAGTACCATCAAAGATAGGTGTCACACTTCAATACACAAGCATGGCAAAGTTAATCAAAACACTAGAACTATAAATTGCCACCTCCTAGACATCAGAACAACAGCTGAGTAATTTAATCATAACTGGAGATCTACAACTCCAAATTACTTGCAAGAAGACATTATGGAAAGATTATGAAATTCTCTACAATTCATTAAATATCCACTAAGCCTGATTCCCAAGTTAAATAGGCTGAAAAGATAAAACTACAGAATCTGGTCTGCTCCAAACAGAGAGCAACCAAATCTGGGATCTGACTTTAAACATCTATAACTCAAAAACTATTTGACCAAATGTCACCAAATTTTAACACAAGCTAGATACATGAATTATATACAACTTTGCTATAGACAAGATGCTCAGAAAACATCATTATCATGGGGTAATCAACATTGCCCCTAGAACTGTCCAGAAACAACTAATTGCAAGAAATAATTATTAACATATATTGCAAACATATAATTGTGTAAAACCAACTTTACCAACATTTCATACATGACTAATGAGCACCAGAAAACATAGTGTCCAATGCTAGATCAATTATTTTAATACACTTCTTAATTTATCTTAGATAATTAGGTGGAATTACGAACACATAGTAAAGATGCTCAATAAATTCTACCAAAATTACAGTGGTCTACATATTCTCCCAAAAGTCTACTATCCAAATTTCAATCCATTTGGACAAGTATATCAACCTCTATGAAAAAGACAAATAGCTATTGTAATAAATCATGTGAGAGCAAATTAAACCTAAAACTCAATATTTTCTATGAACACAAGGCCATAGTATGAATCAATATGATAGAGCAACATCATATTAAGGTAATGGAACAACATTTTCCATTTTATCTTTTATATATTATTTATAAGCTATTTATTAAGCCATAAAAAAGTTAAATCAATAACTTGATCATACAGTAAGCAATGACCATGAAATTTATATCACAGTATATTCATAGCATGATAAGACTACCATAAAAATTTCACATCATTTGGAGTAACACAACTCAAGATATAAAAATGACAAGCAATATGATGTAGATTTCCTTATTTATCTAGGTCAAATCAAAACCTTAAGAAAACAGTGAACAACTAGTGTGTTTAATATTTTTCCTAGCAAGTAAATGTCATCATAAAATTAACAAAACAAGAATCACTATTTTTGGAGTTCTAAAACTCAAGATATGGCTCTGGTCAAGTTTATAAGCATTTTTAGAGCATTTTTAAAGCTTAAATAAAGACATCAGAAAACATCTACAAACATGTAACATTTTATGACTCTACTGCATAGATCTCTTCTCAAGGTTTCCAAAAAGTCTACATTTGCCATTTTTGGAATTTCCTAGCCTGAGATATGGATTTTAGGAGATTTACATAATTTCTGAAATTCAAAAACAAGATTAACCCTAGATATGCTAGGTGCACCCGGACGTGTACCCAATCTCTGCCATTCTTAACGCTGACCTGCGGGACCCGCGCCTAGAGAGGCCCACCTGTCATGCACACATAGAGAGAGACAGAGAGGGGGGAACTGCCGGTCTTCCCCTTCCTCCGGACAGCAATGCAGGGGAGGTGGCCGGAATTGCGGCTCCGGCCGGTAGGGGCGGCGCCGATGGCGAGCGGCGGGGCCGTGGCGATGCCCTGGTCTGCGCGCATCCAAGGGAGGTGGTAGCTCCCTCGGAGACCACCTACGGCGTTCTGGCTACGAGCACCGGTGGTACGGGACGACGGCGGCAGGCGGTGGCGAGGCTCCGGTGACGAGCAACCTCGGCGAGGAGCACGGGAGGTGCGACATGAGGGGAGGAAGGTGGTGCGGTGGTTCGATTTGGCGATAGAATGCTTGGTGGTGGCCGGCCACGGAGCTCTGCGGCTCGGCAATGGCGGCCAGGGTGATGGCGTGCTCCGGCGGCCGAGGCAGCCGGCGAAGGGGCGCGTGAGGTGTCGCGCGACTCAGAGAAGACGGTGCCACGTACGGCTGAGGACGAGGAGGTGTGGAGAAGTGGATTTGGGTGGCGGCCATGGAGCTCTACTCGGCCGGCAATGGCGGCCACGGCCACTGTGGCGTGCGCGCGTGAACAAGAACGGCGACGCAGAGTGAGGAGAAGGGAGGGGCTCGGGCTGGTCGCTCTGGTGCTCCACCAAGCCGAGCGAGGCACAGGCACGCGGCAGGGAAGGGGACACACGGCCTCCATGGTGGAGATGCTGTAAGGTCCAAATAGCTAGAGGGGGGGTGAATAGCCTATTTAAAAATCTACAAGCTTCACTAAACAACCACGTTAGTATAAAAGATGGCTAAGCTAATTCTAGCACTAGCTCAACTATACTATGCAAGCCACCTATACAATTCTAGTGAAGCAAGGCTATAATCTCTAATACACACCAACAAGGCTAAGTCACTAAGCTACTTACTCCTATGTGATAAAGGCTACACTAAGCAAGCTACACAAAGGACTAGTGCAAGAAAGTAAAGAGCAAGTGACTTGATTCTTATACCAACGATGTAGAGAAGTAATGCACTCGAAGAATCAATCACAATGATCAACCACAATAGAAATCCTCGGCAAAAAGATGACACAAGATTTTTACCGAGGTTCACTTGCTTCCCGGCAAGCTACTCCTCGTTGTGGCGATGCACCCACTTGTCGGTTTGCGAGCTAATCGACTATCAAGAGTCGAGCCCTCGGCGGGCGCCGCACAACCGCACATAAGATGGGGATCCTCCAAGCCACGAGCTCCACTAGAGTATCCAATTTGCGAACTCCCGTGGGGAAGGATCAAGAACCCCTTACAACACTTGGTGAGGGCTCCAACAATCTCCAATTGTGAGCTCGATCACCTCCGCTGCTCCAAGCCGTCTACCGTGTCGGGAAACACGGAAGAGTAACAAGAAATCCGCAGCAACTCGAAAATCAAGTGCCTCTAGAATGCAACTCTCAAGCAATGCACTTGAATCTCACTCAAGATGTGCAACCAAGCAAAGAGATGAGTGGAGGGGTTGTTCTCTATCTCAAAGGATGTCTATAGGTCTCAAAATGTGCAAGAGTTCCCCTCAAACCCCGGACACCCTCTATTTATAACGAAGGGGTATGCAGCTAGCCGTTACGGACGACGCAGCGAAAATCGCGCTGACCGGACGCTCCGGTCAGGGTGACCGGACGCGTCCGGTCACTACACGACAGCAAGAAACAGTGCGCGTCAGAACTAGCCGTTGCCGTGACCGGACGCGCTCAACCGTTTGACCGGACGCGACAGTGCCAGCGTCCGGTCGCGTTCCAGTAAGCTCCCGTTGAGACCGGACGCGTCCGATCACACGTGACCGGACGCGCCGCGCGTCCGATCGTCACTCCACTGCTCTCTGCCCCTCTGGACGCCTGACCGGATGCTCCGGTTCCGTGAGGGACCGGACGCGCTGGTCGCGCGCTCTTCTTCTGCGCACAGGTGAACTGATCGGACGCGCTGGTCAAGCCAGACCAGCGTCCGGTCACAAACCCTAGTGCCACGCCACGAAGAACTGACTGGACGTGTCCGGTCAAACCGTGACCGTGTCCGGTCAACACAGTGACCGCCGTTCGCCTCCATTTCTTTTCCAACTTTCAGCGCAGTAGAAAATAGGCATTTCACTTCCCCAAAATGCGCCGAATCCCGCCTCGCAAGCTCGACGGGAGGGAGAGAGGAACCCAAACCCCTCTCTACCGCTTAAACTCCACCGCCTTTACAAATGTGCTAACACCACCAAGTGTACACCATCATGTGCAAGTGTGTTAGCATTTCACAAATATTTTCAAGGCGTTATGTTAGCTCTCAACTAGATCCTAATGCATATGCTCAAGACATTGATCTAGTGGCACTTGATTTCTGAGCTAACTATGATTTCCCCTCTTGATAGTCGGCTATGTATCCTAAATCCGGTCAATCACTTCTCTACTCAACTTAGACCGGTCAAAAGGAAAACCCTATGGTTATACCTTTGTCTTGTGCTCTTAGATCCTTCTCCTCCACTTGATCATCATGTCCATCATATTATGTGCATCTCCACCATGATCGTCATTTCATGTCCATGCTCCATTTCTTTGTGATCTTGTGGCCACCACTCCTTGCCACGTACACCTTCATCACATGTGTTGCTTATGCCTAACTCAAAACACTTAACACATGGCATTAGCAACTTGGTGTCATTAATTACCAAAACCAAACTTAGGCTTTCAATCTCCCCCTTTTTGGTAATTGATGACAACCATCACAAAGATATGAAATGAAATCAATTTTCAATTTCGATAGTATTAGCTCCCCCTACATATGTGCTTCCATGAGTTTGGTTCAATTGTGCACATATGTATGGATTAGAATTTTGGGAGAGTTACTACTATCAAATTGATGCTAAGGTATATAGAATGGACCTTTGAAGCGTGATACCAATCGGAGTTGCCTTTATATACCATCCTTAGCATCGAAGTAGCTAGACACCACTTGTAATACATCACTTGTAAAGATCACAAACACTAAAGTACCCCGTGAGATCAACATTATAAGCAAAGGTGTCTAGATACCACTTGTAAAGCTACTCTTAACAAATCATCATTCAAGTTCTATTTCTAGCATACACCATACAATCATGAAGATGAATTTAAGCTTTGCAATACAACAATTCATCATGTTAATGCACATACAAATGCAATAAATCATTCATGAGCTTGCTCCCCCTGCTTGTGTGCTCAATTTTAATTGATCCCTTTCCATTCATGAGCTTGCTCCCCCTGCTTGTGTGCTCAATTTTAATTGATCCCTTTCCAATGTCATTCTCTCCCCCTTACTATATTTTTCTCCCCCTTTGCAACTTAACTGTTTATCTTTTGTGACTTTTCTATCTTTGTGACTTTTCTCTCCCCCTTTGTCAACAATCACCAAAAAGGTGCCAATTTTAGTGAGAGTTAAGTCAATCAATATGAGGGAGACCAAATTATGGTTCAATCTAGATTACTTGCCTAGAATATGTAATTCGATTTGATCCAAGGACAAGCTTCTTCACACCTCATAAAGTATAAGGGTTATCTTGACCATGTTGAATTACACATCATGAGCTCATTTTCTAGATTCAATACTAGGTTTGCAAGCCCACAAACATGTCATATGCTACCACTAGATCAATCAAACATAGAAGCAATAGTGGTACCATATATACATTAAACTCATTTAATTTTCATGAATGAGCCTATTTGTCATGCAAATATGTCTATATGTTCTAAACATGTCCTTAGCAAAGTATGGATGATATGCCAAACAACTTTACCTTGCTATGTTGGAGGAGAGGCATGTCATTTTAATAATGTGGGGGTGCACTCATTTCAAGTTGGAGAAGTCAAGTATGTTCAATTCATTCTTCAACTTGTAAAATCTCTTCTCATCAAGTGGCTTTGTAAAGATATTGGCTAGTTGATCTTCGGTGCCAATGCTCTCAATGCTAATATCACCCTTTTGTTGATGGTCTCTTATGAAATGATGCCTAATATCAATGTGCTTGGTTCTTGAATGTTGAACCGGATTTTGTGTCATCTTGATTGCACTTTCATTGTCACAAAACAATGGCACATTCTTAAATTTTATTCCAAAGTCATTCAAGGTGGCTTTCATCCAAAGCAATTGTGCACAACAACTACTGGCACTAATGTATTCGGCCTCGGCGGTAGATAGTGCAACACTATTTTGTTTCTTTGATGACCATGAAATAAGAGACCTTTCAAGCAATTGACAAGTGCCACTTGTGCTCATTCTATCAATCTTGCATCCACCATAGTCGGAGTCCGAATATCCAATCAACTCAAAGTTTGACCCCTTTGGAAACCATAAACCAACATCATGAGTGCCCTTAAGATATCTCAATATCCTCTTGGTTGCTTTCAAGTGACTTTCTCTAGGTGAAGCTTGATATCTTGCACACTTGCACACACTAAACATCACATCCGGCCTAGAAGCGGTGACATAGAGCAAACTTCCAATCATAGACCGGTATTGCTTTTGATCTACCATGTTGTCACTAGCATCAACACCCAATTGATCATTTGTGCCCATTGGTGTACTCATTGGCTTAGCATCTTGCAATCCAAACTTCTTGATCATGTCCTTGATGTACTTGCCTTGACTTACAAAAGTATCATTCTTCATTTGCTTGATTTGAAGTCCAAGGATGTAACTAAGCTCTCCAATCATAGACATCTCAAACTCATTAGCCATCATATTTCCAAACTCTTCACAAAAGTCTTGATTTGTTGATCCAAAAATGATATCATCAACATAGATTTGCAACACAAACAAGTCATTTCTAAGCTTCTTGGTGAAGAGAGTGGTGTCAACCTTTCCCATCTTGAACCCTTTAGAGAGAAGAAAGTCCCTCAATCTCTCATACCATGCTCTAGGTGCTTGCTTCAAACCATACAATGCCTTCTTGAGCTTGAAAACATGGTCGGGCTTCTTGTCATCTTCAAAGCCGGGAGGTTGCTCAACATAAACTTCTTCATTGATGTAGCCATTGAGAAATGCACTCTTGACATCCATTTGATAGAGCTTGATGTTGTGTGCACAAGCATATGCTAATAAGATTCTAATAGCTTCCAATCTTGCAATGGGTGCATATGTCTCTCCAAAGTCAAGACCTTCAACTTGTGTGTAACCTTGTGCTACTAATCTTGCTTTGTTTCTCACAACCACACCATCTTGATCTTGCTTGTTTCTAAAGACCCACTTAGTACCAATTACATTGTAGTTCTTTGGCCTCTCAACAAGTTCCCAAACTTGATTTCTAGTGAAGTTGTTTAGCTCTTCGTGCATGGCATTTACCCAATCGGAATCCTTCAAAGCATCTTCTATTTTCTTAGGTTCTTCAAGTGACACAAATGAGTAATGCTCACAAAAGGATGCTAGCCTTGATCTAGTTTGAACACCACTTTGAATTCCACTAATGATTTGATCTAATGGATGATCTCTTGCAATGCTAGTAGGTTGGAGTATTAGGAGTTGATTGCTTCCACTTGTTTGACCTTGATCTTGCACTTCATCATGAGAACCACTAGAGCTTGCTTGATTTGTATCAATTTGCACATTTTGGTTGATCACTTGAGTATCATCATCAACAACAACTTGCCTTGGCCTTATGTCACCAATGTCCATGTTCTTCATTGCATTTGACAATTGATCTCCTCTCACATCATCAAGGTTTTGAACTTCATTTTGAGATCCTTGGGTTTCATCAAACTCAACATCATGAACTTCTTCCAAGGTGCCATTTGTGAGATTCCAAACTCTATATGCTTTGCTTGTGGTAGAATAACCAAGTAAGAACCCTTCATCACATTTCTTTTCAAACTTGCTCAATCTAGTGCCTTTCTTGAGAATATAGCATTTGCAACCAAACACTCTAAAGTATGCAATGTTGGGCTTTCTTCCATTCAAAAGCTCATATGGTGTCTTCTCAAGCTTCCCATGGCAATAGAGACGGTTGCTACAATAGCAAGCCGTGTTGATGGCTTCACTCCAAAATGAATGACTCACATTGTATTCACTAAGCATTGATCTAGCCATGTCAATCAAAGTTCTATTTTTCCTTTCAACTACACCATTGGATTGAGGAGTGTATGTTGGAGAGAATTGATGTTCAATACCAAGATCATCATACAATTCCTCAATTCTTGTGTTCTTGAACTCACTACCATTGTCACTTCTAATCTTCTTGATATTAGTTTCAAATTCATTTTGCACTCTCTTGACAAAAGACTTGAATAGACCATAGACATCACTCTTGTCAAAGAGAAAGAACACCCAAGTGTATCTAGTGTAGTCATCAACAATCACAAAACCATACTTGTTGCCACCAATGCTAGTGTATGTTGTTGGCCCAAACAAGTCCATGTGCAATAGCTCAAATACCTTTGATGTGCTCATTTCACTCTTACTAGGATGTGTATTTTCAACTTGTTTGCCGGCTTGACAAGCACTACATGGTTTATCCTTTTCAAAAGTCACATCTTTCAAGCCTCTAACTAAGTCATGCCTTAAAAGTTTATTCAATTGTTTCATTCCAACATGACCAAGCCTTCTATGCCACAACCATCCCATACTAGATTTACTAAGCAAGCATGATGTTAATTGTGTCTCACTATCATTGAAGTCAACCAAGTATAAGCTACCATGTCTAAATCCTTTGAATATCAAATTTGATCCATCAACACTTATGACTTCAACATCATCACTACCAAATATGCACTTGAAGCCAAGATCACAAAGTTGTGCCACCGATAAAAGATTGAAGTCCAATCTCTCAACTAGCAACACATTAGATATGCTCATGTCATTTGAGATAGCAATTTTACCAAGCCCCTTGACCTTGCCTTTCTTATTGTTGCCAAAAGTGATAGCATCAAAACCACCATTTTGACTTGTATCAATTGATTTGAACATACATGAATCCCCGGTCATATGTTGAGTGCACCCACTATCAAGCACCCAATGCCTTCCTCCGGCTTTATAATTTACCTACAAGATAAGATCAATTCTTTTTAGGTACCCAAACTTGTTTGGGTCCTCCAAGGTTAGTGACCAAGCTCTTTAGTACCCAAATGGCTTTTTTCTTTGAGCCCATCCATGGTGCACCAATGAACTTAGCATGAACACCATTTGTACCCTTGGTAAGTATATAGAAAGAATCAAACTTAATTGAGGATACATTAGCATTGGATTTCTTGTTCGTGCAATGTCGCTCTATGTGACCAACTTGCTTGCAACTTTTGCAATAGCTACCATTGTTCTTCACAAAACGAGTCTTGTGAGGAGCAAAAGCGGCCTTGCCTTTCTTGGGGTTATATCCCAATCCCTCTTTGTAGAGAGAGGCTCTTTGGCTACCCAAGCACATAAGCAAGCGGTCCTCACCACCATAAGCCTTGGCTAAGGTGTGATTGAGCTCTTTTACCTCCTTCTTGAGATTTTCATTCTCAACTATAAGTGTGGAATCACAAGTGAAACCATCACTACTAGATGAGGATGATGTAGATGCGCTACATGAAGGGTTAGTGGAAGCAACAACAATAGGCTTATGAAAAGATTCATCAATTATATCACATGATATGCCTATGTTGCAAGTTTTAGCTTTCTCAACATTAGTTGACATGTTTTCACATTTTTCAACTAGAGAGGAATGGGCTTCTTCAAGCTTAGTGTGAGACTTTTGAAGCTTCTTATGGTCTACCTTTAGACTCTCATAAGATGCCCTAAGCTCATCAAGTTCTTGCATAAGGTTTTTCTTTTCCTTAAGCAAGCTCTTGCACTCCTTTCTAGATTCTTTGAAATGTTGAGTACAATCTTCTAGCATAGTGATTAGTTCATCTTTAGTGAATTCTTCTTCATCACTATCACTATCACTAGCATTATCATGATCACTCTCATCATCGGATGATACCTTAGCGGTCTTAGCCATGAAGCACGATGGAGTGTCGAAGAGGGAGACCTTCTCTTGGATGGCAATGCTAGCATGTCCCTTCTTCTTGCTCTTGTTGTCATCCTCATCATCACTTGAGGAATCATCACTATCTCATGTAGCAACATGAGAGTCATTCTTCTTTTTATGAGAGCTCTCCTTCTTTTCTTGTTTATTCTTTTGCTTCCTCCTCTCCTTCTTGATAGCATCTTCATCATCACTATCATAAGGACACTTTGCAATGAGATGGTCCTTGCTATGACATCTAAAACATCTCATGGTATGCTCATTCTTCTTGGATGAGTTCTTCCTCCTTCTTGCACGAAAGCCCTTCTTCTTCATGAATTTTCCAAATTGCTTGACAAAAAGAGCCATCTTCTCGTCAATGTCATCACTATCACAAGAGCTTGAGTCTTCATCACTTGATGATTTAATTTTGGATTTGCCCTTGGATGTGGTGGCTTTGAATGCCACACTCTTCTTCTTCTCATCATCCTTCTTCTCATTTTCCTTCTTCTTCTTCTTGACCAACTTATCCTTCTCATCATCTTCTCTATATGAATCATCGGTCATCACTTCTTGAAATATTTGTTGAGGAGTTGAATCCTTCAATGTAGTCCTCACTAGCACGGTGATCAATGTATCAAACCTCTTGGGCAAGCTTCTCAAGAACTTCATAGAGAATTGGTTGTCCTTGACTTCCTCACCAAGTGCCTTGAGCTCATTGACAATGACTTGCAACCGATGAAACATTTCCGGTACACTTTCATCATCTTGCATCTTGAAGCTTGAGAATTTTTCTTGCAAGATATATGCTTTAGCGGTCTTTGTGCCTTCGGTGCCCTCAAATGTTTCTTCTAGCTTGGCCCAAGCATCATGTGCAACTTCTATGTTCTTTACTTGCTCAAAAGTCTTGTCATCTAATGCCTCATGAAGAGCACTAATGGCAATGTCATTGCATTGGAGCTTCTTCTCTTCCACCGGTGTAGGTGCTTCCGGATTAGCAACCTCAAATTTTGTTTCAGTGACCTTCCACACTTCTCTATTGATTGACTTGAGGTGTGTGGTCATCTTAACCTTCCAATAAGCATAATTTGTGCCATCAAAGTGAGGTGCCTTCTTGGTGTTGTTGATGTGCAAGCTTAATTGAGCCATTTCTTTTTCACCGTAGGTTGTTAAGCCTCAAATAAACGGTGCCTCGGCTCCGATACCACTTGTAAGGTCCAAATAGCTAGAGGGGGGGTGAATAGCCTATTTAAAAATCTACAAGCTTCACTAAACAACCACGTTAGTATAAAAGATGGCTAAGCTAATTCTAGCACTAGCTCAACTATACTATGCAAGCCACCTATACAATTCTAGTGAAGCAAGGCTATGATCTCTAATACACACCAACAAGGCTAAGTCACTAAGCTACTTACTCCTATGTGATAAAGGCTACACTAAGCAAGCTACACAAAGGACTAGTGCAAGAAAGTAAAGAGCAAGTGACTTGATTCTTATACCAATGATGTAGAGAAGTAATGCACTCGAAGAATCAATTACAATGATCAACCACAATAGAAATCCTCGGCAAAAAGATGACACAAGATTTTTACCGAGGTTCACTTGCTTCCCGGCAAGCTACTCCTCGTTGTGGCGATGCACCCATTTGTCGGTTCGTGAGCTAATCGACTATCAAGAGTCGAGCCCTCGGCGGGCGCCGCACAACCGCACACAAGATGGGGATCCTCCAAGCCACGAGCTCCACTAGAGTATCCAATTTGTGAACTCCCACGGGGAAGGATCAAGAACCCCTTACAACACTTGGTGAGGGCTCCAACAATCTCCAATTGCGAGCTCGATCACCTCCGCTGCTCCAAGCCGTCTACCGTGTCGGGAAACACGGAAGAGTAACAAGAAATCCGCAGCAACTCGAAGATCAAGTGCCTCTAGAATGCAACTCTCAAGCAATGCACTTGAATCTCACTCAATCTCACTCAAGATGTGCAACCAAGCAAAGAGATGAGTGGAGGGGTTGTTCTCTAGCTCAAAGGATGTCTCTAGGTCTCAAAATGTGCAAGAGTTCCCCTCAAACCCCGGACACCCTCTATTTATAACGAAGGGGTACGCAGCTAGCCGTTACGGACGACGCAGCGAAAATCACGGTGACTGGACGCTCTGGTCAGGGTGACCAGACGCGTCCGGTCACTACACGACAGCAAGAAACAGTGTGCGTCAGAACTAGTCGTTGCCGTGACCGGACGCGCTCAACCATTTGACCGGACGCGACAGTGCCAGCGTCCGGTCGCGTTCCAGTAAGCTCCCGTTGAGACCGGACGCGTCCGATCACACGTGACCGAACGCGCCGCGTGTCCGATCGTCACTCCACTGCTCTCTGCCCCTCTGGACGCCTGACGGGACGCTCCGGTTCCGTGAGGGACCGGACGCGCCGGTCGCGCGCTCTTCTTCTGCGCACAGGTGAACTGATCGGACGTGCTGGTCAAGCCAGACCAGCGTCCGGTCACAAACCCTAGTGCCGCGCCGCGAAGAACTGACCGGACATGTTCGGTCAAACCGTGACCGCGTCCGGTGCAGCGTCCGGTCAACACAGTGACCGCCGTTCGCCTTCGTTTCTTTTCCAACTTTCGGCGCAGTAGAAAATAGGCATTTCACTTCCCCAAAATACGCCGAATCCCGCCTCGCAAGCTCGGCGGGAGGGAGAGAGGAACCCAAACCCCTCTCTACCGCTTAAACTCCACCGCATTTGCAAATATGCTAACACCACCAAGTGTACACCATCATGTGCAAGTGTGTTAGCATTTCACAAACATTTTCAAGGCGTTATGTTAGCTCTCAACTAGATCCTAATGCATATGCTCAAGACATTGATCTAGTGGCACTTGATTTCTGAGCTAACTATGATTTCCCCTCTTGATAGTCGGCTATGTATCCTAAATCCGGTCAATCACTTCTCTACTCAACTTAGACCGGTCAAAAGGAAAACCCTATGGTTATACCTTTGCCTTGCGCTCTTAGATCCTTCTCCTCCACTTGATCATCATGTCCATCATATTATGTGCATCTCCACCATGATCGTCATTTCATGTCCATGCTCCATTTCTTTGTGATCTTGTGGCCACTACTCCTTGCCACGTACACCTTCATCACATGTGTTGCTTATGCCTAACTCAAAACACTTAACACATGGCATTAGCAACTTGGTGTCATTAATTACCAAAACCAAACTTGGGCTTTCAGACGCGCGGGTGCATGGCCGCCACGCCCTCCCCTAAGGGGGCAGCTGTCGAGCAGGTGGCAGGCAACAACAAAGCCAGGTGGATACACCATGTTGGGCTCAATACAGGCCGATTTTTGAATTGGGTCAAATAGCAAAGTTGTTCATCTCAGTATGCTCTATATTTTCTATTTAGGGGTCATAGTCATTAGAGCTGTAAATTAGGAGATAATCAGCCCCCAAATTACCAGTGTCAGCATGTTAAGCTAGGGCTCGGTTTTAGGATTTTGCAATGCCAAACTTGGTCAAATTGATCCCAACTTTTTACATGTTGTTCTCCAACGAATTGTTTCCAACTTTCATTTTTGGCTCCACAAGAGTTACTCAATAAAATTCGGAGAACGTGAGATGCCAACGTCGAAGACACAGAAATCAGGGCTTTAAATTTCTAAGTGCTGAATTCAGCCCCATTTCTAACTTGTGGGCCCCTTTTGAGCATATTCCACCTATTTTTCATGACTTGACTCTTAAACAAAGTTTGTTCCTTATAAAGTCTCTACAACTTTGTTAAAGGGTGCACAGTCATGCAAAGCTTCTAGGTCACACTTTTGAAATAGTCAAACAAAAGGGTTATGGGGTCCATACATGGTCAACCATCACTTAGAAGCACATTTAGGCAAAATGATCAACATGAACATTGTTCCATTAAGTGTCCTAAGTGTAGTTAAGGTGTTGTAGAGGCCAAACATACCCACCATGCATAGGTTGCACAAAAGTGTAGGCCTCACATGCCTTGAAACATAGAATTCAAGTGAAATGCTATAGTTGTTTCATGTGGTTGTTTCAAGATACATACTACACATGTTCCACTAGGTCGTTCCACATGTGTCCAAGATGTGTTGCACATGTTGCATTTGCATGTTGCACAAACACTAGTTCCCATGGGATGTAAGGCAGGTTTTAGTTATAATCCAAACAAGCATATAACTTATCATTTCATGTGACTTTTTGATTCCAAACTTCACGAAACTTTTCCAGGGGTCACTATAGATAGAAGGTGATGTGAGACACATGAAGATATTGCCATAACACCACCCAAGCATATATCTTGAAAATGGCCTATATGTAAAGCAATGGTGCAACATCCAAGTTTAGGTTAGGCTCATCTCCATAGGTTAACCTTGCCATCGTCATCTCCACTTAATCTATCATGTTTGAGCTCAAACCCACTGCTTAGTGAGTGACAAACACCTGGGGTGTTACACTATTGATTTCGGTATAAGAGGTTCGATTTGATCTGTTCTTTTTTGGTAGGCATTCGGAATCTCTAATCTACGCTCCATGAATTTCAAGCGTTTCGAGTCGGATTGCTCTGAAATTTTTTAACATATAACATATATACTACATAACTCATCCTAATTCTTTTCTACTATTTCACTTAAATTTCACACCATTTCTTTAAAGTTGCCTTGAGCACTGGTTTGTCAGGAAAGAATCCAAATAGATATCCACGCTCACCACGCGTTCAAATACAGATAAGACTCCACGAGAGAAAACTTGGAACACATCTATTAAAAAAAACTCACACGCATAAGCACGCTCTCATCTCATGTACGGTGACAAAACCCCATGCGACACCGGGCGGTCTCAAAATGGGATCAAACTGGGCGAGGATGCTCCACAATTGCAGGCGGGTGTTTTTATGTATAAAGAGTAACTGCTGAAAAAACAATACTAGAAAAGTAGAAAGCACACACACCTAAATTAATCAAAAGAGACCTACCTGGATGACACCATTCACCATATATAATCCCGGCTGCTCATTATGGATGAGATTCTTCTTCCCTACTTAGCACGAACCAGCGCCTTGGAAGTTGAAGGCGCCAATAACACCATATTGTTCATTTAGCTCCGTATCTTAAGAATGCTATAAAGGCACTAAATGGTTTTAAGGTATAACAATTAACCGACAATAAACAAGAATATATAGAAGTCCACTACTGTCAGATTGTGCTAGCGTACTGGGTCGGGCCGTGCTAGTGTTGTGCTTAATTAGGTCATGCCCTGTGTCATCTGTAGGGCCCGACCCATCTAGCCAATATATGTCTATATGTACGGCTTATTATGGGACTACGAGTGCATTATATTAAAAGTATTGCCATGACATCTTGTCCATTTAAATAAGGCCCACGTGTGTGTTGATGTAGAATTGTGGAGGGTTAGTTTCATCCTAGTTGTTGACCAATTCTGGGTTAGTACTTTTATATGAAGCGAGAATGAATTAACGTGGGCCGGTAGAAGTGTATGGTTTACACACATGCCCCCTATAAAGTAAGAAAAAACATATCGAGTGGATCTGAGCCGTTTATCATGTCATATAAAGTTAGAAGAAGCAAGGACGAGTGTAAGTAATAGTGGTTACAGGTTATGCAGATCACTCAGCTTGTAGGGTAGATTGGTTTTTTATTTATAGGAGAAGAGGGGCAAGAATACTATTGATTTTGATCCATTATGTGTGATGTCTCAATATATTTGTAGACTGAAGAAGTCGTGCAAAGTTGGAATGTCTCGTCTTGGACTGAACCCTTTTTAAAGACAGTATATGTTTACAACTCTTTTGAGCTATAAGACAAAGGTGTCTATCCTATGTTGACCACAAGCATGGTAGAAAGTATAAGCAAAGAATAGAAAACAAATCTTCACCAATGAGAAGCGTGAAAGTCAAGACCAAATCAAATTGTATTTTCAGGCAGTCAGCACGTAGGTTGGCTCCTTTTTAGAGAAAGCATAAGTTTATAACTCTTTTGCGCTATAAGGCAAAGATTTTGATCCTATATTTACCGTGAAAGTGACAAAAAATATAAACAAAGAAATAGAAAACCAATCTAATTATGTCATCGCTTATCAGGAATGCAAAAGTCAAGACCACGTCAAATTGTATTTGAGGGTACTCGGCACGTGAGACAGCTCCAAAATATGAATCAAGTGCTTCCATCCCATTTTGTGTCATGATTTGTTTGTCTTCAATATCTCATATAACTATGAAACTGGCTGTGGATACAAATATTTCACTATTTAGGAAGAGGCGAAGAAATGTGATGACAGTGAGTGGTATTTAAAGTGCTCTATGTTGTTGGGATGAAATGCATGAACCACCTCACAGAACTGGGATGATATACAGTTGTAGACAGCCAAACGAGATGAGGAGTTAATCGATCATGCATCTTTCCTTCCTTTGCATGCCGTCCTGAAAAGACACACATATACACAAAACTACATATTGGCTGAGCATTCTTTTGGACTTCACTGATCCACAATCTCACAAGCACTTTTTTTAGAAGGCAATCTCACAAGCACTTGTCTAAGAACGACATTGGCTGACCGACGAATACAGGCCAGTGAGAAGCTGATTGGAAGCCCATAAGACTAAGCCCATGAGACCGACTGCAAGCACGACTGCAGGAGAGTTGGCTCATATTGAGTATCTGAGAGCGTAGAAGTGACCTGTTCAAATTTTTTCTTAATATTTCTTTTTAATTTTAATATAATACTTGAGATCCTTTTCTATTCGCTTTAGGAAGAGCTCGAGTCGCAGATATGCGTCCCTCTAGACCCCCCCATCATCCATGCCACCCCCAAGCTCAGGAGATTCAAGACACCGAGGTCTGGGTTCACGCCGAGGCGCAGCGTACGCCTCGCCGCGAAACCCCGCGTAGCCAACGCCACGATCCAGGAGCAGAATGTTCTCTTGGAGAAGCTTGGCATCACCGTCGACACCGACGCTACGGACTCCAAGGTCGTCCAAAAGTTTCGGGTAGCCTTTGCGGCCCCATGTCGGCCTACAAGCAGAACGCACTACAGGTGCTGTTTTCGGACGATTTCGACCCTGTGGCTATGAACTTAGATTTGGCCGGGTTTGACGCCGGGGATATGTAGGCCGCATGCTTAGCCCGTTTGTCGTGGTTTATGGCTGTGTAATCACAACCACGTGTGTTGTTCGGTCGTTGGTCTCAGTAATCACTGGATTACCGTGGCTACTTTATGATGTAACAAACTCTACTTCTGCTTAATGAAAAACGTGCCACGACACGATTGCGAAAAAAAGATCCTTTTCTATTTCCTAATTTCATTTTTCATCTTTGGAAATGTACTACACTTGCACAGTATCTTGAATTCTTGGCACACTATGATTCAAGCTGAAATGACATCTCCCAACTCCCAAGCGGGTTCAGGCGTTCAGCTACCTTCTCTGCATACAGAATAGCTTGCACAGTACAAGGCACAACACCCTGAATAAATCGAAATACGTATACCAGCCATCTGAATTCTCAGCTATCAGTACTCCACTGAAACTGTCCACAAGTACAGTTCTTGTTCAGGGAGGCCAAGCTCAAAGGTGACCAGACCACAGGCGTCATTGTAGCAAAAACCAACCGCCTTCGAATCGATGGCGACACACCTCGGCCTGGTCGAGGAATAAGCGCCGACCATGCCTGAGCCCCGCACTTTGAGCTCGACGTCGGCATCCTCACCGAACCTCACCTCCCTCACCGCGCCACCGGAGTTGAACATGCCGACCAGGCCGATCGGTGCGAAGGAGACGCCGTTTGGCAGGTGCTTCAGAGGGACCACGGTGAACACCTCGTACTCGCGTGATCTCAGCGTCACAGGCAGCGAGGCGTTCTTCGGCAGGTACACCACCTCCCCTGAAAAAGACACACAAAGGTTGCTTGTCACTGATCTGACAGATCAGGTGGGTTGTTAAGATGAAACAGAAAAGGGTCACGAGACTGACTATGTGTCCTAGCTTGACAATGATTCATTCATCAGGGAGATTAAAAATGATGGGTTTACCTCCTACGTGCGAATACATGATCACGTCGCCGTTCCAGCTGTGATCAGCAACCTTTGCAAGGTAGCCCACATCCTGTGCCCGGATGACGCCGGTCACCGTTCCGGGCTGCTCGTCGTGGATGAGGTTCTTCTTCCCTACCTGGCACCAACCGGCGCCTTGGCAGTTGAAGGCGCCAATGACACCGGAGTGTTCGTTCAGGTTCCATATCTTGAGAATGCTGTATAAAAAGCATCAGATGGTTTCAGTGTGGTGTCACCGTGTCAGCAGTCAATTATTGGTAAACAGGAACAGATAGAACTAGAAGTCCACTGCTAATTAACCTTTTGCCGTCCCTTGCGGGATCCGAGAAGAGGCAATCTCTAGTTGGTCTCCCGGGGAGTTTTGCACGCAGGATCGATCCGTCAGGAAGCACAAGCTTCTTAAGCAGATTGAAGTCATGGTTTCCAGGCTTGTCACTGCAGAATAAACATCTAAGTTAGTACATGTAATTCAACACAATGCAATGTAATCCACTCAATGTTGCTGCCCTGACTCTTTTTTTATTTATTTACCTGACATATATGGCACAACCACCAACTGCTCGAGCTGCAGCATGGTATTCAGCCATCGGATGAACACTCTGGAAACAAAAAGCATGTCAGCAGTCAGCGCATACAAGAGTGACTCAGAACAAAGCGAGCAGGAAAAGGAATTAGGGATGATGATGCTCACATGGAACATGTCCCAATCTGGCTGCATGAATTCCCCAAGAAAGACTGTGTTATACGCGACAGATGCAATGTGTATGGTATGGGAAGCAGGGTCTCTCGGCCAGAAATCATCAGAGGCTCTAATCACCGCGCTCCTTTTTGAACTGTAGTGATAGCATGTGAATGGTTAACCACAATTTCAAGATATTTTGCTAAAAAAACAAAGCTTTCAAGATATTTCAGCGTAATCTATTACCTGTATAAGTTGTCTGTATTGTGGCTCATGCATGATATGATGCCATTGTCAGGGAAGTTCCTAGCGACAGAAGCTTCTAGAGCCTGCTGGTACTTTCTAGCCAGCAGTACCCTTCCCCCATGGCCAGCACCTAGCGTCTCAAGGATGTTCTGCACGTCTACCTTGACCCCGTCGATCCCAGCAGAAGCAAGATACGAGTGGAGTTCATTGTAGAAACTGAATACTCTCTCAGGGTTCACAAGGCCCATTCCATTGGTCGTTATGCTGTCCAAAGCATCACAGGGCTCGTTTTTCTGAACCCCTGGTGATGACACAGGCTGCTGCATCTTTGATTCGTAGTGCTCCATTCCAACTACACCTGGCCTGACTCCACCCCAGTATCCGGTAATGGCATGCCATACATACACGTACCTGAGTTGTTTGACACAACATGTCAGAGAGATAACTTTCAAATTTTTTACATCTGTAAATGAATAAGAACAACTTATCCAATGGTGTCATACTTCAGCTCATGTTTCCCTTTGATTTCATTGACGATGTGTGCTAGGCCCTTTGCTGGATCATCTTCCCTGTGACCCTCCCTGCCATTTTTCTGAAACTTGTGGTTCTCCTTGATGTGAGTTAACCTGTTTGCAAAGCTAATAGACATAATAGAGAAAGTTTAGAATCTTTTTCGCGATCGTGCCTAGGCACGTTTTTCATTAAGCAGGAGAAGAAATTGTTACAACACGAACTGGCCACGGTAATCCCATGGTTACCGAAGCCCTTACACCCACAGCTTGCACGTGATTGTAATTACACAGTGATTAGTTTTGCGACTAACTGAACAAGCAGCACGTCGTGGCTTTCTCAGAGAAAGTTCAGAATCTGAACTGACTCTCTACATTTTGTACAGAAATCAAGTAGTATGACTGACAAAGTATACTATGTTTAGACTGCTTGCTTACTTGGCTGAGTTATCAGATAAGCACGCGATTCCCACAGGATCCATAGCGACCGACTGCCATCCGTCGTCAATTATGACAAATCTAGGAGAAACCCCACCTTTCTCAAAGCTGAAAAAAAATATATGTAGGTATATTGGTATTTGTTAAGCATACTGATATTGTCTTACGTATTGATATCGTGGAAAATGTGTGAGATGCTAAGTACCTCTGTAATCCTTCCTTCACTCCTTGAGCAGTGACATTGGTGTAGAACGCATCCCACGTGCACCAACCAAACCAGTTCAGCATGTCTGGCATCTGCGGCAAGTTGAAAGATTCAGAACTCTGTATAACAGAAAGCAACCCAAACCTAAGATACCATTTCCCCAAGCAACATCTCACTACCTTTTTCTTTTCCCTGTGAGAAAACGTCTGCAAGTGCCTCTCAACGACTCTGCAGCAAGTTGATCAATGTCGTTTTGTGAGCGAGGAAATTGAAATTTGGAAGCTAAACACAACATGCAGCATGATAATGGACTAAAATAAGAGGACAATGTAAGGAAGAGAAGGCATTGACTTACTTTACTGAATTTGTGATGACATCGAATGGATCCGATCCGGCGCCAACAAAGACCAGATGGGAGCCTTCGAAGGATTCCACATCTGGATCGCCTGAATCATGACAGCAAAGAATACTATTATATGTACCCCATCACACAACTGTATTTACTAAGTCAAAGAAGAGATGATTATATATGTAGTGGTGTCAGTTACCCCCACTTACCACTCTCTAAGCAAATCTCCAGCTCATCGTCAGCGTTCCCCTGAAGAACAGAACGGAACGAGCCCTCCAGTATTGGGAGGAAGACGGTGTACACGACAGGCTGCTCGCCGGTGCCATCGCCGGTGGACTGCAGTCCATCAGTGCCTTCAACGATCAGGAACTGCGTCTCGAAGGGGATGTCGCGGCCTGATGAGCCCATCCTCTGCGTCATCCACCACATCTTGAACCGGAACGTGCACATGAACCGCTGGTCCCTGCAGCAGAGCAGAGCAGAATACTATGGCTTCAGAATTCTTTCAAAGCTCATGGTTCCTTTATATTAATGATCCTAAGTAGTATACTAGTATTGGAAATTCAGATTTCGATTTGGCCAGCCAAGGGATCATTTCTCCCTTTTTTTAATAAATAAAACAAAACATCTGAAGAATCCTTTCCTTTCAGCAAGAACAAAACTATGTGTTGAAACAATGTTACAGTTTTGGTTTTACCCCTGACGACAGTGATAGGAACATGTCGAATTTTACTGCACGTCTGAAGCTTGGCATCCCAGCAATTACTACCAACTACCAGTCATCTACGGTAAAACTACTGCCTTTTATATATGATGATATAATATAAAACTGATTATAATGCATAGCTCGGCGCACACTCTGACAATAGTGGTGTCCGGAATTATTAACATTAACATTGGAGGTGAATCTGAATCGTCCCCAAAGGCAAAGGCCGAAACAGAAGACAAGCAGAGTGCAGAGCTGCGCCGTACCGGAGCTTCCCGACGGGGAAGACGCTGCGGCTGCCGGCGGGTGCGGAGCGGACGCCGAGGAACGCGCCGTTGGTGAGGCCTCCGCCGGCGGCGGGCGTGACGAGCACGTTGGGGCGCACCTCCCGCAGGACCTCGGCACCCAGCGCCAGGAGGCTGCCGTCCTGGACGGCGATCCCGGCGCCCACCGTCATCTTCCTTCTATTCGAATATCCGCGTCCGCAGAGGCGCTGCGCCGAGTTGGCGACGAGCTCTGTGTGGTCCGGCGACGCTTGGCTTGGCTGGGCACGGCTTCGGCTCGGCCGCGCTCCTCTCCCTGCTTATATATAGCGCTCGGACTCGGAGACGGAGTCGGAGTCGGAGTCGGAGGCGGGGGAGGTTTTGCACTTGGCCCCCTCCCTCGGTTGCTCTTCGGTGCATGTGAACGCTATAAACTTTAATTTGTGGTAACACTGCGCGCGCGCGTTAAACTGGAAACTTGTTAGAGTTCTTTTTTTTCCACGAAGAAACTAGTTTGATTTTTTTTAATAAAAAAATGTTTGATGACATGTAGTCAGAGTCGGAGAGCAGCAAGAAGTACAAGCTGAGTTGCAGGAGAATTTTAACTCTTATTATGGATCGAGGTAATGTAATCAAATCGATTGTTGACAAACCATCCCGTGTTTGGAACGGCTAACCTAACAACGTCCTACATACAATGCTTCAGTATCTTGGCGACCAATAGGTGCAAGTTCTATTTTAATTACTCCGTGTTTACGTGTGTGTGTATATATATATATATATGCGGTTGATACAATCAACTAATCAAGGGGATGCTTGGATCCTTTGTTGGCTACTGTTTTAACTCACCAAGATAGAGACTAGAGAAAACCATGTGTTTGCTTGGTGGACAAGATCACCCAGGTTTTCCTTGATTCCATTCAGGAATGAGCCAATTTGGTTTGCTCGGACTGACAAGATTAGCCTTGTTAGACCAAGCGAGGCGAGGTGAGGCAAGCCGCCGAAGAAACCGAGCATGCCATTTGAAACCTCACGGAGTTCCTTTGCCAATGTTAGTTCGGTTCGTCATGCTACTATGTTAACGCCTAGCGGGATGTATATTCATGCACTAACCAACGATAAATAAAATATCTTTCTTTAGATACTAGTTATATATTCTTGTCTATAAAATAGCACATACATATGTCTCATATTTAAACATATGAGACTATAATGAGTATGCACCTCAGCATTTGTCATCGGACTTGCACGGATAAAACCATCAAAAGCACGCTATTGTCACGCACATATTGTCCACCAGCTGGATTTGAAAGTCATGCACGGTGTTGATAATGTCATGCCACCATGCCTCTACCATCAGATAAAAGTAAAACCGATGGTTTTCTGTGCGACTTTTTTTTTTCTATCACGGCCCCCTTAGAAACTCTGAGAAACCCATAGCTTTCATTGGCGCGTGATCAATCATCAGTACTAGTATAATGTAATCTAATAATCATGCGCGTGACTGATGATGAATTCCTTCCAGAGTCTATCTCAAGACGTTGCGATCAAGCGGCGTGCAAGCGAGAGTATTCTCTATGCCACGCATAATGCAATACCAGTATATGGCTACTATTACTACTTGGGTAATAATAGATAGAGTAGCCAATGGATGGAAGCACGCATCCAGCTGCCGTCCACGGATGCGCTGACTCGTCCGGAATCATCACCGCCACATGCGATCCGAGTCGGACGACGCTGACCCATCCTGCCACGTCAGCTCCGAAACGGATTCCGGTAAACGCGGCGGGACGCTCAATCGTCATCGGCGTAGGGACGTTTTTGGCTGCTAGGGGCCGGGCGTTCGGACCGAGTCCGCGCGCCGGCCGAAGCGCGCTTTCCAGGACGTACAAGTGCATGCAGGTATATATATAAATAATACGGTGATGTCATGGTTTGTCGTGAATTTAAAAAATCTATAGTTTACAAAATAAACATCCAAATTAAATTTCGATTGCACCATTGTGTTTCTTGTAATAAATTCTTCAAAACAAGACCCCATATAAATATATTTAGATAGAATTTTATATCGAACATTTTTCACATGAAGGAAGAACATTTTCTTTTATTAAATAGGGACGCCGTTCTAGGTTCAGCAAAAAAAAAGTTCCATCTTTACAAGAAAAATATTCTCGGTTCAAGACAATAGTATTTTAGATCTAGGAGAACAAAGTATAAGTTAATGCGATAGTATTATAATATTTATAAAAATAATATATATGCTTTGAACTATGCAAGGGTATGTTTAACAAAAAAAGCATAACATCAACACTAACTAAACAATAAAATAACCATGGAACACCAAACATGTCATTGTAGGAAACATACCATAATACATTCTATATACCATGGAATATATGCAAAATAAAAAAGCAAACTTGAAAATAAAAGAAATAAAATAGAATATTAAAAAATACATCATAGAACATCACATGTGTATCACGCGAACATCACAAAAAACATCATGGAACATCATATGTATACAACGTGAAAATCACAAAATACATCATAAGAACATCATTGTATACTATGTGAACATCACATGTATACTACGTGAACATTAGAAAAAACATCATAGAACATCACATGTACAACACGTGGACATCACAAAAAAATCATAGAACATCACATGTATACTACGCGAACATCACAAAAATACATTATAGAACATCACATATATACCACGTGAACATAAAAAAACATCACAGAACATCACATGTATACTACATGAAACATTACAAAAACATCATAGAACATGACATTATATACCACATGAACATCGCAAAGTACATAATAAAACATCACATCTATACTATCCACGTGAACATCACAAAGTTCACAATAGATCATCACATCTATACTGTATGAACATAGCATCTCATGGAATATAGAAAATAAAAAAATTAAACATAAAATAAGGAAGGTAAAATAGGAAAATAGAAGATAAAAAACTATAAAAAACATAAGGACAAAAGAGGAAAGGAAAAAGAAAGAAATACAAAAAAGAATAAAATATAAAAATAAAACAAAGTAAAACAAGCATAATAATTAATTATAGTAAAAGCAAAAAACAATAAAAATTAATATAAAAAATAAAAAGAATAATAAAAAATGACATGAAACGAAAAAAATAAACAAAATTAAAGAATAAATTGAAGAAAGGAAAGAAAAATAATAAAGAAAAGGAAAGGAAAGAAAAGAAAAGAAAAAGAAATAAAAGAAACATAAAAATGTAAAAAATGAAAAGAATAATAAAAAATCACATAAAAAATAAAAGAAACAAAAATAAAGCACGAAAATAAAGAAAGAGAAATAAAAAAGAAAGAAAAGAAAAGAAAAAAGAAAGAGATGAGAAGAATAAGAAAAAAGAAGCTAGCGTACCTGGGTTATCCCGCGCGTAGCTTTCCGCGTCGTTCGGCCAAGGCATCGTTCCCGCGTTTTTCACGCCGGATTCGTATTCGTACGTGCGGCCCTGAATAAAAAGCGTCCGCCGCCCCGTCCACAGTCCAGAGTGCGCGGGGCCCGCAGGGAGGAACGGTGGGCCAGCGGGTATCCGATGCGCACGTGAGCGTGCTCGTGCACTCCTGTCTCTGTCTCTGCCTGCGGCAGCGCTGGTGGCCGTATGTCCGTTAATTCCGTATCCCTATCTCTCTCCCAGGAAACGGCGAGGAATGAGATGAGATAAGGTGAGATGCTTGACAAGGCTAAGAGCAAGTTAGCATTTTTCTGACGTGAAGGATAGAAAAAGTAAAAAAAAAAAGGAGAAAGTTTGGCTTAGACAGCAGTGGACCCATATAACAAGTGAATGTGAGGAGAAATATGAAAGCGGACGTGGGACATAGGGAAAAAAATAGTAGTATCATATAATAATGAACAAGCCTTTTATTATAGACAAATAAGAGAAAAATGTTGTATATCTTAAATCTTATAGTTTGACTTGCAGCCAAGCACTTGGCTCTGTTGTTGGCCTTTTGGATGGACGCATCTGGTTTCCTCACACACGCCCACACCCAAGGTTATCATATTTAGTATTGTTGTTTAGTTAGTGATTGAGCTTTGGTAGCCAGAGCTTTACGTATGTAGTACTATCTTTGTCCACAAAAGATTATAATTATAGGTGATTTTTTTGTTAAAGTGTTTAAAGTTTGGCCAAATATATAGATAAAAATATCAATATTTATAACATCAGCTAAGCATATTATAAAAAAAATATATCACAAACAAATCTAATGATACTTATTTGACATTATATCTATTTATATTTTTATATATAAGTTAAATTTAATATATTTTAATTCGGTATACTATGTTAGAATTATATTCTTTTTTGGATTCCTCCCCAAAACAATCTTTTCTAGTAGAGGGAGTATAAATTTTCGCCACTGCAGCGCCGCCACGCCACCGTGAGTGGAACGTGGCTGAGTGCGGCTAGGAACCAAGCATCCTCTTAATACCATTGCAATCTTAGTGTGTAGTTCTACTCGATATAGGCCAACGGATCAAAAGTATCTTAGTGTACTTCACAATACATTTTCTTTTCACAATTTGTGTTGTTTAGCGATCCATACGTTTAACTAGAAATTATTTTCCATAAAAAGGTATAGTGGAATTTTGACTTTATAACCTTGGGAAACCTTGTCATCATCACATACCTGAATAACTTCCTTGGTTTAATAGAGAAAAAGGTGGAAATACGACAAATTATATATAGTCATAACAGTAACATACGTAGACACACAAGTAAACACTTCAACCAAAAGGGACATACGAGAAATAAGGTCGACACTTAATAGTCCACGGTTAATCTACTTATGCAGAGAATCAAAAATGTTTTCTAAACTAAATTTCTCATGTACGTGACAGTATTAGTGAAGGGACTTATACACCAGTAAAATTGGCATGCAAGTCTCTCCACATAGGAGCTTTTTTGATCATTTAGATTCCCCTAGAGTTAACATCTGTTGGTTGTATTAGCCAGCGAACTAGCTAAAATCACTGGATGGTTGTGGTTGGTAAGGCTAGTAGTTGACTATTAGCTCAGAATCAAAATAGTGCCCTCGCTGATTTTAGTAGCTAACTGTTAATTCTAAGGGCGTCCCCAACACTCTCCTTAAATCGCTAGCTAACGTGTACACAAGAGAAGAAATAAAAACAAAAGAAAAAGAAAACAGATGCAGGGAAACAAAAGAGCTGTGTGAGAGAAAGTTATTGGGTTCCGTGCGAGACTATCTAGTATCCATCGCTAGCGAGTTGTTTTTTCTGCTCTCTCTCTCTTTCCTCCGTGTGCAAGAAGCCAACAACCTACCTCAGAGCTACCTTGTTGTGGACACTCAAAGGGATCCAGACAGACATATATATGGTCAGGCCACCTCTTTTGGATGGCAAGGCAACCAAGACCTAAGTTCTAAGGAAACAAACCCCGCGCGCCATGCGAATCTCATCTAGGCTCGGCTCAGGAAATTCTCTTTAACAACCTATTGAAGCCTATGCTGTAGCTAGGATTTAGAGGTAGGGTGATCCATCTTTGTTGTAAAGCAAAATTGTTGAGTGGTCCATATGCAATCTTCATAGTTTTAGAGAGCTGATCTACAATTTAACTATGGACTAAATTTTAAAGTGGTCCATAGACTACAATGCCACCAGCTAGCTAGCTCGCTCCCGCTTACCGTATGATTGAAGCATGAGAACCTTATGCCATAGGTTTTGTTGCTCGTCAAATGCAGACAACAACAGCCCAGTAGCCGGTGGAGCCAGGGAAGAAGCAAACGACAGTGCAACATGTTCCTCCTGCCTGCCCCCATCCGGCAAAATCGCTAGGGCCTTGTTTAGATTCCAAAGTTTGCCTCTCAAATTCACTATGCAGAATTTCTATTCCCCGTCACATCAAAATACCGGTACATATATGGAGTACTAAATATAGATAAAATCAAAAACTAATTACACAGTTTTGTTGTACTTTGTGAGACGAACATTTTAAGTCTAATTAATCAATATTTGAACAATTATTACTAAATAAAAACAAAATTGCTACAATGTGACGAGACACTTACTATACAAACTTTGCCTCCAAAGTTTACCATCTAAACAAGGCCTAGATATTTCAGATCACGTAGCCCATTACACCATCCATCTTTTCCTACAACTCTACTCGTACAAGCAAAGGATCGATCTAGAGCACCTAGCTAGCTTTGTACTAACCATGCACCGTCAGTGTCACTGTCACTGTCACTGTTACCACCACAGTAGCACTCAGCTGTCAGCAGTACACCACTCCAGTCTCCAGCAGCCATGCGTGAACCGATGGATCACCGATGGATTTGATCAGAACGTAGGCTTGGAGGATTTGGCAGCCTACTACCGTAGCTTTTGTCTTGAACGGCCTGCAAGATTTCGCACGGCATGCAGGATCCTGAATTCCTGATGTGGGGCAACGGCAGCAGGCGTGGGCAGGCGTCCAGCCGCCCACGCCTCCCGTGTGCCATTCCGCAGAAACGGCTAAAACTATTCGAAGTGAAATACTCTAAAGGAGCTTTAGAGTACTTTCTCCGTATCGAATTTAGAAGTCGTTTAGGACAGTGATACGGTCTTCAAAACACAACTTTGACCTCTTATTTTTATAAAAAAAATATTTATAGAAAAGTGATATATGTATACTTTTATAAAAGTATTTTTCAAGACAAATCTATTCATATAATTTTTACATTTGCAAACTCAATCACTTAAAAGTTATTGATGATTTATATTCCCAATGTTTGACCCAAACCTTGTCCAAAACGATTTCTAAATCCGATACGGAGGGAGTATGAATATAGAGTAAAAACTGCTGCACTGGGTACTCTAAAACGATACTATATCATTTCTCTCACTCTATATTTAGAGTAGTACAGTGCTTACTCTATAGTGGGCAGTGGCGGACCCCACTAGCTAAACAAAGGAAAAAATGATATAACTCATAAACCAAAAATCCAAATTAAATTTCGATTGCACCATTAAATTCGTCTCAACAAATCCTTCAAAACTAGATCACACATGGATATATTTAGATAAAGTGACAAGTGGGTCCCACAGTGGATAGAGGATGATATAGATGATAGATGGGTGCGGGAGAATTAAGTATAGAGAAGAGAATCTTGCTGGCTAGGACGTATAGAGGATGAATATAGAGGTTCATGAGTGCGGATAGCCTAATCGGCCGGAAAACCGCAAAAGCAAGTGGCGTGCACGCTGCTTCTCTCCAGCTGTACGTCAGTCGCCCCCCGTCGCCGCCGACTTGTAGAGATGATGCGGCCTGAGTGTAAAGTTTTGGTCGTCACACAGTATGTTTCGTAGAATGTTGGAAGAGGTTTTTGATATCAATAAAAAAAAAACTAATTACGGAACTCGTCTGTAAGGTCCTGTTCATCTGGCTTATAATCCATACTTTTCAGCTTGTTTTTTCAGTCATAACAGTGTTTTTCTCTCACAATAAATCAACCAACGGTGTTTTTCAGCCGGCTTATCAGCACAGCTGAACGGGGCCTAAACTGTGAGACGAATTTATTAAGCCTAATTAATCCATCATTAGAGCATGTGTTACTGTAGCAGTTTAGTGTCTAATCACGGCCTAATTAGGCTCATTAGATTCTTCTCGCAATTTACAAGCAAACTATACAATTAGTTTTTTATTTCGTCTATATTTAATCCTCCAGGTAAGTGTCACAACCATTGGATGTGACACTTTTAGAATTTAGAATTTTGGATCTAAACGCAGCCTCAGATCCATGCTTTGCCACTGCCATGCTCCGTGCTGCATTCCAGTCTGGCTAGCTGCTACTTGGAGCATGGCAATAGGCGTGTGTGCGGTGTGACCATGACGGTGACGGCGGTAAAAATGAAAGGACTTTCAAAAAGTTCCAGAAAAATCATTTTTATATATATAAAAAAGTATAGAACCAAAAGAAAAGGACACCAAAAAAATTTCAGAAAAATCATTTTTATTAAAAAAAAGAAAGTAGAACAAAAAAACCTCAAATTTTGGGACCTGCGACCTTCGCGTTATTAGCACGACGCTCTAACCAACTGAGGTAATAGGCCAGTTGTGTTTTAAGAAACATTATTACTTATATAAAAGTTATTACCGTTTGACTGAAGCATAAGCACAAGTACCGGCATAGTCTAACTACCCCGCTTAAGTGTCGACGCAACAGTGCCAATGTGGCATGCCATACTATTGGAACAACGACAAGGTATGTTTACAAATCGTTTTGTCCTTATATGTTCTTACCGAACAAAAGAATGTGACGCTTCAGTTTGGGGTTGCACCAAGTAAATTCCACTTTTGCTAAATAATCCTGGTTCCACAAGAGACCAGTTTGCCAAAAATCAACACAGTAGAGAATGCAAGTAGGTTGTTGTTTGTGGTTGCATAAAGGTGACGTCGCTGGAATGGGAAGGGAATCGATTATGTCTTGTTTGATTGATCCATAACAGAGCGAACAGGTGCGCAACTAAGAGCAACTCCAAGAGACTAGTTAAAACATTTTGTAAAGCTAAATATGGATATTATATATTGAGGAAAAAGTTTCTCCAACAGATTGTGCAAATGCCTCTCCAAAATACCTCGCTCTCTATCCCGGAAATTTCGGTCGCTAGGATTGGCTAACCAATGTTGCTCGCCATTGCGAACTCTGCGTGCGCTCGGCAGCCCGTTCCAACGCGAACGCACCTTGATCGCACGCTGAACTGGTTATTACATACGATCGCTCCTAGGCCTCCCTGGCAAGCCGGAAAGCAGCCATCGGTGCTTCGTAGCTTCTTCTCACTCGATTCGGAGCAGTGGCATCCATGGCGTGGCCTCTTCGTCTTGTTCCTCCGCAACCACCTCCTTGGCTCCCTGCATGCATGTACGTATGGGCATGGCAGACAGGCATGCAAAGCTGTCTACCAAGAGCGGCCGTTCAAGCAAGCATGCTATGCACGAAGAACGACTGCCGGTGAACAGCGCGATGGAGCCCTGCGGCGGAGAAATTCCTACGCGAAGCTATGATCCGAAAAAGTCACATGATGTGGCAGCTTTGAATATACATAATGAAAACTTTTACAGAGGCTGTTGGATCGGTTTAGTTTTTTGAGGTGGATTTCATTTTAGAGAATAGCTAAATCAGAAAATTTAGAAAACGTTTTTAGATAGTCTCTGGGGTTGCTCTAAGTGTAATCAACCTACCGAAGCACATTACACGTTACCCTACTATCGGATCCCATTGATGGCGAAGCAAACGGAAAGTATCACCATCAGGTCACGTCGAAAAATGCTTGAACCAAATAACATCTAAGTGAAATTTGGCATTACTAGCGGCAGATGCATTACATCACTATACAAAATAATTAGGAAAAACATTATACGAGAATTGTATTCCCATATTAATACATGATGATGATAGCAGTAAGAACAAATGCGCATTAATTTTCAAGCCAACAAGTTGCAAGCACGCGTCCCTCTGTCCCTAAATATATGTCGTTTTCACTTTCCGAGAAACAACTTTGATTAAATACATATTAAAAAATATTAACATTTATGGTATATAATTAGTATCATTAGAAAGATATTTGAATCTAGTTTTTAATAATTGTATTTGGAGATACAAATGTTGCACGTATTTTCTACAAATCGAGTCAAACTTGCGACACGCACACCAAACAACAACAGTTATTTAGAGACGGAGGGAGTATGTACGGATACTTGCATGCTTTTCTAATTCGCTAGCAAGAGTATTAGCGGTACTTTATTCATCCATATATCGCATAATATAGTATTTTTTATAAAAACTATTCGGATACAGGAATTATATAATCGGTATAAGAACACTATTACTACTTGGCCAAAAAAAAGAGAAAGATTCAATTCATCAATAAAGAAATATAGGATTTTTTTGACAACTCTATATTACAAAGAAATAGGAATTGGAGCAGCATCTGCTTTGTTAGGAGACTTCGACCATTGCGCTACTAGTGGGCCTGGCAACCCGCTGCGCCGCAGCCCATTAACATAGCACTCGAGACTCTACTACCGACGCAGCAGACGCGCTCGCATGCAGTGTGTTCAGCTTCTGCTGTTTAGTCCCACCTCGCCAAACCAAGCACCACGGAGGCGCGGAGGCGCTACATAAGGAGATGCAGGGCACCTAACCAAGGCATACATGTTTTTATCAGTTTAATATTTGATATGTGGGCCATGTGTCCACTTTGATATGATATTAAATGTCCACTTTGATATTAAATTTGTTCTTTTTTTGGAGGATCCACTACAGTAGCCCTCATGTGTCGTCCAGCCGTTGCAGGGCTGGCGCACCCTCAACAAAATCTTAGTTAAACTTTGAATTTGAATTGTCACTGATAATAAAATTAAACTTTGATTCAAGGTGGTTTTGAGTGGCTGGTCTGTTTTTGTTTCGGTACTGCTACCAAATTTGCCAGACTGTTTTGTTTCGGTACTGCTACCAAATTTGCCTAAGGAATTGTAGATAACTAAACAATGCAAGCACATGACCTGAGTAATGTGTAAACCCAAACCCTTAATGTATAATTTGATGTAGATTGACGGGCCTAAAGCCTTTAATAGCCACCATGATGCTCAGTTCTTTCTCCCTGAGCTTTGCTAGCGTAGTGAGTATGCTAGTGCAGTGAGTAGCATCATGATTCTACAGGTAGTGCAGAATGTTTTTAAAATTAGAGATGGTGATGTAAACTAACCCTCCACTTTAGGCTTCCTTATGTGCGTAGATCGATCTTGCCACTGCAGAATGTTACAACAAAACGTGTAAGAAGAACGATAGCATTGCTTGACTATCACACCTAGAGATAGCCACTTCTATTTAGGGAATAAAACTAGGAGTAGCGAGTATATGATAATACTGCAATAGTGCAATTACAACTTTGCGAGTTTGTATGGATAAATATACAATAGCTAATCGTGTCTTTCCTGTTCCTGGTGCATGACAGATCACACATCCGCCAACAACATCATGTTTTGCGCCAACAACATCATGTTTTGCTCGAACTCCATAACTTTAATTTCTTAGACTATCACCAACTAAATTGTCCAAATAAACTCAAATGCTTCACGCTGATGCTCATACATAATACCAATGACCTCTGGAATAAGATCCCACACCGTTCCATTTAGATGGAGATCTTGACATTTTTTTTCAGTATCAATGCCTGCTTGTTCACAGAGATGAAACGTCGATGCGTTCGTCAAACCTTTGGCATTGGGCCATGCATGCAGGTTTATTGGCAAAGCCTGAGAGTAGGCTGCATTTTTCAACCACGGGACATTGTCCACAATGCAATATCTGAATACGCTCCTTTAGTTACCACAGAATCCAGTTAGTACAAATACTCCAGGTTTCATTTTTCAGCCACAATCCATTATCCACAATGCATTGTCTGAACACTCCTTCAGTTACCATAGAACTCCATATAATCCATTATCCACAATGCATTATCTGAACAGTTACCACAAAACTCTACATAATCGTGATATGCAATTGGAAGGCATAGTTTTTGCCCAAAATTTTAAAAATTGGTGTTATCAAAAGCAACAGAGCTCACTTTATTATTCACAAGGGAACAGAACAGAACGTATCAGAAGGGAACAGTTCTTGATAATCTTTTTGTGATGTTATTATCCAGAAGGGAACTGAACACAGATACCCAGGGTAAAACTTGCTTACCATGATATTTTAAAGTTATTTTTGAGGTAGAGATCTTAAATTAGGCACATACCAATTGATCAGCACTGCCTCATGTTCGCTTAAACATGTTTCTCACGCTGAAAAACATGATCTTTCTTGAAGAATATTTGATGAAACATATTTTAGCTTACGCTCCTACCTTGTTTCTGTTGACTTGACAAAAGAAAAGACTTAAATTACGAGGGTACCACTACTCACTCATCAAAAGCATGCCCCTATTTCTTTCAGACGGTCTGAGCAGTCAGTAGTCTATTCAACACACAACAAAACTTATACATTGTTTCTTCATCAAATGCTAAAGCGCTTCAGCCCCACAAAAAATCACCACTAGCCAACACAAAGGTGGCGGGCAGGGGCTGCAGGGCTGTGACCCTTGATTTTTAGTTTCCAAACTATTGCTGAACTGTTAGCAGATGTTCACTTTCTTGAAAATGGATTCACATGTAGATTTTATGTGCCATCGATGTTTGAAAATTGAAATCCAATTATGCAATATATTGTTTATTGTATCCATTTTCCCTTGGTAACCCATGAACCCTAAATTCCTAATGTCAGCATCTCCAACATGCCATCAGACTGAAACCTGAAGAACAGGAGATGTGTATTAACAAACTTTGCTTGCTTGCGGTTGTAGCCTCAACTTTTATACCGCACTACAACTGTCTCGGTCCATAATTATCTGTCACGGATCAACATAGTGTTGCTTATAAAGCTACTCTATGTAAATTGACCCTCACAAGGTAACAATTATGAGCTACAGAGGTACAGAGGTGGTGGCATGGCCTAACAGCTGCTCTTGTACTCAAATGACAAGTTAGTACACTACATTAGATGAGTTGCCCCCAAGGATTTGGGAGAAACCTAATTTGATGAGGCTCAGGATTAAGTTCAGTTGCCAGAAAACCAAAGCATACACCAAATATGAGAAGCCACACTTATTTCGCCATTAATCAAAGAGTTGCTAACATTCAAGTTGTTCAATGCAGCTTAATGGAGCCGAGCGAAGGGAATACCGAGCACAAGGCATGCCTAGTCAAGGAAGCAGCTTCCCTGCCATGAAGCAGGCGAACTTGTTGGTCCGGGAGTACTCGTAGGGCACGCCGGCGACGGTGAGCAGGCGCTCCAGCACCTCCTTGACCCGGTCAGGCTCCGCCGTCTCGCACTCGAGCTCGTAGCTGGTCCCGAAGTCGAACCGCGTCTCGTCGAGCTCCAGCACGAGGCCGCCGCCACTGCCGTCCCCGTCCTCGTCCTCGAGCTCGTAGACAGCGCGCGTGTTCCTGAAGCCGCCGAGGCAGACGAAGGGCGCGGCGTCCCCGCCGACGCCGTACTCGTCGGCGACAAGGCGGACGATCGGGGAGTCGAGCCGACCGAGGCGGGCGGGGTCGTCTGCGCAGGCAAGCGCGAGCGCGGGGTCGAGTGGCTCCTCGACCTCCTCGACGCGGCTGACGCCGGCGTCGATCCGGGGGTGGCGCTTGAGCGCGAGCACGGCGCGCGCGGGGGCGCCGAGGTCGTCGTCGTAGAGGCGGACGCGGAGCGCGGCGGTGGCGGCAGCGAGCGTGCGCGCGGCGGCGTCGAAGAAGAGGCTCCTCTGCGCGTGGGTGCGGCGGAGGCGCGGCGCGAGGTGCGCGGACAGGCGGCGGTGCGCCGCGGCGTCGGGGAGGCGGAACTTGATCTCAACCTCCATGGCGGTGGGGATGGGGTGGTCGCGAGGGCGGGGGCGGGGTCTGGGGAGGGGTGGAGGTGGAGAGGCCGATGCCGATGCGTTGGGCCTTGGAGGGCGCGGCGCCCGGCGGCGGGTGGAGGTGGAGGAGGGAGGAGGTCTGCGGGCCTGGGACCGGAGACGGGGTGGTGTAGCCGGCTGGGTCGTTCGGGGTGGTGGTGGGTGCTGGGGTGCTCCCCGCGGCGGCGGAGCTCGTCGCGGTCGGCGGAGCAGAGCTCGATGCGGGTTGGGTTGCGCGCAGCATTGGCGGATGAGATGAGAGGAGAATGAGATGAGACGAAGGGCTTCCCTCGTCCTACTAGCCTGGCAGGGGAACATTTGGATTTGCGGAGCGCTTCATGTCTGCCTTCTCGATCGTCCGAGGCAACATGAAGCCACCGATCCCAACGTTTTTTTTTCCCGCTCAGGCGTTTAGTTGCACCTCTAAAATTTTTAGAAACACAGTTTCGTTCGTATTTAGCCATTAGTGTCCAATCCTAAGCTAATTAGGTTCAAAAGATTCGTCTCGTGATTTATAACAAAAGTATATAATTAGTTATTTTTTTATCTATATTTAATACTCCATACATACATCTAAAGATTCGATGTGATGAAAAATCTTCTAAAGATTCGATGTGACAGGACCTCAGATTCAGAGGTTCAGATGGCTGCCTTTCTCTCGTCCCGGGCCTTGTTTACTTCCCCTCTAAATTCTAAATTTTTACACTTTCTCTTTGTCACATCAATCTCTAGACACATGTATGGAGCACTTAATATAGGTAAAAGTAATAACTAATTACACAATTTGGTTGTAAATCACGAGACGAATCTTTTGAGCCTAATTAGTCCATGATTGGACACTAATTGTCAAATACAAACGAAAGTGCTACAGTATCGAAATTCCTTTTTTTCATCTAAACACCCCCTACTAGCCTGGTATAGGGGGACATTTGGATTTGATTGCACGTACGGAGTACTCAAGAAGAGTCTGGAGCAGGCCAGCAAAACTGGTCTGCAAGTGGTCGTCTTCAGGAATGGCTGCTGAACATATTCATATCAGACGCTATTACAGGACACTGCTTGCTCCGATGCATGTTCAAATCTTGCACTAACTAACTGACATCGATTCACATATAAAGCACGGATCAGGCAACATCTTACAGGAATCAGCTTACATTACATAAAGGCCTACATATCCCAAATTGTTGACTGATGAGTGCATAATAAACAACTAGGTAGGAGGTTTCTACTAACTAGGCACTCCCGTGTAGAAACACAACGGAAACTAGTATTCTCTACCTTGTAGAGATACCTCCTAAATGACATGCATCATCACGGCACAGAATCAATTTCCAAACTCTTCAGCCACAACCTCTCCTTTTCCGGCCAGTGAAGGTGGAGGAGAGGCTGTCACCAGTTGAAGCAGAGCAGCAGAGAAGTCTATCTGATCGGTGGCTTTAAGACAACTGCGGGCGGAAGTTGACACGATCCCACCATTGTACACCATTGCATCTGGCTGCTGCAGATGAAAGCTCAAGTTTGGTTTTGGTAATTAATGACACCAAGTTGCTAATGCCATGTGTTGAGTGTTTTGAGTTAGGCATAAGCAACACATGTGATGAAGGTGTATGTGGCAAGGAGTGGTGGCCACAAGATCTAAAGAGATGGTGCATGGACATGAAATGACAATCATAGTGGAGATGCACATAAAATGAAGGACATGATGATCAAGTGGAGGAAAAGGATCTAAGAGCGCAAGGCAAAGGTATAACCATAGGGTTTTCCTTTTGCCGGTTTAAGTTGAGTAGAGAAGTGATTGACCGGATTTAGGATACATAGCCGACTATCAAGAGGGGCAATCACGGTTAGCTCGGGAATCAAGTGCCATTAGATCAATGTCTTGAGCATATGCATTAGGATCTAGTTGAGAGCTAACATAACGCCTTGAAAATGTTTGTGAAATGCTAACACACATGCACTTGGTGGTGTACACTTGGTGGTGTTAGTACATTTGCGAAGGCGGTGGAGTTTAAGCGGTAGAGAGGGGTTTGGGTTCCTCTCTCCCTTCCGCCGAGCTTGCGAGGCGGGATTCGGCGCTTTTTGGAAAAGTGAAATGCCTATTTTCTATTGCGCCGGAAGTCAGAAAAGTGACATGTTTGTGGGCTTGCAAACCTAGTGTTGAATCTAGAAAATGAGCTCATGATGTGTAATTCAACATGGTCAAGATAACCCTTATACTTTATGAGGTGTGAAGAAGCTTGTCCTTGGATCAAACCGAATTACATATTCTAGGCAAGTGATCTAGATTGAACCATAATTTGGACTCCCTCATATTGATTTACTTATATCTCACTAAAATTGGCACCTTTTTGGTGATTGTTGACAAAGGGGGAGAGAAAAGTCACAAAGAGAGAAAAGTCACAAAGATAGAAAAGTCACAAAGAGAGAAAGATATTGCAAAGAGGGAGAAAGATATAGTAACAAAATGTTTGTGAAATGCTAATACACATGCACATGGTGTTGTACACTTGGTGGTGTTAGCACATTTGCGAAGGCGGTGGTGTTTGAGCGGTAGTAAGGGGTTTGGGATTCAGGCGTTTTCGAGGAAATGAAATGCCTATTTTCTATTGCGCCGGAGGCGAGAAAAGGTGGCGAAAGTCCGAATTGTTTATCACTGAAAAACAGTGACCGGACGCTGTGGTCGAAGTGACCGGACGCGGCTGGCGCGTCCGGTCAGTTCAAACCATAGACAGACGCGTGCGTGAGAGGGTCGCGGACCGGCGCGTCCGGTCCCTCGCGGAACCGGAGCGTCCGGTCACGCTCCCATGAGTTCAGCACGGAGGGCAGATGCGATCGGACGCGGTGGCGCGTCCGGTCACGTTCGATCGGACGCGTCCGGTCATGAGTGGACCGTTACTGGACTCCGATCGGACGCGGCTGGCGCGTCCGGTCACATGCGATCGGACGCGTCCGGTCTCGACGGGAGCTTACTAGAACGCGACCGGACGCTGGCACTGTCGCGTCCGGTCAAACGTTTGAGCGTGTCCGGTCATGGCAACGGCTAGTTCTGACGCGCACTGTTTTCGCTTGTCCTGTACCCTGACCGGAGCGTCCGGTCAGCACGATTTGATCTGCGTCGTCCGGTAACGGCTAGCTGCGTACCCCTTCGTTATAAATAGAGGGTGTCCGGGGTTTGAGGGCAACTCTTGCATATTTTGAGACCTAGACATCCTTTGAGCTAGAGAACAACCCCTCCACTCATCTCTTTGCTTGGTTGCACATCTTGAGTGAGATTGAGTGAGATTCAAGTGCATTGCTTGAGAGTTGCATTCTAGAGGCACTTGATCTTCGAGTTGCTGCGGATTTCTTGCTACTCTTCCGTGTTTTCCGACACGGTAGACGGCTTGGAGCAGCGGAGGTGATTGAGCTCGCAATTGGAGATTGTTGGAGCCCTCACCAAGTGTTGTAAGGGGTTCTTGATCCTTCCCCGCGGGAGTTCGCAAATTGGATACTCTAGTGGAGCTCGTGGCTTGGAGGATCCCCATCTTATGTGCGGTTGTGCGGCGCCCGCCGAGGGCTCGACTCTTGATAGTCGATTAGCTCGCGAACCGATAAGTGGGTGTATCGCCACAACGAGGAGTAGCTTGCCGGGAAGCAAGTAAACCTCGGTAAAAATCTTGTGTCATCTCTTTGCCGAGGATTTCTCTTGTGGTTGATCATTGTGATTGATTCTTCAAGTGCATTACTTCTCTACTTCGTTGGTATAAGAATCAAGTCACTTGCTCTTTACTTTCTTGTACTAATCTTAGTATAGCGTTTATCACATAGGAGTAAGTAGCTTAGTGACTTAGTCTTGTTGGTGTGTATTAGAGATCATAGCCTTGCTTCACTAGAATTGTACCTTTGAAGGCTTCAGAGTAAGTTTCTCCAGAAGAGGTGCGTGATGGAGGAACCAAATTAGTCCACTGAAGTCAGCAGACACAAACCATTTGCCAAGAACCAAAGTCTTTAACTTGCTAAATGCAGGGCACCACTCCAAATCCCTGTTGAAAACATACTAGGAAAAGTGCAAGGGCATAAAGTCAAATAATGAAAACGCTGCAAAAGGAAAACTAAAATACAAGCCTGAGTTAATATGCAGATGAAAAAGGTCTAGACTTTGTATCTTTTATAGAGGTGCTAAATTGCTAATCTACTCTATAAAACATTGCTATGTTTGCTGCATAAGCCATTCTGAAACTAACATGACACATCAATTACAAGGCATCTCATTTTTAGTTAAACAATATCAGTAATTGCAGAAGAACAAAACAGAGTTAGTAAACTGATATATCATGACAGATTGACATGGTCAGCAAACTACAGGGGATGTTCATTGAAATATGATGATCTGAAAGGAACAGCTGAAATACAGCTATTGAGCTATTTATGTCAACACAATTCCAAAACTGAATACCAGGAAGGCAGCTGTGAGCATACTAGATCAGGATAAGCTGACAATTCCAAGTCTGTAGCTTCTGTCAAGCCTTCGAGAAACACGCAGTTGTAATCATCAGGACCGTAATAGTAATAACAACCATCACAGGCAGCATCTCCACAATCATCCAAGCGACCATTGTCACATCGATCATTATAGAAGTGATTGAATCAAACTTTTGCAATTTCTAAAGATGGCATACTTTCAAGCATTGGAACCCTTCCGGCATTGATAATGAAATCAAATGAAACAAGGCTCGGGAAAGACATCCCAGTGCGGTAGTTGGAATAAAAGAGGGAGTAAATGATCCTCAGATGTTTCAAGGACGGGGAATGCATTTCCACCGACCGAACATCGCAATCCTCCATCTTGAGATCCTCCAGCGCCGGGCAGCACGAGAAATCAAGAACGCCAGCGTTGCCCTGGACACTCACAAGCTCCAGCCTCGTGAGGTGGTCGGAGGCGAGGGGCCGGTCCTCCAGCACGAAGGGAAGCCGAGGCTTGATGGACGCTTGGAACCGGAGCTCCCGGACCTGGCGCCACAGCGGATCCAGCCGTTGACGCGCCGCTCCATTCTGGGGACGTCATACGGGCCCAGATCTAGATCGACATCGAGATCAAAATCGCAGGAGCCCAGGGGGGCGCCCCTGCGGCGGGCGTTCAGCAGGCCGTCGACGAAGGGGCCGAACGTGTAGACGCCGCCGGCCCAGCCGGTGCAGCCGGAGAAGCGCACAGCGGGCGCGGACCGCCAGTGGTGGCGCCAGCTCTGGGCGAGCACGCACGTGCGTACCGCGTCCTGCGCCGGCAGGAGGGAGAGGATGTGGTGGAGGACGCCCTCCGGGAGGTCGCTGATGCAGTCTGCCCCGCTTGCCATGGGCGGCGCTCCGTCGAACAGGTGGCGGGCGGCGGTTGCGCTGGGCCGCGAGTGAACGTGGAGCCAGGATTCAAAACTTGGGTATTCCCATCGACACAACATACCTCAGCTGCTCAAGCTCAAGTGAAGTCGCCCCCTGCCTGCCTGCCGCGCGGCCGCCGGCCGGCCGCACGCGCGCCTTGCCCAGCGGTGCAGCGCTGATTCGCCGCCGCCCGCCGTCGATTTGCCGCTGCGGCGCCGCCGATTCGTTGCCGCCATCTAGGGTTGCTGGGGAGTGGGGACGAGTTCACGGGAAGAAAGGACCGAAGGAGACGACGGGATTTCGAGTCTTTGGTGCCGCCGTGGAGAAGAGCTGGTCTGCGATGCGAGATGGGCCTCAGGAGTCATGGGCCGGCCTGCGATGCGAGTCTGGGATGGGAGAAGGGAGAAGGGAGGTAGGCTGTTTTTGGGCCATTTTGGGCTAAAATAGTGAATAGACAACAGAAATACACCATTATACATTTATATATATGATTATACATACATATATATTAAAACTTGTACAAAAAAAAAGTTGGGTATTCCCAGGAATACCCAGGAATACCATTAAATCCGCCCATGACGTGGAGTGCCTACGCTGGGAAAAGGGTGAAAGTCAAGGAGAGTGCGTGCCTGGTAGAGCAACATTTGGATAATTCACCCTGTTCCTGTTGCTGATGTTCGCATCAGGTTGCATAATTCCAATTCGACAAGGCAGCAAATTAACATAAATCTACACGAGGTGGAATGCTAGCACGCGACAGATACAAATGAAGTCTTAGTTTGAACTGATGAAACATTTAAGGGGAGATTTACATTCTTTCCGAGCAGGAATCCTCCAAATATCAACACGGTGAGGGTACTCCGCCAAGTTTGGCCTTGGTTTCGACGGTACACAAGAGGGAGACGCTTGGGTAATTGGCTTGGCTCTATGATTTCAAGTAACTTTGCAGATGATGATGCTTCCGATTTGACAGGCTAAGGCACAAAGCTGAACATGTGTTATTTGCCTTCAACAGCACAAAGCTAAGCACACATTTTTCTACTTTTCTATATAACTAACATTTTTTTCTTTATTCATTCATATCTGTCGGTGTTCGGTCCCGAGGGGGTCCTAAACCGACGAGTAAATGTTGCGTGTCCCTTTCCTGGATGGTGATGCAAGGGGAATACACGGGGGTTTATCCTGGTTCGGGCAAAAGAAGGCCCTACGTCCAGCGGGGGGAGAGAGTTTTGTATTTCCTTGCACCGAGGTGCTTGTGTAGGGGTTACAAGCTTGCGAGAGAGGGCGTCGAGCCCAGGTCTCAAAAAGGAAAAAGAGTACAAGGGTGATTGCTTGAGATGTTGATCTCTGGCTTGTTGTTCGTTGTTTTTTCGCCGTGGAGCCCTGGCCTGCCTTTTATAGGGCGAGAGGAGGCCAAGACGACGGAGAGCCTTGAAATGACGTTTTGTCGATCCCTGTTAAGGTGACTGTTACGACGTGCCCTAGGAATGGAAGACCATCCCTGGACACCGCGGTGACGTAGAGGACGAGACACCGAAATGACCCGGAGCGCCGTGCCATACCGTCCTTCCTTCCCTATTGAGCCGTACTGGGCGTCGAGGCCGGGTCGAGGCCGGGTCGAGACCGAATGGATAAGTCCGAATCCCCGGGTTTGCGGCGTACGGGCTTTGTCGTGTCCTCCCTCGAGGGTAACTAGTGACGTACAGTGCACGGTAAGGTATGTATAGTGACAGGCTTCACCTCCCATCACGGGATGGGCGGTAAAAAGCGAGACCTGACACCGGTATTGCTCCCACGTCGATCCTGGCTGCGCCCATGTCGGTAGGTGGTAGCAGGTAAGCGCATTAAATGCTCTGATTTTTGTCTCGGGGTAGGTGAAGTGAGGGGGTCGAGACGCTCGACCCGGGCTCACGCGAGTCGGAGTTTTTCCCAGTGGGCGGACGAGCCTTGTGCGGGTCAGAACGCGGTCGAGGTACCTTGCTGTACGGGACGGGGCGCGGTCGAGGCGCCCCCGTCGAGGGTGCCTCGTACGAGTCGGAGCCGGAGCGCGGTCGAGGCTCTCCGTCGAGCGGTCCTCGTACGAGACGGACCGGATACGCGGTCGAGGCGGGCTGCCTTTTATCGCGATTTCAGTCGTTTTAGTTTTTTATCAGCGATGGATGTGGGTACCCCCATACTATTGGTACCGACAGTAGCCCCCGAGCCTTTGGGTGAGTGTGCGATCACTCTCCTAGAGGCTTTTTCGCTGATAAACTGGAGTCGTAGCGTCATTGACTTCTCCGGTGGGGGCGCGCGAGCGCACCCGCCGGGTGTAGCCCCCGAGGCCTCGGTGGAGTGTTGGGACTCCTCCGAGGTCTTTTGTGCGTTTTATTGGGGAATGATTCATCGCGGTCGAGCCCCCGAGCCTCGCGCGCACGAGGTCGATCAGAGTCCCAGCCGTCTTTTGTCGTGCGACCCTCACGCTCTTCCTTCAGGGAGGAAGAGGAGGGGTGGGGAACGCCGTACTACCCCATTTGGGCGAGTTCCGACGATCTCCGGTGAGCTGCTAGCGGGGGAATTCGAGTGAGAGTCCGTGCTCCAGTCGTTAGGAGTCGGCTTGTGGCCCGGAGGCGCTCTCAAAAATGCCAAGGAGCGGTCGTGTGGATGTCGGTTCCCTGCGATAGGATCCGAGGGCTCGGTGCCTCCCCTGAGGGGATTCCTACATCGACCTCCTCCTTCAGCTTCGAATACGTCCTGGGGTGCCTCGAGAGCGCGGCTCGAGCCCGGGCCATGTACGGGCGCACCCTTGGACGTCCCTTGCTCTGTTACTCGAGGGCAGCTGTCGAACCCTGGTCGAGGGCCAGCTTTCGATCCCTCGAGGTTTAGCTTTCTGCAGTCGAGCCCCCGAGCCTCGCACGCACGAGGTCGATCAGGGTCTTGGCCGTCTTTTGTCGTGCGACCCTCACGCTCTTCCTTCAGGGAGGAAGAGGAGGGGTGGGGAACGCCGTACTACCCCGTTTGGGCGAGTACCGACGATCTCCGGTGAGCTACTAGCGGGGGAATTCGAGTGAGAGTCCGTGCTCCAGTCATTAGGAGTCGGCTTGTGGCCCGGAGGCGCTCTCAAAAATGCTAAGGAGTGGTTGTGTGGATGTCGGTTCCCTGTGACAGGATCCGAGGGCTCGGTGCCTCCCCCGAGGGGATTCCTACAACGACCTCCTCCTTCAGCCTTGAATACGTCCTGGGGTGCCTCGAGAGCGTGGCTCGAGCCCGGGCCATGTACGGGCGCACCCTTGGTCGTCCCTTGCTCTGTCGCTCGAGGGCAGCTGTCGAACCCAGGTCGAGGGCCAGCTTCCGTTCCCTCGAGACTTATAGTGGGCTCGGAGCCCGTTACCAGGTATCTGGGAATATCCGTCCGCGGATCTCGCCCCGCTCGTTAGCCAGGCGCGCCTTTTTAGGGCGAGATCGGCGCGGTAGTGGGCGACGTGGCGTTCGGTTACGGCGTGGGGGACGGCCACGTGCCCGGTTCCTGCGAGATGTGGGGGAAACAGTTAGGTGAGCGCATTCAATGCGGGAAACTGTTCCTACCTTTTCGCGTGGCCGTTGGGCTTCCGCCTAGGCATATAAAATCAAGGCCCGGGGGCCTGCGTTCCCCACCAGTTCCTTGCGCTCTTTGCAATCTTCTGCCTCAGACAACCCTTGCCTTATTGCGCTTACCACCCACATCACCGCCGCCACCGCATCCTCTTCGCCCACCCCCCCTTCCGACGGCACTGATGGCAGGAAAGAGCCAGATCCTCCCCGCCGACGAATGGACCGCCTCCTCGGTGACGGAGAGGAGGTTGGAAGAGTTGGTTGAGGACGGGCAGCTGCGACCAAGGACGAGTCGGTCGCAACCGGAGTGGATCGGGCCGCCTCCTGCCCACCGGGAGCCGGCGCCCCCTGAAGGGTACGTGGTGAGCTTCGTCAGCTTCCACGAGCGGGGGTTCGGCGTGCCGGCGTCCGTCTTCATGCGCGCGCTCCTCCACTACTACTGGGTGGAGCTTCACCACCTCGCCCCCAACGCCGTCGCGCAGGCCGCCATCTTTGCGGCGGTTTGCGAGGGCTACCTTGGGGTGACCTGTGGCTTCACCCCTTCAAGGCCGAGCTTTTCGCCAAGAGGGCGGGGGAGAAGGGGGTCATGTGCGCGGCTCGAGTAGGGAGCTGCGTCCTACAGGTGAGGTCGAGTCGGGTGGATCTGTATATCCCGGCCCGCCTCATCTCCTCGAACAGCGGGTGGCACGAGGGCTGGTTCTACCTCCGCAACGATGAAAATCAGTTGCCGAGGTACACCGGCCGCGTGCTGACCGCTCGAGAGGACTGCTGGACGTACGGAGTGCCGGAAGCCGAGAAGCCGCGCCTGGACCCGCTGCTAGCGGCGCTGCAGCAGCTTCGCCTTCGGGGCTTGACGGCAGCGGCGGTGGCCACGGCCTTCCATCGCCGCAGAGTGATGCCGCTGTGCCGGCGTCGTCTCCGCCTCGACCAGATGACTCCGGAGGCATCTCTGGAGGGGACCCAGATGTCCCACGAATCCCTCGCCCTCGAGGAGGTCCTCCAGCGAGTGCGCCGGATGGTTGGGAACTTCAAGGTGGAGGAGATCAACCGGGTCCCCATGAGGCCTACCAAAGGGTTCGAGCCCGTGGTACGTATCTTTGGGCTGGTATGTTTGCTAGTTTCATTTATTTTCGGATTCCGCTGATTTGGTCGAGGCCGGTGCGTAGGATTTGTCGGCGCTGCGGGAAATGTGTTCGCCAGTCCCAGAGGACCGGCCCGCCCGGGAGGCTCGACGCCAGCATGCCTCTAAGAAGAAGCAAACCAAGGAGACGGCCAAGAAGCGGGCAATCCGCAAGGCCAAAGAGGCGGAGGCGTTAAAGAAGCTCCGGCGCCAGCAGACCATCGACGGGGTCCCCCTGGCGCCGTTGCCCTCCGAGTCGATCTCGGGGGAGGATGACGACAGCAGCGGTGAAGACGACGACGCCCTGTCGCGGTATGAGGCCGCGACCGGACTGGGGGACCTCCCTGACATTCGCCCCCTGCTGGAGCCCATCAGGGGGGCGTCCTCCTCGGTCGTGGTGGTCGAGGTGACCGAGGAGGAGGAGGAGGAGGAAAAGGAGGAGAAGAAGAAGAAGAAAGAGGCGGGCCCCTCGACGGGAGGGGCCGCTTTACCCCGGACCCAGCAAGAGGGGTCAACGGGGATGCCTGCACCAGCCCAGGCCCCGCAAGCTCGGGCAGGGGCTGGGACAGTGGTACCGGCGTCGTCATCGGCGGCGCCACCGTCAGGCGTGAGAACCCGAGGCCAGCTAGCCTCGGAGGCACAGAAGGCGCAGGGCGGCGCGCCGGCCCGGGCCCCAAGGAGTGTCCGGTCCGCTGGTGGGGCCGCTGCGAGGCCATCGTCGGCCGCCCCGGGAGGCTCGGATCGCGCGGGGTCGAGGCCCTTGGTGCCGATTTCCGGGTAAGTGCTCGTGCTTGGTTGTTTTGCCTTTCTCTGGATCCGTCGACTGACGTTCTTTCTCGCTTTGCAGGTTAAAGCGGAAGGCGGAGCCGATGGGGCCTACCCCGTGAAGTCGCTGTGGGCCAGCGCCGTTGTCCTTAACCGAACGGTGGAGCAGGATGCGGCCTGGGTTCGCCAGGTCGAGGCCGCGAAGGGGCGTTTGCGACAACAGCATGGGGCGGCAGGTGCCACGGTGGTCGCTGGCCCTGATCCCGCCACGGAGAGGTCCGAACCGGCGGAGACGGTGGCGCCCAGTGCGGTCGAGGCGGAGCCCAGGCCGTCGCCGACGGCCGTGGCTGCCGTCGAGGCCGTGATAGGCGACGCATCCATCCGCGGTGCGGAGCGGGCGGGTGGTGATGTGACCATGGAGGAGGTCGCGTCGACACCGGGACAGGGGGCAGCACTGGCGAGGGGGCCGTGGCTGCAGCAAGACCTACCGGCGGAGCCGGCGAGTACGGTGGATGGCGGGGCCGTCGAGCCCCCGACCGGAGCTCTAGAAGGAAAGGCGCCGGAGGTCGAGGCGCCGGCTCCAGAGGCGCCGGTGGTCGAGGGGCCGGCTCCCCCAGAAGGGCGGGCACCCGTAATCGTGGACCCTACCCTCAACGACACCCTCCTGGACAAAGGGAAACAAGTGATGGGGGTCGAGGGAGGTGAGGCCGCGGATCAAGCCGGTGTCTCAACGGCCGTTGGAGAGGCGGGAACTGCGGGCGAGGCCGGTCCTTCCGCGGGACCGGGAGACGCTCCGGCCGGGTGGTCGTCGTCATGGCCCGACATCGCCGCGCTGGCCATAGCGCGGGCGGAGGCGGAGATACCGAGGTGGGGGGGCCGTCCCTCCAGTTTAGGGACGCCGCGAACCCCGACGCCGAGCCCATCTTCACCCTGAACGACAGGGATGAGGTGCACCGATGGGAGTACCTCGAGGGCATCCGCCGGCACCTTGATCGGTTGCTCCATGTGGCGTCCGAGGCCGTGTCGCGGAGTATACGGGATGCCACCGAGGTATGATCGACCCGTCGGCTTTCTTCGTGGTTTTCTTGATGTCTTTTTCCCTCGGCTTTTTAACCTTTTTGGTTTTTTCGAATTGTGCTCAGGAGCTGAAGGAGTACTCCCGCCGCAAGTCACTCTTCATCCAGGATGAGAGTGGCATGTGGGCCGCGTTGTCTCAGCAACAGGTCCTGGTCGAGGAGGCGCAGAAACAGCTTTTCGACCGGAACGCTGAAATGGCTGAGCTACGCGTCGCATACGCGGCGGTGAAGGAGGAGGCGATACAGGCCTGGGCGGCCGAGGCCGCGATGCGCACTGACGTGGACAAGGCTCGAGAGGAGGCTGCCCAGGCCCGCAGGGACCTCGAGCCCCTGTCGGCACGGGTGAAGGAGCTCGAGGAGGATGTCTCCCAGGTTAGCTGTCAGCGCGACGCCCTCAACGTTGGGGTCGAGCAGGCTACTGCTCGTCTTGGTGCTCTGAAGGACGAAGTGATGACGCTGAATGGAGCCGTCCAGGAGAAGGACGTGGCCCTCGAGTCCGCTCGCCAGGAGATCGAGGCGCTGAAGGCGACCATCAGCGACAAGGACAGCGCCCTCCTAGGGCTCGAGCGGACGTGCGGGAGGCTTCGCGATGAGGTCGTGGGCCTACAGACTGAAAGTCCTATGTTTGGTGTTGGTAATTAGTGACAATGCCTAAGTACTAATCCTATGCCTAAGTTGTATGTAGCATATGAGGATTAGTACATTCCAAGGTTGGTGGCAAGATGGACATGGTGATCATGATGGCCACACTTGGATTTGGATGCAACCCTACGTGATCAAGGCAAAGGTATATGCTTAAGGGTTGTGTTTTAGTAACCAAGACACCTAGTGGGTGTGGTTACATTATAGGATAGATAGCCGTACTATAAAGAGGGGAATGACGCGGCTATTGAACTCCTAAGTGCCTCTAGATGTGCATTTCATAATCATATGCATTTGGATAGAACTAATAACGCCTCGAAAAATGTTTGTGAAAATGCTAACACACTCACACATGTCGTGATCACTTGGTGGTGTTAGCACATCTGCGTTGGCGGTGGAGTTTGAGCGGTAGAGAGGGTTTGGGGTCCTCTCTCCCTCCCGCCGAGCTTGCGAGGCGGGATTCAGGCGTTTTCGAGGAGTTGAAACGACTATTTTCCACTACGCCGAAAGTTGGAAAAAGAAACGGAGGCGAACGGAGGTCACAGTGGTGACCGGACGCTGGACCGGACGCGGTCACTGTTTGACCGGACGCTGGACCGGACGCGGTCACTTGTGAGCACTTTGAGCTAAGCAACTCCCCTCCAACTCATCTCTCTTGCTTCCTTGCATATTCGAAGTGAGATTGAGTGATCCAAGTGCATTTGCATTGTGAGATTGCATCTAGTTGGCACTTGGTGGTTGATTTGCTGCAGGATTCTTGTTTCTCTTGGTGGTTGCCGCCACCTAGACGGCTTGGAGCAGCTTGGAGGTGTTGGCAAGAGTTGGTGATTGTTCTTGGCCACCTCCGGTGATTGTGAGGGGTTTGTGCCTACCTCGGCGAAGCGCCAAAGGCAACATTAGTGAATTGCTCGTGTCATTGCAACCTTTTGCCATTTGGTAGGTTCTTATGGCGCCTTTTGAGAGGCTCGGTGTGAGACCGATTAGCCACCGAACCACGTGGTGAAGAGGGACACAACGGGGACTAGCGTGCCGGCAAGCACGTGAACCTCGGGATAAATCTTCGTGTCATCACTTTCATATTGTGATTGATTGATCCCGATGTTCGGTTATCTTGGTATTCATTATTGATCATATTGGTTGGCTCAATACTTCGCCCTTCGGTGAAACCCTCCTAACTCAACTCCGCATTACTTTCTTAGTTATCTTTGCTAGCTAGTTTGCTTTGCTAGAGTAGCTCTTTTGTGTTGCTTGCTAGTTGTAGTTGTAGTTACCTTCTCGGTTTAACTTGTGCGGTTGAGTGCCAATATACTAGAATTGTGAATTGGATAGGTGGCTTGCAAACACCCCGTAGGCTAAGCAAAACTCGCATCTCGCTATTTGTTGTTTTGATAAACTTGTTTAGCTTGTCTTTGTAGAAAATTTTAAAAGGCTATTCACCCCCCCTCTAGCCATCAAGACCTTTCAAGTGGTATCGGAGCCGTGGTCACCGTTTGCTAGGCTTAACAACCTCAGTGCAAGATGGCTCAAGTTATGTTCAACCATGTTAATGGCAAGCCTCCATTCTTTGATGGCGTCTCTTCCTTTGATCATTGGAAAAGGAAGATGAAGCAATATCTAGGCAATATACATGAGAAGGTTTGGGATGTGACAAAAGAAGGATACATCATTCTTGATGAAGAAAATCTCACTCCAAATGACCGCATCAACAAGCAATGCAACACGGCGGCACTTGACACAATCTACCGTGCCATTGATGACAAAGTATTTGAGCAAATCAAAGATCTTGAAAAGGCAAATGAGCTTTGGATAAGGCTTGAAGAAACATATGAAGGCACTTCAACGGTAAAAAGTGCTAAGCTATATATGCTCAAGGACAAGTTCTCCACTTTCAAGATGAAGGATGATGAATCCATCCCAGAGATGTTCTATAGGCTCCAAGTCATTGTCAATGATCTCAAGGGGCTTAGAGAGAAGGTTGAGGACAAGGACTTCTCACACAAGTTCTTGATGTGCTTACCCAAGAAGTTTGCCACCTTGAGAAGAATGATCTTTAGAGAGGGATTGGACAAGGTCAAACCAACCGATGTGCTTGGAGATATAATGACCGATGCCCAATACAATGATGATGAAGATGAGGTAGAAGAGAAGAAGGAGACCAAGGTCAAGCAAGAGAAGCCCATTGCATTCAAGGCTTCATCTTCTAAGGGCAAGAGCAAGATGGAGAGTGATGATGATGATCCATTCGATGATGAGACCATGGCCCTCCTAGTACACAAGATGGGAAGGTTCATGAAGAAGAAAGGATATGGGGCAAGGAAGAGAAGAGACTTCATGATGGCAAAGGAGGTGCTTTGCTACAATTGCAATAGCCCCGATCATGTAGTGGCAAAGTGTCCCTATGAAGACAAAAGATATCATGATGGGGAGTTGAAGTTGAAGAAGAACAAGAAGGACAAGAAGGAGAAGAAAGAGAAGAAGAGCTTCACTATCAACAAGAAGAAGAAGGGTGGTGGCTATGTGGTCACTTGGGATAGTGATAACTCTGATAGTGATGATGATAGCTCTAGTGATGATGAGAGGACCACTCGGCGAGCCATTGCAAGCATCGCCCTCTCCAACAAGCCATCCATCTTCGACACTACATCGACATGCCTTATGGCCAAGCCTACCAAGGTAAAATATGATGATAGTGATGATGATTCTTGTGCTAGTGATGGTTGTAGGAGTAATGATGAGGAGGATGAGGACTACTCCAAGGATGATCTATTGGGCATAATAGATCAAATGAGCAAGGGCTACAAGAGGACAACCAAGAAATACAAAATCTTGGAACAAGAGCTCATTGCCAAGAGCAATGAAAATGATGCCTTGATGGAGGAGCTTGTTGCTCTCAAAAAGAGTAAGGAATGCAAAGGAATTGAACAAGAGCTCAAAGCTCTTAGGAAATCCTTTGATGAGCTAGAGGCCTCTCGTGAGTGTCTAAAGGAAGACCACGAGGACCTTGAAGTTGCTCACACTAGGCTTAAGGAAGCCCACTCCACTCTACTTGAGCTCATCAAGGAGAAGGACCTCAAGTTGGAGAAGCTCATGAAGGAAGCTAAGGAGGAGCAAGTGATTGTCACTTGTGATATTGGACTAACATGTGATATCATTGATGATTCTTTATTTGTTGGTCCTACTAATGCTTCATGTAGCTCATCATCATCCACCATAACCAACTCTATCTCTACTACTAGTGATTCATCACTTGTGGTTGAGAATGAGACTCTCAAGAGAGAAGTGGATGATCTCACCCGCGCATTAGGCAATGCCTATGGTGGGGATGCCCGCTTGCTAAAATGCTTGGGTAGCCAAAGGTTCTCTCTTAACAAAGAGGGTTTGGGCTATACTCCCAAGAAGGGCAAGGCGGCCTTTGCTACTCCAAAGTCTCGCTTTGTGAAGAGCAATGGTCGTTATTGCAATAGATGCAAGCAAGTTGGGCATCTAGAGATTAATTGTAATAAAATAAACAAGAACAACAACAAGTTTCATGCTAAAATGGATTACATTCCTTTTGATTCTTGTTATGTGCTTACCAAGGGTGAGAAAGGTGTGCATGCTAAGTTTGTTGGTACACCAATTGTGGGTCCAAAGAAGAAGGCCATTTGGGTACCAAAGAGCTTAGTGACTAACCTCCAAGGACCCAAGCAAGTATGGGTACCTAAAAGACATTAAATTGTTTTGTAGGTAAATTACAAGGCCGGAGGAAGGCATTGGGTGCTTGATAGTGGGTGCTCTCAACATATGACCGGTGATTCAAGAATGTTCAACTCTCTCAAATCAAATGATAGTGGCATTGATAGCATCACATTTGGTGACAATAGCAAGGGTGATGTAAAGGCTCTTGGAAGGATTGCAATCTCAAATGATCATAGCATCTCCAATGTGCTACTAGTTGAAAAGCTCAATTTCAATTTGTTGTCGGTTGCTCAATTATGTGATCTTGGCTTCAAATGCATATTTGGTGTTGATGATGTGGAGATAGTTAGTGTTGATGGCTCTAACTTGATCTTCAAAGGCTTTAGATATGAGAATCTATACTTGGTTGATTTCAATGCTAGTGACACTCAACTCTCAACATGCTTGCTCACCAAATCAAGTATGGGTTGGTTATGGCATAGAAGACTTGGTCATGTTGGCATGAAGCAATTGAACAAGTTAGTGAAGCATGACTTAGTTAGAGGCTTAAAGGATGTCACATTTGAGAAGGATAAGCTATGTAGTGCATGTCAAGCCGGAAAGCAAGTAGGCAACACTCATCTATTGAAAAGCATCATGAGTACTTCCAAGGCATTTGAGTTGTTGCACATGGATCTATTTGGGCCAACTACATACACAAGCATTGGTGGCAACAAGTATGGCTTTGTGATTGTGGATGATTTCACTAGATATACATGGTATTCTTTCTTGGGGACAAGAGTGATGTATTTGACATATTCAAGAAGTTCATCAAGCGAGTGCAAAATGAGTTTGAGACCACAATCAAGAAAGTAAGAAGTGACAATGGAAGTGAGTTTAGAAACACAAGAGTTGATGAGCTATGTGAGGAGCTTGGAATCAAACATCAATTCTCGGCCAAATATACACCTCAATCAAATGGCCTAGTTGAGAGAAAGAATAGAACCTTGATTGATATGGCAAGATCAATGTTGAATGAGTATAATGTGAGTCATTCATTTTGGGCCGAAGCAATCAACACGGCTTGCTTCTATAGCAACCGCCTCTATTGCCACAAGTTCTTAGAGAAGACACCATATGAGATCTTAAATGGAAGAAAGCCCAACATTACATACTTTCGGGTATTTGGTTGCAAATGCTACATCTTGAAGAAGGGCTCTAGATTGAGCAAGTTTGAGAAGAAATGTGATGAAGGATTCTTACTTGGTTACTCCACTACTAGCAAAGCTTATAGAGTTTGGAATTTGGCTAGTGGTTTACTTGAGGAAGTTCATGATGTTGAATTTGATGAAACAAATGGCTCTCAAGATGAGGAAAATAACTTGGATGATGTGAGAGGAACTCAATTGACTAATGTTATGAAAGAAATGGATATTGGTGATATTAGGCCAAAGCAAGTGATTGATGTGGATGACAACAAAGATCAAGTGCTCCAAAGTCCAATTACACAAGCTAGTGGGTCTCTAATACAAAATCAAGCTAGTACATCATCTCAAGTGCAACAAGATCAACAAGTGGCTAGTTCATCATCTCCAACTCATGATCAACATCAACATCCAAGCAATCAAGTGCAAGTGCTTCAACCAACCAACATTGCTAGAGACCATCCATTAGATTCCATCATTGGTGACATACAAAGGGGAGTTCAAACTAGATCAAGATTGGCATCATTTTGTGCTCACTCTTCTTTTGTATCAATGGAAGAACCCAAGGACATTGATAAAGCATTGAGAGATCCGGATTGGGTAAATGCAATGCATGAAGAGCTAAATAACTTCAAGAGAAATGAAGTATGGGAACTAGTTGAGAGACCTAGTGATCACAATGTCATTGGAACAAGATGGGTCTTTCGCAACAAGCAAGATCAAGATGGGATAGTAGTAAGGAACAAAGCAAGACTAGTGGCTCAAGGTTACACACAAATAGAGGGTCTTGACTTTGGTGAAACTTATGCCCCGGTTGCAAGATTGGAAGCAATTAGGATCTTACTTGCCTATGCTTGTGCTCATAATATCAAGCTATATCAAATGGATGTGAAGAGTGCATTTCTCAATGGGTACATTCAAGAGGAGGTGTATGTGGAGCAACCTCCCGGTTTTGAAGATGACAAGAAACCCAATCATGTCTACAAATTGAGAAAAGCTTTGTATGGATTGAAGCAAGCACCTAGAGCATGGTATGAAAGATTGAGGGACTTCTTGCTATCCAAAGGATTTGTTATGGGCAAAGTGGATACTACTCTCTTCACCAAGAAGATTGGGAAAGACTTGTTTGTATTACAAATATATGTTGATGATATCATCTTCGGTTCAACCAATCAAGATTATTGTGATGAGTTTGGGAAAATGATGGCAAAAGAATTTGAAATGTCAATGATCGGTGAACTTAGTTTCTTTCTTGGACTTCAAATCAAACAAATGAAGGAAGGAACATTTGTGAGTCAAACCAAGTACATCAAAGATATGCTCAAGAAGTTTGGCATGGAAGATGCAAAGGGCATTACAACCCCAATGGGCACTAGTGGAAGTTTGGATAGTGACAAGAGTGGCAACATGGTGGATCAAAAGCTATATAGATCAATGATTGGTAGCCTACTCTATGTGACGGCATCAAGGCCCGATGTGATGTTTAGTGTATGCATGTGTGCAAGATTTCAAGCCTCACCAAGAGAAAGTCATTTGAAGGCAACAAAGAGAATATTGAGGTATTTGAAGCATACACAAGATGTTGGATTATGGTATCCCAAAGGTGCAAGCTTTGAGCTAGTTGGATATTCGGATTCCGACTATGCCGGTGACAAAGTGGAGAGAAAGAGCACTTTCAGGACTTGTCAATTGTTGGGAAGATCACTTGTCTCATGGTCATCCAAGAAGCAAAATAGTATTGCACTATCTACCGCCGAAGCCGAATACATCGCCGCGGGTAGTTGTTGTGCACAAATCTTATGGATGAAGGCAACATTGAAGGATTTTGGAATCAATTTCAAGAATGTGCCATTGCTATGTGACAATGAAAGTGCCGTGAAGCTAACCAACAATCCGGTTCAACATCAAAGAACAAAGCATATTGATGTTCGTCATCATTTCATTAGAGATCATCAACAAAAGGGTGACATTGCTATTGAGAGTGTGGGCACCGAAGATCAACTAGCCAATCTATTCACCAAGCCACTTGATGAGAAGAGATTTCACAAGCTAAAGAATGAGTTGAACATACTTGACTTCTCCAACATGAGTTGATGCACCCCAATGCTATGACATGCCTCTCCTTCGAGCCTCAAGGTACAATTGGTTGACATGTCATACATTCTATGCTAAGGATTTGTTTAGTGCATCTAGTCATAATTTCCATGTTCTAGGCTCATTCATGAAAATCAAATGAACTTAAAGTTTACATGGTGCCACTATTGTTTCTATGTCTTGTATGATCTAGTGGTAGCATATAACTTGTTTAAGTAACTTGTGATCCTAAGTGTTTAATCTAGATCACTTGTCTAAATATTTGCTTCAACATGGTGCATGATAACCCTTCTAATGAGGTGTGAAGAAGCTTGCCCTTGGATCAAACCGAAGCATTTTATTTATGCAAGCAATCTAGGTTGAATCACAAACTTGATTCTCACCCCATATTTCAACATAATAATCTATCTAAAATTGGCCCCTTGTGGTCATTGGTGCCAAAGGGGGAGAAAATGTTGTTCACAAAGATAGAACTCAAAGGGGGAGAAGCACAAAGGGGGAGAAAAATGTTGTTCACAAAGAGAAAACCTAAAGGGGAGAATTGGTAAAAGAAGGGGATCAACTAAAATTTCGAGCACACAAGTAGGGGGAGCAAGCTCTTAAACATGAATGTTGCATTTCCATGTGCACTTCATATGTATGATGCATAGTTATGCATTTCTTTTTCTCCAATACATTGCTTGTGTGGTGTTTTGCTAGTATACAATTGAATGGTGTATTGAAGTACTAGCACGAATAGGAAGTAGTTAGATTTCTCTTACTTCATGTTTTCCAAAGTGGTACTAGAGCCTTGCTTATAATGTTGATCTCACGAGGTTTCTAGTTTTGTTTATGCTTTTCCAAGTGGTATCTAACTACACAAGGTGCTAAGATGGTGTTTATCGCTACTCCGATGGTATCACGCTTCAAAGGTCTATAATCTAAAACACTTAGCACCTATTGATAGTCAATGCTCCTATATCTTTCCTATCTAACATGTATGCTTCCTAATTCCAAACCTATAGCATACATGTAGAGGGAGCCATTGCTATCAATTTGAATTCATGATCACATGTCCATAATTCTTACACATGGTAATATACTTGGACAATGTGACATGGGTTCAATTAAAATTTTATCATAATATCTTTGTGAAAGGATTGTCACCAATTACCAACAAGGGGGAGATTGAAAGTCCTATGTTTGGTGTTGGTAATTAGTGACAATGCCTAAGTACTAATCCTATGCCTAAGTTGTATGTAGCATATGAGGATTAGTACATTCCAAGGTTGGTGGCAAGATGGACATGGTGATCATGATGGTCACACTTGGATTTGGATGCAACCCTACGTGATCAAGGCAAAGGTATATGCTTAAGGGTTGTGTTTTAGTAACCAAGACACCTAGTGGGTGTGGTTACATTATAGGATAGATAGTCGTACTATAAAGAGGGGAATGACGCGGCTATTGAACTCCTAAGTGCCTCTAGATGTGCATTTCATAATCATATGCATTTGGATAGAACTAATAACGCCTCGAAAAATGTTTGTGAAAATGCTAACACACTCACACATGTCGTGATCACTTGGTGGTGTTAGCACATCTGCGTTGGCGGTGGAGTTTGAGCGGTAGAGAGGGTTTGGGGTCCTCTCTCCCTCCCGCCGAGCTTGCGAGGCGGGATTCAGGCGTTTTCGAGGAGTTGAAACGACTATTTTCCACTACGCCGAAAGTTGGAAAAAGAAACGGAGGCGAACGGAGGTCACAGTGGTGACCGGACGCTGGACCGGACGCGGTCACTGTTTGACCGGACGCGTCCGGTCAGCGTTCAGCTTCTGCGCGGGTTTCAGTTTGTCGATCGGACGCGCGGCGCGTCCGGTCACTGTCGACCGGACGCGTCCGGTCGTTCAGGGAGCTTACTGGACTCCAACCGGACGCGGGCACTGTGGCGTCCGGTCAGTTCTTCAGCGCGTCCGGTCACTGTTTCGTTGAGCGCCGTTCAGGGTTGACCAGCGCGTCCGGTCGGTCACGGGACCAGCGCGTCCGGTCGAGACCGGCGCGTCCGGTCTGCGCGACCAGCGCGTCCGGTCGGTGTTTCGCGAAAGAGCCGTTGTGTGACCAGCGCGTCCGGTCAGTTGGACCAGCGCGTCCGGTCAACGCGATTTCGGCTGTTTTAAGTTTCTAACGGCTATATTCGAAGGGGTACGTCTATAAATACTCGTTGGCCGGCTCAAGGCTCTCGCTCTTGGACATTTGACATACTTGTGAGCACTTTGAGCTAAGCAACTCCCCTCCAACTCATCTCTCTTGCTTCCTTGCATATTCGAAGTGAGATTGAGTGATCCAAGTGCATTTGCATTGTGAGATTGCATCTAGTTGGCACTTGGTGGTTGATTTGCTGCGGGATTCTTGTTTCTCTTGGTGGTTGCCGCCACCTAGACGGCTTGGAGCAGCTTGGAGGTGTTGGCAAGAGTTGGTGATTGTTCTTGGCCACCTCCGGTGATTGTGAGGGGTTTGTGCCTACCTCGGCGAAGCGCCAAAGGCAACATTAGTGAATTGCTCGTGTCATTGCAACCTTTTGCCATTTGGTAGGTTCTTGTGGCGCCTTTTGAGAGGCTCGGTGTGAGACCGATTAGCCACCGAACCACGTGGTGAAGAGGGACACAACGGGGACTAGCGTGCCGGCAAGCACGTGAACCTCGGGATAAATCTTCGTGTCATCACTTTCATATTGTGATTGATTGATCCCGATGTTCGGTTGTCTTGGTATTCATTATTGATCATATTGGTTGGCTCAATACTTCGCCCTTCGGTGAAACCCTCCTAACTCAACTCCGCATTACTTTCTTAGTTATCTTTGCTAGCTAGTTTGCTTTGCTAGAGTAGCTCTTTTGTGTTGCTTGCTAGTTGTAGTTGTAGTTACCTTCTCGGTTTAACTTGTGCGGTTGAGTGCCAATATACTAGAATTGTGAATTGGATAGGTGGCTTGCAAACACCCCGTAGGCTAAGCAAAACTCGCATCTCGCTATTTGTTGTTTTGATAAACTTGTTTAGCTTGTCTTTGTAGAAAATTTTAAAAGGCTATTCACCCCCCCTCTAGCCATCAAGACCTTTCACAGACCCATATCGAGGGTAAGTGTGACTGTTACGGCCATGGTGTTGAGGTCTCGTGTTAGGTATTAATTTGTTTATCGTGTTTCAGAGCTGGAGAGGGAGAATCGAGAGGCCCAATCATCCGCCAACTCCTTCCAGAGCCTCCTCGAAGCCGAGACCCGGAGGACCCAGCTGCTCCAGGGCGCGATCACCACCGTGTGTGACGGCCTGGGGGTCAAGCCCGATGCCGACACCGGGGAAGATGTTCCGGGGAACTCCTTCGTCCGTCGGATGGCGGCGCTGGGCCGCCTTGCCCGGGAGAAGATACGGGACAGCCTCCATCACGACGTAAAGAGGGCGCTGGCCGTCGTCCGTTCAGGGTTTGTGCTCGATATGAAGCTCGTTGCCGATGGCTTCATCACAGACCCGGATCGGACAGACGAGGAGAACGAGGATGCCTGCCTAGAGCTGATTGAAGCCGCGGAAGAACCTGGAAGCCGTCTGGCCTCGCTTTTTGAAGCCGAGGTGGTTCCGCCTGCTGACGATGAGGGCCTGTGAGCCAAATCTAGGCACAAAGGCCCATGTAATAAGTTAGTGATTTGAATTTTGATCGTGGTGGCCTCGGAGGCCTTAAGAACTCGAAACATAAACCGGTTCGTGGTTAATTTAGTTTTATTCAAGCTTTTCTTCCCTTTATCGCTTGGATTGTGTTCTCGCGTGATTTACTTAGCACGCAGTTACGTCCTTTGGCGTAAGGGAGCGAGTGGAGGTACCATAGCCTCGGAGGCGTAAGTAATCTCACGGCTCGACTGCCCTCGAGCTTCAGAGTGATGTTGCGGCCTTGTAAATCGTGTGAGAGCCTGATCTAAGCGACAGGGGGTACTCTCTTTTTCAAAGTTAGGAACCGTTATTTAGATCTTCCTAGCGTGAAGTCGCTCCTCTAAAAGGTGTGAGGGGTGAGTGGAGGTACCGTAGCCTCGGAGGCGTAGGTGATACTCCTGGCTCGAGAGCCCTTTCGAACCTTAGGGTGCTCTTGCAGCGAAGTCGATCTAAGAAGCGGTTCTTAACTTTTTTTTTTAAAAAAAGAGAGTACAAATTTTTTTGGGGACTGGGGGTTCCCCCCTGTAGCCCCTGAGGGAGGGTCGATTCTGGGAGTGCAGAGTCGATCCTTCCTCATTGTGAAACGAAAGTTTGAACATCGCTGTATTCTTTATTGACGAAAAAGAAAATACAGAGCCTCGAGGCTTTTTAAGGAAAGAAGCGACGTAGTTGTTCAATGTTCCAAGCGTTGGTGAGGATTTCACCCTTCTCGTTAGATAGCTTGTAGGTGCCCGGCTTTAGTACTTCTGCGATGATGTACGGTCCTTCCCATGGTGGCGTGAGCTTGTGCCGTCCCTTGGTATTCTGGTTCCGCCATAGTACCAAGTCGCCGACGTTGAGGTCACGCTTGCGGACGTGTCTGTCGTGGTAGCGCCGGAGACCCTGCTGGTACCTGGCAGAATGTAATAGGGCCACGTCTCGGGCTTCCTCGAGTTGGTCGAGGGCGTCTTCTCTTGCGGCGTCGTTATTTCTTTCGCTGTAGGCCTTCAACCTTGGGGATCCGTATTCTATATCTGTTGGGAGCATTGCCTCAGACCCGTAGACTAAGAAGAACGGAGTGAACCCCGTGGCTCGACTCGGCGTTGTTCTTAGGCTCCACAGGACCGAGGGTAGCTCGGCAGCCCATTTCTTGCCATGTTTGCTTAGCTTGTCAAAGATTCTAGGTTTCAGGCCTTGTAGGAGCATGCCATTGGCACGTTCCACCTGACCGTTTGTTTTTGGATGGGCCACGGCTGACCAGAGCACACGGATGTGGTGGTTGTCGCAGAAATCCAAAAACTTTTTGCCAGTGAACTGGGTGCCATTGTCCATGATGATACAGTTGGGGACCCCAAAGCGATGAATAATGTCGGTGAAGAAGAGCACGGCTTGCTTGGACCTGATGCTGGTGATAGGGCGGGCCTTAATCCACTTGGAGAATTTGTCGACTGCGACGAGCAAGTGGGTGAAGCCGCCCGTTGTCCTTCTCAAGGGTCCGACAAGGTCGAGCCCCCAAACGGCAAACGGCCATGTGATGGGGATAGTTTGCAGGGCATGTGCCGGAAGATGGGTTTGTCTCGCATAGTACTGACAACCCTTGCAGGAGCGTACTAGCTTGACAGCATCGGAGACCGCGGTCGGCCAATAGAATCCTTATCGAAAGGCATTTCCGATGAGGGTTCGAGGCGCTGCGTGGTGATCGCAAGCCCCTGAGTGCAGATCGCTGAGCAGGTCCCTGCCTTGCTCATTTGTGATGCAGCGTTGGAGGATGCTAGTAGGGCTGCGGCGATACAGCTCCCTACTGTCACCACTGATCACAAAGATTTTGGCTCGGCGGGCGATCCGTCGAGCCTCGGTCTTATCCGAGGGGAGGTCCCCTCGGATAAGGTAGTCGAGGTACGGGATGCGCCAGTCAGGCTCGAGGTCAGGCGGTGGGGTCAAGTCTTCCACCTGCATGGCTTCAGCCCCAGTCGAGGGGGCTTCTGCCTCAGGTGGGGGGTCGAGTGACGTCCCGTCGACCCCTCCATCCGGCCCGAGGTCGATGGATGGCTGCTGGAGGTCTTTTGCGAAAACGTCCGGTGGAACCGTAGTTCGACTGGACGTGATTTTTGCCAGTTCATCGGTGGCCTCATTATACCTGCGTGCGATGTGGTTGAGCTCGAGGCCGTGAAACTTGTCCTCGAGGCGCCGTACTTCTTGGCAGTAGGCCTCCATCTTGGGGTCGCAGCAGCTCGAGCTCTTCATAACCTGATCGATTACGAGCTGGGAGTCGCCTCGAACGTCAAGGTGTCGGACCCCGAGCTCGATGGCGATTCTCAAACCTGTGACGAGCGCCTCATATTCGGCGACGTTGTTGGACGCAGGAAAATGAAACCGGATGACGTAGCGCATGTGAACCCCGAGGGACGAGATGAAGAGCAAACCCGCGCCTGCTCCTGTTTTCATCAACGACCCATCAAAGTACAAGGTCCACAGCTCCGCCTGGAGCTGTGCGGGGGGGAGTTGGGTGTCGGTCCACTCAGCCAGAAAGTCTGCTAACACCTGTGACTTGATAGCTTTGCGCGGCGCATAGGACAAGGTCTCGCCCATGAGCTCAACTGCCCATTTGGCAATCCTACCCGAGGCTTCCCGGTTCTGGGCTATCTCTCCCAAGAGGAAAGAAGAAACCATAGTATCGGGTGACCTTCGAAGTAGTGTCGGAGCTTGCGCCGTGTCAGGACGACGGCGTATAGCAGTTTCTGGATTTGTGGGTATCGGATCTTGGTTTCTAAGAGCACTTCGCTAATGAAATAAACTGGCCTCTGGACGAGCAAGGTGTGTGCTTCCTTGGCCCGCTCAACAACCAAGACCGCGCTGACTACTTGTGATGTTGCAGCGACATAAAGTAGGAGCGGTTCCCCTGGGGTTGGAGGGACGAGGATTTGTGAGTTAGAAAGTGTGGCCTTGAGTTTTGTGAGAGCTTCCTCAGCCTCGAGGGTCCAGGAAAAATGCTCCGATTTCTTCAGGAGACGATACAGGGGGAGCGCTTTTTCGCCGAGGCGCGAAATGAAGCGACTGAGGGCTGCCAGGCAGCCCGTGACCCTCTGTACGCCCTTCAGATCTCGGATAGGGCCCATCTTGGTTATCGCAGAGATTTTTTTGGGATTGGCCTCGATGCCGCGTTTAGACACGATGAACCCTAGAAGCATACCTCGTGGGACACCAAAGACGCATTTCTCTGGATTGAGTTTGATGTTTTTTGCCCGGAGGCATTTGAACGCAACATCGAGGTCGTTGACCAGATCGTCGGCTTGCTTTGTTTTGACAACGATGTCATCAACATAAGCCTCGACGGTCGACCCGATGTGTTTCCCGAAAACGTGCTGCATGCATCGCTGGTACGTAGCCCCTGCGTTCCGGAGACCGAAGGGCATCGTAACGTAGCAATACATGCCAAATGGGGTAATGAATAAAGTCGCGAGCTGGTCGGACTCCTTCATTTTGATCTGGTGGTAGCCGGAATATGCATCTAAGAACGAGAGAGTTTCACATCCCGCAGTGGAATCAACGATTTGATCAATGCGTGGCAAAGGAAAGGGAACTTTTGGACATGCTTTATTTAAACTAGTATAGTCTACACACATCCTCCACTTCCCACTCTTTTTCTTAACTAATACAAGATTAGCTAGCCTGTCAGGATGATGAACTTCCTTGATGAATCTGGCCTCCAACAGCTTGTGTATCTCCTCGTCGATGACCCTGCGCCTCTCCTCGTCGAAGCGGCGCAGGCGTTGTTTCACCGGCTTGGACCCGGCCTGGATCTCCAAGGCGTGCTCGGCGACTTCCCTGGGTATGCCCGGCATATCCGAGGGACTCCACGCAAAGACGTCGGCGTTTGCGCGGAGAAAGTCGACGAGCACTGCTTCCTATTTAGGATCAAGGGTGGCGCTGACGTTCAGCGCCTTTCCCTTGGGATCAGCGGGGTCGAGGGGTACGAGTTTGACGTCTTCCGCGGGCTCGAAGCTGCCGGCATGGCGCTTTGGGTCGGGAATCTCATTGGCGAGACCGTCGAGGTCTGCAGCCAAGGTCACCGATTCCAAAACAGCCTCGCCGTGCTCGACGCACTCGACGTCGCACTCGTAGGCATGTTCATACGAGGGCCCTATAGTGATGACACCGTTTGGGCCTGGCATCTTGAGCTTGAGGTAGGTGTAGTTCGGGACTGCCATGAACTTGGCGTAGCATGGGCGCCCGAGGATAGCGTGGTATGTTCCCCGGAATCCGACCACTTCGAAAGTGAGAGTCTCCTTTCTGAAGTTGGCCGGTGTGCCAAAACAAACAGGCAGATCGACCCGCCCGAGGGGTTCCGCCCGTTTCCCTGGCATGACTCCGTGGAAGCCCCCGACGCTAGGTTGGAGGCGCGCTCTCTCGACCCCCAGAAGGTCGAGGGTCTGGGAGTAGATGATGTTGAGGCTGCTTCCGCCGTCCATGAGCACCTTGGTGAGGCGTGTGTTGGCGATGACGGGATCAACAACAAGCGGGTAGACTCCTGGATTGGGGACATAGTCTGGGTGATCATCACGGTCGAAAGTGATGGCCACCGTAGACCAATCAAGGAAGCGGGGGACCGCCGTTTGTACGGAGAAAACCTCACGCCGCTCTCGTTTGCGCTGGCGCGCCGAGAGGCGGGTCGAGGGTCCTCCGTAGATCATGAAGCAGCCGTGGATCTCTGGGAATCCCTCATCCTTGTCGTCACCCTTGGGGTCTTCCTTCTTGTCGTCCTTCCTACCGCCTGAGCCCTCAAAGTACCTGCAGAGCATGTGACAATCTTCGAGGTTATGGTTAGTGGGTCCCTTGTGGTAGGGACATGGCTCTTTGAGCATTTTGTCGAAGATGCCCCCGCCGAGGGGGCCTCGAGGCTTCTTGCGCTCGGTAGCAGCGACGAGCTCGTCGGCCGGGGCCTCGAGCTTGCCTTGCTGGCCTTTCTTCTTCTTGTGGTTGTTCCTCTTGGAGCCCCGGGTGGAGCTCGCGGGATCGTCGACCTTCTGCTTCCCCCTGTCCTGCTCACCGCCAAAGATGGCACCAACTGCCTCTTCGCCGGCGGCAAAGTTGGTGACGATGTCCATCAATCCGTTGGCAGTGAGTGGGGTGTGACGGCCCAACTCTCGGACCAACTCCTTGCAGGTGGTGCCGGAGAGGAAGGCCATAATTACGTCGGAGTCGGTGACGTTGGGGAGCTCGGTACGTTGTCTGGAGAAGCGCCGGATGTAATCCCGGAGGGATTCACCCAGTTTCTGCTTGCAACTCCGGAGATCCCACGAGTTGCCGGGGCGCATGTAGGTCCCCTTGAAGTTTCCCTCGAACACCCTAACGAGATCGTCCCAGTCGTGGATCTGCTGAGGCGGGAGATCCTCGAGCCAGGCTCGAGCGGTGTCAGAGAGGAACAGGGGGAGCTGTCGGATGATAACCCGGTCGTCGGTGGCCCCGCCCAACTGACACGCCAAGCAGAAATCGGCGAGCCAAAGTTCGGGTTTGGTCTCGCCGTTATACTTGGTGAGAGTCGTGGGAGAGCGAAACCGAGCCGGGAGTATCGTTTCGCGGATAGCCTTACTGAAGACCCGAGGGCCCGGAGGCTCGGGTGAGGGGCTACGATCTTCCGAGCTGTCGTAGCGCCCGCCCCTGTGTACGTGGTAGCCTCGAGCCACACCATCACCGTGCTTGCGCGTGCGGCGCTTGACGATGTTGCCACGGGTGTCTCGAGGTTCATGGTCGTCAGTGATGGGCTCAGGGGCAGGAGCCACCCGAATCCATCGGGCAGGTTCGGGATGAATCGAGGCCTCTCTCTCCTGTCGGGAGGGCTCGGCGAGCCGCTCCGAGACGGGCTCGCGTCGCCTCGAGGCAGAGCTCTCGGCCTGCTGGATGGCAGCGGTCTCGAGGAGTTCTCGGATCTCATCTCGAGCCCGGCGGGCGTCGGGGTTTGACGGCTCGGGCATGTTGCGGAGGAGCATGGTGGCGGCGACGACGTTCTGGCTGGCTCGAGCGAAAACCGGGGGGTCGATCACCCGGTCCTCGTCGATGCGACGGTTAACGTCGCGAGCTCTCCCGCCAAGTGCGCGTTCCGCGCGCTCATGCTCGAGGGTTTGTTGGAGTAGATACAGGTTCTCTCGTTCCTCGTCGAGCCTTTCCTGTAACTCGCGGATCTACTCGAGCTGCATTCCTTGATTCGCAAGGAATTGAGCCTCGTCGCGCTCGGCAGGGAGCTCGACATGAGGTGGCGTGTGCCTTCCTTCGACTGGCTCCTCTTGCTCCGATTCCGACGTGCTTTCAACGTCGATGTTGAAGCATTCGCGGGTCGGATCATAGGTGTCGTCAGCCGAGTCGGAGTCAGGAGCGCCAAAGTAGTAGTATGACGGGGGAATGTGAGGTCGTCGCAAGTCGCTCTCGTGATTGCGACGCCGGGAAGCGCTCTCACGGGGCCCTGTTTTCGGAGTCTCCGTGGAGTCCAGATAATCAGAGGCGGGCGTGGATGCAACGAGGTCCAGAGTGGAGCGTGGATGGTGCCCGGGGAGCTCCTCGTAGGCACTCATGCTAGTGCTTACGGAGGAAGCATAGGTCCGGGCGGCCGAGTCTAGCCCAAACGGGAATGACGATGGAGATGTCGCTGTCCACGCCGGAACGGATGCTCCGGGCAGTGGTGTCTCACCAGACGGGGGAGCAGCGGGATTCTCCGTCGGCACGTTACCCTCAGTCAAGCTCATCCTACCCAGACCTTCTACGAGGAAATCTGGGCCGGCGCCTGGCTGGGGGGTGCCGGACCGGGGGATCCCATCACCCTCCGTGAGGTGCAGACGATGGTTGCGCCGGGCTCATCGTCGTTGGGCGGCTCGCGCCTGCCTGGAGCGACGATACCGGCGGATTGCTCCCCCAGGCTGGGAGAGCTCATAATCCTCGTCGGTTGGGTGCCTGGGCGGGAGTAGGACCATATCGTAGCCATAGCAAAGCGACATGAACTCCAAACTCCCGAACCAGATCACCGTGGCCAACGGAATAGGGCGTTCGGGGTCAGCCATCCAGGAGAAAATGGCGGGAAAGCGACGTTGGCACGCAGCGATCCCCTACCTGGCGCGCCAACTGTCGGTGTTCGGTCCCGAGGGGGTCCTAAACCGACGAGTAAATGCTGCGTGTCCCTTTTCTGGATGGTGATGCAAGGGGAATACACGGGGGTTTATCCTGGTTCGGGCAAAAGAAGGCCCTACGTCCAGCGGGGGGAGAGAGTTTTGTATTTCCTTGCACCGAGGTGCTTGTGTAGGGGTTACAAGCTTGCGAGAGAGGGCGTCGAGCCCAGGTCTCAAAAAGGGAAAAGAGTACAAGGGTGATTGCTTGAGATGTTGATCTCTGGCTTGCTGTTCGTTGTTTTTTCGCCGTGGAGCCCTGGCCTGCCTTTTATAGGGCGAGAGGAGGCCAAGACGACGGAGAGCCTTGAAATGACGTTTTGTCGATCCCTGTTAAGGTGACTATTACGACGTGCCCTAGGAATGGAAGACCATCCCTGGACACCGCGGTGACGTAGAGGATGAGACACCGAAATGACTCGGAGCGCCGTGCCATACCGTCCTTCCTTCCCTGTTGAGCCGTACTGGGCGTCGAGGCCGGGTCGAGACCGAATGGATAAGTCCGAATCCCCGGGTTTGCGGCGTACGGGCTTTGTCGTGTCCTCCCTCGAGGGTAACTAGTGACGTACAGTGCACGGTAAGGTGTGTATAGTGACAGGCTTCACCTCCCATCACGGGATGGGCGGTAAAAAGCGAGACCTGACACCGGTATTGCTCCCACGTCGATCCTGGCTGCGCCCATGTCGGTAGGTGGTAGCAGGTAAGCGCATTAAATGCTCTGATTTTTGTCTCGGGGTAGGTGAAGTGAGGGGGTCGAGACGCTCGACCCGGGCTCACGCGAGTCGGAGTTTTTCCCAGTGGGCGGACGAGCCTCGTGCGGGTCGGAACGCGGTCGAGGCTCTCCGTCGAGCGGTCCTCGTACGAGACGGACCGGATATGCGGTCGAGGCGGGCTGCCTTTTATCGCAGTTTCAGTCGTTTTAGTTTTTTATCAGCGATGGATGTGGGTACCCCCATACTGTTGGTACCAACAATATCACTTAACATGATACCTTTAATAAAAGGCTAAAAAGTATAAAAAATAAGATATTCGAAATGGGTCTAAAACACCTATTGACATGATGACAAAGGAAAAAGATAATAATAATGAGGGGAAAAATGAGAAGGAAGACGTATGGAGTGTGTTGTTGGGCTCCAGCGCGCTGCTCCACGGGTGGGCCTAAAGCAAGGAAAAGATGGCAGCTGCGTTGGGCCGCAGCCCATTACAATATATTGCCAGGGCGCTCGACCTCGGCAGAGCCTGAGCCGCAACTATTTCATCCGTTTAGTCCCACCTCGCCGAGCCAAGCAGCGCGGAGGCGCGGACTCGCTACATAAGGAGACCCAGGGCAGCAGGCCAAGTCATACCTTTCTCGGCCTTTTGGCTAAGATCAAGTGTAGTATCTGTTCTTATCAGTTTAATATCTGATAAGTGGGTCATGTGTCCATTTTGATATTAAATTTATTTTTTGTAGGGGAGGGTCCATCACAGTGGCTTGCCACTGGGGCCCTCGCGCGTCGCATCACAGTGGCTTGCCACTGGGGCCCTCGCGCGTCGCCCAGCCGTTGCACTGCTGTCCGGGCCTGGCGCACCCCAACAAATCTTAATTCAAAGTTAAATTATCTGATCTGAAATTAGTGTTCTGCTCTGCCAGCTGTGGAATGGTTTCAGCATCTTCGAGCAAACAACTGCATATATTGTTGAAGTACTAGACAGCAGCAATCAGAGTTTTGTTGGCTCAATGAGAACCGAGAACTACATATCATTCTCTTTGTTTGCAGAACTGGTGCTCTAGAAAAACAGTGCAGTGTAAATGAAGAGCCTTTCAGTGTGTGTTCCTGACTGGGATGCCACGGAACAGTGGCTTGCCACCACCAAGTGGTTTGTAGAGGCTGAGATATATTCGAGACTGAACTTTTGGCGTGTTTGTAATGCAGCAGTTACAATTGTCATGCCGATGGAGCCCTCTGATGCCTGGCAATTAGGTTCAGTTATATGCACTTACGCACAGAGACAGAATGCAACAACTGATCATGGAAGACTGAAGTGCCATTTTATTTTGCCATGGGCTTTCAGCAGATTATTCCTGCAGAGATTTTTCATTCCAATCATGGATGATGTTGGCATCATCAGCGCATTGAGCAAGCGATGTCTGAAATCTGAATGATTGGAATGGCTCGGCAAAGTAACAGCCTGTCGAGTTCTCACATGCTCCATTACCTTACCAATCTCTGACACGAAAACATACAGTTTCCATGTGTAAACCTGAAGTTTGAGCTCTGAGATTCTTCAAAAAAGAAAGATGCAAAAAGACACCTAGTTAAATCAATGAAGAGCAGTAAAAAAGAATAGAAAAAAAGCAGCCAAGCATTAGAAAAGAATACAGAAAAAAGGAAGCAGAAAGCAAAATAATAGCCAAGTGGTAGAAAAAAAAGGATGTGAGAAAAGAATAAATTGAAAACAAAAAAAAACGAAGCAGCAAAAAGAATATATAAAAAAAGGACGAAAGGAATAGCAAAGTACAAAGCAACAAAAAAGAATAGAAAGACTGAAATAGCGAAAAAACGAAGCAGCAAAAAGAATATATTAAAAAAGGATGAAATGAATAGCAAAGTACAAAGCAACAAAAAAGAATGGAAAGACTGAATAGCAAAAACGAAGCAGCAAAAAAGAACAAAAAAAACGAAAATAGCAAAAAACGAAGCAGCAAAAAGAATAAAAAATGAAAATAGCAAAAAGACAGCAGCAAAAAAAAGAATAAAAAAATGAAAGTAGCAAAAGAAAAATTAAAGAAGCAGCAAAAAGAATAAAAAATGAAAATAGCAAAAAGGCAGCAGCAAAAAAAAGAATAAAAAAATGAAAGTAGCAAAAGAAAAATTAAAGAAGCAGCAAAAAGAATAAAAAAATGAAAATAGCAAAAAGGCAGCAGCAAAAAAGAAGAATAAAAAAATGAAAGTAGCAAAAGAAAAATTAAAGAAGCAGCAAAAAAAGAATAAAAAAATGAAAATAGCAAAAAGAAAAAAAGAAAAAAATTAAAATAGCAAAAAGAAAAAAGAATAAATAAACTTGGCCCATGCAGGTCTCGAACCTGCGACCTTCGCGTTATTAGCACGACGCTCTAACCAACTGAGCTAATAGGCCAGTTGTTTATTTGTTCAATAGTCATTTCTAAAATCCTGTGTAATTCAGTCAGACAGAGTTTACCAGTTACCAACACAAAAGAAACTAATGTAATAGTAATTATCAGTGAAGTCTCAAGTAACCTTTGCAATAAGCAGCATATCAGCTGATGTATTACAATTCCAGCAATAGGTTACAAGAATTAGATTTCCACATGATATGAACAAAATCCAATCAAGGCATGCACAGTAAAATTCAGGCCAACTACTGGCATGCATGTACTGTTTGCAAATATATTTACACGCTTTTCCAGCAAGAATCCTCCAAACAATGCTTCTGATGAACTGAACCAACACAGATGTACACACCTGCAGACTGCAATGCCATGCACCCATGGTTCACCGCCCGCTCCACGCAGCAAGGACGCCATGGAACACCTCGGCCACGAGGTCCCTGTCGGCCGTCTGCAGGAACGCATCGAGGTCGTCGTGCATCTCGTACACCTTCCTGAAGTCCACCAGGAACCTCAGGCAGCCGCCCTTGAGTCTGGGCAGCCGGTACAGGTGCGCCGTCTGCAGCCGCTCCAGCACGTTGCCCGTGTCGATGTCCTCAAGCAGGCTCTCGTGGCAGGCCTCCCTGAGGTCGTCGATGTCGTACTTGTCGGCGGCGCGGAGGAGCGCCAGCCGGTTCGCCAGGAACTCCTCGCCGCGCACGTCGCCGTAGATGTAGCTGAGGAAGGCGCGGCACGCGTCCAGGGACATGTCGGAGATGTCCACGGTGGAGAGCTCCTTCTCCCTGAGGTCGTGCGAGAACATGCTCCGGAACACCGGCGACCGCGTCGCCAGGATGGCGCGGTGCGCACGCACGCTGCCGTCCGCCGCGTTGATGGTGATGTCGGTGAGGATGTCCTCGTGCAGCATCCGAGCCAGGGAGGACAAGGCCGTGATGTCTGAACACTGCTTGATCTGGCGGGAGGCCCAAATTGAGGCCGGTTCGCCACCCTGATGAAATGCAGTTCATGGAAACCATCAGATACAGACTGTCACAAGAAGTCGTCAAGCACACAAGGCGAATATTGAACTTTTTTTTTTGAATTGTGGGTTGCCAGTGAAATTCTTCATGTAATTGATGTGTTGATGGCATGTTGTAGTGTCTTCATTTGTTGAAATTTGCTGGTGAACAGATTGAAAGTCTGCCCATGCTCTCCCAAAAAGGTATTTAAACAATCCTTTTTGTTGTCACTTGTCAGTTGATGATATTAATAACCAGTTGCAATTTTCGCAAAATTTGAGTTACAAAGAAAGGCTATCCTGACATTAGGTCGAAGTCGAACTTGGGTGGCAGTGGCAGGTGACAGCAGATCTCTGTTTTCTTTTTTTAGTTTCTGTTATGCATGCTTAATATAGCCTCTGACTCTGAAACATGATTGTCATGATGAAACAAACATCTCCAAGTGTCATTTCGACATCGCACATAATATCAACTGACGACAACAACAGACCGTGGCAGTGGGTCGTTTATTTCAACGCAACAAAGCAGATGGAGAAGCTTCTGTACATGAGAACCTGTGCAAGACTACTAGTAGACCTTATTATTTTCAGTTGAGTCAAGGGCAGCACTCCACGTACCCTACTACTCACTAATTGTTGTTGTACCAACCATTGACAAAAAAAACACAACAAGACAGAGAGGCAGTGCTTACAGATGGATCAGCGACTTTCAGGTCAAGAAACTCTATCTCAATCACAAATCTCCCTGTCACAGTGCTATCGATTGCCCACACAAAACCGTCGTGTTTCAGCTGTTTGTCGAAAATCCCTGCATATATGCAAATCACCTGTTAGTTAGAAATAACAATAACTAACATTTGGCGTCATCAGTCACTCACTCCCACTTGCTCTGTGCAAATTAGAACGAAGAACTCAGCTGGAAATAACAATAACTGCCAATTTCAAGCCTCACTGGTCATTTATATGTTCAGAAATACATTTTGTATTGCCTGGTCTTTACTGCAAAAATTGTGCATATATTCTTGTAGCCAAATCAAATAAACTGCAGATTTCCTTTCATTTTCATGATGACTAACGTACAAACTTAGAATTCAAACATGTCCCCATTTTCTATACATGCCAAAAATAATGTTCATTACAATTACAAGAAGACAGTAGCTGAGTAGAAGACAATTTTTTCTTGAACAAGTTAATTAGTAGAAGAAACTTACCTGGGTGGACTATGGTCTGTTGATTAGGTGGAAGAGATATGAGAAGTTTTGTGACAAAGGAAGCTATTGGGGCTGAGGGGCCGTTCTTGGGAGAATTTGAATTCTCTGCAAAGAGCTTAACACAAGTTTGCTTGTTATTTCTCTCCACAGATAGGTACCTTCACATTCCAGCAACAGAAAACTTAAGTTAGCTCATGGTAACATGACATCAATTTTCTCTTGTACTAATGCTAAAAAGAACTGCTGATGGTTTTAATTGTCTCAATAAGATTTTCTTAGTAATAACAGAAAAAAAAATACTAGAAGTGAAGGTTCAAGAAAGTGAACCTTTGTCTGAAATATCTTCGTTTCAAAGCAAAGTCTGTTTCCCTCACACACCAAATGTGGTTAAGAAAAAATCCTGACTACATATAGGTTGGTGAGGAAAGGTATCCACCTATAACTAAAAGGAACCTACATATAGTTTTGGTTGGAAGTATAAATTTAGCTATTTAAGCGGATACAACCAAAGTTAGTGAACGAGGTACTAAACTAGAATGTATTATACTGGTTGGGTTGCCAAAGGGGCCAAAATTCAGACATGACGCTGTACTGCCAAAACCCTGTTTTTTTCCAGCCTCAACAAAGAACAATATTCTGATGGAAGTTCAGTGCCACACAACAAGCAAAATTAAAACTCACCAACTTATCGAATAGCTCACTATCAATCAGATTATCAGAACTACTATATGAAATGAACAACCCAAATTAAGAGGAAGACAAGCGATACATCATAAACTTGTAAATCAGAAAACTACCTCCAGAAACCTCAATCTGAAGAAACAACACCCATCCAGGATTGAGAAGCTCATGATTCACACACAAATCAGGAGCCCTTGATCGAGTAGTAACAAATCACTACTAAAGTTGAAACTTTTGCACCCTATCCGACATGAGAACCAAGTAACAAAGCACAGACTGAACAAATCTGCAGAGAGGCAGAGAGACATGGAAGGGGAGGGAGGGAGCAAGGGGGACGGACCAGTTCCAGAGGCCGATGCGGAAGGGGAGTGACTTGCGGTAGGTGTAGCAGGGGAGTGCGTCGACGCGCCATTGCGCGAGCCTGGGTGCCGCCTCGACGCGCGCGCCGTCGGTCATGGGCCCCCACGTCGCCGCCACCGCCGCCACGACCTCATTGACGCAGCTCAGCAGCCCCAGCGCCTCCCCCGCCTCCTTCCCCAGGTTGCCTCCCTCCCCCGCCGCAGCCGCTCCTCATGTACAAGCAGTCAAGCACGAGCACGAGCACGCCGCCGATCAGACCTCCTCGACCACGCACTCGGCCTCACCACCACACCCGCCGCCGGGGCAAGAACACAACCTGACTGGCCACGGACGTCAAGGACCAGTAGGACTGGCCAAGAGAGACTACTGGTTCTTGGCAGGCGGGCGCCACGGAGTGGGAGGGTGGTGTTGTGGCGGTGGCGGCTAGGCTATATGGTGGCCGAATGGGCGGAGGGGCAGAGAGTGAATTCGCCACGCAACGGCATGGGCGACGTACGCGACCGAGCTCCGAGCCCTGTTACTTCTACGCGAGTGGAACACGGATGGAATGTTAATTATTCATCAACTATATAAATTTGATCGATGTAGATAGATAATTGGGTGTCCCTTCCACACCACTTCAGGCACCACTCTCCCTGCTTCTTTTTCAAAGGTTTTATCCTTTGGTGCAATGATCGTTTTTTCATTCATGGATATATTGATTTCGTGAATACGCATGCTCTTGGAACAGAAGCAGAAAATGACGCCCAATTACTGGCCCCCGAGGTGTGGTTAGTTAGTGGATCACTAATAACAGCTAGAGTAAGCAGAGCGACGGACGATTCTGCAGCTGTATGCATTGCATCTACTACAGTAGTATCTTTGTACATGGACCCCTGATTTTCTTTTTCATTTGAAACTGAAAGCTTGTTCCTTTTTTTAACTCAAAGATCTGTTCTCTTTTGACTCCAGGAATGCTGCAAATTGATTGTCGCCTCTGCTTTGCTTCCCCACCTGCCTTTTCTTTCCCCCCATTCCCGAACTGATTTGCCCACATCACAGCACTTGCTGAGGCCCATGCAACAAGTGGGGATTAGAAAAGATGGAGGGAAAGAATCAAGAGCATGATTATTGCTGGCTGCTGAGATATGCACACATCGGTCAGGACGTTAAGGATCTCGGCGCAAAAAGATTTTTTTTTCTCAGAGGGGGAAAAATTGCACCACTATTATGCCTTGGATTGCATGCACGCCAAGCAAGTTGCGCAGCATCGCTGCAGAGAATCCAGCCGGCAGCCGCAGGGGTTAACAAGCCATTGTCACATGACCTTGACACATATGATATTTCTTTTTTAGGAGGTTTAATTTATTGTCTGTTTGACAGGATGAACAGTCAAAATTTTCATCTGGCGCAGTGTGAGTAGCGGATGACAGCTGCTGTTGATGTTGCAGTATTTGGAATTGGAGATCCCAAGTGGACAAGGAAAGTATCTGAGCGATTCCATGTGGGCCCGGCACCTGTTGCCGACTGGATTCTCTCTCCGAACCACCGCCGGCGGCCCAGGATGAGAAGCAACCGCATGGGCCCCGCGTTGGAATCTTGGATTCTTTCTGGCTGCGCCGATGCAGCAGCTTCCGTAGTCCAGCATTCCAGCAGCGGTTTCTCTTTCTCAAAAAAAAAAAATGCAACTCATGTACTTCCTCTATCCTAAAATAACTGTCGTTTTCACTTCTCGAGAAATAACTTTAACTAATTTTATATAAAAACATTTTAATATTTATGGTACACAACTAATATCATTAGATAGATCTTTGAATCTATTTTCATAATAAATTTATTTAGAGATAAAAATGTTGCACGTATTTTCTACAAATCTAGTCAAACTTATGGCATGGAAACCCAAAACGACAATTAATTAATTTAGAACGGAGGGAGTAGGCAGTTGCTGAATCTTTTTTTGCAGGACCAGAGCTCGTTTGGCATGGCTTTGACTTTTTTTTTTACAAAATTACCAATAAAGCGAAACATCTGGTTTAAGTTCACATCGTTAAAACGCTCGTCCGCCAAAACACAGCAGGATAGTCTAAAAGCCAGCACAACCAGACGCAGCAGAGTCACTGGCTCTCAACTCTGAACTCCCATTACATTGAATCGCACCTGTAAAGTCCATCTCCAAAGATTGAGAACCCAACATGGCTTTGACTTTTATCTACTAAGGGTGTGTTTGGTTGGTTCCCAGAGTTCGCCAAATCTCGTCACACCTCCAACGCCCCACTTTCTGCTATTGTTTGATTGGTTCCCAGACCTCTGGCGTCGCCGCAGTTTCCTAACAGCAAGTAAGTAGTTTTCGACACCTCAGCTCGCCAAACCTTCGACGGCTGATTTCAGCGCTGCACTTGCGAGTCGCGATGCAGTTCCGGTGTCTTGCAGCCATAGGCCAAACAAGCACTTAGATTTATTTCAGCAGAAGAGATAAAAAAGAATACTTTGTCTGAAATGACACGGGTGGTAAGCGTGCCAAACAAGACTTAAACTGAGCAACAAGTACAAAGGTAGACGGTGAAAGCAATGGGCTTGACTCCATGGTTAACCTACAAGTACCTCATCAGCGGATTGGTTCCAATACATAATACATATGCCTTGTTTGGGAGGGCTTCTCCTCACAAAATGGCTCCGGCTTCTAAGGATTATTATGCATTGTAGCAAGAGTCATTTCTCTCGCTTCTAAAAATGAACTAGGAGTCAATAAAACCAATATTTTTGGCTTCACCAGCTATGGCTCATTTGAAGGAGCTAGAGCCAAAGATGCCACGTCAAATAGGATCTTACTCTCCTCATTCAAAAGTTTGTTCTGGTATAAATTTCTCTGTCTTTGATTTAATTTATAGGCACATATAATATCATTTTCTAAACTTATAAAAAATAATTTATGATAAAACTAAAATATGTTACATTTTCTGAACTGATGGTGTAGCTTGTACAATAATTCCTATAAGATTTCCACGTTACCTTTAGTGAAAAAAAAGGAAAAGGGTATAACCGATAACATGACTATTGGTTGGAATGAAGAAAATATTGGTAAGAAAGAAAACCATTCGGCAGCACTCAAATGGACCCCAACAGAAAGAGACCAAGGCAAACCGCCAAAGGGATCTCCATTGTTTTCCCCAACTAAAACCATAGTACCTTTCATTTTCTTGCCACACTCCAAACACTACATTACTCCATATAGCCTAGTCTATCACGTCTCATCATATACATTAGTATCAGTAATACTACTAATACTCCAGTGCAACCATTTTTAATAGCAAAAAAATGAAACTAGTGTTTGTTGTTGCACCCCTGACTCTACTACTGACTGATTCCTGATTCCTGATGCAGTTCACCCATCCAGCAGAGTATGGTATCTCCGGTACCTAAGACTCTGTAGAAAAAACAAATGACCCGTGCAATGCAAATTCAAAAAAAATTCTGGCCAGTCAATTCTTGGATGCGAGTGGCTAAATTACCTGTCGATTTCAATTTGTTCGCTTTTGATGATGGAACAAAATATATATATAAAAAATGGGCAAGTTGGTGAGTGGCCGGTGGACCAACCTCCAGTTCTTGCCCTGTGTCGCCGTGCATCACCCCTCCAGAAAAAAAGCGATTCTCGTTTTTTAAAAAGTTAACATATTTTTAAGTTTAACCAAATCTTAAAAATAATAATATTTATGACACCGGGTAGAATTAGATTTTGTTTGGATCTCATGGTCTAAATTTATCTAATAAATCGTAAACTAACTCTTAAGGCTCCAAACAAAAGATAAGTGTTGTCTAAAGTTTAGTCAACCTCATAGAAACTTTAGACCACACGAGTGAGCTAAAGTGGTCTAAACTTTAGACATTAACTTTATTTAACTAAACTTTAGACCATATGTTCTAAACATGGTCTTAATCAGGAAACATATTTCTGTAATATATCTAGGAGTCATAAATATTAATATTTTTTATAAATTTAGTTCAAAATTACGGAAGCTTAACTCAATCTAAATTCAAAATTGTATAAGTTTTTAATGGAGGTAGTACTATGGTAGCCATCACTGCATCAATGTTATATTTTATTTTTAGTAACCAAGAGTTGCTAGCATAAACAACAATGTTTCCGTGATAGCAATGTGGTGGAGGGCATTTTTGAAGAGGGGTGAGAGCTCATGTGGCAAATAACGAGGGACAGATGTGCAAGCCGGCAGCTCACAACTCCTCAGCAGTACTCCCTCCGTCCCATTGAAAGTGTCGTTGGAAAAACGTGCCCCCCTCACAAACACGTTTCCCGGGCGACACTTTCAATGGGACGGAGGGAGTACTTTTCAGCGAACGAACGGTGTTTTCCTCTCACAATAAATCAGCATAAGCATCAATATAAGCCAAATTTCAGCGAAGCGAACAGGGCCGCCGCCCGAAAATGACACGGTGATTGCTGCCTGCACCTACCGTTTCAGTTTCTTTTTTTTTAACAGGCATGAGACGGGATGCTCAAGCTGCTGAATCGCTTGAACCAGATGAACCAATGCTGGTTTTCTCTTCTGTCCAAAGTCCAGCGCTGTTCAGACTTCAGAGTTTCAGACAAACATGGCACTTTCCTTTTACCTGGTTGCTGTGGTTCCTATTCCCAGTTTCTCCGGCAGTGTATGCAAGTGATAACACCACCTTTTTTTTGTTTGAAAAAGGATAATACCAGTGTTGAATGAAAAACGAAAACTGCATTGGCTTGTTTTTGGTGAATGGAACTTGCAGATTTGGCAGGCCTGATGATCACATGATTGAAGCCGTCCGTTCACTTCCCAGCAGCTTTCACTCGGTTGCCTTCGGTTCCTGCAGCTCCTGCAGATTGATGAAGCCGCTGTCTCAATGCAGGGCGTGATCTGATCTCATCTCCACCAGGGACTGAACAGAGCAGCGCACGGAGCTAAGCTGGTACCTGTCCTGGCCGTCGTAGCAGGCAGGCAACGGCTGCAGCACTGACATGTGTGTGGCGTGCTTGACCCCGATTGGGAGCTTCTGCAGTGCGTTGTCGAGGCAGCAGCGGGTTGCTGAAAGGCGATGCAAGCGCGACGGAGATGGCCAGATGGCGATAATCACCTCCTGTAATCTGATCATTAAGGCGTACGCAGTGCATGGAAGATGACAACATTGCTGGTGGGCGGCGGCTGATAATCCCAGCATCGGACATCTGTTACGATTTAGGTATGGGCTAGAAGACCCATTAAGTCCATTTTTAGAAATTATAGAAAACCACAAAGATCTTTTTGCGTACATTTTATCATAGACTTTAATATTTAAGCCTACGAACGAAGAGGAAAGTGTGACAAAATATATACCATATACGACCATACTGCTAGCTAATTTGAAGATGGAGGTTATCCTCGGCATATACTCCCTCCATCCTCTATTATAAATTATTCTAACTTTTTTAGAGAGTCAAAATATCTCAAGTTTGTTCTAATCCTATATATTAGACGTCTAAGCAGGACCCTACGACAAACGACAATGCCACTTCGTCCTCCTGACGTGCGGCAGGGGGCTAGTCTAGCGGAGGCGATGAGTCGTGGGTGGCGAGGTGAGGTAGGCGGGTGACCAGCGGTGGGTAGGGGAGCCTCACCGATGAGATTAGGAAGGGCAGGGAGGCGGCGGCGGATGAGTGCGATAGGTGGAGTGGTGAGGCCGCTTCGCCGCTGGCGGTGGTGTTGCGGTGGACAGCCATGGCGGGGTGCTGCTGGCCACAAGGACGATGAAGCCGAACATTGGTCGTCTAGCCACGGCATATGGGTCGATCGTGTATACGACCCCTCTGTATGTAACCGGAATGGACAGGATGATTATATTAAAGCCCAATGGGGTCCAGTTCATGTGGGCCTGCTGCGTGCTTCTCAAGTTTTAGGCCATGTTTGGATTCATTTCAGATTCTTAAAAACCAATTTTGCCTCTATTTTCTAAAATCTAGATTCTGAGCAAAAACTGGTGGGGTGTTTGGATCCTCTGGTTTTTAAGAAACTAGTAAAAGCTGGGTATCAAAAACTTCCTGGTTTTTGAGAATCTGACAAAAACTGGCACAAGAAACTAGCAAAAATTAGCATGTTTGGAGCCCACCCAGTTTCTAAAAGCCAGATTCTTAACAACTGGAGGGATCCAAACAGGCCCTTAGTCCATTTGTGGTGGTTCTGTGCAGTCCAGAGCCCTAGCAACATCACTTTTCCCCACTCCATCCAGTTGTGCAGCGCCGCTGACCTCCTTGCCAAGTATTCTGATGCCCCATCCTCCATGCCGCCGACCATCCTGATGGCCCCCCATCCTCCACGTCGCCTGAGACTCCAATGGCCCCATCTTTCTCAGCCTCGACACCCTCAATTACTTGAATGCCCGACCACTTGTTCCATGCCAGCAAGGACTGCAATGACCCCGGTTCGTGAAGGCCACCGAAGCCTCGTGCACCGACGACAAACTCCTCTTAAGCCTCAGGTCAGTCACTGACAACTTCTCTGGACCAGCTAGGTAAAATATTGGTTGCCCTCTCTACTAGATCCACTTCTCTAGACTAGAGCTAGGTAAAATATTGGCTGCCCTCTCTACTAGATCCACGGTACAAACTGGGAGTGCTTTGGGTATATATCATTATTTTCTCTTATTATGTTTCTTTGTTGGAATTACCCCTCACTTGATGTGGCATCATTATAGTCTGTATGCTGGTTTTGTCCATAATAATGTAAGTAAACAAAATCCCAGGTGTACTGTCATAGTATCAGAAAATCACAAAAATCATGCCATGTAGCGCTTAACAACATATTTTGTGTATATGTCAAGATTATGATGTGCGGAGTAGTACATAGTACATTAGTGTAGCCGATGAGAGTTAAGTAGTGGACTGACCACACTCATGTGCTCTTACATGTACAAGGAGTTTTTACTACTTACCAATAACATAGCTCGTTAGAAACTTGCTCTAAATTAAATTAATTGGCGTTCTTGTGTGCTCTTATGTGTGCAGGAATTGTTACTACTTACCAGTAACATAGCTTGTCTGAAACTTACTCTAATTTAAATGAATCGGTGTTCTATGAATCCTTATGTTGCTGCATAATTTTCTTTCTCTAGGATCCTTTTACAGTGTAACTTTCCTTTTCAGATACCTAACATTTTTAAAATGGTTGCTGCTCTTTTTCTTACTCGAAGAATAATGTTTGCTCTTCAGCAGAAGGTGCTTTTCACCCTCATAAGAGATTTTCCGTTTTGGTTCCAAGTAATGCAGCTTCCTCCAGTGCAACTGGGGCAATAACATGACAGAACCCAATGACCATTCTCCTTCACATCCACCCAACTCTTACACTATAATGTATGATCTTTCAGAATGTTTGGTTATGTAATTTGTGATGCATTATTAGTTTTTATGGATAGTGTGTTATTTATTTATTTATTTTGGCTTGATGCAGAGGCAAGTACCAGAATGTTGTCCTCTCAGGTGATAATTTTGAGTCCCTGGCGGAGCATGTTGCCAAGTTTCCTCCTATTTCAACTATCCCTTCTAGGAGGCTGGTCTCCATTGAACCTACAAGAACATTGGAATGCATTGATAAGTGTTGACCTCTGTTGTGGTTTGCCTTCTTACAATCGCTCTTTGCCAAGAAGAGAGGTATACCACTGGCTGATGCATATGATGAAAAAAAATGTTGGGGGTCATTCAAGACATGAGTATTTTTAGCATTTCAGAAGCTTGTTCCTGCTGAAGCTACAGAAGTTAACAAGAAATCACCTGCTGATCATTAAGAGTATGTGATATTTGTTGAAAGATTCCTTTGTAAGGATTATGGGCCTGGCGCCCTCCAGCAGTTGCAGGAATGGGATCATTTTCTCAAATCATTGACACTTTCTGAGGACCAGTTGATGTCCATATTTCTTCAGGAGGAACCCATTGCTACTCTATTCCTTGACATTCATCGACTCCTGAAGCATCAATTTGCTTGCTGGAATTTAAGTGATGAAGCTGCGAGCATTCTTTTGGATATTAATAACATTTACGGTGACACGTGTTTCATGGACCTGTGTAGGGGACCCCTTACTAAAGAATTTCCTTGGGCCTATCTATCTCGTATTAGAGCTAAGAGGATATTGGATCGCATGGTTTGCATTTTGTGCACCATCCCCATGGTAGTGTTATAGTTGATGTACACCTGAAAGCCCTAGTTTGGTTTTGGATAATTGATAAAACCTAGGACTAACCTTTGGTCTAAGTGTAGAAATTAAACAAGGTGGTCCAAATCAAGTGATGGAGCAAGATGAGATCCATGGTGATGAAGGTGGACATGAAATTAAGATGATCAAGCTCTAACTTGGAAAAGAAGAAAGAGAAAAACAAAAACCAAGATGATCAAGGCAAAGGTATATGATAGGTTTTTGTTTTGCACTCATGCAAGACACCATAGAGGGTGTGAGTGACTTAGGATCGATAGCCGTATTATAAAGAGGGAAAATCTTTGGCTAAGCCGTTATCGAGTGCCACTAGGTGACATGACTTTTGCATATGCATTTAGGAACCTAGTGTGCTAACTTTGACCCTTGTAGAATGCTTTGAAAAATAATAACACACGTGCACATAAGTTCTACACTTTGTGGTTAGCAAGTTGGAAGCAAGGGCGAATTGGTTACGGACTTAGAAAATAAAAAGGAGGCAAAGGTGTACTGACCGGACGCAATAAAAAGGAGGCAAAGTTGTACTGACCGGACGCTGGCGTTGGTTTGACCAGACGCTGGCCCTGAGTTCGGTCAATCTTAACCGCGCAGCACTGACTAGCCGAGAGTGGAGAAGAACGACCGGACACTGGCCCTAGCTCGATCGGCGCGTCCGGTCACTTGTTGGTAGTCAGCACGGTGGCGCAATCAGACGCACCGGCCCTGCGTCAGGTGGGGCCTGACGTACGGTGACGTCAGCATGGCTTGCGCGCGCGAAGGAATAGTGAGAGAATCGGACGCTGGGGCGCGTCAGGTCGGCGTTGACTTGATGCGTTCGGTCACGTTTTTCATGCTCTGAACCCTTACTGGACTCGACCGGATGCCATGTATTGGTGAGTCCGGTCACTTTGTGCTGCGAGTCCAGTCTGACTTTAACCGCGCGAGTCACAGAGTTTTGACCGTTGAGATCCGATGGCTAGGATTTGAACTGTGGACACGTGGCTGCCATCAAGACGATCGGACGCTGGGCTGAGTCCGGTCAGTGCGTCTGGTTAGCCCGAGAGTGCCCAACGGCTCTTTGAGTCTTGGGGCTCTATAAATAGAAAGGTACCGGCTTGGGGTTCACTCTCTTGGCACTTTGATATACTTGACATTCTTGTGAGCCTAAGCAAACACCTCCCACTTGTCTCCGTCATTAATTCATCATCATAGTGAGATTAGGAGTGATTCTAAGTGTATTTGCTTGAGTGATTGCATCTAGTGGCACTTGGGGATGGCTGTGGATTTCTTGTTACTCTTGGTGGTTGCCGTCACCTAGACGACTTGGAGCAGCGAAGGAGCTTTGGCACATGTTGGTGATTGTTCGTGGCCGGCTCCGGTGATTGTGAGGGGACTTGCACCTTTCCCGACGAAGAGCCGCAAGGTAGCTCTAGTAAATTGCTCGTGTCATTGAGTTACCTCACTTATGGGTAGGTTCTTACGGTGCCTCTTGTGATGGGCTATGTGTGTGATACCTATTAGCTATTGAACCACCAAGTGTTGGTCGACACAACGGAGACTAGCGTGCCGACAAGCACGTGAACCTCGAGAGAAAAATTGGTTGTCTCTTGCCCTTTGGTATTATCACGGTGATTGAATTAGTGTTCATCTTGTGATTGGTTCACTCCTCTGCACGGCGGTATAATCACCCTACTCACTTGTTTACATTTCCGCAAAACTAGTTGTCAAGCTCTTTAATGTAGTTAGTCTTTGAGAGCTTGTTAGTTTGGTTAGTGTGGCTCTTTAGTTAGTTTTTGAGAGCACATTAGCTTAGTGAGTAGTGACCTAGCTTGTTGTGTGTGATAGTGATCATAGCTACTAGAATTGTTGCAACAGGTGGCTTGCAACCCTTGTAGAGTTAGAGCAAAATTGCATTATGCCGTTTGTTGTACTAATCAATTGCTTTAGTGCTTTGTAGAGATTTTACATAAGCTATTCACCCCCCTCTAGCCATATTAGGACCTTTCAACACTGTCATGCCATGCTATTGAGGGTGTTGTGCTGAAGAAGATAACTATGGAGTCACCACATGTGGACCTTGCTATGTTGAATTCGTGTTAGAGGGAGGAAATCATCCAATTGCTAAGATATGCCTTCTATCGCTATCCGCAGACTACGCTGGATGTATCTTGGACGCATAACCAATGGCCCCATTTGGACATGTCTCAATGAATTCAAATCCCAAGCATTTTCTTCTACACCTCCCCATTCGAAACAAACAGTCTATTCTCCCTTTACCAAGTCAGTTCATCAGCTCATTAGCTTATGACTGAGTAGATAGCTAAGCTTGCAATCTATTTTTTTCTTTGCTAATTCAGCTCATCAGCTTAGGATTACCGCTTCACTGTAACTACAGACAAGTTGTCTTCCTAACCATGGGCCACGTATTTTTGTATGGGCCACATACTTTTGTTTGCATATGAATGTTTATTATTATGTACTCCTTGAATGTCAATGCATGACATCTATATGCATAAACTTGCCTGTAAACTCTGACTATTATAAGAGGCCTACTTCTGTATGCTTCCTAGTTTAGGTTTAGTTGGAACTGTTGTTTAGGAGGATACTCCAACTTAATACCATGTTATGGCTATGACATTGTTGGCCTCTAACCAAACATAGAAGGAGGGTGAAGAGTAGAGAGAAAGAGAGAACCAAATGAGCGGAGGCAAGAGTCCCCCTCCACATTCCCCCTTCTCCTCCTTTTATAGAGAAGGTGGGAGGAGAGGTTTTCATTAATTCCCCTAGTATGGCTTGTATTTTACAAAATAACTTCTAGGGGATACAAATGGGCTCTAAATATTTTATTACAAGCCCCCAAGCCATGTAATTGAGCCCTTTATGGGTGTTTGGATATTTTCACTCTGGGATCATCAACATGATAAGATCAAGTTATCTAACTTAACTACAATGAGATTGAAAGGAGTCATGCTTTCTGAAAGTTCCTAGTTTGGTTTTGGTTAATTGATGAAACCTATGTACTAATCACATGTGCTTGAGTGTTGATAGCAAAAGGTGATTGGTACACTCCTAAGTGATGGCAAGATGCATGTTGATCATGATGACTTGGTGCCTTACTTGGAGAGGAGAAGAGGAAAAATCCTATGGAGCTTAAGACAAAGGTATAGATAGGATTTGATTTTGGTGATCAAGACACCATAGAGGGTGTGATCACACTTAGGATCGATAGCCGTACTATTAAGAGGAGAATTTTCGGGGCTACTGATCACTTAAGTGCCACTAGATGAGGATTCATTTGCATATGCATTTAGATCTAGTGGAGAGCTAACCTAACTCCTTCAAAATGATTGCGGAAAATGTTAACACACATGCACATGGTGAAGTACATTTGGTGGTGTTAGCACATTTGCGAAGAAGGTGGAGTTTGAGCGGTAGAGATGGGTTTGGAACCCTCTCTCCCTCTTGCCGAGCTTGAGAGGCAGGATTCGGTGAATTTTCAGAAGTGTTCTTCACTATTTTTAGTGCACCGGACGCTGGCTTCGGGAGCACCGGACGCTGGTTCTCAGAGCATTAGACGCTGGCCGCGTGTCCGGTATATACGCCGTGCTGCAACCTCGCTGGAACCAAGCATTGGACGCTCCGGTGTTGCTGCACCGGACACTGAAGTGGTACTGTCCATGCGTCTAGTGGCTACGTGACGTCAGTAGCTTCTTCGAACCCTCGTGTGCACTGGACGCAGTGGCGTCCGTTGACCCACCGTCGGACGCGTCCAGTGAGCAAAAATCATCTCTGGTTGCTTACTAGAGTGCATCGGACGCTTGGCGTCGGACTCGGAGTGCTAGGCGTTGGACGCGTCTGGTGCTCGATAAAACGACCGTTGAACTTTGAACCCGCGAGACACGTGGCGAGATATGGTGCATTGGACACTGCTGAGTGCGTCCGATGACTGTGCGTCGGAGCATCCGGTGCCCTCGATTTTTGCCCAACGGCTCTATTCGAAGGGGTATCTCTATATATATACATGTTTGGCCGGCTAAGGGGACTCTCTCTTGGATATTTTGACATCATAACATACTCTTGAGCTGAGCATACTCTCTCCCACTCATCTCCCTTGCTTGATTGACAAATCAAAGTAAGTTTAAATGATCTTAAGTGCATTTGCTTGTGAGTTTACATCTAGTTGGCACTTAGGTAAGCATTGGCTGCGGGATTCTTGTTACTCTTGGTGGTTGCCGCCACCTAGACGGCTTGGAGGCAGCAGAGGAGTAGTGGCAAGAGTGGTGCTTGTTCTTGGTCACCTCCCGGTGATTTGTGAGGAGTGTTGTGCCTTTCCCGACAGAGCGCCAAAGGCAACTCTAGTAAATTGCTCGTGTCATTGAGTTACCTCACTTGCGGTAGTTTCTTGCGGTGCTCTTAGAGAGCTTGGCTTTGGATTGTCAATTAGCCGCCGAACCACGAAGTGGTGGTCGACACAACGGGGACGTAGCATGCCGGCAAGCACGTGAATCTCGGGAGAAAAATTATGTGTCACCTTGGTGATTGATTTCTTAGATTTCTCCTGGTGATTGATCTTCATATTGTTGTGATTGGTTCATTTCTCGATGCGACGGTATAAAGATCACATATCTCTCTTTTACATTCCGCAAACTAGTTGTAACAAGCTCTTTACTGAATTAGTTTTGAGAGCTTGTATTATATTTGCTAGTGTAGCTTGTTACCTAGTTGAGCTCTTTAGTGTAGCTAGCTTGTGAGAGCTCGTAGTGACTTAGCCTTTGATTGTTATAGTAATCATAGTTACTAGAATTGTTGGATAGGTGGCTTGCAACCCTCGTCAAGCTAGAGCAAAATCGTTTTTCACCATTTGTTATACTAACCTTTTGCTCTAGTGAGTTTGTAGAATTTTTAATAGGCTATTCGCCCCCCTCTAGCCATATTAGGACCTTTCACTTTCTCTAAGAATTTTTCCCACCATAGTTGTATTGCAGTTGCATGGAAACTTCCTCACCGTCTCAATGAAACCATCCTTTCTATCCGTCCATAGTGATATTGTGGTTTAATAAAAGCTTCCTCGTCATCTCGAGTCCTAACACACCCTATCATCGTGAATGTGCACCCTATTTTACAACACCCATTGGTATAGAAGACATATTTCCCTACAAGTGAGGAAGTACAAAGGTTTCCCTCGTGCTTGATGCGGAACATCAACTTGATAAGCTTATCCAATTAGACTAGGTTAAAACTTCGGATAATACCAATCACAATATTAAAATGTGGCAAGGTTAAAAAGGAGACATGCTTTATAAAGGCATTTTATATTTGTAGTGGTATGATATCTCAGTTGAACGGAAGCTTTCTTACTACTCAACAAACCCTATCATCTTTATATTACTCATTTTTAGCTGTAACATGGTTGGACGGAAGCTTCCTCACCATCTAAACAAACTCTATCATTTGCAAAGAAGAATGTGCACCCTATTTCATAGGATATACACTTCCCTCAAAGCACAGTGAAGTCTCCGTAATGCTTGCTGATGTATTTTTACAACACCCATCAACATAAAAAGGATATATGGGGTTCTCTACAAGTGTTATAGAGTTTTCCACTTACTTAATTGGGAACCAACAACCTTATAAGGTTGACGTATGCAAACCAACAAATACAAGAACTAGTCACATGACCAAAGTATAGCAAAGGTTAAAAAGGGGACATGCTTTTCCAAGGATCTCTCTCCATTTATAGTGGTATTGTGATTGGGCGGAAGCTTCCTCGCTATCTCAACAAACCCTACCCTTTCTGTAAACATGCAAGACAAACTCCGCACCTAATTTTACGCCATGCATCCCATGTTCGTCCGGTACAAGCAGAAATTGCGCGCCAAATCTGCATGCTTTCCTTGTCATGTCGGTGCCGTGACTCACCCGTGTCACCACTATAAAAATTGTCCTCTATGGGTGTTTGGAAATTTTCACTCATGCTTAACTAGGTATCATCGACCTGATAAAATCAAATTATATAACTATAGTGAGGTTTTTTCCCATCATAATGATATTGCAATTGCATGGAAGTTTCGTCACCGTCTCAATGAACCCATCCTATCTATCTGTCCATAGTGATATTGCGGTTTAATAAAAGCTTCCTCGTCATCTCGAGTCCTAACACACCCTATCATCGTGAATGTGCACCCTATTTTACAACACCCATTGGTATAGAAGACATATTTCCCTACAAGTGAGGAAGTACAAAGGTTTCCCTTGTGCTTGATGCGGAACATCAACTTGATAAGCTTATCCAATTAGACTAGGTTAAAACTTTCGGATAATACCAATCACAATATTAAAATGTGGCAAGGTTAAAAAGGAGACATGCTTTATAAAGGCATTTTATATTTGTAGTGGTATGATATCTCAGTTGAACGGAAGCTTTCTTACTACTCAACAAACCCTATCATCTTTATATTACTCATTTTTAGCTGTAACATGGTTGGACGAAAGCTTCCTCACCATCTAAACAAACTCTATCATTTGCAAAGAAGAATGTGCACCCTATTTCATAGGATATACGCTTCCCTCAAAGCACAGTGAAGTCTCCGTAATGCTTGCTGATGTATTTTTACAACACCCATCAACATAAAAAGGATATATGGGGTTCTCTACAAGTGTTATAGAGTTTTCCACTTACTTAATTGGGAACCAACAACCTTATAAGGTTGACGTATGCAAACCAACAAATACAAGAACTAGTCACATGACCAAAGTATAGCAAAGGTTAAAAAGGGGACATGCTTTTCCAAGGATCTCTCTCCATTTATAGTGGTATTGTGATTGGACGGAAGCTTCCTCGCTATCTCAACAAACCCTACCCTTTCTGTAAACATGCAAGACAAACTCGGCACCTAATTTTACGCCATGCATCCCATGTTCGTCCGGTACAAGCAGAAATTGCGCGCCAAATCTGCATGCTTTCCTTGTCATGTCTGTGCCGTGACTCACCCGTGTCACCACTGTAAAAATTGTCCTCTATGGGTGTTTGGAAATTTTCACTCATGCTTAACTAGGTATCATCAACCTGATAAAATCAAATTATATAACTATAGTGAGGTTTTTTCCCATCATAATGATATTGCAATTGCACGGAAGTTTCGTCACCGTCTCAATGAACCCATCCTATCTATCTGTCCATAGTGATATTGCGGTTTAATAAAAGCTTCCTCGTCATCTCGAGTCCTAACACACCCTATCATCGTGAATGTGCACCCTATTTTACAACACCCATTGGTATAGAAGACATATTTCCCTACAAGTGAGGAAGTACAAAGGTTTCCCTTGTGCTTGATGTGGAACATCAACTTGATAAGCTTATCCAATTAGACTAGGTTAAAACTTTCGGATAATACCAATCACAATATTAAAATGTGGCAAGGTTAAAAAGGAGACATGCTTTATAAAGGCATTTTATATTTGTAGTGGTATGATATCTCAGTTGAACGGAAGCTTTCTTACTACTCAACAAACCCTATCATCTTTATATTACTCATTTTCAGCTGTAACATGGTTGGACGAAAGCTTCCTCACCATCTAAACAAACTCTATCATTTGCAAAGAAGAATGTGCACCCTATTTCATAGGATATACGCTTCCCTCAAAGCACAGTGAAGTCTCCGTAATGCTTGCTGATGTATTTTTACAACACCCATCAACATAAAAAGGATATATGGGGTTCTCTACAAGTGTTATAGAGTTTTCCACTTACTTAATTGGGAACCAACAACCTTATAAGGTTGACGTATGCAAACCAACAAATACAAGAACTAGTCACATGACCAAAGTATAGCAAAGGTTAAAAAGGGGACATGCTTTTCCAAGGATCTCTCTCCATTTATAGTGGTATTGTGATTGGACGGAAGCTTCCTCGCTATCTCAACAAACCCTACCCTTTCTGTAAACATGCAAGACAAACTCGGCACCTAATTTTACGCCATGCATCCCATGTTCGTCCGGTACAAGCAGAAATTGCGCGCCAAATCTGCATGCTTTCCTTGTCATGTCTGTGCCGTGACTCACCCGTGTCACCACTGTAAAAATTGTCCTCTATGGGTGTTTGGAAATTTTCACTCATGCTTAACTAGGTATCATCAACCTGATAAAATCAAATTATATAACTATAGTGAGGTTTTTTCCCATCATAATGATATTGCAATTGCACGGAAGTTTCGTCACCGTCTCAATGAACCCATCCTATCTATCTGTCCATAGTGATATTGCGGTTTAATAAAAGCTTCCTCGTCATCTCGAGTCCTAACACACCCTATCATCGTGAATGTGCACCCTATTTTACAACACCCATTGGTATAGAAGACATATTTCCCTACAAGTGAGGAAGTACAAAGGTTTCCCTTGTGCTTGATGCGGAACATCAACTTTGAAAGGATCAAGATGCCCAAGAGGGGGGGTGAATTGGGCTTCTCTAAAAATTAATTGCAAGAATTAAATCCTACAAGCTGGAATTCACCCCTAGTGCCTACTTGTGTTCCTAGAGAGTCTATCGATAAAAAGTTTTGCACCCTAGTTTCCAATCCTAGTCTAGCATGGCAATTCTAGGAATGTAAATCAAGCAATGAAAGTAAATACGAGAATGTAATTGCTTGAATGTAAAGGGGCAAGGAACACGGCGATGTTTTTCCGAGGTATCGGAGAGTCGCCACTCCCCACTAGTCCTCGTTGGAGCACCCGCGCAAGGGTGTCGCTCCCCCTTGATCCGCGCAAGGATCAAGTGCTCTCTACGGGTTGATTCTTCGACACTCCGTCGCGGCGAATCACCCAAAACCGCTCACAACTTGAGTTGGGTCATCCACAAGCTCCGCCGGATGATCACCAAACTCCCAATCACCACCAAGCTGTCTAGGTGATGGCGATCACCAAGAGTAACAAGCTAGAACTCTCACTTGACCACAACGAGCCCAAATGAGGAGGTGGATGCACACTTGCTACTCTCTCTAATCGCTAGTGAGGAGCTCTCAAGCTTTGATTCTTAAATCTCTATCCTCACTTGTGCTCTTGCACTCCCTTGCACTCTAAAGGGTTTTCTCAGATGTTTGAATGGGCAAGAGACCTCTAAAAGAGGTGGAGGGGTTGTATTTATACACCCCTCAAAGAAAACGAACCGTTATGTTCTGACACGGGCTGACCGGACGCGCCGGTTGAACTGACCGGACGCACCGGTCGCCCGTAACGGTCAAAACGCGATTTTGAACTGAACCACCGGACGCGCCGGTCAGGGGTGACCGGACGCGTCCGATCGTGCAAGGGTGCTTACTGTACTCGCACCGGACGCGAGGCCGCGTCCGATGGCTGATGACCGGACGCGTCCGGTCCTCTCTGGACCTTACTGGACTGTGACCGGACGCGCCGATCACAGCCAGGTCGCGTCCGACGGGCGTTCTCCCCAGGTGACACGTGTCGGTTGCTGACCACCGCGTCCGGTCCTCGCGAGGACCGCGTCCGGTGATCAGGGCCGAACACTAGCCGCGGTAACGTACACACCGGACGCGTCCGGTGCTCCCGAAGACCGCGTCCGGTCACTAGAAGACAGCCCGAAACTATCCGAAACGCGTTGCAACTTCAACCAAGTTGCTTCCAACTGAACTTTGAGCTATTCTAGGGTTGCCTAGCGCCAAGTTTAACAAGTGTGCACCACACCTAAACATAGGACTCGCCTAGGTCAAGCTACCCATTCATGCCCCCCTTTATAGTACGGCCAAAAGAGAAAAACGAAGATCCTAACGACTATTCCGAATGTGTCTCAACACCTCGACATCCGGAACTAACCGTCCTTAATCTTGACGTCACTCTTTTGAAAACCGAAACGATTTCCATCAAGGGACACGAATATCATGGTGCCCAAAGCAGTTAACACCTTCATGACCTAACTTACCAAGGTTTCTGCAAAACACACGTTAGTCATGGTAACAAAGCGTTGTCATCAATTGCCGAAACCAAACCTTGGGGCCTAGATGCTTTCAATCTCCCCCTTTTTGGTGATTGATGACAACACTAAGATATAAAGGATTAGAGTGAAGGTTTTCGAGCATGCTTGGTTCACATAAGCAAAAAGCAATAAGCACAAAGGGTTAGGAATTGCTTATGTGTCCCAAGCCAAAAGAGTGTACTTCATAAGATAAGACAAAAATCGTTAGTACACAAAAAGATATAGCTCATAAGAAATCGGAGTAAGGCACGGAAGCACAACCTTAGAGCTATAACTAAAACGGTGACATATATTAGCACTGTGACGAGATAACACATTACACGAATGCAATGCTGAAAAGTAAACATGATATGCATGAATGTAGCACACAAAGAACGAAAGAACGAAAACCCGAAAACCCTCTAAACTCCCCCTGAAACTACTCTCTCTCCCCCTTTGGCATCAAGCGCCAAACAAAAACTAATCTAAGGATCTGACGGGGGACAGACGGAGTCGTGTCGGGTGCCGAGGTGCGCGGAGTAATCACGAAGTGTAGCGTATCGCCCTCGGAGTCTGAGCTATCTGGCTGACCCTCTGAAGAAGCACGTGGCTGTGAAGTGGTCTGGGTCTGAGCAGGAACGGGCACTGACTGAGTAGTAACAAGTGGATCTGTCTGAGTGACCTGAGCCTGTAGTGAGCCAGTAGCTGGGGGATCTGTCGAGGCAACTGAAGAAGGGATGGTCTCTGTAGTCCCGGTCCCTGTCACTGGAGGAATAGCTGCCTCGGGAGCTGACACCCCTGACGAAGTGTGAAACGTAGTAGTGTGCGAGGGTGTCGGCTGACCAGTCAACTCACTGTAAGTAGCACTGTAATCACCAATAGGTGTGCCTGTCAGGAGGTGCGGGCGAGGCTGGTCTGACGGTGTAAACCCCGTATGAATAGGAGTGAAGCTCGGGGACTGAAAAGACTGGGGAACCTGCTGCTGTGGAGATGTGAACTGAAAGCTCGGCTGTCCCAGACTCGATGGATCACTGGAATGCAAAGCCTGAGTCATGACAGAAGCAGGCGGAGGAACCCCAACTGTGATAAGGTGGCGCAGGAGATCCATGTACTGCTGCTGACTCTGTCGCTGCATCTCAACCTGTTGCCTCTGGATCTCAAGCTGCTGTCGCTGAAACTCGTCCTGACGAGCCTGAATCTGTGCAAGTGCTGCAGCTGTGTCCTGTGCCTGTCTCTGAATCTGCTGCTGCTGCTGCTCCTGTGCCTGGGTCAACCTCTCAAGAATAGCCACCATGGCTGGGTCTGAGTGGGAGGCTGAACCAGAACCACCGGCCTCGTGGTCGTGAGACCGAGGAGACCGGTACCTGGGGATGGGCTGATAGTCCTCATCTGTGCTGTCTGAAGTGACATCCTCAGGTATGTCAGCAGTCTGAGTCTCAAGGTCCGCGAGCTCTGCCTCAGCAAGCTCGTCAACTCTGGCGTCCTGCTCAGCTGCTGTCTCAGGAACATCTGGGCGCTCACGCTGTCCTGGTGCTGGGGCCTGATCTCTAGTAACAGAGGCCCAAAGCTGACGAATATCATAATCAGGGAATGCTGTAGTAGTGTTGGCTATCTCGGCCCTGATCTCTGGTGGCATCTGGATAGAAGATCTGATGATAAAGCAAATCCAGTGTGCATAGGGCAGCTGACGGTTACCCTTGAAGCCCTCAGCAATGGTGTCCTCCATCTCACTCAGAATAAGATCCCAGATGTCAAACTGTCTCTGTGAAAGGAGGTGGTGAACAACCCAAAGCTGCATACGTGTCAGTCCCTCTCTGTAGCCAAGTCTGGGGAGTAGAGTGCGTCTGAGTATAGCATCCAAGATTCTGGCAAGTGGCGTCAGGCTGGCAGGCGTACGACGTGACCCTTCGCCAAAAGGCTCGCGAAAGCAGGGTCGAACCAGGTCGGTGGGTGGCACTGAACCGCCGTGAGGGCGTCTGGGAGGTGGAGTCTGTCCATAGCACAACTGATGGATCCTCGTGTCAGAAGCTGGAAGTCTGAGGATCTCTCGAGCTCTGGAGCTGTACAGTCTGTGATCGCGGCCTCTGAAAGCAAAGTGTATGAACTCATGGGCAGGATCAATCCAAAGAGAAGCATAGAACTCCCTGACCCATGTGCCGCAGTATGCACCTGTCCGTCCAAGAAGATCTGACAAACCAGGTAGATAGGACAGGTGCGGACGAAGCTGCTCTCCCACAACATCAACCAGTGCCTCAAGTCGACATACCCTCTGAGGTCTGAAAGCAATACCACTGTCAACTAAGGCCCTGTAGAAATCCTCCTGAAGTGGGGTATAGAAACCCTCTGAAGCTCTGTGATCTCTGACAGGTGGAAACCATCGGCTGACTTCCACGAACCTCAACCCCTGCACCTGACGTGCTGAAGCACCCCTCAGGTCTAAGTGCTCGACCGGGGGTGACCCTCTAACTCTGGGAGGAGGTCGTGCTCCACGACGCTGGCCCTCTGGCCTAGGAGTCACCTGAGTACGAGCACGTGTGGAGCGGCGACGTGGTGGAGACTGAGCTGCCTGCTCCTCTGTATCCTCAGTGGCCTGTGGAGCCTCAGTAGCCTGGGTAGACTCAGTAGCCTGTGTAGCCTCTGTCTGTTCTGGGGGTGGATCTACTGACATCTGCTCGGATGGTCCAGTAGCCTCGGTACCCTCAGTGGCCTCAGTGCCGAGCTGTCGACCTTCAAGGTGAAAGCGACGCTCGCCTATATGTATGCCACTGCGTCTGCCACCTCTCTCTGCCTGCTCTGCAGCGTCTGCCACGGCCTGAGCAACCTCTGCCTCTGTAAGTGTCTTCTTCTTCTTTCTGGCCATTACCTTGATGCGCTTTCCACGCGCAATCTCAGACCGACGAGGAGGGCTGTCGTCCCCGTCACCAGGAGCACCACCGGCGTTCTTGCAACGCACCATGCTGTCAAACTGACTGAGAACCTCTGTAAGATGGTGAACTGTCACTCGAGAGGCTTGGCCTCAATCCATATCCGCAGGCTTGGCCTCGGATTCAGCAAACAGATCTGACCCTGACACACCGACTGACTCGCTGCACGACGGAATAGAAAGATATACTATAAGCACATATATAACTAAAAGATGCGAAACCCTAGAGATAGCAAGCATGTGAGATACGAAGTGAATCGAGACGCGAAGCTACCTCGGATCGGCGAAACGACGGTGAGAAGATGCGGTGACCTAGGTCGCGAGAATCCCCGAAATCGACGATCGAGCTCTGAAGGGACCGAGTCGAGATAATCAACGGATGATAACGGTCAAGGATAGCCCTAACAAAGGAAATGACGTGACTGGAATCGAAGAATCGAGCGAAACGTCACCTGAAGAACTAGGGCTTCGATCAAACCCTAGGTTAGGGTTTTGGTGAAAACCCTAGAGAGCTCGGGCGCAGAGATTGAAGAGCTAGGGCACGAGGTGGGGTGCAGGGAGGTGAGCTGCGGCGCTGGAGCGGCCCACGGCAGTGAATCAGGTCGCCGGCGGGGAGGTGGAGCACGCGGGGCGCGGCGGCGGCGCGGGCACCACGAGCACGGCTCGGGCGAGAAAGCGTGCGGGGTCGTGCGCGGGCGCGAGCAGGAGGGCGAGCGGGCTAGGCAGGAGCGGCGCAGCGCAGTGGAGACTTGCCGGCGGTGAGCACGACGGCGAGGAAGCGGCGAAACAGCGAGAGAAAACGAGCGGCGGCGGATTCGACTGGAGAGAAAAAGAAAACGCTGAAGACGAAAGGTTTTATGAGGGGCTCAGATCCGCTCGACGCGCGATCACCGGACGCGGTGGTCATTATGACCGGACGCAGTGGTGTGGCGTCCGGTCACACTCCAGTAAGCGCCTGGAGTGACCGGACGCGTCCGGTGTGGACTGACCGGACGCGGTCAGAGTCCGGTCGTTGAGAGCTCGGGAATTCATCGCGGAGCACCGGACGCGGTGGTGGTAGCCGGGACCGGACGCGGTGGTCGACACAGGCGCGTCCGGTGCAGCGTCCGGTGCTAGGTCTGGAATTGATCTTCTGGATGACCGGACGCGCTGGTGGACGGCGGGACCGGACGCGGTTGTGAAGCATCACTGCGTCCGGTGCAGCGTCCGGTCCAGCGTCCGGTCGCTGTTTTTCGCCTTCTTCGTTCCGAACTTCGACGCGACTTCTCCCAATCAAGTTCCAATTCAAAGAGACACAAATAAACACCAATTGGAACCTGATATGAGTGACCTCACTCAAACCCTTAAATTTTTTCAAAATATTTTGCCTTAGGCTAGTATTATTTTTAGGAAAATAGGCAATAAACACCCGAGGAGCAACGTATGGCCATGCAATAGAGTTTTTGGACCTTTTAGGAGCATCAAATGCTCTCTCTATCCATGGACGAACACAGAGGTTGCTCAAAGCTAAACCGAAAAGAAACGACAAACAAACAACCATGCATATGCAATGCAATACAAGAAAGTAAAGCTAGGTTGCTTGTCAAGTTTGATCCACGGTTAGGCTTCTTCACTCCTCCAAAGGAGGGTTATCGTAACCGTGTTAGCCAAGCCCTAAATGCATTGCGATAAAATAAACATGGCATATAATACAATGCAATGCAAGGGACAACACACGTTCATCTTTTAAAGTTGCTTGAATCAAGCACATTGAGTTCACTTCTTAGCCTACAAAAGGTAGCCTCATCCAAAGGTTTAGTGAAGATATCCGCTAATTGATTTTCACTTCGTACACCTTCTAGTGATATGTCATTTTTAGCAACGTGATCTCTTAGAAAGTGGTGGCGGATATCAATGTGCTTGGTGCGAGAGTGTTGTACCGGATTGTTAGCAATTTTAACGGCACTTTCATTATCACATAAAAGTGGCACCTTTTCAAGAACAATTCCATAGTCTAGAAGGGTTTGTTTCATATATAGGATTTGTGCACAACAAGCCCCCGCGGCAATGTATTCCGCCTCGGCGGTGGACAAAGCCACACTATTTTGCTTTTTAGATGACCAAGATACTAAGGATCTCCCAAGCAAATGGCACCCTCCGGATGTGCTTTTTCTATCAATTTTGCAACCGGCATAATCCGAATCGGAATAGCCAACTAGTTGGAATCTAGCTCCTTTGGGATACCAAAGACCAATGCTTGGGGTGTGCTTAAGGTATCTTAGGATTCTTTTTACGGCACTTAAGTGAGGTTCTTTAGGGCACGCTTGAAAGCGAGCACACATGCACACACTAAACATGATATCGGGCCTAGATGCGGTAAGGTATAGCAAGCTACCAATCATAGAATGGTAGAGAGTTTGATCAACCGGTTTACCTCCCTCATCTAGGTCGAGATGTCCATTTGATGGCATTGGGGTCTTGATTGGCTTGCATTCTTCCATCTTGAATCTTTTGAGAAGATCCTTGGTATACTTTTCTTGAGAGATAAAAATCCCTTCTCTCATTTGCTTGACTTGAAAACCAAGGAAGAATGTGAGCTCACCAATCATTGACATCTCGAACTCCTTCGACATCAATTCACCAAATTTCTTGCAATAATCTTCATTTGTTGACCCGAAGATGATATCATCAACATACACTTGACAAATGAAGATCTCCCCATGAAGCTTCTTGGTGAATAGCGTGGTGTCGACCTTCCCAATGGTGAAGCCCTTCTCAATGAGGAAGTCCCGGAGGCGCTCATACCACGCTCTAGGGGCTTGCTTGAGCCCATATAGCGCCTTGGACAACCTATAAACATGATTAGGATATCTAGGGTCTTCAAACCCGGGAGGTTGATTGACATAGACTAGTTCATTTATAAAACCATTTAAGAATGCACTTTTCACATCCATTTGATATAGTTTCATATCATGATGTGATGCATATGCAAGGAGGATACGAATGGCTTCAAGTCTTGCAACGGGTGCAAAGGTCTCTCCAAAATCAAGGCCTTCAACTTGAGAAAACCCCTTTGCAACTAGTCTTGCCTTATTCCTCACCACTATGCCTTGGTCATCTTGCTTGTTTCGGAACACCCACTTGGTTCCAATGACTCTTGCACCTTTTGGATGCTCTTCAAGTGTCCATACTTGATTGCGGGTGAAGTTGTTCAATTCTTCATGCATGGCATTCACCCAATCCGGATCTTGAAGAGCTTCTTCTACATTCTTAGGTTCAACACAAGAGACAAAAGAGTGATGTTCAACAAAAGAAGCTAGCTTTTGAGATCGAGTCATTACTCCCTTTGTAGGACTCCCTATGATGAGTTCTTGTGGATGTGCTTGAAGTAGAGGTGAATTTCTTCTATCAACCACTTGAGGAGGTGGATGGGGAGCTTCAACATCTTGAGCTTGTGCCTCGGCTTGTTCATGAGAGACATAAGTATCTTCATTTTCAACTCTCTCATTCTTGTCATCATCTTGAGGCATACGTGATGAAGATGGTGGATCAACAATTTGTACATCGTCATCATCATCTTTTGGCTTGATGTCTCCCACGGGCATGTTCTTCATGGCCTCCCTCAAGGGTTCATCACCTACATCATCACAATTCTCAATTGCTCCTTGGGAGCCGTTAGATTCATCAAATTCCACATCATATGTTTCTTCAACCAAACCGGTGGTATGGTTAAATACTCTATATGCTTTGGACTTTGATGAGTAACCAACAAGAAAGCCAATATCACAACGTCTTTGAAACTTCCCTAGGTGTTGAAGTTTCTTGTAGATGTAGCATTTGCAACCAAACACACGGAAGAATGAGACGTCCGGCTTCTTCCCATTAAGCAACTCATAGGGGGTCTTGCCAAGAAACTTTTGGAGGAAGAGGCGATTTGAAGCATAGCATGCGGTGTTGATTGCCTCGGCCCAAAACTTTTCTGGAGTGTTGTACTCATCTAGCATTGTTCTTGCAAGGGTGATCAAAGTCCGGTTCTTTCTCTCAACTACACCATTTTGTTGAGGAGTGTAGGTTGAAGAGACCTCGTGCTTGATTCCAATTTCATCACAATAAGCTTCAATGTTAGTGTTGTCAAACTCTTTGCCATTGTCACTTCTAATCTTCTTTATCTTGACTTCAAATTCATTTTGAGCTCTCTTTGCAAACTTCTTGAAGCAACTTGCCACTTCGGATTTGTCATGAAGGAAGAAGGTCCATGTATATCTTGAGTAGTCATCCACTATCACAAGACAATAGAGATTACCACCCAAACTTTTGTATGTTGTAGGCCCGAACAAATCCATGTGAAGAAGTTCTAGCACTCTTGATGTTGACATGAAAGCTTTGGTTGGATGAGTGTTTGCAACTTGTTTGCCCGCTTGACATGCACTACAAGGTTTGTCCTTTTCAAACTTCACATCCTTCAATCCTCTTACTAGTTCTTTCTTCAATAGCTTGTTGAGAGTGCTCATTCCAACATGTGCAAGCCTCCTATGCCAAAGCCAACCAAGTGAGGTCTTGGTGAACAAACATGTCATCAAATTTGCATCTTCGGAGGTGAAGTCAACAAGATAAAGATTGTTGTATCTAAAGCCTTTGAATATCACTTGCTTGTCATCTATCTTTGAAACTTCAACTTCATTGGGTGTGAACAAGCATTGGAAGCCAAGGTCACAAAGTTGCCCGACGGATAATAAGTTGAAACTCAAAGAAGCAACATAGAGCACATTTGAGAGTGAGTGATCATTTGATATTGCAATCTTGCCTATACCCTTGACTTTGCTCTTTGAATTATCCCCAAATGTGATCTTCTCTTGACATATCCCATTCTCTTCAATGGAGGTGAACATACGAGGATCACCGGTCATATGTTGAGTGCAACCACTATCAATAACCCAATGAGATCCACCGGTCTTGTAGTTCACCTACACACAAGAGATCAAGCTTTTTGTTTAGGGACCCAAACTTGAGAGGGGCCCTTGACTTTCTCAACTAGTGACTTGGCAACCCATATTTTCTTTGGCCTATTCTTGTTTGGGGGACCCAAAAACATGACTTTCATCTTTCCATTTGAATCTTTTCTTAGCATATAATGAGCATTGAAGGCAAAAGGTCTAGCATGCTTGGGCAAGGGTTGTGGTGGTGGAGTTTTGCATTCATGAGCAAAGTGACCTTCTTGACCACACTCAACACATCTCTTTGGCTTGGGCTTTGACTTGCTTTGTTGTTGAGCTTTTGCTTTCTTCTCTTGATTTGCCAAGTACCCAATGCCACTTCTATCCATCTTCATTACGGTGTTCATGAGAAGCTCACTTTGCAAATATTGACCTCTTGTGAACTTGCTTAGGCCGGTCTTGAGATGCTCTTTTTCTTGCTTGAGTTTCTTGTTCTCTTCAATGAGTGACTCATTTGTTGTTTGCTTCTCAAGAGCCATTAAACCTTTAAGCTTCTTGTTCTCATTTGCAAGCTTCTCATTCTCACACTTGATCTTGGCATAATCATCATGGTTGCATGACTCAACCACACTCTTGCCTTTGCTACTAGAACCTTGCTCAATGCTTTCAAAGATCAAATCATCACATGATGTAGCTATATCACACTTAACAACATTGTTAGTAGCATCATGTGTCTCAAGAGCAAGTTCATTAGCAACCACAAGACTATCGTAGTCAATTTTCAATGTGGTGTATTTGTCTTTTAAAGAGTTATGTCTAGTGATGAGCTCATCATGCTTCTTCTCAAGTTTATCATTTTGATCTTTAAGCTCTTTATTAGAGGTTTTGAGCTCCTTGAGAGTGGAAGACATAACTTCATTTTGATCTCTAAGCTCACCACTAGTCTTTTGAGCATTTTCAAGCTTAGATGAGAGTGATTCATTTTCATTTTGAAGATCATCATTTTCACTTCTAGTCCTTCTTATGATTTTAGTGTATTTGTTTAGCAATTTTACAAGTTCATCATAAGAAGGAGCATCATATTCATCATCACTATCACTATCATCATCATCACTATCATGATTTTGTACCTTTCGTTCGCCCTTGGCCATAAGGCATAGGTGAGTAGTGGACGATGATGGTGAAAGAGGCGGTGAAGATGGTGGTGAAGATGTCGGTGAAGATGATGGCCCCATAACAAATGCGGCAACTTTCTCTTTCTCATCATCGCTCTCATCTTCGGAGGAATCACAAGATGATTCAATGTCGGTGAGCCAATCACCAACAATATATGCCTTTCCTCCCTTCTTCTTCTTGTAGAACTCTTTCTTCTTGCCATCCTTCTTCTTGTATGACTTGTTCTTCTTCTTCTCATCTTCTTCATCACTTGAATCATCTTTCTTGCCCTTGTTCTTGTTCTTGTACTTGCCTTTTGGTGGTCTAGGGCATTGATGAGCTAGGTGGCCAAGTTCACCACAATTGTAGCAATCCATCTCCGAGATGGGCTTTCTCTTGCTACTTGTGAAGAATTTCTTTTTCTTGCCATCGAACTTGATGCCACTCTTGTTGAGCTTCTTTAGCATCTTGGTGGTCTTTCTCACCATGAGTGCAAGTGATTCATCATCGACATCACTTTCACTTGAGCTTTCTTGCACCATCATGGCTTGGCCCTTCTTCTTCTTCTTGTCATGGCTAGCTTTGAAGGCCAAGTCTTTCTTCTTGGAAGATGATGAGCCCTCTTCCGGAGTGATGTGCATGTACATCTCATGAGCATTGATCTTCCCCAATACTTGTGTCGGTGTTGCGGTGGAGAGATCACTTTGATGGAGCACGGTGACAATGTGACCATACTTCTCAACGGGAAGAACACTCAAGATCCTCCTTGCAACATCCGATTGGCTCATTTGAGTGAGCCCAAGAGCATTGAGGTCCTCTACAAGAACATTCAAGCGAGTGTACATGTCATTAGCACTTTCTTTGGGAAGCATCTCAAAAGAATTAATTTTCTTTAAAGCAATATGATAGCGTTCCTCACGCTCACTCTTAGTTCCCTCATGGAGAGCACAAAGATTCTCCCACAAATCATGAGCGTTCTTTGCATTACGCACACGATTGAAGATATCTTTGCCTAAGCCCCGGTAGAGTGCATTTTTTGCCTTTGCATTCCACCGGTCGTACTTCTCCTCGTCGCCAATGGGGTTTGCGGGATCCTTGATAGCGGGAAGCCCTTGGGTTGCGGCTCTAAGGCACCCGACATCTATGGCTTCGAGATACGCCTCCATGCGGATTTTCCAATATGGAAAATCATCCCCCTCAAAGGTGGGAGGTGGTCCTTCCCCGTTAGACATCTTGCTCTAGGCGGTAAAGCCTAAATAAGGAGCAACACGGCTCCGATACCAATTGAAAGGATCAAGATGCCCAAGAGGGGGGGTGAATTGGGCTTCTCTAAAAATTAATTGCAAGAATTAAATCCTACAAGCTGGAATTCACCCCTAGTGCCTACTTGTGTTCCTAGAGAGTCTATCGATAAAAAGTTTTGCACCCTAGTTTCCAATCCTAGTCTAGCATGGCAATTCTAGGAATGTAAATCAAGCAATGAAAGTAAATACGAGAATGTAATTGCTTGAATGTAAAGGGGCAAGAAAGGATCAAGATGCCCAAGAGGGGGGTGAATTGGGCTTCTCTAAAAATTAATTGCAAGAATTAAATCCTACAAGCTGGAATTCACCCCTAGTGCCTACTTGTGTTCCTAGAGAGTCTATCGATAAAAAGTTTTGCACCCTAGTTTCCAATCCTAGTCTAGCATGGTAATTCTAGGAATGTAAATCAAGCAATGAAAGTAAATACGAGAATGTAATTGCTTGAATGTAAAGGGGCAAGGAACACGGCGATGTTTTTCCAAGGTATCGGAGAGTCGCCACTCCCCACTAGTCCTCGTTGGAGCACCCGCGCAAGGGTGTCGCTCCCCCTTGATCCGCGCAAGGATCAAGTGCTCTCTACGGGTTGATTCTTCGACACTCCGTCGCGGCGAATCACCCAAAACCGCTCACAACTTGAGTTGGGTCATCCACAAGCTCCGCCGGATGATCACCAAACTCCCAATCACCACCAAGCCGTCTAGGTGATGGCGATCACCAAGAGTAACAAGCTAGAACTCTCACTTGACCACAACGAGCCCAAATGAGGAGGTGGATGCACACTTGCTACTCTCTCTAATCGCTAGTGAGGAGCTCTCAAGCTTTGATTCTTAAATCTCTATCCTCACTTGTGCTCTTGCACTCCCTTGCACTCTAAAGGGTTTTCTCAGATGTTTGAATGGGCAAGAGACCTCTAAAAGAGGTGGAGGGGTTGTATTTATACACCCCTCAAAGAAAACGAACCGTTATGTTCTGACACGGGCTGACCGGACGCGCCGGTCGAACTGACCGGACGCGCCGGTCGCCCGTAACGGTCAAAACGCGATTTTGAACTGAACCACCGGACGCGCCGGTCAGGGGTGACCGGACGCGTCCGATCGTGCAAGGGTGCTTACTGTACTCGCACCGGACGCGAGGCCGCGTCCGATGGCTGATGACCGGACGCGTCCGGTCCTCTCTGGACCTTACTGGACTGTGACCGGACGCGCCGATCACAGCCAGGTCGCGTCCGACGGGCGTTCTCCCCAGGTGACACGTGTCGGTTGCTGACCACCGCGTCCGGTCCTCGCGAGGACCGCGTCCGGTGATCAGGGCCGAACACTAGCCGCGGTAACGTACACACCGGACGCGTCCGGTGCTCCCGAAGACCGCGTCCGGTCACTAGAAGACAGCCCGAAACTATCCGAAACGCGTTGCAACTTCAACCAAGTTGCTTCCAACTGAACTTTGAGCTATTCTAGGGTTGCCTAGCGCCAAGTTTAACAAGTGTGCACCACACCTAAACATAGGACTCGCCTAGGTCAAGCTACCCATTCATGCCCCCCTTTATAGTACGGCCAAAAGAGAAAAACGAAGATCCTAACGACTATTCCGAATGTGTCTCAACACCTCGACATCCGGAACTAACCGTCCTTAATCTTGACGTCACTCTTTTGAAAACCGAAACGATTTCCATCAAGGGACACGAATATCATGGTGCCCAAAGCAGTTAACACCTTCATGACCTAACTTACCAAGGTTTCTGCAAAACACACGTTAGTCATGGTAACAAAGTGTTGTCATCAATTGCCGAAACCAAACCTTGGGGCCTAGATGCTTTCAAACTTGATAAGCTTATCCAATTAGACTAGGTTAAAACTTTCGGATAATACCAATCACAATATTAAAATGTGGCAAGGTTAAAAAGGAGACATGCTTTATAAAGGCATTTTATATTTGTAGTGGTATGATATCTCAGTTGAACGGAAGCTTTCTTACTACTCAACAAACCCTATCATCTTTATATTACTCATTTTCAGCTGTAACATGGTTGGACGAAAGCTTCCTCACCATCTAAACAAACTCTATCATTTGCAAAGAAGAATGTGCACCCTATTTCATAGGATATACGCTTCCCTCAAAGCACAGTGAAGTCTCCGTAATGCTTGCTGATGTATTTTTACAACACCCATCAACATAAAAAGGATATATGGGGTTCTCTACAAGTGTTATAGAGTTTTCCACTTACTTAATTGGGAACCAACAACCTTATAAGGTTGACGTATGCAAACCAACAAATACAAGAACTAGTCACATGACCAAAGTATAGCAAAGGTTAAAAAGGGGACATGCTTTTCCAAGGATCTCTCTCCATTTATAGTGGTATTGTGATTGGACGGAAGCTTCCTCGCTATCTCAACAAACCCTACCCTTTCTGTAAACATGCAAGACAAACTCGGCACCTAATTTTACGCCATGCATCCCATGTTCGTCCGGTACAAGCAGAAATTGCGCGCCAAATCTGCATGCTTTCCTTGTCATGTCTGTGCCGTGACTCACCCGTGTCACCACTGTAAAAATTGTCCTCTATGGGTGTTTGGAAATTTTCACTCATGCTTAACTAGGTATCATCAACCTGATAAAATCAAATTATATAACTATAGTGAGGTTTTTTCCCATCATAATGATATTGCAATTGCACGGAAGTTTCGTCACCGTCTCAATGAACCCATCCTATCTATCTGTCCATAGTGATATTGCGGTTTAATAAAAGCTTCCTCATCATCCCAAGTCTCAACATGCCCTATCGTAAATGTGCGCCCTATTTTACAACACCCATTGGTATAGAATACACATGTCCCTGCAAGTGAGGAAGTAGAAAGGTTGTCCTCATGCTTGATCGCAGAACATCAACTTGATAAGCTTACCCAAGTAGACAGGGTTACGACTTCGGACACTACAAAACATGAGTGGTTTTTTGACATTCTACATACAACTTTTTATTGTCACTAGGTCGAAGTGCCTAAAACAGAATGTCATAAACCTGGTGATATAATGACATTCTGACCTGTTGTCATGCTAAATACGTCAAAAAACCACACATTTCTTATGGTGGGATAATACCAGTCACTAGATCAAAATGTAGCAAGGTTAAAAGAAAGAGTCATGCTTTATAAAAGACCTTTTTATATTTGTAGTGCTATATATGTCAAACACAAGCTTTCTTACTATCTCAACAAACCCTATTATATTTACACTATTCATTCATTTTTGGCTGTAACATGGTTGGACAGCTCATGACCCCAATAAAACTCTTATCATTTGCTTATGTAAGAGAAATGTGCACCCTATTTTGTGGGATACACGCTTTTCTAAGAGCATCATGAAGTTTCCCTTGATGAGGCATTTTTATAACACCCATATAAGCAAAAAAAAATTGATATTATATACCGTCAATAAGTTCTACGAAGTTTTTCACCTGCTTGATTAGGGACCATCAACCTTAAATAAGGTTGATAAGGTTGATGTATGCAAACCAATAAAAATCAAAACTAGTCACATAGCCAAAGTATAGCAAAAGGTTAAAAATAAGCCACACTTTTTCAAAGATCTCTCTCCATTTATAGCGGTACTATGATAGGACCGAAGCTTCCTCGCTATCTCAACGAACCTTACCCTTTCTATAAATGTGCAAGACGAAACTTGGCACCCAATTTCACACCATGCATCCCATGTGCATCCGTTCAAGCGGAAATCGCGCGCCAAGTCTGCATCGTTTACCACGTAAGGATTTTCGTCCTTCCTCGCGTGTCGGTGTCGTCAGACGTCACTCATCCGTTTCATCCATCCCATGGCTCCTCCGGCTGCTGACAAGTGGGTCCACACAGCAGAACTCGGTGGGCTACGGCCCAGACGCGAGCCAGGCCCAAACCAAGCCCAGCAAGCCACCTCTCCCTCTACTGAAAAGAGAGCGCGCCCGCCGCCAGCTTGTTCGGTGCTCCGTCTCCCACGGTTGATTGGATTGCTTGCGCTTGGCAGCCAAGACCAAGAGTCCAATCCTTCGTGTAATGTGGGCGCAGAGATAAATCTCCAGGATTTACGCGCCTGCAACTTATCCATCTATATATATCCGGGGATTGTGGGTTTAGTCCGCTTGTTTTGGCGGTTGGTTGGTTCTTGGACTCCTCTCTTGTTCTGTCTCGTTCTTGCGAGTCGCCAGGGGACTGTCTTCGGTTTCCAGGTTTTTATTTTGAGGGAACAGGAGGGGCCAAGACCCCTACTGAGATTTTATTAAAACAAGAAAACAGTCAAAGGGTAACCGAGGGACTCTCTTCGGTTTCCAGGTTCTTTAGCTATCGAATTCCGTTGTTCCCAGTCTCCTCTCCTCCAAAGATCGCTTCTTTCTCGTGGCGCGGTCTCGACGGATTGCTGATCTTCTTGGGGTTTTATTCTTAATCTGCCCTGATTTGACCTTCAGGGAATTGAGAGAGGAGACGCCCGTCGATCAGGGAGGAGAAGTCATGGGGTCGTGGTGCTCCAAGGAGAACACGCCGGGGGGCAGGCAGCCGCACGATCACAACCACAATCAGAATCACAACAGCAGTGCCGCGAGTAAAGGGGGCAAGAATCGGTACGCCAACTTCGGCGATGATTACCACACTCTGGAGCAGCTGAGCTCGATCAGTTCCCTTCAGTGTTTAAATCTGTGCTGCTTCTTGGTTCTTGCAATGCTGCCTAGTGCTGGTACATTCAGAAGCTGTGGGTTGATTCGGTTTTGTTGGATGGTTCTTTGTTGGTGTCAGATTAAGAGATTATTGCACTTATCCTCGTGTTTACATACATATTATTATAAGTTAGATTACTGGGAGGCGAAGGAGGTTTATAGTATTATTTGATTAGATAGATAATTGTAGCTGTCAAAATAGTTGTATTGTTATTCTTTGATGGTTCTTAAATGCCTCAAGGTTTGCAAGTGTCTTGATCCTTTAATCTTTTGATTTAAGTTATTGTGCTGACTGTTGTCATCAAAGTATAGGGAAATTAATAATGTGATCAGGGAGGTCCGATATGCACCTAGTTGTTTCCTGGGGATATCATTTATGAATGATGACATTAAGCATCACATTGTTACCAGTGAAGTTGCCTTTTTGAACCCCTTTACCTTGTGCCTTTGCACCCAAGGAATTTTCTTTTATTAATCTGATATGACTCAAGGTTCCATTCAGTTACACTGTACCTTTTTGTGATGTTATCTTCTTGCCCTCTTTAATCTAGGTTACCAATGCCCTTGCACATGCTGGTCTGGAGTCCTCTAATCTGATTGTGGGGATTGATTTCACAAAGAGCAACGAATGGACAGGTATGTTTGTGCCTGATCAGCTCTGCGAGACGTAACTATGTGAACTCATGCAAGAGTTGTTTTACTTTTTCTTCTTTTCTTCTTTCTTCCAACAGAATTTCTGATCTGTTTGTAAGCGCAGGCAAAGTGTCCTTCAACAACCGGAGCTTGCACGCAATGGGAAACACTCCAAATCCATATGAGCAGGCCATATCCATCATTGGGAGAACCCTCGCACGATTTGATGAGGACAACCTCATACCATGCTTTGGATTTGGCGACAGTCAGTTCTAACCTGCCTCAGTTCAGTCTTTTTGCATAAATAAAAATGCAGATATGTAATATCTAAGTTTCATATTGCAGCAACTACTCACGATCAATCTGTATTTAGCTTCTACCGTGATAACCAACCATGTGATGGCTTTGAGCAAGCTCTTGCTCGGTATAGGGAACTTGTTCCGCAACTTAATTTGGCTGGTTGGTGCACCATTGCTTGTTTTAAGCTTCACATATGACAACATAGTAAGATTCATTTGGCTCATGTGTGATGAATAATGCTTAACAGGTCCAACTTCGTTTGCGCCAATCATTGAGACTGCTATTGGAATTGTTGATAGTAGTGGTGGCCAGTATCATGTCCTGCTTATAATAGCAGATGGACAGGTTTGTTCGATAACTCGTATTCAGTTTCTGTTGTATAATCGTAATTCCTATCCTGAAGAATTCGTCATGATGACGTGTTATTCCCTCTAATATTCTGGCTATGGTTTTCTTTTGAATTTTCCAGGTTACACGCAGCGTTGAAGCAGGCAATGGTCAGTTGAGCCGACAGGAAAGGGAGACCATAGATGCCATTGTGAAGGCTAGGTAACCATACGCCAAATGTTTCTGTGATTAAGACTGCTCTTGACTTACCATGAACTAGTGCTTTGGTCATACTGAGCTTTTATGTCTCAACACTGAATCCATCAATGAAGTGACTACCCACTTTCAATTGTGCTTGTTGGTGTTGGGGATGGGCCATGGGACATGATGAGGAAATTCGATGATAACATACCTTCCCGCGCATTCGACAATTTTCAGGTAAATTGTTTAGTCGTTCTCTGGAACCATGGCACATTGGCACCCCATGTTTTGATCAAACATGCATGAGAAACACTAATTATGCTGGTGGAATGGAATGCAGTTTGTGAACTTCACACAGATCATGTCAAGGCCTATACCCGCCAGCAAAAAGGAGGCAGAATTTGCTCTTTCAGCGCTGATGGAGATTCCAGAACAATTCAAGGCAGCACTGAACCTCCAGCTTCTTGGGTATTTTCTTGTCCACCAGTCAAAACCTTCCTCATACCTGGAAATTCGAAACATCCCCTGTTTATCTCTGTTTATCACTGTAAGTAGTCATCAAGTTTGTTTTTACATGTTTCTTGGGCAGGAAACGAAGAGGATTCCCGAACCGGCTAGTGCTGCCTCCACCTGGGAACGGTGGGCTGAAATACTCTGGATGGTCAGCTGTAAAACCGATCGAATCCACTAGCTACGCATCAGCGCCTGAGAAGCCATCTGCGCCTCGACAGGACAGTGACATAGGTGATCCACAGGTATGTTTCAGTGTTATTAATTATTATTATAGTAGAGACAATGAAACATTAATGTGGATATGGTTAGGGAGTAGAGACAATGATGAAGCATGAATGTTTTTACCTCATGCTGGAGTGCTGAACTCCTCTCCTGCATGCAGACCTGTCCAATCTGCTGGAGCCAAACGAAGAACCTTGCTTTCGGGTGTGGGCATCAGGTACCAGATCGAACGGCTTGGAAACACTCGCTGAATTTTTCTTTCTTTATGTGACGGTGTCACTTCATCAGCTATGAATTGGTAATATAACCAATGATGCTTTTCTGAAAAAAATGCAGACTTGCTCTAACTGCGCGAAGGATCTGAAGGTGTGCCCCATATGCCAGAGGGCGATCTCCACAAGACTGAAGCTCTACTGAAACAAAGCCCTTGAGAAGAGAAGCTCATAGGAAATCATCATCAGTTGAAGCGGGGACAGAACTTTAGAGACGATTAGATATTATACTATAGGAGGTTATGCAAATTAGCAGCAGGAAGACTGTAAATAGAGAGTTTTTATGATGAATGCTCAAACCTTTTTTCGAAAACTATGAATGCTCAAACTAAAATACTTTGTGTGGTTATGGCATGCATACAGTTGGTTAACAAAGTTAAAGGAATGGTCCATGTCGTCAAATGATATGATGTTCTTTTTAGCCTATTATATAGTTCTTGTTCCTATATTCATGCCAAAATAATATAAATAAATAATATAGTGAAGGAACCCACGTACGTGCATACCTGAGAGCAGGTGATGAGTGAATGCGTGCCTGCCTGCTTCTCTCGTCTCCTCTCCTTAAGAAAGAGCGCGAGCTTGCATGGAAGGAGATGGAACTGCTGCTGAGCGCTGAGGCAATGCAAGCAACCTGCATGACTCCCCCAACGTCAACCGGGAGGCACGCCATAGACACGATGGCGTTGCTTCTCGGATGGCATTCAGGGAGCCAGGCAGCACGAGCCGCCACGAAAGCGCGCAGCTACACACCTCATGCTGTACATATAAATGCATATTGTGACATAGGCATACAGATGAGTCAGGACATACCTTGAGACCACGACGACGACACAATGCTTTGGCAATTGCCATCCATGGCGTGCTCTGTATCCTACGCGAACGTCGTACGCAAATCCATATGCGATGCTGGTGGCCAGTGCAAGGAGCCAGAGGCCCTGCTTGGCCACCCCGGGTTCGATCCCGGTGACCGCGGTATTACTGTTCACCGTGAACAGTAATGAGGAGAAAAGGCTCTCCGTTTCAAAAAAAAAAAATGCGAGCAAGCACGCACTAATGGATAGGGCGGCTAGCTTTGGGCATCCAATCCAAATCCATGCTGTATCCTGCATATATGATACAAGTGTTGTAACCTACTCCCTCCATCCTAAATTACAAGACATTCAAAAATCTTGAAGAGTCAAAGGATCTTAAATTTGATCAAATTTATATGATAAGATAATAATATTTATGACACCAATTAAGTATCATTATATTCTTCATTAATTATATTCTCATAGTATATATATTTGATGTTATAAATTTTTATAATTTTTTTATAATTTTAGTCAATCTTAAGATATTTTGACTCTCCGAATTTTTTGAAATGTCTTATAATTCGGAATGGAGGGAGTAGATGGTGACGGACGCGCGCGGCAATGTCTGTCAGTCTGTGTGCTCTACTGCTCTCTGTGCTGGTGGTGGGATCGCGCGCGCGGGCGCGGCCAAAAGGTCGCAGCTGGGAAGGGTACGTACGGTGCCGGGGCTCTGGAGTCTGGACCCCGCCGGGATGCCGGGAGAGCCCGGGCAATGCCAGCGACCAGCGCGCAGTCCAGCTGAGCGGCCGGCGGCATGCATGCATGCTTGTGAGCGCGGTGAGCCGGCCGCCGCGAGCCTGCGCGTTGCGTGGCTGTGGCTGCACCAGCAGTCCAGCACCAGCCGCGAGTAGCACGGCGTCGTGCTGGTCAACTGTTGTACTAGTTTGCAATGGCAATGCAAGCGGCAAATGCAAACGTAGGGCAGGGCAGGTAGGGCCGGTACGCAGCCTTGCCTAGGTAGGCGACGATTCCTCCACTGACTTACAGGTCAGCGCTTGCTTTTGTCCGATCCGCTTCCCATCGCCCGGGCCGGGCCGGGGGGGGGGGGGGGGGGGGGGGGGGGGGGGGGGGGGGGGCTCAGGGGCGGCTCAGCGATTCAGATTCATTTCAGGGACGACGACAAGCTCGATCCGACACTGTTACTGCTACCGGCCGATGGCAAGCAAAGCAAAGCAAGCAAGGCGTGTTTTGGGCTTTTGGGACGTACCACTACATACGCGTACGTGGTGAAGTAGTTTAGTCAACCTGGTCTGCGTGAAAAGATGAAACTAGCAGTCTGTTACAGGATGCTAATCATGCAAGCAACTCAGGTCCTCAGGCCAGCATGGTGCAGCGCGTGCGCAGAGCACGGGCTGCACGGCACAGGACTTTGGGACGTGCCATACCATGCAAGCCATTTGAGAATGGGTCATGCATGGCACGACCTCTTGGCATGGCTCAAAACATGACATGGCACATGAAATTTTCGGCAGAGCTGGCATGGTACCAAGCGAGGGTACCGTCGTGCCTAGAATCTCGGTACGATGAGCATCGCGCACGGTATGACCCGTGTTTTGGATCGTGCTAGCTTGATCCGCCATGGTACCAAAATGGCATGTAAGTGCGCGTTTACCATGCTTCGGGTAGAATTGCCTTACCTCTCTTCTAATCCTCAAAGGTATCATGAAAATCATCAGAACTTTCATAAAACGGTACATACAAAAAATATTTTCCTATGTCATTGGCGAGCAAATATAATCTATGGATTGTGCTTGCGCTGGTACGACACGAAGACAAGCCATTGACCAGGATCGTGCCAAATCCCAAACTTGATGTGCCAGCACACGGCAGGAGCAGACCTATAGGGTATGTAAAGGTGGGCCACAGTATGCCCTGTGGGGCAGCCAAGTCTTTTTTTACTAATAAATAAATCGGCATACTTATATAAAATAGTTACAACTTAAGGCAATAGCGAGCAAGTAGTCTAACGGGTGTGAACTTTGACTTCTATAAGTAGGATAGGAGAATTTGCAAGTTCAATTCTTTTCCTGTTTTCTCCGTCGTGCATAATCTACAGTTATTTTCTTGTTTTCTAAGTCATTAAATTTTTATTTTCTTAGTCGATCTATAGTTATTTTCTATTTTTTTATCCTCTGCAAATAAACTATGGCACTTGTGCTATAGTTATCTTTTCTTTTCTACCACAGCTTTTTATTCTTTACATTACAAATTAGTATAGTATACTTGCTCAGCGATGCATGATGTGCGCTGAAGAGGGTGGTTACACGGCCTTTTTTTTCAATTGCTCCAAAAAAAAAAGTGGAACCCACTCGCCATATGCTATGCGTCTAGAAAACATGGAGGCGGGTCAAACATGCTAATATAGAAGTTGTGTTTTGGTAACTAAAATGAACAATGAAAGCAAATGTTTGTTCTTTTATAAAACAATTGAGGTTTTGTTTCGGTCACTAAACTAAATAGGCTCCTCTAATATCATAGATAGAAACATTTAGTGACGAATTGAGCTATTGTCATCTCATATTTGGCATAAAGATCTAATGTGTTGCTAATATATGTAGTCACTTTTTTTAAACAATGGAAGTTTTGTTTTGGTCACTAAACTATTTGCATTTCATCTAAACTATTTGTCGTCAGTTTTACCAACTTGCATAAGATATATTTTGTGGAGCATACGACTATGTGGTAAAATTCTAGGCCCCCCGCTTGATGCGTGGCATCAAGCACGAGAGGACCAAGAGCCTGTCGTGCCATTAGACCCAATCATGAGACATCCAACCCGTCCCGCTAAAAAAAAAAAGACCTACCCGACGGGTACGCTGGCCTAACAGGCTCTGGTCATGATTTTGGAGGCCTGACCCGACCTAACCCAGAGTAAAAAAATTTGAGACATGGTTCCAACCTGCCAGCTCGATCTACTGGTGCGTCTGATCGGGCTAAGGTTCCGACCAAAGATTTTGATCCGATATTTTTTTCTCTCGGTCTCTCCATGCTGTGCGTGTGCTTGTTGTCTCTCCTAATCTCCTCTCCTGCTGGGCCGGATGGGGAACTGTCGGCCCATGGACTGAAACGGATCCATCGTCCATCCCCTTGTATCAGCCGGTCCAGCCCTACGGCACACATGCTGCCCAAAGTGCCAGCGCTGCGATAAATAAGGAAAGATAGATCCACTTACACAGCGAAAACTAAAAAAAAATTCTTAAAAATAAGGAGGGAAATCAAAGGACCGGCCAAAATGAAAGACCAAAGTAAACAAAGCTAAAAGAGGAACAAATCACCTACTCCAGCTACCCTCCCTCCATGGACTGACTGCGGTCGCTCCCTTTCTTTCTTTCTTTCTTTCTTTCTTTCCTTCCTTCCTTCTTTCTTTGTGGAGGAAAAAAAAAAAGGAGAAATGGAGACGCATCGCATGGCACGGCCTTCATTTATCTGTGTTCCTGGAACGAATACCATCGCAGCATGCCCTTTTATAGCAATAGCAGCAGGGTAGCAGTATGGCCTGGTGGTGGCCAGCTCACGGCGTGGCGCCAGTCCCGCTCCGCCCCGCGCCATCTCCGCTGCGACGAGCGCTCCCGCCCACCCGCTGCCATCGACGATCCCATTCCCACCTGACCAGGGGGTGCCCGGCCGCCGCCCCATCGGCACTTAATGTTCTTTCGATCGTTCCATCTCGTCTCCCTCTCGCTCGCCATTAACGGATTCACCTCCTCCTTCATCCCTTCCGGCTCCCGAGACCCCGCGGACGGGACGGGACGGCCATAGATAGATCACATTCTGCAGTTGGATCGTCGATCGATCGGCTGCCGGCCGTCGGCAATATAATGGGGGCGCGTGAAGCTTGCGATCAGGAGGATCGAGAACGAGACGAGCCGGCAGGTCGAAGCGGCGGAACGGGCTGGTCAAGAAGGCGTACGAGCTGTGCGTGCTCTGCGACATCGACCTCGCGCTCCTCATGTTCTCCCCCTCCGCACGCCTCTCCCACTTCTTGCATGGTTTCACTACTTGTGGTACATATGCATACGCTGTTGCATGCATTGCGTGCAGGCTGTTGGAGCCGCCGGACCCTGCCTCGTTAGCCTCCACGACCGACGACATCAACGCCTGGGAGAAGTTCCTCATGGACGTGCTCGCTCGCGTCGTCCAAAGGAAGGTAATGCATGCATGGCGATTGGCGATCCAGCTTAACTACTACGCAGGGATAAATAAATAATCCTTCTGAATTCCTGTGATCTGCAATTGCAACTTCTGAATTGTGTGTTTGTGTTGCCCAAACCAACAACGAGGAGTGTTTGTGTTTCCCTTGCAGATCGAATTTCCTGTTGAGCATGAGCAATCATCACATGGCCCCCCTCGATCCGGCAGCACCTGCTGGGACGACAGTCCAGGTATACACATGAACTCTTCTTTGATTGTTTGGCCAAAGTTTTCATTCGTCCACACAACCTTGCGTCGTTGCAGCTGCAGGGGCCAAATGAGGCGCCGGCGATGTACGTCCACCACCCGGACGACGACGCGGAGGGCATGGCCGCGTTCGCCGGCGACGACGCCACGCTGTGGGCCGCCGCCGCCAGCGACGGGGGCTCAGGTGACCCCGGCCACCACATGTTGCTCGGTGCTGCTGCATCTGCCGATCCGTTCATCTACCTCAGGTAGACAGGTACGTACGTACGTACTACACGTGCCCGATCGACGCGCCGGCGGCGTGCACGTACCTATACGCCGTCACTGGAACTTCGTTCGCTCTCTCCGTCGTCTCAGAGACCAGCAGGACCTGTACGACGCCACCTCGCAGATGCTCGGGCTACCGGATTAGGCGGCAACGCCGACGCCGAGGCGTGGCGGCAGGCGTACGCCTGCACCGAGCTTCTCCCCACGCTCATCCCCGCCACCAGGGCCTTCCCTCTCACGATGCCGCCGGTGAGCCGTGGCGCATGCATCCGTTTCGTCACCACGGCAAGGCTGCCGCTAATGCGTTTGTTTCCTTGTTGGTTCCTGCTGCAGCACTGCCTGGGGCCGGACGACGAGCAGTTCCTGGCGATGCAGGACGGGCGCGGCATGGTGACCGCGCATCAGCAGCAGGTGGAGGCGTCGGCATCAGCATCGGCGTCGGTGAGCTGCTCCTACGTGCCCAGCGACGACACCGGCACGCCGGCGATGGCCTACGGCAGCGCCGTGCCACCCGCCAACGTCGCCTGACCTGTTACCTGACACGACCTACATTCTGTTGACAGCACAGTATGTATACGTATATCAGAATCACTAGAGCGAATAATTTCATCATAGCTGAGACAGTGGCGCACCTGTGCTGACAAAAGGAAACAAAACAAAACAAAAAGATGGCTCAGACGCGCACAGACATGACAGTAAAATCCAAGAACAAGATCATGCAGTCTGTTGCAGATCAGAACGAATGATCGAATCCTTCTCAGAAGTTTCTTCGCAGATACGGGCGAGTAGACGATTCTTCTTCTTCCAACTCACGAATCCGAATGGCACCTGAAGAATGCAGTGCAGCAGCCAGGAGAGACGACACACGGCACAGCGCAGGAAGGGAAGATCCATGTAAAGCCGCGCAGTGCGGCGTCAGCTTTCGCCGTCGCTGACAAAAGCAGGGCCTGCACCAAAGAAAAGCCATGGACGACTCAGGAATGTTCCTTCCTGTTGGAGATCTCGCATCAAATCCAGGACGGTTTTCTGTCAGCACATATGGGTTCCTTAGTCATGAATTAACCCCATACCTGCCTTTATTTCGAGACGAAACCGGTCCAGGAGCGCCTTTGTTTTGGGCATGGCTAAGCAACTTGCCCTTGTTTCCTTCCTTCCTTCCCATCTCTCCACCCACAGCAATACAGCATGCTTCTCATCTCACCTCCTCATAGTTTGACCTGCTTTCCGGTTTTGAACTTGAGGACTTCATTAACAGGAAGATTGCATGACCTTCCAATGATTGTGAGTTTGTGGCACATTTCATTACTTCATCTCACCTTGGCCAATTTTAAAAACTGCACGAGGAAAACATGGACAGGTGTTCCTGCAGAATGAACCACTGACTGATTCACTGGCCATGTACTAGTGGGAAGAGCACATTCCAAGCCGCTGTCTGAACATGCCAAGCCACAAACATGAAACATCGAGCATCAGACTAGTATTTGTTAGTGCCAAGAATAACCCAAGCTTTACCTTTGTCCACCTCAAGAAATATGCTTTTGTGAGATAAAGCAGACCCCAATCAATTGCCGGCAGCCGGCAACGCTGCCCCACTCCACACCTTTGCTCGAAGCAGCTCTGGTTTTTCAATGGCGGAACACGAGACAGTGGCCCCACGCCCAATTTTCAAATGCCTCTCTTTTCTCCCTCTTTATTTGAAGGAGGTGCCACCACTAGGCTCGATCAGACTCCTTTTAACTCCATCACTCCATTCCCTGGCTCTCGTTGTGGTTCTTGCTGTCTAGCTTGCTTTCCCCATTAAACCTCTCTACACTCTTGAGCTCCTCGTCTTTGCCTTGTTGGACTTGCTAGTGGTGGTGCTGCAGAAATGGGCACTCCTTACCACCTCCAATCCCCAGGAACCATCAGAAAAAAACTAATGAAGATGAAGCAGCTGCCACTGGCGTTGCCACCCCCGCCGGTTGATCCGTCCAAGGTAATCGAGCAGCCACCAGCGCTGCCACGGTCACCGCCTGTGGATCAGTCCAACGAGCAGCCACCGGCGCTGCCACAGTCGCAGCCGGTGGATCCGCCAAAGACAACCGAGCAGCCACGGGCGCTGCCGGCTCGGGCACCTTCGAAGATAATCCTGCAACCGCGCCACCGGACCTCGCCGGCGATGTGGTGTGCGGCCATCGTCTGCTTCGCCTTCAGCATCCTCCTCATCGTTGCAGGCGTTGTCATCCTGATCATCTTCCTGGCGGTGAAGCCGAGGCCGCCATCCTTCGACACCGCCAACGCCATCCTCAACAGCATCTACGTGGACTCACCGGCCCCCTACTTCAACAACGACATGACACTCGTGGCCAACATCTCCAACCCCAACCAGAAGATCGACTTGGTGTTCCGGTCTGCCACCATCGAGCTCTTCTTCCAGGACAGGCCCATGGCCGTGCAGGCGCTGCCTCCGTTCCTGCAGCGGCGAGGCCAGTCCCAGGTCCTGAATATGCACCTGGTGTCCAGCCGAGTTCTGCTGCCGCCCGAGGTGGCTGTAAAGATGGTGAACCAGGTGAGGAGCAACAGGGTGGTGTACACAATCAGAGGCGCCTTCAAAGTGGAGGCCAGGTTCGGGTTTGGCCACTACTCATACTGGATGTACACAATCTGTGAGATGGAGCTCACTGCCCCTCCTTGTGGAGTTCTTGTTGCCCGGAGATGCAGAACAAAATAACTGGCTTAGAAAAAATTCCCTCGTTTTCTTTTGTCATTATATAAAAAATCTTAGTTCTTTTTTTATACTGATGATGAAAATGGCCTGAGGACAGCAAAACATACCTATTGATTCATGTGAATTAGAAGTTGGTTCTTCATCTTTGTCGATCTCTTGGTTGCTCAGTTGTTGCTGCGTCCTGGTGGCTTAGCTGCAACACAATAGGTCAGTTGCTTAGATTGTAAGCAACCTGAACATAGAGTCGAACAAAGTGTAATGTACAGCATGGAACTCGTTGCTTGAGTGTAGCAATATAGTGGATTTTTATTGCATTTGTATCGCAGATTGAGATGATACACAAGGCTTGGATGTAGGTGATTCAGCAATACATCACCATCTATAACCATAATCTCATAGTTTTTCAAATGAGGGCAACACTGCATCTTTTACTACTATAAACTGGTGTTACATATGGACATCGCATGCTTCATGATAACACTCTTTTCTCAATTCTCACACCAGGACTAGTTTTACAACACGACGTGTCAGATATCGTAAAAAACTGCCACGCACATAACAGCTTGACCTACTACGTCTGGACATAAGCCTATATGGTGCCGCGGACCTCAAACACCCTTACAGTGTGGTCAGCTCCACAAGAAGCGAGCTCGAGTGCTGATTCCTCATCGGTGGAACTTGGGTTCCGCCACCGTAAACGGTGAACAGTTGACACGTGACACAAGACAGGGTCAAATCGAAGCACGCATGCCACACTGAGTGGAGAGTCTGGAGTACTGCCTGCAGAAGCTCTTCCACCTGAAACACTCCAGAGCTCGATCAATCCATTATCCATGCCAACAGCGAGGACACCAGCATTAGAAGCACGGTCATGGCCCATCCATGCTAATGCAGTTACACTGTCACGGAACTGAGGCAATGTTGCAAGTAGCTTGACAGAAGATGCGTCTTCAACACCCCATATCTTGACACTCTTGTCCCTTGATCCAGTTGCAAATTCATAGCCGAAGGGGTTCCATGAGCATGCCCATATAATTCTTTTGTGTGCTTCAAGCTTTGCAAGCAGACGGTGCTCTGCTCCTTCTTCTAGAATTACACAAGTGATATCATATCAACAACTCCAGCACTAATGAAACAGCATGATTGGAAAGACAAATGTAAAGCAATAACTTCAAAGGAACTACATGATCATAAGAATTATTGCCTACCAGTTTTCCTGATTGAAAAGATAGACAAATGGCGATCCCTCGAAACACTTAAAAGAAACGCATTATCACGAGAGAACTCCATTTGTGTCACTGTTAGATTGTGAGATTGCAAGCAGCCAACAGCTTTCCATGTTCCAACCTCCCATAGCCAGATCTCAGCAACTGCTGCTGATTGAGCCTGAATGGGAGTGAAATTCCATCAGATTTCCCATACATACAGTAATTAACAATTAAGCATATTCAGCATCAACTAATGTAATTATGCCTATATGCCAACAAAATATTGCAGTATTGCCACATGAAGATGGGAGTGAAATTCCATCAGATTTCCCATGCATACAGTAAAATCAAACCATTAACAATTAAGCATATTCAGCATCAACTAATGTAATTATGCCTATATGCCAACAAAATATTGCAGTATTGCCACATGAAGATGCACAACACTGTTTTCGCACAGTGCCTTACATGAATGTTTCATGAATCCCCAGAAATAAAGAAAGCTCCAAGAATACTAGAATTTCATCCCACACCCTTGTTCATATTGAGATGAAAAACAAGCATTTTTCTGTGAATTCACATCCAATCAGCTCTCTTAAGAGAAGGTACTTATAGTAACATGGTCACAGCACAGTGGTGGTGTGATTGGTATCTGGATTGACAAAATTTTTCTCAATGGCATCGCCAGGAATTCTCATGGAATAATATAGTAATTTATTATCATATGATCACAACATGCATTTGACTATTGGATGTTGTTGTTGTTCTATTAACGAATTTCACAATTAGCACAAGAAAACATGCAGCACCAATACCTTGCAAGATGACGCAACAAGCTTCCCTTCATAATCACAGCATATCGAGAAAAGCTCGTTTCCATGACCATATAGTTTGTGTGATTCAGGCCATAGAGTATTCCATGCAAGTTGGTCCTCCACAGGAGGCTCAGTGAATACAGTAGGCACTGCATCAGGAATTGTCTCCATAGAATCTGGGCCATCATTAGAATTACCGCTTGGGAATTCCTTGACTCCTGCTACACCACCATGCAAAAAGCAACATCAAATAAAAGGGAAAAAAAGGAATTATGTACAAGTGCTTTTTTTTCATGCCAAATAAAAGGAAGCATTATTGTTCAATTACAGTAGACACAGGTGGTGTGAGAGATACTGACCATGCGTATATATGGGTTTCTGTGAAAGCCCAAGAGCAGACATATTTGCTCCAAGGACTTGAACATTGTCAAAATTCTCAGAGATGTCAGGTTTCAACAGAGTTGCTTGTTGTAGGGTCTTCAAAAATGATAAGGGAGCTTCAAAAACTCTAGATACCTTTTCATCAGCACCACTAACAAAGCGATGGTTCCCACTACCCTGAATGAATGTCACACAATTGAGATCATGGCCATGAATTTGCGGACGGGCAATTTCACGCCAATAGATCATGTCTCCAGGGTTAACTTGATTTCTCCAAGGAGCAAATATGCGTGTTGTCTGCATGTTTAGCATTGATGTAAAAGAGCATTAGCAAGTAGAAGAGAAACACAAGTAAACAAATATATGAGTTCTAGATCTAGAAGTATGAGTCAAAATTGATATTAAGTAGAGGAACTCACCTGGTCATGGCTAACTGATAGCAAATATTGGCCAGATCTTGCCCATGTCAAGTCAGACACAGGTGCAAAATGACCAGACGGGACTATCTGAGGCTGCCAGTTTTCAGAATCCAGTCCAACATCTCTCCACATATGAAAGGATCCACCGTAACCATGTGCAAGAATGGATCTGCCATCAGGCTGCCAATGACCACCATAAAATCCAAGTGCGGAGTGACTTAATTCACCAACAGTCACTGAATTAATCCAAAGGCCAGTATTTTTCTCTGGCTTCCATATCATCATCATCATCTTGTCCATGGATGCAGATAATATGCTCATTGGCTGATGAGCTTCATCCCCAGTTAACAGTGTAGGTGGTTGCCACTCTACTGAATATACCCAATCCTCATGCCCAACAAGAAGAGACTCCAATGATACTTGGTAACTTGTACTACCGGCCACAAATAGAGGTCCTTCAATATAGGAGGTCATCTCAATAGTTCCTTTCCTCAATTGTACGGAGGAGCAAGAAGAAGCAGCTTCTGAAGTCATTTTCCATATCCGAATGGTTCTGTCCTGAGATGAGCTAACAAGGAAAAGGTTGTGCTTTTCACCACCCATCATCACAGGTAAAGAAAAGTCTAAACTTCTGATCCAATCAGAATGACCTTTAAGCTCACAGGCCTTAATGAACTGCGCACAGAAAAATGTGTAGTTAGGGTAGCAAGAAATGGAAAAATGGACAAAAAAAAAAGATGTTGCAAAAACATTAAGTTACAAACCTTGCCTGCCTTATCCCCACAATAGATGTGGATCTTGTGATCTAAACCGCCCATCGCCAAAATGAGATGGCCTCCTTGTTCTGGCAATACTGCTAATGAAAGTGAAACCATTGGTTTCAAACCAACGGACAGAGAATGCAGGCAAGACACTTTGCAATCGCCTGCGAAGAGAAAGAAAATAAGTTAAGTACAAATGCAATGCACATTCCCCAGAACTGTCAAAATCATAAAATAAAATAAGAATTAGAGTTTGAATAGTTAAATCAGCATGACAAAAGATTAGGCTCCGAACAGTAATATTGGCAATCCACAAGGAAGCAATCTTACTACCAGGGGTAGGCTCAATTGCCATCTCCCAAATAACAACAATACCATCCGAAGAAGTAGAAGCAAAAATCGCAACAGTATCAGACACCATCCGTCCAGCAAGACAGGTGATCCCTTTCTTATGCATCCCTGGGAGCTGCAACGCATGAGACCACTGCAAAGGAGTAAACAGTTCAAACAATTGGAGTCCATTTTTAAGTTTATCAAGCAAATATTTCCCAACAAGTACACTGAAAGGCTGAACCAATTCTAATACAACAGAGCAGTGAGCGTTGCCCCATGTAAGTACAGAACACAGTATACAATTTAAATAAGGCGAACCTCTCCTTTGCCAGAACCAATCTTCCAAGCCATGATAGTACCATCAGCACTTCCTGATAGTAGATAGTGTGCCTCCCTGCCACGAACTGCAAACCATGAAGGAAAAACAGTCAAACAAATGTAGGCCTCACAGCGGAGGAAAAGAAACCAGCGTTCAGGATCAGGCATATCTAAAGTATTGCGGTATATCTGAGCCTGTCAGTTATCAACTAGAACAATTCAGGGAATGAACCAAATAGAAATAATGTACTAGACGATCATTGCTGATACTGGGATCAGCTTACACTGTCAAAACATATAACTTTGCTCCAAACAAAGCTCAAAGAACAACAACAACAACAACGATCTATCAGACGAAGAGTCATTTCAGCAAGCTCAAAAGTACAGCAGTTATAATTCCTAAACATCGAGCTGACCAAACAAAAATATGTAAAAATAAAATAAAATAAAATAAAATAAAAAGAAAAGGGACGCACCCTGGAGCACATCTTTCTTCGTGGGAAGCCATAGCGTGCAGTTCACGGGCGCTTTGTGCCCCGGAAGCGTTGTCACGATCTCACCTCTCTGCTCGCACGAACACGAGTTCGGGCAAATTGGGTGACACGAGAGTGAGATAAACTTTCAGGTAACTAAAACTGCAGGAAAAAAATGATAAAGGAGCGAGGCGGCAGACCAGGGGAGAGAAGAGGGCGACGGCGCTCTGGGAGCCGAAGGCGACGAGACCGCAGGCTCCCCACGAGACGTTGTTCACCACGCGGTTGCAGCCGGCGCCTATGAAGACCCTCCGCGCCTCCACGGCCGTGCCCTCTCTGTGGGCACCAGAGAGCTGCTCTCCGGCGGCCGGCGACATCACGAGCGGAACCAGGCTCCCCGCAGCGGAGCCGGAAGGGAACCGCGCTTAGGGCTGCAATAGACGGCCAGGGAGTAATCAGACTACACCACCCTCGGAGGTGTCGCTGGAGCTAGCCCAGCTAGGATGAATAGTGGCGCGGGGGCTGGTGAAGTGGAGTTGCGGCGGCGGCGGTGTCGGCGGCGGTGGCGAGCGGGCCGGAGAGAAGCGTGGCGTTGGGAAGGGCGCGGCGCGGGTGCTCGAGTGAGTAGTAGGGTTGCTTGACACCTATTTGGGCCGTGATCCCTCGAACTGGGCTCAATACACAATAAACCCAAACGGTTGCGATATGGGCCCTGGCCTTGTCCCTTCGTGATTCACGGCCGAACAATGAAGTAGAACTATAGTGCTTTTGCAGCTTCGCATTTGTGCTAATTTTTCTTTGGAAGGAACAAAAAACTTGTGCTAATTTTTTGGAAGGAAGATTTTTATTAATGGCATTTTGTGATTTTAGTAAAATGGTTTTTGACAATTTTCTCATTAGTTACCATGAAGTATGGGAAATTCCGTACCAACCACTTGTTTACACATTATAGTATGCAGTATTGTTTTCGACCGTTTTCATTTCTTGAGTTGCCATTTTCTCAATTTTTTTCATTAATTGATTAATTAATTTACAAGTACAAATACATCTGAGCACATAATTACATGTTATAATCCAAATCAATTAACAATCTAACTACATACTGATACACTAATCACACTATCATATTACACCTCCAAAATTCACGCTTCCGGTGCCTGAATGATTAATTTGATTATGAGCAAGTTTAGTGGCCTTTATTGTTTTCATTTTATAGGAAAACATAAAAGTAGTCATTTTATGACTTTAGCATGACCGTTCTTTTGACAATTTTTTCATTATACTTATTCAAAATATGGGAAATGCCATACCAACAATTTTTATTTTATATCATTATATCCTTTCCGATCATTTTCATCACCATGTCGTCATTTTTCTCATTTTTTTTCTAGAATTGACCCACTAATCGATTAATTAGTTTACGAGTACAAATACATATGAACACAAAATTACAAGCTATAATCTAAATCAATTAACAATATAACTACTTACTAATACACTAATCACACTATCATATTACACCTCCAAAATTCATTCTTCCTGTTGCTGAATGATTAATTTGAATATGAGCAAGTTCAGTGGCCTTTATTGTTTTCATTTTTTTAGGAAAACATAAAAGTGGTCATTTTATGACTTTAGCATAACCCTTTTTTTTGACAATTTTTTCATTATACTTATTCAAAATATGAGAAATGCCATACTGACAATTTTTTATTTTATAACATTATAGTATCCTTTTCCGATCATTTTAATCACATGTCGTCATTTTTCTAGAATTGACCCATTAATTGATTAATTAATTTACAAGTACAAATACATCTGAGCACAGAATTACAAGCTATAATCTGAATTAATTAACAATTTTACTACTTACTGATACACTAATCACACTATCTTATTACACCTCCAAAATTCACCCTTGCAGCGTCTGCTAATCGGTATCTACCAGCAGCACTTCAGTGAGCATGATTCATCAGCTAGAGTAGTCGGACATGGCGAACGAGCAGCTCGACGAGCCGCCCTTGGGCAGCGGGCTCCGGGGCGGCGACCGCTGCGCCTGCCCGTCCAGTGGCGCTGGCGAGGCGGCGGCCGCCGCCGCCGCGGCGTTGCACGCCGGCTGCTTCTTCCCCTCCTCGGACCTCTCGGCCGGCCGCCTGATCTCCTTGAGCAGCGCCACGACGTCGTTCATCGCCGGCCTGTCCTCCGCGCGGTGGGCGATGCAGAGCATGGCGACCGAGAACACCTGCAGCATCTCCTGCACCTGCGCCTCCGGCTTTCCCCGCAGCCGCGGGTCGAGGAGCTCCACCGTGGCCCGCTTGGCGCGCACGTGCTCCCGCACCCACTGCACCAGGTGCGTGCCGCCCGGCAGCGTCGGGTCCAGCGGGTGTCTCCCCGTCAGGATCTCCAGCACCACCACGCCGAAGCTGTACACGTCGCTCTTCTCCGTGATCCGTTGCATGGACGCGTACTCTGTTTTGTTTTGATTTGAGGCACGCACCAACAAGAAGAATGTCAGGAAAAATGTACCTTTTTGTTGAGGAAATAGATGCAATGACGGCCATTTACCTGGCGCGATATAGCCATAAGAGCCGGCGATGCGTGGCGCCTTGGACGAGTCGAGCTTGGCAGAGCCGGACGCGACGGCGCCGGAGAGGACGCGGGCGAGGCCGAAGTCAGCTAGGTACGGCTCGTTCCGGGGGCCGAGGAGGACGTTCATGGCCTTGATGTCGCCGTGCTGGATGGCCGGCAGGCAGTCGTGGTGGAGGTACGCCACGGCGTGAGCGACGCCGAGCGCGACGTCGTAGCGCGCGCCCCAGTCGGCGGCGCCCTTGACGCCGCCGCGGTGGAGGAACCCGCTGAGACTGCCGTTGGGGAGGTAGGTGTAGAACAGCAGCTTGGTGCTGCGGTTGGCGCCCCACCCGAGCAGCCGCACGATGTTGCGGTGCCGGATGGATCCCAGCGCCGAGATCTCGTTGCGGAACGCGCCGGCCTCGTCGGACGACCACATCTTCTTCACGGCGAGGGAGTCGCCGTTGGGGAGCGCCACGCGGTACACCACGCCCGAGCTCCCCGTGCCGATCACGTTCGCCGACGTCAGCGCGCGCACCACCTCGTCCACCGAGAAGTCCAGCTTCTGGTACAGGGTCACCTCCCACGTCTCGTCGGCGCCGTGCCCGTGGATGGCGCCGTTGCGGCTCCGCGACCGCGCGAGCACGTACGTGGCCGTCAGGAGGAGGAGAGCGCTCACCACCACCAGGATCGTCATGGCCAGCTTCAGCGCCGAGACGGCCGCATGCCGGGAGGCCTCGTCGCCGCCGGCGGCCACGACGAGCAGGTGGTTGCCCGCGATGTCACTGAGCGGAAGCTTCTGGAAGAAGGGCGTGTCTGGGAGCTCACCGGAGAACGTGTTGTACGAGATGTTGAGCATGACGAGGTTCTCGAGCCTCGCGAGGGGCGCAAGGCTGCCGGAGAGCTGGTTGTACGATATGTCGAGGCTGCCCAGTTTATCCAGCTCGCCGAACTGCGCTGGAATCTCGCCGGAGAGACGGTTGCAGCTGAGGTTAAGCGAAATTTCAAGCGAAGGAAGCTTCCCGAGCTCCGGCGGGATGCCACCGGACAGCGCGTTGTCGCCGAGGTCCAGCAGCTGAAGCTTCTCGCAGGAACCGAGCTCCAGCGGTATGCCGCCGGAGATCCGGTTCTTCCCGAGGTTAAGCTTCGTCAGCTCCGGCAACAACCCAATGCCGGGGCCCAGCAGACCGGTGAGCTTGTTGTCAGAGATGTCGACGAACTGTAGGCTGCGGGGCAGCTCGTCAGGCAAAGTGTCAGACAGGGCATTCGAGTGCAGGTCCATGAACTCTAGGTTGTCGCAGCCGGACAACGCCGCCGGCAACGGACCGACAAGGCGGTTGCTGCCCAGGTCGAGGAAATTGAGGTTCTTCAGCTTGCCGATCTCCGCAGGTATCGCCCCGGAGAGCCGGTTGTTGTTGAGCCGGAGCCGGTAGAGATTGGTGCAGTTGCCGATCTCCGGCGGTATGAACCCGGAGAGGTCGTTGTCGAGGAGCAGCAGCTTGGTCAGGTTCTGCAGTGCGAACAGCTCCCTCGGGACGGCGCCGGTGAGGTTGTTGTACGAGAGGTCCAGCGACTGCAAGCCCTCGAACTGGGCCAGGCCCGCCGGCACGGGGCCGGTCAGCCGGTTCTGCCACGCGTAGAACAGGGTCAGGTTGCGCAGCCGCGGGAAGTCGATGCCGATCTCGCCGGACAGCTCGTTGTTGTCCACCTCGATGTCGGTCAGCGACGTGCAGTTGGAGAGCTCCGGCGGGATGGCGCCGGTGAGCTTGTTGGTGCTGAGCTGCAGCTGCTGCAGGTTGGGCAGCGTGCCGAAGCTGCTCGGGATGGGCCCCGTGAGCGAGTTGAGCGACAGGTCGATGAGCACGAGGTCCTTGCAGTTGGCGATCTCCGGCGGGATGGTGCCGACTGTTTATTTCCACAGTTAGATCTACTGACAGTGAGATCAATCGAGGCTTAACTAAAACGAGAGAAAGAGTTTGTCCTTTATGCAAGATGAAAAAAAGGAGTTAGGGAGAAGTATCGACCATCGGTTTTAGGCGCCGAGGAGCTGGAGTCCGCCATGGCGAGGAAGGAGGCACAGTAGCGGCGGAGGAGAGCTTCCCGTCACTTGTGCGGTCTCTGTGATCGGAGTAGAGTCTAGGGTTTGTTGGTGGGAGTAGTGGCGGCCGGTGAACCTTGTGTCCCGTGCTCCGGCCTCCCACCTCTATTTATTTACCGCACGTGACAGGGGCCCTCCAACCATAGGTGGGTTGGGCTCCCCCGATCAAGGAGCGGATCAAGGTCCCTAATGGGCCGTTGGGTCCAATAGGAGGAGAGATCAAAACCCTAACATTCTCCCCCTTGATCTCTTCTAATAACTTATCTTAACCTTGTCTTATTCTTAATTTAAATACTTAACTCCGTCTCATTATAAAGAAATGCGCAGAGCGCGTCTCGTCGTCACAGAAACAATTTCTGTTGGACTTGACGGCTACAGTACATCTCTCTAATTTGAGATAAAGTTCTAACTAAAGGGCCCTAAGTGTTCAGGAATCATAGGCTTTCCCTTAACCCCATGCCGGCTAGGTGTTTTCTAAACACGTTGGGTGGTAGGCCTTTTGTGAGCGGATCCGCTAACATATTATCCGTCTTAATATACTCAAGACTTATAACATGATCCTGAACTTTCTCTTTCACAACATAGTACTTGATGTCAATGTATTTGGCAGCACCACTTGACCTATTGTTGTGAGCATATTCAACTGCGGGATTATTATCGCAGTATAGCTTAAGTGGTCTCTCAATGCTATCTACCACTCTTAATCCGGGCAAAAACTTCTTAAGCCAACTCACCTGCCCCGAGGCCTCATAACATGCAACAAACTCAGCGTACATCGTCGATGACGTGACGAGAGTCTGTTTGGAGCTTTTCCACGATATGGCTCCACCTGCGAGGGTGAATATGTAGCCTGACGTGGATTTCCTTTCATCCCCCGCATAATCTGAATCTGAGAACCCCACTATCTCAAGGGAGTCCGTCTTATTATAACTTAGCATGAAGCCTTTAGTGCCCTGCAAGTAACGCAAGACTTTCTTAACTAACTTCCAGTGTTCTGCACCTGGATTTTTCTGATATCTGCCAAGTAACCCGGTAACAAACGCTATGTCAGGGCGAGTACAAATTTGAGCATATTGTAAGCTTCCGACGGCTGAAGCATAAGGTACTGATCTCATTTGCTCGAGCTCGATCTGATTCTTGGGACACTGGTGTTCCCCATACTTATCGCCCTTGACTATGGGTGCAGGTGATGGACTGCACTTGTGCATACTATATTTCTTAAGAATCTTTTCTATGTATGCCTTTTGTGACAGCCCTAATACCCCTCTATTTCTATCACGGTGAATCTCGATCCCCAGAACAAAAGAGGCTTCACCGAGGTCTTTCATATCAAAATGCGAGGACAAGAACTTCTTAGTCTCCATTAGTAGAGTGACATCATTGCTTGCTAGCAAAATATCATCCACATATAGGACCAAGAAGATGAACTTAGAATTCTTAAACTTTACATAAACGCAATTGTCCTCTACATTTGCCTTAAACCCAAACTTTCTTATTGTATTATCAAACTTCAAATACCACTGTCTTGAAGCTTGTTTAAGTCCATAAATAGACTTCCTTAGGCGGCACCCCATGTTCTCATTTCCTTCCATGACAAAACCTTTCGGTTGTGCCATGTAGACATCTTCCTCAAGATCCCCATTTAGGAATGCTGTCTTAACATCCATCTGATGTAATTCTAAATCAAAATGTGCTACTAGCGCCATTATTATTCTAAAAGAATCTTTACATGAGACCGGAGAAAAAGTCTCATTGTAATCAATTCCTTCTCTCTGAGTAAAGCCTTTTGCCACGAGTCGCGCCTTACGTCTTTCAACATTCCCTTGGGAGTCATACTTAGTTTTATAAACCCATTTACAACCAACCTTCTTAGCTCCCTTAGGAATTTCCATCAGTTCCCAAACCTTATTGGAATCCATGGACCTTATTTCATCTCTCATGGCTTCTAACCACTTCTCACAGTGTTCGCTTCTCATGGCTTGTTCATATGTAGTGGGATCATCCTCCATATGAAATTCTTCGGTTTCATAAACCTCATAATCATCTGAAATAGCTGATCTTCTAACTCTTTCTGATCTTCTAAGATTCTGATCATTTGGCGCTATTTGGGTTTGTTGTTGTTCTTCCTGATGCTCGACGTGCTGTTCTAATGGATCCTGAAGGACAGGTTCCAGATTTTCATTAGATGTCGGCAACGGAGGACTAACAACCGGTGCTGGCACTGTAGTGTCTAGCACTGTTGGTGCAACAGCTATGGGTAGCACAAAGAATTGTTCCTGAAGCATTGGAGTAGGGGCATAAACCCTTTTCTCCTCTAAATTAATCTCTTGTGCTACCTTGCTCCCCCTTATCAAATCATCTTCTAAGAACTCAGCATGTCTGGTTTCCACAAACTTAGTATGCCTGTCAGGGCAGTAAAAGCGGTAACCTTTTGACCTATCTGGGTAGCCAATGAAATGGCAACTAACTGTCTTAGGATCTAATTTTCCTAAATTTGGGTTAAATATCTTAGCCTCAGCAGGACAGCCCCACACCCTTAAATACTTAAGTGAGGGTACTCTGCCGGTCCATAGCTCGTACGGTGTTTTAGGCACCGACTTACTTGGAACACGATTAAGAATGTGAATGGCGGTTTTCAACGCCTCCATCCACAAACTTACTGGTAGGGTGGAGTAGCTAATCATACTTCTTACCATATCCATTAAGGTATGGTTTCTTCTCTCAGCCACTCCATTCTGCTGAGGATCCCCTGGCATGGAATACTGGGCAACTATGCCATTTTCCTGAAGGAACTTTGCAAAAGGTCCCGGAACTTGGCCATACGGGGTATGTCGCCCATAATATTCCCCACCACGGTCTGATCTTACTATTTTGATCTTCTTATTGTGCTGATTTTCTACTTCTGCCTTAAATATCTTAAACTTATCTAATGCTTCTGATCTTTCTCTTATTGGATAAATATAACCAAAACGTGAATAATCATCAGTGAAGGTTATGAATGAATCATAACCATCCACACTCTTAACAGGAAATGGTCCACAAATGTCTGTGTGGATTATTTCTAAATTCCCTGCACTTCGTTTGGCATCTTTCTTAACTTTCTTAACATACTTACCCTTAATACAATCAATGCACTGATCTAATTCTGAGAGTTCTAATGGCGGAAGAATTTCAGCCTTGACTAATCTATCAATTCTCCCCCTCGAAATGTGGCCTAATCTACAATGCCACAGTTTCGAAGAGTCAATCTGAATATTCTTACGCTTTCTATTTACATTCGTAGACGATGGAACTTTTTCATTCTCAACAGATATAGCATTAATATTCTCAGAAACTGATAACAAATAAAGTTTGTCTTGTCGGAAGGCAAGACCAACACACTTATCATTAGAAAGTATCTTACATCTGCCATTTCCAAAATGGCAAGCCAATCCATCATCATCTAACTTACTAACACTTATTAAGTTTCGATGCAAAGAAGGAACATAGAGTACATCAGAAAGCCTAAGTACAAAACCATCTAATAATGCCAAAGTCAGATCGCCAGTGGCTTCGACATCGGCTTGTACTCCATTTGCCACCTTAATTGTTCTTTCGCCTCTTTGCAGGGTTCTCCTCGTATGGAATCCCTGTAAAGAGTTGGCAACATGAATTGTTGCACCTGAGTCAATCCACCAGGTAGATTTGGCATAACTAATATATAAGGATTCATCTACAAATGTAACTAAATCCTCACCATTCCTGTTGAGGTACTTCAAGAAACCAAGGCAATCCTTTTGCATGTGACCTGTTTTCTCACAGAACATGCACTGATCCGGTGCTAGCCAGGGCTTCTTGCGGAGTGGGTTTTGTGGCCTGTTCTGGTCCTGAGCCCCGTTGTTGTTCTGAGAATTCTGAGTCTGAGGGTTCTGAGGGGCTTTACCCTGAGAGTTTGGTGCCTGAGCGCTGGAGGAAGAGCTGCCATCCCACTTTGGTTTCCCTTTTGGTCTGGCATTCTTATGGTGAAACTTCTTATTGTTGTTATGCTTCACGAAAAGAGCAGAGTCTCCCCGTGATTCCTTAAGTCTTTCCTCCTCCTGAGTGGCTTGCCCAAGGAGCTTCTCAATGTTCCAGTCCTCAGGTGCCATGTTGTAGTGCACAACAAAGGCTTCAAACTCCTTTGGTAAAGAAGCTATGATCACATGAACGACAAATGGATCTGGAAGAACCATCTTCATTGATGCGAGCTTAGATGCCAAGGTGTTCATCCTCAGTATGTGCTCTCTAACACCACCACCAGTGTATTTCTTATTTATAAACTCTCTAATAAGCACACTGGCTTGAGTCTTAGTTGTACCATGAAACTGAGTTTTGACTTTTTCCAAATACTCAGTGATGGTGGTGCACTCAGGCAGTGATCCTCTGATGGGCTCAGAAATAGTTGCTTTAGCCAATGTCAGACATTTCTTATTGGAGTTGTCCCATTTTTTCTTTCCAAGATCATAGGACATCCTCACTGATGCATGCTCACGCTTGCGTGTAGCAAACGCTTCATCAGTCTCATTTTGTGCAATGACCGGTTCCTCAGGTTCCTGAGGGCACGGTTCATTGAGAGCTAAGTCGTTGTCAGTCATGACAAGGGCTAATTCATACTGCTCACGCCACGTCTTATAGTTGGTCCCGTTAAGTTTCGGAACCATCTGCACCCAGTTGGTGAGTCCTGAAATTCATATTAAAAAAAAATGAGTAAACTTAGTAAAAGGAAATAACTGAATTTGTAATTGCATGTATTAATACAACGTTGGTCAGTATTAATACATACAATCCTTTGTACATTAAATCTATATCACCGTTGGGCAAGATTTAGAAATAATGCACAATAACTGACGGATTAAGCAATTATAATATTGATATAATCGACGCTGGTCAGAAAATAACAATATTATAAAATTTTCTAATTTCTTGAATTTGCCCCATAACTAAATCTCTCGTTGGTTCGAATATAATTAAGGAGCAAATTATACTTACTGAGCAGCGGAAAAACGTGGATAAACTAAACTAATTCTTAATTCCAGAAACATTTCTAATATTGTCACTAAAAAAAAATTTATCAATTTTGATAAAGATTTGACTAATTTCTAATACATGAAAATACTTATGCTAAAACAAATTTCTGGAAAATAAAATCTATACTGATTTAAATGGGCTAAAACTGGCGGGTGGAGGCGGTTATTCTGGCCCAGTCCGGCCCATAGCGACGGATTTGGGAAAAACACTAGAAAACAGAAAAAACTCACTTGGGCCGCGGCAAACCAAACGGCCCAGCCGCGGATGCGGCCCGCGACCGCGGCGCGCGCGCAGCCTCCCGCGCCCCAGGGCGCAACGCGGGCCTGGGCCGGGAAAGCGTGCACGGGCCGCGCTCCCCCGCCGGCCCGTCTACCGGTTCGGGCGATCTCGGCCGTCCGCCTTGATCTGACGGCTGGCCGGTGTTCTCGCTTGAATAAAAGCCCCGAACCGTGAAACCCTAACTTCATTCCTTCCCTTTCTCAACCGCAGCAGCCGAAACCACCGGAACCTACTCTTCGCCGCCGAGAGCCGTCGGAGAAGAGTGTTGGCGCCGCCGTGAGCCCCCTCGCCGGCGGGCGTGCTCGCCCACGGCTGAGCACGCCGCCGTCGAGCGGCTTCACGGGCGGTGCCGAGGAGCGACCGCGCGCGGCTTATCTAAGCCGGCGGCGACGGAAAGATCGCCGGCCGGTTTTCTCACCGCCGACGGCGGTCTTAGCTTCGGTGAGGTAAGGGTTAGGGTTCTTCTTACCCCTTTGAACCGGTTTTCAATTTCCTATTACTAAGCCGCATGGGTTCAAGGGTTAGGGTTAGGGTTCTTCTAATTTCTAACTAGCCCGGGACGATGCTCATGGCATGTCGCTCGGCGGCTAACCCTAAAATAGGGTTTCTCATCACTAATTCGTACCCGATCTAATCCACTGTTAGGTGGCTCCGGTACCAATGTTTATTTCCACAGTTAGATCTACTAACAGTGAGATCAATCGAGGCTTAACTAAAACGAGAGAAAGAGTTTGTCCTTTATGCAAGATGAAAAAAAAGAAGGAGTTAGGGAGAAGTATCGACCATCGGTTTTAGGCGCCGAGGAGCTGGAGTCCGCCATGGCGAGGAAGGAGGTGCAGTAGCGGCGGAGGAGAGCTTCCCGTCACTTGTGCGGTCTCTGTGATCGGAGTAGAGTCTAGGGTTTGTTGGTGGGAGTAGTGGCGGCCGGTGAACCTTGTGTCCCGTGCCCCGGCCTCCCACCTCTATTTATTTACCGCACGTGACAGAGGCCCTCCAACCATAGGTGGGTTGGGCTCCCCCGATCAAGGAGCGGATCAAGGTCCCTAATGGGCCGTTGGGTCCAATAGGAGGAGAGATCAAAACCCTAACACCGACGAGCTGGTTCTGCCACAGCAGCACCGTCTGCAGCTTGCGCAGCTGGCCGAGCTGCGTCGGGATGGAGCCCGAGAGGGAGTTCTGGTACAGGTAGAGGCTGGTGAGCTCGGTGCAGTTGCCGATGCTCTCGGGGATGGAGCCGGTGAGCATCGCGGTGTAGATGGCGATCGTCTGGATCTTCTTGAGCTGTCCGATCGTCTCCGGCAGGCTCCCGGAGAGGCCGGTCTCGGCGAGGCCGAGCATGGTGAGGTCGGTGCATCCGCCGATCTCCGGCGGCAGCGGGCCCTTGAGCGCCTGGTTCCCGCCGGCGCGCAGCACCTGCAGCTTCTTCAGGTTGCCGATGCTCGCTGGGATGGCGCCGCTGAGCTCGTTGTCGTAGAGCGTGAGCGACGTGAGGCTGGTGAGGTTGCCAACGTCGCCGGGGATGGCGCCCCGCAGCGAGTTGGTGTTGAGCGCCAGCGACTGGAGCTTCGTCAGCCGGCACAGCTCGGGCGGGATCGCGACGGACAGCTGGTTCTTGCTGAGGTCAAGCGTGGTCAGCTCGGCGAGGTCGCCGAACTCCTTGGGGATCGCGCCGGTGAGGTTGGTGCCGGATAGTACCAGCGTCTTGAGTGACGGCCTCAGCGGCCGCAGCTCCGGCCCCGCCGGGAGCGTCCCGCCGAGGTTGACCGACTTGATGGTCAGCGACACGACGTTGCCGCGCGCGTCGCACCCCACGCCCTGCCACCGGCACGGGGTCGCGTCCGCCGCGCGCCACGACGAGTCCAGCGCGCCGCGCGCCGGCCCCTTCCATCGCAGCAGCGCCTGGCCTTGCTCATTGACGGCGCGGCACGGCGCGAGCAGCGCCGGGGAGAGGCACACGAGGAGCGCGACCAGCCTCGCTGCGGCGGTGGCGCGCAGGCGTGGCGGCATTGGTGGAGCAGAGAGTGGCCGAGGCCGCGGGGTGAGTGGTGGCTAAGGATGAAAACGGACGGAATCGAACGGAGAACTCCTCAACCGTTTTCTACTTTTACATTTGAATACGAAAACGAAAACGAAAGCGGACAAACCGAACACGAAAACGAACACGAACTTACGGAATATCGAGAATTTCGAAAACGAAACAATTCGAGCGGAATTATATCGAACACGGTCGGTATTCGAGAATTCAATACGAACCGACCCACGGTGCATAACATTAAACAAGTTCATGGCCAAATACATAACAAGTTCGCGACTAACAAGTGCATGATCTAGTTCAAATTAACAAGTGCGTGACCCGTGGTCTTAAGTAGTACGACACACAATTAACAGAACATGAACATCTAGAGCTCATCAGCATCATCCATGATGTCAGGATCATAGTTCCCCTGCTGGACCAAATTCGGTTCTAAACCGAATTTAAATTCGGTTCTAAACCGAATATAATGTAGAAATGTAAGATCAGATTTTCCTGCTGGACCAAATTCGGTTCTAAACCGAATTTAAATTCGGTTCTAAACCGAATATAATGTAGAAATGTAGAAATCGAACGAACAAATGCCCAAACCGATTTCGTACCGAATTCCGAATTATGTACTCCGTATTTCGTTTTCGAATTTAGTATCCGTTTTTGTCCGCAAAAAACGAATTCGATCGGATTAAATGTAGAAAACGACTGCGGTTCGGTTCGGGATATTTCCGTATCGTTTTCATCCTTAGTGGTGGCACTGGCACCTCCTCGTTGCCTTGGGATTGTAGAGCGGGAGACCCCAGGATTTGTTTATAGCACACAAAGGGTTTAGAGATCTGGATCCAAATGAAATAATGAAACAACAGCTTAGCTTTTGCAGGATATTCTTTTAGATAAACAACATATTTGATTAGGTACAGTGACTTGTACTATCTCCACTCTCTACTCTCTAGTCTTTAGACATAGATCCTACTGCACACACCGTTGAGATTTGTGCTTGGTTGCTAACACACAAAATCAGCGAGTGTGGTTTCACTCTGGCACAAATCTTGAAGCCATTTTAACGGCGACGATAGCGCAAATGGTCTCGCATTTCCTAGATACAGTGATGTGTGTGAGTGAGTGGTTCTTCTACTTCTACTTGGAATACATGTCCAAAATTTGGTTCTTGAAGTTTCAGATCAGAAAGGAATATTGGCAATTTTCAATTGAAGTGTGGGGGAAGAAAGAAGATGGAAGGAAGATGGCATGTATGGAGCCCAGCTGATGCCATCATTTGGATATGTTTATCCCTAGTTGATGTACTCATTATTGCCATTGGGTGATCCTGAATTGTTAATTGCTTGCTGCTGTGCCCAGTGCTCTGTTGAGGAGGTGAGTGAGAACATTTCTTCCTCCTCGGGTTCTGGGAAATGCTAATCGTAATTCCCTGGGTAATCTGAAATTCTGAACTTTATCCTTTGTTAAGTATAGTGTTTCTAGCGCCTGTGAAAGTTTGTTCTTTTGTACTGCACTGATGCAGGGTGGTCAGAACTCAGAAGTTGACAGCGGCTGCTGCTGGTGTTTGTTTACTACTTAATTCACATGCTCTCCTCTGGGCTCTGGGTGTTTACCTTCTAAATGTTTCTGATGGTCTGTCCATCTGCAGTGATTCAGAGCTGCTTCTGTGAAAAAAAAAACTTTGAAAAGAATATAAATTTGTTGCACTGTGACAGCAGTAGAAATGATATCCACACCAAATCACACTTCTTTTTTTTTATCAAAGTCAAAGCTGGATCGTCATCCCTCAAGCTTTATCAAATCTACACCTCAATGCATGTTTTTCTTGAACTTCACTGTTGTGCCGGCGTATTACTTTCTGACGATGGAAAAGAAGATACATAAGTGCCAACTGCAATGAGAGAAAAATCATGCAGTAGTGTTGCAGGTGAACATGCTCTCTGTGATCTTGGTAATGCAACCTCTCTGACACCGATGATCTGGCTAACATTTCCTGTATAAAATCAATCCCTCTAGATCTAACCTGCGTTCATCTTTCCCTGCACTTGTCTCAGATCTGCACAAACTTACGGTAGCAGTCTGCCACAGGTAGTTGTACTGTGCGTATATTGCGTTGAGGCAATGTTCCTATCTGTGTTAAGAAAATCTCATGCAGCATGTTATACTCAAAAATTTAAGTGTTTCTGTCATATAATTCAACTACTGAGTAGTATTACTGCAATCATCCGACAAGAGAATTGTGCTCTTGCACATGGACAGAGGATTAAACTTTTGGGAGGTCTAGCAGTCTAGCCACTAGCCACACAACACTAAGCTTCTCTCTATTAGTAATTCACATGGATGAGAACTAAAACACTGCAAGACAGGGTGGTAGTGGTACATCAACCATATGCAAATTCATAAAAAAATTCATATGCTCAATTTACTGTTTCTGCACCTTCTCCTTCTGTGTGGTACTAATTTCCAAGTTCAGAGAGCATGCATGTTCGCATCACATGCCTAACTTTCCAGAGAAACCGAAAGGAGTCCAATAAAATACAAGGACCGGCAAACTCTTATTACTGTCTGTGAACTCAATCATAGGCATCAGAGGAGTGTCCGGGTTAAAGAAAAATGAGCGAGGTAGAATAAGATAGGAATCTTAGGGGAGGGGCACATGCAGTAAAGGAGTGTATGTTAGTATAATACCTATAGAAAGATAAAATAAAATATTACTACAACTTAACCGTGCAGAAGGGTGGCAACCCCGCTGGAAAGTAACAGAAAAAGGATTAGGTGCTAGTGAAAATCTGAAACTTTTATGTTCTAGTTGCCATTTTACTTCCAAAAAAAAAAAGAACTTAGAACTACTGAGTTAATAAGATAACGTTTTGCTATATGTTCTAGTTGAATTTATACGTTTGTCACCTAAACTGAAAAAACCAAGGTTCCTTTTTGCTATACGTTGTAGTTTATTATCTCAAATTAGCTTTGCGTTAGTAGTAGTATGTGCCATCTTGATGTACTCGGCTTGGAATATCTGGAAAGAGCGCAACCGGAGAACTTTCGAGGGGACAACAAGAACGCCGGCCCAAGTACTGGGGCTGATCAAGGAAGAGATGGGTCTCTTCAGTAAAGCTTTGGGGAAATTAGAGTTACCACCATGAGTATCCTCTTTCTTATCTCCCTGTTTGTGAGCTTGGGTGGTCTTAATAATGTAAGAACCAAATTGTTGTAACTGGTTTTGCTTCCGTCTTATATGATATAGCAGTGCTCCTGCTAGTTTTTCCAAAAAAAAAAGTAGTAGTATGTACTAAGTCAATGTCATCCAACAAACAGACCACAAGTGCATGAAAAATAGAAACCTTATTAAGTTAAAAATGCGATCACATGAGCGACGGCAAACATGTTAGGGGACATGTTAGGTGTCACACATGACTCACAAGGTTTAAGTATTAGGGATGGAAGCATCATGGGAATACAGAGACGGCTTTGGATTTAGATCCCATCAAGGTGCTGTGACCTAGTGGTGATGTGATCACAACATGGAGCACACATGGTTAAGTTATAAGGGAGGACTTATCGCTAGTTTAAATAAGTTGAAACTTGTACCTTGCTCTAGCTGTAATGCATGTTCTTTTACATCTCATTCTTTCGTTAGTTCTCTGACACCAGAGCATTTTCCAGCCATGCTTGCTGCCAAGATCTGATCTGATCCTGTAGTAATTTAAAATTTTCACAGAACATGGCCAAACTGTTTATGTACTTGGATAGATAGATAGATCCAGTTGATGAGTTTCCTGCAGGTACAGTGATCAAAAGCAGGCTATGATTGTGGGTATTACATTTACCGAATGTGGCCTCTGTCAGTTCAGAACATTCTGCTGCAAAGAAGCTGCAGAAGGTTAAACAATGATGAAAGAAGGATTAACATTTAATTACCCTGTCATTAGACGCTTCCTCCAACGTGTTCTTTGCCGAGCAGTACTACTGCTGTCAGAAGGCAAATTACTAGATATTTACAAATGCAGTCAATTTCAGTTGTACCGAGCACCGCTGTTGTACCAAGTATATATATTTCAGTACTGAACTACTGTGGCTGATGGACATGAATCTCTTGTTTGCAAGTTAATACACCTAAAATGCTAGAGCTAACTGATCCAAATTGTACTAGCTAAACATCTCTAAGTCAAAAGACAGACTATAGCATTTACTGATTTATCCCTGGTGAGTGGTGACCTCTGTAAAGATAGGTACATTCTACTACTAACAAAATGCAACAGCTAAAGATAGCTGCAGAAAGGTAAAGGTTTCCCAGTCACTTCTTGCTTCCAAAGTGCTATACCTAAAGGGATACTAGAGAGTAGAGACAGCAATCCAAGGTTTCTGGCCTAGCAACTACTGCCCCAAATTGCTGAGGTTGGGGTGCTCTGTCTGCCTCAGTCTATGTCTATCTGATCTGATGGTAGCTTGCCATGGTTCCCAAGCTTCAATTTTTGTCAGGACACAACAAGAACAAGAACAGACTGAGCTCAAACTTATGGAACTTTAACGGAATATCTAGGAAGAATTAATGTACATAATGTTTGAACATTTCCTAAAAGCAATAATGCTTCAATTTGGACATAGTACTTTTGGAGATTTAGGAGCTCCACATACAACCACAGTAGGACAAAGCAAGGGATCTGAATGGGCCATGAGATATTGAGTGAAAGCCAAAGTTTAAGGATCAAACCACACACACATCTCAACTAATTCTCGTGACTCCTTTTTTGTTCTCCACGTGGTAATGCCACTGATGATTAGCCGCAAAGTGGATTAGGAGCCCATCATGATTCATAATTTGCATGAGCAATCTCATAATGCAATTGTTGCAGAATACATATCCAAACTTCGATCTGATCCTCATTGGAAAGACCTTGATCTATCTCTGAACACAATTGTGTTAGATCCCATTTAGATCTTCTAACAGTGTGATTAGCCGAGACTTCACTAAATCAAGAGATCCATTTCATCCTTTGCATAACATGAAAGTAAAAGGAGTTAAGGGGTGAGTAGCGACCATCGGTTTTCAGTGCCGAGGAGCTGGAGTCCGCCATGGCGAGGAAGGGGACGGAGTGGCGGCGGAGAAGAGCTTCCCGTCACTTGTGCGGTCCCTGTGATCGGAGTAGGGTCTAGGGTTTGTCGGTGGGAGTAGTGGCGGCGGTCGAACTTGGTGATCCGTGCCCCGGCCTCCCACCTCTATTTATGTACCGCACGTGACAGGGCCCTCCAACCATAGGTGGGTTGGGCTCCCCCGATCAAGGAGCGGATCAAGGTCCCTAATGGGCCGTTGGGTCCAATAGGAGGAGATATCAAACCCTAACATTCTCTCCCTTAATCTCTTCTCATAACTTATCTCAACCTTATCTTATTCTTAATTTAAATACCTAACTTAAATGCTTAGCACTTAACTCCGTCTCATTATAAAGAAATGCGTAGAGCACGTCTCATCGTCACAGAAACAATTTCTATTGGACTTGACGGCTACAGTACATCTCTCTAATTTGAAACAGAGTTCTAACTAAAAGGGCCCTAAGTGTTCAGGAATCATAGGCTTTCCCTTAACCCCATGCCGGCTAGGTGTTTTCTAAACACGTTGGGTGGTAGGCCTTTTGTGAGCGGATCCGCTAACATATTATCCGTCTTAATATACTCAAGACTTATAACATGATCTTGAACTTTCTCTTTCACAACATAGTACTTGATGTCAATGTGTTTAACAGCACCACTTGACCTATTGTTGTGAGCATATTCAACTGCGGGATTATTATCGCAGTATAACTTAAGTGGTCTCTCAATGCTGTCTACCACTTTTAATCCGGGCAAAAACTTCTTAAGCCAACTCACCTGCCCTGAGGCCTCATAACATGCTACAAACTCAGCGTACATCGTCGATGACGTGACGAGAGTCTGTTTGGAGCTTTTCCATGATATGGCTCCACCTGCGAGGGTGAATATGTAGCCTGACGTGGATTTCCTTTCATCCCCCGCATAATCTGAATCTGAGAACCCCACTATCTCAAGGGAGTCAGTCTTATTATAACTTAGCATGAAGCCTTTAGTGCCCTGCAAGTAACGCAAGACTTTCTTAACTAACTTCCAGTGTTCTGCACCTGGATTTTTCTGATATCTGCCAAGTAACCCGGTAACAAACGCTATGTCAGGGCGAGTACAAATTTGAGCATATTGTAAGCTTCCGACGGCTGAAGCATAAGATACTGATCTCATTTGCTCGAGCTCGATCTGATTCTTGGGACACTGGTGTTCTCCATACTTATCGCCCTTGACTATGGGTGCAGGTGATGGACTGCACTTGTGCATACTATATTTCTTAAGAATCTTTTCTATGTATGCCTTTTGTGACAGCCCTAATACCCCTCTATTTCTATCACGGTGAATTTCAATCCCCAGAACGAAAGAAGCTTCACCGAGGTCTTTCATATCAAAATGCGAGGACAAGAACTTCTTAGTCTCCATTAGTAGGTTGACATCGTTGCTTGCTAGCAAAATATCATCCACATATAGAACTAAGAAGATGAACTTAGAATTCTTAAACTTTACATAAACGCAATTGTCCTCTACATTTGCCTTAAACCCAAACTTTCTTATTGTATTATCAAACTTCAAATATCACTGTCTTGAAGCTTGCTTTAGTCCATAAATAGACTTCTTTAGGTGGCACCCCATGTTCTCATTTCCTTCCATGACAAAACCTTTTGGTTATGCCATGTAAACATCTTCCTCAAGATCCCCATTTAGGAATGTCGTCTTAACGTCCATCTGATGTAATTCTAAATCAAAATGTGCTACTAGCGCCATTATTATTCTAAAAGAATCTTTACATGAGACCGGAGAGAAAGTCTCATTGTAATCAATTCCTTCTCTCTGAGTAAAGCCTTTTGCCACGAGTCGCGCCTTACGTCTTTCAACATTCCCCTGGGAGTCATACTTAGTTTTATAAACCCATTTACAACCAACCTTCTTAGCTCCCTTAGGAATTTCCATCAGTTCCCAAACCTTATTGGAATCCATGGACCTTATTTCATCTCTCATGGCTTCTAACCACTTCTCACAGTGTTCGCTTCTCATGGCTTGTTCATATGTAGTGGGATCATCCTCCATATGAAATTCTTCGGTTTCATAAACCTCATAATCATCTAAAATAGCTGATCTTCTAACTCTTTCTGATCTTCTAAGATTCTGATTGTTTGGCGCTATTTGGGGTTGTTGTTGTTGTTCTTCCTGATGCTCGACGTGTGGTTCTAATGGATCCTGAAGGACAGGTTCCAGATTTTCATTGGATGTCAGCAACGGAGGACTAACAACCGGTGCTGGCACTACAGTGTCTAACACTGTTGGTGCAACAGTATGGGTAGCACAAAGAATTGTTCCTGAAGCATTGGAGTAGGGGCATAAACCCTTTTCTCCTCTAAACTAATCTCTTGTGCTACCTTGCTCCCCCTTATCAAATCATCTTCTAAGAACTCAGCATGTCTGGTTTCCACAAACTTAGTATGCCTGTCAGGACAGTAAAAGCGGTAACCTTTTGACCTATCTGGGTAACCAATGAAATGACAACTAACTGTCTTAGGATCTAATTTCCCTAAATTTGGGTTAAAAATCTTAGCCTCAGCAGGACAGCCCCACACCCTTAAGTGCTTAAGTGAGGGTACTCTGCCTGTCCATAACTCGTACGGTGTTTTGGACACCGACTTACTTGGAACACGATTAAGAATGTGAATGGCGGTTTTCAACGCCTCCATCCACAAACTTACCGGTAGGGTGGAGTAGCTAATCATGCTTCTTACCATATCCATTAAGGTACGGTTTCTTCTCTCAGCCACTCTATTTTGCTGAGGATCTCCTGGCATGGAATACTGGGCAACTATGCCATTTTTCTGAAGGAACTTTGCAAAAGGTCCTGGAACTTGGCCATACGGGGTATGTCGCCCATAATATTCCCCACCACGGTCTGATCTTACTATTTTAATCTTCTTATTATGCTGATTTTCTACTTCTGCCTTGAATATCTTAAACTTATCTAATGCCTCTGATCTTTTTTTATTGGATAAATATAGCCAAAACATGAATAATCATCAGTGAAAGTTATGAATGAATCATAACCATCCACACTCTTAACAGGAAATGAACCACAAATATCTGTGTGAATTATTTCTAAGTTTCTTGCACTTCGTTTGGCATCTTTCTTAACTTTCTTAACATATTTACCCTTAATACAATCTACACACTGATCTAATTCTGAGAGTTGTAATGGCGGAAGAATTTCAGCCTTGACTAATCTATCAATTCTCCCCCTCGAAATGTGGCCTAATCTGCAATGCCACAATTTCGAAGAGTCAATCTGAACTTTCTTACGCTTTCTATTTACATTTGTAGACGATGGAACTTTCTTATTCTCAACGGATATAGCATTAACATTCTCAGAAACTGATAACAAATAAAGTTTGTCTTGTCAGAAGGCAAGACCAACACACTTATCATTAAAAAGTATCTTACATCTGCCATTTCTAAAATGGCAAGCCAATCCATCATCATCTAACTTACTAACACTTATTAAGTTTCGATGCAAAGAAGGAACATAGAGTACATCAGAAAGCCTAAGTACAAAACCATCTAATAATGCTAAAGTCAAATCGCCAGTGGCTTCGACGTCGGCTTGTACTCCATTTGCCACCTTAATTGTTCTTTCGCCTCTTTGCAGGGTTCTCCTCGTATGGAATCCCTGTAAAGAATTGCAACATGAATTGTTGCACCTGAGTCAATCCACCAAGTAGATTTAACATAACTAATATACAAGGATTCATCTACAAATGTAACTAAATCCTCACCATGCTTGTTGAGGTACTTCAAGAAACTAAGACAATCCTTTTGCATGTGTCCTATTTTCTCACAGAACATGCACTGATTTGGTGCTAGCCAAGGCTTCTTGCGGAGTGGGTTCTGTGGCCTGTTTTGGTCCTGAGCCCCATTGTTGTTCTGAGGAGTCTGAGGGTTCTGAGGGACTTTGCCCTGAGAGTTTGGTGCCTGAGCGTTAGAGGAAGAGCTACCATCCCATTTTGGTTTCCCTTGTGGTTTGGCATTCTTATGGTAGAACTTCTTATTGTTGTTATGCTTCACGAAGAGAGCAGAGTCTCCCCGTGATTCCTTAAGTCTTTCCTCCTCCTGAGTGGCTTGCCCAAGGAGCTTCTCAATGTTCCAGTCCTCAGGTGCCATGTTGTAATGCACAACAAAGGCTTTAAACTCCTTTGGCAAAGAAGCTATGATCACATGAACGACAAATAGATCTGGAAGAACCATCTTCATTGATGCGAGCTTAGATGCCAAGGTGTTCATCCTCAATATGTGCTCTCTAACACCACCACCAGTGTATTTCTTATTGATAAACTCTCTAATAAGCACACTGGCTTGAGTCTTAGTTGTACCATGAAACTGAGTCTTGACTTTTTCTAAATACTCAGTGATGGTGGTGCACTCAGGCAGTGATCCCCTGATGGGCTCTGAAATAGTAGCCTTAGCCAATGTCAGACATTTCTTATTGGAGTTATCCCATTTTTTCTTTGCAAGGTCATAGGACATCCTCACTGACGCATGCTCACGCTTGCGTGTAGCAAACGCTTCATCAGTCTCATTTTGTGCAATGACCGGCTCCTCAGGTTCCTGAGGGCAAGGTTCATTGAGAGCTAAGTCATTATCAGTCATGACAAGGGCTAATTCATACTGCTCACGCCACGTCTTATAGTTGGTCCCGTTGAGCTTCGGGACCATCTGTACCCAGTTGGTGAGACCTGAAATTCAGATACAAAATTGTGAGTAAACTTAGTTTAAGAAAATAACTGAAATTGAAATTGCATGTATTAAAACAACGTTGGTCAGTATTAATACATACAATCCTCTGTGCATTAAATCTATATCACTGTTGGGCAAATAAAGAAATAATGCACATTAACTGATGGACTAAGCAATTATAATATTGATATAATCAACGCTGGTCAGACAATAACAATATTATAAAATTTTCTAATTTCTTAAATTTGCCCCATAACTAAATTTCTCGATGGTTCGAATTTAATTAAGGAGCAAAATATACTTACTGAGCAGCGGAAAACGTGAATAATCTAAACTAATTCTCAATTCTAGAAATATTTCTAATAATGTCACTAAAAAATATCACATTTGATCAAAATTTGACTAAATTCAAAATCATGAAAATACTCATGCTAAAAATATTTCTGGAAAATAAAATCTTTACTAATTGATATGGGCTAAAACTGGCAGGTGGACGCAGCCATCCAGGCCCAGTCCGGCCCACGGCCCATGATAGCGAAAATTCAATGGAAAATTGAAAAAATGCACTGTTGGCTAAGCGGGCCGCGGCGTGGGCCTGGGCCGGGAAAGCGTGCACGGGCCGCGTGCCCCCGCCGGCCCGTCCAGGGATTCGGCGATCTCAGCCGTCGGCTTGGATCGAACGGCTGCCCGCCGTTTTCGCGGGAATAAAAGGTCCGAGTCGGCGTCGGTGAACCCTAGCTTCCCTTTCCTCTTTCTCATTCTCACGCGCAGCCGCAGCAGCCGGAGAGAACGCAACGGCGGCTCGCCACCGTGAGCTCCCTTCGCCGGCGGAGGAGGATGGCGCCGCCGTGAGCCCCCTCGCCGGCGGGCGTGCTCGCCCACGGCTGAGCACGCTGCCGTCGAGCGGCTTCACGGGCGGTGCCGAGGAGCACCCGCGCGAAGCTTATCTAAGCCGGCGGCGACCGAAGGTTCGCCGGCCGGATTTCTTACCGCCGGCGGCGGTTAATGCTCCGGTAAGGTAGGTTTTTAACCCCTTTTGACCGGTTTTGATTGTTATCACTAAGCCGCACAGGTTAGGGTTAGGGTTTGTCACTGTAAAATCCCCTTCTTCTAATTTCTAAGTAGCCCGGGACGATGCTCATGGCATGTCGCTCAGCGGCTAACCCTAGATTAGGGTTTCTTATTACTAATCTAATCCCGATCTAATCCACAGTTAGGTGGCTCATCCGATACCATTGTTAGATCTCATTTAGATCTTCTAACAGTGTGATTAGCCGAGACTTCACTAAATCAAGAGATCCATTTCATTCTTTGCATAACATGAAAGTAAAAGGAGTTAAGGGGTGAGTAGCGACCATCGGTTTTCGGTGCCGAGGAGCTGGAGTCCGCCATGGCGAGGAAGGGGACGGAGTGGCGGCGGAGAAGAGCTTCCCGTCACTTGTGCGGTCCCTGTGATCGGAGTAGGGTCTAGGGTTTGTCGGTGGGAGTAGTGGCGGCGGTCGAACTTGGTGATCCGTGCCCCGGCTTTCCACCTCTATTATGTACCGCACGTGACAGGGCCCTCCAACCATAGGTGGGTTGGGCTCCCCCGATCAAGGAGCGGATCAAGGTCCCTAATGGGCCGTTGGGTCCAATAGGAGGAGATATCAAACCCTAACAAATTGAAGATTAAAAGGGATCCCCAAAATTGAAACCATGAAGATCACCAGCACGCTTTCTATCAGCAGGATGTGGACTGCCACCATGGTAGTTCAGGAGGCACTACTCCATGTTTCTTTCTTTCCCTATAAAAACTTCCAAGAAAAGACTGGTTTGTCATGTACTTTGGAGCACAAGGCCGGTCATGTCGATTTTCTATGCCTGCCTGCCCTGTTCTGTTTTGAAGCGTGTCTCGAAGACCTGCTCTTGCTTGCTCAATGTGATGTTCAGAAGAAGCCATATGGAAATGCATAAAGATTACAGTGCAGTGCAGGGCAATGGGTCACTGTCTTCAGTGTCCCCTAGGCGCCAGACCTAGTGGTTGGCGACGGTTTGTGCTCCCAGGTTTTCAGGATTTTGTTGGCTTAACGCCCACATCACTGTCTTCAGCTTTTATGCATCTGGGCAATAATCTATTTTTGGATCAGGGAGTGGGTTATTATGTGGGTCACAAAGCAGGCTGATCAGTTGCAGTTGGGCGTGATTATGCACGGCTATTCTATTGCTTTGATGAGTAGTTTACATTTGCAAAAGAGTTTAGGAGGGCCACTAAGAGAAAATAACTGAACAAAATCAGATGATTTATTTTTTTAAAAGAAATATTCGAGATTTGTAGCATTCACCAACAACAAAGAAACAGAGCATACATACAAAAGAGCAGTTCAAAATTTGCAAGTGCAAAAAGGATGTCTGAAGGCTGAAGCACTAACAAAAACTCCAACCTCATGGTGTTCTGACTGAACGTGCATGCTTACATGATCGAGTGGACCAAATTAGAGGAAAAGACTGATTCGGCTGATTCGATTACCAACTCTATATATGATGATTGCCCTATCAGCCTTGGACGTTTCTTTAGATAATCAAAATTTGTAATTTGCCAATCTATCGGCCACAATTATGGAGCATTATAGTAGGGCCTGCAGATTTATTTGTATATAATGCATTTCTGCAGGCGCGTTGAGTGCCTGAATGTGCATTCCAGTTGTCATTCTGCTTGGGAAGCTTAGACTTAGACCATTCACATTTTACTTAAAATTAGGACCACAAATTGTAAAGGCAAAGAACAACTTTAACCGAATCCTTCTGCTAGCTTCTGATGAAAAAGGAAAAAAAAAAGAAGGAGAAAAGGTCATTACTGCTGGGCGGCTATCAGGATCAGGACCATCCCTGAACTGAACAATCCATGCATGCCTTGCCTGCGGTACATAGCGCCTCGACGGACGCTTCGCTGTGCATGCAGGTCTGCAAGGCCTCCTTGGGACGATGAACGCGCCACCGGTCCTGCGCCTCGGAACCAGCACTGCTTCCGGCGGATGATTCAGAGTGACGCGATGCAGGAAAAGTTGGCGTCGCAGAATGTCCGAAACGAACGTCGTCAGATTGTCAGAACTTAGAATAGCAGGCCTGAGCGGCCGGAGAGGAGGTGTAGATGCTCAGAGACTTCAGAGACAGCGTGAGGACGGAACGGACGGGCCAAATCACCATCGTCAGCAACGGATGGTCCACCTCGTCTGTCTTTTCTGCTCACGCGAGAGATGCAGCGGTGCAGGCGACGTTTAGATTACCTGGCCAAAATTTATCCGTGCTCACGAGGGGGAGTTTATTTACCTGCGGCAAGCAACTGCTGACTCTGAGGTCTCAAGTGCGTACTTAATATTTATATAGTTGTATAGTTCGTAACATATATAAATTTTCGCAAACTCTATCCCGCCTCCGGTCGCGCTGGCTCATCAGAGCGCGACCGCAGCCGCCGCGACGGACCCTCTTCTTCTCTATGTCCAGGTTAGAAGGAGCGCAGGGAGGCAGGTCGGTTCGGCGGTGGGAACGGGAGAGACAGCGGCGGTAACGCCGCCAGAGCGGGCGGCGGAGTAGGTGGCCGAGCCAGGTCGAGGCGAGGGCGCCCGTGGCCAAGGCGGCGGCGGGAGAGGGGAAGGAGGAGGCCACTGCAGACACGATAGGATGGCCGCGCGATAATGTCGTCCATAGACCGTGTGTTCAACATGTTGCAATAACTATACACGTATGTTTTAAATGTATGTTTCAAATGTTTCATCTGTTTCACATGTATGTTGCAAGTGTTTCAGGTGGATGTTGCAAAAGTAGATCTAGATGTTGTAAATACATGCATGTTGCAAGCATATGTTTCAAGTGTTTCAGTTGTTTCATACGTATGTTGCAAGTGTTTCATCTGGATGTTGCATATGTTTGCAATCGCTACACACGTGTTTTCAAGATTTTTTTTCTAGTGTTTTGCAAGTGTTTCAACCGTATGTTGCAAGTGTTTCAGTTGTTTTCAGACGTATATTGCAGGTATTTCATCTGGATATTGCAAAAGTAGATCTGGTGTTGCACATGTTGCAACGAGACCCACATGCAGCAGTCACCTGCTTAGCTGCTGGGGCGCCGCCATGGGTCTGCGTGCAGGCGCCTAAGGCTGGCAGATGCATTTGCGGCGTGACATCCACAGACAGGGGTAGGTGACTAGACCCATATGAGTTCCTGCATGCGGGCGCGGTGGTCAGGTGAAACAGAGCGAGTGCGATTGTATGGCGGCACACAATGTGGGGTCCGCGCAATGGGGCACGCAAAAACAGGCGGTGTGGGCTCTTTTCGCGTGGGGTGAGGCCTCTCGCGCGAAGAACCAGAGGTGTCTGATATTTTGGAGCAGCTTTGGATGTTCGGGCGCTAGTAACGCCTAATGCAAATTAATACTTTTTTTTGGAGCAAGAGGATATATGTGCACAAAATTACAATGGGCCATGGTCCATTATGTGCTGATGCCATATGGTCCGTGCTACCACAGCAGTCTGTAGTGGCCCATGGACCCAACAGTGTCGATTAAGGAGCCCATGCACAAGCTCATCCCTTGCAGTTCTTTTTAATTCGTTTTTTGCAAAAATATTTGTGTGAATTTTTTTTAAAAAATACAAAACTAATACTACTGCCGCCATAAAACCGGCGAGGGGTACTCGGCTACTCGCTGCCGGTTGAGTTGACGGAACCTTTTTTTTTTCTCTGAGATCGAGTCATGCACGGCATCCGACCGAGTCCGGCCCGAGCCGGATTCGAGTTTTTGGACCCCCTTAAAAACAATCGGCCTCGTTATTGTGCACCGCGTGATATTTCGCAAAGCTATTCCACTGTTCGCTCGCGCGTTCCGCCGCCGCCGCAATGGCGTACGGTTGAGCACCTGCACTCGGCGGAGGCCGTGAACGACGCCATCGACCGCGAGGGCGAGAGCGGCCGCCTAGCGGTGGTCCAGTTCGGCCGCGGCGGCCACGACGACGGTGCGCGCTTCGACGCTGCCGTGGCCGCCGCGGCCGAGCGGGTCGGGCCTGTCGCGGCGCTCATCGCCGTGGACATCGACGAGGTGCAGGACTTCAACGCCATGTACGACCTCCAGTACAAGCCCTGCACCGTCATGTTCTTCTACAGGTACCGCTACGTCGACGTGCGTGGATTTGGTTCCAGTGATGACGTCAACAACTGGGCCGCTATCAGCGGCGCCGACGAGTTCGCCGACGTCGTGGAGGTGGTGCACGAGAGAGCCAGCGCAGGGTGCCGCATCCTTGACTTCGGCCACGGCGTATAGCTTTTTTATATACTCGTTCGGCTGGCGCTGATTTGCTGTGAGAGAAAAATACTACTGGCTGGTGACCAGTGCTGAATTGGTGTGAGAGAAAAATATTGTTGGAGCCAGCCAGCCGAACAAGGCATAGTTGGTCAGTTTCTTCTTGTTTTTTTTGACAACAGTCAATTTCTTCTTGTTGTTATTGTTCTGCAACCTCATGTGCACAAAATTCTTTTACAACTTTTTTTTCTATGAAGAAAATTGTATGCATAATGCATACCAAGGGGCGAAAAAAAATCTGGCATCCTTCATAAATAAAAAAAAAACTTATATATCATCTGGATGCGATGATGAGCAATCTCTCATGTAGTTCGCAATAATCTTACTACTAGCACCACTAATTTCAACAACACTTCACGCGTCTCTAAATCTAGTACCACACTGATACACAGCTTATTTTAATCTCTCATGTCTTTTGTCACGCTGTGGATGTGACCTATTTTTCATCGAACTAGAAAATTTTGCGCGCTTCGCGGCGCCCTACCAAGCATCTTGGAAACAATAGTGCACGGTACAGATATTTCACATGTGACAACATATGAATACTCTTATTGCAAGCATAGCTTTTCAATCATCTTAGGCAGTACAAATATTTCAGTCTCTTCTTTACAAAATCAAAAATTCACATATGCAATTAGCAAGACTGTGCAAGATACATGCTTTATTAGTTGTCTTCGCGACTGTCAAAACAAAGGCCAACCTCTAGCTACATGGGGCATAATATGAGGCTCTACAGTTAGCCAAAGAGAGAAAAATGATGAAAAGACAAAGGCCAACATCAGAAATAATAGAAATGTGACTGCTGATGGGAATGGTGCATTAATATTTGCAACGACTCTACGGCCAACACCCCTGGGTGCATGAGTGCTAATCCAATAGAAAAAGTGAGCATCACTTCCAACCAATTCATCACTAAATTACCTTTTGCTAAGAACAACGATGCACGTGCGTCTTACAGGTTCCTACATAGGAAAAGAAGAGCATGATCAAATATGTATGTTTAGTGTCAAATTCAATGGCAAGTAGTGCAAGATCAACAGAAGGCAAATTAGTTTGTACTGTGGATTGGTACCCTTTTCAGCTGCAAGGATGTCATACATCCAAGCAAAATAGGCTCACGCTTAGTAACAAAGGCATGACATGATTGGTAGAACTATGATGAGGTACCTCAATCAGTCCGATGGAGCAAAGAATTAGTGACATTCGACGTTCCAAGTCTCTGAATCAGCACACCTAGAGAGAGGAACATCCTTATGATCACAGATATGCATAGCATCAGGAGAGGCAAGCATCGGATCAGCATTGCATTTCCGAGAAGGTTCATAGCTAGGGAAGCATCAAATCACTATAACATGCTAAACTTGAGAAGCAGAATTTTACACTTTAAGATTATGTCCATGTATAATTATAAGTGCGTCCAATTACTCAAACTGCATCCCAAGTGTATAATACAGTAAGCTAAAATCCAGGAAGAGACAACTATAGTTCTAGATTAGCATGCATAAATTCCAGAGGAAGGAATCTAAACTACAAGCCAACATATCTAGTTCACAGTTTAGTTAACAAACACAGAAAAACTTGTAACAAGGCATTTAATAATGTTTTAGTAAACACTAATTTTTCTTATTCCACTTTTCATGATTGCTAGGCTATCTTAATTTTAGTTTTGTTGTGAGCTACTATCTAAGGTATTGTGAATTAACAGCACTAACAATGAAACTGAACAGATTTATATTAGTTATTATTACGATGTGAAGGGACAATACATATTGCTAAGGATCAAATGCAGGTTGCTACAATGTAAAACAGAGTGAATGAAGAGCGAGGAAAGAGTAACAAAACTAACAGGGGTATATATATATATATATATATGAACGAAAAACAGTAAGATGATCGTCAAATTCAACAAATGTCTAATATTAGAGCTGGCTCACGCATGATACGTGATCTTAATTATGGAGGAAATCACAGCGCAATTAAGTGAACATAGGTTTACATGCAGATGTACGAAATCCAATCCTGCCTATAAGCCACTCAATTGCCAGGAGAGCTTGGCATGGGGCTATCGGAGAAGAGGATGCCTTCCCCATGCATTCCCAAATTTTTTGCGCCTCCAAGCTTCGTCAGACCTTTAAAAAAACATGCATGCCAACAAAATGAAGATAGACAGCTACATTATGATCTGAACAATACGCAAGCACTAAAACAGGGCACACACATTTTATCAAACACGTAAAGAGCATCTTCTCTGTTGCCTATGAGCCACAAGCCCATCAGGTACGTGTTGTGCTCGTCATCCCAGTTATTGTTATCAATCATTTAACGGATGAGGCAAATATGAAAGAAGTTTATATTCTTCCCTACGAATTAGAAATCTAATTACACAATGCTTATTGTAAATCTACGGAGAAGAGAGAAAGGAGCGAGGCCGCGAGGGGAGCTACGGCTGGGTCAAAGAGGAGGGCTCCTTCGCAAAATCGTCTGCGGGGTTTGTGTTGTAAAAAAATGGCGACGAATATCAAATTTTGTCTCCTTCATTAAAATAAACTTTAGATCAAGGAGATATGCGTAAACTATTCATTTCTAATCAAATAGGATGACGGGTTTATTTAGTAGAAAGTAGAGGGGTTTTATGAAAAACTTCTGACACCACGTGTCCACACGAGAGGGCTCAGAACGCCCGTGGAGAACGGAGAGAGCAGCAGATCGCGGTAGGTTTTAAGAATCCTGACTCGCGGACGTCCCATCATGGCGCATCAAATCTGAAGCTAACTAAATTTTAATTTTAGTGCGGCACATTGTGGTATTCTTTTTTTTTTGGCGAGCAAGAGACCTTTATTCATTACTTAAAATTTGGACTACAATCTCGAGTAATAATTTGCACCACACACAACGGCGCGCGAGTTGATGCGTCAAACAGTCAAATGTCTAGTACGCTTCGCGAGTCCTGACATTTCATTGGCTACACGATTATACTCTTCTCTTTGTGTGGAGGGAACCTATTTCCAACTCATGGCCTCCTCCACGATGAACCGCATATGTGATCTTCGTCCATTTTATATGTTCTCAACATCCGTGCAACCGAGCTACAGTCCATTTCAAGGATTGCCCGGTTCCTACAGCATTCCGCGTGCTGCAAGGAAAAGGCCTTCTCGACACGGCAACCTTATATTTGAAATGACTAAATGGAGGGTTAATTGGTCTCGACCTAAAAATTTAATGAAGAAATAACCATAGGGTATGCAAAAACTACTCACCTCTTGCATGGTTAAAGTCTAGGACGAAAATGATCATATATAATAAGATTAAGTCCTAGGACCATCAAGTTGGTCAAGAGCACACTAAAATAATAAGGTCCCTAGTTAGGGACACCAGCATGGAGAATCTTAGTCCTCGCCCACTTCTAGGAAGAGGCACCTGTTAATCTGAATTAAACGATGTGGAATGAGTGCTGGCTTTAGGAATGAACAAAACAAGAACTTGCTACTGAGCCTAACAAGCCATCATTCTCATCAATGGTGAGCCCATCGAGCCTGATGCTGCCGCGGGGGGGGGGGGGGGGGGGGGGGGGGGGGGGGGGGGGAGTGCTCTTCCTATTGTCTTGATGGTTGCTAGCTCGTCCTCGCACCATCAGAAGTCACATATATCCATGTGCGGTAGGTCCTCATCTGCGAAATCAAACAGAAAGATCTTTGCCGCCGGAGTATCCCCTTCACATCATCACATATTAGGAAAAAATGATGGTACAATGAGAAGGCACGATGGCCAGATAGGGACATCACAACATCAGGAGATGTTGTGGATGGTGGGCCCACACATACCTGCTGGAGGGAGTCGCTCCACCGTTGGATCGAGAGAAGCTAGACGAGGACATCAAAACACCAGGAGATGCTATCAACGGTGGCCCCACACATACCTGCTGCCTGTTGGTGGAGAAGTCGCTCCACCATTGACTTAGAAGGGCCCGACAAGTAGACCTTTGGGCTATGTACCTAGTTAGAGCTATCCTCTAGATTCATGATAATAGTTGTAATGACGTCTCAACAATTGATGCGGGTGGCCAAGACAATTTATTTCTCGGCCATAGGAGTGAGATCTAGTCTACGAATTGATAGTCATCATTCTGTGCTCATTCAATTCTTTTGTACAATAGGCTGTGTACTTCCTGCTGCGCAGAGACTGGAAGATTTTTCAAGATACTTTGTTAACTTGACGTAATATTCTTGAAATTTAATACTCCATCCATTCTGAAATACAAGGTATCCAAGCGATTTTCAAATAAAATAAGGAGCCTGACAAAAGACCACCTAGCCTCTCAGGCCAGTCTCAGTGGGAGTTTCACATGAATTTTATTTGTATTAAATAGGTTGCCACATTGGCACTTTTGATGACATGACAGTGTATTTAAGAAGAGAGAGAAGAAATGAGTTTCATCTAAATAAAATTCTCTTGACACGATTACCAACTCTCTATAAGTCTTAGAATTAAATGCCTATGAAACCATAGAATGAAACTTTCCATTGAGAGTGGGTGCTTCATCCAAGTTTCAATTCATTTCAAATGACATAGCAGTCTTGAAAATAACGTAATGAAATTCCCCACTGAGACTGGCCTCACTACACAGGATGGAAGAAGTAGTTCAATTGTCACTTTATTTAATTATCAGCCAACTGATTTGAGTGATGACAAGTTTAAAAGGCTTAGTATTTATATTTATTGCTAAAAAAGACAGAGCATTTATTATTGCTAAGGAAGACAAAGAAGAGAGAGAGAGGGGCATGCCAAAAAAGCTCAGCTCTTTCGAGCCAAAAAAAAAAATCCTGCTCATGATTGTCCACTGGACGAGTCAGGCCTGATTTTCATGCCGGCTCAGGCCTGGGTTGTCTGCTCGCACAATTTACAGTGGAAAATAGGTAAGATAAATATTTAATGCTAGGCTCGGATCTAGAATTTTTCTAAACAACGGGATCTCTGTGCCTAGGCTTTGTCCACTAAGGCTCATAAGCGGACCATAACACAGCGGGCTAGACCAGGCTTAATTTGCTTATGTTCGAATGACAATGCAGAATACCTTATATAGAACTTTGAACTCTGAATCCTTGTATTTTAGGACGGAGGGAGCAGTATCTTCCTTTATACAAACAATATGCTTTCCATTTACCATTACCATTACAGTACATAATTAACCAGATCGGCTTGTGGAAACATTGGATCCGCATGCTACAACACCCAAAGCAAAGTAGTACTGAAGGAAATTAAATGTTCGTTCCGCCACTAACCGTACCTGTCTACCTGAACTAATTTATTTCTTAGATTAATTCTGCATGCATATAGTAGCACTAGTAATAACTAACTTGACGCCAGATTCTACATAAACTGGCCATGCGTGAAACCTGAATAATACTTGTCATTAGCTTGGTTCTTTGGCGCGCGACTAATTGCCTTGAGAGAAACGACGATGACAGGGTACTTGGTCTTCACTTTCTGGAGGTGCACCGCGACGTTCTTGGCATACAGCTCGAAAAGGTCGTCAAGTACGTGCTCGCCGAAGTGGTGCGCGATGAGCGGCCCGATCACGGCCCTGATGGACTTGGCGACGTTGACGCCCTTCTGGACGCCGTCGAGCACGAGGTCGCCGTCGTCGTCCTCCGTGTCGTCGTGCGGATCCCAGTTGGACTCGAAGAGCTGGATGTGGGTGACGTCGAACGCCTGGCTCTGCCTGATCACGTCCCTCACCTCGTCCACCGACGGCGCGTAGAACGGCAGGTTGAAGGAGTCCAGCTTCTCCTTCTCCACACGGCCCTGCAGCCATGGTGCCATGCATCAGCTAGGAAGCTAGCAGTAGCTAGGGTTCATCAGCTTAGTTCAGGAGTTTCATTGATGGATGATGTTGCACAAGAGAACAGAAAACAACAGAACAAGCAGACCTCTTTGACGAGGGACTGAAGAGCCTGCGCGAGTAGCCCCCACATGTAGCTGACCTCGCCACGGAGCACGTCCTTGTTCTTCCTGCCGAGGAACGCCAGCACCATCTGGCCACCGGACACGAGCTCCCTGTGGCGCAGCCTGAGGAACAGCGAGAAGTCCTCCTGGAACTGCCTCCGGTACAGCGCCACCACCGCCGGCGGCGTGGTCTCCCAGATGTACATGTTGCCCTCGTTGAGGACGGCGCCCCCGGCGAGCTCGTCGGGGACCTTGGAGCGCCACATGAGGCAGTAGGAGGAGTGGAAGAGGTGGACGCAGAGGTCCGGGAACAGCCGGGTGTAGAAGGAGCCCGGCAGCCCGGCGACGTAGTATGGCGGCAGCGCGTCCCCCTTGTCCTTGCCAGCCAGCTTCTTGAACAGCTCCAGCGACTGGAACACGAGGTTGAAGTCGTTCCCGGGGAGGTCGTTCAGGAAGAACTGCACGTGCTGCGGTTGAGCGCCGGCGGCGGCCATCGTCGCCAGCTCGTCTCGGCGGTCGGCGACGGCTCCGAGCACCTCGGAGACGACGAGCAGCGTGTTGGGCCCCGACGAGCAGCCGAGGTCCGCGATGACCATGGCGCCGCCGCCGGAGGAGAGCGACGACGCGTGCGCCGCCGCCACGGCCTTGTGCAGCACCGGCCTCGTCTTCAGTATGGACTTCTCCTGAGGAACATGTATTGTTGAGACCTACGAGCATGCATATGCGGCCATGCATACATACAGGTCCACACATGCGCGCATGCAACATGTGCAGATCGGCTGAGACGACATGCATGATGTAGAAGAAGCACAGGTACACAGTGTACCTGAAGCCTGGAGTTGGAGGCGTAGCTGTCCTCGCCGTCGCCCCGGCTCATGTGGAGGTCGCGCTCTACCTTCATGGCTACCTTAGCTAGCTAGCTAATGGCCAGGTGCTGCTGAAGAGTGAGAAGCTTGCTTGCTTATCACTCTGCTGTGGTAGTTTGCAGAGTAGGAGAGGGGAGGGCATCTACATTTATAGGCCCAGCCTGCCAATCAGCACTCAGCACAACACAAGCTAAAAATTAACACTGGTCTGCTGCACTTAACTAACCCAAACTGACGTTGCTTTAGGGTTTAGCATTTCCCTCCCGGGTCCATCCTACTACGTGTTTGGCGTTCAAATCACAGACGCAGCTTCGTCATGCCTTCCATTATCCACCTGGACCCCTTTCTCGTTGGACGTCGGTGGTGTCCCTGTTCCAACCCTTTTTTTTAACACCGCCGGGAGCACTAGCATATCATATAAGAAGAAGCACAGGTACAGTGTACCTGAAGCCTGGAGTTGGAGGCGTAGCTGTCCTCGCCGTCGCCCCGGCTCATGTGGAGGTCGCGCTCTACCTTCATGGCTACTAGCTTCAGTAACGCCAGGTGCTGTGCTGATGAGTGAGAAGCTTGCTTGCTTATCACTCTGCTGTGGTAGTTTGCAGAGCGCAGGAGAGGGGAGGGCATGTCAATTTATAGGCCCAGCCTGCCAATCAGCACTCAGCACAACACAAGCTAAAAATTAACCAGCATATATCATTATTATATTATTCACCAGCATGTGCATATTAGGCACAAATTCAAAATTATTTTATATATGATGATCAATAGAATCCACACACGCGTGTTTAATTTGCAGTTCCTTGCCGTCGTATATATAGGAAATGTACATGTCGCAACGTTGACGAGCCGTGTGTGAACAGGAAATGGCATTGGTCCTTTAGGATTGATCATAATCGGGCGACCAATCTGAACCACTTATAATTAGATATAAAGTGGTGCTATGATGCAGATGTTAAACAGAGAAGCGATTTTCTTTTCAAGTGCATTTTCTTTACTTACCATAATGCCCTTACGTCCCTTTCTACGATCCCTTAGGGACCCGGGCTCACAAACCATATATAACAATGTTACAAATTAAGTATGATTCGAAGCAAAAGCATCAAGATTCAGTATTACTCCCTCCATCCCAATTATAAGCCGCTTTGACTTTTTTTTAGTACATCCCTTCCCCATCCCGTCGAGAAAGAGAATTAACGAATCTTAAGGCAAAGGGGCGAGAACCGCAAGGCCTGACTACTCTTCCTCTAGGTTTTCGTGAGAGAACCAAATCCAAGTTGGTCATGAAGATTATGATTTAGGCTAGCATAGCGGCTCTAATATGTATTGAAACAAATGACACAATTGTTGGACAAATCTCCAAGCCGCAAATCGTCTAGGTACGGTGACACGTGATGAAATAAGAAGTACATTATGTTACAACGTACATGCACATTTATGTAGAAAAGAAAAAAAAAGACTGATGAACAGCTGTGGTTTCTAAAAAAATCACTCGTAAACACCTGTAACAGTATATTGAATGATAGGAATAGTACATATTGAACAGTAGCAAAGGCTCTCAGCTTCTTGGAATTTCATATGCATTGAGAGTGGACGTGTGTTTTTTCACTAAACGGTGAATAACACGCCTAAAAACACTTGAACAACATATTTTTTAACCTAAATAGTAAACAACCATGAAAAACGCTTGAACAACACTTGTGAACAATAATGTCAATACATTGAACAGTATAGTAAACAGTAGCAGACTCTCAACCTCTTGCAGGAATTCATTGTTGAGAGTGCAGTTATTGGACAGCTGTTGCATTAGTCGATTCCCTCCCCATAGAGCAAAATTAGACTCTAGTGCATGGTGTGAGTGGTGACACAGCCACAAGAAGGGAAAAAAAGAAAAGGATTGAATGGTGGGCGTTCGGTTTCGGTTCGGTTCCCTCGGTTATTGATGAAATTCGGTTCCTAGAAAATGGGAACCGATCGGTTAGAAAAAATTTTAGGAACCGAGTATTTCGGTTTGGTTTTGGTTCTAACCGAACTAACCAAATTTTTCAGAAGACCTCAAGATTACGTGTTCTAAGGCAAATTTATGCAACACTATATTCATTTTCAATAATAATAATTTATATGAAAACGATAGCAATATAGTAACACAAATATATAGCTGTTCAAATATAAAGCACTACACATAAACCAAACATAATCTTACAAAATACAAGTGAAGTATAATTCATGTAATCGGTTCTTTCGGTTAATTCAGTTAACCAATAGTAGTCTTCGGTTATTTCGGTTCCTCAATATCAGGAACCGAATAAGGAATCGATTTTTTCGGTTCTGGTTCCTTCGGTTTCGGTTCTAGTTCTTTCGATTCGCTTTTCGGTTCTCGGTTAAATTTGCTCACGGCTAGCAGTATATATTGAACAGTATACTGAACAGTAGCAGACTCTCAACCTCTTGCAGGAATTCACTGTTGAGAGTGTAGTTATTGGACAGCCGTTGCATCAGTCGATTTCCTCCCGATAAAGCAAAATTAGACTCTAGTGCATGGTGTGAGTGATGACACCCACAGGAAGGGAAAAAGAAAAGGATTGAATGGTGCTTCCCAGCAACCATGGGTACTGTGCTAGCTAGTGACTGTGACTGTGCCAGGGTGATGGATGATTCCGTTGCTAGTACATGTTGTCCTTCACGTGGGGTATCGTAACACCTCTGGTGTTACGAACTCGCTTAGCACCCGGATTAGGACCTAAAAAATATTCGAGCTTCTTTGGGTTTTAAACTTAATTTGCACTTGAAATGACGAAGCAGACCGTATATACCTCACTTTTGGGATTAAAAGAAATCAAATGAATAACGCAAGTCCATCTACCTTAGTGCTCTAAGATAATGTTTGTTTTTATATAAATAGTAAGCTTGGAAACTGAATTTTGAGAACTTAAATGATATGAAAATGGCTAGAATAATTATGCCATCGTCAAGATATGGATGTCGAGAATGTGTTAGTACATTTGTTTCAAGTGTTGATGTGATGTTTGTTAGTGTAAAAATTAGTGCAAAAAGGGAATGAAAAATGCAAAACCTAGTTCTTAAGTTATGATTGCAAAACAATGGTTTGGCTTGAAAAGCAATTTTTATGAAGCAAAAATAATATAGAACATGTGTTTGGGGTTTAAATGAAAATTGAGGTACAAGCTTAGTAGATGAAAATGCAACTTCTGTTTTGGTGAATAAATGTTGTTCAATAGTATTTTTGATAGCTCAAGAATTGAATTTGGGGTTCAGTTTCAGCTTCTAGAACTAAAATGACTCAAGTCTGAAAACCTAAGGACAATGCAGTTTTGACATTTAAATTTTGATTAAATTTCTTAAACATTAGATCCATGTTTCTGCACTGTTGGTTGCACCATAGTGTGTACCCTAGCATGTTATAGTTCATGGACTAGTCTGATTTTGTGTTGGCGTTTCAAAAATTGCCTAAACTTCTTTAGAGCGTGCTGTTTGGCATCTGTTCTTGAACTGGCACGCCCAAGGACAAACCCAAATTGGCGCCGATATTATTCCCTTCCTGTTGCTCAAATGCTAGCAATGCCCTAATAGATGTTGTAGCCCTTAATGCTCTCTTGAGCTCTGTCGAGTTGGTTTAGTCTTAACCGAGCTAGTTTTGAGTTGTGGCGCGCTTTAAATGCGTGCAGCGCACGGTTTCGGTCTTTTTGGCCTTGTGGCCGCGATCAGCGTGCCGCTTGTCGCGACGCGGCCGCTGAGCACGCTCTGCCACACGTGTGCCGCGCCTGGCCGCTGCTAGCGCTGCTGCCTCCCTGTGTCGTTGTACGCTCTGCTGCTGGCGCGCATTGCTGCGCTCGCGTACGCCTGCGCCTGCGTCGGCTGCCGCTGCTGTCGCTAGCGCATGCCACGCCACTCCGCGCTGAAGTTTGCTTGGGTCCAGATGCGAAACGCTAGAATCAGATGAATAGTAGTACGTAGTACTACAGGTTAGTTTAGTTTAAAGCGGGGTTCTTTTCTGCAAAAGGCGCAGCCCGCGTCCGGACGGGCCACTTGGGCCGGCCCGCTACGTGCGGCCGCACCCCGCGCAGGCCGCAATGTGTTGCTGGGCTGGATGGTTTGCCGCAGGCCCTTTTCAATTTCTAAAGCGATTTCTAATTCAGTTTCTGACCTAAACTTGCGGATTTAATATAAAATTATGTAGGAATCCAAAAATTGCAAAACTAATTTTGTTAGGTTCCTAAAACCATAATCTATCTGCTAGTGTATCCTGTTCGCATAGTTGGTAATATTTTTAGGGATTCTTTAATTAATTTGAGATGCTTAAATATAACTTGTTGGAGTGCCTGTGAGAAAATGGTGATAGTGTTAGCATTGGAAATTTTATAGTAGCTTCACCGTATTATTATGTGCTCACTGTTATTTTGATAGCTTCAGAATAATTACTTGATAAGGTAGTTAATGAGCCCTAGTTCAATACATATGTTAATCAATGAATAAATAAAAGAACACCTTGGGTTTGTATAACTAAAACACTTATTGGGAAATAATGTCTTATTCCACAATGTGGATTCATAGCCTAAGTACGGTCGTCGTTAGAACTAGCTCGTTAGCTTGAGAGGCGTAGATCGTATTTTATGAGTCACGGTTGCCGTTGGTTATTTACATCTCTACATTGCATCCATGTGTACCATAATAGGAACAACGATGGATCGTGAAGTCATCTGGAGTATCGGAAAGGATGGTGTTTGGAGGATCATGCCACCATGATGAAACGCTAACTTTGGTTATATCTTACCCAGGCAAGCCCCGGTGCATAACCCCTATTATTTTACACTTTATTTTATGTCTGTACATTAAGTTTAAAGGAGTTGAATGAAACCTACTTGCATATAGGACCCCGGTAGAAGTCGAGTGATTACCTATCACTCGCGAGAGATAGAAAATATATTATTGTTACTATTATCATATTACTATCACATGAAATATATATGGATAATAATTGGAGACCGGGCTGGATGGTACTTTGAATTTGGATTTGGACTTGGTTGGGCAACCGAGCGAGGCTTGGGTTGCGTTCGTTCTGCCTGTGTCGGGTCACAGACTTATTATCCTAAGCACATACTTGCTTATTGGAGCGGGAAGACTTGTTACTCTCTTGTCATGGGTTTCGACTCTTTCCAGACCGACTTTTAGTGGTGGATTATGGGTGAAGGTCTAAGCACCGCACTAAGGCCAGGCCTCAAGTGTTGGGGGCTTGGAGTCCAAGTTTGGACGGGGACCTGGACCCCTTGACAAGAGCTGAGCGGGTTGGTCTTGTCTGTGCCTGGGATATAGATAAGGCATGTGTTTCGGGGTACCCAGCTAGGATACATTGATTCATGAATCACCATTTTTGGGACGGTAATGACTTTGGCTATGGTCTAGCACCATAGTAAGAACTGGAACATGGAAGATGATAAAATAGTTCTAATTGGTCAACCCTTACTGAAAAGTAGCATAAGTGCTTACATAGAATGGTTGGTTGATGAACTAATGATGACTGCTAATTAATGCTTCCGGCAGTTGTAATAACTCATAAGCAAGATAGCCTTTTATATCCTTGGAGTCTTTTCTTTCCTCCCGACGGGTAAGTCTTGCAGAGTACAATTGAGTACTCAGGGTTTTTCTACTCTGTTGCAGGCAATAGGTGGTTATGGAGCTGACACTTGTGTGGAAACCTCCTGGTGGGCTCAGCGAGTACAATTGAGTACCCAGGGCGCTCATTAGAAGCATGTTGTTTGTATTGTTAAACTCTTCTTCTTAATTACAATGATACGCAAATTTTTTGTGTATTCGAGAAAAAAACATTAGAAAGATATTGTCATCATCAATTCCATAGATGTTAATCACCATAGAGCAAGAATAATAGCTGTTAGTTTTATTCTGTTTTCTAAAAAAAATACCCACATATACCATAGTCAGTCTAAGTAACCACTTCAATTTTGCATCTAAATTATCCACTTTTGAAATTATATAAAAAATCTCTTCAATCTACATCTAAATTACCATGTCTGCTATGTGAAAAGGTCTAGTTACCACTAATTGAGCCTATATCTTCTATCATTGTTAGTGAGAAACCAAGTTAAGATATACATAGGTCTGGTCTATATATGTGTGGTGAGTTCTTGACACGCATGTGTTGAGATGTTTGGATCTTTTGGTGATGTATAGAATGTTGTGTGCTCATGATTATGCTTTAGCTAATAGGAAGGTATTGGTGGAATATGTCTCTTGTCTCACGATGTATAGGTTATGGATGCGACATATGGCAGCCAACGGCTAAGTGATCTAGGATTGGCTAGGCATGGCGCCGACTGCACATGCAGTGGTGTAGGGCAACTAGGAGGATTGGCACATACTGTATATATGGACCATGCATTAGTGAAGGATGAATTGAGCTTGGTGCCCAAGGGACCATCTGCCCTAAGGATCCATGATAGATCCGCATCATGCACATGGAGAGTGCAAGAAGCCATGTGGGGCAATAGGATGAGGACAATGGTGTCCTTTCATTTAGAGGAAGCCAAATAGTGTCTTGTGAGAAATCTTGACAAAACTTCAATTTCAAAGAGGGATTTCAGATTTTTTGGTGAAGCCCACATCTTTTTTTTTTCAAAATCTCTTGGGAAGACCTTCACCATGGGCTAATACTGGTTAAGTCGGGTTTATGTTCTCTGACTTGGCCGGGATTCTATGAAAAAAAATATCTTTTGAGAATCCTTCTTTGCTTGTTTGGCTCTCCATTTTACTAGTCTCTTTCCATAAAGTCAGTAATATGTCATGACTGCATGATCTTGGCGGGAACTAAAAGAGAGGGATTGGATTGGTCGTTGGGACATATATAGCCCACATATCACTTGTTTGCTCAGCAAAAAAAAACTTCTATTCACCTCTCTCAGGTCACCTGTTTAGTCCTTCAGTTAATGTATAGAAAACTAACTTAAAGCAAGCATTCACGTTGTGACTTCATGCAAATCAAGTATACATTTGTATGGGCAATGAATATACATATCTCTATACGTTTCAAATAATCATGACAAATATTGCCTTAATAACTCATATACCAATAACACTTCCGATTTATTGAAATCAATTAATATCTATGACAATAATTATGTAAGTTGTTGTTGGATAAAATTTATGCATTTTGACTAAACATTATTACACATCTATATTGATATCCTACTTTTTTTTTGTAAAAAGTACTACTACACATATACTTCTTTGTTAGAGGAAATTCAAAATCTTGAGCTGCGGAGGAGGTTTTGTGTTTACGAAAGATGGCTATGACCTCCTTTTTTTTAAAAAAAACTTGGAGTAAACACAACGATTATTAGGCATCAATATTAATTAATTCCCTCTTAAGGCTAGCATTGTTATATTAGCCCCTCCGAGATCTCACTTGAAACTCCACCACCAATCTTGAGTGGTGTGGCATAGACTTAAATCATTAAGTGAATATTTATAACATTGCTAATACTAATTTATGACCTAATAATAGCCTTCTTTTTTATAAAATGGAAAAGGAGTTTGAATAAAAAGGTACAATAAGTACAAGGGTTTCAACTTATCATGCAGATACAAAATTTATAGTAACTAACAAATTCAAAACCAAGATTCGTGATGTTAAGAATGCAACTCACCAACAGCTAGATATATATTGTACCTTAAGCTAGCTAAGGGCCAACTAAATGCATCTTATTGAAGGCCAATGGAGGTAGCATGCAGAGGGATAAAAGAAACATGGGTATGGATGGAATATTAAAAAGCATGTACTAGAGTACATGATAAATTCATCATAACTAGGTGATCCCGGCCAGTCGAAACACGTGACATGATCATTGAATAAATAAATCTCTCAACCACAAATAGTCTATATGTGAGCTAGATGACACAACAAATTATAACACATGGACGTGTTTGATCGTCTATAATATAAATACCGTGTTATAAAATGAACAAAGGAAGAGACCACAAAGACAAATAATTAGATAATCGGTTAAGTATGTACGTACGTATGTAATAAATACGAACTTGTAGTATATACTTGTCTAAGAGACTAGTAAGACCACGTGTGGAAGCATGTACGGATGGATGAACAGGTAATACTAGTAGCCGGGACCATTTGGTTAAACACGCGAAATCTACGTACTATACGGGAGTACTAGTACATGTATGCTGGGCTACTGGCGATGCATGAACGGAACGGGTGTACGTACGTTGTGGTAATATATACTCCTCAGATCACCAATGCAACCAACCTTCTCGCGCGTAGTCGTAGGAGGGTTTCAACCCAGCCGCCGCTTTCTGTGTTCCGGGCAGCAGGTAGCCTTCCAGCGTGGCTGCGGACGACGGAGACCGGCGACCCCGCACGCTGTACCTGCGACGTCCTCGTCCTCGGCGCGTGCGCAGCAGCATCATTAGTACGGCGCGTGCGCAGCAGCATCATTAGACTGGCGCTAATTAATATTGTTAATTGCATTCTTTAATGAACACTAGTCCTGCAGCGTGGCGTGCGACGACCTATCTACTTGCCCGTCGGCCAATTAATATTGTTAATTGGCTTGTCTGTAGTCTGATGCACGTACACGAACACGATATATAGGCTGTGTTTAGTTTTAAAAATGCACAAAAAAAAAGATTCCTCGTCACATCAAACATGCGATACATGCATAGAGTACTAAATATAGATGAAATAAAAAGTTAATTGCACAGTTTGATTGTACTTTGCGAGACGAACGTTTTGAGCCTAATTAGTCAACGGTTGGACAATTATTACCAAATACAAATGAAATGTTACAGTGTCGCTATAGTAAATTTGACACTCCAAATTTAGTGAAGTAAACACAGCCATAGCTAGCTTTGTTGTGAACGAGACGCCGGGCCAGACGCATATGCATGATGCGGATGCCGTCGTCATCGCTGCAACGCCAGCAAAATGACGCGCGCGGCCTCAGCTCGCCCGGCGAAATCAATGAGAGGTGGGCCTATTTAGTTTTCTAAAAATTTTGGAAAAAGCTACTGTAACAATTTCGTTATTATTTGACAAATATTATCCAATCATAGACTAACTAGGCTTAAAAGATTCGTCTGGTGAATTTCGTCTAAACTATATAATTAATTTTATTTTTTATTTATATTTAATGCTTCATGTCTGTGTCGAAGATTCGATGTGACGGAGAATCTGAAAAATTTTGTAAAATTTTTTTTGGCAACTAAACATGCCCGTAGCTAGCCCGGCCGGCCGATGGAAACGCGCGTACGATTTGGATCCAGATCCACCATCCGATCCCGTCAGTAACCCTTTATTACCCCTGCTGCTGTCAGTCGTCTGTCGTACTAAAATAAAGGTGTTTATTTATCTATCTATCAGTACAAACAACTACGTAGCCTTGCTATATATACACGCGTCGTCCACGCGGTCTCGTGCAACCAACAAATATAATGCTTCACTCACTATCAAGGGGGTGTTTTTTTTTTGTTGAAAGAAGCAGCCTTGTATTAACTTAACCGGTCGTTACAAAGGATAGCACGGATTACATCCGGAGCCTCATCACACCAAACTTTATCACAGAATTGATCAGCTAGCCTAGCTAATACATGAGCTGCCTCATTGCAAGACCTACGAGTATACATGAAAGAGAAAGGAGTTTCAGTCACTAGATTTTTTACATCACACACAATGGTTCCTACTTGAGATCTATCCAGTTTTGGAGATTGTAACTTCTTGATAATGTTTTGACAGTCCGAAGCCACAATGATATTACGAAGATTATGTTCTTTTGCAAAAACAACAGCACATCGAACTGCCAAAGCTTCAGCCAATTCCGGATCTTCAACTCTATGGATCTTCTTACAAAAAGCCATTTTGAAATCTCCAACATGATTGCGTATCACAACTCCAACTCCAATACGAGACGGCTCTTTAAAGGTTGCTGCATCCACATTAAACATCAACCATCCATCCGGCGGTGGAGTCCATTTAGGAACCAAGCAATTAGACTCACACCTGTGAGGTGTAGGTTGTTTAGTAGAATGCATTAAGACCATCTCTATGTAAGCTTTTGTCCATTCAGCAATGGAGTGGGGATGCATCATGTTCTCACCATTTCTAGCTGCATTTCTTGCCTCCCAAATGTGCCACACAGTGATTGTAAATGCTATGGCTTCATCATCATTTGCTTCATCTAAGAAATCAAAATGGCATTGTTTGATATTGACAAAAACATGAGGTTTCCAATTTAAAAGAAAGCTCTTTCTTATTTGACGCCATACCTCATTGGCATATGGGCACATAAAAATAGCATGCTCCACAGTTTCTTCTCTTCCACAAAAATAGCAAGCATTAGAGTTGGAAACATGTCTGCATTTTAGTTGTGTTCCTGTAGGCAAACAATCATGAGCCATCCTCCACAATATTATTTTCATTTTAGGTGGTGCCTTAATTGTCCATAGTCGTTTCCATAATTTAGAGGACTCATGATGATCTGAAGTCACGCCTCTTCCATTTTGACTCAAAAAGTGATGAAGGCCTTCCAATCTTTTGAGGCAGTATGCTGATTTGACTGTGTATATACCCAATTTGGTGTGTGGCCATGATGGAAAATCCTCACATGAAGTGTAGCATAATGGTATTTGCAGGATTTTTTCAACATCTTCTTCATTAAAGTAAGATTGAACAATCTCCTCATTCCAGCAGCTTGTATCCTCATCTATGAGAGAATGTACTTTCAAGCCTTCAGGTAGGGAAACAATTGGTTTGATCATATATGAGCACTGAATCCAATTATCTCTGTTTATACGAATAGTCTTCCCATCTCCTACTCTCCACAAAACACCTTTCATTAAGATTTCCTTACCATACGTAAGGCTACTCCATGTGAAGGATGAACTTCTAGGCTGGGGTGCATCCAAAAATGTGCAATTTGGGAAGTAGCGTCCTTTGAGCACTTTTGCACAGAGTGAATCAGGTTCTGTAAGAATCCTCCAACATTGCTTGCCCAACATCGCTTGGTTGAACAGCCCCATGTCTCAAAATCCCATACCTCCCATGGATTTTGGGGTTGTTAGCCACTCCCAGGAACGCCAATGCATTTTCTTCTTACCATTTTCCATTCCCCACCAGTGGTTTGATATTGTTGTCCTCATTCTGTCACAAATTACAGCTGGCAGCCGGAAGCAGCTCATAACATATACAGGGATAGCTTGGATGACTGACTTCAACATTACTTTCTTCCCAGCCCTTGAGAGAGGACGATCACTCCATCCTCTTATTTTCCTCCACATACGGTCAGGTAGAAAATTGAAGGTGTTCTTAGGAGATTTCCCTACCCAAGATGGCATGCCCAGATAACTTGCTTGTATAGCCTCACAATGGACATTGAGATACATTTTTACCCTGTCCTTGATATGCACTGGGCAATGGTCACCGGAGAAAACTGAAGATTTTCCAAAATTAATCCGTTGGCCTGATCCTTGACTATAAGTTTGCAAGACATCATTTAGAGCTTGAAGGTTCTTTGCATCGCCTCTAGTGAAGAAAATACTGTCATCTGCAAATAGAAGGTGGGATATTGCTGGTCCGCTTCTTCCATTTTTTACACCTTTAAGTTTACCTTCCACTTCCTTTTTCTTCATTAAATAAGATAATCCCTCGGTACATAGAAGGAAAAGGTATGGACTAATAGGATCTCCTTGTCTTAACCCCCTTGTTGGAACAAAAGGCTGGGAAAGTTCTCCATTAATCCTTACAGCATACCACACTTTTGTGACACATCTCATTACTGTTTTGATCCAACGATCAGAGAAACCCATCTTGTTCATAACCCCTTCAAGGTATCTCCACTCAACTCGATCATAAGCCTTCATCATATCTAGTTTCAGAGCAAAGAAAGGTGTATTAGATTTTTGTTTTCTGATGGTATGCATGCATTCATATGCAATTAATACATTATCCGTTATAAGTCTTCCAGGAACGAAAGCACTCTGTTGATTGCAAATAATATCAGGAAGAAAAATTTTCAATCTATTCGCTAGGACCTTGGATGCAATTTTGTAAAGCACATTACATAAGCTAATTGGACGAAAATTAAGTAGGTTCTCAGGCTTTGAAATCTTAGGAATTAAGACAATTGTTGTATCACATAAACCATCCGGGATAGTATCACCTTGTAAGAAGCTCCTAACCGCTGAGCAGATGTCAGCCTGAAAAAAATCCCAATGGCGTTGATAAAACAGCGCCGGGAAACCATCAGGACCGGGTGCTTTGGTTGGTCCCATCTGGAATAAGGCTTCATGTATCTCCTCATCAGTATAGGGCTTGCACAACATTTCATTGGTGTTCTAATCAATTATGCGGGGGATGGCTTCAAGAATATTGTCAATGCAGGTAGTAGGCTCGGTCGAAAATAAGTTAACGTAGAAGTGACGAGCCATACTTTTTATCTCCTCCTTATCTTCGCATCTTGTACCATCTTCTTTCAACAGGTATGAAATTTTATTTGTTTTTCTTCTGGAAGAAGCTCTGGCATGGAAAAATGAAGTATTTTGATCACCTTCTTGGAGCCAATGCACTCTGGACCATTGACGAGCCATAATTTCTTCACATTCAAACAAATCGCACAGTTTTTGTTCAATCGCCCTCTCTTCTGTTGAGTAGACTGGTGTGGAGCTTGAGGAGCGAAGTATAGCAAGCTGTTTTTCTAGTTTCCTGATCTTCTTTTGGATTGACCCAAAAGTATTTTTACTCCACTGTTTCAAAGAAATTGCCATTCTGCCCAGATTAGACCATATAGAGTGAAGATTTCTTGCCCCCTCAAAACTGTCATTCCAGCTCTTTTGAACCACTTCATTATAGTCTGGTGCTCTTGCCCACATTGCTTCATATTTAAAATCATTCTTATAATAGTTATTCTCACTATGCCTAGGTTCTTTAATAATTGAAATCAAGATAGCATAGTGATCTGAGGATGATGTAATGACGTTCTCGACATGACAGTCATCAAAAAGTTGGACAAACTGGCCATTTGCCACAGCTCGGTCTAAACGTACCTTGATATTGTCATTTCCTTGTTGTTTATTATTCCAAGTGAATTTTGGGCATGAGAAGCCTAAATCAACCAATTCACAGTCCTCAAGGCACTCTCTGAATAAACTCATTTGTCGTTCTCCTCTTTCCGCCTTGCTGAAATGTTCATCTTTGCTCAAGACTTCATTGAAATCACCAGCACAAATCCAAGGTCCAGACCACTCTGAGCGTATAAAACGCAGGAGGTCCCAGAAATGATGACGTAGTTCCGCTCTTGGCTCACCATAGACAAAAGAAGCTCTCCACAAAGGCTGTGATGCTGAAGCTATTGTTACATCAATGATATTAGAGTTATAATGTTTCAGAGAAACTAAGCATTCCTGGTCCCAAAATAAAGCCAAACCTCCACTTTTTCCATCACTGCTAACAGCAAAACAGTTAGAGAAACCCAGAGACCACATGAACTTTCTCACTTTGGTATCCCTCATTTTAGTTTCCGATAAAAATAGGAGGGAGGGACGATAACGCTTCACCAAGTGGCGAAGCTCTCCAACTGTCGAGTCCGTCCCCAAACCTCGACAGTTCCAACATAAGAGACTCATGGCTCCCGGTGGGGCTGGGACCCAGCCACCGCCGATGTAGGTAACGTAAAATCATAAACTTGTCTCTGCTTTTTTGATAGCCCCCTTTCTTCTACGAAAAGTCCATTATTGACATCACCTATATTAGTGATAGGAAACTCAGTTGATTGAGGCAATGCCAGAGCCAATTCCAAGGATTGAGTAAAATTTGCTTCCTCTGTATACAAAGCATTCATTGCACCTTGAGTGGAACCACGCATTTGCTTCCTTTTTTTACCTTGGTCTGGTAAATTAAGATTTTTGTCCTGGTGCAAGTCTTTTGCTGAACTCTTGGAAAGTTTGTCTCTTGTTGTACTCGAACTGATAGTACCGTTAGTGTTCTTACAAAAACTGGGAGGTATGTTCTCATCATCGTTAAGATCTTGTAAATCCACACTTTGTTGTTCTGAGTTGCCAGTACTATGAGCATGATTATTTGAGAATCTGAGATTAGCACCTTGTAATATTGATTCACGGCAAGTAGCTGTGCCACTATTTGTTCCTGCTGAAGGTGAATTTTTGCCCCCACCCCCCCATTTCATCAATTACCTTCTTCTTTCTATCATCTGGCACTCTCAGATCAATATTGTAAGGGAGTAAGCCATTCTCATCTCGGTCAGCCGGTGTAGGACACTCCACCGAAGAATGTCCAATAACACCACATGAATAACAATAATATGGTAATTTTTCATAGCGCACCTCATACCACTCTGTTATTTGCCTTTTCGCTGAGAAAATTGATACACCCCTGCGGAGGGGCTTGGTAATATTAATTTTCACTTTTGCTCTAAGGTAAGCTCCCCATGCACGATCTTGAGCATCCACTTCAAGTTTTTCTACAGGCCCTACCATCCTTGCTATCTCATACCCCCACTTTCTATTCATCAATCCAAACGGCAGATTGTAAATTCTAACCCAAATAGACATCTGATCAAAAAGGATGTCTGTTGGCCTAATAGAAGCATCAAATTCCTGGATTAAAACAGCTCGCTTACCAACAGTCCATGGAGAGCCATCCAAAACTCTGTCTTTGTCCTGCTGCGAGCCAAACTCTGCTATAGACAAATTATGTCCAACTGTTTTCAGCACCAATCCTTTAGGATTACCCCATGCAGGTCTCAATGCTGCCATGATTGTCTGAATATGCAGAACACCCTGTGATAGTACCTTGCCAATAATTGCAGAGTCTGATGTCGCCAAGCCATCCTCAACATCATCCGCTACCTGCAGCACCTCACTTTCCTCCGAGGTGAGATGCAGGCGACTAATCATGTCGGACATCTTATCTTCCTGCAGCCGGTCACCAATTCCATCGCCTGTTGAACGTTCAGGCATCTCCAAAGGCAACTGGTTTTTCCCTGCCATAGCTACGCAATTGAAACTTGTACAAGATCCCAAGTCAGAGGCTCCCTTTTCCTTCCAGAACTGCTAATCCCAGGCGCTCTCCACTCTCCAGACCCCAAGCCACAGACGCAAGCCAAGGGCGGGCAGTGAAGCTAGGTTCACCCCTTTGTCGCCCCGAGCTCCGGTGGATGGAAATCAGGAGCAGCAGAGAAGCAAAGCTAGTTACAGAAAAGGAATAAGGAGCAACGGAAGTGCATCGCAACTTCGCAATAAGGATCACGAGCACAAACAGAATCTCCCTCCCACAATCTCGATCTGTAGCAGATGGATTTTGGTGGAGGAGAAAAAATCGCCTCTCTCTACTGTTCACAAGAACTGTCGAGAAGGCACACGACTCTCAAGGGGGTGTCTTGATGAAAAAATTGGGAATTTTATTACTGTAGCACTTTCATTTGTATTTGGTAATTAGTGTCTTATCATGACCTAATTAAACTCAAAAGATTCGTCTCGTGATTTACAATCAAACTGTGTAATTAGTTATTTCTTTTACCTACATTAAGTACTTCATGCATGTGTCTAAAGATTGATGTAATAGAGAGTGTAAAAATTTGAAATTTAGAAGGGAAGTAAACAAGACCCAAATCAATCAAAACAACGAGATGAGAAAGAGCCAACATGCAAGAGACAAAAACACATGTTTCATTCACTGACGAGTCATCGATGTCGTGAGCGCTGTTACGCCAACAAGAATGACGCAGCAGAGAGCAGAGCGGGAAAAAATTGGGTACGGGACTCTGCACACGGCACCGTGCGGCCACCCACTCAAATGATGACGCACGGAGGAGAAGGAAAATCGCAACTGAACATCTAGATGTCGCGGGTTTATTAGACAGCCGTAACTTTTTTCCAGAGCAGAGCACAGCTCGTCTCGATCGCGTACGACGTCTCTCTCCGGCCGGCTGGGTCAGCTGGACCTGTTACATTATTATTAGTATTGCATTGATGAATTGGATCTTGCTTCGCCAACACCAACTCAACTCAACTCAACGTGAAAATTAGAGTACGTGCCATGGGATGGAGCCTCTGTGTAGTCGTCGTACAAGAAGGTGGTAATACCTACTCCGTAGGTACAGCGGATCAGCTCGGTCCTTCATTCATCACCAATCTAATCTTAAGAGCTAGGTGCTCTTCGTCAGTCGTATGATTGGAGAAGGCAGAGTTGCAGAGCTTTGCAAGCATTGGCCTCATTTAGTTACCTTTCAAATTCCAAATTTTTACATACTCTCTCTATCATATCAATCTTCAGACGCATGCATAGAGTACTAAATGTAGGTAAAAAAATAACTAATTAGTAATTACACAGTTTGCCTGTAATTTGCAAGACGAATCTTTTGAGCCAATACAAAGTGCTACAGTAGCCCAGGTTGCAAAAACTTACAATCTAAACAAGGCCATGGATGATTATTGCATAATAGACTTAGGGGGTGTTTAATTCCTCCCTAAAATTTTTTCACCCCATCACATCGGAAGTTTGGACACATGCTTGGATCGGAGTATTAAATGTAGACGAAAAAAATAACTAATTACACAGATTGCGATAAATTTACGAGACGAATTTTTTAAGCCTAATTAATCCATGATTTGACAATGTCGTGCTACAGTAACATGTGCTAATGATGAATTAATTAGGCTTAATAAATTCGTCTCGCTGTTTCCAGACGAGTTATGTAATTAGTTTTTTTATTAGTATCCGAACACCCCTTCCAACATCCCATTAAACATCCAATGTGACACCTCAAAAATTTTCACGCCCCAGAAACTAAACACCCCTTAGTAATAATAACTACTTTAACATCTCGTTTTCTTAGACGAGTCTTAGTGGAAGCTTCATATGAGTTTTATTTGTATTCAATAGGCTGTCACATAGTCATTTTTTACGACATGGCAACGTCTTTAAGAAAATAGAGAAGAAGTGAGATGAAACTCTTTTGGCACGATTACCACCAACTCAATATGAATCATGAAATTAAATTTTTATGAAACAATAAAATGAAACTATGCATTGAGGATAGGTGGTTCATCCAAGATTTATTTCATTTTCTATGATGTGGTAATATCTTGATAACAACCACATGAAGAAACTCTCCCTTGAGAAATGACCGTAGAGGTGATTTGTGGTTGTCCTCTGTCATCGCATGTGTTTTTGGCAATGCTGTGTGTTATAAGGCCATGAAACTATGTTGTATCTGATTTGAGCGATAATTTATATTACCACTCTAGTGCAAGTGCAATATATATAGGCGGGGGATCCCCTGGCTTATTAAAAAAAATCTCGCTTTATTAGTTTCGCTTTTTGACAGGTTGTTTTGTTTTTTTTATGAAAGATAAATACTGCTCACATGAAACAGATCTGGACAAGAAAAAAAACCTTTTTCCTGGAAAAAAAACACGTTACAAACGAATTCGCTCGTAGACGCTGCCAACTCCAACTCTGCAAATAAACATGGAAGCAAAGTATATAGTAGAAGGAAGAGGCACGCAATCGGCTACGGCGGAAGATGTCAATTGACAAAGAGCAATAGTCCAGTGCTGCTCGACAAGCCAATCCAACTCCAGAGCACGAGAGGAGGACGACGTTGCCTCTTGTCTTGCTTTTTTTTTTTTCGAGCAAAGCCTCTTGTCTTGCTACGCGGGCCATCAACGTTACCATCACCGTCGTCTATCGGGCCTCTTGTGGGAAGCATGTTATTTCGTGGGTCTCCACGAGGTCAAACACTAAAGAGGGGCCCAAACCCAAGGCCTTCCCAACGTCCCAGGCAACGAGAGCCCAGCCCAAGTAGGCTGGGGACACGTCCGACGCGTCTAGCATTTGTTCGTATTCTTATTCTGCGTATGTATTTGTATTCTTATACAAGCGCGCTTGCGGCTACGTACCCGCCTATTTTCTGCGTATGTATTCGTATTCTTGTTGGTCCATGCTAGCGTCTGGATGTTCAGAATGGACACACGCGTTCGGGTGCCCGTGCATGTTACTGCACCACGCGCCTTTTCTTGCCGTTGTGTCTGTCCAAGAGAGTATGTGCATGGGTCCGTCCAGCTGCATGCGAAAGAGAGGGAGCGCAGCGCGCGTGCCCCAATGCGAGGGAGACTCCAGCTCCATGCAAGAGAGAGAGGGACTATGCTCTGCCATGTGCCCGCACCGCCTCGGCGACCGCACTCTCCACAGCCCCTCTCCTCCACCGCCCCTCCACTCCTCCAACCGGCATCTCCACCACACCAGGAGCGCAACAGCCCGTCTTCCTCCCTCTCCACCACTCCTCTCACACGATGCGGCCTTCTAGAGCACGTGGCCCATCGCGGCCTTCTCCGCCGAACTTGTCGCGTCCTTCTCCACTAGAGCGGTGAGCTCCGCGCCACCGACGAGCTCTACATCGGTGAACTCCACGCGTTGATGAGCCTCCATTGCCAAACAGCACAGAGATATTACGCTAAAAGCGCGTGTTGCAAATGTATGTTTCAAGTGTTTCTAATGTTTCAGAGGTATGTTGCAAGTGTTTTATATCGGTGTTGCAACAATATATCGAAATGTTGCACATGTTGTAACGTATGTTTCAAATGTATGTTCTGACTGTTTCATGTTGTAAATATTTCATCTGGATGTTGTAAAAGTAAATATGGATGTTGCATATATATGCATGGTTGCAAGATTATGTTTTTAAGTGTTTTTAGTTGTTTCAAACGTATGTTTCAAGTGTTTCATCTGGATGTTACAAATATTTTGCAATGGCTACACACGTGTTTTTCTGGTGTTTCAGACGTATGTTGCAAGTGTTTTAGTTGTTTCAAATGTATGTTGTAAGTGTTTCACCTGCATGTTGCAAAAGTAGATCTGGTGTTACAACACATGTTGTAATGTGATCCAAATGTCGTCATGCATGCGCGTGGGAAGCAGAGAGATGGGAAGCGGAGAGGGATGGCAACAGTGGCATGGCTGGTCCCCGCTTGTGCGTGCAGCAGAGCACGGGCTGTCCCCTCTGTTATGGTTTACTGGCTGGGTGAGAGTTACGGGTGGAACCAGATAACTTTACAGACTATGTAGGAGCTTCGCCCGGACGCCTCTTGGGGTCGGATGTCCGGGCGCTAGCGTCTCCCCCATTCCAAAGGGGCCTAAAGGGTGAGGAATAAGGATGGCAATGGGGCCAGTTCGGGTCGAATATCAGTGGATTTCAGGTCTAGTGGTTTTGGTTTCGGAGTCTGATTTTCGCCCATGGATTTTCGAGTTCAGATACCTACAAGTTAGCGGTTTTGGAGTGGATTTTCGATTTCACCCGCGGATCACCATCAGGCCCTGAAACAATTTGGCCCACTAGGCCCATCAATGACCCTAGGAATATAAACCTCACACCTCAATCCCTCTCCCTCATGACCATCACCCAACCCGGCACCTGACGGCTGTCGCGCACTCTGGACCAGGCGCGCAGCCGCGAAGGGCACTCGAGCACTGTGCTAGACGCCAGTCACCAAGAGCCCTCGCCCTCCTCTATGTATCTATCTCTCTGTGGCGTGTCCCTCCCCAACGAGGCACCGATTGCCGCCTACCCACCTCAGTGCCTTGTCTGCCGCCCACCGCCTGTCGGCCATCGCCCACCTATACATGTCTCTATACGTTTGAATAATCATGAAAAATCTTCCTTAATAACTCATATACCAGTAACACTACCAATTTATTTAAAATTAATTAATATCCATAACAATAATTATGTAAGTTGTTATTGTAGTGTTTGACCACTGATAGCCTGCCACGGGTGTACCCGGGATAGTTGTTCGGACTTCGGCGTATGCTAGAGCTCGACGGTGAACGCAGAGACAGTCGATTTATACTGGTTCGGGCCCTCGATCGTGATCGAGTAATAGCCTTACGTCTAGTCGGCGTTAGCCTGTTGCGTTGGATTGATTGTGTTATCTTATCTCTTGGTACAGGGGTGCCTAAGCCCTCTCTTTATATCGATAGAGAAGGCTGTGGTGCGGTTACAATCCTAGTCGGATCCAAAGAAGGTGTTCTAAACTAGATACAAAAGTTACTTTCTATAGAAATCCGGCTAGTCTGGCCTATTCTGCTCGGATTCGGTGTAGTGGATGCTGCACCTCTCCTTGCTCCAGTTTGTGGGTCAGGCCAGGGCCCACGAATTGTGGTCACATCATTGGGGAACCCTATGGGTCCCGCATCGATAAGCCCCCGAGCATTTCATGGTTAAACTCAAAGACTTTCTTGTTTCTCTGGCTATGCCTGATGAATCAAGCTTGTTCCGGGTCCTTTCGACGTAAAGCCTTGAAGTGGTCCTGTCTTGAAGAAGTCTTTCAAGTGACGTGTGCTTTTTTAAAGAAAAAGCGCACTCACTGAGTGTAGCCCCCGAGCCTCTTGCTATTTGGAACAAAAAGTTGGAGGGTCTTGAATTTCGATTGTTGAAAAAACTGAAAAACTCTTCTGAGGATATGTACCCTACAGCCCCTGAGCATCTTTCTGAGTTCTTTTTAATTGTTAAGAACTTGGATAGAGGGTCTTCTATTGTCTTCTTAGGTAGCCGGCTTTATGTCCGAAGTTGGTGGAGGTTGGCGGTTGAATTGAATTCTCTGTAGTCACGAGGTGTATAGTGTTGGTATATTCTTTCGAATATGCTTTTCTTTGAGTAATGTTTCTTCACGCGCGTGTCCTCTTCTTAGTGCTTTCTATCTTTTCATTGAGACTTTTATCAGGCTTGTTCTATCGGTGCTCCCAGTCTATGTACGCCACTCTTTGGCCTATTAATTTCCTCCTGGTGTGCTGCTTTGATTCATCAAGTGTCTTGTTGTATAGTCCGAAGCCTCCATAGCCATGAATATGATAGTTTGTGAAGTAGAGCAGCCCCCGGACGTAAGTTGTGAGTCTTGTAAGTTTTGTAGCGAATGAAAGAAGTCTTGTGATCAAGATTAGAGGTAGACTAATCTCGCAGCAGCATTGTACCAGGTAGTACGTGGTGGCAGGTGAAAGAAATCTTGTGATGTGGGATACGTTTCATCATCCAGTAGCTTCAAGTTGATCCTTCCACACTGCCTTGCGACTGTCTGGTGCAGATCAGCGTCTAATCTAGGATCACATCAGGCTTGGGTAGACTTATGTCTGTGAGCCTCGCCTGGTCCGAGTTGTCCCGCTGTGCTGCTGATATCCGTCTTGGATGCACTGCGTCCTTCCTTTGAAGAAAACAGTGTATCCGAGTTGGTTGTCTTCTGCCATGTTGTGGCTAGGAGCACGTAGTCGTTTCCAGAGCTGAGTTCTGCCTAGGCTCTTTATTGCTACCTTGCTCGTCATAGTACCGAGTTCGTTGGGTCTTGTAAGATCTGTAACCTTATACCCTTTGATGATATTTGTAATAAAAAATCTTTCTTTCTCAGTTGTTGTCACCTTTTTTGTTGTCTGAGTGCTTTTGAGTATCATCCGGGTTGTTTCTGGGGTATCTGGGTTCTTTGACGGTGTACTGTAACGTCTTCTATGAATCTTGTGAATGACAAGTTCTTTCTGAGTTGTGCGATCTGTAACAATTTGGCAATGGCGCAGTGTGAACGGATAAGTCTGAAATTTGCCCGTTGCACTGTATCGTTGTGAAAAGTTGCGTTGTCCGTCATTTCGGTCGCGTCTGTTATGGCAAGAAACAGACCGTTGCGTTTCCATGTCGCGTTAAGCGGGTCTGGTGGGCCACATTTTTACCATTGTAAATCTATTTTAGGGCCCTTCTTCTTCTTCTTCTTTCTTACCCTACCTTGGTCCTTTAGCATTCGGCCTTTGCGAAACCCTAGCCTCCAGAGTTCCACCGCTGCTGTCGTCGCCACCGTCGAACTTTTGCCACCGACCCTAGATCCTTGTCATTGTATGGGCAAGAAGAAGTCATCAAGCAAGTCGAAGGAGGTCTTGGTGGACGAGGAGGCGTTGTTCTTGGTCATCAAGAATCAGGAATTCATCGCCATGAGGGCTGCAGAGAGGCTCTGGCCAATTCCGACTACAACGAAGGATCAGCTGCGTGATTTGGTCAGCGACGGCCTAATCTAGGAGAAGGATTTTGCTGATTGGAAGGTCCCAGGCCAGCATCGGGTTCCTACTCCTCGTCCTGGTGAGATCATCCTGTTTATCCCTTTCGTTCGAGCTGGCCTCTGCTTGCCCGCTTCTGCTTTTCTTCATCGTTTCCTTCATTATTTTGGCATTTCTCTGAACCAGTTGACTCCGAATGCTGTCCTTCATCTGTCAATGTTCATCCATCTTTGTGAAGCTTTTATTGGCATCGTTCCTTCAATATCTCTATTTTGTTTCTTTTTCCGTTTGAAGCCACATCCTCGGAGTGACAGTACTTCTCCGTTGGGTGGTTGTGACATCCAATTCTGTCAGGGGAAGAAAACCCTATTTTTTGATTATGATCCTGTTAATTCTGTTTAGGACTGGCGTTCCGAGTGGTTTTATACTGCAAACATGATTCCTCCCCTTACTGTTCATTCCGATTCTGGTCCCTCGGTTAATGATCGTCGGGAGAAGAACCCCTTGACAAGCGATGAGCTCTAGGCCATCAAGCCACTTCTTGAGAGAATCCGAACTCTGAAGCAGCAAGGTTTGATCGGTTTTGGGATCATTGCCAGCTACATGCGTTGCCGAGTTCAACCCCTGAAGGAGAGGGAGCATCTCAGCTTTAAGTATTCTGGGGCTAAGGACCCATCTCAGATGGTTCCTGCCCTTGAGTTGACTGAAGAAGAGGTATTGGAGGGCCTAAAGAAGGTTCTGAAGGGGTGATAATTGTTCCCCATGCAGTTCCCAAATATTGTGGAGATAATCCGCCCCCTACTGTGAGTTGTTTTACTTTTGTGAGTACTTTTCTTTATATCTCTTTTGTTGTTGGTACTTTCTGTCTTTAATTTTCTGCTTATTCCTTCTCCTTTGGTCATTTTGTAGGAATTGAGGCATAACTTTGTCGATCCGATTTCCACTAATGATAACCCAGCTGGGGAGGGGGCTAGAGCAAGTCTAGTCGTAGTGGCTCCGGCTAGTAAGTCTCTAGTATTCACAGTTCTTCCTGGTGCTTCTTGCAATGAACTAGTCCAATATGTTGAATATGTGCCACGCTTAGTTCCTCGGGTTTCTCGTTCCATCAAAAAGAGGGCACGGGCGGATGATGCTTCCGCCAGCGCGTCTGCCACCAAGAAGCCTCGTTAACCAGGTACTCTTCCAGGTACTCAAGTTGTAGGTAGCATGCTACTAGGTGAGCACATCAGTTTGTTTTATCCCCTTTGTTGTTTATTTGCGTGCATAACCGAGTACTCTCTTTTCTCAGATGGTACTGTGGTTGAGTTGCTCGAGGGCGAGGAGGATGAGGATGATGATGTGGCCCTTGACACTTGTCGATGAGTTGTCGTTGTATTTTTGTTTTCTTGCTGTTATTCTTGAGCGCTTCTTTTGACTTGTCCTTGTCCATTGCAGTAAGTGGTCGTCAAGCCTGAGTTCTTCTAGGGCTCAGGTGTCAATCGTGCCATCCCTGGCGCGGGGTGGTGATGATGTCTTTTTTGCCGCCATGCCTCCACCGAAACCTTCTGTTCGGCTTGGGGGTTTTAGTATGAAGAGAAAGATGGCCAAGTAAGTGAATCCCGGTTAGGTTGTTTGCTTCTGTTTTCCCTTTTCCTGGTTCATCTTCGTATCATTGAGGTTGTCCATCATTTTGCAGGCCTTCACCCTTGCCTTGCCCCAACCCCTGATCGGCTTCTTCTCAGTCCGCTGGTGCGGCCGTGCGTACTGAGTCTCAGGACTCGGAACGCACGGTCAGCGAGGATGCTGTGAGGGAGACGTTGGCCCCCTGATGATCATGCTGCCGCAGAGTCACCAACTCCAGAGATGATGGTGACCGTGGCGGGAGGTCCATCTAAGGAGGTAGCCGGGGCTTCTACTGCCCAAGTTGCAGCCTTGGTCTTGTCGTCTTTGCATCAGTCAGTTTCTCCTCATGTTGCTCTTGGTACTAGTAGTCAGCGTCTAGATGAGGATGTGGTGTGGGAATTCGATGCCACCTGTCGTTTGTCGGAGCTGACTACGAACTGGGGAATCCTAGCGGTCGGTGCTGCTTCTTTTGGGAAAAAACTCCAGGTAAGTTTTCCTTAAGTTATTATTTTGCTCGGCCTCTTGGGTTCTTATGCCTTGTCTCTCTCTTTGTGTTGTTTGATCAGTCTTTCTCTCGGGACCATGCCGACTTCTTTTTTTTGACTGAGACCAAGAAAAAGTTGTCCTCTAAAATTAATGCTTTGAAGACAGAGCTAGACCTCTGTTGGGCTGAGATGGAGGCCAAGCGTCAGACGCACCAGAGGGAGGCAAGGGCTCTCTGTGCTTAGGTGATTAAGGCGAAGGAGCGGAGGGATGTTGCGGTCCAGTAAGCCTTGAAGAAGGTGAAGGCTATGAAGAAAGAGTGTGATGGTATTCTGAGTTCTTTTATGCTTTGTTTCCTCTTTTTTCTTATTATTTTGCTCCTTATTTGCCTGATTTTCTTTTATTGTCTTGATCAACCCTTCGAAAAGATAAGCAGACGCTCTTGACAGATGTTGAAGATATGAAGATAACAGTTCGGTCTAATCACAATAGGGCCGAGGAGGTAAAGGCTCGTGCCGAAGAAGAGCTCGCTCGTGCCCAGATGATTAGACTTGGTGTTGACTGGGATCTTGTCCAGAGGATAAAAACCATTGAGGGTTTGTCCAAGAAGCTGGCTACATCTGTCCAATAGTTTGCTACATTGTGAAAATCTTTGAAGACCGTTGCAAAGCTTCTTCGAACTTCTAAAGATGATGAAAGGACCTAGGGCGACTTCATCCCACTGATTCCTGAGCGTCTTCAGAGCTTCGTGAAGAATGGGGTCCAGACGTATGTCAAGAACGTTTTAGCTCATATCCATATTCTTGCTCCGTCGGTCTCTTTAGAAAAATTTAGGGAAGAAGCCGATGATGACAATTATTTGGATTTCATTGAGAAGGCTGAACCTGAAGTTGAAGATCTGGCCACTTTCATTGCTGAAAAGCTTTATATTCAGCTCCTTTGTTCTGATGATGAAGCTGATGGTTATGCTTTGTAGTGCCCGAGCGCCTTCCTTTTGTAAAGATATACTTTGTATTGGGCCTTGTAAAGAAATTCTGGTTCTCTCGATTTATCTTGACTATTTTTCTTGAATCATTCGAGTGACCTTTCTGAGTTGTTTTCCCAAACTTTGGAATTTTCCTTGAATGTGTGCTGGATATAAGCCTTAGTCTTTGCAGGCGTATCCAGGTTCGTTTGAGTTGTGTCTCTCCAACTGGTCTTGCTCTTGTTTTTTATATCTTCGTGAGTCTTGTCGAGCATAGGCACTGGATCAGTTGGGTTGTTTTCGGTGTTGAACAACTCCAGGATAGGCTGAGCACTATCTGGCTCTCATCCAAGCCGTGAGAACAACCTAGGATAGGTCAAGTGTTGACTTTTCAGCCTTCTTACTTTCATCCAAGCCTAAAAAGACTTGGGACAAGGTGAGCTCAAGCATTATTTTAGCTTTTTTGCTCTTAATTTGTGAATTGCGAGTTTAAGCGTCTTTTCAGCTCTTTTGCTCTCATCCGGTTGTGAAATCAACCCGGGATAGGGCGAGCACCTTTGCCTCTCAACCAGGCTATGAGAACAGCCCAGGATAGGTTCAAGTGTCAGCTTATCAGCCTTACTCTCATCCAAGCTTGAAAAGACTTAGGATTACGAGCTCAAGCATCTTTTTAGCTCTTTTGCTCTCATCTGGTTGTGAAAACAACTTAGGATCAGGCGAGCACCTCTGGCTCTCATCCAGACTATGAAAATAACCCAGGATAGGTTCAAGTGTCGGCTTACCAGCCTTACTCTCATCCAAGCCTAAAAAGACTTGAGATTGCAAGCTCAAGCATCTTTTTAGCTCTTTTGCTCTTATCCGGTTGTGAAAACAACTTGGGATCGGGCGAGCACCTTTGGCTCTCATCCAAGCTATGAAAATAACCTAGGATGGGTTTGAGTGTCAGCTTGTGTAGGGTCGAGATGGCGGACTAGAGGGGGGGGTGAATAGTCCTTTCTAAAACTTAAACGTGTTGGCTAACCAAAACAAATGCGGAATTAAACTTATCGGTCTAGCCAAGACTACACCCCTCAATCTAAGTTCACAAGCACCTCACAAAGATCCTAATTAAGCAACTAAGGTGCTTTCCTTAGCAAGAGCTCTCCTATTTAATTCTAGAGCAAGGTCACACAAACCTATGCACTAGTACTTTGCAAGCAAGAGGGAGCTCCTACACAATTCTAGTAAGCAAAGCGCACAAAGCCTAAGCTCACTAGCAATGCTCAATAACAAGGCTACACAAGCCAAATTAGAGAGCGCAAACTACTTAGCTACACAAACTAAGCAATGTGACTAAGAAGGTTACACAAACCGAATTAGCCACGCAAAGGGGAAGCTTCTAGCTACACAAGCAAGAAGACAACTAGCAAGCTACACAAGCAAACTAGTTACGAAAGCAACTACACAAGCATAAGTATATATGAAAGTAAATACAAGCTTGTGTTGCACGAAGGCAAACCACCGAGAAGAGTAGACAATGTTGACACGGTGATTTTTCTCCCGAGGTTCACTTGGTCGCCACCAAGCTACGTCCCCGTTGTGTCGACCAACACTTAGATGGTTCCTCGGTGTGACCCTCAAGTCACTTACCCCTCAAGGCACGCCCCGCAAGGCACCGCAAGACACCACTCTCAAGTGAGGTAGCTCAATGACACGCACAACTAGAGTTGCTCTTCGCGATCCCCGCGGGGTGAGCACAATCCCTCTCACAAAGCTTCTCCGGAGCCTCGCACAATCTTCTTGCGAGCTTCCACGGAGCCACAAGCCACCAAGCCGTCTAGGAGGTGGCAACCTCCAAGAGTAACAAGCACCACCGGCTTGCAACACGATCACCTAGTGCCACTCGATGCAACCTCACGATGCAATCGCACTAGAATCGCTCTCTCACTCGATCCGATGAACACTATCAAGCATGAGTGAGTTAGAGGGCTCCCAAGCACTACCACACAAGCCACCAAGGCCAAAGTGTGCTAAGCACTTGGCCACAGCCGGCCACAACGTCTATTTATAACCCCACGGTCAAATAGAGCCGTTACCCCTTCACTGGGCAAAAATCGGGACGACCGGACGCGCCGGTCGAAACTGACTGGACGCGCTCCACCGCGTCCGGTCGTCCTGTGACGTCCACGTGTCCCTCAAATTCAAACACGACCGTTAGATCCTCCAACGGTCACTGCGCGCCAACGGTCAAACGCTATGACCGGACGCGCTGCTTCAAACGACCGGACGCGCCGGTCGCACTGTGCCCGCGCGCGCGAAGACATGACCGGACGCGCTCCTCGCACCGACTGGACGCGCTGGTCACGACCGGACGCGCCGGTCCCGTGACTGACCGGACGCGCCGGTCAACCCTGAGTCGCGCAAAACGAACCAACGATCGGACGCGCTAAAGAACTGACCGGACGCCACAGTACCCGCGTCCGGTCGGAGTCCAGTAAGCTCCCTGGACGACCGGACGCGTCCGATCGTGTGTGACCGGACGCGCACCGCGTCCGATCATCCTCGTGAACCGCTGTTCGCCTGACCGGACGCGCCGGTCGCACAGTGACCGCGTCCGGTGCAGCGTCCGGTCACCTCTGTGACCTCCGTTCGCCACATTTCTTTTCCCACCTTTGCAAATGTGCTAACACCATCAAGTGTACATCTCCGTGTGCTTGTGTGTTAGCTTTTTCTCAAACATTTCCAAAGGAATTAGGCACTCAACTTGCCTCGCCACTCGATCCTAACCCGTATGCAAAGTTAGATCGCTCAAGTGGCACTAGATGACCGATATGCAAACAAGTTTGCCCCTCTTGATAGTACGGCCATCTATCCTAAAACCCGGTCATAAACTTCTCTACACACCTATGACCGGTGAAATGGAAATGCCCTAGGTTATACCTTTGCCTTGCGCATTCCACTCCATCTCCTCCGACGTTGATGCAACACATGCACCAACCATATCACAAATGATATGATCCACTTCATATCATCACATGACCGTCTCGATCCATCGACCTTGACTTCACTTGCTCTTCACCGTTGCATCGGTCCGTCGGCGCCAAGTCTTGCTCAAGCTTCACCATCGCATGGTCCTTCGCTTCGAAGCCTCGACTTGCCCTTCACCCTCACAACCGGTCCATCGAGCCAAGCATCATCTTGGTCTTCATCACCTTGGTCACATGACTCCATGTCATGTCTCATGTGCATTAAGCTCCTTCATGACATCATCATATGACCGTCTCGATCCATCGACCTTGACTTCACTTGCTCTTCACTGTTGCATCGGTCCGTCGGCGCCAAGTCTTGCTCAAGCTTCACCATCGCATGGTCCTTCGCTTCGAAGCCTCGACTTGCCCTTCACCCTCACAACCGGTCCATCGAGCCAAGCATCATCTTGGTCTTCACCATCTTGGTCACATGAGTCAATGTCATGTCTCATATGCAATGACCACCTTTATCTAAATCATCCACTTAGATACAAAGGTTAGTCATAGGTTTCATCAATTAGCCAAAACCAAACTAGGGACTTTCAATCTCCCCCTTTTTGGTAATTGATGACAACCCTCACAAAAATGATTTTGATAATAAAAGTTTTGAACTTGTCATACTTGTCCAATCATTTTGCTCATAAGTAAAGTTTGGACAATTATCACAAGCTCGGTTTTGGTAGCATTAGCTCCCCCTACATATGTGCATAGAGTTTGGATTGAAAGCTTAGCACATATGCATGGATAGAAGTGTTGGGAGAGTAATTCTACCAAAATGATGCTAAGGTGTAAGAAATGGACCTTTGAAGCGTGATACCAATCGGAGTTGCCTTTTACACCATCCTTAGCACCATGAAGTAACTAGACATCCATCAAAAACTCAAGAACCTCGTGAGATCAACATTATATGTAAAGGTTCTTGGACCACTTGTAAAAACTTTAGGCATGTCTAGATACCACAAGTAAACTATTCCTATACATGCTAGTAGATCATTTCATCATCCAAGTTCTATACTAGCATTGCACCACACAAGCATGTATATTGAATTTAAGAACTTATGCAATGCAAGCAAGCACATGAATTATGCATATATCAAATGCAATCAATCAAAGTTCATGAGCTTGCTCCCCCTACTTGTGTGCTTTCTTTGTCCAAGAATGTTTGATCCCCTTACATTCTTCAATGTTGCTCCCTCTTCGTCCATGTCCATGTCCATGTCCAATATCATCTATCTCTCCAAAGCAATCTCTCCCCCAAAGGAAATCTTGCATATCTTTGTCCTATCTCTCCCCCTTTGTCATCAATTTCCATAAAAGGTGTGCTTCTCATTGATGTAAAGGCTAGCATTGGGGTAGATGGTTGAGACTTGAATCTTGCATTTTTGATGGACATTACCACATATGTTGGAATGATAAACTTTATGGTTGCTCTTGAGATTCCACATAGGATCTTTGACCTTGATACCAATCGGTGGGGCTCCTCCCCCTATGTCATAGCATGTGTCATTCACTTGAGATACCACTTGAAGATGAGGGTAGCATTTCTTGAGTTGATCACTTAAAGTTGAGGATCACTTGTGAAACCATCGTCTTGCATGAATGATACCACGTGAAGATACCATGAGTAGGAATGTGATACCATTTGAAAGAATTTTCTAGTATGGATCCACTTTGAAGGATTTGACAATAATATTCACTTCTTGAACATTTGTTATCTTCATGAGTACCACTTGTAAGATATCACTTGTAGATCATGATCTAGACACCACTAGTGAAAACCACTTGGAAGATCAATTTGAGTCTAGATACCACTTGAAACAAACTAGATATCCATTTTTATTGTTGTCTTATGCTTGTACTCTTATCATTGTCATGAGCTTCTTGTATGACTTGAACTATGTTGATTTGCCTAAGATTCCAAGTCCGGTTTGATCCAATGACAAGCTTCTTCACACCTCATGCTAAGGGTTATCTTGTCAATGTTGTACTTGTCACTTGTTAGCAATCCAAACTAGATCAAGTACTTGGGTTCACTAGCTCATGAACAAACTCATATCCATACCACTAGATCAATTAATCAATCAAGCAATAATGGTAGGCTATGAATTTAAAATTTTCATTTGTTATGCATGATCCTAATAAACATGTACTATATGCACTAACCGCATACTAGTAAGGGATGAAATGATCATGCACATTACAATGATACCTTTGCTATGTTGGAGTAGAGGATAGTCACATAGATTTTAATTCATTACTCCAATAGCAATGTGAAGTCCAATTTATAAGCTTGGTGAAGACCAATCATCATAGATAAATCCATTTTTCACCCATATGAAATGAAAACCACTTATGATCAAGTGCACTATCTCTTGAGTTGTGGTTGGCTTGCTTCATCTTTTTGATCAATGCTTGCATGAGAGAACTACTTAGAATACCACTTAAAATACATGACTATCTCTCTTTTGGGTGTTGCTTGCTTTTCTTGATCAACCATTTTGATTGCTTCAACTAAGCATCACAAGTTCCTCGGTTCACCACTTCCATGTTAGCCTTCCAAGTCTCAAACTTGGTTTCACCTACACACGGCGGCAAGCCCCTCACTAGAGAGAAGTGACCTTTCTCCAAAGAACCACTCTTGATACTCACTTGAAATGATATAGTTTGATTGATCCAAATGATGAACTCAATCTTGATGAATAATCCTTGAATCTACATTTGAGTCCAACTCTTTCTACTTGTTTAAGTCCTTTTCTTTCTACCAAATGATCTCCAATTATCACTAGAACTTAAACTTCACCTTCATCTTGAGTTTGATCTTGATCTTCCAATTTGAGTACCGAATATGTACACCAAGTACATTCCACAATCAAATGTTCTTGTACTCATTGCTTTTCATGCTTCTAGATCAAACCAAAAACAAACTTAGGTACCTCAACCACTTATAAATATATTTCCAACTTGAGGACCTTTCAATCAAAGTGACTCTAGATTAATCCAATGATTGTCACTTTTCTGGCAGATTCTGTACCCTTCAAAGAATAATTCATATCTCCCAATGTACGAATCCAAATGCCATGAAATTTGGTGGAGATGTGCATTACAAAGTCATCTAGCAGCTGTAAAAATTTGAGCTTCATTTGACTTTTAGATTGCTACCAGATTTTAATTCTTCCACCACTGCTACATGCTGAAACCTGCTGCACTAAAGCTGACAAGATGCACTCCAAAACCGAAGCATCTCTTATCCAATTCTCATGAAATTTCTACAGCATCTTCTTTCATAAGTGTAGAGCATGTATACCAAATTTCAAGCCAATCCAAATAGATTTGATTACTCAAACATGGCTAAGATCACAGCTAGCTCAGATTTTCAACTTTTGGACAGATTTCAATACTTGAGCTATTCTTCATCAAATATGAATCAAACTTGAAACTAACTTGTTTGAATACTTTCATAAGACATATATCCATTCAATCCACTTACTAAAAAGTCATCTCATGAATTTATCCAACACAAATCAATTCAAACTTGATTGCTAAGCATTTAATCCATTCAATCATCTCATAGCAAGCAACATTGCACATTTATCCAATTCAATCAACTCATATGCACCCAAATGAAATGATCAACAAGAGATATACCTTGGTTAGCTCATGATCATTCAATAGCAAGCTTTAACTCAAATAATTTGCAAGCCATCAAATGATTCCAATAAATCATCCACAACTTGATCATGACACTTGTATGTTGTAGCACTTTGGACTTCACTTATTTTGACTTGGCATTGGGATTGGATATGCATTGAGCTTCATAACTTGACTCAATATATGATGAACAAGATGAAACCAATTGAATCAAGCCTCCAATGCCGATGGTACCTACAAATAATCATCCACTCTTTGATGGTACCCAAACTAGTTTGGGTCCTCTCAAGTTAGGTGCAACATACTTAGGCATAGCCTTAGTATGAGTAGCGGGATGTTTTGCAATTCCAACCAATGAGGTACCATTGCCATCCTTTCTAAGCATATTAGTATCATCAATTGACTTAGGCTTAGAATTCTCACCTAGGGGACATGAATGTGCCATGTGTCCCCTTTCCCGGTATGAGTAGCAACTTCTCTTAGATTGAGCCTTTTCTTCCTTGCTCATATGTTGCTTCTCATTGCCTTGCCTCTCACGAGTTGCTTGAATCTTCTTTTCAAGCTTAGTAGGACACCCCGAGGCAAAGTGTCCCATATCTCCACACTTGAAGCACTTGATGTGAGCATGTACTTTCTTCTCATCTTGATTCTTGCTCATCATCTTGGTATCTTGGATTTGCATTGGATGCCTTGCTCTACCACCCCTTCTTGTTTTCTTCTTCTTTATCAAGTCATCATTATCTTCATGGTTGATCTTGACTTGAGCTTGGGGCTTTGCTTTTGGCTCAACTTGAGACTTCTTGGTAGGGCAACACTTGGCAATATGTCCCACTTCATGGCATCGGTAGCACATGAGTTGGGATAGCTTCTTTGCATCTTGCTTCTTCATAATCTTGCCCTTGCTCTTGTTGTAGCCAATACCACTCTTATCACCATATCTTCTTTGATTGGTCATGATATGCTCAATGACGATTTTAGAGTTGTAGCACCTCTCCAACTTGTTGCTCAAATTCTTCACTTCACTTTTGAGCTCATTGTTCTCCTTCAAAAGGTTAGTCTCACAAGACATAGAAGTAGAACAAGCAACTAATTGTGAAGAACATGGCATATCTAATAAATCATCACAAGAGGTGGATACATGCTTCTTGCCTACATCACAAGGGTTAGTAATATGTGATTGATCATTTGACCCAAATGATGAGCTCTCACTAATTTTGTTTTCATCATTAGAAAGCCTTTTAGTGAGTAAAGCATGTTCTTGTACCAAATTATCATGAGCAACACTAAGTTCCTCATGAGCCAATTTTAGCTCCTCATGTGAATAAGTAGTAACATAAAGTAGATGCTTTTGTTGTTCACATGTGGTTTTTAGAAATGAGTTTTCATTTTTCAATTTACTTGTTTTTGCCATCTCATTTCTTAGGGCCTTTGAGAGTTTATATAGAAGCTCAAAATTTGGACCATCACAATCAACAACAAAACCACCAATAGATACCTTAGTGTCACAATGTGACATGGAACAATGTGGTGATGTTGAAGAGCTTGTTGAAGCATCACTCTCATAGCCATCATCTTCACCATCAAGTATGCATGGAGTAGAATCATTGCTTGCATCACTTGTGGCATTATCATCATTCTTGTCAAGTGATCTTGTGCTATGATCATCTTTGTCATCACTTGACCGTGAGGTGGAGCAATCCTCCACAACCACCTTGTTGTGGTCATGCTCAACATCCTCATGCGCCTCTTCCTTGGGCTCATCATCATTGGAGATCGCCCCATATTTCTCATTTAGAAACACCCAAATCTCATGGGCGGAATTGAAGTCTATGATCTCATGAAGTATGCTACTAACCATAGATCGATAGAAAATATTAGTAGCTTGGCTATCGAGATGTAGGCATTTACTTTGCGCTTGAGTTGCATTCTTTTTATCAATTGCAAAGGAAAAGCCCACATCTACGATCCACCACATTTGAGGAGAAATAAACTTAAAATGACATGTCATCCAATTTCTCCACCGTGCAAAGTGTGTGCCATCAAAAATGTGTGGACACTCAACATCTAGCCCATAAGCCTCCATCCTCTCGGGTCGGTGAGAACCACAAAAGAGAGACCCGGCTCCGATACCACTTGTAGGGTCGAGATGGCGGACTAGAGGGGGGGTGAATAGTCCTTTCTAAAACTTAAACGTGTTGGCTAACCAAAACAAATGCGGAATTAAACTTATCGGTCTAGCCAAGACTACACCCCTCAATCTAAGTTCACAAGCACCTCACAAAGATCCTAATTAAGCAACTAAGGTGCTTTCCTTAGCAAGAGCTCTCCTATTTAATTCTAGAGCAAGGTCACACAAACCTATGCACTAGTACTTTGCAAGCAAGAGGGAGCTCCTACACAATTCTAGTAAGCAAAGCGCACAAAGCCTAAGCTCACTAGCAATGCTCAATAACAAGGCTACACAAGCCAAATTAGAGAGCGCAAACTACTTAGCTACACAAACTAAGCAATGTGACTAACAAGGTTACACAAACCGAATTAGCCACGCAAAGGGGAAGCTTCTAGCTACACAAGCAAGAAGACAACTAGCAAGCTACACAAGCAAACTAGTTACGAAAGCAACTACACAAGCATAAGTATATATGAAAGTAAATACAAGCTTGTGTTGCACGAAGGCAAACCACCGAGAAGAGTAGACAATGTTGACACGGTGATTTTTCTCCCGAGGTTCACTTGGTCGCCACCAAGCTACGTCCCCGTTGTGTCGACCAACACTTAGATGGTTCCTCGGTGTGACCCTCAAGTCACTTACCCCTCAAGGCACGCCCCGCAAGGCACCGCAAGACACCACTCTCAAGTGAGGTAGCTCAATGACACGCACAACTAGAGTTGCTCTTCGCGATCCCCGCGGGGTGAGCACAATCCCCCTCACAAAGCTTCTCCGGAGCCTCGCACAATCTTCTTGCGAGCTTCCACGGAGCCACAAGCCACCAAGCCGTCTAGGAGGTGGCAACCTCCAAGAGTAACAAGCACCACCGGCTTGCAACACAATCACCTAGTGCCACTCGATGCAACCTCACGATGCAATCGCACTAGAATCGCTCTCTCACTCGATCCGATGAACACTATCAAGCATGAGTGAGTTAGAGGGCTCCCAAGCACTACCACACAAGCCACCAAGGCCAAAGTGTGCTCAGCACTTGGCCACAGCCGGCCACAACGTCTATTTATAACCCCACGGTCAAATAGAGCCGTTACCCCTTCACTGGGCAAAAATCGGGATGACCGGACGCGCCGGTCGAAACTGACCGGACGCGCTCCACCGCGTCCGGTCGTCCTGTGACGTCCACGTGTCCCTCAAATTCAAACACGACCGTTAGATCCTCCAACGGTCACTGCGCGCCAACGGTCAAACGCTATGACCGGACGCGCTGCTTCAAACGACCGGACGCGCCGGTCGCACTGTGCCCGCGCGCGCGAAGACATGACCGGACGCGCTCCTCGCACCGACCGGACGCGCTGGTCACGACCGGACGCGCCGGTCTCGTGACTGACCGGACGTGCCGGTCAACCCTGAGTCGCGCAAAACGAACCAACGATCGGACGCGCTAAAGAACTGACCGGACGCCACAGTACCCGCGTCCGGTCGGAGTCCAGTAAGCTCCCTGGACGACCGGACGCGTCCGATCGTGTGTGACCGGACGCGCACCGCGTCCGATCGTCCTCGTGAACCGCTGTTCGCCTGACCGGACGCACCGGTCGCACAGTGACCGCGTCCGGTGCAGCGTCCGGTGCAGCGTCCGGTCACCTCTGTGACCTCCGTTCGCCACGTTTCTTTTCCTACCTTTGCAAATGTGCTAACACCATCAAGTGTACATCTCCGTGTGCTTGTGTGTTAGCTTTTTCTCAAACATTTCCAAAGGAATTAGGCACTCAACTTGCCTCGCCACTCGATCCTAACCCGTATGCAAAGTTAGATCGCTCAAGTGGCACTAGATGACCGATATGCAAACAAGTTTGCCCCTCTTGATAGTACGGCCATCTATCCTAAAACCCGGTCATAAACTTCTCTACACACCTATGACCGGTGAAATGAAAATGCCCTAGGTTATACCTTTGCCTTGCGCATTCCACTCCATCTCCTCCGACGTTGATGCAACACATGCACCAACCATATCACAAATGATATGATCCACTTCATATCATCACATGACCATCTCGATCCATCGACCTTGACTTCACTTGCTCTTCACCGTTGCATCGGTCCGTCGGCGCCAAGTCTTGCTCAAGCTTCACCATCGCATGGTCCTTCGCTTCGAAGCCTCGACTTGCCCTTCACCCTCACAACCGGTCCATCGAGCCAAGCATCATCTTGGTCTTCATCACCTTGGTCACATGACTCCATGTCATGTCTCATGTGCATTAAGCTCCTTCATGACATCATCACATGACCGTCTCGATCCATCGACCTTGACTTCACTTGCTCTTCACTGTTGCATCGGTCCGTCGGCGCCAAGTCTTGCTCAAGCTTCACCATCGCATGGTCCTTCGCTTCGAAGCCTCGACTTGCCCTTCACCCTCACAACCGGTCCATCGAGCCAAGCATCATCTTGGTCTTCACCATCTTGGTCACATGAGTCAATGTCATGTCTCATATGCAATGACCACCTTTATCTAAATCATCCACTTAGATACAAAGGTTAGTCATAGGTTTCATCAATTAGCCAAAACCAAACTAGGGACTTTCAGCTTGTCAGCCTTACTCTCATCCAAGCCTGAAAAGACTTGGGATTGTGTGCTCAAGCATCTTTTCAGCTCTTTTGCTCTCATCCGGTTGTGAAAACAACTTGAGATCAGGCGAGCACCTATGGTTGTCATCCAGGCTGTGAAAACAACCCAGGATAGGTTCGAGTGTCAGCTTATTAGCCTTACTCTCATCCAAGCCTAAAAAGACTTGGGATTGCGAGCTCAAGCATCTTTTCAGCTCTTTTGCTCTCACCCGGTTATGACAACAACTCGGGATAGATCATAATAAGACAAATGTTGATGAGGAATATCATCTTTATTTCATTGGCCATGAATCCTGATTACACATTGCTTTGTTGCTACATAAATTTTGTCTTGAGTTCTTCAAGCGTAGAATCTTCTTAGCTGACTGATATGCCACATATTCCTTACTTCTATTCCATCTTCAGTCATTAACTTGTATGTGCATGGTCCGGAGACTTTTGCGACAATAAAAGGACCTTCCCATGGGCTGAGTAGTTTATGGCGTCCATCATTTTTTTGTACTCTTCATAGTACTAGGTCTCTGACTTGCACTGAGCTTTGTTGAGTACTTTTGTTGTTGTGGCACCTTAAACCTTGGAGGTATCGAGCTGACTGAAGGGTAGCATTTACCCTAACTTCTTCTGTACTGTCAAGTTCCAATCTTTGGGTGTGTTCTGCTTCTCCCTCCTCGTACTGTTTGATTTTTAGGGATGTCTAGATCAAATCTGCTGGTAGCACGGCTTCTGATCCATATACTAGAAAGAAATGTGAGTATCCAGTCGCTCTGCTTACTTGAGTGTGTAGCCCCCATACTACTTTGGGTAATTCTTCAATCTATTTAGAGCCATAATATTCTAGTTCTTCATATAACCTTGGTTTCAATCCAGCTAGTATAAGTCCATTGGCTCTTTGTACTTGTTCGTTGGCTTCAGGGTGTGCAACTGACGTATAATCTATACTGATGCTGCAGTCTTATGCCCAATTTCTGAACTCGATAGCTGTAAAAAGGGAACCCAAATCTATGATGACGCGGTTGGGTATTCTGAAGCGGTGCATAATGTCTTGGATGAACTCGACTACTTTTGCTATGCTATATTTTATGAGCGGCTTGTATTCGATCTACTTGGTGAATTTGTTGATTGCAACGAAGATGTACTCAAATCCACCTTTGGTCTTTTTGAGTTGTCCTACTTGATCCATCCCCTAGCAAGCGAACAGCCAGGCAGGAGGGATGTAAATTAGGTCATGAGCTAGTACATGAGCTTGCCTTATAAACATTTGGCACCCTTTGCACTGTCTGACTAGTTCTTCTGATCTTTCAAAGCTGCTGGTCAATAGAAACTAATGCGGAAAGTTTTGCCCACCAGAGTCCTTGAGGCTGCGTGGTTGCCGCAGCAACCTGAGTGGATTTCCTCTAGGATTTCTTTTCCTTCTTCTCTTGAGATATATTTAAGAAGTACTCCTAATGACGCGACTCTTCTGTACAGGTTTTCGCCTACAAGGACATAGTTCTTGTTTCTTTTGATTATCCTGGTGGCCCGTTCCTTATTAGATGGTAGCTTATTTTCTTTGATATAGTCGATGATGACTTGTGTCCATGATCTAGTGATTACCATGATCTGAATTGTTGGTGTTGGTGGCTCAAAGGTTATCCCACTGGGTTGTTTTATGGAGGGTGATGGCAACTCCTCTATAAACACACCTAGCGGGACCTTCTCTCTGTCCGATCCTAGCTTGGTGAGAACTCTGTTGCAACGTTAGAACATGCATGATTTCTAGTCCTTAGAAATTTTTCTCTAGTTTTTGTACTTCAGCACAATAGGCGGCCATGTTGTTTTTTGTGCAGTCCCAGTCTTTGTTGACTTGATTGATGACCACAGCTGAATCACCATAGACAAGTAACCGTTTGATTCCGTGAGAAGTCGCGATCCTTAGCCCATGGATGAGTGCTTCATATTCTACTTCATTATTTGTGGCTTGCCATAGTATCTGGAGTACGTATTTAAGCTATTTTCCTTCTAGGGATATGAAAAGAACACCTGCACAAGCTCCGCCTAACTTGTGTGATCCGTCAAAGTACATCTTTCAATGGTCGATGAAGGCATCTGGTGTGGGTTGTTGGATTTCTGTCCATTTGGCTACGAAGTCTGCGAGTGCTTGTGATTTTATTGCTTTTCGAGGAGAGAAATCGATATTTCGAGCTCTGAGTTCCACTGCCCACTTTGATATGAATCATGTCGCATCTCTATTACGCATGATGTCTCGAGCAAGAAATCTGTTACTACGGTAATCTTGTGGCCTTCGAAGTAGTGTTGTAGCTTGCAGAAAGTGACTAGGAGGGCGTAGAGTAGTTTTTGTATATGCGGGTACCGTATTTTTGAGTCTGTCAGAACCTCACTGATGTAGTATACCGGCCGTTGTACTTTGTATACATACCCTTCTTCTCTTTCCACCACAATTGCTGCATTGACCACAGTAGATGTTGCTGATATGTATAACATCATGTCTTCATGCTTCTTAGGTGGTGTGAGTATGGGTGATGAGGTGAGGTATACCTTAAAGCTTTCAAAAGACTCCTTGGCTTCCTCTGTCCATTCAAACTTGCCTATCTTTTTTAATAGCTTCAAGAAATGGAGTTCTTTTTCATCGAGTCGTGAGATGAAGTGATTGAGGGCTGCCATGCTTCCTGTCAGTTTCTACACACCTTTTACATAGCGTGGGGGTGTCATTTCTATCATGGCTCAAATCTGCTTAGTGCTTGCTTCTATTCCTCGATTACTGACCAGGAATCCAAGTAGTTGTCCTGATGGTACCCCAAAAACACACTTGTTTGGGTTCAATTTCCACTTACACTTTTTGATTTTCAAAAGTCTGCTTCAAGTCATCAATTAACATGTCTGGATTTTTTATCTTTACGTCATCGACATAAGCTTTCGCATTGTCACCAATCTGTTCACCGAGACATGTTTGAATAGCTCTTTGATAGGTGGCGCCGGTGTTAGGTACCAGCAAAACAGGGTACCCTATTTTCATCGTAAAACCACCCACCAAGACATATTACGGCCCGCGGCCCATCACAGCCAACCTAGGCCATACTCCGCTCAAAACCAAAGCCAAAGGACAAGCGCCCAAGCCCCCCAGCGCTCCTCCGCTTCGTCCGACCCCTCTCCGTCTCGTCCGATCCCTGTGACATCATCCAGGCGCCCGAGCCCTATGACATCATCAAGGCGCTCGACCCCTTTACACAGCTACAGCTTCACTCAACCCCCCTACTATAACGCACTGCCACGGGCACGCACAGGCCCCTACATTTTCCTACTAAGGAACAGGAGCTCGCCACATCGTGCAGGATTATCTAGGAACTTGTAACACCTGATTCATAATTTGGTCAAGACTTCCATGGTTCTTTCTCGCCCCCCATGGTAGTAACAGGGAGAAGCTATGCTATGCCGCACCCTACCACGTCCACCTCAACGGGACGGGGAGCAACGACCGTCTAGGCCCCCCATCTTTTCATTGGCGCAGCTTCAGGGCCATAAAATCTTCTTCATCATGACACCGTGTTAGGGTATGGCCTCACCGCGTCAACTGTGATACATCTACAGCCACAGCATGCCACCACCACCACCATGACTATGTGAATGCATGAACTGAGAGGAAAGCTAGGAATAGAGAGCACCTTAGAGCCTTTTCTTTCTATTTTTGTACATCCAGATACTATAACCCGACCCCTCCCTTTGCTATAAAAGGGGAGGGAGGAACCCTTGACAAAACCGGTTGGACAATGCCCAACAATGACAATGTACTAAGCATACACTCAAACACTCGAACACACCCACAGGTAGAGACCTAGGAGCTATCCCTCTCTCGACCAGCTTGTATTCTCCTACTACAAGCACTTCGGTGCAAAGCAACACGAGCAGCAGCGAGCACTAGAAGTAGGGACATTTAGCCCGAACTAGTATAAACCTTGTCTTTGCCTTGCACACCATCGAAGGCTCTGACGCGCAGCATCATTCACTTGTCTCATCTCTAGACACCCCCCTGTTCTAGAACACCGGCAGTTGGCGCGCCAGGTAGGGGGACTTTACGCGTCACGTTCTACTCCACCAAGTCTCCGATGGCTGGAAACGACATCAACTTTGCTCCAAGCTCCCACATCTAGTTTGGGAGCCTTGAATATGTCGTCGTCGGGGAGGGCTACGACCTTGACCTCCTTCCACCAACCGGCGAACCTGCCAGCTTCTCCGAGCCAGTGGCCAACCTACGACTTCACTCCGACGAATTGAAGGGCACATGGCCCAACAAGTTCAGCTACCCCAGCATACCATGAGTCGGCCAGCCCTGCCACGACAAGATGGTTCGTAAATCGTCAACAAACATCTATCATCTCAATCTAGAGGTAGGAGAGGTACTGGAGGATCTACCCCCACAACTCATGCGCTCCATCGCTGATGTCCTGGCATCAGCCAAGACAAGCTCTGACTCTGACTTCCTCGACTCTGACAATGACAACGACGACAAAGGCAGCACCGGTTTCACCAGGCTTTGAGAGATGCAACATTTTTTGCGCATCAGCAACTACCTCCTCGATGATGAGCCATGCAATGATGACTTCATTGATCGCTTCGACGGCCACGAGCTTTCATGGCCATAAAGGGAACAACTGGCCCCTAGACAAAAGTTGGTAAACAATCGCCGAGCCCACCTCCCATTGTTTTCATTATTAATACCGCTATTAAGCTGCTCTTAAAAATCTTCCTTTAAGTTGCTCTTCATATCCCTTGCAATGTTGTATATACAAAGTCATCATATGCATCATGGACATACAAGCATCATGCTGCATCATTTGCACACAGTCCGAATCCGGCTCTGGAGTTCGTAGGCTGGCCCTACGGAGGGGTTTCGACAGTCGCTCTAAGCTAACAGAGTGAGGGATGGAATGAGGAGTGGCACACTAGCGGCCAGTACCCAGTTGCACCGAGCACCATATGGGACTCTTCAATCCATGTTCGAGTGTTGATGAACACTGGTCCAGGGTATTTTATTGGAAAAAGACAATGAGCCGCTGGGGACGGTCGAATGACCCTGGTTACCCTGCTAAACCAGTCGTCAAGAGTTTGGGGTCGGTCAGTAGCTACCTCCGTTGCATCCCTATCGAATAGGAACCAGGGCCCCACTCAAATTGAAAAACCCGTTAGCAACTCAAACGTGCACCACGTTTTGACCCTAGCGCGAGAGGGATGACGTGCCGCTGTCCAACCCCTCCTTCTTTGCGGAGAAGAAGCACGAGTGGAATGCATTGGGCCTCCTGACCAGATCGACGCACAGGCGGAGATTTTTGGAGGCCCAGATTCATACGCATAACTACTTTATCATTTCAAAGGCCCATCGAGGCCCGTGTACAGGTACGACGTCTACCTGGGCCATCGCCCAAAGTCCGAAAGCACCCGAGGGTAAAAAAGTTCGGCTGGTGGCTATCCCTTTCATGCATCGGCATTAAGGGACACCGACCCCATCTCGAGACGCGGCAGTGGCAGTAGCCACATCGACCCTAATATGCTACGCGCACCCAGCAATGGTTCCTTCCTCGCAGGGAACCTCACCAAAACTCGCCACCGGTGATGCCCTGGCGATGTTTTATACTAACCACATGCTAACCCAAAAATGTAAACAAAAGCGATAAAACTAAACACCGATTAATTCATCACAAAAGTCCATTACAAATTGAAAGGCGTCGATGCGCCACAAGCAAAGCAAAATACAAAAAAAACCCTAATAAGGGGGAGCCTCGCTAGCACCTGCGCAGTAGGGACATGGGCGGCCACCGCCTCCCTCGCCGGGCCGTAGCGCGCTACCAAGTCCTCGTGGTAGCGGAGCTCCTCCCCCGCAGGGAAGCCACTAACTCCGGTGAGGTCCGCCTCCACCGACACCTCTGCCATGGCCAGGGCAACCCCAGTGCCACGACGGACGCCGCTCTCAATGGCGTCAAGGACACGGTGGCGCGCGTGCTAGAGGCGCTCCTCCCTCCCTAGGAAGTTGAGGAATGCGTTTGCCACTGCACAAAGATGCTCTAGGTCTACCGTCGCCTCTGATGAAAAACCCCAATCAGACGAAAGCACAAAAGAAACTAGAAGCAAGAGGAAGAATAGAGAACGTACGAACGCCATGGCGATCGGCGTCCTCAAGCAGCTTGATGAGGGCGTCCGCCCTCTCCTCGACGTCCGTGGCCACAGCGCCCGCCAGCACCCGCTTCTCCACCTCCTTCACCACCGGCTCCGATGGGTCGGCCCGGGCCATGGCAACAATGCGAAAGGGGCCGCTGAGAGAAAGGCCACCGGTGTTTAGCATGCGGTCTGACCCGGTAAAGGCCCGGTCATCAGTACGGCGGCGCTACGCCTCCGGGGGGCCATCCACCCCCTCGGACGCCCGAGACCCCCTCGATGAGTCACCGCGCTCCATCAAGGTTGAGCTAAGTAGGAGAGGAAATAGGAGAAGGAAGACAAGGATAGTGAAAGGGTCGGGCTCCGAGCCGGGTATAAATAGACCCCAAGCAACCATTCGGTTCCACGGCCTCCCAGGGCGATCAATGTGGTCTCAATTCACGAACTGCCGTCCTCTCCTCTCACCAAGACCATGAAGCTCCAAATCACGAAATCGTCGCCCACTTTTTCCACCAACCAAGCCACGGCACGTCAAAACCGCACTCAATTACCTCTAACAAAAACCACCACTGCTCGCTTTCACCTTCCTTTCCACACAACTGATCACCAGCGTGTCCATGGGCTAACCATGGGCCGCGGTAAAAGAAAAAACACCTTTCACCAAGACTCACTCAGAAAGGCCTTCTTTGGACCCAACCGAATACAACAAAACTGTACCAAGAGCCGACGGACGGTGATTGGGACAGCCCACATACTTCAAGCCAAGTTCCAGAGGCCTCCGGAGGAAATCTAAGGACTTGGCATGAAGAACCATTACAAAGAAAAGAGGCTTAGGGGCGGACCCAACCATGACCAGCCAATGGCTGGTCAAGGATGCCCGTTCTCTGAAGCATTACAACTTCCATAGAGCAAAGGCTCGGGGGCTGACCCCACCTTGTCAGCCTAGTGAATGGCCAAGGTTGCCCACAACTCTATGATCACGCGCTCGAATTTCAGCCCTTGAAGGGGTACACTACCCCTCTAAGGCCTCGGGGGCTACACACGCACCCACCGAAAAAATCCTTGAGAACACGAAACAAATCGCTCGCTCGTCTCTAAGCCTCTAAAAGAATAAAACTTATTCCTCCAAAGGCTCAGGGGCTACTATCGGGTACCAGCAAAATAGGGTACCACATTTTCATCGTACAACCACCCACCAAGACAAATATTATGGCCCGCGGCCCATCACAGCTGGCCCAGGCCTTACTCCGCTCAAAACCAAAACCAAAGCCAAAGGATAAGCGCTTGAGCCCCCCAGCACTCCTTTGCTTCGTCCGACCCCTCTCCGTCTTGTTCGATCCCCGTGACGTCATCCAGGCGCCCGAGCCCTATGATGTCATCAAGGCGCTCGACCCCTTTGCACAGCTACTGCTTTGCTCGACCCCCCTACTGTAACGCACTGCCATGGGCACACACGGGCCCCTACCTTTTACTGCTAAGGAATAGGAGCTCACATGTCGTGCAGGATTGCCTAGGAACTTGTAACACCTGATTCATAATCTGGTCAAGACTTCCATAGTTCTTTCTTGCCCCCCACAGCAGTAACAGGGAGAAGCTACGCTACGCCGCACCCTACCATGTCCACCTCAATAGGACAGGGAGCAATGGCCGTCCAAGCCCCCCACCTTTTCACCGGTGTAGCTTCAGGGCCACGAAATCTTCTTCATCATGACACCGTGTTAGGGTATGGCCTCGCCGCGTCAACTTTGATACATCTACAGCCATGGCATGCCACCACCACCACCACGACTGTGCGAATGCACGAACTGAGAGGAAAGCTATGAATAGGGAGCACCTTAGGGCCTTTTCTTTCTATTTTCGTACATCTAGATACTATAACCCGACCCCTCCCTTTGCATACTATACAAGGGGAGAGAGGGACCCTTGATAAAACAGGTTGGACAACGTCCAGCAACGGCAATGTACTAAGCATACACTCAAACACTCGAACACACCCACACATAGAGACCTAGGAGCTATCTCTCTCTCGACCAGCTTGTATCCCCCTACTACAAGCACTTCGGTGCAAAGCAACACGAGCAGCAGTGAGCACTGGAAGTAGGGACATTCAGCCCGAACCAGTATAAACCTTGTGTCCACCTTGCACACCATCGGAGGCTCCGATGTGCAGCATCATTCACTTGTCTCGTCTCTAGACACTCCCCTGTTCTAGAACACCGACAGCCGGCATTCTTGAGTCCAAAGGATATGGTTTTATAGCAATAGGCACCGAACGGAGTGATAAAAGATGTCTTGCTCTGGTCTTCTTCTTTTAGTGCAATCTGATGATAGCCAGAATAACAATCGAGGAAAGATAGCAGGGTGGATCCTGCCATTGAATCGACAATTTGATCAATTCACGATAACCCGAACGGGTCCTTTGGCCAATGTTTGTTGAGATCCGTGTAATCGACGCACATGCGCCATTCTATCGTGTTCTTTTTCTGTACTAGAACGGGATTTGCTAGCCAATCTGGATGAAGAATTTCTCTTATAAATCTGGCTGCCATTAATTTTGTAATCTCCTTCTTGATTGCTTCCTTTTTGTCTGGTGAAAATCTTCTTAGCCGTTTCTTGATTAGTTTGGAGCCTTCATTGACATCGATTCTGTGCTCAACCAACTCTCTTGGGATACCTGGCATGTTAGCCAGCTTCCAAGCGAAGATATCTTTGTTGTCCCGAAGAAAGTTGGTGAGCGTGAGTTCCTATTTAGCCGAGAGTCGCTGTCTTCTCAGGGTCACTAGTACCCAGGTCAATTTTCTTTACATCGGCTTCTTTTTGTGGTGCAAGGATGCAAGGTTTCTTAGCTAGGATCTCTAGCTCTTCTGGGTTCATTTGTGTAGCGACTGTGGTAATTTCTTCTCTGCCGTCGGCTGCCTGTGCTTTGGCTGCGATTTGGATTGCTTGAATGTCACAATCGAAAGCGCGCTTCTGGTTGCCCCAAAGGGAGAATATTCCATGAGGTCCTGGCATCTTGAGCAGGAGGTATGGGTAGTGAGGTATAGCCATGAACATTGCAAGTGCTGGTCTTCCAAGGATGGCATGATATGACGTCTCAAAGTTCGCAACTTTAAACTGAATGAATTCAGTTCGGTAATTTGCTTGTGTTCCAAATGTGACTGGTAGAGTAATTTGCCCGAGCGACATAGCAGCTTTGCTGGGTACTATTCCATAGAATGGTATTCCTATTGGGGTAATCAACCCGACGAAGTCTAGCCCCATCTTCCTTAGCGTTTCTGAAAATATGATGTTGAGTCCATCTCCCCCATCGATCAAAACTTTGGTGATTGTCATCCCTGCTATAGTTGGATCTAGAACTAGTGGATATAGGCTGGCATTTCCAACGCTAGTCCATTGATCTTCTCTTGAAAATTGGATTGGGTACTGTGACCAATTTAGGTACCTTGGGATGGCTGGTTTGGTTGACATGATGCTGCGGAGAGCCAGCTTGTCTTAGTGCTTGCTTCTAGAACCTGGAACTCTAGAGAAGATTACTGCAACTGTTCCCTTTGGCTGCTGGAATCCTTTGTCTTTCGTGTTGTCTTCGTCTTTCTTCTTGTTATCCTCTTGTTTATCCTTATTTTTTTCCTTTTCTTGCATACCGATCAATGAAGATTCGGCAGTCTCCTGTTGTGTGGTTTCCTTGTGAGAGCCATATACAGTACATATTCTCGATGTCTTGGAACCTCCTAAATTTTGAGAATTTTTTTCATCTTGTCGGTCATGGTGAGGTGTTGTCTGGTCCGCGCTTCCTGTCCGAATGCCCCATGTTTGGAAAATTTCTCCGGTCCGAGTTGTCTCTGTTGTTTTCTCGATTGTTTTTGTCCAAAAATCTTTCCCTCGTCTTTTCTTCAGCCATAATCATTATTTCTACCGCGCGTCTGAATTCTTCATTATTCCTTAGGTTTTCTTTGCAAAAATATTAAAATTGTCATTTAGCCATGATTCCATGGGAAAAGGCTTCAATCACTTCTCGTTCGGTGATGTCATGTACTTGGGCACGTAATTCACCAAAACATCGATAATAATCTCTGAGGCTTTCATCTCCCTTTTGCCTGAGTCCTTTTAGCTCTGCATGTGTGATGGGGTGCATAATGATGCTCGCGAAATTTTCGCAGAAGGCTTTTTGCAAGTCCTCCCAGCTTCTGATTGACCTCGGGTTTAATTTATCAAACCATTGGAGGGGCATATTTTCTAGGGCCATGGGAAAGAATAATGTCTTGATATCATCATTTCCGTCGACTAGTTCGATTGATTGTGAGTAGATCCTGAGCTACTGCTTTGGTTCGATCTTCCCATCATAATTGGAGTGGTTTGACGGCTTGAACTTATGAGGCAGTTGTACCTATCGTGCGTTCCGACTTCTCTATGTTCTGACTCCGCTCCCTCTTCCTGCCAGCTATCATTTAGCCTAGGAATAAATTGTGGGGATGAGTAGTAAGATGCCCTGCTCCTTTCTTCTCTCGGACACTTGACTTGATTACTCTGAGCATGGTCTCTTCTTTTCTCTCGATTCTGGCTCCTGTTTGGTCCTAGTCTTTCGAAGGCAGACCACCTTTGACTTTGCGCATCTTGTTCATGCGATGCTGTCCTAGCGGGAAGCCTAGAAGGAGTTCTTCCGCCATGTGCCTTTAGGGCTGTTGTCCGGAGAACTTCTCGGAGTTGTTCTTATTCTTCATTGGGATGCGAGATTGCTTTGAGTTCTTCTAGTGCTTCCCGTATCTTGTCGTAAGGGGCTCCGTGTACTTTGGTTGCGCGCTTTTCTTCGGCTTCTTTCTCTGATTTCCTCTTGTGGTATTCGGCTAGCTCTATCTTGTACTGTGCTTCTTTTCGTTGCCTAGCACGGTGTCTGCGGCCTTCTTTTAGTTTGTTTCTTCTTTCACTAGCTCGTCTCTGGCCCTCAGATTTGCCATCGTATTTAGGAGCGTTGGGCAACATGTTTGATTCTGATTCATCTGAAGATCTGACATCGGGTGCAGTTGGCGACATCGGTAGTGGCCGCCGAATCATGAAGGCTTCTCGGCCTGGCGCCAGGCTTGCCTTGCTGTAGTTGCTGACGACTTCAGTTGGAGTGTTGGCATCACGGAGCGCACTACCTTCTTGGTAGGATAGAGTGATAGCTTCTTCAACTAGTCGAGCATTGTTGTTCTGGTGACAAGTACCCGGCCAGTGGACTAGGCAATCTTTAGATGTTACGGTTAGTACAAGACCTTCCTGTGCCCCGGTAAGACGTCGCCTCCATGCTGGACCGACCGTATTTCGGAGTAAGTCTTGATACGCCCTTGCCACGTTGTTAAGTCCGGTTGGGAGGTGACTCAATTTTTTGGGAGAAACCTGAAGTAGGTTCGAATTGATGTTTTGAAGGATTGATGCCATGTTCTGGAGTCCAATTGGAAAAGGACTTGGCTTGTCTTTAAAAAAACCCAGATAGGACTCTGAGGGGGAATCCGACCCGGATGTCAAGTCAAGACTGGTTGTCGTCGGGGCCCGAGTCGATTCGGACACCGTAGGGCCTAAAAGTCATTCAGCGAGATTTTCGGTAGGCCTCGTTGGAAGAGTGAGTCCCTCACGGGCTTCTAGAGCTTCGACGAGATGTCCTCGGAGGTTGCCCTTATCATCCGCCTCGCAAACCCACGATCCGAAGATGAAGATTGATCCTATTGGGAAGATCATGTTGTCAAAATCCATAGAGCTCTTGATCACGATTGCGCTGAAATCCCCTACCTGGTGCGCCAGCTGTCGGTGTTTGATCACCAATAGCCTACCACGGGGGTACCCAGGATAGTTGTTCAGACTTCGGCATATGCTAGAGCTCGACGGTGAACGCAGAGACAATCGATTTATACTGGTTCGGGCCCTCGATCGTGATCGAGTAATAGCCTTACGTCCAGTCAGCGTTAGCTATTGCATTGGATTGATTGTGTTATCTTGTCTCTTGTTACAGGGATGCCCAAGCCCTCTCTTTATATCAATAGAGAAGGCTGTGGTACGGTTACAATCCTAGTCGGATCCAAAGAAGGTGTCCTGAACTAGATACAGAAGTTACTTTCCATAGGAATCCGGCTAGTCTGGCCTATTCTGCTCGGATTCGGCGTAGTGGATGTTGCACCTTTCCTTACTCTAGTTTGTGGGCCAGGCTAGGGCCCACGACTTGTAGTCACATCGTTGGGGAACTCTGTGGGTCCCGCATCGACAGTTATTGTATAAAATTTATGCATTTTGACTAAATATATTTACACATCTATATTGATACCCTTTTTTTTGTAAAAAGTACTACTACACATATACTTCTTTGTTAGAGGAAATTCAAAATCTTGAGCTGCGGAGGTGGTTAGCATTGACCAAAGATAGATACAGCCTCCCTTTTTTTAGAAAAAACTTGGAGTAAACACAACAATATAAAGCGTCAATATTAATTCCCTCTTAAGGCTACCATTGTTAGCCCCTCCAAGATCTCACTTCAAACTCCACCACCAATCTTGAGTGGTGTGGCATAGACTTAAATGGATATTTATAACATGCTGGTACTTATTTATGACCAAATAATAGCCTTATTTTTTATAAAATGGAAAAGGAGTTTGAGTAAAAGGTACAATAAGTACAAGGGTTTCAACTTATCATGCATATACAAAATTTATAGTAACTAACAAATTCAAAACCAAGATTCATGATGTTAAGAATGCAATTCACCAACAGCTAGATATTGTAGCTTAAGCTAGCTAATGGCTAATTAAATGCATCTTATTGAAGGCCAATGGAGGTACCATGCAGAGGTATAAAAGAAACATGGATATGGTTGGAATATTAAAAAGCATGTACTAGAGTACATGATAAATTCATCATAACTAGGTGATCCCGGGACTAATCGAAACACATGACATGATCGTTAAATAAATAAATCTCCCAAGCACAAGTTGTCTAGGTGAGCTAGATCACACAACAAATTATAACACATGGACGTGTTTGATAGTCTATAAATACTATGTCATAGAATGAACAATGGAAGAGACCACAAAGACAAAAAAAAATTAATGTCCTGTATGTTTGAACTTATCAGCCATGGTTCTCTTACAACAAATTAGGCAACAGTACTTTTCAGTGAAGCGAATAGGTAGATCGGTTAAGTATGTACGTACTAAACACGAACTTGTATATATACTTGTCTAAGAGACTAGTAAGACCATGTGTGGAAGCATGTACGGATAGATGAACAGGTAATATTAGTAGCCGGGACCATTCGGTTACACACGCGAAAGCTGCGTACGGGAGTACTAGATAGACTAACTGCTGCAACAAACTCGAACTCGAAATTCAAATTTAAAATTCTTAAGTTACTATTCATGACACTATTCAAATTCAGCGGTTACTATTTAAATTCGTGGTACTATTTAAAATACTCACTACTATTCAAATTCGGAATATAAAGAGTGCACGAGCACTCACCCGGGAGTGGCTCAAGCACTCAAATCCTTGCCTACTATTCAGGCACTATGCGAAGCACTTGGTGTATGGATACAGGATGAACATGTGCGTGATTAGTGAATATGCGGATTATGTATACGTGTAATTCTCAGGATCTTTTGCAAGCTGACGAGACCAAAGCTTCAACCGATCGTGCGACTATGCTCGTGTTAGTCCTACTCGGTACTCATCGTATGCATCACTGGCTCGCTTCAGAACTAGGCTAACCCGGTCTTCTGCCTTGCTATCCCTAGCCACTCAAATTTATGAAGAAGAAGATGAAGATGCAATTGAGATATGTAGTAATAACTCAGTAACTCTTATAAACTCCTTACAAAATAAAGAGTTGCATAAAAATAATGCGATAGAAGCAATGGAAATAGATCCAAGTTCATCAAAAAGATGATGAGGTCCCGAAATAAAGATAGAAGGAGAAAAAGAGAGACCATCTAGAAAGCCAGGAACTTGGCCACCAGAAAAAGAAGAATCTTCATATAGATATATATACCTAGACAATATAAAGCATATGGGTTCAAAAAGAAGAGAATTTGAAAAGACAGTTCAATTCCAGAATTATAGAAGTGATAGTGCTATATTAAATTTAGCAGCACATGATCCTATAGATTAGGCAAATATAATTAGCATATGAAAAGGATTGATAGTCCAAAAGTATATACAAAATCAATATAATATATTGGAAATAGAGTAGAAGATATGATTATATATTTAGAGACATTTTTAGGAGAATCAATCAAAGTTTTATGGGAACAATGGGTAGAAGCTTTCCCTAATCATTATGAACAATTAAAAGGGGCTAGTAGTAACCCATATAATTTTGCAAATATTATATCAAGCATTGTAATAGGTGAAGATCCTGAATTAGGATACACTATTTTACAAAATAAAAGATTAAAGGAAATAGAAAAATTGTCACTAACAAGTTAGAAAGGAATAAAAGAATTCTCTCAACACTATTTGTATAATGCTGCGATTGTCAAGCAAGGCTATAACCAAGGTATAGTTGAAAGATATTTTAATAAATTACCAGATCCTTTAGGTTCTATGATATTTGAAGAATATAAAAAAGAAACTAATAGTAAGAAATATAATATCTCTCAGACTATAACATTTGTTTTTAAACAGTTAAGAAAAATATGCACAAACATACAAGCCCAAAGATCAATTAAACAATCAGATTATAATTTTTGCAATAAAATAGTTCAAATACCATTGACATAAGGAGAAAAGAGATATAGAAATAAGAAATATCCTAAGAATTATAAAAAAAAGAAATGTAAGAACCAAGAAACATTATTTCCTACGAAGATTAGATAATAAACCTCCTTTCTTACACAAAAGAAATGTAAGAAGATATAATCCTATGAAGAATTATGATAGTACATGCAGATGCTTTATTTGCATCTCACCGGATCATTTAAGCAAAACATGTCTTAATAAAGACAAGAAAATGCATTCTAATAAGCAAGAAGAATAAGAAAAAGTTCAAATAATAGATAGTGTGAATGAAAACATGTTAGCCTGTGATGATGATATAATGGATAATGAATCGATATACTCAATTATATAGACAAATGAAATAGAATACGATGAAGAAAAAGAATCAAGTGAAGAAGAGATAGATTTAATTGGTGTGGTAGTTGGATTAAAGATAAAAATGATGGATCAAATAAATTACGAACATAAGTGGGATCACAAAAAAGGTGATTCTAATATAAAATGTGTGTTTTGCATATATTATCTAGATCCGGGAAAAAGAGCAACATGTAGGTTATATTTAAGACAAGCACGTATGTCATGTTTAAAACAACAGAATGGTATGAAAAATGAGTCAGAAGTTAAAATAATATATGAGGAAAATAAAGTACAATCTGAAGAAGTAATTATAGAGAAAAAATAGAGCAAATATTTAAATAATACTCCACAAGAGTTCCTCATTCCTAGATTAAGGTTTAAGACTGATCAAACTATGTCATATTTTACTAGAGATATTATAGATTTAATTTGAAAGAAATATGCTGAAAGGCATTACAAAACCTTTGATGATATACAGAATTATTTCATAAAGATATATCAAGGTAAAGAAAAACATATAGGAATAATTGTTAATGAAAATATTTTTCCCTTACTGCATCTTGATGATAAATTTATTGTCAAGCCTCATCAAAAATTTATAATACTCAAGGCTGACATAAACTTAAAATATTTCAGAAATATAGAAAGAAATAATGTAGATGATATCTCTCTACAAACTATTATTCATCATGGATTAATTCATGATATTTATTGTACACTTGAAGAAAATTTTCAATCTGACCTTGAAAAGGCTATTAAAGAAGCATGTAAGAAGTTAGCCTGGATTCATGGGAGATATAAAATTAAGTTTTGTTCTAATCCTCTAAAATTTACACAACCAATACGGCCAGCCAACCATGATATATATATATATATATATATATATATATATATATATATATATATATATATATATATATATATATATATATATATATATATATATATATATATATATATATATATATCACAAAGGGTTCATACAAATTCCTAACTACATGGTCTTCAGACTCTTGGATAAATTATGAAGAATTCCTAACTACATGGTTCATAAAATAATAAAAGTATTCTTATGAGAATACTATGGAAGATATAGTATAACACAAAGAGAAGTTGGAAGACTAATAAAGCCTAGCTATGGCAAAGAATGTCAATTACGAAAAGAATATCGTGAATTGTTGTCCTAGTATGAAATATGGCAACCTGAAGAAGTGGACAACGAAGATAATATTGAGGATTAATAAGAAGAGTCAATATTGTCTCAGTTCAATATAATATACATATGCTTTATACAAGAAATATTTTCCTGTGTCGATAAGGAATTATCAACAATTCGGCCGAGGGAAGATTATACTACATGCCAGTATTCTTGGTGTCGGTACCAACAGTATGGGGTACCCACATCCATCGCTAATAAAAAAAACTAAAACGACTAAGCCACGACAAAGCGCGACCCACTTCAAAAACACGCGACAGGTCCGCCTCGTATGAGGCCGGCTCGACGGGATGCCTCGACCTCATCCCGTCTCCGACTCGTACGAGGCCCCCTCGACGGGAGGCCTCGACCGCGCTCCGACCCGAACGAGGCTCGATCGCCCACCAGGAGCACTCCGACTCGCGTGAGCCTTGGTCGAGGCGCTCGACCCCTCTCTTTACCTACCCCAGGACAAAAACCTTAGCATTTAATGCAATCACCTACTACCACCTACCGGCATGGCTGCGCGCGTGGTCGACGTGGGAACAATGCCAGTGTCAGTCTTCACTGTTTTACCGCCCATCCCGTGATGGGAGGTGAAAAACGTCACTGTACCCACCTTACCGCACACTGTACGTCACCAGTTACCCTCGAGGGAGGATACGACAAGGCCCGTACACCGCGGACCAGGGATTCGGACTTATCCGTTCGGCCTCGACCCGGCCTCGACGCCTGGCACGGCTCAACAGGGAAGGAAGGACGGTATGGCGCGGCACTTCGGGTCATTTCAGCGTCTCATCCTCTACGACATCACGTGCCCAGGGATGGTCTTCCATTCCTAGGGCACGCCTCTACAGTCCTCTCAAACAAGGATCGACAAAACATCGTTTCAAGGCCCCATCGTCCTGGCCACCTCTCGCCCTATAAAGGGAGGGGCCGGGGCTCCACAAGGCACGGAAGAAGAAGAAAACAGACGAACAACGAACCGCATACATCTCAAGCAATCATCTTGTACTTTCTTTTCCCCTTTTGAGACTTGGGCTCGACGCCCTCTCTCGCAAGCTTGTAACCCCTACACAAGCGCCTCGGTGCAAGGAAATACAAACCTCTCTCCTCCCCCCGCTGGACGTAGGGCCTTCTTTGCCCGAACCAGGATAAACCCCCGTGTGTTCTCTTTGCATCACCATCCAGGAAAGGGACACGCAGCATTTACTCGTCGGTCTAGGACCCCCTCGGGTTCGAACACCGACACTTGGATTGATGTTTGCAACATCAATTATTCGGGCGTGGAACACCATACCCAGAGGAAAATCCAAAAAAAAATACATGTGAAGACAACGCGCATCAGAGGACAGCGCAAAAGGAATATACAGTGAATGTATTGTAGTCAGGACAATTATTGAAGACAGTGGTACCGTCCAGCTGTCCAGACAACAGTAAAAGAAAATAATTAAAGACTTCGCCTCGAAGGCACTATAGAAGATAAGCACGAAGTACACTCCAGAAGGCTCTTCCTGCTTTATAAGAGGAGAAGCCAGGCGCATGCATTCACCACCAGAGACGAGACACAAGCAGAAGAACCAACAACCAGCAATACCTCCACTGAAGCCACCGCTCTACTCTTCCACATACACCATGAAGACCACGATCTCAGGAGCACTCTGAGTTCGTCCATCACTAATAGTAATCCTCCACTATCGTTGTATTACTCCACCACCATTATAAATTAGAGAATAAAGGAAGTTCCCGTGATCTTCCTGCGCTTGTAAGGTAATTCCTAAGGTTTATGCTAGGTGTTTGGGGTTTTCCGAAAGGAAAAGCCGTATGTAAGCTTACTCTGTAGAAATGAATTAAGCTCGTTTATATGGAGCGATGTCTCTATGCTACGGACTCTAGAGGAGAAACATCTGCGTGTGTTGTTCTTGTGTTAGCCCTGGTAACGGCGTTTGTAGAGAACCCTGTTTGCATAGAGAAGTATTCCCTTTGGGTAGAACTGCCTAGGGAGACGATAGAGCCTGAGTCCTGTGTGTGCGTGGCTCGGGATAGCGAGGGAGAAGAACGGGTTAGCCTGGTTCTAAAGCGAGCCAGTAATGCATACGGTGAATATCGAGTAGGACTGACACAAACATAGTTGCACGACCGGCTGAAGCTTTGGTCTCGCCAGCCTGCAAAAGATCATGAGAATTACACGCATACATAATCCACATATTCACTAATCACGCACATATTAATCATGCACATATTCATCCTGTATCCACCATCCGCCCACCAAGTATTCCGCATAGTGCCTGAATAGTAGGCAACGATTTAGATGCCTAAGCTACTCTTGAGTACTCGTGCACTGTTTATATTCCGAATTTAATTATCTGCGAGCCGTACGTGTGGTTGCTTTGCTTGACACGGACTGGTGAGCGGCACCGTGTATATATACTCCTAGCTAGTAGCTCAGATCACCAACCAACCTTGTCGTAGGTACTCCAATAGCAGACACGCAACATCAGGCACCCAACCCAGCCGCTTTCTGTACAGGCAGCTAGCCTTCCAACAGGCAGCTAGCCTTCCAGCGTGTCTGCGGACGACGGAGGCCGGCGCCGGCCGACCGTACGCTGTACCTGCGACGTCCGTGTCCTCGTCCTACGACGTTTTAAGCATGCGGCGGCGGCGCTAATTAATTGCATTCTTTAATAAAAATAGTGGTTCAGCGTGCGACGACCTAGTACTTGGACCTACTTGCCCGTCGGTCTGCTGGTCGTGTGTGTGTCTGATGCACGTACACGATGATGATAGTATGCACGATGCGGCTGCCGTCGTCACCGCTGCAACGCCAGCAAAATGACGCGGCCTCACGAGCACGTACTGTACGCACACGAGAGGCATGCAGTAATATCCAGCCCGGGCGGCCGATGGAAACGCGCGTACGACGGTCTAGATCCCATCCGATCCGATCCCGTCAGTAACCCTTTATTACTCCTAGATACTGCTGTCGTGTGTCGTGTTTACTTATCCTCTCAGTAGGTACATTACATGTGGCGTCCACGCGGTCGTGCTAATGACAAATATAATGTTTCACGCGCTATCAAATCATTCAAAACAACAGAAGTAAAAAAAAACCATTCAAAACAAGAGAGATGTTTCATTCACGGATGATGCTATGCTTCACTCATAATCGATCAAAACAACGAGATAAAGAGCTACTCCCTCCGTTATAAATTATATTTCATTTAACTTTTTTACCCTAAGTTTGATAACGCATCTTATTCAAAAAATTTGTATAAATAAAGTCAAATTTAAGTCATTCTTGAACAAATTTTGTTAATAAAAGTCATAGCAAAAGAAGTGATATTTTACACAAAATTTTGAATAATACGAGTGGTCAAACTTGGGGGAGAAAAAAGTCAAATGAATTATAATTTGCAACGGCGGCCCTGTTCGCTGGATGGTGGCTGGTGCTGGTGCTAATCCTGATACTGATTTGTTGTGAGAGAAAAATATTACTGAATGACTGACTGATTCTGACTAATAAGTTCAAGCGAACAGGGTGTTAGTAGCTTGCAAGAGACAAAAACAGATGTTCCATTCACTGATGAGTCGTCGATGCCGTGAGCGCCATTACGCCGGTGAGAATGACAGCAGCAACAGCATAGCTCGCGTATGACGTCTCTCTCCGATGCTGCAGCAGCAGCAGCAGCTGGTGAAAATTAGAGTATAGTACCTGTCATGGGAGCATCTGTGTAGTCGTCGTACAAGAAGGTGCTATATTTGGTTTTCTGCTAAAATTTAATCCCTGTCACATTGAATGTTTGACACATGCATGGAATATTAAATGTAGACTAATTACAAAATTAATTGCACAGATTGAGACTGAATTTACGTGATGAATCTATTAAGTCTAATTAGGTTCATATTTAGTCTTTCTAATAAGTATCTAAATAACCGATGTGACATCACGATAAGCTCGGTTGTCCTCCATTCATCACCAATCTAAGAGAGCTAGGTGCTCTTTGTCGTATATGTTGGAGAAGGCAGAGTTGCAGATCTTTGCAAGCATGGATGATTATTGCATAATAGACTTAGTAAAAATAATTACCTTAACATCTCGTTTTCTTATACCAGTCGCAGTGTGGAGCTTCATATGGGTTTTATTTGCATTCAATAGGCTGTCACATAGTCATTTTTACGACATGGCAGCATCTTTAACAAAATAGAGTAGAAGTGACTTTCATCTAGATAAAACTTTTTTGGCATGATTAACAACTCTATATGAGTCGTAAAATTAAATGTCTATAAAACAACGGTAATGCTCTCCTCAGGCCGTCAGTCGCTCCGGAGGTGGGCCTGCGGAGCCCAATATGCCTGCTCCCCTCTCGGTCACGCTCCTATTCTAGTGGATCTCAACAGGGGAGAACGAGAAACTGGCCGACTGGATCTAGATGCGGCGCTAGCCCCTCTTCTCTTGTCGCGCCGCTCTCTCTCCTCTATGGCTGCAGCTCGCGCGCATACAGGGTCGGCCGAGCCCGTAGCTCCCCCGGTCGTCGTTGCTCCATTCCTTCTGGCCCTCTCGCGTCACACTCCTAGCTCCACCAACGCCACCTCAGGCTCGTAGTTCCCTTGTGCATGCTCGCCGAGCAAATCTCGCTGCCACCCCCTTTTTCCTGATGCTCATCATGGCCGCAGGACAGGAACCGTGGTGAGCCATCCCTGGTGGCCCTCCACCTAGCCAGCCATGCTATGTGTGCGTCCGCCTCACCTCCCTCCATCTCCTGCACGCGTTCGCTAGGTTGGATGTCTGTCGGCACATACACTGGTGCCGCCTCTAGCATGCTGTTAGTATGCGTGGCCGGCCCTACACCGAGCCTCCATTCATCTAAGCAACAAGTAGATGCTAGACTCGGATCTAGAATTTTTTCTAAACAACGGGATCTCTGTGCCTAAGCCTTGTCCATTAAGGCTCATAAGCGGGCCATAACGCAGCGGACTCAGGCCAGGTCCGCGGGCTAGACTGGGCTTAATTTGCTTAGGTCCGAATTGACAATGCAGAATACCTTATATAGAACTTTGAACTCTGAATAGTTGTATTTAGGACGGAGGGAGTAGTATCTTCATTTATCCAAAACAATCTGCTTTCAATTTATCATTACCATTACAGTACATAATTAACCAGATCGATCGGCTTGTGGAAACATTGGACCTGTATGCTACAACACCCAAAGCAAAGTAGTACTGAAGGAAACTAAATGTTCGTTATGCCACTAACAGTACCTGAACTACTGTACTTCTGAGACTAATTCTGCATGCACATAGTAATAAACTGGGCGTCCGTGAAACCTCAATAATACTTTTTTTTAATACTTGTCATTAGCTTGGTTCTTGGGCGCGCGACTAATTGCCTTGAGGGAAACAACGATGACAGGGTACTTGGTCTTCACTTTCTGGAGGTGCACCGCGACGTTCTTGGCATACAGCTCGAAGAGGTCGTCAAGTACGTGCTCGCCGAAGTGGTGCGCGATGAGCGGCCCGATCACGGCCCTGATGGACTTGGCAACGTTGACGCCGCTCTGGACGCCGTCGAGCACGAGGTCGCCGTCGTCGTCCTCCGTGTCGTCGTGCGGATCCCAGTTGGACTCGAAGAGCTGGATGTGGGTGACGTCGAACGCCTGGCTCTGCCTGATCACGTCCCTCACCTCGTCCACCGACGGCGCGTAGAACGGCAGGTTGAAGGAGTCCAGCTTCTCCTTCTCCACACGGCCCTGCCATGGTGATGGTGCCATGCATGCAAATGCATCAGGAAGCTGATTACTAGCTAGGGTTCAGTTCAGTTGAATTCAGGATAGATTTCCATTGATGGATGATGTTGCACAGGAGAAGAGGACGGAGCAGCACAGACCTCTTTGACGAGGGACTGAAGAGCCTGCGCGAGTAGCCCCCACATGTAGCTGACCTCGGCACGGAGCACGTCCATGTTCTTCCTGCCGAGGAACGCCAGCACCATCTGGCCACCGGACACGAGCTCCCTGTGGCGCAGCCTGAGGAACAGCGAGAAGTCCTCCTGGAACTGCCTCCGGTACAGCGCCACCACCGCCGGCTGCGTGGTCTCCCAGATGTACATGTCGCTTCTTGAACAGCTCCAGCGACTGGAACACGAGGTTGAAGTCGTTCCCGGGGAGGTCGTTCAGGAAGAACTGCACGTGCTGCGGTTGAGCGCCGGCGGCGGCCATCGTCGCCAGTTCGTCTCGGCGACCAGCGACGGCTCCGAGCACCTCGGAGACGACGAGCAGCGTGTTGGGCCCCGACGAGCAGCCGAGGTCCGCGACGATCATGGCGCCGCCACCGGAGGAGAGCGACGACGCGTGCGCCGCCGCCACGGCCTTGTGCAGCACCGGCCTCGTCTTCAGTATGGACTTCTCCTGAGGAACATGTAGTGTTGAGACGTACGAGCATGCATATGCATGCGGCCATGCATACATACAGGTCCACACATGCGCGCATGGTGATGTAGAAGAAGAAGCACAGGTACAGTGTACCTGAAGCCTGGAGTTGGAGGCGTAGCTGTCCTCGCCGTCGCCCCGGATCATGTGGAGGTCGCGCTCTACCTTCATGGCTACTAGCTTCAGTAACGCCAGGTGCTGTGCTGATGAGTGAGAAGCTTGCTTGCTTATCACTCTGCTGTGGAAGTTTGCAGAGCAGGAGAGGGGAGGGCTTCTCAATTTATAGGCCCAGCCTGCCAATCAGCACTCAGCACAACACAAGCTAAAAAAAACACTGATCTGTTGCACTTAACTAACCCAAACTGACGTTGCTTTAGGGTTTAGCTTTTCCCTCCCGGTGTCCATCCAACTACGTTTTTGGCGTTCAAATCACAGACGCAGCTTCGCCATGCCTTCCATTATCCACCTGGACCCCTTTCTCGTTGGACGTTGGTGGTGTCTACGAGGGACCCGGGCTCACAAACCATATATAGCAATGTTACAAATTAAGTATTATTCCAAGCAAAAGCATCAAGATTCAGTATTACTCCCTCCATCCCAAGTTATAAGTCGCTTTGACTTTTTTTTGATACATCCCTTCCCCATCCCATCAAGAAAGAGAATTAACGAATCCTAAGGCAAAGGGGCGAGAACCGCAAGGCCTGGATACTCTTGCTCCGGGTTTTCGCGAGAGAACCAAATCCAAGTTGGTCGTGAAGATTATGATTTGGGCTAGCATAGCGGCTCTAATATGTATTGAAACAAATGACACGATTGTTGGACAAATCTCCAAGCCGCAAATTGTCTAGGTACGGTGACACGTGATGAAATAAGAAGTACATTATGTTACAACGTACATGCACATTTGTGTAGAAAAGAAAAAAAAGACTGATGAACAGCAGTGTGGTTTCTAAAAAAATCACTCATAACACTTGTAACGTGTATTTCAAGTGTATATTCTGACTGTTTCATCTATTTCATGTTGCAAATATTTCATCTGCATGTTGCAAAAGTAGATCTGAATGTTGCATATATATGCATGGTTGCAAGATTATGTTTTTAAGTGTTTTCAGTTGCATCAAACGTATGTTCCAAGTGTTTCATCTGGATGTTGCAAATATTTTGCAATGGCTACACACGTGTTTTTCTGGTGTTTCAGACGTATGTTGCAAGTGTTTTAGTTGTTTCGAATGTATGTTGCAAGTCTTTCATCTGGATGTTTCAAAAGTAGATCTGGTTTTACGACCAAATAGTAGCCTTATTTTTTATAAAATGGAAAAGGAGTTTGAGTAAAAGGTACAATAAGTAGAAGAGTTTCAACTTATCATGCAGATACAAAATTTATAGTAACTAACAAATTCAAAACCAAGATTCGTGATGTTAAGAATGCAATTCACCAACAGCTAGATATATATTGTACCTTAAGCTAGCTAAGGGCCAACTAAATGCATCTTATTGAAGGCCAATGGAGGTACCATGCAGAGGGATAAAAGAAACATGGGTATGGATGGAATATTAAAAAGCATGTACTAGACGGTGATCCCTGCCAGGACTACTCGAAACATATGACATGATCGTTGAATAAATAAATAAATCTCCCAACCATAAGTTGTCTATATGTATGTGAACTAGGTCACATTACAAATTATAACACATGGACGTGTTTGATAGTCTACGAATACCGTGTTATAGAATGAACAAAGAAAGAGACCACAAAGACAAATATATAATTAGATCGGTTAAGCATGTACGCGCTAAACACGAACTCTAAGAGACCAGTACGTAAGACCATGTGTGGAAGCATGTACGGATGGATGAACAGGTAATACTAGTAGCCGGGACCATTCGGTTACACACGCGAAAGCTGCGTACGGGAGTACTAGATAGAGTACATGTATGTATTGTGGCGATGCATGAGCGGGTGTACGTTTTACATGTGTATCGGTAAGGTGTTAATCATGCATTTAATTATCTGCGTGCCGTACGCGTGGTTGCTTTGCTTGACACGGAGTGATGATGAGCGTGAGCGGCACCGTGTATGTGTATATACCCCTCAGATCACCAACCAAACGTCCAAACCTTGTCGTAGTCGTAGGTATAGCAGACGCATCATCAGGCACCCAACCCAGCCGCTTTCTGCGGACGACGGAGACGTGTTCCAACAGGCAGCTAGCCTCCCAGCGTGTCTGCGGACGACGGAGACCGGCGCCGGCCGACCGTACGCTGTACCTGCGACGTCCACGTCCTCGTCCTACGACGTTTTAAGCATGCGGCGGCGGCGCTAATTAATTGCATTCTTTAATAAAAATAGTCCTGCAGCGTGCGACCACCTAGTACTTGGACCTACTACCCGTCGGTTATCTGCTGGTCGCGTGTGTGTCTGATGCACGTACACGATGATAGTATGCATTAAGATGCGGCTGCCGTTGTCGTCACCGCTGCAACGCCAGGAAAATGATGCGGCCTCACGAACACGTACTGTAGGCACACGAGAGGCGTGCAGTAAGGGCAGTCTCAGCGGTTTTATCAGAGTTTTATAGGCATTAATTATGTTAATATAGCATCATATTAATGAAGAGAGATGATAAGACTTCTGCACTGTTTTTAAAATCTGGATGTGTTAGAAACAGTGCTATGAAATTCCCACTGAGACTGGTCTGATATGCGGCCCGGCCGACCGATAGAAACGCGCGTACGATGGTGTGGATCCCATCCAATCTGATCCCGTCAGTACCCTTTATTACTCCTATATACTCCTCCCTTCCCATTGAAAATATCGTTTTTTTTACTTTTAGACATCTTGTTTGACTGTTCAACTTATTTAAAAATTTTGTATAAATATAATTTATTTTGTTATGACCGTCACATAGTCATTTTTTTACAACATGACAACATCTTTAACAAAATAGAGTAGAAGTGAGTTTCATCTAGATGAAACTTTTTTTGGCATGATTAACAACTCTATATGAGTCATAAAATTAAATGTCTATAAAACAACGGTAATGCTCTCCTCAGTCCGTCCGTGGCTCTTTTGGTGGGCCCGCGGAGCCCAATATGCCTGCTCCCCCCTCTCTCTCACGCTCCTATTCTAGTGGATCTCAACAGGGGAGAACGAGAAACTGACCGACTGGATCTAGATGCGGCGCTGGCCCCTCTTCTCTTGTCGCGCCACTCTCTCTCCCTCTATGGTTGCAGCTCGCGCGCGCGTACAGGGTCGGCCGAGCCCGTAGCTCCCCCGGTCGCCGTTGCTCCATTCCTTCTGGCCCTCTCGCGCCACACTCCTAGCTCCACCAACTCTGTCTCAGGCTCGTAGTTCCCTTGTGCATGCTCGTCGAGCAAATCTCGCTGCCGCCCCCTTTTTTCCTGATGCTCGTCATGGCTGCAGGACAGGAACCGTGGTGAGCCATCCCTGGTGGCCCTCCACCCAGCCAGCCACGCTACGTCCGCGTCCGTCTCGTCTCCCTCCATCTCCTGCACGCATTCGCTAGGTTGGATATCTGTCAGCACATACGCTGGTGCTGCCTCTGGCATGCTGTTGGTATGCACGGCCGGCCCTACACTGAGCCTCCATTCATCCAAGCAGTAAGTAGATGTTGTGCCTGGAAGCGAATGTTGTAACCGTATGTTTTGAATGTTTTAGATGCTTTACAGGTATGTTGTAAGTGTTCCATATGGATATTACAAAAGTAGATCAAGATGTTTCATATGTTGCAATGGTTGTACATGTATGTTGCAAGCGTGTGTTCCAAATATTTCATATGTTTTTCAAACGTATGTTGCAAGTGTGTTTATGGGATGTTGCATATGTTTCACATATATGCTACAGATGTTTTATCTGGATGTTGCATATGTTTTTCTGTTCAGTCCTTCAGTTAATATATAGAAAACGAACTTAAAGCAAGCATTCACGTTGTGACTTCATGCAAATCAAGTATACATTTGTATGGGCAACGAATATACATATCTCTATACGTTTCAAATAATCATGACAAATATTCCCTTAATAACTCATATACCAATAACACTTCCGATTTATTGAAATCAATTAATATCTATGACAATAATTATGTAAGTTGTTGTTGGATAAAATTTATGCATTTTGACTAAACATTATTACACATCTATATTGATATCCTACTTTTTTTTTGTAAAAAGTAGTACTGCACATATACTTCTTTGTTAGAGGAAATTCAAAATCTTGAGCTGCGGAGGAGGTTTTGTGTTTACGAAAGATGGCTATGACCTCCTTTTTTAAAAAAAAACCTTGGAGTAAACACAACGATTATTAGGCATCAATATTAATTAATTCCCTCTTAAGGCTAGCATTGTTATATTAGCCCCTCCGAGATCTCACTTGAAACTCCACCACCAATCTTGAGTGGTGTGGCATAGACTTAAATCATTAAGTGAATATTTATAACATTGCTAATACTAATTTATGACCTAATAATAGCCTTCTTTTTTATAAAATGGAAAAGGAGTTTGAATAAAAAGGTACAATAAGTACAAGGGTTTCAACTTATCATGCAGATACAAAATTTATAGTAACTAACAAATTCAAAACCAAGATTCGTGATGTTAAGAATGCAACTCACCAACAGCTAGATATATATTGTACCTTAAGCTAGCTAAGGGCCAACTAAATGCATCTTATTGAAGGCCAATGGAGGTAGCATGCAGAGGGATAAAAGAAACATGGGTATGGATGGAATATTAAAAAGCATGTACTAGAGTACATGATAAATTCATCATAACTAGGTGATCCCGGCCAGTCGAAACACGTGACATGATCATTGAATAAATAAATCTCCCAACCACAAATAGTCTATATGTGAGCTAGATGACACAACAAATTATAACACATGGACGTGTTTGATCGTCTATAATATAAATACCATGTTATAAAATGAACAAAGGAAGAGACCACAAAGACAAATAATTAGATAATCGGTTAAGTATGTACGTACGTAATAAATACGAACTTGTAGTATATACTTGTCTAAGAGACTAGTAAGACCACGTGTGGAAGCATGTACGGATGGATGAACAGGTAATACTAGTAGCCGGGACCATTTGGTTATATAAGTTGAAACCATTGTACCTTTTTATTCAAACTCCTTTTCCATTTTGTAAAAAACAAGGCTATTATTAGGTCATAAATTAGTACTAGCAATGTTATAAATATTCATTTAATGATTAAGTCTATGCCACACCACTCAAGATTAGTGGTGGAGTTTCAAGTGTGATCACGGAGGGGCTAAATATAGCAATGCTAGCCTTAAGAGGAAATTAATTAATATTGATGCCTAATAATCATTGTGCTTACTCCAAGTTTTTTTTAAAAAAAAGGAGGCCATAGCCATCTTTCGTTAACACAAAACCTCCTCCGTAGCTCAAGATTTTGAATTTCCTCTAACAAAGAAGTATATGTGTAGTAGTACTTTTTACAAAAAAATATGGTATCAATATAGATGTGTAAAAATGTTTAGTCAAAATGCATAAATTTTATCCAATAACAACTTACATAATTATTGTGATGGATATTAATTAATTTTAAATAAATTGGTAGTGTTATTGGTATATGAGTTATTAAGGAAGATTTTTCATGATTATTCAAACATATAAAAACATGTATAGGTGGGTGATGGCCGGCAGGCGGTGCTGCCTGTTGGGCGGCAGGTGGCAGACAAGGCATCGAGGCGGGCAGGCAGCCATCGGTGCCTCGTTGGGGAGGGATGCGCCACAGAGAGATAGATACAGAGAGGAGGGCGAGGGCTCTTGGTGACTGGCGTCCAGCACAGTGCGCGAGTGGCCTTCGCAGCTGCGCGCCTGCTCCCGAGTGCGCGGCAGCCATCGGGTGCCGGGTTGGGTGAGGGTCGTGAGGGAGAGGGATTGAGGTGTGAGGTTTATATTCCTAGGGTCATTGATGGGCCTAGTGGGCCAAATTGTTTCGGGGCCTGACGGTGATCCGCGGGTGAAATCGAAAATCCGCTCCAAAACCACTAACTTGCAGGTATCCGAACTCAAAAATCCATGGGCGAAAACCAGACTCCGAAACCAAAACCACTAGACCTGAAATCCACGGATATCCGACCCGAATTGGCCCCACTGCCATCCTCATTCCTCACCCTTTAGGCCCCTTTGGAATATGTGTATATTTATCCGCGGGTTTCGGGTATCCATTCGGGTTTCGGGTATCTGTTCGGGTTTCGGATATCCGCGGGTTTGGTTTTGGTGATGGATTTCCATCCGAATCGGTGTTCGGTTCGGATTCGGGTTTCGGTTTTAGATGCACAGAGACTACACCCAATCCGAACCCGACCCGTTGCCATCCTTAAACGTCGTCCTCCTCTCGTGCTCTGGAGTTGGATTGGCTTGTCGAGTAGCACTGGACTATTGCTCTTGGTCAATTGTTATCTTCCGCCGTAGCCGATTGCGTGCCCTCTTCCTTCTACTGTATACTTTCCTTCCATGTTTATTTGCAGAGTTGGAGTTGGCAGCGTCTACGAGCGAACTCGTTTGTAACGTGTTTTTTTCCAAGGAAAAAGGTTTTTTTTCTTGTCCAGATCTGTTTCCTGTGAACAGTATTTATCTTTCATAAAAAAACAAAACAACCTGTCAAAAAGCGAAACTAATAAAGCGAGTGTATTTTAATAAGTCAGGGGGATTCCCCACCTATATATATTGCACTTGCACTAGAGTGGTAATATAAATTACCGCCCAAAGAAGATACAATATAGTTTCATAGCCTTATAATACACAACACTGCCAAAAACACATGCGATGACAGAGGACACAACCACAAATCACCTCTACGGTCATTTCTCAACGGAGAGTTTCTTCATGTGGTTGTTATCAAGATATTACCACATCATAGAAAATGAAATAAATCTTGGATGAACCACCCATCCTCAATGCATAGTTTCATTTTATTGTTTCATAGAAATTTAATTTCATGATTCATATTGAGTTGGTGGTAATCGTGCCAAAAGAGTTTCATCTCACTTCTTCTCTATTTTCTTAAAGACGTTGCCATGTCGTAAAAAATGACTATGTGACAGCCTATTGAATACAAATAAAACTCATATGAAGCTTCCACTAAGACTCGTCTAAGAAAACGAGATGTTAAAGTAGTTATTATTACTGAGGGGGTGTTTAGTTCCTGAGGCGTGAAAAATTTTGAGGTGTCACATCGGATGTTTAATGGGTTGTTGGAAGGGGGTGTTCAGATACTAATAAAAAAACTAATTACATAACTCACCTGGAAACCGCGAGACGAATTTATTAAGCCTAATTAATCCATCATTAGCACATGTTACTGTAGCACAACATTGTCAAATCATGGATTAATTAGGCTTAAAAATTCGTCTCGTAAATTTATCGCAATCTGTGTAATTAGTTATTTTTCGTCTACATTTAATACTCCGATCCATGCATGTGTCCAAACTTCCGATGTGATGGGTGAAAATTTTTTAAGGAGGAACTAAACACCCTCTAAGTCTATTATGCAATAATCATCCATGGCCTTGTTTAGATTGCAACTTTTTGCAACCTGGGCTACTGTAGCACTTTCGTTTGTATTTGACAATTAGTGTCCAATCATAGACTAATTAGGCTCAAAAGATTCGTCTCGCAAATTACAGACAAACTGTGTAATTACTAATTAGTTATTTTTTACCTACATTTAGTATTTCATGTATGCGTTTGAAGATTGATATAATAGAGAGAGAGTGTAAAAATTTGGAATTTGAAAGGTAACTAAACGAGGCCAATGCTTGCAAAGCTCTGCAACTCTGCCTTCTCCAATCATACGACTGACGAAGAGCACCTAGCTCTTAGATTAGATTGGTGATGAATGAAGGACCGATGAGTACAAGTTCGAAACATAAATAATTAAGAAATATTGTAAAACTGTAACGGCTACTACAATATAACTCTACGATCCCTTGTTGGAGGAGATTGATGATATCCTCATCTTTCACTTGACTGAAGAATTTCCTCTCAATAAATGTAACCAAGCAATTATTCAAACATTCATCACTCATTTTATTCCTTTGCTTGTTCTTTACATAATTCATCGTGGAAAACACTCTTTCAACACTAGTACCAGCTGTAGGAAGAATTAGCACCAACTTAAGAAGCTTGTAAACAACATAATATTGTTCATAATTTGTACAATTAGAGTTGGGGAGCCTGTGTCCGATTGGGGAACTTCATAATTTGCTTCAACAGTGGACTGTGCCTGTGCTTCACCATCATCATGTGCTTGTGCTTGCACAAGTGCTACCTGCAGATTGTTCTCAATCTCAACAGGAGGGGGATTTGGTGTAGACGTGGAAGCTGTTTTTTTTCTGCCTTTGTAGCTTTCTCCCATAATGCAAATATGCTGCTAGTACCATTCATCTTCATCTAGATTACAATTTACAAAGTAGAAAATTACTGAACAAAGTAGCACGCATCACAGCAGTAGCAAGAACAAATAAATTACAGGAGAAAATGTAATCTTTACCTAGCTGACTGCTGCAATTGTGACGACGATGCGCTGCTGCCTGCTGGTCACCGCCTCACCGGTCACCGGCTGCCCGCCGCCGTAGCAGAAGCTGATCGAGATGTGCCGCCGGCCGCAGCAGCAGAGATCGAGTATCGAGATATGTCACTGCTGTCGTCGACGCTTGGGAGTTGGGACGGAAATCGTGACTTTGTTTCGAGAAGATCAGGACTTCAAGAGTCGCGACTTGTGAATGGATGCCGACAAGAGGAATTCTGGCCGCTTGGGCCTGCTCGCTGCTACGTTTGTGGCCTTTTGGTTCAATTAAAAAATAGAATATACATGTATACTAGTATATGTATTATTTTTTTGTACCAAAATCTTGGATATTCCTTGGAATACCCAGGCATACCCTTAGGCCAGTCTCAACGACGAGTTTCATTACGTCGTTTCCAAGATTGCCATGTCATGTAAAATGAAATAAAATTTGGATGAAACACCCAGTCTCAATGGAGAGTTTCATTCTATGGTTTCATAGGTATTTAATTTTAAGACTCATAGAGAGTTGATAATCGTGCCAAGAGAACTTATTTATTCTCTCTCTTCTTAAATACACTGTCATGTCATCCAAAATGCCTATGTGGCAACCTATTTAATGCAAATGAAACTCACATGAAGCTCCCAGTGAGACTGGCTTAGCGCCGCCTCTGACGTACACGATGATGATAGTATGCACGATGCGGCTGCCGTCGTCACCGCTGCAACGCCAGCAAAATGACGCGGCCTCACGAACACGTACTATGTACTGTATGCACACGAGAGGCATGTAGTAATATCCAGCCCAGCCGGCCGATGGAAACGCGCGTACGACGGTCTGGATCCGATCCGATCCGATCCCGTTATTAGCCCTTTATTACTCCTATATACTGTTGTCGTCTGTCGTGTTTACTTATCTCTCTCGGAACGACAAATATAATGTTTCACTCACTGTCAAATCATTCAAAACAACATACTCCGTCTGTCCTGAAATACTAGTCGTTCTAGCAGCCGGTGGGATTACCAACGAACGAAGAAATGACTCTCGTTGCCCCTACTGTACTACAATCAATTAGGCTGCTGTGAATGGACAGATGGAGTGGGAGGGTGCTGAGCCAACGGGCCTGTGGAGGGGACAAAGGTTACTGGCTAGCCTGCTACGCCTACACTGGCTGACGAAGTGAGCTACGACGTCATTCTTTTTGGTACAAAGTTTGAACGCTAGAACGTCTTTAGTTTTGGGACGGAGGGAGTAGGTAAAAAAATCATTCAAAACAAGAGAGATGTTTCATTCACGGATGATGCTATGTTTCACTCATAATCAATCAAAACAACGAGAGAAAGAGCTACACCCTCCGTTCTAAATTATATTTCGTTTAACTTTTTTTATCCCAAGTTTGACTACTCATCTTATTTAAAAAATTTGTATAAATATAGTCAAATTTAAGTCATTCTTGAACAACTTTTGTTAATAAAAGTCATATCATAAGAAGTGATATTTTGCACAAAATTTTGAATAATACGAGTAGTCAAACTTAGGGAAAAAAAGTCAAACGAATTATAATTTGCAACGGAGGACCTGTTCGCTGGATGGTGGCTGTGCTGGTGCGAACAGGGTGTTAGTAGCTTGCAAGAGACAAAAACAGATGTTCCATTCACTGATGAGTTGTCGATGCTGTGAGCGCCGTTACGCCAGCGAGAATGACGCAGCAGCAGCTGCATAGCTCGCGTACGGTATCTCTCTCCGACGTAGCAGCAACACCAGCTGGTGAAAATTAGAGTATACCTGTCATGGGAGCATTTGTGTAGTCGTCGTACAAGAAGGTGCTATGTTTGGTTCCTGCTAAAATTTAGTCCATGTTATGTCGAATGTTTAGACACATGTATGGAGTATTAAGTATAGACTAATTACAAAACTAATTGTATATATTGAGATAATTTATGAGACAAATCTATTAAGCCTAATTAGGTTCATATTTAGTCTTTCTAATTAGTATCTAAATAACAGATGTGACATCACGATTCATTCATCACCAATCTAAGAGAGCTAGGTGCTCTTTGTCGTATATGTTGGAAAAGGCAGGGTTGCAGATCTTTGCAAGCATGGCTGATTATTGCATAATAGACTTAGTAATAAAAATTACCTTAACATCTCGTTTTTCTTAGACCAGTCATAGTGTGGAGCTTCATATGGGTTTTATTTGCATTCAATAGGCTGTCACATAGTCATTTTTACGACATGGCACCGTCTTTAACAAAATAGAGTAGAAGTGAGTTTCATCTAGATGAAACTTTTTTGGCATGATTAACAACTAAATATGAGTTGTAAAATTAAATGTCTATAAAATAACAGTAATGCTCTCCTTAGGCCGTCCGTGGCTTTGGAGGTGGGCCTGCGGAGCCCAATATGTCTGCTCCCCTCTCTCTCACGCTTCTATTCTAGTGGATCTCAACAGGGGAGAACGAGAAACTGACCGACTGGATCTAGATGCGCCGCTGGCCCCTCTTCTCTTGTCGCGCCGCTCTCTCTCCCTCTATGGTTGCAGCTCGCGCGCGCGTACAGGTTCGGCCGAGCCCGTAGCTCCCTCGGTCGCCGTTGCTCCATTCCTTCTGGCCCTCTCGCGTCACACTCCTAGCTCCACCAACGCCGCCTCAAGCTCGTAGTTCCCTTGTGCATGCTCGCCGAGCAAATCTCGCTGCCGCCCCCTTTTTCCTAATGCTCGTCATGGCTGCAGGACAGGAACCGTGGTGAGCCATCCCTGGTGGCCCTCCACCTAGCCAGCCACGCTACGTCCGCGTCCGCCTCGCCTCCCTCCATCTCCTGCACGCATTCGCTGGGTTGGATATCTGTCGGCACATACGCTGGTGCCGCCTCTGGCATGCTGTTGGTATGCACGGCCGGCCCTACACTGAGCCTCCATTCATCCAAACAGTAAGTAGATGTTGTGCCTGGAAGCGAATGTTGTAACCGTATGTTTCGAATGTTTCAGATGCTTTAGAGGTATGTTGCAAGTGTTCCATATGGATGTTGCAAAAGTAGATCAGGATGTTTCATATGTTGCAATGGTTGTACACGTATGTTGCAAGTGTGTGTTCCAAATGTTTCATCTGTTTTTTAAACGTATGTTGCAAGTGTGTTTATGGGATGTTGCACATGTTTCACACATATGTTACAAATGTTTTATCTGGATGTTGCATATGTTTTACAATGGCTTCTCAAGTGTTCTAAGATGTTTTTGCAAGTGTTTTAGACGCATGTTTTAAGTGTTTCACCTATCTTCAAACGTATGTTGCAATGTTTCATCTGATGTTTCAAAAATATATCAGGTGTTGCTGCTAGGACTCACCTGCCGCAACAGGTGTCTAGGCGGGGTAAGTAGAGGGGGCACGAGCGGTCTCCATGTGGGGTCAGGAGGCACAGGCGACGAATGGAAGGGCGTGGGCCCCCATGTAGGCGTGCGAAATAGAGTGCAGGCGCGGACGTCCGGACACGCGCGTCCGTCCGGACGTCCGGGCGCCAGCACCGTCGATGAAACAATAGAATGAAACCATGTATATAGGATGGGTGATTCGTCCAAGATTTATTTCATTTTATATGATGTGGTAGTCATGAAAACAACGACATGAAACTCTCCATTGAAAATGGCCTTAGATGTGTTTTGTGGTTGTCTTCTGTCATCGCGCGTGTTGTCGGCTGTGTTGTGTGTTGTAAGGCCATGAAACTATGTTGTATATCTTCTTTGGGTGATAATTTATATTACCACTCCACTGCAAGTGTAATATATATAGGTGGGGAATCCGCCTGACTTATTAAAAAATATCTCGCTTTATATTCGCTTTTTGATAGGTTGTTTTTTCGTGAAAGATAAAGACTGCTCAGGAAACAGACCTGGACAAGAAAAAAAAACTTTTTCCCCTGGAAAAAACACATCACAAACGAATTCGCTGGTAGACTTCTCCCAACTCCAACTCTGAAAATAAACATGGAAGGAAAGTATATAGTAGATAGAAGGAAGAGGCACGCAATCGGCTACGGCGGGAAGATGACAATTGACAAAGAGCAATAGTCCTGTACTACTCAACAAGCCAATCCAACTTCCCGGTGCAGCGCGAGGAGGACGACGCTGCCTCTTGTCTTTTGCTCATCAATCATCAAAAATTCATAATTGATCCGATCAAAAAAAATCATAATTGATTGGGCCTCTCGTGGGAAGCATGTTATTTCGTGGAGGGGCCCAAACCCAGGGCCTTCCCAACATCCCAGGCAACGGGAGCCCAGCCCAAGTAGGCTGGGGACACGCCCGACGCGTCTAAAGTCAGCATTGGTTCGATTTCTGCCGCGCCTTCGCCTACTCGCCGATTTTCTGCGTATATAGTATTTGCATTCTTGTATTATTTTCACACGATTTAATCTTCCTGATTAGCGATCGTAGTAGATACGTATTGGTAACTCATGTAGTCAAATGTTTTCCTCTTAATTTATTTAGAATATGAGGTGTTGGAATTCTACAGTGTTACCTTAAGAAACATATGTCTCCGGACCAGCAAGTGCTTGTGCTTTGTCGACGTGGACGACGACGATCCCATAATCCATTGCGCCGTCAGCACTAGCTCCGGCTCCATTCACAGAAGACGGCGGCGGGGGTGGTGGCGACGATGACAACGTGGTTGCTCCGCCGCCTGCCAGCATGTTACCTGATGATGATGGTCTGCCGGAGCGGCGGGAGAGGATTGCGAGGGGAAAGAGCGCGGCAGCGGGCCACAGACGCAAGATGACACGGAACGACGACTACAAGAAGCTGAAGAAGCAACACGCTGCTGGAGCGATCCACTCGCCGTCCTCTCGCTACCGATGGAATCATCGGTGATGCAATGCAATTGCAAGCAACTGCATATATACAGACTTTATCTGAACAGCTAGCACAACCATGCATGCGCTACTTTTAATTTGCTTCCAGAATTTCAGCTGTGGTTTTATAGCGTAGTTTTTTTACCGCTAGATTACCTTTCCTTCATCTCCCATCTCTTGCATACATCTTGTATTGTAAACCTCATTTTAACTTCATAAAAAAAAACCAAAATTCTGTGATTCAACCACGTACACAATTCAACAACATTTCAAATCCATAATATAGAATTCTAATTTAAAACACAAACACAATACAGGTCCATATGCACCAAATATAATTCCACATAATATGAGAAAACATAGATAGCTTTATTGCCCATGGGTTTGCCACATATGCTCAACAAGTCATCATGAAGCTGTTACATGTGCCTCACGGGCAAGGTGTTCAAACAGCAAAAACCAGTACCCCACTTTCAGACAATGGAAACCTATTCCACAAGGCTACAATGGTTGGGTATCATGCACCAGATTGTGGGAGCAAAAGAAATTTCCCCAGTTTCTGCGCTTATTTTCTCCTGATCTTAACCTTCAGAGTCCATTGGAGCTTACCTTCTGGGCGCGGTATGTCCTGTGGCAACCGGAGGGGCAACTCAAATTCACCAAGCGACGCTAAAGGTGACTGCAGGTGCAGATTCTCTGGATGGATGGTGATGTTGAGTTGCCTTGCCACCTAGAGGTGAAGTAGACAAGTCAGGGGAAAACTGAAATTTAGAGGTGCTACATGGGGTATTTAGAGCTTCAAAGGTACCTCGAAAACAATTTCATCTTTTGTTACAGGAGTACGCAGCTCATTTCCAGTCGAGATGAACCTCCTCAACACCTACCAATATCAGAGATGATCAATACTTCCATGGCTGAACTTTATCAATAAATGAAACATGCAAATGCACACTACACGAGAACATGAAAACAAATAGTGCAGTAAACTTTTCACTTTTAGTGGTAGCAGACTAACCAAGAGTGCATTATCTAACCGCTTCGCTGCTGTTTGGTACTGCTTCAGTCTTTCTTCCTGTAGCTGTTGAAATGGTAATTGACAAGTAAATCAGTACCATCAGAAAAGAAGAAGAGGAAGTATATGGCAGGGGAAAGCACCCAATATCAGCCTTCAAGCAGAACCGGAAATTTTTAGGTCTAAACTTATCCAGAGTTTGATCTTACAGTTAAGAAAACGTTGATTATAGTAAGCAAAGGGGCTTTTATATAACACAGAAGTAAGCACATTGCATTTTTAAGAGCCAGAAAGAAGCTGTTGAACTTATATTAGGCAGCAGAAGAACAGTGGTGGCTATATTTTCTAAAACAATAAATAAATTATGCAGCATGATAAAAACAGAGACTAGCAGGTACAGAGAAAAGAGTAAATTTCCAAGTCAACCGTTCAGTCTTTTATATATCAGATGAGTTAGACAAGAATGAAAACAAATGGAGCCTATGATCATAGCCATTCTTCTCAATACAGAAGACAACTCCAAAAATATTACTTTCAGAAAACAGAAACCCGCAAATTTTCATGCTTTTTTTTTTAAAAAAAAGGAGACATTTCTCTGCTGACTTCTCTAATGAAGACCTGTGTGAGCCCAGTATCTTAATGCAGTAGACATCATGAAAACAAACTTAGACTAAAACAGAAAAAATCGACTTGAGGTATGTTAACTGCCTAACTGGTAACTGGTCTTGGACAGAAATGAACAGTTGATGCAATCAAGTTTTCTACTATGGACTTTCATCAATAAAGCAGGTCAGAAAATATTTCTAACTTGTGAGCTGTACAACCTACCCGGGCATCATCATCTTCCTTTGTGACTTGTTTCACCACGACCTCCTCTTCACGTTGATAGAGCTGATTAAAAAAAACAACGCCTTGTGAGGTTGCAGATGAAAGGGGCTGTAAGTAGCAAACTTGGGTAGGAACTAGGAATGGAGTAGACGCACCAGTGCACCACAATACTTTCAATGTGTTCAATACGGATTGTACCAAGTATCACCAAATTATTAGGCTACTTATCAGATTGCCATAGGAAACAGCTGTGTCAGGGAATGTTGCATGAACAGTCTGTGCATAGTTCAATGTGCAATACATATTCGGGCAGCGATGCATTTTTTTCCCCTGGTCAAACACTGAACCTCATGGTTTGCAGCAACTAGCCACACTAACAGACATGCTTGCGGTAGCATTTTAAAGGACTAATAAGGAACAGAGCTTACCTTGCGCTGCTCTCGGACGAGTATGGCGAATTTGTCCAGGTTCGGGACAGCGAGCATCTTGGGCATAAGGTGGTTGCGGAAGTGGCCAGGGGCCACCTTGACCACATCCCCTGTTTTCCCCAGCTTATCAATCGTCTGCAGGATAAAACATGAAGGAATGAAAGACAGAAAATAATTTATTTCCCTAGACATCTAATCATGTATCACAAGAGGAATCAGGAATTAACAATGGGGTCATATTTTCTCATTGTAAAGCGTTGATCAAATAAACGCACAGTTCTAAAAAACAAATTACGAAATGGCCCAAAAACAAACTAAGATTTTTCTTTTGTAGTGAGTTGCAACCATCCCAGTAAAGCACAACTGAAACTAGATCAGAAAATCTCGCTACAATCGAACCAAAGCGACCGCTTGGCTAACACACCGTAGTATCTTCTTAATATTTAATACGAATCCGCAGGAGGAACCTCGGGCGGGTATGATATCCACGTCGCCCATTAACCCATAAACCGTTGGATCCAGCAAGCATGTGACATCGCCGTTCGATCAGGGTTTGGCGCGGGTCTCACCCTTTAAGCTGGTAACCCAAACAGACGAGAATCCTCGCGAAGCTACTGATTCCTTCGCCTCCCCACTGCCATAACCCTCCACCCTTCGCCTACTGTGCCTGCCTGCGACGCGCCAACGCTCACTGCCCTTCGTCGTCCGGCTGCCGCAGGCAGCCTCGTCCATCCGACTCCAAATTCCATCCTCGTGCTGCGGCCTCTTTCCTCACCACGCGCAGCCTCCACTACTGTGGATGTGCACAGCTGGGGGGGGGGGGGCATAGCACAGGGCCAGCGCGTGGCAGAGGCACTAATGCGCTACTGCTCTCATTCTCTTGATTACTGTACTTAGGTGCTGTTTGGTGGTGGCACTGTGGTACAATTGATAACGCAAACATAATGGAATTAAAGCTGTCACTGTTACGGCAGCATATAGTCGCCCTGTTCGCTTGAACTTATCAGGCATGGTACAGTGTTTTTCTCTCACAACAAAACAGCATCAGCCGAATAGGGTAAGTATGTCATTTGATTTCATTTCCATTTGCGTTACATTTCTACTAACCAAACAGAACGTTAACCTGATACTTTCATTTGGTTACAAACAGCAAGTGATGCGTCGTCTTAAGATTTATTTATCAATATTTAACTTGATAAAGTAAGGAGTGTGGACCACTTACCTAGCATTTGCTCTTTCAATAATGAACTTATGAATATTAGTTATTCGATCTCTATATTCTCATTCTGATATTGAGTTCATGTCATGGTCATGCATATATGATATAACTGTATACTGAACTCTATATTTCTGTACCTTGTATTGGCTCTAGTATTTCTTTACAGATTATATTGTGTTTCTTTTTTAATTTGTACTAGGCTAGAATTTTAACAGATTATTTTCTTTAAAGCAGGATACAAACAGAGGTTCTCTTCCATTGTTCGAAGAGAGAAATAAAGAAGCAGAAGGAAAATATCATGCTTATATATCCATATAGATTTAATTTTTGAGCAATGTGCATCTTATAACCTTATTACATAAATCAAACAACTGCCTATTGACTCATACCAACCAATCCAAGTGAACATAGCCTAGAGCATTTATACACAAAGCATGGCTTATGCAATAAATCAGATATTTCTGTAGCTATTTCTCAGTATCTGCACGACAAGATTTCTACACGCTGATTAAATGGAGTGGTGTGCAGCATTGATATTAGAATATATGGGAGATGGAAATCAACTTCTCTAAGTAGCACGGTATAGGCCATGGGTCAAGATGGAAAGAAGAAAACACTGGGTACCTAATTGGTCTAGCATCCGCGCCAGGTTTCTAGTTAATAAACCAAAACAGAGGTGGCGCAGGCGGAATGATTATGAAGGTATAGATGAAGGCCTTACCGTAGTGAGGATGACCTCGAGCTTGCGGTAGCGGAGGCCATGGCCGGAGAAGAGAAAGGGGTTGGCGGCGAGGCTCTGGCGCTGCAGGCGGAGGGCGGCGCGGGCAGCGGCCATGGCGACGGCGTGCGGAAGGACACTAGGGTTCGTCGCTCCTCTGTGGACTCAGGGCCTCTTTTGCTGGGCCATGCAGATACATGGGCCGACAGCCTCAGGTCGCTGGGCACCCCGCTCCATATAATCTCCAGAAGCATTACGCCCCGCTCGCAGCCTAGCCCACGATACGGCCCAGTTCGATCGGATCCGCTCTCATCCACGGCGCTCTCCACGGGCCGGGGAAGGGGTCCGTGAAGTGGATTGAGAACGTGTCGTCGATGGCTACGGTGCCGTCGCCCTTCGGTCCGGGAGCTAGCAGATTAGGAGGAGGGTATCGGAAGGTCAATGCACTGCCGCCCGCGGACTCCTTAAATCCTTGATTCCGTGATGGAACAGACTTTTCCTGACATGGACAAGTTTGTCTACTCCATTGACCAAGGCGTTGAAAACTCGAAATCACGGAACTCTGCTTGCTTACGCAAATTAGAGATGATCTTCCAGTACATGACGCGCGCCAGCCGCCATCATCAAGATTCAAGATCATGACTTCAAAATTTCCATAGGTCTAATGTTTTCTAATACATTGTTTACAAAATAGATACATCTCTTAAACAGATAGATTCGAACGAGACCTCCAGCAACACGTGACCTCGTGTGTGGTGGCCTCCAGGAATATGAGACCTCCAACAACAAGCTTGGCAAGTACCAAGCGCCGGTGACTTGATGCATGGTGACCCGTATCCATGCATGCATGGCCACACGGACGTGACGTCACATTGGCCGTATATGTACGCGGTAATACGCATCAACTCATTGTCTCGTTCAATCAATACACGGGCATATATTTAAGTAACGGAAACAAAGTCACAATAGTTTTAGCACGAAGTCCTTCTGTAACAGATGATATGAATATATACATGGGCTGTTTGTTTGAGGAGCTGGCAATCTTAGATTTTTTTTCTCGAATACGGAAATCTTAGATGTGGGGAGCCGGCAATCTTAGATGAATTGGTTCATCCTATAAATTTACCGAAATAACTTCATTGTTTATGTTTATACCAATTATCATGTGAATGATAGGATAATGGTAAATCAACATGTTACATTCTGAAAAAAACAAGTAAAAATCTTGGAAATGAGAAAATGGTGAACCGCCACATTTTCTCACATGAACTATGGCCATAGTGAATTGCATGGATATGGCAAACTATTTATGAGTTAAAGATTAGATTAAAGGTACTCCCTCCTTACCAAAAAGATAGGTATATTGTGCTTTAAGAAAAGGTCAAATTTTATAAACTTTACTCATCTTAATTATATGTAAATGTAAGATATAAAACTTTTATCAATAGATTTGTATTCGAAGCATCTTTGAGATGATAATGACTAGTATTTAGCAAATGATAACATATCGTAGAAGGAATTAAATGTCAAAATCTGTTTTGTGTGGCTTTTCTATAAAAAAAATACACATGATTTTGGTCGGATTCTACTTACTCCCTCCTCCGTTCCAAAAGGATCGAGGGAGTACTTAGTTATAAATCTAGCATTAGTTTACACCTGAATAACTCTAAGGGCAGCTCTAACAATTGACTCATGAGGTAGCTCTAAGTTTTTTTTATATATTTTAATAGAAGAGAGAGAGAAACTAGCTCTTCATCAAGACTTAGGCTCGTACATTCTAAGATTATGTGAGAATGTCATGTGAGGTTATTCATGTTATGAGCTATAGCTAAAAATTAGTACTATTAAAGAGATTGGCTTAGAGCCAGTACGTAGTAACTACTATGCAGCTTATAACATTGCGGACAGCCTAAGGAGACAGTACTCCGTAGAAAGGAGCAGAGAATAAAAAAAAAAGTGCTCGAGGGACGAGGGTCTTGACTCTTGAACAAACGTTCTCACCGCGTTGAGAGCATGTTTGGATAGGATTTATAAAATTCGTATTCTGAATTAAAATAATCTCTAATATTTATCGGATTCTGTGTCTATGCGTTAGAATCCTCTAGACTCATTTTTTAGTAAACTAGAAAACTCTAGAATCTTACGATGTCCGGATAAAATTGTACGTATGGTTTTGAGATTCCAAAAATATCTACTACTCCTACCATGCATCCAAAGTCCAAGCGCTTCCATCCGGAAAATGGAGCGATGGCAACAAAAGCTTGCGTGTCAGTAATTCCCGAGGCGCCAGCGGGCAGCTGCGGGAAGAGAGCGAGAGGACATCCGTGCACGTGTCCAGCGCAGTCCATCCACTGATCCACCAGAGCGTGAGCGAATCAGGCGTCCACACCTGTGTGCGTGCAGGGTGGCGACACCCGTGCGGATGGATGCCGTGGGTACGCCGTGTCAGCATTGATGAGCGGCGGCTCCAGGTCGCCCCACCCGGCGCCTCACACGTAGCACGCCACGCGGCGGCGCCGCCGAGCAAGGCTCAGTGACTCACAGGCAGCCGCAGCATTTGAGGGAGGCGTGCGCGAGCCAGGAACGGGGCTAGGCCAGGCCACCACCAGTTGAGTTGGGTTCGGCTGCACCTGCACGCTGCACCCCGTCGGCGTCACGCGCCCACGCCGGCTCCACGTGACCGATCGGCCCGGTGCGGCCGCGCGAGCGCGATGGCCGGTCGGCGGTATCTGGCTGGCTGGCCTGCGCGGCCAAGTTGCGAGGCTCTGGGCTGGGCTCTGCCACTGCCCACAGGCAGGCAGTGCCGCCCTGGCTGGCTGGCTCTTTCCTGCGGTGTTTTTGGCTGCATCCCCTGCAACTTGCGCGGCGGCAGCAACAGGAAATTCGCCGTCTTTGAAAAGTTTGGTGTGTGCGTGTGTGTACAATATTTTCTGGGACCTTGTCACGGTGGACTTGGTCTCGTGAGTGTGTGTGATGCCGAGGCTGCCTCTGCCCCGATGGATCACGGCCACAGGCCCTGCGACGAAACGCACGTTGCCTTGCGTTGTTGCTACAGCCGCTGGAACGCAAGATACGGCAGCGGGATTCTGTGCGCCTTTCGTATTAGGATGTCCACAACAGCAGCACGTCAGTACAGTACGCGGCGGAAATGAGAGAGAAATATGGGTACGCCCGCCGTGAACTCGACGACGGAGCAGAGGATCACGCGCTGCAGCAGGCGGGTGGCCACACCGCCACACGCCGACGCGAAGAAAGCGCGGCGGGGCACGCACGCACCAGCATCAAAGCCCGTGACGAGACACGAGACAGACAGCGGTGGGCGGTGACGTGTTGGCGCCCGTCCAAGTGTCGCACGCGCGCGCCGCATGGGCCGCGGAGCCGCCACGACGCGGACGACTCGCATGGGCCGCGCGCCGTCGTCTCGGGCGATCGACATGCCGATGCCGACATGCCGTCGTCTCGGGCGATCGACACTTGCACTGCATCTGCATGCCGATGCCGACATGCCGTCGTCTCGGGCGATCGACAAGTGGCCTGGCCGGGACCTGCCCGGCGGACCGCAGCAACAGAGGCACCTGCGGTAGCTACATGCTGAGCTGGACAGGACACGACGGAGTGCATGAACGATCGCTATTCGAATTATATACAGTGCACGCGCGCTACCCGAAACAACAAAAAAAAAAAAAGACCATAGGAAAATCTCCGCTCGATGGAGTACAGATTAAGACCCCGTTGGGCAGTGCTTCACTTCGTCAGTGAAGTTCAGCTTCAGCTCCACGAATAGCTCTCACGATGGAGCCGGAGTTGTTTTGGTACCCGTTTGGCAAAACGGCCCCTCACAGTGGACAAAACTAATGAGATGACTAAAATACCCTTCTTTTTTTTCTTTCCTTATCTTCTCCATCCGCCCGCACCTAGCTAGCTTCTCCGTTGCCGCACGCCTCCACACCGGTGCTCGAGCCTGGCCCAGGCGAGCCTGCGCTTGTCCACAGCGGGCGACGCGCACCTGCCCCGCGCCCGCGCCCCATCCCGGCTGGCGACACTCCTCCCTGGCGGGCCCGAGCCCCTCCGCGACTGCGCTTCTCCCCGGCGGGCCCAAACCCCTCCGCGACTGTGCTTCTCCCCGGCGGCCACCGCGACGAGCCTGTGCTTCTCCCCGGCGAGCGGCGCTCCTCCCCGGCAGGCCCGAGCCCCTCCTTGACGGGCCTGTGCTTCTCCCCGGCGGGCCCGAGGCCAACCCCGACGAGCTTGTGCTTCTCTCGGCGGGCGGCGCGCCTCCCCTGGCGGGCCTGCGCTCCTCCCTGGCGGGCGGCACGCACCTGCCCGACGCCCCGCGCTCCCACCCCTGGCAAGCGGTGCGCCCCTGCCTAGCGGCTATACGCTCCGACGCTTGCGCACTCCGGTGGCCGTTCCCGATCCTGGACGGGGGCAGTCCGGGGTTTCATCCCTTTGGCATCCACGTAGGCAAGGCGGAGCCGGGTGAAGCCACTATTTTTGGCTTCACCCCTCATCTATTCTCTGTCTCAGCACGATTTAAGGGGCTTCATGCCTGAAGCCGTTATATTTTACCCCGTTTAGCAGAAAACGGCTCCTGAAGCCGGTGAAGAAGCCCTGCCAAACGGGGCCTAATTCGAGAGCGTCGCTTGTTCCTGAGGATTAGGATTATTACACAGCGCTAGAGTTGACCAATCAAATCTAGATAACCGTCGGTCAGGAACGTGTACTCTACAGACTACAGTATAGTAAGACAAAAAGAACCGCTGCCTTGTGTTGTCCACTGTCGAATCGAATCGGATCAATTGTAACTCGTCAGCTCAACTTCCATGCCGGTTCTAAGACCAACTGATTAGGGTGGACAAATGATGCTCTTTATTTATATAATACCACTAGGTAATGCACTAGTACGTTGGATGGAGTCTTCTAGTTTATCGGCGATCCAACTTTATACCTTTTTCTAATATAAATATAAACACACACACAAGTAGACAGGAGAGCATGCATGATGATAATAGGAGTATAACAACAACCACCACAACGGCAACTTGTCGCGCGCAACCTAATTTGATCCAATAATCATCATCCAATGAATTGACCTCTGATTCGCCAATCATTCAATCAGCATGCCCGTTGCGGATTATCTATCGTCCACCCATATATACCAGCAAAATCTTCCAACGGTTGAACCCATTAGTATTTTATTAACGGTAACCACAGCAATCAGCAGGCCAATCATTTCTTTTGCTCTTGTTTTTTCCTTCTTATTAAGGCTGTGTTTAGTTCCTTATGGAATGCAAAATGCAAAATGCAAAATGCCAACTGCTTTGGAATGATGAAATACAAAATGCCAAAATTTTTATGGATGTGTTTAGTTCCATCCAAAATGCCAAATTTTTTATGGGATGGGTAAGAGCTTTTTAGCTTTTTGGCTTTTTTTTTTTTTGCCTCTTGAGGTCAAAATCCAAAATGGAGAATGGATATCTTTTTGCTAAAAATTTTGCATGGTGTTTAGTTCCATTTTGCAAAATGATAAACTAAAACCTAAAATTTTTTAGGTGAAATGAGGAACTAAACACACCATAATAATAGTACCGCTCGTGTCGGTACGTGCAAAGCATGCAGACATATTCGCGGTGTCGGAAGGTTCAACCGCAAGAACCGGCTGCTCACCTTGTGACCTTGTCGCCGAGCAAAATTTCAGCAAACATTAGCACACCCGCAAGTGAGGTTTTTAAATTCGCCCGTGCACATGCCGCCCCCGATCTCTTCGTTATACGTATTTTTTTTCTCTTAACCCTCTTGCCATTTTTTCTTACAAAACACAGTAAAATGGAGATACTTACATATATGTTCCACGCTTCTATGAATAAATACACACGTAAATCCCTATGAGCATCTTTAAAGGACTAAGCTAATAGATATCGAGAATAATAAAATCACCATACATGTCTTACTTTTGATAAGCAGGTCATCTACCACTAAAAGAATAACATCATTAAATTTTGAAATAAACTCAGATAAATGCTGAGGACATGTGTCAAATCAAAGACTTGAACTAGGGGTGTGTTTAGTTTGCGAAAATTTTTTGGCTTTGACTACTGTATCACTTTCGTTTGTATTTGTCAATTAATGTCTAATCATGGACTAATTAGGCTCAAAAGATTCGTCTCGTGGTTTTTTACCAAACTGTGTAATTAGTTTTTTTCGTCTATATTTAATACTTCATGCATGTGTCCAAACATTCGATGTAACAGAGAATCTTAAAAAATTTTGGAAACTAAACATGACCTAGGTGACCAAAATACATCACAAGAAACTTAGAGCTTGTTTGGTAGGATTCATCCATGACTCTTAGCTTCAGATTTCCGACTCTTTGATGGAGTGGTTCTATTGGAGGACTAGGAGCTTCTAATATAAATAGAGAAGTTTTTTTTATCCGATGACTACTGTAACCTGTACAAATTTGTACTGTTCAACTAAATAGGAGTGATTTTGACAGAGAAACGGCTCCAAATTAAAGGGCGTTGCCAAACGACTCAGCTGAGGTATGCTGAGTTTACTTAACCCTCCCGTCAATTCATGCATGCATGTATACAGCTAAGCAAGAGAGGTGCACCGCATGCATGTGCATTGCGTGTTCTAGACTCCTAGTCGCGTACCAAGATCAGTCTTGACCCTCAAAAAAACAAGATCAGTCTCGACCTCAGCAATTCAATTATATATCTATGGCTTGTTGATTAATTAACTAACTAGTAAACCGATGCCAATTCGCAAGTGTCATGGCCGAAATTTACACGTACTCTCTCTATTCTAAATTATAAAATGTTTTGGTTTTTTGGATGTATATTTTTTTATCGTGCATCTATTTATACACGTTATGTTTTGATATATACTAAAAGCTATGTGTGTCTAAAAATACCAAAATATCTTATAATTTGGAATATAGAGAATAGTCTAAATAATCAGTTTTCCACTAATCAGTCAAGATGCAAGACTAAACATTGGTGGCGTAAGAGGCAATGTTCTTTGCTAGGGCAGATGGGAGGCTTCCAACGCCTCTATGGCAGGTTTCGGCGTAGCAAATATATGTTACGGATGCTCTAATACAGTCGGCGCCATCGACTACTTTGAATGGGAATTCGGTGAAAGCCTATCATGGGGTTGTCCCGGTGTTGTCAGCAATGGCGTCACACGTGTCACTCCCCTTCCTTAAGGTGTTGACAAGAATACCCTCAGTATTTGTTGCTTGACCTTCGGATGTAAACCTAATTCCGGATTGCTGGAAGGGCGGCGTCGGCGTATTCGACGTCAAATATATTATTTTTGGAGGCGGAGGTCCTCTAGCCTAGCTCTGATTACCTCGATGGTGTCTTGTTGCTATGTAGGACGAGTCAGTGGAGAAGTGGTGCTGTACAAGGACAAAATGGTTGGAAGCAGGAACGGAGAAGTCTTTTTCTTAATCTTTAAACACTCTTTCTTATTGTGTTGTGCTCCTCGACTTTAAGACTTGAGTCTAAAAATTGTGTAACTTATTGAATATATTCCACGTGGATATAAGAGACAAATTTTATATTATTTTCTAAAAAGGAAAACAAGTTACCACTAATCAGCAACGGGATTTTTTTCCCCTCTCCTGATGATATAAAAAAAACGCAGTAAACCAACGCACCGCGTAGAGATTTTTCTGCGGGCGGCGATGTCGACCGGCCGGCGTCACTCGCTCACTCCATCAATGATGGGGGTGCTTTTCCACTCCTCCCTGCTGGCTGGAAACGAAACGAGCGAGAGTTTGTCTGACGGATCAGGGGGACAGGTGGCAGCATCGCGGCGGATGGGACAAGCGGTGGAGGCGCACGTGTCGCGCATCCGGGCCGCGCGGTGCGGGTTTGACCGGGCCAGCGTGGGACGTGTACTCATCCGTCGGTGTCAGTCCCTCTCGTGCTCGTCAGTGGCGCAGCGGAGCACCGGCGGCAAGCGCGTGCACGTACGCACGCATCCGTCGGCAGCGGAGAAGGAGAAGAAGCTTCCAAACAAACGTGGATGGCCATGGCATTCGTGCTTGTTACTACTCCGTACGTACTTAGCACTGCTGATGGAGCTTGGGGTCTGGGGAAGGATGAAGGAAAACGCGGTCAGTGCTAGCGCGACAGCTGACACGTACGTACGGCTCACTAAATATCAACAATTTACATCAGCGCTTTAAATGGTTTCCTGCTGCGCCGGTGTCTGGTCTCCTTCAGCCCAGCCACGATCTTATCCATATCCAGAGTTTCCAAACAAAATATATTTTCCTTCGTGTAGCTGTAGAGATCCATGAGTAAAAAAGCGACAATCAAATTTCAAATTTCATGCTAGTTTCGCTCCTGTGATGCCTCCTATCACCAGCGGCAGCTGTGCCTATCTAAGTGGGAGGAAGGAGGTGGCAGCAACAAGTCGGATGAAACCTGGAAGGTAGGGGAGGTTTGCTTCCTGCTCTACTTTATTCTCTCCTTTTTTTCTTCCTCCATTTCTTCTTTCTACATCTTCTTCTTCCACAAAAAAATGGAGGTAGACAGTAGCAACTATGCCCTCCATCTCAATTTATAAGATGTTTTGGTTTTTTTTATATACATAATTTTTTGTGATGCCATGCACTATGTATACTATGTTTAGATATAAAGCAAAAACAATATATCTAAAAAAGCTATAATTTGGAATAGAGGGACTAGTAGTTTCAGTATTTAATTGTGTGGTTGCACGGTTATAATAATGGTGGAGTTTGATCGGGAAAAAATGTAGAACTAACATTGGCAAAGAGAAGCCTGGCCAAAAGGCCATGTAATATTACAAAATGGTGGGAGCAGTGTAGTAACAAGTGATGCCTTATTTGGATGCACATGTATCAATCCTAATTTATATGTGTTGTTGAAGTGGATTGGATCGGAACTTAAACAAATTTCCTCTTCAATTCATCTACACGTGTAGATTGACGTGGATAGATGTGCATCTAAACAAGACCTAAGGTGGATTACTCCAATGATTTATGGATAAGTATACTACATGCTTGGATAAGAACAATGTTCGTACAGCATGGTTATCGTCAAGTTTCTTGCTACAGCTACATGCAGTATGGCAAGAGTTGTACGAAGAAAATACACTGAAATCAGGAGGGAGTGCAAAACAACAAAAACCCAATCACAGCACAAGTGGCTTGGGCGACGGCGTGCTTTGCTGCCACGGTAAGAAGTGTGGCGTATTAGCAGCGTCTTTTACTTACCGCCACTAACCGTCAGGAAAATCCGGTAGGCGTCTATAAATTGGTACCCCCACCCCACTACCCTCGAGCTGCTTCCACTGAATCCCACCACATTCACTAGCACCACGGACCACTGCCATCTCAATCTCCCCCTTCACGCTCACGCACCCCACCCCACCTCCCCTCTCGCTCCCCCCAAATTGCAACCAGGGTTCCGAGGTCCCTCCCGGGGCCGCCAATCCTCTCCCCACCCCACCCAATCCAACGGATCGGATCGGATCGGCGGCGCGCGAGGATGGGCATCTCGAGCATGCCGGCGCCCAAGGACAGCCTGCTGGGGTTCGTGCTGTACAACGCGGCGGCGTCCGTCGCGATCCTGGCGGGGCTGGTGCGCGCCGCGCTGCTCTTCCTGGGCGTGGCGGCGCCGCCGCCGTCGTCCCCGTGGGAAGCGGAGGAGGAGCGGCAGCAGGCGGCGGCGAGGGTCACGGCCGTGGGGCCCACCCTCGCGGACAGGTTCCGGAGCAGGTTCCGTCCGTCGCGCTTCGGGCGGCGCCGCGGCGCGGGAGCGGGAGGGGCGGACTGCCGCGTGTGCCTGGCGCGGTTCGAGCCGGAGTCGGTGGTGAACCGGCTCCCCTGCGGCCACCTCTTCCACCGCGCCTGCCTCGAGACCTGGCTCGACTACGACCACGCCACCTGCCCGCTCTGTCGCCACCGCCTCCTCCCTCCCGCCGCAGACGACGAGCTCTCAAAGACCATCGCGGCGCCCCGCCTCGTCCGGTTCTAGAGACAGACGGATCTCCAAACTCCAGTCCTGCCTAGGAATTGAGAGGCTCCAATTACCTGATTAGCTCTCGATTAGGACTAGTACCTTTCCTTTCCTTCGTTTTTGTTCATCTCACTCTCTTTTTTTTTCTCTTCTTTTTCTCCTCTTGGTTGCTCGTGTTTGGTGCTGTACTGTAAATAGTGGCGGAGTGCTCTGATGATGTAGGCGTAGGAGCACTATGCACCTCGCAGCAGTAGTGTCTGTCTGTGTACAGGCTTTTTCTTTCCTTTGGGAAAAAAATGCGAAGAGATGATAAAAAAAATGGAAGCTGATCTCCCCTTTGCATAAGCTCTTTAAATGCCTCTGTGTTGTCTTTATTTATATAAGTATATTCTACTCCTAAGAAATACTAACTATAGTTGCTAATAACTATACTTAGAGTACTAGAGTATAATAAAAATAAAATCCAGCAGTTGTTTACGCATTTAAGAAAAGAAATCTGAAATTAGTAGTTAGTTGCCCCTTGATCTGAGCAAGGCCAAAAAGTGCTTGGATAGTCGATAGGTAGTGGAATATTATAGTACCTTTTTTTGGCAAAAATAATAGTAGTATTTATTATATGTAATCAAGTTGTTGGGGGAAAGAGATGGTAACGAAAGGGAGGAATGTTCTAGCGCCTAGGCGAGGCGACGGTTGATATTTTGGGCGAGGAGGGAGACGCGGCATTTCCCTCTGTTCTCTGCTTTATACTCCCTCCGTCCAGTAAAGACGTAATTTTAGTACAGCATTACGTTTTATATCTAAACTTTGACTAATTATAAATAAAAAATATCAATATTTATGATATCAAATAAATATTATTAGATTAATTATGAAATATATTTTCATAATAAATTAATTTGGAGCCATAAATATAAATATTATTTACTATAAACTTGGTCGAACTACTTTTTCTGAGACGTAACCTGTACTCGTATATTTTTACGAACGGAGGAAGTAGATACTAGAGGGCATTTTTTTTATTACGCATCTGATCTGCGTGACAGAGACGAAGGTCTTGGCGTTGGCGGGCAGCAGACAAGCCGCCGCCGCTGAAAGCCACCGCCTGCCTGGTTTATGGCGGGTCACATGCCGGGCGCGTGCGCATGCTCCTCTGTTCTTTTTCTTTGTGATGATCTATCTGATCGAGAGATGGATGGAGAGCACGTCGCCCGGCGCCCGGCGCAGCCTCACCGGTTAGTTTCTTTCTTGGATCGGAGGCCAGCGAAGCAGATCAATGGCATGGCAGCATTGGCAGGCACCGCGCCAGCGACGTCTCCGGGCATGGACGTGAGTACGTGACCCACGCACCAGTCCAGCACTCACTCCTGCTTCGCTCAGGTTGGACAACCAGGAGACCTGGGGCTGGTGCCCGCTGATGTGGTCCCTTTCATGCTCAGCAGCAGGGTGGGCTGGTGCCGCTGATGTGGTCCCTTTCATGCTCAGCAGCAGGGCTTCTGGTTCTGGCGTCTGGAATGGTTCGGTGTCAGTGTCCGCCGGTCGGATAACAGTTCAGTGCCCCTCTTCTTTCTGATCGCCGTTCAACTGAACCACCGCCGCCATGAATGAACAGATTCAGGCCTGCTCCCTGCTTCTGCCTGTAATAAGGCTGTAAACTTAACAGCTTTGTTCCATCATTTATTCTCGGACGTGGACTTTGTAGTTTGTACAATTCCAACATGTGTTGTGACCAAAGAATCATTCAATTCAAAGCCTATCTGAGGCAATCCATATACCACTACAACAGAGACAACAACTTGCAAGCAGAACATACAGCTACATCGTTGTCTATTGAGCTAGTATCCTATACCTTGTTCTGTAATATAATATCCCAAGTAACGAACCAATGAGTGGTACACCAGTTAGTATCCAAACACTGCAGTGCAGACATAGGCTATGATGCTTGATCGATCAGGTACAACAAAACTGACTGACTGAGGATGGGCACACTGAGCTCGCAAAAATTCGACCACAGCGGCCCACTTTATTCTTCTTCCAATACATGAATCAGAAATCATCGGTGGTTGTTGTTGTTGCTGCCGTCGTCGTCTGTCAACCTTCAGCCAAGCTTTCCATGTACACAGGCGCTGAGGCGGTGTCAGGGAATGTTAATGTTCAATTGTTCAGTCACTGATCCGGTAGTGTTGTTATGCACAGGGACAGTGGGTGAGACGTCAAAGGCCATGCTGCTCTACCTATCTGGTGTGCGAGAGCTCCCTCGACGCCAGGTTGAGCATCTCCTTCAGGCGAGCAGATGAACTGGAAAAGACGTTCTTCTCGATTCGCTTCTGGTGCCTCGTGCTCTTTGACCACTCGATTCCCAGGGAGACTTGGACACTGCTTGCTCTTTGCTTTGGAGCGAGGTCCTCGATTTGGTACTTTATGTGGAGCTGCAAATACAAGAGAGGAGAGGAGGTCAGAATTCAGATGTGCTGTGTTTCTTTTCTTCTGCTGGTATGGAGAAAATCAGTGCAGCAAGTTAACTTTCGTATGACGATTAGAAAGGAAAGGACCTGCAGCTGTTTTTTTGTCTTCACATAGTTACCCCTTGACCATAGTTACAGCACAGGATCACAGAATATCATGCCATTGACTAATTAACCAAATGACAAGCATGCACTCAAATCGATATTGGCTTAGTATAGCAGAGCATTTGCTTTCTTTCTTTATTTTTTTTTTCATATTTTCCTATCGCTGACTCCGAGGAAACAAAAATTTAGAAGCTGAAAATACTCCATCTAATAAGGCCAGTCTCAATAGCAAGTTTCATCTCACGGATATCAAGATTTGGGTGGATGAATGAAACAACCTCTCTCAATGGATAATTTCATTTCACGGTTTCATAGGCTAAATACAACTTTAAATTATTGCACAGTGCTGTGACCAATTGTTTCATGTGATTATGCGGCCACAAGACCGCACAAGCTAGAAGGCCAGGCCTGGTGCAGTTGGTGAGTGCTAGCTCGCCGAGTCACCAGGTCCTGGGTTCGAAGCCGTCTCTCTGCAGAATTTCTGCGGGGGTAAGACTTTGCTTCGGTTATTCCCTTCCCCAGACCCCACTCGCGTGGGAGCCTCTGGCACTGGGTCTGCCCCTTTAAGACCGCACAAGCTAGCATCCTGCAGTAATTTCCGCACAGGAAGAAGCAGATACAATCTCATGCTACTAACTGTCAAAGCAACTAATCAATCGATCAGCTGCACACAAGCATTCTGTTCGCACATACAATAGTCTCAGTCAGGTGCACACAAGGCAGACTTCAACTCTGACAAGCTGGTTTAAATAATGTTACCCTTCTGTTACAATAACATGTTTAGTATAAAGAACATAAGGCAGAAAAACAGTTGGCACATGTTTCCCACATGGAGAAAAAAAAAAGAGACATTCTTGACTTGATCTCCTCTAGGTGGTTTTACATTTAGATTGTACTACTCCCTAGTCCCTATTCAAACTTTTGTTCTGTTTTGCAATGGCATGGTCAACTACACTTCCCAGGTGATATGTGGAAACAGACAATCTGTCATAATCCAATACACAAGAAAGGAGGAACTTTCCAAGCACAACAAGTGGAGCATGCAAATTCTACCCAGAATGCCAGAGAGAAAGAAGATTCAGGTATATGTATACAAACCGTAAAGAAGTCGCCAAGAAGGACTCCTTGGAGCTCCATCACCTCTTCAATAATCCATCCTTTCTTATTGGGCATAGGAGATTTCTGCTGGGTTCCTGTCACTTCTCCGCCAACGGGAGACAGCTTCTTGCTAAACTTGTAATGAATTTGTCGTTGATATTCATTGGGTTTATCTGATTCCCACGGTGTAGCCGAGTATTTCTGGCATCCAACTTTCTCCATTACCTTCATTTCCAAAGAACCTCCTGCAAACACCTCCATAAGCGAGGCCATCTGGCAAGAGATACATGAATGTCAGTTTCAACCTCTTATGATGGACCACAATATAGGTAGTAAATGAAACGTGAGGGAGTGCAGGACTGCAGGTGTATATTTAGATTTGCCATGGTCACAAGTTAACTGAACTTACATTGGTCAAAATGGTCGAGGAGTAAACTTCAGTCATCTGAAGGCTCTTGGCATCCTCAATACCAACAAAAATCCCACTGTCCTCACTCTGAAGGGTGTTAATTTGGGACTGTTCTTCAGCAAGCTGTACTTTTAGCTCCGTGCTCAAAGATCTTGCCTTCCATAATGCCATTATTGTCCTGTAGAGCACAAACGATATTTATTCTGGTAAGAACCATATAAATCATGCAAAAGATAATTCAAGAATCAAGGCACTGCTAGTTGTGGCACACATTATTTCCAGAGTTTGATTCATAAGAGCCATACATATTCCATGTCTTTAAGAAAACTGGGCATTTACCTATTGGCCACACTAAATGAGGCAAAAGACTGCAAGCAGAACTTAAGCTTTCCATTGTCCATGCTCTTTGCACCATGCTTTGCATCCATGCCTCTGCCTTTGTGAAGAGTTATTATAATGGATGGACTCCATGATGATATTGATTGAGGTATTCCCTGTATGTCTTCAATATCCTCCCATAGAAAGTAAAATTTTGTTTTCCTCCCAAACATGCTTGAATAAAAGCCAATTGTTCTTGGAGATAAGAAAAGATGACCCTGAAATTAAAAGTACAAGAGTCTGTCAGTTGACTGGACAGATAGTGAGCTATTCAGAACCATTGAGGACACATGAACACAGTAAATTGATCCAATAAATCAAACAAAAGCAATAGCATAAATACTAATCACATAGCATCCAAGGAACAATGTGAGCATGTCTTTCAAAAAATAAAAGCAATGCACAAGGCATCTTCAGTAGGTTTCTCTTTCGAAATCGCAATATTTCTCAAATTTTCTCTACTTTTCAATATAAAATTACAAATCAGCGGTCATATCTTTCATAGTTCAGGAAATGTGCACACACAAACACTTTTGAAGTATTATCCCTCAGCATTCTTCCATAGGGAAAAGGATCACAAAAACATATATTTATGTTTATCAAGAAATCTAATAATTGATGTAAGCAAAAAATCAAACGAATACCTGTGTAGGCAATTTCCTCTTCAAGTAGCAGGTAAAACTGCTGATAAGAAATTCTTCTGCTGGCAGAGAGAAGAGTTCCTGGAATGCAGTATTGGTCCGAGGAGACCTCAATGTCATCTGTCAAAAGTCACAAAAATCAGATCAGGAAAGTCATGCAGTAACTGTATACTTCCAAGCAGAAAGGAATGGAAGCTCTCACCTTCTTACCAACCTCTTTCTCCATTTTGCTCAGATACTCAGTGACCATGCCAGTCCCCTTTGAGTTGTTCAAGAAAATCCTCAGATGCAATTTGGACTGCCAAGACTGAGCAAGGCTACCTTTAAGAGGAATCCATACATCAGCTAACTCTGACAAGTTTGATTTTACAAAGTTAATTTCTGCATGTCCAAGGGATGTAACTTCATCGAATGGTCCATCAAAATCATATACATGTACACTCATCACTGACGGTGGATCATCCATTGCGTCAAATTCAAAGATTTCTGCAAGATTTGGTGGAATAGGTTTAGTTGCCTGTTGCATGACATAACAAAACACATAGTATTTCTATGCTACTAAAATTTGGTACAGTTCGATTTTACAATTTCCTAGTGATGGTAGGAGATGAAAGGGTTTATGAAGAAGCCAGAAACAGTTCCAGCAAAAGTACCGTTCCACTGAGGTTCTAGTGTTTGGAACTTGATTGAACTTGTTCTTGTTTTGCCATTGCAAGTAAATACCACATAAGGATCAGAGAAACCAGTAGCATCGACTGGAGCCAATTTGATTCCCTCGATCAAAGCAACTGTTAATAACCATCCATCACCTTTTGCTTTCACACCATGATCACCAGCTACATGAGGAAAAAAATGAACAAAGTAGACATATATCACATTCATACATATAAAATTCAAAAAGTATACGCCAACAAATGCAAGCCATACTATTGTCGTCTTTTCTCCAAGAAGATAAGCTATTGCATTAGTTCCATAAGTTTCTTGAGAAAAAAACTGTAATAACTGAAGTTTTGTGATTTCTTACGTAACTAGACATAGAAGGTCCATTTTAAGAAGCTGACCTCAAGTAGAGTATCATTGTTTTGGTTACACCAATTTCAAGCTAAGCTCAACTGTACCTGAACTTCTTCCTCTAACTAAAACTCGTTCATATTTTTGTAATTGGGAGAATCTTGTCCTCTCTTTCCCTGGAACATGCAGGTACAGGCAGGATCACGCGTGTTATCTCGCTTACGCGAGGTGGGCACATTACCTGTGGTGCGATACGCAAGTTTTAACCCAGGTCGGCAGGCTGCCCACTGCAAGCCTTAGCCACTGTGCTATAAGTGTGTTCGCTCTCATTACTAGAAGAGAAATTTGTTAGGTTAGAGCCCCTAACTCCCTATAAGAATTTTAACAGAAACAGATGCACCACAATCATGAAAGAGACGACCCAGAAAGCTACCACACCTGCCTACCAACACAACTCGCTCACACACACGCACAGGCTCCGGAGGTTCCCCTCCCGCAGCACACCACAAAATAACCTTCATTGATCACAGCCTTGGTTACCACGTTCCGATCAGGCGAAACATCATTGGAAACACAATCATTCCAAAACCTTAAGTATGTTGCATTTAAAAAGACCATTTTATTGCTGAAAAAGGGAGACCATTTTCAAATCCTTATTCTGATTTTCATGCTAGAGATGCAATGAGATGGCACTGAAGATAAGGAATCACAAAAAGAAATTACCTTTTTGTCCTCTTGCTTGAACAAAGCATGTAATATTCTTAAGTATGCGCTGTACTTGAAGAAACAACAGCCCACCCATGATAATTTCACTGAACGAATCTGGCAGATCTAATCCTGGGAATTCAAGGCCTTGAACAGCACTTGGATTCACTCGTAGAACATGCAGAATAATGTAAAGAGACACAAAAAGGGAGGATAAGACACCAAAGTTGCAGAAGTACAGAAATGCTATCTTCCAATCAGATTCCTCGCCACCTTGCAAAGAGGCCAAGACCTGTTCCTTGTCAGACCCAGAACCTTCTACGTCAATAGGCTTGATCTTTTGTGATAGTAAATCCGAAAACTGTGCATAGTTTTGCTCCAAGCCCTGCCTAGCTCCATTTTCTATGATACTTTTCATCATAGTACTCTGAAGAAAATTCATGCGCCAAGATACTACCAAATGTGATGTCTGTTGCTGTGAATCAAGTTCAGGACCTGGCATGATACGGAAAAGAATTTCCGTCCGAAAATAAGTACCACAGGGAACATCAGGAGTGCTCACACTCAATAAAACTGCATACTCTTTTCCATCAGCCTTCAAATAAGATTGCTCCTCTGTTGCTCGAACGGCTTTAACCAATTTTGATGGTGCAGTTGTGTATGTTACCACTCTCTTCAAGGACTCCCCATCGTTATCAAGCCTCCAGGGCTCAGTTTTGAAATCAGTACAGCCTTGAAGCTCAACCATTGTTTGTTTAAAATCTGAATCTGGTGAGAAGAGAAGGTTATTCAGATCACTAGGTGAGGCAAGATACGACTGATTAACAAGAATTCCTTGTAGATTTACAGGCATCTCGACTCCTTCATGTCGTGATTCAAGAGATTTCAGTAGTTCACTGAATGGAGTCTCTGGGCACACATTATCAGTTTGACTCACCGAAAGCTCACATCCACTTGCTTCCTCTTGAACTTCTTCTAAAGCCTCAGAGCTTCCAGAGGAGGTTGGCACTGTATCGCCATTTTTTTTAGCAAATATTTGGCAGACACGATCAACAAATGATAGCTTATCAGACTTATCTGTTTTACCACTAGAAGTTTCAATTCCATTCAAAGCTGCACTAGAATTCCCATTTGGCTTGTCCTCTGCAGCAGCTTGATTTCTATCAGCAACTTCACTACTTCTATCCTCTGCAGGGATTTCAGATCTAACAGAACACTCATCGTCTTCTTTACAAGTTTCAGTTTCTTGATAAGCAAATGCCATAGATGGGGCCGTGCTTTGGCTTGACAATGAATAGTTTCTCTGTATATCAGTTACTTCGGCTCCAAGGTCCTCAGACCATGATCGCGAGGCTCCAGATGATTCTAACAATATTGAGACACAGATTTCCCCTGCAAGGTGAAAAAAAATTGAAAAAAAATGAAGTGATGATCACTTTTCCTGAATAACATCAGCTATAATTCATGTGCTAGATCTTACTGTACTTCACAGCAAGTTGTACTAGGTAGCCAGCAAAATGATGAGTCAAACAGTGAATTCGTATGAACAAAGAAAGATCCATGGCAACATAATAAACAAAAATGAGCAACAAAACTAAATGAATGTCTATCATTACCACAATCGACCGTCTTGTTGGTTTTGCCCTTGGGAAGAAGCTGGTACCACCGGGTACCGAGCGACAAGTCATCGGCAGCCAGCACATCCTCCAATGGCACCCTTAACTGCCCCAGGAAGTCATCCATCTGGAGGATGTCCTCGTCATAGACGTCAAGCTTGAGCACATCTTTGACATCGCCGACAAGGAAGCTGAACTCCTGATCCCAAGTCGGGTTCAGGTTCATCTTGATCACCTTGGTCTTGAATCGCTGCTTCCCGAGCTGCAGCTTCACGTACGGATCGCTGAAACCGTTGGAATCCATGGCCCGCAGGTTGCGGGCCTCGATCACACGAACAGTCAACCTCATCTCTGCTGCTCAACTGAACCCAAACCGGTCAGGAAACTCCCCTTGGCAGAAATCCCCAAGTTGAGAAGAACAGGAATCTCCAACAGAAGCGTAGAAATCGATCAAAAATCACTCCCTTCCCTATCCTAAGAGAAACTCCGTTCAAAAAAAGAAATTCAGAAGAACAGTAGCTACCCCCATGAAATCGGCAAGAGACACTGGCCGCTCTCCAATCCGCCGTCCAGTACCAGCACCAAAGCAGCAGCAAGAACTCTCACCAAGTCAGATCAAATATCGCTCCTTCCGTTGACATTGCCAAATCCAACTTGAAGTAAAGAATCCCCAGTGACACGGAGACACAAGCAGATCAGATTTACACGCAGCAAAGACGACGGAAGCAAGAATGGGTAAGCAGAGGCACACGCGAATGGCAGGAACAGGAAAGCAAATGACGGACGGAAGAGAAGCAAGCCGCGACCGGACTTGGAAACCGGTCCGAGTAATTTACGGCTGAAACGCGCGTTCTTGGTTGGATCAAGTCAAAACCTCCCACATGGACTTTGGGATTTCGTCAGCGACACACACGAACGGAGCGAGGAAGGGGCGCTGCACCGCACTAGTGACGCGTACTACTCGATTAGACTAGCGATGGCCGTTCGCTTTCCCTGATTCGATTCGGCGCCTCGTGTTGTCTCCTCTCCCCTTCTCCCCCTCTCGGATGTCGAATCTTGTCTCGTCTCGGCCCTTCCCCGCGGTTGGGGTCGCCGTCGCCTGCCTTTCGAAACCGCGGGACTTTTGGAGGAATTCGTCAGGTTTTCTGCAACGAACTGACGGCTATCGGCTATGTTTTTGTGCAAAAGAGGGAAAGCTGTGTTTGCCCGATTACTGCAAATGCCAAACCTTCATGTGTGAAAAACTTAGGCATGTTTCGACGATTTTGGGTACTACTATAGTAGCGTTAACAGGTGACTATTTTTGGTTCGATATAAAATTCAGGTGACATTCAGATGATTCGTTGGTTTGGTGTTGAGGAGAGGAAAAGTTTGTCTCACAATCATCCTGTTCGTTTCGCTGGTTTACTGTGGCTGAAAGTACTGTTCGCTGGTTTGTTGTGAGAGAAAAACACTACTGGATGGCTGCTGATTCTGCTGATCCAGCGAAATGAACAGGGTGAATATGTGGCTACTTTTCGGCCTATTCGCTTTGCTGATAAGCCATGACTGAAAATATTGTTGACTGATTTATGGTGAGAGAAAAATATTAGTTATGTTCATCTGACTTATAATCCGTACTTTTCAGCTTGTTTTTTCAGCCGGAACAGTGTTTTTCTCTCACAACAAATCAGCCAACGGTGTTTTTCAGCCGGCTTATCAACACAGCCGAACGGAGCCATTATACCATGACCGATAAGTTCAAGTGAACAGGGCAACAATTTGTCTTAGCAACTCCTTAGTGAGTTTTGTTGTGTTCTGTCATTTTCTTAGCCGAGTCCTGGAATGACGATTTGTACGTAAAAACCTCTATTTCCTATCTTAATTGAAGGACAGAGCTCCTGCCATCACTTTCAAAAAAAAAAAATAGCACTTTTGGCCTTATATACTGCTGTTACTTTTGCTGCCCTTTTAAAATGAAATGAAAGCTCGACAGCAAGAGAAAAAAGTTATCAAACCTTACTTCAATGTTTGACAAACAAAAGGTGCATAAAAGTTTTTCCACATTTTTTACTTAAATAAATGGATCTGTGAGTTGGATTTCGTAAGGGAGGCTAAGACCGTTTGGATCATCTACCTGCTGTTTTTTAAAAATGTTTAGATGATCCAAATAGCCTTAGATTCTTACGAACTACCTTCAACACCCCCACCCCCAAAAAAACGATTTTAAGTTTGAGCTAAATAAAAAAATAGATTAAATCAGATTTATGGAAAATATTATCAACATTTCTATCTTTAACTAGGTTTATTATGAAAAATCCATAATTCATCTAACAATACTTATTGCACATCATAAATATAAATATTAGTATCTTTTTTATATATCTAGTCAAAAATAAGATTTATTGGCTTTTGGAAAGCAAAAATGACAATGTTTTTTAATTCTCTGAGGGAGTATATTATCCAACCATCTAAATTATTATTATGACACTACTACCCTTCATCCATCTTTTTCCTGAATCCAACCATCTTCCATCTAGATTACGATATCTACTTTGATATTACAATTACAGATACAACCAACAATCTGGCCACTTTATATCTATACCTAATAATAAAGAGGCAAAATTTCAGGCTCTTTTTTTTCGTCCATCCATTTGTTTGGTCCGTCTCTCCCTAACTACCGGTAGTCAAGAGTTTTTTCTGTCTGGACTTATATGACCCTAGATAGTTAGAACAAATAGATCTTTCCAAGCCTGAATAAACTGAATAGAATAGGAATCCTAATTTAATCACATCACACAAAAAGGAAAAGGAGAGACAAGCAAATTGCCAATTTTGTGTTCGTTTCCAATTTTGGTACGTCCGTTTTTTTCTGTTTGAAGTCCTCTATTTTAGTTTGATTATCGTTGTAGCTCGAGTTCAAGTTGGACGGAGCCTCCTTAAAGACTACGCCAGCGAGAGCGGCGGCTCGACCAGATCCATGGCCTGCTCGTCACCTCCTCCTCCCTCCGCCGCCTCCTCCTTGGCCTCCAAACGCTGCTCGTCCGCCACGCCACCGAGTTCGGCGACATGGCCCACGCGGACCTACTCTTCCCCTCGTTATGAGAGACCAAGCCCCCCGGCCCCGGCATAGTCGCTCTCTACAACGCCATGATCCGAGGCTGTGCCTACCATGGCTCCACGAGTGCGCGCTAGAGCTATTCGCCGAAGTGCCGCGCCATGGAGGGCAGGGCCTCGCCCTCGACCCAGACAACGTCACCTACCTGTAGATCGTGGACACGTGCGCGAGGCTATGGATGAGGCGGGCCGCCGAGGCGGTGGCGGTGCACTGCCGCGTGCTGAAAGAGGGGCTCGCCGCCCTGCCAGCCATCGGTAGCTCGCTGCTCGCGCTCTACGTCGCCCGCGGGTCACTGGGTGATGCGAGCTTGGTGTTCGACGGCTTCCGCACCAGGTCTGTCGGCCTCTGCAATAGGATGGTGACATGGTGTCGGTGTACGTCAGGGCCAAAGACGTGAGGAGTGCGCGGAAGGTTGTTCGATGCCATGGCAGCCAGGGACGTCGTGTCGTGGAACACGATGCTCACCACGTACGGACGTCGTGGAGTGAAGGAGCTATTCGCGACAATGCAGGCCGGTGAAGAATGTCATACCATGGACGACGATGATCAGGGCGCTGTCCAACGTGGGGGATTTCACCGCCACGAGGGCACTGTTCAATCGGATGCCTGAGAGGAACTTGGTGTCCTGGAAGGCTGGAACTGCATCCCTCTCGAGTTACGCTAGGCACGGAAGATTCCGGTAGGCGCTCCAAATGTTCCCTGGATGCTGCTTGAAGGTCTCAAGCCGGACAGCTTCACCATTGTCTCGGATCTCTTGGCTTGCGAGAATATGAGAAAGCTGACACTCGGCAGATGGATCCATGCGAACTTATTGACTCTAGCGCTCCATGTCCATGCTGAGGTTGGGACAGCCTTGGTCGAGATATATGCCATCTGCGGCGACGTGGTCTGAACATTCATTGTCTTCGAAGATAGACAGCTAGGATTTCTTCTCGTGGAACGTTATGATCAGAGCCCTCACCGTGCATAGACGAGCCGACGACGCGCTCAGGCTGTTTGGTGTTACGAGGAAACAATGGTTCCGGCCCAACCAGGGGCGTCCTGCTGGCGTGCAGGTGCGGGTCTCTCGTCGACGAAGGCTGCAGGATGTTTGACATGATGAGGAGGGACTATTGCATCCCGCCGTCTTTCAAGCCCTACACACCTGCTTGATCAATTTGCTCTCCTGTAGCGGTCATGTCGACGAAGCTGTGGGCACTGCTTGGCAGGTGTAGGATTGAAGCTGGCATCTTCACACAACTTCCTTTTTCCCTTATCAAAATAATTCCAATAAATACCATGTTCTGCTATATGCCCTATATCATTAACGTAACGCATGTATGCTTTGTTCTTGGCAAAGAGTAACGCATATGGTGTGTATGTTTTTTTTCTTATTTTCTTTCTTGCTTTTGTGTTTGAATGTTTGCTTTGGATGATTGTCGCGAGTAGAACAAGCGTGGTACATGAGTTTTGAAGATTAGTCCTGTAATAAAGACTCTGAGCAACTACTACTCCTGGGTAAAAGGCAAGTGTTTCCTTGATCATGTTGAAACCTATTCACATTCGCATTTATTTGATTATTACATTATGCATGCATGTGTCGTAATTTGCTGTGAGGTGGAGCAAGAGATTGCGTGGTGCTTATTGGGCAGTGGCGCAAGCCTAGAAAGAGCAGAGAGAGGGAGAAAACCAATGGATTTGCATGAAAGCATGGATTCTTAGATTAGTATGATTGGATACTGTGTCCAAAGACCCTTATAAGATTATCTGGGGATCATTTTAAATATGCTTGAAGTGTTACAATATCAGGTCTTATAGATGGGGGGATTACGTAGACTTTTAATATGCCATATTATTAAAACCACTTTGAAAATCGTCTTAGGGGTTATTTAGACGGTTTTCAATAATTTGAGAGGTAGAATACATAGTTTTATAGGTAAGAGGGTGAAGTAGACAATAACAATAAGTTAAGGGCTTAAGTAAACTTTTTTTGTTCGATAAATCTCTAAGTGTCCTATGTCTATATAAGTTCGAGTAGAGCGTGTCTAGACATGCTATAGATTTTGGTTTTAAGATGAATAATAATGTATGACATGATTGTTGCATAAATATCCAAGCTGCATGTCGTCTAGATGATCAAAATATAAATTGTATAACCCGTGGCAACGCATGGGTATTTTTGCTAGTTATTATAATACAGGGATCCAAACAACTCGACTTTATAATCCATAATCCAAATATAAGGCCATGATTTAGATTATTGTATACTCCTATAATCATCTATATAAGATCCAAACATGCAAAGACGAGTAAATTCTACCCGTACAAACATTTGCGTTGACAAGAACAGATGATGTCCTTTTCCCAATTTTCATGCATTTGTCAAATGGCGTTTCGGTTTCCTACGTTCGTACTCCGACAACTGACATGTATATATATATATATATATATATATATATATATATATATATATATATATATATATATATATATATATATATATATATATATATATATATATAGCTGGATTATTTACTCAAGTCACGTCTCACTTCCAGTTTTGTGTGTAATTAGTTTATGTTGCGAACTAATGATGTACTCCGTACCAACTACTTCAAGGAAGCTTCCTTTGCCGGTCAAGGAGGTGTGATTAGTGTGCATAGGGAGCGCCCACATGTGATTGGTGGATCTATGTGTTTGACCCACATTCATGACTTCATCCATCGCGATTCATGGCCAAAGCGCACAATATTAAAAAAAGAAAGTAACCTTACACAATGATTGTGCACGCATATATGATATATCTACTCCCTCCATTCCAATTTCCAAGTTAAAAGTCATTTAAACTATTTTTATAGAGAGTTAAATTATCTCAAGTTTAACCAAAATTATAAAAAAAATTACAAAAATTATGACATCAAATAGGTATACTATGAAAAATAATTAATGAATAATTTAATGATATTTAGTTGGTATCATAAATGTTATTATTTTGGTCAAAACTTGAGATACTTTAACTTTTCAAGAAAATTGTTGAAATGACTTATAATTTAGGACGCAGGGAGTAGTAAACTTAGAGCAAGGTTTGATTTGTTTCTATTGGTTTAATGCTCTGTTACGGATGTGGTCCCAATGAGCGACTGAAAGGTCCTAATGGCTAGAGGGGGTAAAGAGCCTATAAAAAAATCTACAACAACACTTGAGCTAAGATGTTAAACAATTATGAAGCAAAGTGAGTGTTGCACTAGCCTACTAAAAATGTAAGGCTCCTATCCATAATTCTAGTTTCTATAGTCTCTATGTCACACACAAAGGGCTAAGTCACTTGTAACACCTCGGTGTTACTCAAGCATTAGCATTGCAAATCATACGCATAACATGTCATTGCATTCATAATCATATGTGAAATTAGAGTGCACTTTTAGTTAAAGCATTTTATGGGACAATTGTTGCATATCATGTTTATAATTGATTCACCCTAATTACGTTGGTTAGACTAATGAAACATGGGTAGTTATAATTTTTAAATCACCCAGAACTATTTAGTGCAATTTTTGGAGCAACTTGATAACAAAAGTTTTGTCAAAAATTTGCTTTTAAAAATATTTTTAGAAATTGGTCAAAAACCCTCCCTATTTAGCTTTTATTCTCTAATTCAAAATCTGTGGGGATTTTGGAGTTGGCCCTTTAATAAAAGTTGTAGAGAATTAAATTCTGAGCAACTTTCATTTTTGGGTCATTTTCAGAAAAAGTCATCTTCTTGCTCAAATTTGAATTTTAAAACTGTGAATTGAATTTATTTGAAAATTCTCTGGAAAATAAAAATGAAAAACGAGTTTTCGGTTTTAGTGGGCCGGCGCCTCGCTTTCGGCCCGCAGCAGCAAGCTGGCCCAGCCCACCTCGCGCTCGCACGCCCGCGCGCCCGCGCGCGCGCCGCGGTCCACTGGATCGAGCTCACGCCGCGCACCGCGCCCCGCCTGCGTGCTCTCGCCAACCCGCGCGCTCGCGACGCCGCGTGGCCGCGCCGCACCGGCGACCGTGGGCGGCGGCTGGCCGCCCGGTCGGAGCCCCCGCACCTGGACGGGAATGCGTCCAGGGTCGCTCCCGACCGCGTCTTAACCCCCGCGCCCGCTCCTTTCTCCCCCACGTGCTCTCCATTTCCGAACGCAGCTCCCGCTCCTCTGCCACCGCGACCGCCATCGCCGGCGTTGCCGTTTCGGCCACGCTAGCTCACCGCAAGCAGCTCCATCTCGCCTTGAGCTTCCCCTCCCTCTGGCGCAGCCCGTGCTCACCTCAACCGGCCGTGGTAAGCCTCCCCTCCGCGTGAATTGCTCGTCGGAGTTCCGGCCGAGCTCACCGGAGTTGTCCGCTCCGTGGAACGCACCTCTCCGCTCCACCTCACTCCTTTCCAGCGCGCGCATTTCGTTCGCCTTGGCTCACCGGTGCTCGAGCACCCTTCTTTTTCCTGTTCCATAGCCGGAGTTGGCCGGCCGGCGGTCACCCGCGCCACCGCTCCGCCATGAACGGCGGTGACCGGTCCTCCGAGCTCCGCTGGCCATCCTATGTGTACCATTGGGTTCGCAATCACGAGGTGGTTCGCGTGATGCCTCTGGCTTGGCCGGAGACCTCGCCGCTGGCGAGCTATGGACGCCGGCGTCTCCCTCTTTCTCTCTGTGTCTGATGGGTGGGGTCACGGGCCCACCTGTCGGTCTCGCGTTTTGCTCTCTGTGTTCAGTTCGTGGGTGCACGTAGCGCTAAACGGTCGGATTTCAAAAGGGATTTAAATAAATGCTTTCCAGAAAATGATAAAAGGGTTTCTAAAATCCATAACTTGCTCATTTTAGCTCCAAAAATTATGAAATAAATTTCTATGGACTTCTTAGGATCAGATCTGCAATCTAAAAATGTTGCATGTAAATATTGTACTACTTTTCTGTAGGGTTTTTATTTAATCATTGAAATTGTTGTTTTCTTGATAAATATGTAGTAAATCATAGAAAACTCAGAAAAATATGGTTTCAAGTTTGTTAATCTTTTTGTGCAATGTACTTTATAGGAAAAATATGTACCATGCATATTCTGTAGAAAAATTCTTATGTGTAGTTCAAGTGCTTTTTATTGCTAATATTTGTTATTTTTGTTAGATAGAAAAATATGAATAAAACATGCAAGTGATAATTTTTATACAGTGATTATTTACTGTGTAGAATCTAGGAAAAATAATAAATCTGTTGTTTGATACTTTTCATAGTATAAAGTATTTTTATGCTCATTTTTAGGCCCTAGATTGTTATTTTTGTGTAGGCAGTTCTAGTACTCAAAATGCAATGAATTTTTGTGACATGCTGAAGTACCCGATAGTAATCCACTGTAATTTAATCAGATTTTTCCAGGTTACCAAAATAAGTGTTGCTGTTCAAACATAGTGTCAATTAGGGTTTAAATTAGCATTTTTAATGCAAGATTAGTTGATAAATTTTGCTTTGGTGTATCTTTGAAGCATCTTAGGGTGCTAGGGTGACTTTGCATGGTAGAGAATGTTGGTGGTAGTTTATGAGTACATGTTCTTGGATGATGTAGACTACCTTGTAGAAGAGTTGTAATTCCACTTAATCTAAATAAAGTAAACCTATGTATCTACATCTCATTCATCATCATCATCTCATGTCATCTCTGCAATGCACCTAGGCATGAGCACTTATACATCTGCATCATACAGGATCGCAGGAAGTAACCCCGGCAGCAGTTCACGAGGAGCCGGAAGCGCAGCCCGAGGTGCAAGAGCAGGAGGTGCCCGAAGCCGACGAGGAGGTCGGTGAGGATCTTCTAGAGTGCCCAGACCACCGTCCGAGCTCTTTCGAAAGAGGCAAGCTCTGGAGCATTTCTCTCGCGGTTTACAAATATTTTATTAAATGCTTTACTTAATTGGTGCATTACGTTTAGGAGTTGTTTGCAACCGTTGCTGCATTATACCTTGTTTACCCTTGCTCTACCATATCCTTGTTACCTTGGTATTCGCAGTCAAGAAATGCTTAGCTTGCTTAGACCGGTAGAAGTCGGGTGATTGCCTGTCACCTGCGAGCTATAGGTGGTTACCTAGATCTGTTTGAAAAAGTATGTCATATGGGAATAACTAAGTGTCGAATTGAATTTGAGACCGGACGGAGACTTGCAGGGTTTCAGACTGTAGTGTTTTCCGTCTGTGTCGATTAAGGACCGACCGTTGTTGGGCCTCGAGTCATGTTGAACGCATGCCTCACATTTAGCTGGCCGAATAATGTACCTTTCGACCGCGAAGCTGGGAGATTATTCGGGCCGAGTGGATTGCCCGCAACGCACTGTACCGGAGCAGTAGTGGCAGGATACGGGGGCACGATGATAAGGTCAAAGAGCAGTCGGGCGGCCCCCGGGTACATGTGGTTCCTAGCAAACTCGCGACTTTACCTGAATGGTTGACTCGGTGACCAATACCTCACTTTAGCGGGTGAGTGAGGTTTGTGTGAGGAATAAATTACCAGCTGGTTAATAATTGATTCAAATCGCCATCGTTCCCTGGATAGTGAACACTTGACTTGAGCTACTTCATCGTAGTAATATTGATGGAACACTTGGACAGTTATGTGGAATATGACATGAAGGTTGTTAATGATCAATGGTTATACTTACATGCTTAATTACATGTTACTCTAGTACAGGTGCAAATATAGTTGACAGGTTAATAAAGATTTAACTTGATGCAAGCTTTTATAAAAGATTCGTTAATATTAAACATGCCTTTTTGCAAATGAGTCAGCTATCCCACCATAAAGCCTGTCATGATCCTTGGTGTCATTTTATTTTCTGTTATGTCGGGTAAGTCTAGCTGAGTACCTTATCATACTCAGGGCTTTGTTCCCACTTGTTGTAGATGGGCAGATGTATTACGGCTACTGTATCAACTGCCTTTATCCTGCGATGGGCGAAGCTTAGGACCATGGGCAGTGGTCATTCCCTACGTCTCGTCTGATACTTTTGTTGGAGATGATATGAGCTGGCACCTTATTTCGAACTCTGTGTGAGTGTGTGTGGTTTGAACTAAATGCTTCCACTACTTTCATTTGAACCTGGTTTGTAATAACTATGTTTAAACTCCGATGTATTTGCAACGCGAACTTTTATGTAACTTATGATGGTGACCGCTAAACTTATTACGATCCTGGCTGGTATGTGAGTTGGTTTGAAATCCGTCGTGATTTCACGGACTACCGGGTTATACGGGCTTAAGTTTGCTAAATCGTTCACTGGTTGGATGATTTTCTTACTTAATTTCGTATAATTGGGTGGTTCTGTTACAGCTGGTATCAGAGCATGGTTTAGCAGGTTTACTGCTCATAAGTGTATTTAAAACAAAATTATGTTTGAAAAGTGTGATTTCCAAACTAAAAGTGTGCCAGTGGTCATATCCTTTATGCCCAGTTAAGGACTCTAGGTGGCTTATTTAAGTACTAACTTGGGGTTCTTGCACCATATTTCTCTTTCGTTGCTCATACGGCGTGCTATTGTATGAGTGCCACTTAATTGAGTGGTAATGTATGGATCAGTTGCCTCTGCGCCTCTATAAGTGTGAGTTGTGAGAGCATGATCGGATACACCGCCGATCTAGGGAGAGTGCTTATATGATACTGGAGTAATTACATGTTCCACGCATGTTTTTACAAAGGTGTCGCATGTGTGGTTGTTCCGTCCGCTGAGGCGATGCCGTCAATAGGACGATGTGTTGGGTAGTTACTACCGTTGTACACGCATCTGGGGATTCGTGTAGAGCGTGTAGGTAAATTTACTGCTTTCATGCATTCATGGGGAATTGGGCTGAAATGAATTTTCTACAGGTACATAACAACATTTTTCGTGTAGAACGTATTAGTTACGTGTATGAGAGATCGCCTGTATGCCACCGAATTCATCGTTAGATGTTATTATTTCATAAGTTTGTGAGAACGTAAGACACGTACATACATCATATTGCTTGCGCATTTCATTCATGTCATGCATTCCTCCCCTTATAAAGTGATTATCCCCTTTTGATAAAAATGGCATCAACTTAAAATATGTTCTCACCGGGTAATCAAAACTTTTGCTACAGATGGCCCGCACGAAGCAGACTGCCCGTAAGTCCACAGGCGGAAGAGCACCCCGACACCAATTGGCCCCGTGGGAGCGCCGCAGCACGGATACTTTTCTGAGCGAGTTTGGCATGCCGACCTTGCTTTGGAGAGTGCTCCATGATGTGGGGTACCCGGAGGGACAGGAGCCGGTGTACTCTTGGAGTGAGAACCAGCTAGCCGAGGATGGACTGGCAGTAGTGGAGATCACCGTCCCTGCTCTTGGTGATGCTCCAGAGTGGGATGGTTGGCACTTGGAGTTTGAAGGACGCACTCCAGTTGAGGGTGCAGCCTTCCGTGTCATCAGAGACATAATGAGCAGATTTCCCAATGAGTTGGCAGCAGCCTTGGCCGGTACTTTTCCTCGGGATGATCCTCGCAATGCTATCTGGGTTTAGCCTCAGGGAAGTGCTTTGGTCAGAGGTCCAGATGAGGGACGGGCTAGCGACAACCATACCATGAGCGCTATGTTCGCCGCTATCAGAGCTTATGAGGGTCTCGAGTGCACTTATTGGACTTTGACTGGTTTGCGTGGGGATGATAAGCTCCAGGCAAGGAAGCAGAAGAAGAAGCAGGCCCGTGTGATAGCGAGCTTGCAGGAGTAGTTGGCTGACATGACCTTGCAGTGAGACCAGGCTATGGTGAGAGACGAGGATGCTACGCAGCGAGTGCAGACGTTGACTCATGCCAACAACAATGCAGATCGCATAATTGAGCAGCTAGTTCAGGAGAGGAATGAAGCCTGGAACGAGAGGGACCTTCTGAGGCAGAGGGTTGAGGAGCTAGAGGAGTATAATGCCAACTTGCATGAGGAGTTTCATGCGCTCTACAACGGGATGGACCTGTATGCTCCTCCAGACGCCGCCGGTATGGACGTCGACGACGACGAGGACGAGCCTGTGGTCGCACCTTTCGACGACGACGACGCCGCTACTGATGGTAGCGATGGTGACGTCTCCGACCCCGACGATGGCCCTGAGGAGTAGGCTAGTTGCCTTGCGTTAGCTACTAGGCCCTGTCGCGATGACCTTCTTTTGGTTTCATGTATCTTGATGTATCTCATTTCGATCTTGAGACTTGGCAGTATTTTGGAACTTGGTTGTTTATGCGATGCCTGAGCGCATAAAAGTCCAGTGTATGTATGCTGGCAACGTGGTTGTATTGGACGCGATGTTTGCATTTGAAGTAATTTGATTAGTGATGTTGTTTTAATTGGAATGCGATTATTGTGCCTCTGTTTTATTGTATGACTTGTTCTCTCTAATGAATTCAGTATGACATAATTGTTCATTCAATTACAATTACTACAACTTCGCTTAATTGTTACTTGTTGCTGAAATATGCAGATGGCAAACACTCGCCGCGCCACGTATGAGGCTGCTGAAACCGGTGGTAACGGTGCAGGGGCAGGTGGGAGTGGTGGAAATAACGTCAACCACAATGAGCCACAACTGGAACCACATTTGCCGCCTCCTCCACCGCTCACTGCAGAGGTATTCTTTGCGCAGTTTCTTGGAAGTCAGCACAATGCTGAGCAATCACAGAAGAACATGGAAGATTTTCTGCGTACCATTGCCAAAAATGTTTAGCGTGGTAACAACCAAGGTGGTGGCAATGGGGTGAACCAGTACAGCAACTTCAAGGATTTCATGGACACCAGGCCACCCATTTTCAAGGAAGCAACAGAGCCACTTGACGCTGAAGAATGGATCAACACCATGGAAGATAAGTTCTGTGTGTTGAGGCTGACCGAAGTTCTGAAGACAGAATATGCTGCACATCAGTTACAGGGGCCAGCAGGGATGTGGTGGAAGCATCACCGCACCACCTTCCCTCCAAATGCCCAGATTACATGGAGAGAGTTCACTGAAGCCTTTTGGGGAGTTTATATTCCCCCAGGGCTGGTCGAGATAAAGTTAGGAGAGTTCTTGGCCTTAAATCAGGGCACCAAAACTGTGACGCAGTATTTGCATGCCTTTAACAACTTGAGTCGTTATGCTCCCGACATGGTCAACACATATGCTAAGAAAATTGCTAGTTTCAAGAGAGGGTTAAGTCCGAAGATGATGAAGCATGTGGGTACCAATACCCGCGCCAGATTCAATGACTTCATCAGTGATTGTCTGAAACAAGAGAAGAATAACAGCGTGTACACTACATCCAAGACTCGCAAGAGGGTCTTTGAATCAGGACCATCCCAGCCCAGAGTTCTCCCTGCTAACCGCTCTGCCTACCGTCCGTCTGCACCAGGTGCAAGGTTTAGGCCGCCACAGCATAAAACCCAGAACTACAAGGGACCGCAGAAGCCGTACAAGATGGCCGTGCCGCCAGCAAAGACAGCCGCAGCTCCGGGACAGAGCAACTCTAAGGGAGCTATAGGGTCTGCTGGTACAGTGAAGGGACCCTGCTACAATTATGATCAGCCAGGCCACTTTTTAAAGTTCTATCCTTACCCGCCCAAAAAGAAGCAACAGACCTATACTACTCGTGTACACCACACCACCGTGGATGAGATTCCTGAGGGAGAGCCCGTAACCGCTGGTAAGTTTCCTGTTAACCAACACCCTGCAATTGTTCTATTTGATTCTGGATCATCGCATTCTTTTATGAGTCAAGCATTTGCACGGAAGCATAAACAACTATGCACATAATTGAGTTATAGTTACCGCATAAGTTCAGCGGGGGCTGATGTTTTAACCAATCAGATGGTTAGAGGGGCAACCCTTGAGTTAGGTAGTCGAAAGTTTTGAGTAAACTTGATAGTTATGCCTAGACTAGTTCTGGATGTCATCATAGGGATGAATTGGATGAAGGACTGGGGCGTAGTTATAGATACAGGGAGTCGAGTACTTATCCTTAAGGATCCCCAGGTGGAGGGTACTTTTCAGGTACCATTGCCCAGGAGAACAGACCTTGTGAGTGTGACATGTGCTATGGAAGTTATTCCTATTCATCAGATTCCGGTAGTGTGTGAATTTCCGGATGTGTTTCCAGAGGAGTTACCTGGTCTTCCTCTAGATAGAGATGTTGAGTTTGGGATTGAGTTAATCCCCGGGACAGCTCTAATTTCAAGGAGACCTTATAGGATGCCTCTAGATGAGTTAGCTGAGCTGAAGAAGCAATTAGAGGAATTGTTAAAAAAGGGATTTATCCGGCCAAGTAAGTCTGAATGGGGATGTACTGCCTTGTTTGTGAAGAAAAAGAAAGAGGGTACTTTGAAAATGTGTGTGGATTATAGGCCTCTTAATGCTGTAGCCATCAAGAATAAGTATCCCTTGCCTCATATTGATGTTTTATTCGATCAGTTAGCCAAGGCCAGAGTGTTATCTAAGATAGATTTAAGATCAGGTTACCATCAGATAAAGATTAGGCCACAGGATATACCGAAAACCGCCTTTTCCACCAGATACGGGTTGTACGAGTATCTTGTTATGTCCTTTGGCTTAACAAATGCTCCTGCATACTTTATGTATCTGATGAATATGGTTTTCATGCCAGAGTTGAACAAGTTTATGGTTGTGTTCATTGATGATATCCTAGTATACTCCGAGAACAAGAAAGATCATGAAGAGCATCTGAGAATTGTCTTGACCAGACTTAGAGATCATAAGTTGTATGCTAAGTTCAGCAAGTGTGAATTTTGGTTGAAGAAAGTTCCTTTCCTTGGTCATATTCTATCAGAAAATGGAGTTTCAGTAGATCTGAGCAAAGTGCAAGAGGTCATGGATTGGAAGACACCAACCACGGTGTCGGAAGTTAGAAGTTTCTTAGGATTAGCTGGTTACTATCGCCGTTTTATACCAGACTTCTCGAAGATTGCCAAGTCAATGATGAGTCTGTTACAGAAAGATCACAAGTTTGTGTGGACAGAGGAGTGTGAGACAGCTTTCCACACCTTGCGGAAACTATTGACCACTGCTCCAGTTCTTGCGCAACCGAACATTGAGAAACCTTTTGATGTGTTTTACGACGCATCGAAAACAGGATTAGGCTGTGTTCTCATGTAAGAAGGAAAAGTCATTACTTATGCCTCTCGTCAGTTGAGGAAGCATGAGATCAACTATCCGACACATGATCTTGAGCTTGTCGCTGTAGTGCATGTATTAAAGATTTGGAGACATTACTTACTTGGTAATGTGTGCAATATTTTCACCGATCACAAGAGTCTCAAGTATATTTTTACCCAACCAGAGTTGAACATGAGACAGCGAAGATGGTTAGAATTGATCAAAGATTACAACTTGAATGTGCAGTATCATCCTGGAAAGGCCAATGTAGTGGCAGATGCTTTGAGTAGAAAGTCACATTGTCTGAATGTACAACCTTTGCTCGAAGATGGTTTTGATCTGATGCATCCTGCCATGTTACATAGTATTCAGATCAGTTGCTCTTTGGAAAATAAGATAATAGAAGGTCAGACAACAGACAAAGGGATATTCCACATCAAAGAGAAAATTAAAGAAGAACCATCCAAGTACTTTAGAGTGGACGAACAGGACGTGTTATGGTTTGACGACCGTCTTGTTGTTCCCAAGGATCGGGAGCTTAAGAATAAACTTATGGATGAAGCTCACCTCTCTAAGCTATCCATTCATCCTGGCAGTAGTAAGATGTACCAAGAACTGAGACCTCGTTATTGGTGGACAAAGATGAAGAAAGAGATTGCAGCTTATGTGGCCAGATGTGACACATGTTATAGAGTGAAAGCCATTCATATGAAACCTACCGGATTGTTACAACCTTTGTCCGTACCTAGTTGGAAATGGGATGATATAAGTATGGATTTCATCACAGGTTTGCCCACTACTCAGAAAGGCTATGATTCGATTTGGGTAATCGTAGATCGTCTTACAAAGACAGCTCACTTTTTGCCTGTCAAGATAGATTATCGACCACCTCAATATGCCGAGAAGTATATTGCTGAGATTGTGAGATTGCATGGCATACCAGAGACTATAGTGTCTAACAGAGGGTCACAATTCACTGCTCATTTTTGGGAGCACTTGCACAAAGGATTGGGAACTAGTTTGATCCGTAGTACTGCCTATCACCCTCAGACAGATGGTCAGACCGAAAGAGTTAATGCTGTTCTGGAGGATATGTTGAGAGCCTGTGTTTTATCTTAAAGGGGTTCATGGGAGTCATGGTTACCTTTAGCAGAGTTTGCTTACAATAATAGTTATCAAGAAAGTATCAAAATGGCACCTTTCGAAGCCCTGTATGGCAGAAAGTGTAGGACACCTCTAAACTGGGTCGAGCCAGGAGAAAAAAGATATTATGGTATTGACTTTGTAGAAGAAGCCGAAAAGAAAGTTCATATCATTCAGCAAAATATGAAAGCAGCTCAATCACATCAGAAAAGCTATGCGGATAAAAGGAGAAGACCGCTTGTGTTCGAGGTTGGTGACTATGTTTATCTGAAAGTCACGCCAATGAAGAAGAAGCGGTTTGGAGTACGCAGAAAGCTTGCCGCCAGATTTGTGGGACCATACAAGATCTTGGAAAGAAAAGATCCAGTAGCTTATAAGTTAGAGTTACCTGAGACAATGGGTGCTATATTCCTAGTTTTTCATGTATCGCATCTCAAGAAGTGTTTGCGCGTTCCAGAGGAAAGAATTAAACCCCGAGGCATAAAGCTCAAGTCAGATTTGGTATATCGTGAGCAGCCAATTCGAGTTTTAGACTCTAAAGAGAGAGCTACTCGAAACAGTATGGTGAAAACATATAAGATACAATGGAGTCATCATGATGAGGGTGATGCATCTTGAGAAACGGGTGAATATTTACAAAAAACTTATAAAGATTTTTATAACAAATGGTTCATAACCCAAATCTCGGGACGAGATTTTTATAAGGGGGAGGGCTGTAACACCCCGGTGTTACTCAAGCATTAGCATTGCAAACCATACGCATAACATGTCATTGCATTCATAATCATATGTGAAATTAGAGTGTACTTTTAGTTAAAGCATTTTGTGGGACAATTGTTGCATATCATGTTTATAATTGATTCACCCTAATTATGTTGGTTAGACTAATGAAACATGGGTAGTTATAATTTTTAAATCACCTAGAACTATTTAGTGCAATTTTTGGAGCAACTTGATAACCAAAGTTTTGTCAAAAATTCGCTTTTAAAAATATTTTTAGAAATTGGTCAAAAACCCTCCCTATTTAGCTTTTATTCTCTAATTCAAAATCTATGGGGATTTTGGAGTTAGCCCTTTAATAAAAGTTGTAGAGAATTAAATTCTGAGTAACTTTTATTTTTGGGCCATTTTCAGAAAAAGTCATCTTCTTGCTCAAATTTGAATTTTAAAACTGTGAATTGAATTTATTTGAAAATTCTCTGGAAAATAAAAATGAAAAATGGGTTTTCGGTTTTAGTGGGCCGGCGCCTCGCTTTCGGCCCGCAGCCGCAAGCCGGCCCAGCCCACCTCGCGCTCGCACGCCCGCGCGCCGCGGTCCACTGGACCGAGCTCACGCCGCGCACCGCGCCCTGCCTGCGTGCTCTCGCCAACCCGCGCGCTCGCGACGCCGCGTGGCCGCGCCGCACCGGTGACCGTGGGCGGCGGCTGGCCGCCCGGTCGGAGCCCCCGCACCTGGACGGGAATGCGTCCAGGGTCGCTCCCGACCGCGTCTTAACCCCCGCGCCCGCTCCTTCCTCCCCCACGTGCTCTCCATTTCCGAACGCAGCTCCCGCTCCTCTGCCACCGCGACCGCCATCGTCGGTGTTGCCGTTCCGGCCACGCTAGCTCACCGCAAGCAGCTCCATCTCGCCTTGAGCTTCCCCTCCCTCTGGCGCAGCCCGTGCTCACCTCAACCGGCCATGGTAAGCCTCCCCTCCGCGTGAATTGCTCGTCGGAGTTCCGGCCGAGCTCACCGGAGTTGTCCGCTCTGTGGAACGCACCTCTCCGCTCCACCTCACTCCTTTCTAGCGCGCGCATTTCGTTCGCCTTGGCTCACCGGTGCTCGAGCACCCTTCTTTTTCCCGTTCCATGGCCGGAGTTGGCCGGCTGGCGGTCACCCGCGCCACCGCTCCGCCATGAACGGCGGTGACGGTCCTTCGAGCTCCGCTGGCCATCCCGTGTGTACCATTGGGTTCGCAATCACGAGGCGGTTCGCGTGATGCCTCTGGCTTGGCCGGAGACCTCGCCGCTGGCGAGCTATGGACGCCGGCGTCTCCCTCTTTCTCTCTGTGTCTGACGGGTGGGGTCACGGGCCCACCTGTCGGTCTCGCATTTTGCTCTCTGTGTTCAGTTCGTGGGTGCACGTAGCGCTAAACGGTCGGATTTCAAAAGGGATTTAAATAAATGTTTTCCAGAAAATGATAAAAGGGTTTCTAAAATCCATAACTTGCTCATTTTAGCTCCAAAAATTATGAAATAAATTTCTATAGACTTCTTAGGACCAGATCTGCAATCTAAAAATGTTGCATGCAAATATTGTACTACTTTTCTGTAGGGTTTTTATTTAATCATTGAAATTACTGTTTTCTTGATAAATATGTAGTAAATCATAGAAAACTCAGAAAAATATGGTTTCAAGTTTGTTAATCTTTTTGTGCAATGTACTTTCTAGGAAAAATATGTACCATGCATATTCTATAGAAAAAATCTTATGTGTAGTTCAAGTGCTTTTTATTGCTAATATTTGTTATTTTTGTTAGATAGAAAAATATGAATAAAATATGCAAGTGATAATTTTTATACAGTGATTATTTACTGTGTAGAATCTAGGAAAAATGATAAATCTGTTGTTTGATACTTTTCATAGTATAAAGTATTTTTATGCTCATTTTTAGGCCCTAGATTGTTATTTTTGTGTAGGCAGTTCTAGTACTCAAAATGCAATGAAATTTTTGTGACATGCTGAACTACCCGATAGTAATCCACTGTAATTTTATCAGATTTTTCCAGGTTACCAAAATAAGTATTGCTGTTCAAACATAGTGTCAATTAGGGTTTAAATTAGCATTTTTAATGCAAGATTAGTTGATAAATTTTGCTTTGGTGTATCTTTGAAGCATCTTAGGGTGCTAGGGTGACTTTGCATGGTAGAGAATATTGGTGGTAGTTTATGAGTACATGTTCTTGGATGATGTAGACTACCTTGTAGAAGAGTTGTAATTCCACTTAATCTAAATAAAGTAAACCTGTGTATCTACATCTCATTCATCATCATCATCTCATGTCATCTCTGCAATGCACCTAGGCATGAGCACTTATACATCTGCATCATACAGGATCGCAGGAAGTAACCCCGGCAACAGTTCACGAGGAGCCGGAAGCGCAGCCCGAGGTGCAAGAGCAGGAGGTGCCCGAAGCCGACGAGGAGGTCGGTGAGGATCTTCCAGAGTGCCCAGACCACCGTCCGAGCTCTTTCGAAAGAGGCAAGCCCTGGAGCATTTCTCTCCCGGTTTGTAAATATTTTATTAAATGCTTTACTTAATTAGTGCATTACGTTTAGGAGTTGTTTGCAACCGTTGCTGCATTATACCTTGTTTACCCTTGCTCTACCATATCCTTGTTACCTTGGTATTCGCAGTCAAGAAATGCTTAGCTTGCTTAGACCGGTAGAAGTCGGATGATTGCCTGTCACCTGCGAGCTATAGGTGGTTACCTGGATCTGTTTGAAAAAGTATGTCATATGGAAATAACTAAGTGTCGAATTGAATTTGAGACCGGACAGAGACTTGCAGGGTTTCGGACTGTAGTGTTTTCCGTCTGTGTCGATTAAGGACCGACCGTTGTTGGGCCTCGAGTCATGTTGAACGCATGCCTCACATTTAGCTGGCCGAATAATGTACCTTTCGACCGCGAAGCTAGGAGATTATTCGGGCCGAGTGGATTGCCCGCAACGCACTGTACCGGAGCAGTAGTGGCAGGATACGGGGGTGCGATGATAAGGCCAAAGAACAGTCGGGCGGCCCCCGGGTACATGTGGTTCCTGGCAAACTCGCGACTTTACCTGAATGGTTGACTCGGTGACCAATACCTTACTTTAGCGGGTGAGTGAGGTTTTTGTGAGGAATAAATTACCAGCTGGTTAATAATTGATTCGAATCGCCATCGTTCACTGGATAGTGAACACTTGACTTGAGCTACTTCATCGTAGTAATATTGATGGAACACTTGGACAGTTATGTGGAATATGACATGATAAAGGTTGTTAATGATCAATGGTTATACTTACCTGCTTAATTACATGTTACTCTAGTACAGGTGCAAATATAGTTGACAGGTTAATAAAGATTTAACTTGATGCAAGCTTTTGTAAAAGATTCGTTAATATTAAACATGTCTTTTTGCAAATGAGTCAGCTATCCTACCATAAAGCCTGTCATGATCCTTGGTGTCATTTTATTTTCTGTTATGTCGGGTAAGTCTAGCTGAGTACCTTCTCGTACTCAGGGCTTTGTTCCCACTTGTTGCAGATGGGCAGATGTATTACGGCTATTGTATCAACTGCCTTTATCCTGCGATGGGCGAAGCTTAGGACCATGGGTAGTGGTCATTCCCTACGTCTCGTCTGATGCTTTTGTTGGAGATGATCATGAGCTGGCACCTTATTTCAAACTCTGTGTGAGTGTGTGTGGTTTGAACTAAATGCTTCCGCTACTTTCATTTGAACCTAGTTTGTAATAACTATGTTTAAACTCTGATGTATTTGCGATGCAAACTTTTATGTAACTTGTGATGGTGACCGCTAAACTTATTACGATCCTGGCTGGTATGTGAGTTGGTTTGAAATCCGTCGTGATTTCACGGACTACCGGGTTATATGGGCTTAAGTTTGCTAAATCGTTCACTGGTTGGATGATTTTCTTACTTAATTTCGTATAATTGGGCGGTTCTGTTACATCACTGCCTCTAAGTTAGTGAGCTCTCAAAGACTAACTATAGAGGCTCACTAACCACTAACAAAACTCAAGCCAGGTCTCAAAACTAATTACACTAAGGGACTTAGCTACATAAGAAAAGTAATGCAAGAGAGGTAGGAGTGATATACCGCCGTGGCAAGAGATCAATCACAATATATCAATGAACACCAAAGAAAGCCTCGGAGACCAGATGACAAAAGATTTTTCCTTCGAGGTTCACTTGCTTGCTGGTAAGCTAGTCCCCGTTGTGACGATTCACTCACTTGGAGGTTCACGGGCTAATAGGCATCACACGTTTAACTCACAACCGGGTGCCGCACAACCAACACAAGATGAGGATCCACATGCCACGCATAATCCACTAGAGTTGCCTTTAGCGCTCCACCGAGAAAGGCACAAGAACCCCTCACAATCACAATGATCGGAGCCAGAGACAATCACCTTCCTCCGCTCGACGATCCACCAATCACCGGGTCATCTAAGTGTCGGCAAACACCAAGAGTAACAAGATCTCCACTAGCCCAAATCATCCAACTAGTGCCACACAATACTAGATCACTAAGTAATGCACTAGCGGCTCTGAAATCTCACTCAAGATGATGAAATCAAGTGTGCAAGTGAGTGGAGTGGTGTGCTCAGCTCCCAAAGGGTGTACACAGGTGTGGGAAGTGCCAAGAAAGTGACCAAGGCCGGCCACAAGCTCTATTTATAAGCTCACAAGCAAATATAACTGTTACCTCTTTTGAGCTGCCTCTACGAGGTCACCAGACACGGCGGTGGTGGCACCGCCTTAGAGGTGGTGGTGCCCCCCAATGGTCGACTCAATGGCTAGTTTGACTAGTGCACGGTCACCGGACACGCGGCGGTGGCACCGGACAGGGGTGGCGGTGCCACCCGACCATACCACCGAAAACACCAGCCTCGGTAAAAAGGGGCGGTGCACCGCCATGGGGTGGTGGTGACCGTGGCGATGCCCGAGCCAGCTACCCCTGCTCTCTGTTGAAAAGAGGCGGTGCCACTGGACAGGGTGGTGGTGCCCTCGGTGGTGCACCGTCGCACCTGGGGCGGTGCACACCGTCACTGACGGTGCCAGCCCCTTACTTCTCCTTGTCGGCCGAGTCCAGGTGGGCACTGCCCTATGGGTGGCAGTCCCCCCCGGGCAACACCAAATCACCCCCTCTCGGCCTCCAGCCGGTCACCGCCCTAGGTGTGGCGGTGCACCGGACAGGGGATGACGGTGCCCCCCAGAGGCAACACCTCATCCCCTTCTTCATCTCCTTTGCTTCCTTGCAAATGTGCCAACACCATAAGTGTTTCACCATCACATGCAAGTATGTTAGAATTTTTTACAATCACTTTTCAAAGGTTAATCACTTTCTCACCGATTGTGCACTAAGCCTAAAATGCATATGCAAGTTTTCCAACACCTAGCGACACTAGATGATCGAATTGTCTGATAAGAGCTCCCCCTCTTAATAGTACGACCATCTATCCTAAATGTGATCACACTCTCTATAGTGTCTCGATCACCAAAACAAAATGGCCCTATAATTATACCTTTGCCTTGAGCCCATTTTGTTTTTCTCTTTCTTCTTTTCCAAGTCCGGAGGTTGATCACCATCATCACATGTCCACCAACATGATCTTCATCCAATTGCTCCACCATTTGGGATGTGCCACCCAATCTCATGACCACTTAGAGGAATAGGTTAGCACGTAGGGTTTCATCAATTCACCAAAAACCAAACTAGAGCTTTCCGCGATGCAGGACGATCCACCTTGGGGGTTTTCCCGCTGCCAACTAGAGCCTCAGTCCCTCTCCACGTCCTCCCATGTTGCTCCACATCTTCTCCTCTAGAGTGACATGTGCAAAGAATATTTATAAAGACTAAGAACCTATATGTTTCAAGTATAAGTTTGATGTTCAGGAACACTTTTGACGTAGTGTGTATTAGGATTTTATTTTCCTTTAGTCATATTATTAGAGGGGGTGTGCTTCGAAGGCATGCATCTCGAGTGAGATCGAGAGCATTAGTTTGGTATGCTCAAGAAGCTTATTGTCATTAGGTCCAAGGCAAAAGTGGCGCAATTGGATATGTTTCAAGTCAAGGACCTAAAAATAGTTGAATTGGATGAGGTTAGAGTTGAAACGTGCTTAGAAAATACACTAGAATGTGCATCGGATGATAGGGGTGAGCCCTGACGGATCGCTGGCGATACTATGCAGCAGGGTAGGGTGACTTGGCCCTGTTTTTGAGTGGTCATAGTGTATGATCAGGTGAAGCCTGGTCCTTGACTTTGGCCAAGTGGCCAACCCACTTACGTGCACCATACCATCAGGGGTGCGACTTTGTGGCTCCCGATAGATTGGTCGATGAAGTCCAACTTAATTCTATAACAAGTTGGCCAGAGTGTTGGTGTGCGCTGTATGATCTAGAGGAGACTTCGTGACTCCTCAGAGGATCATCCTGTGGGCTAAACTTAATTTCGTGATAAATTGACCAAGTCTTTGTACCGTGCTGTATGATCGGTGGAAACTTTGTGATTCCCGATGCATCATATGACGGTGAATATTTTGATATATTTGCTTCTAACCATTGGAAAAGTAGTATAACACTATGTCACCATCTGATCTGGTGAAGGCAGACAAGGCCAACAGATCATCTAGTAGTGCGTGTGTCTATTTTCACCCAATATATGGGCCTGTTAGGAAGAGAGGAATTGAAAAATACACGAATGATAAAAAATAGAGGAAAATGATAGGAATAGAGTGAAAATAAAGGATTGGAAGAACACACGAAAGTCAGAGAGAGTTGTTTGGAAAACATAAATTTTGAACATAGGAATTTGAAAAAGAGTGAGAATGATAAAGAAAATATTAGAAGCACCTAGCAAAAGATTATCTGATCTAGGGACTAAAGTTTAGTTCCTGTATCATCGGACATTCAGATGCTAATTGGGAGGACTAAACATGAGCTAATTATAAAACAAATTGCATAGATGTAGACTAATTTACAAGACGAATTTATTAAGCCTAATTAATCCATCATTATCACATATTTACTGTAACATCATATTGTCAAATCATAGACTAATTAGGCTTACTAGATTCGTCTCGCAAATTAGTCTCCACCTGTGTAATTAGTTTTGTAATTAGTCTATGTTTAACACTCTAAATAAATATCTATCCAATATCCGATGTGACATGAACTAAAGTCGTTTAGGAGAGGTATCAAACACCCCGACAGCTCTGGGTTAGCAACTTTGGCCCTGTTCGCTTGAACTTATCAGCACGATTTATCAGCCATATCTACAGTGTTTTTTTCTCTCACGATAAATTAGCAAACAGTACTTTCAGCCTGGGCAAGTTTGATGGGTCCCAAAAGTAGCGAAAATAAATGACCACAGCGTGGCCTCGAACAGCAATGGCCATGGGGCCAGTGGTGCAGGCTAAATATGTTTAACACTCTAAATAAATATCTATCCAATATCCGATGTGACATGAACTAAAGTCGTTTAGGAGAGGTATCAAACACCTCGACAGCTCTGGGTTAGCAACTTTGGCCCTGTTCGCTTGAACTTATCAGCACGATTTATCAGCCATATCTACAGTGTTTTTTTCTCTCACAACAAATTAGCAAACAGTACTTTCAGCCTGGGCAAGTTTGATGGGTCCCAAAAGTAGCGAAAATAAATGACCACAGCGTGGCCTCGAACATTAATGGCCATGGGGCCAGTGGCGGATGCAGGCTATACTTGTGGGGCCACCTGGCCCCACAGGTTTTGATAAAACTAGTAGAATTTTACTGTAACTTATATAGCTTGGCCCCACAGTGTCTACTAGGTGGCTCCACATGGTTTGATTGCTGGATCCGCCACTGCATGGGGCTGTGAGCCTGCGACAAAGATAGCTAGGCAAGTTTTTCTGCTTTGTGCTGGCTGCTTGACTGCTTTTCTCCTTTCGTCACGCGTTTTACCTCGAGCTTATGCAAGAGGAAGAGAAACCAAGGGATCAGACTGGACTTCGATGTTTGCGTAGGCTAGGACTCCTGTTTTAAATTTTAGAGCCCGATCCCATCCGTTCTCGGGCCATTTGGTCTAATGTCGGGCTTCCTAGCTAGTAGTATCGGTAACCCTTTGCATCCGCGACTTCGATGTTTGCGTAGGCTAAGATTCTTGTTTTAAATTTTAGAGCCCAATCCCCTTCTATTCTTGGGCCATTTGGTCCAATATCAGGCTTCCTAGCTAGCATCGGTAACCCTTTGCGTCCGCAATGCACGCAGTCTGATCTGTGCTTGCCTAGGGGTGAGGGCACATGGATGGATCTAGTAAGAGCAAGTATAATACTAGCAGGCCGTAAACTAGCTAAATACTAAGGTGGAGGAGAGAGGAGGGGAGAGAGAAGAGAAGCGGATTGTAAGCTTACAACCGGCTTGGACACAAGAACCAATAAAATCTGTGTGAGAGACAAGTAGACCATATATTAATGATGAATATCTAACTACTATATGGACGGACTGAGAGAAGACTACAAAAACTATCCAGCGAGCCGGCTGTATTATTAGCCTTGCTCTAATCCGCTGGCCAGATCTATGGTGGTGGTGATGGTGAGTGGTGACCTCTCACTCTTCACTGGCAAGCTAGGTCAGTGGCGACTGGTCACTCTCACCGGTCGAGCCATACCTTGCAATGCATACTCCCTCCGTCTCAGAAAGAAAGACGTTTTCGCTTCCCGAGAAACCACTGCCGGTAATTATATATTAAAATATATAAATATTTATGCTAAGTAATTAGTATCATCGGAAAGATCTTTAAGTCTAGTTTTTTAATAAATTTATTTAGAGACATAAATGTTGCACGTATTTTATACAAATCGAGTCAAACTTGTGGCACGAAAACCTAAAACGTCTTTCTTTCTGAGACGGAGTACTAAGAGTCAGCTAGATATTGCAATGGGGGTTGTTACCCGTCTCAACGCCACACGAGAAAGCATTCGAAACGAAAAAAAAGCCACACGAGAAAGCAGGTTGCTTTTTTGGTCACCTTGGTCCAAACTCTGCAAGGATCTGAAACCATGGTTTTCGTGTATATAATAATTTCCTATTAAAAAGATAGTAACAAAGGTATAATAACATAGTGGTTTGGTTTAGAACTGCAAGCACCCAAAAATTCGGAGAAATCACAAAATACACAACCGTGTTTCAACAGGACTGCCGATAACAGTGCAACAACCCCCCACAGATCAATTAGGATTGGATCACTTGATAGGGCTTCCGAAACTAAACCATATAGACTATAATGTTTCCTAGTGAGGAGATCCCATCACTGTTTCTTCTCTTCAGAAACTCAAAGAAGTTGGGATTTGTGAAGAAACTGAATATGGCAAGAGTAAGGACAACAAGAAAATGGGAAAGAAACCAGCAAAACAACTGAGCATGAAACAAAATTAATTTCCTCCTGACAATGCGACAAAAACAACAACCAGGTAATGGAGTTAGATACCATTTTGGAACAATACTTTTCTTATATAAACTGAGCACTCATATCCAGTTTTGACTGATAATGGGAATAACGAACTCGATTGCAGGTTCGTTTTCATTATAGCCATGAAGAGAGGCCCTGCTACGAACAACAAAGAATTCCAAACCTATCCAATACATGAAACATCTTCTTTCTAGTTAGTGTTCTTGCATCTCATTCATCCTGGGAATAATTTTCATCCTGGGAATCATCATCGACATAACTCAACAGATGGATAGGGAATTGAGATGCTGAAGATTCCTATGAAATTGAACTAATTCCTGTGAAATTCCTGCATGGTTCCTATGAAATTCCTACGTTCTAAATAGGCCCTCACCATTTCACTCGATAGGTGCTCACTGAACGTCACAGACATTGTTCCAAGTGCTGGCGCACATCTGAATATAAATTCCATGAGATCAAGTTCATGGTCTTCTCCAGCAAAGCCTATAATCTCCACCACCTCCAGATCTGTCAGCGAGATGTAGTCACTTCTCCAACTCTCAGATTGTTCATACGGGCAAGAAGCTTCCTGAAGAAACATAACAGGAAACAATAGCCAAAGAAAAAAAAACTGCCATTTCAAAGGTATGCACGCAACAGGTATGCTGCCTTCTCTCTCATGTTCATGGTTTAATTTGCGGGTACAACATTCATAATCTTCCTCCTGGTACTTGTTAATTTAATCTTCAGGTACAATTGGCATGTGATTAGTATGAGGATGTTTTTTAACATATATAGGTATCCTTCATCTTGCAACCTACCTGTACCCTTTGCAACCTTCTTAGAAAACACAATGTGTGGTCAGAAAAAAGGTATATATACATTCTCCCTTTTGAAAATTGTATGTTTACAGTATACATACTGTCTCAAAGTTAAGTATACATGAATACTCTTCTTTGGAACTAATATGTACTTATATGCCCATCTAAAAAGCATGTATACACAGTCCCTTGTCCAAAAAAGTATGTATACATATACTAGTCAAAAAGCATGCACGTGCACTCCTTTTTTTTTTTTTTGAAGAGAAGTACACATATGGCCTTTTCAAAAGTCAATAGTAGAACGTAACCATACCATCCTAGGTATCCAGTAGTTACGCAATAGCATATGGTGTCTAAGCACATGTATGTATGTCCATAGTCATCGATGCTTTTTCTACTATGGGCAACATATGATGCTAGAATGATGAACTGGCCAACCGAGATTCTAAGGCTAGTCAATATTTACTGTTTGAATAATTATATGGAAATCAGTTGTTTTGTTAGCAGCTTAACAGATCCATCCACATCCACTGGACCTGATTTTGAGCATATAAACCGGAAGCTAATGGACAGTGGAAAAGACTAAGGAGTAGCACATACTAAGATTGAGTGGATATGTTACCTCACTTTGACAAACCATGACCAGCTTAAGCTTTTGTATAGCTGGTAAAATCTGAAGAAGACACGACACCAGTGGTCCAATAACATGTGCATTGGCCGAGATATACAGCTCCAAAACAGAGAAGTTGGTCACTGGAAGTCGAGCTATAGCTTCTGTTGTGCTTTGTCTTTCACCGTCTCCTTCGACATCCATCAGCTGAGAGAATAGGGACATCAGAAATTGTGAATTTGTTACATCAACATCTCACATAGTAAGGAAGTAAGCAAATAGTTGAAAACCAAGTGAGAATACGCACACAGGTGCAATGGATATCAAGGCGTAGGATGTTGATGTGAGGCAGCTGCTTCCCTCCAAACCGCACTCCAATGCCACCAAGGCACCACTCACCAGTAACCATGAAAAAATCAGAGTAGAGGTGGAGGGAATCATACTTGAGCGACCAGCAAAGTTCCTCCACTACTGGTGCCAAGAACGACACTCTGAGCATGTTGGCACGGCCAGCCTCCACTTCGACCTTCTTAAGCACTGGGCACACAATGTCGATACAACCGTCATCACAGGCGTCCCAACTAGTGATGTCCATGCTGAGCTCCTCAAGCGAAGAAGAGTGAATGGTGATGGCGTCGCTCCCCCAGTAGTCGCTGATCTTGAGAATGCTTAGGCATGGGCAGACGGGGAGCAGGCCACCAAGGTCAATGCGGCATGAGTGTAGGAAGAGACTCTTGAGCGACGTGAACTCACCAAACAGTGGCGGTGCGATGTAGAGATCCTGAGCGGTAAGCTGCAGTGAGGTGGTACGGGATAAGCAGTGCAGCTCGTCGGCCTCAAAGGGGTCTATGGACTCCTCCAAGGTAACGATGAGCTTGTCGGGCGCCAGCGGTGCGGCAGCACCGAGAAGAGAAGAGACATCCCCAGGAGCCACCATGCCATTCAAACGGATGTTGAGGAGCTCAAGCGTGGGGCGTGTGACACAGGCGAGAGCAGCCTTGACAGAGTCATTGTCGACACCTTTGAAGGTGAGCTCCGGGAGATGCTTCCAGAGACCGGCCCAGCGGCGGGAGAGCACGCTCTTGCGTGCTGCTTCACGGGCACATTGAAGCCTCACGAGCACCAGGATGAGCAGATCGTCTGGTAGTCCGCTGAGCTGGTCCTCAGGACAGAACGCAGGACTGCGCGTGCCTCCTTGAGGAGGTGCCAACGGCGGGGGTAGAAGGCGGCCCGACCGCAGCTGCATCCTTGGCTGGTTGCTGTCAGGTTTCACGATCCGAGCGATGGAGAGGAACGGTTCAATTCAGACTCCAAACATCAGATCAAAGACAACATCGGCTGGAGATTCTCTGCAAAAAAATCAAACATGGCATGATTCTCAGCACAACGAACAAGAAGAAAAATCAAACATGGGGTGAGTAAGGAATTCACTGTTCACAGTTGCAACATTCTTATATATACTAGCAGGGGATCCCGCGCATTGCGCGGGTGGTCTGTTTCTTAGCGGGCTTTACTGTTTCTTAGCGGATTGCATGAGTAATTGATGTACTGTTTATTAGCGGGTTTTACTGGTTTTAACGGGTTTACTGTTTCTTACGGGTGTGCTGTTCTGTAGCGGGTTTACTGTTTCTTAACAGGTCTAACTGTTCACATGATCCGTACTGTACCTTGTGAGTTCACTGTTCTAAATCACTGTTGCGGGAACAGTGTCATGAGAGTGTGACGGACCCGTTCCAAAGCCACGACTTTTATAGATATGGCTAGATATGATACTAGCCAGGGCCCCGCGCTTCGCGCGGGTAGGATTTTGTTGCAAACGGGCTGATTGTTCATACCGGGTCGAGAACTGTTCACACGTGTCTGTACTGTTCATACGGGGGTACTGTTCACCGAGATCCGGTACTGTAGTATAGAAGCATGGATCCGGTACTGTAGTTAACGGGTGGTACTGTTAATACTGTAGATACTGTAGCTGCCTCACCACGTTTAAAGTCTTATATAGATTATACACACCCACCCCACTCTACTGTGCACGTCTGTGTTCTGCAGCGCCTGATCCATTCCATCCGGTGAACTTTCATAATAATTCTATCAAAATCCAGTGAACTTTCGGCATTTCACACCACACAATGCACGCATCAATCAGGGCACAACCTAAGAACATCCCACACGCAAGCCCTAAGCACACGCAACCCTGGCTCGATCAAATCGCACATCTCACACCCACCCGACCACCTGCCACGGGCCCGTATCACCGCCCGGTGAGAAGCCTAACGAGCCCTAACCCGATACACGGACTCGCGGAGCAGCGAATCCCCAAACGCACGGCACGGGACCGCAACACCAATGCGTGGAGAAATGGGGGCCAGAGGGGAAGGCGTCGTCACCTCGAGTTCGCGGACGGCGGAGGCCCCCGTGCGGCTGCGGCGAGGCGGAGGCGGCTGGGGGCGGGCACGGCGGAGGCCCCCGTATCTCCCGGTGAGGGAGGCTTGCAGCAGCGGGGGCAAGGCGGTCGTTGCGGTTGTGAAGTGAACTCTCGCGGGCCGTGGGATAGCGGTACACAAAGCGTGCACGGGCCTACAACTACAATTGGGCCAGGCCATACAAGGGTGCACGAGGCCCACCCCATCGACACATCATCGAGCGCACACGCGGTTGTGCGAGTGAAACCGCGGCGTCCAACTCTGAAGCCCGTGCGCAGCCAGCAACCCTAGCGAGGCGATGGGGAAGGCGGAGGCGAGGTCAAGGGGGCGCGGCGGCGGCGGCGGCGGTGGCGGCGGCGGCGGCGGTGGTGGCAGCGGCAATCCGGGGTATGAATTCCTGGCGCCCCCCCTCTCTTCGCTAATTTACGGCTTGGATCTCGATTAAGCGGTCTGATTGGTTGGCCTTTGGTTTGGGGGGTTTTTTTTTCAGGAAAATCTTCGTCGGAGGGCTCCCGCGGGACACCACGGATGGTAGGTTGATCGATTCCCCCGTTTTGTGCTTTGTCGCGTTCGATGCTTGTACTGATTTCTGCGGATTGGAAGATGAGATCGCGATTCTGTTGTACAATTTAACTTTTTTTGGGGGTGGGGAAGGGGGTTGAGGTTGGGACGTTGGGTGGGGCGTGGTGGCCGGTATGCTATTATTCACTTGATTTCTGGATGTATGTCGTTTTTCACTGCACTCCTGTGGCGGAACTGTGCCTCGTCATATTTTGTTAATTGCGTGAAAATTTACACTGATGTCATGTTATGACTTGTAAAGAGTTGTACAATGCACCTGCACAAAGAATTTTGATGCTTCTGTTATGTGATAATTAATCTGTTTTAGTTGATATACAGATACTTTTAGTACAATCTGCAATTATATGCCTGATTAAGATCTTCGTGTGCCCGTATTATGTTCCCTTGCCAATAATTGCAACGAGCAAAGCCTAGCTATATGAACTGGTGACATCCAATGAAAAACATGTTAATTTATAGGAAGATACAAGTTTTTTTTAAAAAAAAATCTAATCTTTGTCAATAAATCTGCTCACTAGTGTTGCAATTAGTGAGATGCCAGTTTTACATAATGAGGATATAGGGTTACAACTGAACCATCAACCATGGGGAATACTCGTAGTTTATAGAGCAGGGCATGACACAGCACTGCGAAAGTAATTATTTTGGCATTTGTGCCGTTTTCCTTTTTTTTCTATATTTCATTTATTCATCAATCTGATCTGATGTGTGGAGCTACTAGTGAATTGCAGGATTAATAGATAGATTCTCATATTAGCTCTGTCTTCATTCTACTGATTTTGTGCTGCTGTTTCCTGCTATAGCTACATTTGTGAGGCATTTTGGACAGTATGGGGAAATAGTTGATTCAGTGATAATGAAGGATAGGTACACATCTCAGCCACGGGGTTTTGGCTTCATTACATACTCTAACCCTGCTGTTGTTGATAAAGTGATAGAGGACAAACATGTTATCAATGGAAAGCAAGTAAGTTTTGTTTCTCAGCAAGTCTGTATCATCACTTAGGAGTTAAATTGCTCTATTTTGTTAATTCTTCTCTTTAGTTCTTATACTTGTTTTGTCGATACATGCACATTAGTTAATCAGTTTTTTTTGTGTGATAAGGATATAAAACCATTTTTTTTATCATATTGATCTTTGTTAAAATATGAATTACACCTTGTTATATAAATTGATAGGTTTTCAATTTATATGTCTACTAGGACTTATCACTTCTAGGTGTTTTTTTTTTGTTATCAATCAGTTTAACCTTATTTTTCGGTCTAACAAGATGCCTGAAGAATGGAGGAGAAGTATATTAGTACCTATCTTCAAGAACAAGGGAGATGTTCAAAGTTGTACTAACTACCGTGGGATTAAGTTGATGAGCCATACGATGAAGCTCTGTGAGAGGGTTATCGAGCATCGCCTAAGGAGAGTGACACATGTGACCCAAAATCAGTTTGGGTTCATGCCTGGTAGGTCGACCATGGAGGCGATTTTCTTATTACGACAATTGATGGAGAGATATAAGGAGCAGAAGAAGGACTTGCACATGGTCTTTATTGACCTCGAGAAGGCATATGACAAAGTACCGAGAAATGTCATGTGGTGGGCCTTGGAAAAACACAAAGTCCCAACTAAGTACGTTACCCTCATCAAGGATATGTACAGGGATGTGGTGACGTTTGTCCGAACATGTGATGGCGACACCAGTGACTTTCCAATTAAAATAGGACTGCATCAGGGGTCAGCTTTGAGCCCTTATTTATTTGCTTTGGTGATGGATGAGGTCACAAGGGACATACAAGGTGGTATCCCTTGGTGTATGCTCTTTGCTGATGATGTGGTGCTAGTTGACGACAGTAGGGCAGGGGTTAATAGGAAGTTAGAACTATGGAGGCACACGTTAGAGTCGAAAGGGTTCAGACTTAGTAGGACTAAGACCGAGTACATGAGGTGCGATTTCAGCGCGACTAGGCATGAGGAGGGAGACGTTAGCCTCGATGGGCAAGTGGTGGCCAAGAAGGATACTTTTCGGTATTTAGGGTCGATGCTACAAAAGGACGGAGACATTGATGAAGATGTTAGGCATAGAATTTCAGCCGGCTGGTTGAAATGGCGTCAAGCTTCTGGCGTCCTCTGTGACAAAAGGGTGCCTCAGAAGCTGAAAGGTAAGTTCTATAGGACGACGATTCGTCCGGCGATGTTATACGGTGCTGAGTATTGGCCTACAAAAAGGCGACATATCCAGCAATTGAGTGTAGCAGAGATGCGTATGTTGCGTTGGTGTTGTGGGCACACAAGGAGGGATAGAGTCCGGAACGACGATATTCGGGATAGGGTTGGGGTGGCACCAATTGAGGAGAAATTGATTCAACATCGGTTGAGATGGTTTGGACATGTCCAACGGAGGCCTCCTGAGGCGCCGGTGCGTAGTGGAGTTCTAAAGCGGGCCGATAATGTAAAGAGCGGTAGAGGTAGACTTAAACTAACTTGGGACGAGTCCGTTAAGAGGGATCTTAAGGAGTGGAATATCTCCAAGGATTTAGCTATGGATAGGAGCGCTTGGAGATTGGCAATCAACGTGCCTGAACCGTGACCTCTTTTTGTCTTGTGCCCTTTATGTCCCTTTAGGTGTCTCCCTGTTACTCGTCTCTTTTGGGTTTCATCTCTAGCCTACCCCAACTTGCTTGGGACAAAAGGCTATGTTGTTGTTGTTGTTGTTGTAATCAGTTTATGAGTGCATTTTAAACAAAGAATAGTGTTGCTTTGGTGACTATATGTCTGTTTGCTTTGTTAGTTCAAGCAATTGGCATGTCAATGTCTATTGTCTTGCTGTGCTAGATTCGCGAACTACCATTGGTGTTTCTGATTCAATTTAGGATACTGGTAAAATATCTTGTCCAAACTCGACTTCGTTTGTGAGATATAAAAATAACAAATTTCTAACAAATCGTCTGGATAGCTTTCTGGCTTGAAATTTGTTATTTTTATATCTCACAAACGAAGTCGAGTTTGGACAAGATATTTTATAAGATTGTGTATCATCATATCATCTACATATGTGATTTTTTTTTGTGAATTTAGACGACTTTTTTTGCCATGGTTTGCACAGGTTTTCACGAAAGGTGTGGTTTCCACCTGATACGTTGCCCTGTTAAGTTGCTCATGTTACTTAATGTAGCTATTCCAGATGTGATTTCGCATTCCTCATTTATCCATCTGAAGTTTCATTTGTGCCACACCTCATGCATCACCCATTTATCTTTGCATTCCCCACACGTTCACAGCTGAAAATTACTTAGTAGTACTTCCTTTTGCTTACTCAGGTTGAAATTAAGAGAACCATACCAAAAGGTTCAGTGCAGTCTAGCTCTAAGGATTTCAAGACTAAAAAGATATTTGTTGGTGGGCTTCCCTCAACACTAACAGAAGGTAATATCAGTATGGCATATGATGGATCAGCTTTGTTTTACATCGATTTTGCCCTGATGATTGTTCTATTTGTTAACCTTGATCAGACGATTTCAAGAGTTTCTTTGCAAGATATGGGACTGTGGTAGACCACCAGATTATGTTTGATCATGAAACCAAACGTTCTCGAGGCTTTGGATTTATAGTTTTTGCTTCTGAGCAAGTTGTAGATGATTTGTTAGCAAATGGAAATATGATTGACCTTGCTGGTTCAAAGGTGAGTCTGCAGTTCATTATAGAAATGACACAAATGGTTATCCCCTCCATTGTGTACCTATGGTGTAAAATATGTAAAGTAATGTCAACAAAAGGAAAATGCATTCTTCTATTCCAAGTCACCAGTCGTGCTAATTTCATGGAACATCATGCTTAATTGATAGAAAGGCCCCATAGGTTATTTGACAGGGCTTAGGTCATTTGCTTTGTTTGTAGGTGGAGATCAAGAAAGCAGAACCAAAGAAATCCTCCAATCCACCACCACCACCAGTGCATGGTAGAAATGCTAGGTCAGCATATGATAGTGGCTCTAGGGACCACCCTTCTGCTGACAACTACGGTGGAATGGCCAGTGCTTATGGAAATTACAGGGGTGGTGGATTTGGTCCTTATAGGAGCGACGCAGGTTTCGGTGGTAGGCTCGGCAACTATGGTGGGATAGGTGATTTTGGTGGTGCATATGGTCGTTACTATGCAGGATTAGGGGGCTACGGAGCCGCGTCTTCGTTTGGTTATCCCAGTCGCTTTGGGTTATATGGAGGAGGATTTGGTGGAGCTTATGCTGGTGCTGACTTAAGTGGCTATAGACGCGGTGGTGCTGATGAGAGCTTCAGTGCCGCTGGTAATTCTGGGTTTGGTGGTGATGCTGACGAGAGCTTTGGTGGCCCTGGTAGTTCTGGCTTTAGTGGCACTGGCTACGGTGGGGCATATGATCCTACGCTAGGTGGTTATGGATCTGCTAGCACACCTGACACGAATAGGGGGAGCTTCACTGGTGGATATGGACGATATCACCCATATGGATGACAAGAAGAGCCCTTGAGAAGGATTTCCTGGCTTAAAACTTTCCTGCATGTTTGCTGCCTGTCATTGGAAAGACCCACTGCCCAGCTTTTCTGGAAAATATCCAGCTACCTGAAGCTTCAAGCCCAACTTAATGTCATGTGTACATGTTTTCAAGTTCACCTGAGCTTTAGCTTCTATCCCATAGCATGTTGTGATCCAGTCATCCAGAGTAGGTGTCGTATTGAAGGTTATGTTTGGCATAATATAGACTTCTGGTATACTTGTAGTTTTAAGCTTCTTTGTAAGGATACCTCTGCAAGCAGATTAGCTGTGTGAACGCTAGGAGAGTCGGTCTCTATCACTTAGCATTATGCATGTTAAGTTATTCACACTTTGATTTACACATGAAAAGCATTGCCTTGTGTTGTTAGCTTGTTTTTAGCTTAATCTGTGATCACTAGCAATTGATGCCTGTGTGTATACAAAGTGCTATAAAGAACACCATTGCCCTATACGATGGAGTACATGTCTCTGTCTCCTCAAATATCTGCACCTTGAACCTTAAAAATCTAATCGATTTGTTGCTCTATGCTTGGTGCAAGAGTTGGATCATGCATATTTGAATGCGCCAGTGAAGATGAGCTGAGCTCCTGAGCTCCTATAACAAGTTCATCTAGCACGGTTACTGATTCATATTTACTCAAAACTGACATTTTGTATAATTTTTGTGAGGTTTGAACAGAAGTTGTTCAACCAAGTTTGTCCAAATACCAAATGCAGTGGTACGCCGTTTCCATTTGACCCCAATATTCAGGAAACGTTAGGTGAACGACTGATTAGCATTCACCTATTACGAAACCGCGGAGTTGTATTCATGATATTTCATCAAAGATTGTCTTTATACAATTGCTTCTCGGGTAGCATGTATGCTAACTGTATTAGCAAAGGCACAATGGATTTTAGCATGCCTTTGCAAGCATTGTTTCGTTTTGTTCCCTTTTACAGTGATAGTAATCTTTTTTCTGACTGAGTGGGATTAATTAGGTTTAGCTATACACTACAGTATATAGAATACCACACGGCTACACCACCGTTAACCATCCATCCTGGAAGAAAAGAAAGTAGCGTGTGCGTGTAGTGTGTCTAGTGAACGGGGCAGCCGGGTGCACTGACTCCCGGCGCCGTGGGGCACCTCGCCAGCGCGCAGTGGTCGTCGACCTGCAGCCCCCACCAGTCGACGCCATTGATGCCTCTGGACTGCAGCACGGCGTAGGAGACGATGCCCATGAAGGCAACGCCGGCGTCGAGGCCCGCGGAGAGCACGTAGTTGTGCCGCGCCCACCAGGCCTTGTACCGCCGGTAGACGACGTAGTTGAAGACGAGGCCGACGGCGCCCCACATGAGGTAGTTGACGGAGCGCGCCGGCGGCATCATCCCCGTGGCGCCCAGCAGCACGGGCATGTTGATGAGGCGGAGCCACGGTGCCCAGGCGCTGTCAGGGAACGCGCGCGCCAGCGCCCAGAACGGCACCGGCGCCAGCGCCCCGGCGAGGAAGAAGTAGTTCATCTTGGAGTACAGGCCGAGGCGGCCGAACATGCGCAGCGGTCCCACGACGCCCCAGATGATGGACGCGTTGAAGAAGACGTCGTCGCCGGGGCACGTCCAGGGGCTCCCCTCCGGCAGCTTCGTCGGGTCGCAGATGTTGGGCACGCTCTCCAGCAGCCACCACGACGTGGCGAAGTAGACCGACGACGCCAGCACGGTGCCCACGAGCTGCACGGCGAACATGGAGCGCGGCGGGATCTTCATGTAGTGGCCCAGCTTGAAGTCCTGCAGGAACATGATGGCTTGCGACATGCTGATGTAGCCGTACGTCTTGAACGCCACGTTGGCGAGCGGCCGCCCCGGGTAGAGGTAGCCGATGATGAGCTCCGTCACGACGTTGAGCCCCGGCTGCTGGTTGGTGGTGGCGGTGATGATGCCGATGGGGAGCGTGAAGAAGAAGGCGATGCCGGCGGCGAGGAGGACGCCCCAGTAGGGGAGCTGTAGCTGGCGGCCGAAGCCCTCGCAGGTGAAGAGCGAGAGGCCGAGCACGATTACCAGCATCACCTGGAACCACCACTGTGGCACGGCGGCGTAGTTCCTCCTCATCAGCCGGGCGTGCACGTCGCCGCCGGCGGCACGCACCGTCGCCTTGGTCTGCTCCCATATCGACCTGCCGTGGTAGAGCGCGACGTGGGACAGCGTGGCCGCCAGCGTCGCGAAGCTGAGCCCGTAGGTGAAGGCGAAGAAGATGCTGAGGTGGATCTGGCCGGCGCCGTCGTAGCCGGCCTGGCTGAACTGGAACGTGTTCGGGTCCAGCACCCTGTTCACGTCGTACCGGCTGCCGTTGGCCATGAACACGTGGGAGGAGATGATGGGGAACCGCCTGGCGCCGTACGCGTCGCTCCAGTAGGCGAGGGGAACGATCACGTAGACGATGAGGAAGAAGCCGGCCATGATGTTGACGATGGCGAACGCCGGCGTCGACAGCGGCGTGCCGAGGAATCCGGCCACGGTGGCCCAGTCCAGGCCGAACGCGCCGACGCCGAGGCCGTACACGCCCGACCCGATCTGCTGCGCTGTCACCGAGTTCTTCCAGATGAGGCACACCACCGAGATGGTGGAGATGGTCGGGAACAGGTAGTTGGGCACAATGTAATAGGCGAAGCTGGCGGCGAGCACGGTGAGGAAGAACTGCAGCCTCGTGGTGCCTCCCCGAGGCCTCTTCTCCTTCTCGTGCAGCGCCCGGAAGAGGGAGACCTGCACCAGGTTCGCCGGCCACCACATGTAGGGAGAGTCGACGAGGAACTTCCTGAAGAGGCCGGCCCAGCCGTACCCCATCAGCTGGGTGGTCTGGGTGAGCAGCATGGCGGCCAGCGGGTGGATCTCCCGGTGGTAGAACGCCTTGACGATGGTGATGATGCCGACGGCATAGACGGAGTTGGAGCCGGTGTTGGCGAAGATGGTGATGAGGACGTGCTCCTTGAGGTTGAAGGGCCCCGGGTTGAGGGAGAAGGACCACCCCATGATCTGGACGGTCTTGCTGGGGAGGCACGCCGCCATGAACTTGCCGAGCGGCAGCACCACGATCTGCACCGAGAGGGAGGAGATGTACAGCGGGTTCTGACGGTACCCGAAGAACTGGTTGGAGAAGGCCAGCAGCGCGCAGGAGAGGAGCCCCAGGAACCATGTCCTGAACGTCAGCGCCGGCAATGCCGGGTCGTCGGTGATCGGCACCGTCAGCCGGACCTCCTCGATCGGGCAGTCGTCTACCTCCTCTTTCTCTGCAGAATCATCGTCGTCTGAAAAAACACCAAATTAGCTAGTCTCAGTCAGCAGAAGAAAACCAAAGAAGAACACAAGAAGGAATTCATTCATTCCTGTCAGTCAAGAAGAGAATCGAAGAAAAGCTCACCGGTTCTTGCACTTCCACCATTGGTGCCTGGCCTGGAGCTGGGATTCCGGCGGCGGCCTTCCAGGTGGCTGAGCTCCACTTGCTGAGACTCCGCCGGCTCCATTCTGAGTCTGAGACTGCTTGCCAACCTTTCACCTAAGATTTGGGGTGCTTATAAGCAAGCACGCACGCAAGCAAGCTTTCTGTGGACAGGCCAATTAGGGGCGCCCCCACAGCTAGCAAGATGGACAGGCCAATTAGGGGCCGTGTTGGTAGCTAGCTAGTAAGCTCCTGCCTGCCAAGTGACAGAGAGATAGGGTAAGCGTCATCGTCGTCGTCTTCATCCTGACCTCTCTTATGTTTGCAAGCAAGTGTGACAGAGTGATGCTCGCTCGAGTGAAGGGACATGCATGGTCCCGGCCTTGCACTGCTGCATCTATGTAGGAGGAGTATTAAGGCTATCCGCACCGTATCACTCTCTAAACACACCTCTAAAAGAATATTCCGTCCTAGTCATCAAGGATTCTCACCTCTATATCAACTCCTCCCGCACCCATATTTACTCTATATCATACTCTATATCAACAACCATTTCATATCCTCTCTCCTCTATCTCTTTCTCTCTCCTCCCTCCTCTCTCCTCTCTCTCTTTCTCTCTCCTCTTTCTGTTTTACAGGCGCGCACAGGCGAACTCCACCGGTGGCGTGTTACTGTAGCAAACGTTACTGTAGCGTGTCCTTTAGCGTTGCCCGGTGCAGCGCCTGCTTCGCTTTATTTACCGTCCAGTTTGCTTTCCAGGCGCGCGGTGCGCACAGCCTAACAAAAGGCAGTTCAAAACTGTGAAGGAACAGCTCGGCTATTTATGATGTCATGAAGATCGCCGGTACTGACAAAAAGGCACTGGGGCAACTGTAAATTAAAGCACTGGCGGTACTGTCTAGTATAATACAGTTAGTACGGTACAGTACAGTACATCCTTAATAAAAGTTTAGGAACTGCGGTAGATTAGCTAGCAAGTGGTGTGGTGGTGCTTTGTTTAATGATAGAGATTTTTATGCCGGTGATTGTTTAAAGTCTGAAACTGGTAGGATAAAGTTTTTGGAGACAAGTTATGTGAAAGGTGGTGGCTAATTAAACAAGATACTGTTTTTGATAGGCCTGTCCTTGAAACATGCGTTCTCTCCTACTTTACGTTTTCTTCTGCCATGCCATGACTAGAAAACTTCATTGTCAAGCACAGCCCGAGAGATAGCTGATGGAGCCGTGACACTTAGCTTGCTACTACTTGTGATAAACAATCAGAACTCAGAAACAGTAAATGTATTGCTCAATCAGTGAAGCCACATGGCTGTCTCTGACAAATAAAGCAACAGTACCTGTGTGGAATGCTACATTTGGATCAATGGAGGCGACTAATCTTAAACCTCAACGACACGGTATGTGAAGCTTGCCAAGCACCTGAAGAGACAACAGCACATATCCTGTTCGGCTGCCCAAAGGCACAAGAGTTCTGGAATGCCCCACAGATCCCTACAAATGCTGACTGGCCGGTGCAGGCAATCAAAGATATACAGCCACCTGAACGGCTGTGTTTAGTTCCGCGAAAAGGTGTAAAAAAAGTATTGTAGCACGTTTTGGCTTTATTTGATAAATAGTGTCCAACCGTTGACTAATTAGGTTCAAAACGTTTGTCTCGTAAAGTACAACCAAGCTGTACAATTAGTTTTTGATTTCATCTACATTTAGTACTCCATGCATGTATCGCAAGTTTGATGTGACGGGGAATCTTTTTTCTGCACAGTACTTTTTTTGAGGAAGTAAACACAGCCAACATATACCGAGCAAGTTCTTCAGCACATTTGTTCTGCTCTGTTGCTGGCACATCTGGAAGAGAAGAAACGTCATCGTCTTCAACTCAGACAGAACTTCGCTTCCAGCAACCATGGCTGCATGCAAAACTGAAGTATATCTGTGGGGTGCTCGGCTACCACGTGCAGACAGGGAAGTTGTTACCGCCTGGTGTTCATTAATCGCTAGTGCAATGTAACAGCAACACCAAAATGTAAAAAAAAAACTGCTATTTGTAACCCCAAATGACTATTTAAGGGCCACTTATGAATGAAATTCCAGGTGGGGGACTCTTTCCCCCCGTCGACTTATAAAAAAAACTAATCTTAAACCATCGATAATCATCATCATATGGTGTCATCAATTAATCTTATGAAAAAGTTACCTTCCACTACTGCAGTAGTACGTGCACTTGGCAAACCTGAATAGATTTAGCTTCAGAAAGGGGTGCAAATCCAATTACTTTAACACCCATAAATTAGCTACGGTCCTAGATATATCATGGAGCACCAACAATTGATACTTTTTTTTTGGGAAGGCGACACCAACGTTTGACGGCATGCAGGATATATGACCACTTGATTGAGTGTGCTTGACTGAAGAATCAACATCTATCAATACCCCCCCCCCCCCCCCCCCCCCCCCCCCACCCCAAAAAAAAAAAAAAAAAAAGCCGCCAAAGTCCGCTTTTCACATTACTCGTTATACCATATTCAAAACCTAAACCCCAAAAAGTATTGTCCCTCCCCACCGAAGGTAAAACACTTCTTCTGCCTCGCGCTACACATACGCTTCTGGACCGCTGCTAGGTGACATCGCTATGGGCTGCAGGCGTAAAACACTGCTTGTGTCCGTGGATGGCTGTTTTTGGTCGTGGTGGATGTGATCGCGGAAAAGGGTGCCAAAAGTGTCGCGCCGCGGATCTGATTCCCTTGTGCTTCTAATTGGCCGGTAGCTCTGGAAGGAGAGAAACACAAGGACTTTCAGGAACTAATTCGCAGGGCCTAGCTTAGTTTTTTTTCAGACTATCGTCGATGAGGTTAATCTTTGGGAACTTGCCGGTTTCCGACAGTTACGCAGACAGCTGCCTACGCCGTCGTCCGGGTCCTCGTCTCAAATTGTGTTAGTAAATTAGGCCTATCATCAACAAATGTGTTCGAGTGCGTTTTTTAGTGTACCTGGTAATCCTAGGATTACTTGGCTTTGTTGTATGTTGAACTATTCTACTTCCTCTTGGGCAGCCCGATGTGTGGAGTCTGCAACCAAGCCGACGAAACGGGTGAGCACATTGTCTTCGACTGTCGGTTTGCCCAAGAGTTTTGGCAATAACTTGCCTTCAACACCAACCAGCCGAATTCAGGTGATGTCCAATACCCACCGACCTTCCCAAGGCAGCTGCTCAGCACTTTCATGGCACTTTGCTACTGGCATCTTTGGAAACGGAGGAACGGCGTCGTGTTCAGAGAGGAGGCAGCCATAATCAGGCAAACTGTTCGGCTGATAGAAGTTGATGCCAAGTTATGGGAGAGGTGGCTGCCAAAGAAAGAGCAATAGCAAATGCTTGTTACCAATACTTAGCTTCCATATGTAATTGAGCTAAATTCAGAAACATTGATGTATTTTAAAACAAGATGGGCTACCTTCCGGGGCCCTAGATCAATGAAATAAAACTCAGGTGGGGAGCCTTCCCCGCGTTGCCAGTCAAAAAAATATTTCTACTTCCTTTTAATGAAATATGTATTATAAGAGCATCTCCAACAGTTTGGCAAATTTTGTTTCCCAAATCTCGTTGTTTGCCAACTCCCAAAATGATATGAGAAGGAAAAAAAGATCTCATCTCCAACAGTTTGGCAAATTTTATTTCCAAAAACCCAAAAACCCGCTAACGAAACGAAAAGACCCGCTAAGCGAACGAAGAGCCCCGTTAAGCGAACGAAGAGCCCCGCTAAGCACGAGGAAACTGCGATGCGCGGCCGGTGCCGCGCGCGTATATATGCGCGTAATCGACCGAGATTTGCCAACTTGCCAAAGATGCCAAACCCAGATACCAAACTATTAGAAAAATATTTTTCTCATTTTGCCAAAAATTTTAGGATGCTAAACCTATATACCAAACTCTTGGAGATGCTCTAAGGACACGTTCATGGGGAAAATACATTCTCTCTCTCATGGCAATGCACTTGTCAATTGTGAGGCGCTTGTGCCTTGTCCCTTGTGGTGACTTTGTTAGTATCAAGAATTCAAGATATGCCAGCTCGGTCCCTCGTAGATGCTCATAGAGGTAGACTATGAGTGAGCATGTTCTTAGGGTTGGTTGTGCATGCGTGTATATAGACATCTAGTCATGTCTGTCTTGCAAATTAAAAGAATAAAAACATGATTGACTTGGAGTGAAATGCACCGTGGGTCTTTCAAATTTTCTTGTATTCTCATCTACGTACATGAACTCTCCAAGTAATCATTTGTGTCCAACTTTTTCAAGTTGTTTATTCCGAGTGTGAATTCAGGTTTATGATTAGACCTAGAGTGAACTTAAAATGAACCGCTAAAAAAAAAAGTTGATGGACCCAGGTGATCATTATTTTTGAGAGTTCATGGACTCAAACGAAAATGCAAGAAAAGTTTAAGGATCCATGGTGCATTGTATTTCACTAGCTTATTGATTTGTTTTCTATCTATTGAGAAAAGGACGTCAAACTAAATTGTTGGATATTGACAAGGTGTATGTATCATACGTTATCCATCATAATCTGTGTGTATATCCACATATATGCTTGGAACATTTATATCTCTGGTGCATTCAGTTCAGACTGACCGCACCCAATGCAAGGCCTTGTTTAGATCCCAAATTTGGGATCCAAATTTTGCATAGTAGATGTCCCGTCACACTGTAGCAATTTTGTTTTTATTTGGTAATAATTGTCCAAATATTGATTAATTAGGCTTAAAATATTCGTCTCGCAAAGTACAACAAAACTGTGCAATTAGTTTTTGATTTCATCTACATTTAGTACTCCATATATGTGCCGACATTTTGATGTGATGGGGAATCTTCTTTTTGCATAGTGGAATTTGGGGTGGAATTTGGGTATCTAAACAAGGGCCAAATGCCCAACCCAACCACGAAGAGAGGCATTTTCTGCCACTGAGAGTCTGAAGCTGCAGCCAATACTAGGAGGACATGCAGCCTTATCAAGATCCAAGAATCATCGTCCGACACGCGCGTGCATTTGCCGGAGGCCCGGAGCCCAGAGCTAGAGAGCGACCGGCACTGAAAAAAAAATGCAATTTCATAGAGAAAACGATGCCGCCTTATATATCTGGCCGTCTCATGGGGACCATTCCCACTGAATTCTTTTCCCGATCAACATGTATGTACATGCATATGCAGGAAAAATCTGTCGTCGCTTCATACTTGCCGGAGCACTGAACCATGGATCGAGATTGACGATGAGCGCCAACATCTCTGGCACTGACTGAAAGCCTGGAAGAAACAAAATGGGAGCCAATGCAATGCAAGCAACCTTATCATGGTTCCTTGTGTTACAGGCCCGAGCCAAAGGGAGTGCGAGCGGTGCGCAGGAATAGGGCCTATGATTTCGAGGGGCCCCAAATACTCTATCAGCTACCAGCCATTAGTACTGTAGTTTTTTTTTAACCAGGCGCACGTAAAACTAGTACTACTACTAATGACTAGTACCAGCTACGCTTAGTAGGGGCAGAGACTTTCATAATAAATTTAGTTAGAGACATAAATATAAATACTATTTACTATAAACTTAGTCAAAGTTAAACTAGTTTGACCGATACGTTTACCATAATTGCATTTTTTTTTGTAACGGAGGGAGTATTTATCAAGAGATAAGGCCCTATTTTATAGTTTGGTACAGGGCCCTAAATTTTGCCGGCTCGGCCTTGCTTGTGTATTTGCCGGGGCACAGAGAGAAGGACCGCCACTGGCAAATTATTTCGTCGCTGTCGTCGTCGGCGTGCGTGATCGATCACTGTTTGATCGATGATCGATCATAATCATATCATATCGCTGCCTCCTCCGTCGTGTCAGGAAGGAATCTGAGATCTCTCGCGTCTTTGATTCTTTTTGGCTTGTTTGAGCTAGCCGCATCTTTGATTCTGAAATCTCAATTTGTCTGACCAAGCTATGTAGATTCGATGACAACACCGATGACGGATAAACTACTCTAGTCCTTTTTGTATGTTTCATTCGTACAGTACAAGTAAAAGGTGGCCTGGTGGGTAACGTCCGGTAAGAAAGAGCCGGATTGGAAGAAAATGTCCGGTAAGAACTTTGAGAGCGCGGTAGCACCCTCTCCCCTCATTGGCTCCTGTGGTAGCGGTGGTGGCAGCATCAGAAGGAGAGGGCCGGCAGGCGGCAGCGACGGCCATATGCATACCTCCCACTGGCGGCCATATCCCCTCGGAGAGACCAGCTGAATAAGGTGCCTTTGCAAGCCACAAAGGTTCCAAGGAGCCAACAATACCTTTAGCACGATAAGTTGGGATCGTTCCTTGATCCCTCTCTAGACAACAACACCTAGCAATCACTGTCCATATGCCTAAGTCAGCATTAACCACTCTCTAACCATGCATATATTTAGCACGTTGGCGTGGCTTGGTAGTCTCTTCTCCGGTGTATGTGAGCTTCCTAGACTCCAACATATCTAAATAACCAAGTGGTGGTGTAGTTTTAACCTCAACAACTCAAACTAGTCATTGCGTCGTCAGCTTAATTAGTTTTTCTATGAGCGTTGAATATATGATGGCTTACAGATTTACACTCACTGGATCATTTTTGGTGTGTGACACAACAACTAGTCGCTGAAGACCCACTCATACCAATATTGAACACCGGATGATTTGTTGTGACCATCCGGCGTGTGTATAGAAAGCTCACCAAGCTCAATGCTCTGATGTGTTGTATGTGTACACACATCCTCCATATCCGGCAGTAACAATTTCCGTGGGATTTTTTTTTAGAATTACACAATCCAACACATGCACTCATAATGCACAATCTAATTTTTAATTTGTCCTAGTGGCCGGCTTTTCACCTTAGCATCCAAGACCTACTAACACATATCCTCTTGATAAACACGTTAGCTAGCCCAATTGACTATATTATTATATTAATCATCAAAATCACAAGTATATGGCCTATACAATAGCTTACGTACAAGGGCCATATGATTAGCTACAAACTTGAGTAAGGGACGACATGCATGCATCATATTAGGAAGTCTTAGGACCCGTCAATATCACGTATGAATAGATACAAGATACAAGTCAAATCGCCGAAAGAAACAAGTTGGTGGTCCAGTACTGTTCATTGGACAGTGATGAGGGCTGCAGGCAGCATCACATGCTGTGATATGGGCACTGGGCAGCCAGCAGGCCACAGGTGTCAGTGTCGTGTCCTGCAACTTGAAGCAAAGCATGCAACCATGGTAGAGCATGCATTTGCACTGGTATAGGCTACTAGGCTCTGCTACGTTCTACATGGGTACGAACAGATTCCCATTTGCTGCAAACCTCGGTGACGAAGCTTAGTACGTACTATCTAGTAGGAGTACTATACATACATTAGGCTCAATCAGAGAGAATTCAGAGGAGAGGACTTCATTGATGATGATAATTTTGATAGCAAGGGTGGCAACTGATGACCAGTCCCAGAGCTACTTGTCCTTATAGTTGCCTATTACTGGTTAATTATTCGGCAACGAAATGAGAGCAGGACGCCTGTCGCCTATCCATAATTCATTGTTGTAAGTTTTACTTGGACAAAGTCTATCCCAAAAGGAATATCATTATCACTTGTTTTAGGAGTCAGTAGAAAGTTAACCAAATATATATAAAAAATACTGGCAATCTGAATAAGTATCATAATTAGATGCATCATAGAATATTTTCACAATAAGCTTGTTTGAAGGTACGATCGATGTTAATAATATTTGTTATAAACATAGTTAAACTTGAGACTGTTTGATTTTAGTTCAAACCTAGAATGACATATGTAGCTACTCCCTCCGTCTCTAAATAACTATTGCTTTTGGTTTCCGTGCCATAAGTTTGACTGAATTTATAGAAAACACGTACAATATTTGCATCTCCAAATAATTAAATTTATTATGAAAATAGATTTAACGATTTATCTAATGATATTAATTTTGTACCATAAATATTAATATATTTATATATATATATAGTTAAAGTTGTTTCTTGGCAAGTGAAAACGATAATTATTTATGGACAGAGGGTGAGTATATCGCAAGCTAAATTTATATATATAGTGCACATGCTTGTCGTACGTACAGGGGTGGATCTTAAGGGGGGCTGGGGGGCTCCAGCCTCCCCTACATCAATGGAAATATGGAGAGGGTGAGGGAGAAGGAGAAGTGGAGGAAAAAAGAAAAATGAAGAGAAATAGAGCTGGTTCCTCGCCAACACGCTCTCATCACCAAGGAGCCATCCTCGCCGAGAGGGATTCTGACCTACGCCACCTCATTGCTGACATGCCCTCCTTGCCGAGTGAAGCGAAACAAGCTGTCTACACACAACTCTTCCAACGTGGTGGCAGCAGAGCAATAGCAGTGAGGAGACCTGTCGGCGCAGGGTGATGGCGCGGGTGCCCCTAATCTCGTGACAATGAATTGAGGCGAGTTCATGAGGGTCAGGCCCCCACTATGCAACCTTTGGCATGAGGGATGGGTGGCCCGTCGGCAGCTTTGGCTTGTGTGGGCATTCGTGGGTGACGACGATGGCAAGGTCGAGGCACATTCATATCAACGAGCTCCGGTGGCGATAATTGAGCTAAGTCTTAGTACCTTGATAAAGATGAGGTGATTGTATCCGAACTACCAAGGCAACTAAATATGATTTAGACAACTAAACAATAGTATTTTGCATCGCGGGAACCAGGCTTTGTCTACCCTAGCTTAGTTGACTAGCCAGATCAGATCTGATAGCGCAAGTACTGAGCCAACTACGTACTCACACCCTATAAACAACCAACCACTTATGCCTCGAATTTGATCTCGGAAAGCATAGCACTAGTTGTGCCAAGGGCGCGCTCTCTCCTTTCTGGATACTAGTCTTTAAAAAAAAGGAAAGAAAGGAGCAAAATAAGGAGATTAAATCAAAAGGCGATGGAGCACACACATGCAGATAGGGATGAAAACGGACGGAATTTTTCTCGTACCGTCCCGTTCCGTTTTCTATATTTTCCGTCCGTTTCCGTATTTGCGAGATCCCGTTTTCGTATTTGCGGAAGTAGAAAATGGTGTTTTCCGTCCGTTTTCGAGTAATCCCGTTTTAATATGGAATAGACCCGTATTTATTCCGTTTTTATCCCGTTTTCAATCTATGCTCAACATGTTCAACAATTACATGTCCTTATGTTATGTTAATATAACTACGAATCATCAAATATGCATGTTATGTTCACGTACATAGCATGTAAATGAATATTAAACTTTGTATATATTATTACATAACTTTATATATGTATACTTTGAGAATATTATATTATGTGATCTTAATTTAATTTTCCGGCTCTCCATCCGTATTTGTTTGTTTCCGTATGTCCGCATATTCGGATTCCGTTTTCGAACCCGTATTTTCCAAACCCGATCCCGTTTCCGCCAAAAAAATATAGAAACGGAAGTAGAAATAGGGTTTTTCCGTCCGTTTCCGTCCGTTTTCATCGCTACATGCAGATGCGACTGCGCGTTTCACTGCAGATTCTGTGGCCCCCTTGGCTCATGGACCTCAAATAAATAACTATGCCGCGAGGAGTTGAAACCCAAACTGAAACTGGGAGAACTGGGATGCTGCAAGAGTTGGGCCACTGGCACTACCTCATGGAGGCCCAGCCCGTTTACACCAAAAAGGAATCGGATCCAGCCGTGATGGCGAGGAAACAAAATTGGATCGGATGTCATTTTTACAGTCGGACGAGAGAAGATGTACAACAACAATGTCGTCACCCCCATCGGCCATCGCCTCCTTTATTTCCAACCAAACAAGAATTCTCTTCTTCTTCTTGTTCACTGAAATCTTCAGCTGTGCCATGATGATGCTATCTTGGTATGTTCTTCCTGTTAATATACGCAAAGCTGTTTCAGTCATCAGTTCACATTTGCTACATGCATATTTCCCACAATGTTACACATAATTATACAGTACTTATGTTTGAGAGAATTTTACTTGAACAGCATTACTTGCCCCGCTTGCGCTCGAGTTTCGTACGAGAAGAATTACGCTTGTTTCAGTCTGTGGATTTTTGTACAGAGCTGGATTATCATCAACCTGTTCAGCATTTTTTTTCCACCACGGACAAACCGAATTTCATTACTCAAGAGCAACGAAATTACAAGAGTTCAACAAAACGAAAACCAAAGATAACCACTATCCTATGACATACGCCTCTAATACCACTATCCTATGAACAACTGTGGGTTCATCTTGCAAACTATTTTGACTAAAAATGCCCCCAATGGACTGCTTTCTTCTGGTTGTGCCAATATCAACAATACGCTCTGAGTCTGAATTGCTTCCGCTCCACCAGACACTAGAATTTCTGGAGAGAAAAAATGCTCCAAGTTCTTTCGAAGTCTTATTTGGATGTACTCTCTGCGTTCCCACATGACTCAAGAGTGAAGGTTGAGCCTAAGCAAAGCTCGATGAGCCCAACATCAACTCAAACATGTCGTTTGGAGTAAGAAGGCTTGTCCCACCCAGAATAAGCTCCACATCCGGTCTGCTGCTCTCTGAGATTGCGGTCATGACTTCCCGGACCTTGCATAGAATAGACCATTAATTTCCCTTTAGGAGTTAGGACACCGTTTACCATCTTGTACGTTACAGCACTATTACTCTCTGACAGGCTCCCACTAAGATATATGGTTTCAACTTCAGCTCTGCTTTTCAAGAGAGAACTACAAGGTGGAATTTTGGCGATTGTATATCACTAACCCAAAACTGGAAGTGCAGATCACTACACACGCTTTAAAGCTGCAGTAACTAAAACCTTTTGTGTCATAGCCATAATCTCAGATCCAACAGAACAATTAGAAAACAGTACACTGAACTGTACACTTACAAAATATATAATGAAAAAGGAAGAAATATATGGTCCAAAGTAAAAGTAATTTGACAGAACAATTTAGAAAATTGGGAAACGAATATTACCAAAAAAAAACTACTTGCTTCCTTTGTACCAAGATAAACACATTATACAAAAAGGTATATATATGTACTATCGACTATCGTAGATGGCCAATAAACTAAAATATCATTCTTCATATCATAGGATAGTAAATGACAAATATAATGGATTTCCATTGAGATTAAAAGCTAATGACAGGTTCGTTGTAGTTTCATAGAGATCAAATATTCATGTAAACACCAACCAAACTCTGGGAGGAATAAAGAATTATCTTGGCATGAATAACTGAAACCAAAGAAAATGGACCATACCTCAAGAGCATTAATACCTCCCAGAACAAAAACGATAAGGACAGTTTGATCGCCGAAGGTTGGTTTAGACTGCAAAATGGAACAAAACTTAGAAATGAGCAATTAAATGGAAACAGAGAAAAAAGACTGAGAAACACACCTGTCCAAGCCCGAATCTACCTAATCCACTTTTGAATAGACGACCAACAGTTGACGAATGATACTCGAGGCCAGGTACATTATACCTCGACAAGAGAGCTAATAGTAACTTATAGAGCAAGCCTTTCCTCGAGTAGACGTCAGTCTCGAATCTACTTAATGCTGCTAGACCTTCAACAAGGACTTGATTTCTTAACCTCATACTGGATAATTTGTGAAAAAAATTGAAAAGCTGATCAACCCTATCTCGCACCTCCAACTTAAGTTGCATGTCCCCATAAGCTTCCTCCTTTTGGTGATCAGTATTATCACTGTCATCCCAGGTGCCCCATTCGTCATCAAAATCATCAGTACTAGGTGCTACCTCACTAGAGTTTTTATTCCTCTCACAATCTTTAGATCTAGCTTTAGCTTCGAGTTCACTATCCAGGCCATCAAGGAAACGCAACTTCACGGATGATGGTCGTTCAAGGATAGAGTCCACTATAAGATCCTTAAGAGACCGCTCATCTTCCCAAGAAAAGGGACCACCAGCTATAGATGTAGGGAAATTTTCACCAGCTAAGATATACCCGATAATCGTTAGAAGCAGTACATCCTGGAAACTAAGTAGGCCCTGTGAAGGCTCCATTGTAGTAGTTTGTGTGTGTGATTCAACTGAAGTGCTAGTGTTGATGAAATCACGAAGCTCACTGGCAAGACTTTGAGTTGTCTCTGCAGATGTTACACTTAATATTCGCTCAGCACTTGTAAAGGCGTCCCAGCAAGAACTTTGAGGCTCCCATAGAGTCATTTCAGCAGCTAGTGCTAACTGGATAACACCTCTGTTTTTTTAACAATGACAACTGGTCTCGAGAAAGCATTCGCACCATAGAGCGAATCTCTGAAACAGAAGTGGCTCCCTGTCGACCTTTAGATGCAGAGGATAGCTTCCCATGCTGCAAGGCTTCGACAAGCCATTTTTTAATCAGCAGTAACCCATCTTTTGCTCATCTGTCTAGTAATTCCTCCAAGTAGCGTGCTCCAGCACAATTGGATAGGAATGAGCCACTTATAGTGTCAAGTTCACAGCCAAGTGTGTGATCATGTGCTTTATCAGCGTAATCAGGTAACCAGCTAACTTCAGAGTCAACCTCAACAGAGTTCCATCCAGATGCAAATGACATGAAACCTTCAGATAACATACTGCTCCTAATCTTTGGTTCTTCCTTGCTAAAGACTATCTCAAAAGGAACTTTTATATGCAGTGGGGAACGTTTAATGGTGCATTGAGAATGCTTGCTTGGAGTTTGTGGATTTTTTGCTGTAGAATTGGATGCCATCCTTTCCTTGCGCGGCAACGAGGATAGCCTCCTTTGAGGAATTCCAGACCGCCTTCACCCTCCCCCTATCGACGTCGACGCGGGAAGCCATGCAGGTTCTCTTCCCGATCGGGAAGCAGCGGGCTTAATTCCTCGCTTCTGTCTTGCCGATTTGGTCGCGAAACACCTTCCTATGTAATTTCTTCTATGTGAATTCAGTAGCTAGGTGGTATGATGTGCGTGGTGTCACGAAGGCTCCTCGCTTGCGTGATCACGTATGGTTGTACTGTTAACTATTTTCCTCTTAATGAAAAACGGGTGAATGGCCCGATCGCGAAAAAAAGCATCCTATCAAGAAATGAGTCACCATGGAAGCAAGGAGTTAGGAGATCAACTGTACGATCTACGATCATTAGACCAGCAGATCTCTTATTGCGACCAACATCATATAGACTTGACATATCCATCATCAGCTTTCCAATAACCTTCGATGTATCACCAAGTGAAAATATATCAAGTTTTAGGTCCATCTGCGAACATTTTTACAATGAAGAATTGAGATCAACAAAGTGTATGCCTTTAAAGAACAGATAAAAGTCATGAGAAAATAGTTTTGATGCGTAAATCATTAAACTAACTGGGCAGTCAATGTCACTCCTGGAGGTACCTCGTCACTATCAAAAGGTTTACCAGTAGATATGGAGAGTAGACCAGGGCCAAGGTAATCTTCATGATGATTCGACAAGCTTGAGTCAGCAATTGTGCCTTCAGAGGGCAAAACAAAAACCCTTGAGGAAATAGGAGAGAAAATCATCGGAAAGTGACGCACAGCTACAGACAACCTTCTCCCTCTTGCTTCAACCTGGCCCATGTCATCATAAAAAAAAATCCCTTTTCGTCGGGCTGGATTCAGAATTAGAGCCATAATGCACCCCGGAATCCCACTTAGAATAAATATCAATGGCAGAGGTGAAATCACTTGCCGTTTCATGAATGTTTTCTTTATGTCTGTCTAACTTCTCATACTTCTTAAGAAGCTCATCATGATCCTGAATAAGTAATGTTTCATATTCCCGAAACGCATCTGGCCCGAGTGGAGAATCAACATATGCTGAGTGTCCAATCTGCATTAAATTTCCCCAATGATTCAAGGTCCTTGCAAAAACGAAGGCAGTAATATCGATATAGTTTCAAGAATGTTTTCAAAAACAAGATGAATAGCAATATCACGATAAACAGTTATGTAGCATTTTTGTCAGTAATGCTGAAGTTACTGTGGATTACAAAGAAACCATATTCCTCAAGCATATTCATTCAGTAACCAGTGAATCAGACATAGGGCCTGGTTGGTTGGTGCCTATCCTTACCACACCTAACCTTAGGCAAACAAATGTGTGGCGAACAAAATCCACCAGGAACATGCAAGTTGCTGCAAGACTATAACGGAGAAGATAAATGATCAAACAGTTCAGATACAGGAAGTGCTGCCTACAAAATTTAATTGGAACTGGTAAGAATATTTCTGCTTTTCAAAAGAGAAGTAAACAAAAACTCTTAAAGCCATCCAAATATACTATAGGGAAATATGTATGAAGAGAAATCATTAAAGAAAATAATTTTAGTTGGCAGGATTCAGGTACTTCAGAAGCAATCTAGACAACACACATTATATTCTTGCAGGGATTAAGCACCTCTGAAATAGCTGTCAGTACAGTACAATGTGAAACAGTTCCATGGTTGCTCAGGCATCGCAAAATATACCGATACGCATCACTGAGAAGGCGTGATGTCAGCACTATGATCTTCTTTGGTGGATTAGAAAAACTTGATTGCCAGTCAGCTGCCTGCAATGTATAGGGTACAGCAGGTGATCAGATAAAGAGCAAAGCAGCAAAAGCACAGGAAGCCTGATTATGCATAAAAATGGAGAATGAATTTGCAGGCAAAATTTAACAGGAAGGTATTAAACTTGGGGCTTCTCTTGCATCACAGCATCAGAAGTACTGAAACAAACAAATCTGTGGATTAAGGCCAACATGCAGCAGATAAAAAGAAGTTAAAGAAAAGAAACATTACAAAACAGCAAATGTCATATATCCATAATAACGTACAATTCAAGAAACCTTACGATGTATTATTGTCTACGAACTTAACATTGACGAAATATTTTCAATACCATCTTAGGTGTCATATTTAGACAGATTTTGCTCTTAATATCTGCTATGCATTAAAATCCTTGGAGTTCAGGCATAGAGCAGGAAAATGAACAGATCAAACTTATCTTTCAACTGTCATGCTTGTAGGACATTCATTAATCATGTTGGAGTATGAGTATTAGGCCCATGTGGCTAGGCCCATGAGGCCCATGTATGACCTATATTGCTACCCCTCTAGGGTTAGCCCAAGTAATGAGAATCATAAGTTTCAACATGGTATCGAGCTAGGGTTTTTCCTTTCCTCCCCACCCTCCCCTGCTCAGCCGCCGGCAGGACCCCTGCTCAGCCGCCGGCCGGTGGCCTCCTCCTGGCCCAGCCCCAGCCGCCGCCGGCCATGGCCGGACGGCCTCTCTCCCCTCCTCCCTCTACCTCCCAGCACTTCCCCCCTCTTCCCTCTCCCGGCGCGGTTTCTCTCCTGGCGGGCGGACGCCAGCGCCCGAGGCAGCAGGCAGGCGGCCGTCTTCCTTCCTTTCCCGAGCCGACGCCACAAGGGGGGACCACGACCGGTACCGGCGGGCCTGCGCGCCGCCCTCGTCGCCATGGCCTTCGCCCTCCTCTGCCTCTGCTTCTCCTCCACGCCCGCCGCCATGGACGGCGACCCTGCTGCGACTCACCAGCTAGAGCCGGACGGCGAGGCGTTACTGGAGCTCAAGCTGGCCTTCAACGCCACCCTGCTGCGGCTCAACAACTGGCGGCCCAGCGACCCCAACCCCTGCGGCTGGGAGGGCATCTCCTGCTCCGTTCCCGAAACCGGAGCGCCGCCGCCGCCCGGCGCTGGCCGTGACGCCGGCTGCGCCCACCCGCAGGTGGCCGCGCTGACGGTGCCCGCGCAGCCGCCCGCAACCGCCCTCCCTGCTGCGGCTTCTCTCCAGGCCCTCCTGGGCGCGGACGGCGCTGCTCCTTCCCATGCGGCTCCAGGTGCCGGGGCGGCACCTCTCCAGGCCGCCCTTGCTGATATCCTGGCCGCGGATGCCGAGTCCATGGGCGCCGACAATCTCCACGCTGCCCTGGCTGCCCTCCTGCGCGCCAGCGGCCCACCCGCACCTGCTGCCGTGCCTCCGGCAGCCACCGTCGCCCGGACCGCCACGGCCGCTGGTGGGGGGGGGCACCGGGTGAGCTGCCGCAGCCCCCTGCGGACGGCGCGCCGAGCTCGCGTAGCCCCTGGGGAGGGGCGCTCAGGACGAGCTGTCACGGTCGTCCTGGTGCTGGCGCAGCCCCCAGGCGTGGGTGCAGCCCCCTGTCCGCCGGCGCAGCGGCCCCAGGCGCGGGTGCGCTGTCGGCCCCTTCCATCCTCCCCGCTGCGGGTTCCCTCAGCGCTGCCGCTGCCGCCCTCGCCACCGCCATCGTCGCCGCTCGGAATGCTACCGCGGCCGCAACCCGGGGCCGTGGCCGCGGGTACAGTCCGGCTCCCAGTGGTGCGCCTCGCCCGCCGGCGGCCATGCTTGTTGTTGCTCCTCCGCTCGCAGGTGCTCCTCCGGGGTTTCCACCTCCCGGCACCTCGCCCGGGCCTGTCGGTTGGGACCCGGCGCCCTTGGCCAGCTCTTTCAGCACCATGGCGCCGACACCCCTTGTCAGGCCAGACTGGATCGCTGACTTGGGAGCCACGTACCACACCACTCCCGACCCTGGTATCCTCTCCTCCATTCACTCTCCTTCTTCTTCTCATCCTTCGTCCATCATGGTCGCCAACGGCTCCTGTCTTCCTGTCACGTCCGTGGGTGCCGCCGGCGCTCATGGCTCCTTTCGTCTTCCCGACATTCTTGTTGCACCTTCTATGGTTCACAACCTCCTTTCTATTCGTCAGTTTACCGCTGACAACAACTGTTCCGTCGAGTTTGACGCTTCTGGTCTTATTGTGAAGGATTTGGCTTCCCGGCGTCCTCTTCTCCGTTGCGACAGCACGGGGCCCCTTTACACCCTTCGTTTTCCGGCCTCTGCCTCCTCTTCCTCGCCTCCTATTTTGTCCGCTGCTTTCGCCGCCACACCTTCCTTCACCACTTGGCACCGCCGTCTCGGCCATCCTGGTCGTGATGCTCTGATGCAGCTCAGTCGGATTTCCGACGTTCGGTGCCCTCGGGCTCACGATGAGCACTTGTGTCATGCGTGCCAGCTGGGCCGTCATGTTCGTCTTCCTTTTCATTCTTCTTCTTCACATGCCACTCGTGTGTTTGATCTTGTTCACTGCGACTTATGGACTTCTCCTGTCATCAGCATTTCTGGCTACAAATACTATCTTGTGGTGGTCGATGAGTTCTCTCATTATTCGTGGACTTTTCCCTTGCGTGCCAAGTCTAATGCTTTTTCCACTCTTCTCCACTTTTTCGCCTGGGTGTCCACTCAGTTCGGCCTTACCATCAAGGCCGTCCAGTGTGACAATGGTCGTGAGTTCGATAACTCCACCTCCCGTGCTTTCTTCCTCTCTCACGGTGTCCAGTTGCGAATGTCTTGCCCATACACCTCCTCCCAGAACGGCAAGGCTGAGCGCATGATTCGCACCACAAATGACATCATGCGCAGTCTTCTACTCCAGGCGTCCCTCCCCGCCCGCTTCTAGGCAGAGAACCTGCACACCTCCACCTACCTCCTTAACCGCCTACCTTCTGCTGTCTGCCCAGCTCCTACGCCACACCACGCTCTCTTTGGTACACCTCCTCGGTATGATCACCTTCGTGTCTTCGGGTGTGCGTGTTACCCTAACACCACCGCCACCGCTCCCCACAAACTGGCTCCGTGTTCGACTCTGTGTGTCTTTCTTGGATATTCCCCAGATCACAAGGGTTACCGGTGCTATGACCTCACCTCCCGTCGGGTCCTCATCTCTCGCCATGTGGTGTTTGATGAGTCTGTATTCCCCTTCTCCACCGCCACCACACCACCACCTGCACCTGACCTCTCCTCTCTGTTTCCCACTGACACGGTGGTCCAGCCACTGTTGTCCTTTCCTCCTGTAGGTACTGCTCCACCGTGCCCTTCGCCGGGCCCGTGCCCTAGTTCGCCGCCCACCAGTGATGCCCCTGGCCCTGTGCCCTGCCCTGGTCCGGCGGCGTCGCCCTCCGCTGCCACGGGTCCGGGGTCGTCGCCTTCTGCACCTCCTGCGCGCTTTGCCCAGCCGGTGCACGTCTACCAGCGCCGTGCGGCCCCAGGTGCGGACGAAGCCCCACGCGCGGGCGGCCCCGGCGCGGTCGGGCATTTCGCTCAGCCGGTACACGTCTACCAGCGCCGTGCATGGCCGGCTCCGCTACCTCAGCCACCACAGGTGGCCTCTTCTTCCCCGACGCCGCCTACGCCGCCGGTGACCTCTTCTCCACCGGGGACGCCTACACCACCGCCGCGGCAACCGGCCGGCCGCGTTGTGCTGAAGTGTACCACCCACCGTTCCTTCACCGACACCCGTGGCATGTTCACCCTATGGTGACGCGGCACGCGGCTGGTACCCTGCGGTCCCGGGCTCTCGCGGTGATGCCCGGTGACACGCAGCTCTCTCCTGTACCCTCTTCCGTTCGCGACGTCTTGTTGGACCCCCACTGGCGCCGCGCGATGGAAGAGGAGTACACGGCTCTCCTCGCCAACCAGACATGGGATCTGGTGCCTCGTCCGCCCGGCTCCAACGTCGTCACCGGCAAGTGGATCTAGACACACAAGCGTCGGGCTGATGGAACACTTGAGTGGTACAAGGCTCGCTGGGTGCTCCAGGGTTTCACTCAGCGCCCTGGAGTTGACTACGATGAGACTTTCAGCCCAGTGGTCAAGCCGGCCACCGTCCGCACGGTACTCTCACTGGCTATCGCTCGCTCCTGGCCCGTGCATCAGCTGGACGTCAAGAATGTCTTTCTGCACGGGACTCTTACTGAGACAGTCTACTGCAGCCAGCCGGCGGGGTTTGTTGACTCTTCTCGTCCTGACATGGTCTGCAGGGTCAACAAGTCTCTCTACGGCCTCAAGCAGGCCCCTCGGGCGTGGCACTCTCGGCTTGCTACTTTCCTGTTGACACTGGGGTTTATGGAGGCCAAGTCAGATACATCACTATTCATCTATCACCATGGAGCTGAGACTGCCTACCTACTGCTCTATGTTGATGACATTGTCCTCACAACCTCCAGCCCGTCACTCCTCCGCCGGATCATCAGCTCTCTCCAGCAGGAGTTTCCTGTGAAGGATCTCGGGGTACTCCACCACTTTCCTCGGGGTCACTGCTGAGTCTCGACCCACCGGGCTTCTTCTTCACCAGCGGCAGTACACTCTTGATATCCTGGAGCGAGCTGGGATGACTGACTGCAAGCCCTGCTCCACTCCGGTTGACACCCAGGGCAAGCTGTCAGAGGCCGAGGGCAACCCAGTGACAGACCCCATGGCTTATCGGAGTCTTGCAGGTGCCCTTCAGTACCTTACTTTCACCAGGCCTGACATCACATATGCAGTGCAGCAGATATGCCTCCACATGCATGATCCACGGGAGCCCCACCTCACCGCTCTCAAGCGCCTCCTCCGCTACCTCCGCGGCACTGTCGATTACGGCTTGCTCCTTCACCAGTCTTCCTCCACCGAGCTCGTCGTCTACACTGACGCGGACTGGGCCGGGTGTCCGGACACTCGGCGCTCTACCTCTGGCTACGCGGTCTTTCTGGGCTGCAACCTGGTGTCCTGGTCGTCCAAGCGCCAGCCGGTGGTCTCCCGCTCCAGTGCCGAGGCGGAGTACCGCGCTGTCGCTAACGGCGTGGCGGAGGCTTCCTGGCTCCGGCAGCTCCTTGCCGAGCTCCATAGCCCTCTCTCCCGGAGCACACTCGTCTACTGCGACAACGTCAGTGCGGTCTACCTCTCCACCAACCCTGTTCAGCACCAACGGACCAAGCATGTGGAGATTGACCTACACTTCGTCCGCGATCGAGTCGCCATCGGCGATGTTTGAGTCCTCCACGTTCCGACCACCTCCCAGTTTGCCGACATCTTCACCAAGGGTCTCCCGTCCTCGACCTTCACCGAGTTTCGTTCCAGCCTTAACATCACCAGTGGCTAGTTGAGTCTGTGGGGGGCTGTGTGTGTGGCTTTCTCTTTTCATTCATGTCCAGTCTGTAACTCCGCTGCGATGGGTAGTTCAGACTGCGGGAGGCTGTTGGAGTATGAGTATTAGGCCCATGTGGCTAGGCCCATGAGGCCCATGTATGACTTATATTGCTACCCCTCTAGGGTTAGCCCAAGTAATGAGAATCATAAGTTTCAACAAATCATGCATACAACAAGAAAATAGATGGAAAACCATGTTGCATTGTCATATTTTACCATAGATATTATCTGTTTTCTGCTTTTATTAGTTTCATCAAAGTGAATGCATTCAAAGATAGCTCTAAAGCTGCTACTGTTAAAGATATCCCATTCAGTTTCCATGACAATGTCAAGGTCATTAACATCTGCGCTCACAACATGCATTTACTTGCTTGAGGGGTTTGATGCCCGAATATGTGGAGTTCAGTTCAGCATACGAATGGGCTTCCATTGCAATCTACAATATTGATACTCCATAGTTTGTGGTAGCAAGGTGTTGCAGGAAACTCACAGCATCAAGAGGGGACGCATTCTCCAAACTGCACACAGCATGAGCACCGAGTTCAAGAAGCAGAGGGAATCCTCCTATGAACTGAAATGCCTCCAAGGTGCCCGCATCCATATAGACTATTGAATCTGCAATCTCATCTCCAATCTGCAACCACAATTAATAAGAATAATAACTTCCATCTTGGAAGCTGAAAATACGAAATTTTGACATTCAGAATTCTGTATAGGACAAATTCTTGTCACAATATCCATACAAATTGAACCGGTTACAGAAGGCGAATTCTCAGTTCAGGACCTCAAAGATGATATTTTGACTAGTGGAACTGCTAGGTTTTGTAATATAAGATATTTTGACATTAAACTTGGCACAAGAAAAATGAACCAGTGTGGGGTCTTTTTTCCAACAGGATAATTGATCCAACCCACACTGAACAAAACAAATTTGTTTGACTAGGAGCGAAACAAAAAGTAGCTGAACTTCAAGCCCTATCACATGAAAGAAATTGAAACATATCACCTAGAATCCGGAATCAACAACAAGTCGAGAGGAGATCCGACCTGGCGAATGGAGTCGAGGCAGGAGGCAATCAGATCCACAGACCCCATAGCGCCCTCCCCTCCAACCTTATCCTCAAATCCTCCAGAAAGTTCAAAGAGATCGCTGGAGCATCACCCTCCCAGCGTCGGCGATGCGGAGGGATCTTGGGCAATGGTGGGCCCAGGATTATGGGACTGGTTATTTGAAATGCATGGGGGTATCAAAAAAAATTCACAACCAAAGGGCTAGTATTTAGCATGTATAATGCCGCATATTTGAAATATATAACACATAACTGAGCATGATTTCATATATTCAAGATGGCTCAACAACGTCTGTGGTGGGTGATGGCGCGACAACTGCATTTTGGACTGACAGATGGCCCAACGGCTACTCCGTCCAAGAAATTGCGCCGACAATTTTTGCAATCGTGCCGCGGGCACGATGGAAGCGATCGGTGGCTTCGGCACTTCAAAACGGTGCTTGGGTCCAGGACATCGTTGGTGCCATCACAATGCAGGTTATCATGGCGTACCTGCACCTGTGGGATCTTTTGGAGACTATTCAGCTCAACGCTGTCGTGCCGGACGTCCTCCTTTGGAATTGGTCCAGGGATCAGCAGTACTCGGTCGCATCGGCGTACGGGGCGATGTTCATCGGTTCCATCAGGCCTTTGGGCGCCAAGGAAATCTGGAAAACGAGCGCGCCACCAAAGGTAAAGTTTTTCTTTTGGTTGGTGCTTCATAAGCGGTGCTGGACGGCGGCAAGGCGCAAGAAGCATGGCTTGCAGGACGACGACAGCTGCTCCCTCTGTGACCAGGAACCTGAAACCTTGGATCACTTACTCACTCAGTGCGTGTTCAGCAAAGAAGTGTGGACACGCGTTCTGTCCAAGCTCGGCCTGCTAAACCTCTTGAACCAGCATGACGTCCAGTTCGTCATTTGGTGGCTGGGCTCAAGGAAAATGATGCCCAAACAAGCAAGGAAAGGATTCGACTCCATTGTCACTCTTATTGGCTGGTCCATTTGGAAAGAAAGAAATGCAAGAACATTTAGGAGGATGTCAGACGCCAGCTACGCAGCTGGCGCAGTCCATCTGTGACGAAGCTCAGCTATGGTCACAGGCAGGCTACAAGCATTTGCGGTCGCTAACTATGTTTATGTCATATACAAAGTTTGAGTCTGTGCTTTTCCCCTTCAGTTACTTTGGGCCGTGCTTCGGTAACCGCAGGGTTACTGCTGCCTAACGTTTTCTACTTCCACTTAATATAAAACGTGACCAGGCACGGTCGCGAAAAAATTAGGAGACTAAGTGATTTGGGACAAACTGACGCTCTAAGCCACAATGCGATTCACAAATTGCTACTCCTAACAAATTGAATAAGAAATTCAGAAGATAAGCCAAGACATAGAGATTGAATGTCAGAATTTGAACTTACATTAGTTCAGACAAACTCGTTTGTTTTGGGGCCCCCAGTGGAGAATAGGGCTGCTAGGCCTCGTTGGGCCTTCGGGTGCAGGAGTAAAAGTACGGGCCACTGTTTTGGGCCCCCAGTGCAAGGTCTTTTTTTTTGTTTTGTTTTTGCCTCAAATCTAAGTGAAGTGGCATAAAACACGAGTGGGATTTCGACTCATCTACATGCAAGACATTTCCCACAATGTTAATACTTATGTTTGAGAGAATTTTACTTGAACAGCATTACTTGCCCCTCTTGCGCTTGAGTTTCATACTAAAAAAGCTACCCGTTTCCAGTTTGCAGATTCTTGTACACAGTTGGTTCGTCATCACCTTAGCTGCTAACTTTGCATATGACCTGTTCATCAGTACACCTGAACATCTTCCAAACGTCTGTACCGTTTTCCTTCCCAGTTTTATACATGCTCCATTTCTCACACAGATACCAGTTGCATCAATCAAACACATGGAAATAGACCAATCAGATAGTTGAGCTATCTCCCATTCCTGCCAGTAAACTGCAGCAACCAGACATGCATCATTTGGATTTCACATAATAAAAGATTACAAGAAACAAGAACTATCAAGTGTCTATGTAGTACTACCTGACATGCTCAAGAAAGGAAATTCAATTGCAATTGATGCCAAATCAAACAGGATTTACAATGCCAGGGTGAAAGTATTCCCCTGCGTCCTCCAAGAACCACAAGATTTTCTAAAACAAAAATTGCAACATTGACCCGGTACAAATTAGGTCTTTAGCAGTTCAATGGAGAGGAAAAAAAAGAACAAGAGCTACTTGAAATAGAACTACAGCTTACAACAGAGCATCACCAGTCATCACAGTATACGCCTCCGAACTGATCTTCCTCCTTTCATACACCAGCTTGCATGCACCGACCCACATTCCAAAACTGAAAGGAAAACAACTCTAGAAGAATTCAAACTCCAGAAAGTTATCTGGGCCCTTCTGGTTGGCAGCTGGAGTAACCTTATCGTTAGCTGGGGCTGGCTTCGGTGGGCGATCCAGCTCCACAGGCTTTGGTACATCCGGAGGGCTTGCACACCGTATCAGCGCCCAATTCACACCCTCGAAGAACGGGTGCTGCTTGATCTCAGTAGTCCCCCGTTTGTAGCCAAGACGATGCTGCGGGTCTTTGACCAGCAATCCTCTTATCAAGTCCCTAGCTGAGAAACTCACAATTGGGGACTCTGGGAACCGCAGGGGCTGACCAACAACGTTGAAGAGTGTAGCCCGGTTTCCTGACCCCTTGAAAGGGGTCTTACCAAATAGGAGCTCGTAAAGGAATATACCAAAGGTCCACCAATCCACAGCACTGCCATGGCCTTCTCCCTTGATTATTTCTGGCGCCAAGTACTCATGGGTGCCAACAAATGACATAGAGCGAGCATCGGTCGGCTCCGCGATGAGCTCGGGCAGCGGGCTAACTTGGTTGACAATCTCAGGCTTCGGCTTTGGCTTCTTCTCCTTCTTGGACTTGGATTTGGAGGAGAAAAAACGGGGACCAAAGCAAGTAGTTGGAGCAACACACGCCGGCTGGATGCAGGATGGCTCGATACAAGCAGGCTCCACACAGTATGCTTGGTTGCTCCTCTGCAGTGCATCTGGTCCAGGGTTGGCAGACTTGACAACTGTAGGGCTTACATCACAGCGAAGGGAGAGGTCAAAATCAGAAAGCATTATGTGTCCATCCTCCCGAACAAGGACGTTCTCCGGCTTCAGATCACGGTATATAATCCCAAGCATATGCAGGTACTCCAGTGCGAGGAGAACTTCGGCTACATAGAACCTTGAAGAAATGACTATGAGCATATTTATAGTATGACCTGAGGTGTTGGTTTATATGTAACAGTAAAAATATACTACAATACAAGCTCAAAGTAAGGTATACATTCAGAGGCGAATGCCAGGATAATTAAATAGTATGATCAAGCTACTACACTGGACAGCACTAACAGAAAAGGAGAAAATGGAAGCAGCAAAGAAAAATAATCAATATAGGACTAGTAAACTTCAAAAGAAGATTAATATTTGCAATATATATGAGTACTGTAATTTTAAGAGTTGAAACATACTTGGCTGCTTGCTCTGAAAAGTATTTTCCAGGCTGCCTTTGTCGAAGGGTGTGCAGGTCCCCTCCTGGACAGAACTCCATCACCAAACATGAGAATTTATCTGTCTCAAAGTGGGTATATAGTGTCGGAAGAAACGGATGGTCCAGAGATTGCAGTATCTCCCGCTCCGTCTGCGCTCGAAGAAGCTTCTTCCGGCTCGCCAATGACCCTTTGTCCATGACTTTCATGGCAAAGTAACTCTTCGTACCATTCAGTTCAGAGAGGTACACGCTGCCAATATCACCACAGCCCAGCTTCTTAAGCAGCCTAAAGTGGCTCAAACCCAAAATGCCATCCCTCGACCTTATCACTCGGATGGCTTCCCACCTAGAATCACTCCCCTTGTGCGGCTTCGTCGTGCTGCTGCTCATGCTGCTGCACGAGCTCTCATCGCTGATGTTGCTGCTCGCGCTTGGGCGGCACATGCTGCTCTTTCCAGTCTCTGGAAAATCAGCCCGGTCGCTGATCTTAGCACTGCCGCTAGTCTTCCTCAGGCTGTTCGCCCCATCGCTGGCCTTGGCAGAAACAAAGCTCTCACTCATGCTGCTCTTCTGCGACGTATTCTTCTCCTGATTACCACCACTGCAGTCCAAGCTCTTGATATCCTTCAGTTCCCCGGAATCGCCCTGCGGAGTTGGCGGCTCATCCAAGACACCGCAGTCTGAGCAAACACTGGAAGGACCCTTGTCCAGCATCGACGCGGAAGACTCTTGCCGCCGATGGGAGGGCTTTTGCTCCTCCAGGACATTCTTAGAAGTAGCAAGCTCCGGCGCTCCATCCATTGCTTTCATGTCCTCCTTTGCAGGAGCTGGATCCGCTGCATGATCAGCCGCTGGTTTAGTAGCCTGGTGCCCAGGCACGTTGTGCTTGGCAACCTCCACGGACATGGTTGTCTGGTCACAGGGAGTTCCAGCAGTGCAGATCAATCAGACAAGTGAAGATCCAATTTTCACTTCGCTTCATCCAAAATCTAACAAGACTGCTCACTTGTCAATTGAGTTCCCAGGCATCTACAGAAACAATGAAGACCAAAGAACAGTATATTAGTAAACTGAAATTAAAATTACTGATAAGAGCCGTCTAAAAAGCAGAGTTGGTGACAGAGAACTGGTAGCTGTACTGTACAGGAATTGAACAGCGGACAGGAACACATTTTCAAACACCAAAAAATTGATGGGAGAGGCTAGCAGCCCACCCACCGGGTGAGAACTGGGAAACCTAAAGCATTCACAGAAACGCTCAAATAACAAGCTGCTGCAGCTGCACACAAGATTTGCAGGCAGGGAGCAGGGAGACAGGCGCAAGCGAGCAGCCGCACCTAGAGGAAGCCCGAACCACTGCACAGATCCAGCACCCGGTCCATTGCATCAGCGAAGAAGCAGCAGCAAAGGGCACCCGGCACAGCACTATGAACAAGGCCCCAAAAGATCAGAGAGAGGCGCCAGCGTTTGGCAGGAAAGGAGACGGGGGTGGGGGACGAATGTGGGCGTGGCTCCACGAGGGCCAGGCCGGAACAGGAGATTAATAAGATTAGCAAGAAAAGCGCTGGCTGGCTGCAACCTGGACCGGAACAGTTGGCGGAATCACGAACGCCTCCCCCCCGCTTTCTCCCCTACCCTTGGAAAGGAAAGGAGGTGGATCACACCGGAATCACAGGAGGCGGTAGGCACTTAGGCAGGCAGGCTACGAGCAGCAAGCACGTCGACATCGGACATCTGCTAGGCGCTGAACGTGGAGAGGACAGCGGAGGGAGGCCATTAAATGCGTCAAGAAAGAAAAGGGGAACAGAGCAGATGAAGAAATAGACGGGCGGCGGCGGCGGCGGCGGCATTGCATCGGCAGATGAAGAAACAAGAAACGCGAGAAAGAGGGAAGCGGTGGGGGAAGGAGGGAGGGACGGACGGACGGACGGCACCCACCCCACCCCCAATCAGTCAAATCAGTCAGGGACGCAAGAAGCAACCATAGCCAAGCCGGGATGGGAAGGAAGGAAGGAAGGGGTAGCGAGCGTACCTCTGCTAGGCGGCCATGGCGGCGGAACGGAATGCGGTCCTGCCCGGCGGCCGGCCTGCCTGCCTCTTCGTCCGCTGATGCGCGAGCGACTCCTATACAGGATTCGGCTGCAGAGTGGTGGTGGTGGTCATGCTGGGGATGGCGAAAGGCAATAATAAAGTGGGGGCGGCATGCTCCGCCTGCCGGTGCGCGGTGTGGGGGCTTGGGGACTGGGGAGGCTGCGGTCAGTCAGAGAGGCAAGGTTGTGCAAAGACGAGAAGGGTCAAAGCTAGGGCTTGTTGGGCCTTGGGGTGCCCCTATATACAAGTGGCGTCGAATCGATCTGGGCGTGCTCTGCTGACCCACTGTCAGAGACCAGAGAGTACTTGGTGGTGCTTTGTTGTTCTTTTCTCTCTGCTGCCCTTTCTTTTTTCCTTTTTTTTTTACTCACATGTCACATGTTCACTCACTCACCCTCCTCGAGGCCTGGGCTGGGCAGCCGTCCCAGTTTTCAGTTTTGACCCACCCAACCCAGGGTCACTTTTGGGTGCAGACCCCCAGGTGATTACTGTATTATCCAACAGTAATTACTGCTCCCGTAGTTACTGAGCTACTGCTACAGTGGTGCTCTCAAAAAAAGGTAACAATAGGTAGGAGTATTCCTACTCTTTAGCAATGGCAGGGTTTTGGATTTGTGAAAACGATGAAGCTAGAAAAAAAACAGGTTTTTATGGTTTCAGTTTCTAGTAAAAACTGGATCTGGCTTCATCGTTTTTTTCTTCAAAAGTCGTTTCTGCGTGCGTATGTTTAGCAAGGCATTTCATTAAGCCGATAAAGAAGCCTCAACAAAGAAAAAAAACCGGCAAAACAAATGGCGGAGATACAACTCCCTCGATCCCAGAAAGAATGAAAATCTGGTTGGTTTCTCAAAATTCTAACAATCTCAAAATTGACTAGGTTTATGTGCATGGTAGTAGTATCAACAACTGTAGTATCTTTCAATAAGTAATGTAAACTAGATTCCGTATACTTATTGCACATAAAAAATACTAATACTCTCTATATAACTGATGAAACCTAGAAATATTTAGCTTTTCATTTAGGGAATGTATTTTTTTTAGCGGTGAGTGAGTAGTGTTTCTTGTCAGCAGGTGTGTACTACCTCCGTTAAGAAAAGAATGCAACTACGTGTTGCGTGCCAGCAAAAGTAGTTCACGTTTGACTAAGTTTCTAGCAAATACTATTCACATTTACGGCTCCAAAATAATTTATTATAAAAATACATTTCGTAATTAATCTAATGATATTTATTTGATATCATAAATATTGATACTTTTTTATCTATAATTGATCGAACTTAAGATACAAAATCATGATACTGTGCTAGAATTACATTCTTTCTTGAACGGAGGGAGTACCGTGCTTCAGTCAGCTAGTAAACGGCTCGACATGGAGTATTATTTCCTGACAGGATACCAGGTCGTACAAGGTCTGTATTCAATCTAGTGTACTACCTCCGTCCAAGAAAAGATGCAATTATGGGATGCGTGCCAGTCAAACTGACTCAAGTTTGACCAAGTTTATAGTAAATAGTATTAACATTTATGTCTTCAAATAAATTTATTAAAAAACTAGATTCAAAGATCTTTCCAATGATACCAATTATGTATCATAAATATTAATATTTTTTAATATAAATTTGATCAAAGTTCAAACTGTTTGACTTCTCGAAAAGCGAGAATTGCATGTTTTTGTGGACGGAGGGAGTACATTTCTACGAGTAGTAATAAATAAATAGTCAACGTTTTTATTGCTCCAGTGAGCCGTAAACATGCCAAGATGGCAAAGATGTTCGTCTGGACTGGAGGGCAGATTGGGAACGCAGGTTTTGGTGGCTCCCAAGCCCATAGGAAATGGCGGCAGGGAACAGCGTCCACAGCCTTGAATCACTCGCTGTCCCCTCCTCGCCCGTGCCCCGCCCCGCCCCGCCCCGCCCCGCACCTTATTTTCGCCCTCTCTTCTCGCTCTCCTCTGAGAGGATGGAGAGCACAGTACAGTACACCTGTAGCACAACACTGTAGTAATGGAGCCGCCGCTAATAAACAATGGTAATTTGCACGCTAACCTCGAGGCACAAAGCACCGCCCATGCCTCGGGAATTCGTGCCCGCCTGGCCCTTACCATCATCTTTTATTTTTGAAAAATATTTTTATATTATATTATAAAAAAAAAAGAGACATAACCATTGGGCATGTCCAAGAGCTCTGTAGTAGTACTCCTACTACTGGCCAGTAGCGAGGGCTTCTTTTTAATTTTATTTTTGCGAGACGATAATATGGAGGTCGCCTTCACCGAACAGAAGCGTATTTGTGTCCAGGCGCCTACACGCCTGCCTGCTGCGAGAGTGACGCGGCCATTAATCCTGCTGCAACCTCTCTGACGTGGATCTGGATCGCGTATTCAGACCTGACTCAGCACCATCCACATATTTACGGGCTTTTTCGCCAGCCTCTCAAGTCATTCATCAATTATAATTAATTAATTAAATTATGGACAGCATTACTAATAGCCCTGCTGCTACCAGTAGCAGCATCCCACATGTCAGAGGTCCGTCCGTATCTACAGACATACGGACAGGCGCGTGTACATCGATCAAGCTCCGATAACAGTTTATTTCGGGCGACATCCAGATCCACGCGGGGCCGGGAACGCAGGATCTCTGCAGCCTGACAGACATGTTGCCTCCCTCTCCGGCGAGCAGCCACGGGGCGTGCCCGTCCTGCCCCCGTCGCACTCCAACGAAGACTCCTATTCAGGCCGGGGGCCGGGCGTCTACTACTACTTCTAATCGCGAACAGTGCCGCCATTTGTGTGGCTCGCAGCGTGCCAAGACTGCAAGACATGACCATCTATCGCCAACAGTGCCGCCATGCAGACGGTAGCGGCGACTCACACGACACGAGCCCGGTGGCGCAGGGATTTTCCAGCCAAGTTTTTGCAAGGGCCGACGCACCGCACAGGAGGACATGACATGGACACGAGGTCGGCAGGCAGCAGGCAAGGGCGAGAGCACGCTCGCAACAGTGACATTCTTCCCTAACGTACACTACTGGTACAACAGTAGAGCATGCAACCTCCGCGCCAAACCTACACGCTTCGGCAATCTCTTCTCTTCTGCCTACCAGCCTACCAAATATATCATCAGCATAAATTTCCCGCCCAGCCAGCGAGTCTACTCCACGTGGTCCAGCGGCAAGGGCAACAACTAGCACAGCTTGCATGCTCTGATCGAGCATTCAAACCCAGAAACGCTTGTACTCCCTCCGTCCCTAAATATCTATCGTTATTGGTGTACGTGCCACAAATTTAACTCGATTTATAGAAAATATGTGCAACATTTGTATCTTTAAATAAATTTATTAAAAAATTAGTTTAAAGATCTTTCCAACGATACTAATATTAATATTTTTTTAACATATATTTAGTTAAAGTTGTTTCTTGAAAAGAAAAACGACAGATATTTAGGGACGGAGGAGGGAGTAGGCAGCCATGTACAAGTCCAAGGGCTGATTATTGTATATTAGTAGTTCACAAGTGACAGTGAGAGACGATATAAGTGCCGTGCCGGCGTAAACAAATGAAGGTCTCTAATAAGCTTCGGCTGCCACCAGAACAAAAGCCTAGCTAGGTTCAGTTTGGAGCCATGAGCCCCGGCACATGGAGCCCCTCAATGGGCCCCAAGGGCATCTGAGGGAGATGCCCTACAAGTACTTGTTCTAATCCAGAAGCCACATGCCCCGCCAGCGGCCACGCTGGACCTGGATTTTCCCTACAAACACACCATCGATTAATCAGTGATGATGATACAACAGGATCCTAGATACCAATGTGTCCACTAAACTAGCTGTACGTCCAACTGATCTTTGACCATCAGGCCGGATCCAAATCCCATGCATGGACCAACCAACAAGGTAGTGCTTTGCTATCAGTATCATCATGCCAGTGTTTGTGCAGGCATGAACCGTAACAGTGCTGAAATGAGCAGAGGCAGAGTGCAACTCGATCATCAATCAGAGTATAAATACGGTACCGTACCGTGAAACACGGATTGGGACGGGAGCTGGGCCTGGTTTAGATCCCAACTCGGGGGTGGCCGAATTTGCACAGTGCCACCCCGAGCACTGTAGCACTTTTGTTTTTTAGTGGTAATAATTGTCCAAATTTTGATTAATTAGACTCAAAATGTTCGTCTCGTAAAGTACAACAAAACTGTGCAATTAGTTTTTGATTTCATCTACATTTAGTACTCCATATATGTGCCGACATTTTGATGTGATGGAAAATCTTCTTTTTGCATAGTAGAATTTGGAGGTGAATTCTAGAATCTATGCAAGGCCCTGATGGAGGCTCGACACCCCCCTGTTGTCCCTGCGCAAAAGAAAATGCTGCCAAGAGACAGAAACAGAACCGCCAGCCTTTTATTTTTATCATCAGTCACCTGCAAAAGGGAAAGGGAAAGGGAAAGGGAAAGGGTTTAGCCCAAAGGGCCTCTGGGAAAAGCACACGCGATGACACCAGCGCTACATTCAGATTCAACATCATATGCCATAGAAGATGCAGTGCAGGAAGACAAAAAAAATAGTGTGACATTACAATCTCTGCACTGCAAGAAACTAACTCTGCAGACATCAGTTTATCACCACACTCATCAACACAGACCACAGAGGGGGTCAAGGGTTGCAATCTTACAAATGCTGATCTAAACAGCAATTAGGCCAATGGAAACAGCAACAAGATATGTATAGTTGGGAATGGTCCTAAAAGGATATAGTGTTTACGTGGCACTCTGCCAGCCGTTTTGTTGTTTGGGTATCAAGATACATATCACATGTGTTGACAGGGTTGCAAGATGGCCTGCCTACTTTCGGGCATCAAAGCACACAACAGCTTCATATGCCCGGTACAAAAAGATTTTTTTTAATGTAATGCCCGTTACAAAAAGAGAGTTTGGTTTAGGTCAATCCTGGGCTCAATAACAGGCAGAAGTCAGAACCTTGGCTCATTTGGTTACTGCTATTGAGTAAAAATGCAATGTTGGTCTGGCTCAAATTTCTTTATTAAAAAAACTACAAAGTTTCCCCTAGGTGCCCAAACACATTAGGCACTTAGCTTTTTTTTCTCAGCAAAAACAAATTTTGGTCACTAGCTGTAAAAATGAGTAAAAGCAAGGCCAGTTATGCTGCACTAATACTGGCTAAAATCTAACAGCATACCCTGATACTAAAATTTTAGACATGCTATACTTGCACCTAGGGGTATTGCATCACAGAAGCTTGTTATTCTACATAACCAAAGTCATACAATATACTACAGTAATTCCGTACGCTTAAGATCAGCATCCGTGAAACACAGTAGATGTTTTCAATGCGCTACTCCTACAGTAGAGCATACTGAAGACAATTAGTAGCGAGAGAGGGAGAGAGGAGATTTGCCTGTACATTTTGTTGCAGAAGAAAGAATTCCGTGAAGCAGGAGAACGAGCATTATTATTTTTACATACTTCAATAGTTGTTAATGGCCAGCTAATAGATTGGTCGATGAGGATTGCCACGCGTAAGAACAGCACCAAAAGGAGGGCTGCAACTTCAGTCACAGCAATAACTAAAAATAGCGTTAGTCCTAATAGTTTGGTACATTGGAGCTCACCATCAGATAAGATGGCAGAACACTTATGAGCAAAAACTTCTCTGGAGTCTAAAGCCAGATTGGATACCAAGATTTTATCTAAGTTTTCTTCCCTAAAAATAAGTACAAACAAAATACAGTTAGCAGGATAAATATGAATTTTGCGCTGGAACATAGAGTAGCACAAGGATCCCTAGTTTCTATATTAGCAAGGCAGGACATTGCAAGAGCCCAAGGAGGCACAGGCGGCCGTAATCAATGGAGTTTAGGAGTTGGTTGAGATATTAGAGTTATGGTTGAGAGATTAGAGTTAATGATGATGGGGAGAGAAACGAGGAGCTGGAGGTTGGGCGCCTCTACTTATACCCTGTAACTAATTTATGATAAGGCAAGCAAGAACAAACCTATTCCTAATCTCTCTATTCTCTCTTAATCTCATCCCCTTCACCATAGGGCGTACAACCGTACAGGGGAGAAACCCCACGCCATTATCAACCCAAGCTACGAGCTTCGTAGTTGAGGGCCAGCTACCTTGAGCACCAACGCCCTTGACATTCTACAAGAAATGACTTTTCCATGTCTGCTTCAAAAGAGGAGCAACTTCAACTAGAGCACCGCTGTCCTATAACAAGTTTGATAGTGTGCCCAGTGTATTATCTAATGTACTTTACTTATTTTGGAAACAGAATTGGTCATTGGTAGCTATAACTTATTGGTATAGTGTACTTACTGAGCCCATGATGGAATCAACTTATGTCTACGCCTTATTTCCCTTTGATGCTCCAACAACAACAACAACACATAAAGGGACATAAAGGGCATAAGACAAAAGGAGGTTACGGTTCAGGCACGTTGATTGCCAATCTCCAAGCACTCCTGTCCATAGCTAAATCCTTGGAGATATTCCACTTCTTAAGATCTCTCTTAACGGACTCGTCCCAAGTTAGTTTAGGCCAACCTCTACCGTTCTTTACATTATCGGCCCGCTTTAGAACTTCACTACGCACCGGCGCCTCAGGAGGCCTCCGTTGGACATGTCCAAACCATCTCAACCGATGTTGAATCAATTTCTCATCAATTGGTGCCACCCTAACCATATCCCGAATATCGTCGTTCCGGACTCTATCCCTCCTTGTGTGCCCACAACACCAACGCAACACACGCATCTCTGCTACACTCAATTGCTGGACATGTCGCCTTTTTGTAGGCCAACACTCAGCACCGTATAACATCACCGGACGAATCGCCGTCCTATAGAACTTACCTTTCAGCTTCTGAGGCACCCTTTTGTCACAGAGGACGTCAGAAGCTTGACGCCATTTCAACCAGCCAGCTGAAATTCTATGCCTAACATCTTCATCAATGTCTCCATCCTTTTGTAGCATCGACCCTAAATACCGAAAAGTATCCTTCTTGGCCACCACTTGCCCACCGAGGCTCACATCTCCCTCCTCATGCCTAGTCGCGCTGAAATCGCACCTCATGTACTCGGTCTTAGTCCTACTAAGTCCGAACCCTTTCGACTCTAACGTGTGCCTCCATAGTTCTAACTTCCTATTAACCACTACCCTACTGTCGTCAACTAGCACCACATCATCAGCAAAGAGCATACACCAAGTGTACGTGTTCCTTCGTACTCCGACTTGAAACAGTGTATTTCAGCTGAGTTTTTTTCTCGAATACGCAAAAATTTTACACGTCTTTGTATTAAGATCGAGAAATATTAAAGTTTCAACAACGCGTCACGGATATGACACCCAGGAGGCTAGTGTTATACAATCGGCTCTTTCTACCCTAGCAGAAAAAGATCACAGACTATTACTCGCTAATCATGCTAACTCGCCAGCACCTGTGGTCAGACACACTTGCTTGTGCGGCGTCTAACCCGCTCTCCTTGTGAGTCAAAGAAGAGCTATCGCATTGCCTCAGCGTACGAGGAGTTAAGCTGGTCAGCAAGATTCTTGGCTGTCGTGGTCATCTGTCCATGGAGCAGCCTCGCTGAGCTTTTGTTTGAATGAACGTCGTGTTGATAGCTTTAGGCAACCGCGGACGTGCATTTGGTTCAATGGTAAAGATGGTAAGAAGTGTCATCGTTGCTAATCCAAACCTTTTTCTCAATTCTTTCTAAGGCGCTCAAATGAGTAAGCAGTGTCGTAGGACCATAAAGATGAGCATACATGCATGCGTAGGTAATTGTCTACGAGTAGCACGTATATTTCGGATGGCCCTGCTTAAACGGTCAGGCTGCCCGGACTTCGGGGCTTAGGCTCGCGTCAGGACGCCACCTCATGCCCCGCGCCTGCTCCGTTTCGCACGTCCCACCCAGAGGCGGAACCAACGATTTTGATTAAGAAAGGCTGAACAAATATGATCGTATTCTTTAGTGTGATAAAATATACATAATTATATGTTTCAACAAATTTTCAAAAAAATCTACACTATTTCTAACCAAAATCATCATATTTTAATAAAAAATAGGTGAAATTAATATTTTTTACTAGCCCCTGGTTCCGCCTCTGGTCCCACCCGTTCGGATTCTGCGCCTTTCGAACGACTCGTCCCACCTACGCCGCTCATCCCCACGCAGGCCACATCACCCGAACATCGCTAGCATTGAGAAGAGGAGGAGACACCGAGGTGAGGCAGCAAAAGGCAAGGAGGGAGATGCAGTACCTAATCTACTTAACATCCAAATAAAACACTTCCAACGTATATCTGAAACACTCGTAAAAACACCTAAAACGCATGAAAAGCCATTACAATATATATGCAATATTCAGATAATACACATGCAACATATGTGTGAAACACGTACAACATTTTAGATAAACACACGTGCAACATACGTCTGTAAATAAACTAAAAAATTAGAAACAAAAGCTTACAACATACATGTACAACCATTGCAACATATTCAACATCCTCATCTAGTTTTGTAACATCCACGTCAAACACTTGCAACAACCAGATAAAAAAACATCTAAAACATTTCAAACATATTCTTGTAACGCGCAATGTCACCTTACTGCTCGGATGAATCACGGAGCTCGACGACGCTGCGGTGCAGGAACTCGCCGGCGCGCCTCTGGGCAAGGACCTGTTCGGCGGCCTGGGTGAGCACCTGGCCGAGGCGCACGAGCACCCCTGGGCGAACACCTGCTTCGCGGTTTGGGCCAGCGCACCCTAAGTGTGGCGGAGTATGGGCTTGGCGCGATGGGGGACGAAGGCGCCGCGGGGGATGGCGACGGTGGCACGCGCAGAGTGACCTGCCAGGGTCGGTGGCCGAGCGTGTCATGTCTGGCTAGGCGCGGCTAAGCGCAAGAGCACGACAGTCGAGCGGATAAGAACAAGTGAGCGGATAGAAATGAATACATGGACGAACTGATTTTTTTTAATTCAGAAACGGAGGAGCGGGGTCTTAAGGCTGGCGTCCCAGGGCGCACCAACGACGTCGGCCGCCGGCTTCTTAGCATTAGCGCTGTTTAAAGCGTGATTTTCTAAAATGCAGACATGCAGTGTACAGTAGTACAGATACCCGTACTAGTGGGCCTATATAACATTTAAAAGGGATCCCCATTTAAAATGGGGGCCAGACTGCAATTAAGCAGCTGAGGGTGGTTGGGCCGAGAAGAATTTGTCAATAGGTCCAGTTCTGCACTCGGCGCCAAAGCAAAAATTTAGCGTGGCGTCCGAAACTCCTGCCCAGATTTTCTGCCTTCGACTTTCTGAGGACTTGGCGCCCAAGCAGTTCAAAAGATTGAAATTCAAGCAACCATCCAAGACGCTCAATTTTGTTGAAGGCCAAAGTAGACCCAAATCCTTCAGAACGGCTCGCATTTTGCTGGAAATCCGCCAAACCTCATCTTCACCCAACAAAGCAACCTCAAGTTCAGAAACTGGAAATTAAAACCAAACAGAATGCAGAGAACTTTGCATTCAGAGATGCTGAGTTCAGTAGAGAAATTGAAAGCGAAGCTGTCAATATGATTGAACCTGAAGCGAAGTGGGTGCGTAACTTTGAAGGCTACCGTGAACCAATCACTCACAACATCAAGTTTTGAAGGCTACACTGAACAACTGGGCGTTCTGCTCTACCAAATCTCATCTCCCAGCAAGGAAATTTCCAAGACGCAGGAAATGATAACTGAACACAAAATTTCCAAGACAGCGCCAAATACAAGTTCAGAACGAAAGCAAAATTCAGTTAAATACCAGGGTACATTTCCCATATATTTGCAATCAGAAATTGCAAAGATCAACAGCCACAGTACCACAACAGGTTACTTCTTACATAAATCTGACGACTACAGATGAACAAAGAGCAGACGCAGGGGCAACTACCGCCGCTGCAACACACGACCACACTACTACTTCATGAACGGAACTGAGGCAGGTCCCATCGCTCGCCTAGGAGCTGGTGAACTTGGTGACGGCCTTGGTGCCCTCGGAGACGGCGTGCTTGGCGAGCTCGCCGGGGAGGACGAGGCGGACGGATGTCTGGATCTCGCGGGACGTGATGGTGGGCTTCTTGTTGTAGCGCGCCAGCTTGGCCGCCTCCGCCGCCAGCTTCTCGAAGATGTCGTTGATGAAGGAGTTCATGATGGACATGGCCTTGGACGAGATGCCGATGTCCGGGTGCACCTGCTTCAGCACCTTGAAGATGTAGATCTTGTACGTCTCCACCGACTTCTTCGCCTTCTTCTTGCCCTTCTTCTCGCCGCCTTCCTTGCCGGCGGACTTGCCCGCCGGAAGCCGCTTCTCGGCCTTGGGCTTCTTCCCCGCCGGGGCCTTCTCCGCCTTCTCCGTCGCCGGCTCCTCCTCCGCCGGCTTCTTCGCCGCGGGCTTCTTCTCGGCCTTGGGCGCCATCGGGATCGGGCTGGCTTGGGTTCTCGACGAGGTCCCTCGGGGAGGCGGTGGGTGCTTGGGGATTTGGGGGGCTTGTTGGTCGGTGAGGAAGAAGTCTGCTGGAGGCGCGGCTTTATAGGGGGTGGGAGGTGGGACGCGATTGGTGTGGGGATGCTAGCCGCGGATCGCTGACGTGGAGGGGTGCGATGGGGTTCGGCCGTTCCGGTGGACGGATGGGATGCGGATTGACGCGGATCGCGGGCGGGGAAGGGAGGAGAGAGCGGCTCGGATCGGTGACGTGGAGGGTGAGGGCCCAGACGTCGGTGGGAGGCGGTGAATTGTGCACCTAGCGGGAGTTTTGATTTGTCTGTTTTTTCTTTTGGCGCCAATGATTGTGGGCTCCGGTTGTCAGTACGTGTGTGTATATATATACGAGTACCAAATGCGAAAAAAATGGGAGGGCTCCACCGGCGTGCCGGCGTGGCTTCGGAATTCGGAGGACTGGCAGGCTTCGTCCAGTTTGTTCGAGGGCGTGTTTAGTCGGTGAAAAGTGAGTGAAAAGTTACTGTAGTATTTTTTATTGTTATTTAGCAAAATTTGTCTAACCATTGACTAACTAGGCTTAAAAGATTCGTCTCGACATTTACAGACAAACTATGCAATTAGTTATCTTTTTTACCTACATTTAATGCTCCATGTATGCGTCTAAAGATTCGATGTGATGGGTGGAAGAGGAAATATTTTGGTTTGTATGGGAATGAACACACCCCGAATTATTTTGTAAAGAAAAAATATAATAGTTCTCCCTGCATTTTTTTTAGAATTGCAAATATGTGGAGATAATTAATTCAAACAGAAAATTAAACATAGTACACATGCACTAAAAATAAGCTAATTAGTTTGTCATATACGTTATATATTTGAAAATGAGAAAATATAATGTTCGCATGCAACCCATATATTTCTCGTGGCATTGTGACGCCCACGAACCCTCCCCAAAATGCCCACCAAAACCATAAAAGAGGGCCTCTGTTTACCAAAATTGAGTACTAACTCTGAATCCAAAATATCCTCTAAATATGTGCCTAAATCTGAGCCATCCTCACAAAAACCGCATGTAGAACAAACAGGAGCAGATGAACAAATAAGAACCAAAAACCAACACCCAAACTTTAAGGTGGCAGCAAAGTCCGGAACCTCAAGATCTTTCTTTAGAAGTTTTGAATGTCTGGACTTCCGGGCAAGTTCAGAACTTATTAGCATAGATCCAGAATTGTTTCTCGACCTTTTGAGTTGAAATTTTGCATGCGACTTGTACACAAGGTACTTCCAACAATTAGTTAATCAATCCTTCAATTCCCACCATATATCATCAACACATCAAAGAACACATATGCCTCGTATGTCAACACAATAGTATGCGCTACCGTGAGCAAGTTTATCCAATCTTCAACAAACGGCATCAGCATAAAGCAAGATAGGAACCAATCAACTCATATGGTAAGAGGAATACTGAATCACAGGTAGACACAAGGTTTTGCTTGGGAACCGCTTGTGGGGAAAAAACATATGCAATGACAAGCAAGCAATCCACTATAAATACGAAAATACAAGAGGTGCGAGCCAACAAGGTTGGGGAGGCTCTAAATCCCCACCAATTTCACTCTCTAATGGATAGATTTGGGAGATCAAAGTCTCAAACCTCAAATATTCCATATCCCTCTCTTAACCCCAAAAGGAGAAGAACAAGCACTACAAGAGAGAGAGAGAGAGGGAGGGAGCTCGGGATGCCCTTTTTGGGCCGGCTGGGACACTTTAGAAAATGTTCCCAAAGCTGTATATTGTCACAAATAAGTCCCTAGACGTCTAACCAAACACATAAGCAATATTTTGCATAAATGTAATTGCTCAAATAAGCCTCAAATGGTGTCAATAGGAGTTGCAGTATCACACAAACCAAGGCTTAGCAACCAACAAATCACATCGTATAAAATCAATATAAAAGGCATAATTGAGCCTTCTCTTTATATATACTATTAAAATAAAACATGGAATTAATTAACTGTGCGAAATGTAATCATGGTACAAATATTCCTAATCCTTTTCAAATACTCTCAACATACTATAGAAGTTAAACTAAATGTAATATAGAAACATTCATAATATTTCGTATTCTTACCTTAATATTTGGCCGGTCATAATTATGCTTTTTAGGTCATGCTACCTTCTGGTGTCGGATCAATGGGGAGGCCGTCACTTGATGGTGGTGTAGTTTTCAAGAAGGGGTTCTTGATGACCATTTCGACGAACTCAGGCCCCCCATCCGGCCATGACATGGGTGCTCCGGACCCTTTTGCAGCAGCCCCTTTAGCGTCTCCTTTGGGGACCTTGGCATACCCCTTGGTGGCTGCTTCCAGTGCCTTGGCGGACGCATCCCCCTTAGCGTCTTCTTTGTGGTCCTTGGCAGACCCTTTGGTGGCTACATCGGTTGCCTTGGTGGGTGCATCCCCCTTAGCATCTGCTTTGTGGTCCTTGGCAGACCCTTTGGTGGCGGCTTCAGGCGCCTTGGCGGGTGCATCCCCTTCTTTGGTTGCTTCGTCCTCCTTGGCTGTTGTGCTCGCCGGAGATTTGGTCGCATGGACGAATGGTGTCACCACAACGGCGACATAGACAGCTAGAATGAACAATGTGACAGCGAGGTTGTGCGCCATTGTCTATTGAAGTGTCTTTTGATAGCAAATCACTCAATGGTATGAGAGACGGGTGTGGTGTGTTTTTATTTAAATTTAGAGAAGAAGGTGATGCCTTGCTAACAAATAACACAAGTGTGTGTACAAAAGTTATGAAGGCGAGTAAGACTGCGAGAATGGTGGCACACCACAACTGACATAATTTCATTTGTGGTCATGCGCGCCGTGTGTCATGGCTAAGGTTATTTTTGGTGAATCCACACTTCACGCTCATGCAGTAATCTATTGGGGACGTAGTCTATAAGAAAGTTGGTTGGTTCTTCTAACCTCGTGTATGTACGCTAGAATGTTCATGCAAATGCATGCTGTGTCATTTAGCATAGCAGATATAAAAGTTAATACTCCCTCCGTATCGGATTTAGAAGTCGTTTTGAAAAAGGTTTGGGTCAAACATTGGGAATATAAATCATCAATAACTTTTAAGCTGTTGAGTTTGCAAATGTAAAAATTATATGAATAGATTTGTCTTGAAAAATACTTTCATAAAAGTATACATATATCACTTTTTCATAAATATTTTTTAAAAAACAAGATGTCAAAGTTGTGTTTTGGAGACCGTGTCGCTGTCCTAAACGACTTCTAAATCCGATACGGAGGGAGTACATGGAAACTGTTTGAGTGGCATCTATACTACGAATTTCATGCGTTACAAACAACCCAAGATATGGATGTGTTTTATGTGTGATGTCATATTTTGGCCAAGTACTAGCTAGTATTATCATTGGAATAGACATGTATGTTCCAACTTTTGATTTTGCATTTTGGCGCTTAAAGCAAAGCTGAAATGTCATGTCCAATTCTTGTGATCTTCTTTTCATAATACAAAATGCTTTTGGTGCCACTAAAATCTGCAGCATGGGCTGTAAGCAAGTGCTGTATGTGTTAATATACAATAAGGAATGATCCACCTGATAAATACATGATGTTGGATGCAACGAATTGGCATAAGGTGGAGATTAGCAAATAGCAAAGTACTACAAAAGTTTCAATAATAACAATGTATATGTTAATATGATTTTCACACTATGAAAATACTACACATGACTAGCTAGTCCATAGAGTTATAGGATAATCAAAAGTATAAAATTTAAACTAGAGAGAAATAATTGAGTAATGATCGAGCCACTAGGTGCTATAGAATCTACTAAGGTTTGTATTACTTTTTTTAAAAAAATGGAAAAGTTTCAGACTACTTGGGTTGGGTTATTATCACCGTGGGCGCACTTATGTCACAGACATTGCATATTCGCTTTGTATCAAATTGAAAAGTTCGATCGCATGTCTTTTAAAAAACAAAAAACGACTAGCAGGAGATCTGCCGGCTAGGATATAAAAGGTGCAATACATTCAGTCCATAAGATGGCAATTAGCATAGCTGAGGATTCACTTCAATTTCAATATCTGATATTGAGAGGCTTGATTTTTCTAAATAAAAACATCATTGTTTCAAACAAATTAAAACCCATATGCGAAAGTTGATCTTTGACTGTGAATCGGTTTAATGTGGCCCCGTTCCACACTCGAGGATGCAATAGATCCAAATTGAAGTTAAAGGAGTCTCTTCAGAGACATCCGATAAAAATTGAAGTTAAAGGATTTCAGCATTTTCCACTTCCAACTTTGGATCTAGAACCAAAATTTCAAGTCAGTTGTTCAAAGTTTCTAACGCCCATGTAAGATAGTGGCAACACTTATTTGTTTGTTTGCGTCTCTAAATTATAACCCACTTTTTAAAAAAGAATTCTAGCCTCATATCCTATTTAATGTCGTGGCGGCAGTTGGCCCTGCATATACAGCAGTGGCTATCTCGTATGATCGGCAGAAGTTTGGGCCTTGATGGTTCATCGGTTTGGTGACCAGCTTATGTCTGGGTAGTTTGTTGTTGTAGTGGCCAGTGGTGGTTTAGAATTGTAGCGGCTTGTGGTACGCGCATGCTATTGTTTACCGAACCGGTTGCTGAGTTAAAGTTGCTATATTGCAACTTTTTTCTCTATAGGTAACCTCCTCAGAATTACTTGTTTATATTTTCTTTTATACTAATAAAAGTAGGCATTGACAGTGCCGTTTTGTTTAAAAAGAAACAGCTATAATTCGATCCGAAGAACTCATGTCCCAGAAGAACTTGCAAACAAATTCCAACAAAGAGAACACCTTTAAATAGTTATATAGATTGATTAATTTCAGAAGCTGGTTATACACTTATACAAGTTGTTTAATTGCATAATGCCCGTTACATTATTATACAAGTTGCTTAATTTGCTTAATTTCAGAAATCCGATGTCGATATACAGCCAGGTACAGATTGATTATACATGGCATTGCTCATTCAAAAAACTGAGAAATGTTCGATGTCATCACCACAAAATTAAATGAAGGCGTAGCACGCATTATATTGAGGGGAAATAGGGATTTCCATTACTCGAAAGAAGCTGAATCATCAGCAAGTACAGACTTGATACATGAAGGGATGACAACCAAATTTGGTTCAGCGTCCAAAGAACAAAAACTACCAAGAGCAGCTAGCTCATGCGCCATTGGGTGACAGATATTACATACACGATGAACAAAATTAAAATAGGAGTGAGAGGAAACAAAAACAGAATAACAATTACGCAACCCGTGCGTTTGCCGCGCGCACCAAGCACATATCATCAGGGTGCATGCAGCACATTATTCAAGAGAATCAAAAGGGAAATAGTTTTGCCGGATCTGACAGATCACGCCAATTGCCAAGAACTCGATCGCCGTGGACGGAGAGCGAGATCTCTGCCGCGCCGGGCGGCTAGTCGGAGGAGCTGCTGCTGGAGGGTGCCTCCGACGACTCCGGGGACGAGGCGGAGTCAGGCCCAGGAGCGGGAGCGGGCGCGTCGGAGGACTCCATGGACCTGCCCTCGACGACGTCGACGCGGGCCGCGTCCGCGGACGGCGCCACCGCGACGGCGACCAGGAGGAGCACGACGAGGAACACGCAGGCACGGGCCATTGCGGCTTGGTGGCGGTGCGTCGGACAGAGAGTGGCTGCTTCTTATCGCTTGGCTTGCTGTGTGTTGCGATTGCGATGACGGTACGGGGCGGGGGCGCGGTGTTTATATACGAGACCGGCCGTGTGGCTATTTTTAGGGGAGGACGTTCCCTCCAGTTCCAGGCGCGCCAAGCGTTTGGTGGCATGTAGCTCCGCGCGTCGTGTGGTCGCGCACGACCCTCGCATGCCTCGGGCGGGGTCACGGATGACAGCCATCTGCCGCACGCCCAAACGGCCAACGGCCTAGTGTGAAGACACAGAGAAGCCGCACGCCGTAGAATGGCAAACGAGCGTCACGGTCCGGCATGGCACGGGCCACAAGTTGTCAGGCCAGTACAGCCGTATTACTACGTGTTGACGGTGTTGTGCCGTAGCCCGTATCTGCTCATGGCTCCGCCTTTGGTAGATACAACGCGTCTCTGCATGCCTCGTAACTGCCCATGGCATGATCAACGAAGGCACACAATAATGGCCTTTTCGGCTGGAATTATAAGCCGGCTGAAAACACTGTTGGCTGATTTTCTGTGAGAGAAAAATACTGTTCTAGCTGAAAAAACAAGCCGAATAAGACAGATTATAAGCCAGATGAACAGACAGCCTCAACAATTGAGTCAATATACTAGCTCGTGTACATCCACATCATCGGTACAGCCAACACATAAATTCATTCTTCCAACAGTTCACGTTCTCCAAAGAAGTGCACGTCTCACTTATCGAAAAGTCAAACTTTTCTAAAGTTTGGCCAAGTATATCTATTAAAAAACATTATAATAAATATCATTAGACTAGTTGTGTAATATACTTTCATAATAACTTTAAAGATATTAATATTATATTATTTTCTATGTACTTGGTTAAACTTAAAATAAGTTTGACTTCTCGTGAGATGTACACTTATTTTGGGACGCAGAGATTATTAAACCACGTTCGTCCTCAACCAAGGGAGTGCAACCAAGTCAGGTATTAATTAATGAGCTAGACCCATGTTTGCATCAGGGACGCGATTAAGCCTATCTCTTCGTTCATCGTTAGTGGTGGGTTTTCTCTCACGTTCTCTCTCCTCCATGGCAACAGAAATCGAACGGCAGCTAGCTCTAGGCTACTCAGTTGGAGGTGCCCCAAGGTCCCATTGAAAAGTTGATATCATGTCAGACCATTTAGACGGCTTGGGGCTCAAAACGATGGCCACAACTTAAAGTCACGGCTCCTTTTGCAAGCAACCTAACAACTTGCAAATCCACGACTTTGATCTAATACATGATGCATATGTCGACTCTGGGACTACCAGCCGACGTGGCGTTAGTCGTGCCAAGCCGGCTTGTAGGCCTGAGGAGACCATTATGCCACCATGGAAATGGGTTGAGAGGCCAAGGGGAAGGAGGGGAGTACGATGGCGAGGGAAGGTAGCGCGACAGTAGTTAGGAGAGGTGTGAGTCTGGACATGTGGATGTCGGTTGGGTAGGGCTAGGATTAGGATTTATATGGGTGAGAGAGTTTATATGAGGACAGGTCTTCCTTTACTGGAATTTTCGTTAATCACAATCATACCAGCACTATGGGCCAAGAGAGTGACTCAGACACGCTTCACACGTCGGGCAAGCACAATTCGCATCAAGGCGTGTCATGCCTTGACCATACCAAGGTTGCGACGAACAGCCCGCTAGCCCATAGGCCTCATTCAAACCATACTAATCCATCCGTTCCGAGAGTGCCATTTCCATTCTCACATGTCGAGAAGTCAAATATTTTTAACTTTGATTAAATATATATATAATATTAATACTTATTATGCGTAACTAGTATCATTAGATAAATCGTTGAATATATTTTTATACTAAACCTATTTAAAGATATAAAATGTTGCTAATATTTTTTACAACCTAGTTAAACTTAAAAAAGTTAACTAACACAAATATCGTAGTGGCACTTTTTTGGAACTATGTAGTAGTGTGGAAGCTTGTACTAGCGTGTCATTTTTGTTGATTTATGTTTTTTTCTTTGTTATTGCTCTATATTTCCTTAGAGGTTGCTGGCCCTCAAGGAAACTAATTTCCTGGACGGTTAGGATTATTTTCTTGAAGGTTGCTGGCCCTTAAGAAAACTAATTTACTTGACGGTTGCAACATTTTCTTGTCCTTTTGGCGCATTAAATATGATCCTATTTTTCTTGCCGGTGCCTCCAAGGAAATCATCTTTTGGTGCCAAAACCGTCAACGATGCCAATTTCTCTTATCTTCTATACTCGACGGAGTTTGCTTGACGATTTATGGCCAAGGAATATTTCCTTGGTGGTTTAGGTATTTTCCTTGGTGATTTTGGACACTCAAGATAATTTAGAATTGTGGCAGTGATTATTATATATACATACATAATGCGTGGAGTTGCTCATTCGAAAACTGAAAGACGAAAACAAAATTTGAAGTCATCACCACAGAATTAAAGGGCGTAGCACGCACTATATTGGGTGACGTATGTTACATATACATGAACAAAAAGTGACACAGAAAAGATAAAAAAAAAAACAATTAGGCAAGCACATTCCATGCGTTTGCCGCGAGCACCCATGCACGTATCATCAGGGTGCAGCACATTATTCCAGAGAATCAAGAGGGAAATAAATAGTTTTGCCGGGTCGGATATGATAGATCATCGGAGCGAGATTTCTGCCGGGCGGCTAGTCGGAAGAGCTGCTGCTGGAGGGTGCCTCCGACGAGTCCGGCGACGAGGCGGCGTCGGGCCCGGGAGCGGGAGCGGGCGCGTCGGCTTCCGGTGCATCGGCGGACTTCGTCTTCATGGACCTGCCCTCGACGACGTCGACGCGCGCCGCGGCCGCGAACGGCGCCACTGCGACGGCGGCCAGGAGGAGCACGACGAGGAACACGCAGGCGCGGGCCATTGCGACGCTGCTGCTGCCTTTGCCTTAGCGGTGCAGTGGTTGCTTTATTGCTATGTGTTGCGATTGCGATGACGGTACGGGGCAGGGCGCGGATTGTTTTATATACGAAGACCGTGTGGCTATTTTTAGGGGAGGACGTTTCCCTTCAGGCGAGCCAAGCTCCTTGTGTCGCGTCTCGCGTGGTCGCGCATGACCCTCGCACGACTCGGACGGCCGGGGTCACGCATGCAGGAGTCTCGGCCATCCGCCACACGCCCAAACGGGCTAGTGCGAAGAAACAGAGAAGCCACACGCTGTAGCCAGTGGTTATAGGGCCAGCGGCGAAAGTAGCAACTTTGATTAAGGAGGAACGGGCAAACATAATGACACTCGTATGTGTGATAAATATATACGTAAGTGTATATATATCGACATATTTTCCTATGCTTCTACATTGTTATTTAGTGTTCATAACAAAAAAAATCATGATATTATAATAAAATATGAGACCAAACATGCTTTGTATTGTAATATTAATAAGGGTATTAAAAAACTTTTATTTTTTTTTGGGGTGGGGGTGGGGGGCACAGCCCCTACTGCCCCCCCTAGTTCCGGCACTGTGGATGGCCAAATGAGCGTCACCGAGTATGGCACGCGCTCGATGAGGCACAACCCTACGAGTAGTCAGGTCAGTAGTCTTATTAGTTATTACTAATCGTGCCGTGCAACGTCTGCAGTCTGGCTACGGGCTGACACAGCCAACAGAGCCACACAGTAATGTACTCCCTCCACCCAAAAAATACAATTATAGAAAACATGTCAATCAAATTAGCTCAACTTTGATTAAGTTTTATTAGTAAATTATATTAACATTTATGTCTCAAAAATAAATTTATTATAGAAATCTATTCTATAACTAATTTAATGATACTTATTTTGTCTATGAGTGTTAATACTTTTTCATATAATTTTAGTGAAAGTTGAAACGGTTTGATTTCTTGAAATGTGAGAATTGTATTCTTTTGTGGACAGAGGAAATAGAACTCGTTGAAAAGTTGATATTCACGTAGACGACTAAGGCGCGAGGTTATTAAATTCTCGATGTAGACCAATACGTCTATTCTATTTAACAGAAATGTTGCTTTTCAATCCTCTCTCTATATATCATGGGAGATTCTCTTGGTTCCGATGAAAGTGCATGACTCGGCTGGCTACAAGCCTACAACATGGACTCAAGCGGTGGCTTGTGCTTTATGCGTGGTAAATCTAGCAACCCGCAAGGCCACTAGCAGAGCTGAGCTGGATGCATTGCGTGGATGTGGACCCTAGTACTACTAGTCATAGCATTGGACGTGGCCTTAGTCGCATCGAACCATCCTATAGGCCCAGTGAAACATCCCCTTGTCACGGAGATGAAGCAGGAGGCTAAGGAAATAGGGGGGATGTTAGTACATTGAGCCCCAAGTCCAATTAGGATGGGATGTTTTGAGCCTGCCAAGAAAGAGGCTCAAGCCGAACAAGGTGCTTCGACTGCTTGGAAAGTTAGATATCGACTAGATAGTCTTAGAAGCCAAGTAAATCGTGCTGATCTAGTCACCTTGTAACAAACTAGCAAACCGTAGATCATGCTATTTGGCATTCCATCTGTAACCGTACCCCGAACTCTATAAGAAGTGTGGTGGTCTGGAGGAGCAACGGTGGGGCATGGTGGAGTGGCAGAGGCGGCGCAACAAGGCTCCGATGAACAGAGGCGGGCCATGGTGAAGCAGACAGCTCCTGATGTCGAATTGTAACTCCTTGTCTGCCGGATTTGGTGTCAAAGTGCTCGCCCACGAGATCCAACACCAGATGATCTCACAAGAAAGGAGCTAGCGTCGCACAACCTCACAAGAGCGGAGGCGGCGTCGGATAACCTCCAAGGAGTGGAGGTGTCATGGCGATGGCAAGAGCGGAGCAAATGGGGTTAACCGGAGCTCAATGAAGTGGCGTGGAGGGCGTGGGTTGTGATGAGATGGAAGAGAAATTGGGTAGTCCAATTTTTATAATAATATATGCCCCCTCACTTATAGATCTAAGGGTATATTCGGATTTCCTTCTCTAAACTTCCAGCTCTAAAATTTAGAGCTAAAACTCCAAACAAATAGTCTAAAGTTAGCTATAAACTTTAGCCCACCTCACATTATAACATTAGAGCTTAAAATTGAGTTAAAGTGCTCTAAAGCTTTTAGAGCTCTAAAGTTTATAGGAGGGATCAAACATATCCTAAGTACCGGTTATAAACATTGGGGGGCAATTTAACACATGATGTTACATCTTCGTATAGAAATGGGGTTGGTTCTGTACATAGCAGCCACAATCTTGCAAAAAAAAAAAACCCCGATATGTGCTTTCCCCCAAACCGAAACCCAAGATGTTGGCTGCTCTAAATCCTCGCCCGACGACGCTAGAAAGTACTTAGCAGAGCAAAGGTATCAAGCAGCCTCTTAAATCTTAATTGTATCTGTATGAATAATGAATAAAAAATAACACCTTGATCGATCAGTCATCAGTCCAGCAAATTGAAAAATTTCTCAAGAAACCCAATAATTGTCTTATCGCACCATGGGCGATCAGTACATATACGAAACATTGAAAAGGAATGATGAAAAAGGTAAAGGAAAAACTCCAAGATGCATAGGTCACGGCACCCAACGAACGTTCAAACCACCATATGTATCATCGTCGTCGGGCGCACACTGTTAGTGTTATTACAAGGAAGGAAGGAACGAACGAACTGATCAGGCCGCCATATATAATTATATACGCACGTCTCGACTCTGGAGGACGAGGAGCATGCATGCCGGCCAAGAATCTCGCTCTGTTCGCTTATGTTATAAGTCGTATTTTTTTAATGAGCGAAAAATATTTTTCTCTCACAGCAAATCAACGAACAGTATTTTCAGTCACGGCTTATCAGCAAGCGAACAGAGCCTTGCTCGTTCGTAGAATCGTAGATAGGTCTCTGGACCGGCGCCGGTTACGCGTCAGAACTGGACGACGGTGCTTCTGAGGAGTCCGGGGACGAGGCGGCATCGGCCCCCGGGGCGGGCGCGTCGGCGGACCACAGGTCCCTGCCCTCATCGGCGGCGCCGCCACCGCGACGGCGGCCAGGAGGAGCGCGGCGATGAGGACCATGCTGCAGGCGCGGACCATTGCTGCTGCTCTTGTTGCGTCCTGAGTGGTGGGGGTGCTGGTTGCTCTGCGTGTCGAGGTGGTGTGTGTGCTGCGGTGCCGGGGCCATGCGCGGCGGTGGGGCTTATGTACGAGACCCCGATGCTATTTTTGGGTGCACCGGCCCGGCGGTTCCTCGCTCGTGCGCGCGGTTGCTGCGGTACTGCCGCGTGGGTTGGGTGTGGCGGGCGCTCGCGGTGGTCGCGGCCGGCTGGACGCCTGTGCATGGGGGGCCGAGGGAGACGCGGCCGTGGCTTTTCGTGGCACGCTGCTCGTGCCCGGCAAGGAGCTCGCGTCTGGCGGCTGTTCCGGGCTTGGAATGGCCGCTGGCCGCTGCCGCGCCATAGGATTTGAATGACACCTTCAGGTTAGGCAGGTCTGATTCCCCCCCCCCCCCCCCCCCCCCCCCCCCCCCCCCCCTTCTTCAGACAAACTTCATGGTTCTCCCTGCAGCACAAGTGACCGAGCGTGGCAATGAGGGGACAAGACCAGGACATGTCAGTTTCCAGTCCAATGGAAAGAGAGGTTCAAATTAAAGGACATGCTCACAACAAATCACAGCCGTTTTTTCAGCCAACCGAACATGCAGTCTTGGTAGGAGAGCAAAAAAAAATCAGTCCACAGATTTATCACTTAACCACACAACTCGATGGCAAGATGGCACCGGAGGAAAATCAATTCAAAGTTGTAGTAGATTTGCCATTATTTCACTGTTATTTTTCTTCTTCTGCACAACACGACTCGGTAGCACATATACAAGATTGACTCATTATCATCGGGCCAACAATTCTGCAGTTTGGAATGTACAGCAGCACATATTCTGCTATACCACGGACTCGCATCGTAGCCTGCCGAATCCGTATTCTACCACGGAAAGAGAAGTCCACGTTTAGGCTTCAGCTTTCAGAGTCCCATGCCTGGACCACTTGACCTTTATTTGTTCTTCCAAGACAAGACTAGCACGGCAATTCTTGCCAACGGATGCGCATCACAGAATGGCAAGTAGATTCGACCTTATCGCATGTACCACCTTTCGTTTCACTCCGTTGCAGGTACGTATAGCGAGAAGCATCCAGGAAATGCTCCTGTTGATATATATGACAGCGTGGGCAGCCTCCTGTCCATGAGCGGCTGAGCCTTTGCTGCAACCTTTCGGAGCTCAGACCCAGCGACAGAATCCTCTCACTTTCAGAACTGAATCCGTCGCACGAATTTGTCTGCAAATTGCAAAAAGTAGGAGCATATGCCTCTGCAGAATGCCATTTGCCTGCATGAGCTTGCTCCAACAAAAAGGGAGCGAGGGACAGTCACGCAACCAAACTCTTTCAGAATGCCATTGATCTGCGTGCAAGGTCATGACTCATGACTCATGAGACTATAGTATATATATAGTAAATCCCGTTCAGTAACGGCATGCAACATCGTTCCATCACCCAGCCCACAGATCGGTAACAATGGCGGCCCTGACCCAAAGCTCCATTGACGCCCTGGTGGGCGTGCTGACGTCGGCGATCCAGGACGAGGCGCGGCTCATCGGCGGCGTGCACAGCGACATGAAGTTCATCAAGGACGAGATGGACAGCATGAACGGCTTCCTGCTGCACCTGACCAAGATGGAGAGCGAGCACGACGACCAGGTCCGCGAGATCTCGTACGTCGCCGAGGACTGCGTCGACCGCTACGTGCGCGACATCGGCCGCCACGGCGTCAGCCTGGGCGACGGGTGCGCGGGCCACCTGGCCATGGCGCGCCTCTTCCTCCTGAACCCCAAGGCGTACTTCCAGCTCCGCAAGCTCGGCAAGCAGATCGCCGAGCTCAAGGCCCGCGTGCACGACGTCGGCGAGAGGCGGCTGCGCTATGACGTCAGCGTCCCGGACGGCCGCGACCTCAAGAGGGTGGACAGCAAGCTGCCACGATACGTGGTATTCTCAAGAAATGCTCTCCTCCAGAGGACCATCCGGCGGCCGCCACCACCGGTGGTGGTGGTGGTGCAACTTCTTCAGCTCAAGCTCATGATGAAGGAGAGGCATTCAGATGCACGAAGAAGATGTTCCTTTGTGCTCTGTATGTCTACCCTTACCCGACGAACCAAGAGCTGAAGAAGCTCGAGGAGGAAGTGGAGGCACCTGGAGTAGCAGCAAAAGAGGCCAGGAACCAAGTGATGGTCTTCTGCTACAGCCTGCTGTCCACCCAGCAGAAGAGCTGCCTGCAGTACGTGACCGCGTTCCGCGACGAAAAGGAGATCAGCAGGACAAGCATGGTCAGGCGATGGGTCGCCGAAGGGCTTGTAGGCAAGGAGCCAGGAGGATGAGGAGGGAGGACCACTCCAGAAGAAGCAGGCGAGCGCTGCTTTCGTGAGCTTCTCTTTCGAGGCTTCATTCGTACTGCTCGCCGGAGCGATGCTGGCACCATCAAGAGCTGTGTCATGGATGACGCAGCCCGTGAATTCATCGTCGGCATCACCAAAAGCGAGAACTTCGTGGCTGACCTGCCGGCCCACCTCGATCGCCAGCTCAAGATCCGAAGCATAGTTAACCGTCCTCGCTCCATGTCGCTGCTGTTGCCACAGCCGCCAAATTAGTACACGCTGCTTCGCCGCTGCTGCTGCCCGGAGGACCATGACGCACTGGAGGATGACACCACCAAGGATCCCATGGACGAGCTGGTGGATTTCCTCAAAGCACTCCCTGAGCTATATCGGCTGAACGTGCTGGACCTGGGAGGCTGCATAGGCCTCAAGAGTCACCACATCCAGAGCTTTGGCGAGGTGGACTGCCTCAGGTATCTCAGCCTTCGCAACACAGATGTCTCCCGACTGCACGCCGATCATATCAACAAGCTCACGGAGCTGGAGACCCTTGACATCCGGGGAACAAACATACCACCTAGTGACACCAAGAAGATCAACCTGCCAAAATTCAAGCACCTGCTCGCCGGCCGCTTCACCACGACCACGACCATGCCACCGGCGGCGAGCAGCAGCGCTGATGCCGGCACGGCCACGACGTTCATTACCGTGCACATGCCTGACAAGGTTGGTTTGATGAGGGACATGGAGACACTGTCCCACGTCCAGGTTTCCTCGAACGGAGCCGAGCTGAAAGGGGTTGCCAGGCTGCAGCAGCTGCGGAAGCTCGGCGTGGTCGTCCATGCCAACACTACCACTGCCGCACTTCTGAGTCGAGTACTCTACATGCTGGCTGGATGCCTGCGCTCCTTATCAATTTGGGTCCCCCACAACAACACCACCACCATCCAGCAGGGCGGCGACACTGGCATCCTTGACATTTCCGCTATGCACGAGATCGCCTCCAGTTTGGTTCTTGCAAACCTAGACATCAAGGGAAAGATGAGCCTCCCTTCATGGATCGGAAGGGCCCCGAAGCTAGCCAACGTCACTCTACGTGACACCGAGATGGACGGAAGAGATGCTCTAAGGAGGCTGTCCACTGTGCAAAGCCTAAGATGCCTCAAGCTCAGCCTCAAGGCATTCACCGAGCAAGCGCTCCGCTTCAAGGACGTTCAGTTTCAAGCTCTCAAGTTCCTTGTCATTGAGGGTGATGCTATTACCCAGGTCGCCTTCTTCGCCGATGATGCAGCTCCTAAGCTCGAGAAGATTGTCTGGGCCATCAAAGAAGGCAGCAGGATAGCACAAATGTACAATGAGGACCTCATTGTCGGAATTGACCACCTTCCCAGTCTAAAGGTGATTGAGCTTAGGGCCAGCTTCAACCGGACCAATCCCTCGGAGTGGACGCAACAGCAAACCACTTCTTCAACACGCACAACAAATCCAAGGTATTGCATCCGGTACATATCCTTATCATCCCATGAAATAATCGGTGAGGTCCCAAGAACTGCCGCTCACACTACCTTCTCACTTCCGGCTGGGGTTATCAACTAACCAAACCAGCGGTAAAACCTAGCTCACCAATCCATGATATATGCATACACACACACACACACACACACACACATTGTGTGCGCGCGTCCGTGTGACTTATTGTGTATGTGCCCATTATCCTTCAAGATAATCTCTCAGTGTGTTGGTATGTAATAATAAAACGCATGCATGCGTGCGTGCATGCTGGGCGGCTGCAAGCGGCGCCATCGTCAGAGTCATTGTACGGTGTTCCTTCATGTACGTATATGTATAGGCTACCTATGATCTGATCAGTGATCAGTGATGCTATAATATGATACTACCTCGTCATGATGAAACATAAGGAATTCTGGTTATGTATGTACTTGTTCATATATATGTATATAGTCAGAATCTCTTGTATTTAAGGGTGGAGATATCCCCCTCCCTCCCTAAAATTAGACTTGATGCTTCATCCATGCTAGTGTTAGTAGATATGCACCGGTGATGACGTGATGTGCACGTTAAAATGAAGATGGTGCCCACCGGAAACCGGTTAGAACCCAGTAAAAAGATGAAACCACCGAGTCCTCAACCCTAGCCCCTGGTGGGCTCACCCCCACCGTCGCCGCCGTTGGCGCCGGTTGCCTCCCCGGCGTCGGCGCCCGGCCTCCCCTCCCCCGCCACACCCCCCTTCCCCTCCCCTACCCCTCCCACCTCCCCCCACGAGCCCCCTCCACCTAGCCAAGCGACGCTCCTCAACCGCGTCGCAACTCCGCTCCGTTGCCGGCTTCTCCATGGCCGCGGCCGCGCGGAGGCTGCCACTCCGGCAGCAGGGCACACCTCCGCCTCCCCTCCTCCACCCCCCCCCGCGCGTGGCCCTTCCACAGCGCGGCCCTGACACCGAGATCTGCGATGGTGGGGGGACGACGTCGTGCCCTCACCCGGACATGTCCGAGCCATCTTCGTCGCTGAGTGCAGCCGCCGCGGTCGCCACCGTTGCCACCCCTGCCAGATTCGGCGTTGGGGCACCCCTGCGGCTCCCCCAACACCTATGGCGCCGCCGCAGCGGCCGCCTTAGAGCCCACCGCCGCCAGATACGACTTCGCAGTGCTTCCGTGGGCTCCCTTCACGCCCGCGCCCACGCCGACGCCGGGAGCCGGTGCCGCGGCCACCTCCGAACCCATCCCCGCCGGAGCTGGCGCTGGGGTGCCTCCGCGGATATTGCCACTGGCTTCGCAGCAGCTGACACCGGGCACCACCACCGTGTCCCCTCCGGCGACGTCTGCTGGGACCGCTGTGGCTGTTGGATGCGCCCTATGTAACGGGTGCGCTTCTACCTCCCCGATGCCGTTGCTGCTGGTGCCCCCCCGCTCCAACTGCCACCTGGCAACCGAACCCAGCTAGGCATGGACACCGCGTCATCGCTGCCTCTGCCTCTGACCGTGGAGGCTGCGCCATCCCCCCCGGAGTCTGGCGCCTCCTCGCCCCTTCCGCCGCCACGACCGGATGCAAAGACGGAGATGCAGCTGACGGTTGACTACTCGTTGGTCATCGTCGAAGACGTCTGGGAAGGCGAGGACGAAGATGAAGATGAGGTTGACGATGCGGCCCCCTCGATGGCTGCGCATACTCCCTCCTTGTCGTCGACGCAACAAGTGTTGGGTCCTAAGGCCGTGGACACCCCCATCAATACGGACAGCTGAAAGTCCTATGTTTGGTGTTGGTAATTAGTGACAATGCCTAAGTACTAATCCTATGCCTAAGTTGTATGTAGCATATGAGGATTAGTACATTCCAAGGTTGGTGGCAAGATGGACATGGTGATCATGATGGCCACACCTGGATTTGGATGCAACCCTACGTGATCAAGGCAAAGGTATATGCTTAAGGGTTGTGTTTTAGTAACCAAGACACCTAGTGGGTGTGGTTACATTATAGGATAGATAGCCGTACTATAAAGAGGGGAATGACGCGGCTATTGAACTCCTAAGTGCCTCTAGGTGTGCATTTCATAATCATATGCATTTGGATAGAACTAATAACGCCTCGAAAAATGATTGTGAAAATGCTAACACACATGCACATGGTGATGATCACTTGGTGGTGTTAGCACATTTGCGACGGCGGTGGAGTTTGAGCGGTAGAGAGGGTTGGCGGGATTCAGGCGATTTTGGGGAAATGAAATGCCTATTTTCTACTACGCCGGAAGTCGAAAATCAAACGGAAAAGAAACGGAAGCGAACGGAGGTCATAGTGGTGACCGGACGCTGCACCGGACGCTGCACCGGACGCGGTCACTGTTTGACCAGACGCGTCCGGTCAGCGTCCAGTGTCTGCGCGTTTTTCAGGTGTTCGATCGGACGCGAGGCACGTCCGGTCACAGGCGACCGGATGCGTCCGGTCGTCCAGGGAGCTTACTGGACTCCGACCGGACGCGGTCACTGTGGCGTCCGGTCAGTTCTTCAGCGCGTCCGGTCGCTGGTTCGTTTTGCGCGACTCGGTGTTGACCGGCGCGTCCGGTCAGTCACGGGACCGGCGCGTCCGGTCATGACCAGCGCGTCCGGTCGTTGCGACCGGCGCGTCCGGTCGGCGTTTCGAAATCTAGCCGTTACGCGACCGGAGCGTCCGGTCGTTACGACCGGCGCGTCCGGTCAACGCGAGTTCAGCTGGATCTCGTTCCTAACGGCTATATTCGAAGGGGTACGTCTATATATACTCGTTGGCCGGCTCAAGGCTCTAACTTTTGGACTTTTGACATACTTGTGAGCACTTTGAGCTAAGCAACTCCCCTCCCACTCATCTCTCTTGCTTCCTTGCATATTCGAAGTGAGATTGAGTGATCCAAGTGCATTTGCATTGTGAGATAGCATCTAGTTGGCACTTGGTGGTTGATTTGCTGCGGGATTCTTGTTTCTCTTGGTGGTTGCCGCCACCTAGACGGTTTGGAGCAGCTTGGAGGCGTTGGCAAGAGTTGGTGATTGTTCTTGGCCACCTCCGGTGTTTGTGAAGGGTTTGTGCCTACCTCGGCGAAGCGCCAAAGGCAACATTAGTGAATTGCTCGTGTCATTTGCAACCTTTTGCCATTTGGTAGGTTCTTGTGGTGCCTTTTGAGAGGCTCGGTGTGAGACCGATTAGCCACCGAACCACGTGGTGAAGAGGGACACAACGGGGACTAGCGTGCCGGCAAGCACGTGAACCTCGGGATAAATCTTCGTGTCATCATTCTTATTGTGATTGATTGATCCCGGTGGTTGTGTTTTGTGGAATTCATCTCTTGATCATATTGATTGGTTGGCTCAATACTTCGCCCCTCGGTGATACCCTTCTAACTCTCTCTTGTATTAATTTCTTAGTTACTTTGCTAGAGTAGCTCTTTTGTGTAGCTTGCTAGTTGTAGTTTCCTTCTCGGTTTGTCTTGTGCGGTTGAGTGCCTTTATACTAGAATTGTGAATTGGATAGGTGGCTTGCAAACACCCCGAAGGCTAAGCAAAACTCGCATCTCGCTATTTGTTGTATTGATAAACTTGTTTAGCTTGTCTTTGTAGAAAATTTTAAAAGGCTATTCACCCCCCCTCTAGCCATCAAGACCTTTCAAGTGGTATCGGAGCCGTGGTCACCGTTTGCAAGGCTTAACAACCTCGGTGCAAGATGGCTCAAGTTATGTTCAACCATGTTAATGGCAAGCCTCCATTCTTTGATGGCGTCTCTTCCTTTGATCATTGGAAAAGGAAGATGAAGCAATATCTAGGCAATATACATGAGAAGGTTTGGGATGTGACCAAAGAAGGATACATCATTCTTGATGAAGAAAATCTCACTCCAAATGACCGCATCAACAAACAATGCAACACGGCGGCACTTGACACAATCTACCGTGCCATTGATGACAAAGTATTTGAGCAAATCAAAGATCTTGAAAAGGCAAATGAGCTTTGGATAAGGCTTGAAGAAACATATGAAGGCACTTCAACGGTAAAAAGTGCCAAGCTATATATGCTCAAGGACAAGTTCTCCACTTTCAAGATGAAGAATGATGAATCCATCCCGGAGATGTTCTATAGGCTCCAAGTCATTGTCAATGATCTCAAGGGGCTTGGAGAGAAGGTTGAGGATAAGGACTTCTCACACAAGTTCTTGATGTGCTTACCCAAGAAGTTTGCCACCTTGAGAAGAATGATCTTTAGAGAGGGATTGGACAAGGTCAAACCAACCAATGTGCTTGGAGATATAATGACCGATGCCCAATACAATGATGATGAAGATGAGGTAGAAGAGAAGAAGGAGACCAAGGTCAAGCAAGAGAAGCCCATTGCATTCAAGGCTTCATCTTCTAAGGGCAAGAGCAAGGTGGAGAGCGATGATGATGATCCATTCGATGATGAGACCATGGCCCTCCTAGTGCACAAGATGGGAAGGTTCATGAAGAAGAAAGGATATGGGGCAAGGAAGAGAAGGGACTTCATGAAGGCAAATGAGGTGCTTTGCTACAATTGCAATAGCCCCGATCATGTAGTGGCAAAGTGCCCCTATGAAGACAAAAGATATCATGATGGGGAGTTGAAGTTGAAGAAGAACAAGAAGGACAAGAAGGAGAAGAAAGAGAAGAAGAGCTTCACTATCAACAAGAAGAAGAAGGGTGGTGGTTATGTGGTCACTTGGGATAGTGACAATTCCGATAGTGATGATGATGATAGCTCTAGTGATGATGAGAGGACCACTCGGCGAGCCATTGCAAGCATCGCCCTCTCCAACAAGCCATCCATCTTCGACACTACATCGACATGCCTTATGGCCAAGCCTACCAAGGTAAAATATGATGATAGTGATGATGATTCTTGTGCTAGTGATGGTTGTAGGAGTGATGATGAGGAGGATGAGGACTACTCCAAGGATGATCTATTGGGCATAATAGATCAAATGAGCAAGGGCTACAAGAGGACAACCAAGAAATACAAAATCTTGGAACAAGAGCTCATTGCCAAGAGCAATGAAAATGATGCCTTGATGGAGGAGCTTGTTGCTCTCAAAAAGAGTAAGGAGTGCAAAGGAATTGAACAAGAGCTCAAAGCTCTTAGGAAATCCTTTGATGAGCTAGAGGCCTCTCGTGAGTGTCTAAAGGAAGACCACGAGGACCTTGAAGTTGCTCACACTAGGCTTAAGGAAGCCCACTCCTCTCTACTTGAGCTCATCAAGGAGAAGGACCTCAAGTTGGAGAAGCTTATGAAGGAAGCTAAGGAGGAGCAAGTGATTGTCACTTGTGATATTGGACTAACATGTGATATTATTGATGATTCTCTATTTGTTGGTCCTACTAATGCTTCATGTAGCTCATCATCATCCACCACAACCAACTCTACCTCTACTACTAGTGATTCATCACTTGTGGTTGAGAATGAGACTCTCAAGAGAGAGGTGGATGATCTCACCCGCGCATTAGGCAATGCCTATGGTGGGGATGCCCGCTTGCTAAAATGCTTGGGTAGCCAAAGGTTCTCTCTTAACAAAGAGGGTTTGGGCTATACTCCCAAGAAGGGTAAGGCGGCCTTTGCTACTCCAAAGTCTCGCTTTGTGAAGAGCAATGGTCGTTATTGCAATAGATGCAAGCAAGTTGGGCATCTAGAGGTTAATTGTAATAAAATGAACAAGAACAAGAAAAATGCTAATGTACCTTACATTCCTTTTGATTCTTGTTATGTGCTTACCAAGGGTGAGAAAGGTGTGCATGCTAAGTTTGTTGGTACACCAATTGTGGGTCCAAAGAAGAAGGCCATTTGGGTACCAAAGAGCTTAGTGACTAACCTCCAAGGACCCAAGCAAGTATGGGTACCTAAAAGACATTAAATTGTTTTGTAGGTAAATTACAAGGCCGGAGGAAGGCATTGGGTGCTTGATAGTGGGTGCTCTCAACATATGACCGGTGATTCAAGAATGTTCAACTCACTCAAATCAAATGATAGTGGAATTGATAGTATCACATTTGGTGACAATAGCAAGGGTGATGTGAAGGCTCTTGGAAGGATTGCAATCTCAAATGATCATAGCATTTCCAATGTGCTCCTAGTTGAAAAGTTGAACTTCAATCTTCTCTCGGTTGCTCAATTGTGTGATCTAGGTTTCAAGTGCATATTCGGTGTTGATGATGTGGAGATAGTTAGTGTTGATGGCTCCAATTTGATCTTCAAAGGCTTTAGATATGAGAATCTATACTTGGTTGATTTCAATGCTAGTGACACTCAACTTTCAACATGCTTGCTCACCAAATCAAGTATGGGTTGGTTATGGCATAGAAGACTTGGTCATGTTGGCATGAAGCAATTGAACAAATTAGTGAAGCATGACTTAGTTAGAGGCTTGAAGGATGTCACATTTGAGAAGGATAAGCTATGTAGTGCATGTCAAGCCGGAAAACAAGTGGGCAACACTCTCCATTGAAGAGCATTATGAGTACTTCCAAGGCATTTGAGTTGTTGCACATGGATCTATTTGGGCCAACTACATACATAAGCATTGGTGGCAACAAGTATGGTTTTGTGATTGTGGATGATTTCACTAGATACACATGGGTATTCTTTCTTGTGGACAAGAGTGATGTATTTGACATATTCAAGAAGTTCATCAAGAGAGTGCAAAACGAGTTTGAGACCACAATCAAGAAAGTGAGAAGTGACAATGGAAGTGAGTTTAGAAACACAAGAGTTGATGAGCTATGTGAGGAGCTTGGAATCAAGCATCAATTCTCGGCCAAGTATACACCTCAATCTAATGGCTTAGTTGAGAGGAAGAATAGAACTTTGATTGATATGGCAAGATCAATGTTAAATGAGTATAATGTGAGTCATTCATTTTGGGCTGAAGCAATCAACACGGCTTGCTTCTATAGCAACCGCCTCTATTGCCACAAGTTCTTAGAGAAGACACCATATGAGATCTTAAATGGAAGAAAGCCCAACATTGCATACTTTCGGGTATTTGGTTGCAAATGCTACATTTTGAAGAAAGGCACTAGATTGAGCAAGTTTGAGAAGAAATGTGATGAATGATTCTTACTTGGTTACTCCACTACTAGCAAAGCTTATAGAGTTTGGAATTTGGCTAGTGGTCAACTTGAAGAAGTGCATGATGTTGAGTTTGATGAAACAAATGGCTCTCAAGATGAGGAAAATAACTTGGATGATGTGAGAGGAACTCAATTGACTAATGCTATGAAAGAAATGGATATTGGTGATATTAGACCAAAGCAAGTGATTGATGTGGATGGCAACAAAGATCAAGTGCTCCAAAGTCCAATTACACAAGCTAGTGGGTCTCTAATGCAAAATCAAGCTAGTACATCATCTCAAGTGCAACAAGATCAACAAGTGGCTAGTTCATCATCTCCAACTCATGATCAACATCAACATCCAAGCAATCAAGTCCAAGTGCTTCAACCAACTAACATTGCAAGAGACCATCCATTAGATTCTATCATTGGTGACATACAAAGGGGAGTTCAAACTAGATCAAGATTGGCATCATTTTATGCTCACTCTTCCTTTGTGTCAAAGGAAGAACCCAAGGACATTGATAAAGCATTGAGAGATCTGGATTGGGTAAATGCAATGCATGAAGAGCTCAACAACTTCAAGAGAAATGAAGTATGGGAACTAGTTGAGAGGCCTAAGAATCATAATGTCATTGGAACAAGATGGGTCTTTCGCAACAAGCAAGATCAAGATGGGATAGTAGTAAGGAACAAAGCAAGACTAGTGGCTCAAGGTTACACACAAATAGAGGGTCTTGACTTTGGTGAAACTTATGCCCCGGTTGCAAGATTGGAAGCAATTAGGATCTTACTTGCCTATGCTTGTGCTCACAATATCAAGCTATATCAAATGGATGTGAAGAGTGCATTTCTCAATGGGTATATTCAAGAAGAGGTGTATGTGGAGCAACCTCCCGGTTTTGAAGATGACAAGAAACCCAACCATGTATACAAGTTAAGGAAAGCTTTGTATGGATTGAAGCAAGCACCAAGAGCATGGTATGAAAGATTGAGGGACTTCTTGCTATCCAAAGGATTTGTCATGGGCAAAGTGGACACTACTCTCTTTACCAAGAAGATTGGGAAAGACTTGTTTGTATTGCAAATATATGTTGATGATATCATCTTCGGTTCAACCAATCAAGATTATTGTGATGAGTTTGGGAAAATGATGGCAAAGGAATTTGAAATGTCAATGATCGGTGAACTTAGTTTCTTTCTTGGACTTCAAATCAAACAAATGAAGGAAGGAACATTTGTGAGCCAAACCAAGTACATCAAAGATATGCTCAAGAAGTTTGGCATGGAAGATGCAAAGGGCATTACAACCCCAATGGGCACTAGTGGAAGTTTGGATAGTGACAAGAGTGGCAACATGGTGGATCAAAAGCTTTATAGATCAATGATTGGTAGCCTACTCTATGTGACGGCATCAAGGCCCGATGTGATGTTTAGTGTATGCATGTGTGCAAGATTTCAAGCCTCACCAAGAGAAAGTCATTTGAAGGCAACAAAGAGAATATTGAGGTATTTGAAGCATACACAAGATGTTGGATTGTGGTATCCCAAAGGTGCAAGCTTTGAGCTAGTTGGATATTCGGATTCTGACTATGCCGGTGACAAAGTTGAGAGAAAGAACACTTCCGGGACTTGTCAATTGTTGGGAAGATCACTTGTCTCATGGTCATCCAAGAAGCAAAATAGTATTGCACTATCTACCGCCGAAGCCGAATACATCGCCGCGGGTAGTTGTTGTGCACAAATCTTGTGGATGAAGGCAACATTGAAGGATTTTGGAATCAATTTCAAGAATGTGCCATTGCTATGTGACAATGAAAGTGCCGTGAAGCTAACCAATAATCCGGTTCAACATCAAAGAACAAAGCATATTGATGTTCGTCATCATTTCATTAGAGATCATCAACAAAAGGGTGACATTGCTATTGAGAGTGTGGGCACCGAAGATCAACTAGCCGATCTATTCACCAAGCCACTTGATGAGAAGAGATTTCACAAGCTAAAGAATGAGTTGAACATACTTGACTTCTCCAACATGAGTTGATGCACCCCATATATGACATGCCTCTCCTTCGAGCCCCAAGGTACAATTGGTTGACATGTCATACATTCTATACTAAGGACATGTTTAGTGCATCTAGTCATGATTTCTTATGTTCTAGGCTCATTCATAAAAATAAAATGGTTTTGAAGTTTATATGGTGCCACTATTGTTTCCATGACTTGTATGATCTAGTGGTAACATATAACTTGTTTAAGTAGCTTGTGATCCTAAGTGTTTAATCTAGAAAACTTGTCTAAATATTTGCTTCAACATGGTGCATGATAACCCTTCTAGTGAGGTGTGAAGAAGCTTGCCCTTGGATCAAACCGAAGCATTTCATTTATGCAAGCAATCTAGGTTGAATCACAAACTTGATCCTCACCCCATAATTCAACATGATAATCTATCTAAAGTTGGTCCCTTGTGGTCATTGGTGCCAAAGGGGGAGAAAATATTGTTCACAAAGATAGAACTCAAAGGGGGAGAAGCACAAAGGGGGAGAAAAATGTTGTTCACAAAGATAGATTCTAAAAGAGGAAAAATTGATAAAAGAAGGGGATCAACTAAAATTTTGAGCACACAAGTAGGGGGAGCAAGCTCTTAAACATGAATGTTGCATTTCCATGTGCACTTCATATGTATGATGCATAGTTATGCATTTCTTTTTCTCCGATACATTGCTTGTGTGGTGACTTGCTAGTATAATTTGAATGATGAATTGAAGTACTAGCATGAATAGGAAGTAGTTAGATCTCTCTTACTTCATGTTTTTCAAGTGGTACTAGAACCTTACTTATAATGTTGATCTCACGAGGTTTCTAGTTTTGTTTGTGCTTTTACAAGTGGTATCTAACTACACAAGGTGCTAAGATGGTGTTTATCGCTACTCCGATGGTATCACGCTTCAAAGGTCTATAATCTAAAACACTTAGCACCTATTAATAGTCAATGCTCCTATATTTTCCTATCTAAGCATGTATGCTTCCAAAATCCAAACATATAGCATACATGTAGGGGGAGCCATTGCTATCAATTTGAATTCATGATCACATGTCCATAATTCTTACACATGGTAATATACTTGGACAATGTGACATGGGTTCAATCAAAATTTTATCATAATATCTCTGTGAAAGGGTTGTCACCAATTACCAACAAGGGGGAGATTGAAAGTCCTATGTTTGGTGTTGGTAATTAGTGACAATGCCTAAGTACTAATCCTATGCCTAAGTTGTATGTAGCATATGAGGATTAGTACATTCCAAGGTTGGTGGCAAGATGGACATGGTGATCATGATGGCCACACCTGGATTTGGATGCAACCCTACGTGATCAAGGCAAAGGTATATGCTTAAGGGTTGTGTTTTAGTAACCAAGACACCTAGTGGGTGTGGTTACATTATAGGATAGATAGCCGTACTATAAAGAGGGGAATGACGCGGCTATTGAACTCCTAAGTGCCTCTAGGTGTGCATTTCATAATCATATGCATTTGGATAGAACTAATAACGCCTCGAAAAATGATTGTGAAAATGCTAACACACATGCACATGGTGATGATCACTTGGTGGTGTTAGCACATTTGCGACGACGGTGGAGTTTGAGCGGTAGAGAGGGTTTGGGGTCCTCTCTCCCTCCCGCCGAGCTTGCTAGGCGGGATTCAGGCATTTTCGGGGAAATGAAATGCCTATTTTCTACTACGCCGGAAGTCGGAAATCAAACGGAAAAGAAACGGAAGCGAACGGAGGTCACAGTGGTGACCGGACGCTGCACCGGACGCTGCACCGGACGCGGTCACTGTTTGACCAGACGCGTCCGGTCAGCGTCCAGTGTCTGCGCGTTTTTCAGGTGTTCGATCGGACGCGAGGCGCGTCCGGTCACAGGCGACCGGACGCGTCCGGTCGTCCAGGGAGCTTACTGGACTCCGACCGGACGCGGTCACTGTGGCGTCCGGTCAGTTCTTCAGCGCGTCCGGTCGCTGGTTCGTTTTGCGCGACTCGGTGTTGACCGGCGCGTCCGGTCAGTCACGGGACCGGCGCGTCCGGTCGTGACCAGCGCGTTCGGTCGTTGCGACCGGCGCGTCCGGTCGGCGTTTCGAAATCTAGCCGTTACGCGACCGGAGCGTCCGGTCGTTACGACCGGCGCGTCCGGTCAACGCGAGTTCAGCTGGATCTCGTTCCTAACGGCTATATTCGAAGGGGTACGTCTATATATACTCGTTGGCCGGCTCAAGGCTCTAACTTTTGGACTTTTGACATACTTGTGAGCACTTTGAGCTAAGCAACTCCCCTCCCACTCATCTCTCTTGCTTCCTTGCATATTCGAAGTGAGATTGAGTGATCCAAGTGCATTTGCATTGTGAGATAGCATCTAGTTGGCACTTGGTGGTTGATTTGCTGCGGGATTCTTGTTTCTCTTGGTGGTTGCCGCCACCTAGACGGTTTGGAGCAGCTTGGAGGCGTTGGCAAGAGTTGGTGATTGTTCTTGGCCACCTCCGGTGTTTGTGAAGGGTTTGTGCCTACCTCGGCGAAGCGCCAAAGGCAACATTAGTGAATTGCTCGTGTCATTTGCAACCTTTTGCCATTTGGTAGGTTTTTGTGGTGCCTTTTGAGAGGCTCGGTGTGAGACCGATTAGCCACCGAACCACGTGGTGAAGAGGGACACAACGGGGACTAGCGTGCCGGCAAGCACGTGAACCTCGGGATAAATCTTCGTGTCATCATTCTTATTGTGATTGATTGATCCCGGTGGTTGTGTTTTGTGGAATTCATCTCTTGATCATATTGATTGGTTGGCTCAATACTTCGCCCCTCGGTGATACCCTTCTAACTCTCTCTTGTATTAATTTCTTAGTTACTTTGCTAGAGTAGCTCTTTTGTGTAGCTTGCTAGTTGTAGTTTCCTTCTCGGTTTGTCTTGTGCGGTTGAGTGCCTTTATACTAGAATTGTGAATTGGATAGGTGGCTTGCAAACACCCCGAAGGCTAAGCAAAACTCGCATCTCGCTATTTGTTGTATTGATAAACTTGTTTAGCTTGTCTTTGTAGAAAATTTTAAAAGGCTATTCACCCCCCCTCTAGCCATCAAGACCTTTCAACAGCGTAGTCGCCATGGGCGCCCTCTGGATGTGAGAGGTCTCCACGGGCAGGAGCTCCTCCCTATCCCCTCTCGCCACACCCTTCTTCCCAGCCAGGCAGTCTGAGGGCAGATCCAAGGCTCTGAGATGGATAGAGGACTCCGGCGACTCTGATTTTGACTATGCATCCCTTGTTGCCCAATCACCGTATCTGGAAGCCGCTCGCCAGGACATCGAGGTGACGGCTTCGCCTGTGCATGCTGCGTCATGTGAAGGGGAGTGCTTTGCTTCATGTCTGGTCGTCATCACCAAGAAGAGGCGGCGCAACAGTCGTCGCCGAGCCAAGACTGGGGACGCCGACGGCCCTCCAGTGGCGCCCCCTCACCCGACTGTTAGGGCACCCGCGCATCAGCGGCTCGGCCCACAGCCAATCGTGCGTGCGCCCATGCACCAGCGCCTAGTCTCGCGTCCGGTCGTCATCACCGAGAAGAGGCGGTGCCACTGTCGTCGTCGAGCCAGGACCGGGGACACCGACGGCCCTCCAGTGGCACCCCCTCACCTGGTTGTTAGGGCGCCCGTGCACCAGCGGCTCGGGGCACAGCCAGTCATGCGTGCGCCCGTGCACCAACGCTTAGGTTCGTGGCCTCCTCGACGCCACGTTCCTCGAGCGGGCACGCCTGTCGACGCCGACGGCTTCGCGCTTGTTCAAAGCCACCGACGCTGGCGTCGCCATGCCCTGCCCCACCATCGTCGCCAGCGGCTGGTGCTGCCCTCACTCGTCGGTCTCTGTTTCAATTGTCTGGCTAGAGACCACATCGCCGCTCGGTGCATCTTCCCATTCTGCTGCCTTCTCTGCCTCAGCATGGGGCACCAGGCGAGGAACTGCAAGCACGGTTGTTCGCCCCCATGCCTTTCCTCGGAAAGGCTGCAGGAGCCTCCAAGGAGAGGTCCTCGCCGTTGCGTTGCCGATGGCAACCATGGTTGCCCTGGCTCGCGTCCACACCGTCGCCGTCTTCATGATGACGTTGACGACAACAGTGGCGACGGCCAGGACGAGGGCGGCACAACAGAGTCACAGCTTGAGCCTAGGAGGGGCCCAACGCTCCAGCAAGCACCACCTGTCCTTGTGGGAGAGATTCTCTGCTAGGCCCATCCGGGTTTCGGTCCCTGGTCATTTGGGCCATGCAGGCAGTGCCTACTGCTGATGAGTGCGCAACGTCACCTGCTCGCGTCGCTCGAGGCCTCCCAAGAGTTTGAAATTCAAATTATTTTGTCGCGGCCTCAACCACCGCTCCCTTGGATGGATCCGTTGCTTTGTGTCTCTGACCTGGAGGCCACTGTTCGCCACCACCCAAGGTTCGCGGCCTCGGAGCACGTGCCACAGGTCTTAGAGCAGGACATGGCGCCGCAAAGTGGCCCTCCGCAGGCGTCCTGGCCATCGGGGCTGGTGGACGACGAGCATGAGCTTATGCTTTCCATCGGCGCTACCGGCTAGGCCCATGAAGCGCAGCCTCATGACGCCCATGTTGGGCTGCCCGATCATCCCACCGACGACGGCTCATCTACGCCAGTACACGAGACAGACTCTCCTCCTTCTGTCGAAGACTTTATCGTCGGTCTAAAGCTGCCACTCGAGGTACCGCTAATCCAGTTGCCGCCGCGCCTTCGTGTCTCGCACGTGCTGGTCGAGGACCTGGTGCTGCACCGCAGTGATAGACTTGCTGCCAAGTTCGCCTTCTGTGACCCGAACCCAGAGAAGCAGGCCAAGCGGGTCTTGGTTGACAAATGGTAGCCATCCGTGAGTGCCCTTCGGTCAGCACCGGCGACGCTTGACACGACCATCGCTGCTCGGTTCCACAAGACGTTCCGAGAGCCGTTGTCGTCGTCCAAGCGCAAGACAGTGCAAGAGCTCTTCCCCATGGCTGGTGCTTGCAGGAGGCGGGTGGCGCCGCATGCGCCTTGACTACCAGATCATTCTGTGTGCGTTCTTGCTTGCTCTTCCATCGTCGCAAGATTTGTTCTTTACTTAGTATGTTGTTTTAGCTCCATCGTCAAGTCGGTGATCTGTATTAGTGTGTGTTTGTGCGGCGCCCTCAGCAACTCGCCGTTGTTCACTGCATAACTATGTTTGTACCAAATCTAACCTCTCTCGATGAAGCACGTGAGCAAGAGCAATGAAGAAAATACTAAGGCACCGTTCATATGGAACCTTCCCATGGAACCGTTCCTGGGAGGAACGCTAGTCTAATTTGTATAATCTTTTTTTGAAAGGACGGCAAAAGCTTTGCCGTAATTTTTATTAGACGGGAAAAGCCAAAAAAAGGTTTTAGTACAAAAAGAGCTACTCACCTAAGCGTTTCAGCCAGGATTGAAAGAAACACCAAAACAAGATAAAAAGCCTGAAACCACTCCCGACCGAAATAAATACTGACTGAAGCGCAACCCGCTAACACCTAACAATAACAGAGGCCCCTTAGGGAGCAACCGAAAATGATAACCAAGTCAACTAACTTGAGGACAATCTAGGTACCATTGCCATGTTGTATTGGTTGATATCATCCTTGCATAAACTAGCTACTTCTCTTGGTCTTCTACTCTTATGTTGGAAAGTTCTTCTATTACGTTCCTTCCAAATATGCCACCAGAAATATATAATGATTCTATCAAACATTTTCTTTGTTGCCTTGTCAAAGGTGACTCGACACTTTCTCCAGTAATTATAGACAGAGCCAGATTGATCGATATACCTGAGATGAGCTGGAACTATTCCCGGGCAGAAATCCTCTAACCGATTGAGACCTAAAGATTTTCGGAGAGACGCGAGAGGGCTACACACGTGACGAGCAAATGCTCCATAAACACCAATCTATGGGATCGGAAGAGGTGGATCTGGAAGACATCAAAGCAATTCTAGGCTTGCGAGTGTGGTACCTCGGTCTCCCCGCTTAGCGCAAAAGCAATACCAAAAGCCTAGATGCAAAACCATCCTCTAGCATATACCTTGGTCTCACACTTGTTTATTTGGCTACCATACCACACACATAATCAAATACTCTTCCTTTTGCCACGACTCTATTGCATCATGAAGCATGATCATTACATTCTTCCTTTTGCCACGACTCTATTGCATGATGAAGCATGATTACTATCTTCTTCTTTTGCCACGACGATAATCCTAATCTTCCGTGCCAAATATCCCATCTTATAATCTGTCAAATTCTTGTAAAAACTCTCAAATGTGTATTGCTATTTTCAGCTTTAAACGGTGAGTCGGTATTGCTGTTAACTAGAAATGACGCCATATATATAATATAAGAATAAAAAAAGTGCCTGATATAGTGCGATTAATTTTAGGCCCACAAAGGTTGTAGATTTTTTTTCTTATTGAGCCCAGCCCATAAAATGCTTTCAGCTGCAGGCTCGACGTCCGTCTCACAGTCCCAGCCTCTCCTTCCTCCCAGTCGGCAAGGTGACGTACATCTATCTTCACGGGCTGTTCACCGACTTCCAGCTGACAGGCTCAAACGGCATCTTCACGGGCTTCTCCACCGAGTTCGTGGGCCGCGCGCGCGTGGGGCCTTGTCTCACTCCGATCCGTGTGCTCGCTGACATGTCCACGTCTTGTCCCCTCATTGGACTGGAAACTGACATGTCCAGGCTGCTAACTCGTCTAGTGCAGGACCATGGAAATATGGCCTTGTTTAGTTTCTCAAATTTATCCTAAATTTTACTGTGTAAAAAGAAGATTCTCCATCACATCAAAATACCGGCACATATACGGAGTACTAAATGTAGATGAAATCAAAAACTAATTGCACAGTTTTGTTGTACTTTGCGAGACGAACATTTTGAGCCTAATTAATCAATGTTTGGACAATTTTTACCAAATAAAAACAAAATGCTACAGTGCTAAACAGTAATTTGGCAGCCCCCAATTTGGGAATCTAAACACGACCTATGGCCCTGTTTATTTCCCATGCAAACCCAAAATATTTCCTCTTCCACCTATCACATCGAATATTTGAACGCATGCATGGAGCATTAAATGTAGGTAAAAAAATAACTAATTGCATAGTTTGTCTGTAAAGTTCAAGACGAATTTTTTGAGTCTAATTAATCTATGGTTGGACAAATTTTACCAAATAACAACGAAAGTGCTACAATAACTTTTCACCCAATTTTTCTCAACTAAACACACCCTATGGGTGTGTTCACTTCCCATGCAAACCCAAAATATTTCCTCTTCCACCAATCATATCGAATCTTTGGACGTATGCATGAAGCATTAAATGTAGGTAAAAAAGATAACTAATTGCATAGTTTGTCTATAAATGTCGAGATGAATCTTTTGAGCCTAGTTAGTCCATGATTGGACAAATTTTACCAAATAACAACGAAAAGTGTTACAGTAACTTTTCACCCACTTTTCACCAACTGAACGCATCCTATATTGGAGTATGGAAGTCCCACCGAAAGTCAAAGTTTTTAGGTGGAGGGTAATACACGAATTCCTGCCAGCAAAACACATTCTCTGGAGACGACATGTTGAGCCGGAGGCCTCGTGTGAGGTGTGTGGTGCAGCTGAAGAGTCTATAAGCCATGTTCTACTTGAGTGCAGCATTGCAAGGGAGGTTTGGGGTCAGATACGACTTGCGACAGGGGTTAAATTACCAAGTCTGAATACACATACCTGGGCCACTGACCTCATCACTGGTGCTTGTCCGAAAAGAGATTTGGCAGTCATATTATGCGGGATGTGGTCTTTATGGATGAGAAGAAATAGCCGGAGACATGGTGAACAGCTACTCAGTATGCAACAAGCTGTGTTGTGGGTAAGGGACTCGGCTCATGATTTATGGAAATTGACCCATCCGACGCCGGGCAAGGTTAGGAGACCGGGGGTGCAGCATTGGAGGAAACCGGAACCTGGATGGATCAAAGTTAACTCTGACGCTGCCTTCCGGGCTGCCGATTCCAGGGGCGCAACAGCCTGCATCATCCGAAACGAGCTGGGCCAGTTCAAAGTGGCGCAGGCACGGTGGTATGACAGAGCTATGGACGTCTGTATGATGGAGGCTCTGGGCTGTCGTGATGGTCTACAGCTCGCTGTGCAGCATGGAGAGCGGAGAGTAGTGCTGGAGACAGATTGTCTGGAGCTGATCAATTTATGGCAAAAAAGGAATGTCCAACGATCTGCTATTGGACCGGTCTTGGAGGAGATCAATGCTCTTAGTCTTGCCTTTCATAGTTTTTCTTTTTCTTATGTCAATAGATCTAGTAATAAGATAGCGCATGTATTAGCAAAACAAGTATCCAAAACACATCGCACGGAGATGTGGCATGTAACTTCGGCATGTGGGGAGGACCTGTTGGTTTCTGAGGCTTCGGCCACTTAATCAATGAAAGGCAAGCAAATCAAAAAAAAAAGTGACCGAGCGTGATGCATCTGCTTAGAACCATTCCGGCGCAGAAGCACTTGTGTAGCATCTCCTTGGGTGCCTACGCCAGTTTTTTTCCCCCAACAGCTAGCAGCCTCTTCACTCGTCTATATATATGTGTTACCTCAGACTCACTTGGAACTGCGCTTCCACCTCATCATTGGCCGCACTTATAGAGAAGATTTTTTTTTTTTGGAAAAGTCCAAATTACTACCTTCAAGTTTGACATATGTTCATATTACCCCAAACTTACATTTGGTTCAATTTACTCCCTCCAATTATTTCAGTTGGTCTAGTTTATCCCTTAACATGATTTGTTATTTTTGTTTTTCCACGTATTAGTTGAGTCTTAATATCAACTTTTGTGATATAATAGAGAACATCGTAAGTTTGCCACTATTTTGATAGCTTAGGAAATTTAATAATAAATTAACACTAGAGAGATACGATATTGTATAAAACATAATAATGAAAAATTCATAGTGCATTTTTCTAACACAAAATACAATGTCCTCTATCACCTCATAAAATTTGAAACTAAAATATAATTTGTACATAGAGAAACAAAAAAGAAAAATCTCTTTAAGGTGTTGGTTGGACCAACTTAAATAGTTGGAGGGAGTAAATTGAACCAAATGTTAGTTTAGGGGATTATCTGGACATAGACCAAACTTGGAGGGAGTAATATAGACTTTTTCCTTTTTTTTCACTTATAGAGAAGATGGCCAAGCATTTGGAGAGTCACCCAATCCAAGAAGTGAAAATAGAGTGCTGCCTTTGAGAGCCCCTGTGTTCTTGATTGGGTTTCTTACTTTCTTTGAGTTGGAGCTCAGCACGTACTTGTTAATCCTAGTGATTGCCATCATCTAGTAGGCGGGTCTGATGGAGATATTGTAACACCCCGGGTGTTATAGTGCTAATTAATCTGCCATGTCATCATAATGCATTGCAAAGCATCCCTGTTAGGTTAACTTTGTTATGCATCAACTAAAACAAGTTTACTTATTTAGGTTGAATGTGTTTCTCAGTGGTGTGCTCCGAAACCGAAAACCCTAATTTCGAATACCACCGCAAATACTTAGTCCATGCCCTGCGTAATTTGAGGTGCGCGACTGTGTTGCACACTAGTGTCAAGAGTAGGGTATGAGCTTGAGTACAACATCTAAAATGAAACTCCAAATTTGAGTTTGAATTGGAGTCCCAAAACTTGGCACGAGTTTTCCGATTCGAATTCGAATTCAAATCTGGGGAGAAATGTAAAAGAATTTCAAAAGCTAATTGGTCAACCAAGAGTCGCATTTGGTCAACCATGTCATGTTGGTCCAAATGATGCCCTTGGGTGAGGTTTTGATCACTAAGTAATCACAAATCAAAGTAGCAACAAATTCCAATTTAAAATTCCTCCGAAAACCCTAAATTTCAAAACCTTGTTTTACCCCTTTTGAAATAATTCAAAATCTAAGAAAAATTTGGGAAAAAGTTCAAAACCAAGTTTGTAGAACTTTTCAACGGCTACAACCTTGGTGTTTTGAGTTTTCAAAGTTTTAGTGTAAAATGTGGAGTAATTTTGAAAATAAACAAATTTCAGTTTTAACTCATTTTTGTCCCCAAACTAAGATTTCAAAATTAAGGCAGAATTTGAAAAAGTTTTGAACAGCAAAGTTGTAGGTCTGGTCAAGATATACAACTTTGATGTTTGGAGATTTTGAAGTTTCAATATAAAATCAAAAGTAATTTCTAAATTACCAAATCTGAAAAATGTGTCCCCTTTTGAATTTAAACTCAAATTTCAAAATCCAGTTCGAATTTGAAAAAGTGTTCAATACAAAACTTGTAGAGCTTGAAATTCTGAAGATTTCATACATTGGAAGATTTTCAAGTTGCTATACAAATTTGGGAGTAATTTGAAAAATCAGTTCGAATTTCAAAAGTTGGGGGGGGACAGCTACAGTGCACCGACGTATCACCGCCGACCACCGCGCGGTATGGGCACCGGCGAGATGCCGGACGACTTCGACCAGCTTCCAGGCGCGCCAGGATCGCCAGCGCGACGACGCAGCAGTCCAGCTCTGTAGTCGCGACCTCCTTCTATAAATACCGAAGTTCACAGTGACGTTCACCGTTTTCGCCACCGCCGGCACCGCAGCTCTGCCGCTCGCCGCTGCCGCCACCAAGCCGTCTCCGGCCACGCCAACCGCAGCACTAGCTCCGCCTTGGCCTCGCGCATCTTGTGGACCGCTTGCGTTCACCGTTTTCGCATCAGAGCTCCCGCACCGCCTGTTCCCGTGCTCGCCTCCGGCGACTGCCCGCCAACCTCGCCTTCCCATGGCCAGGCCACTCCAGCCGCTCTCCGTCGCCACCGAGAGCTTCACTGCAACCGCGGTGAGCCGCTGATGCTTCCCGACCTTTCAATTTAACCTCTACCGCTTTGTAGTCGCCGGCGTGCTGTTCCCGTGCCCACCGTGCCGCCATCGCCGTCGCTCGCTAGTTGCTAGAGCTCGAGCTAGGACGTTTAGGGGTAAAACGGAGTCGTGGGGTGATGTAGAAGGTGTTGGTCAGCTCGGTTTGTCGACCAGGGCACCGGTCGTCGGCCGGCCACCGCGGGAGAGAGCGCGGGCACGTGGGAGAGAACGGACGAGCGGGAGGAAGGAGATGACGAGTGGGACCGTGCTGTCAGCGAGAGAGAGAGGGAAGCAGCCCGGTTCGGATTTCGTTTTTGTTTTTCTTTTCCAAATAAATGAATAGTGATGTTATTTGTTTATTTCATTAAAAATTGTGTAGAGTTCCAAAATTCATGAAAATTTTTGTGTAAGCTTCTCAATGTATAAACTATCTAGGAAAAATGTTAAATCATGAATTTGAATACTTTGGGCAGTAGAATTAATTGGTTCCATTAAAGATTAAATGCAACTTCCAGGAATTTTAATAATTTATTTATTTATCCAAAAATTATGAAATTTATTATGACATTGTTATAAATCACTGTTAACCCATAGAAAAAGTTTGAGCTTGTTTAGATAAAGTTTGATCAACTTTTAATTATGCCCTAATTATTTAAATACTAAATAAATGTTAATTTGAGAACTTTAAGTGTTGTGTGCCTTTTGATTGAGTGATGTCCTTAGGTCACTACCCTTTTGTGATCTCTAGCCCCTTAATTTCATGATTGAGCTCGTTAGTAACTTGTTAGGTTAAAAGCTGGTATCGCTAGAAATCGTCGCTACTAGTTAGTAGGTTTTCTGTTTACGACTGTACCGTGAAAGGAAGTTGTACTCAAGTCGTAACTCGTAGCATGTTATCATCAAGCATCATGTTCATCATCGAGCATCATGTTAAAGCATGTTATGTATTCGTGTAGTCACCGCTTTCGAGGAAGCCGAAGTCGTCGAGCAAGCTTCCGGAGAAGAGCTTTCGTCGGTGGGTTCCGGACCGGAAGTTGGAGTCTGTGAGTCCGAGTCTTTTGTCTCGTCAGAGCAAGGCAAGCCCCGGTGCATTTAAACCCTACCTTGAATTTTACAAATGTTTTATTATTTATATTATGGTTTATTGCATTAAGTAATTAGGAGTTGAGTGATAACCCAATTGCTGCATTATCATCCTTGTTTATTGCTATATCACCCTTGATACCTGCTTTACTAAAAATGCGTAGTATGCTTCGCTATGCTTAGAAATTAAGCTTTTAAATGAATGTTTACTCGGCCATGACGGCATCCTTAATGAATATTGAAATATGTGAATGAACTTGTAAGATCGGGCGGGTGGTTTGGCCACTGCTAACGTGCATTGGGAGAGGAGTCCCAATGTATTGTTTCCGCCTTATCAGTTAAGGACCATACGTTGTTGGCCCTCGCGTCATGGAGTTTTTATTAGTACTAGCCATGTGCCCATGATGGGTAAGCCTTACTTTGGTTGGTCCATTACGAGAACGTCTAACCTCGCACTGGGAGTGGAGAGATGGCGAGAGTAACGTGTACCCTCGGGGCTAGAATTGGGCCGGGTTCGAGGAGTACTGTGCTCTCGGGTGGCGATGGACACGTTCTGGTTTTGGGTTATTCGGGTAAGAGTTGATATATGCTAGATTCGGTTCTACATATGTCGTGTAGTTAGGAAGCCCCAGCTGGGTAAATGAAGCGGTTCGAATCGTCGTTGCTCCACGAGAAAGGAGTCTTGGCCTTGCACCAACATCGTAGTTAAGAACTGGAATTGAAAGAAAGAATGAGAAAGGTTTTGATGATAATTACTTTGATCTAGATTAGGATCACCTAGGTTTGGTTAATGAACCATCAATGGTAAAAGTAAAACATTGAAGATAAGGACTTACCTTAGTAAGCTTTTCTGCAAAAGAAAATTTGATTCTTGATTACCCGTACCTTGATTCCCTAAAGCTAGCATGCCCTTGGAGTCTTTGTCTTAGTCGGGTAAGTCTTGTTGAGTACTCTCGTACTCAGGGTTTGTTGAACCCCTTGTTGCAGGTGCGGTTCATGAACAAGTCTGCTTCGAGCCTTGTTGCATGACCGTCGTGGTTGAAGAAAGCGACGACGAGTAGACTGTGTGGCCTTTGGGCAAGGCATCTCGCTTGTGTGATGTAATAAAGTTACTACGATACTTCTCTACTACGGGTTTGTAATAATGTTACATAAGGTTTGAGATTTGAAAAACTGGTTTGTAACCTAAGTTATTGTAAGACTTCCGCTACTTTACTCTGTTGAATATTTTGAATAAACTGTTGTAATATTGCAATACTCCTGTGATTTGATCCTGTTCGGAGGAAAGCAGGCCTTTTGAGTTATGGTGAACATAAGTACGACTATCAGAGGTCATTATGGCAATGACGTGTACTTGTGGGCCATCATAATTAGGAGGTTCTGTGACAGATATATAGTGACCTTCCTTGATGGAATTCTTGTGACAAGGCATCTGCATGTCTTGAAACCCACCAATGTCAGAGTGGCAGATGGGTATTCGCCAGTGGAGGGAGAGGAACTGAGTCTTGGTGACTATTGGTGCTCTAATGTGGATTAGGGGATTGTGTCAACAATCCCATACCACGAGGAAAAAAATCAAGTTCTTTCTTTGCTATTCTTTTACTTGCTTTACTTCTTGTTGATTACAAGGTCTTCAGTGACAACTAGGATTTACTTAATTAATTGTGTGCTGAGCATAGATTTCATTCTTGCAAAATAACGACCTTACACTTAGTGTGAATCTTTGCTAAGGATCTTATTAGTGTGATGGCCCTAAGGACTTCGTAGATTTTTTTTGTAGAAATATTTATGTGTCAAGGTGCAAAGGGAGTTTAGTTTTTACATAAACTAAAGTTTTGGAGATTTCTCGTGGTGAATCGAAGAACAGGTTCCATTCCGTCTCTACGTGGTAAGCTCAAGTCAGGTGGCAGCATTTTGATTGGCTCTAAAAAGAAAGAAACAACGACTGCCTCCTTAGGGCTTTAGGCTGTCACAACCATTGCTAGGACACCTCGCAGCCATAGCTTAGGGACTCCTCCTTCCTCTTCGGCGAGACCGCTGGTGGCAAGAAGGAGAGGTCCTATCCCTTGTTTACAATTAAGTAGTTCTTTAGGTTTAGTTTTCTTAGTTTTAGTCTGAATAAATTCACCTATGAAATCATCACTAATGTCTGGACTGGTCGGGAGCTTGTTACATGTGTGGCTTCAGCAATGGTCATGAGGGAGGTTGTTGTTGCGGGAGTCAATTTTCTTAGAAAGAGGACAACATGTGGTTACTATATGCAAAGGCAATGATGCTCATGGGCACTCCCATGGGGATGTTATCGTCGAAAGGCCCGAAGAGAAAATCCGCCGTCCAACTTGATGGATCAATTGTTGGAGGTGCTAAATCTGAAGCTCATGTCATGACCCAACGAATCAACCACCAATGTTATCGAGAAGCTACGTTTTGATTTGTTTCCCGAACGTTTGATCTTACAGCATGTCTTAAGGTTTTAGGGTTCTTGCACATTCGGTACAAAGAAGTGTACTATGCCTTTCGGTATTAAACGGGAATCTATTCATCTAGAGCAATCGGGCTACACCGACCAAAGCCTCCCACAGTCTCACTTGCCACGGGCTGTTTGAGCACTGGGCCTCGTTTAGATTGGAAAAAAATGAACCCGATGAATAGTACTACTTTCGTCTTATTTGACAAATATTGTTCAATCGTGGACCAAGTAGGCTCAAAAGATTCATCTCGTAATTTTCAACTAAACTGTGTAATTAGTTATTTTTTACCTATATTTACTACTTCATGCATGGGTCCAAAGATTGATGTGATGGAGAGAATGAAAAAATTCTAACTTTTTATGTGCATCTAAACAAGGTCTGGGTCTGCAATGCAATGCGCTGCTTTTACACTTTACTAGGGTCGTTGAAATCCTCTCCGCCCGTAGATCCGCGTCAGCAACACAACAGTGAAGGCGTTCCATGCTAAAATGGATGTCACGCCACCGACACCGACACCGACTGGTGGCAGGAGCGCAGCACACCAAATGGTCCTGCAGATGTTTTATGCAAAATTCCCCGTTGGTTTATTCAAGCAACTGGCAACATCAATTCATCTTGTTTTCACAATTTCACGCCAGGAATATTCATGCCCAGCCCAGTTGCCCACCTGCTAATGTTGCACTGCAGCAAGCTGCTGCTCCTCGTCGTCGTCCAGCTTCCCTCACCGATTGCCTCAACCTCTGCTCTAGACAAACCCCTTGCCATTGATGAATGAACTGTGGATTCAGGTAGGCTCTCTCAACATAAGCAAACTTGACACGCCCATACGAATCTATCTCAATTCTCATCCGCGATCTGTAATTTTACCAGTTCCCTGATTTTAATCAACAAGATTTGAGTTTTCAGGTACACCAGGTCACCAGCCATGCCTTGTTCGTACTAACAACAACAGCAATCGATGGAGTAATAATAAGCAATTAAACAGGACGAAGAACAAGAAAAAGCCATGGCGTTTCCATCCAAGCTCACGCGCACGCAGCAGCCACCGACAGACATAGACCACTCCTCGTGCTCGTGCAGATGCATCTCGACAGAGGGGGAAAAAAGACCAATCTTTAAACCACCCCGCCCTAAGCAGCCAAGGCGGCGGCCACGGCGACGGCGACGGCGACGGCGGCGAGCCACCTTGGGCGACACGGGGCGCCGGGAGCCGCCGCGTTCTTCCTGGAGTCCTTCCTCTGGTCGGCCAGGGTGGCGTCATCGGCTGCGGGGCCGGGCGCGTCCGCGCCGCGCCGCCGCTGGTGCCGCGTCCGCTTGGCGGACGACGAGGAGGCCCTGGGCGCGTCGGCCGCGGGCGCGGGGGCCGGCGCCGGGGCGTCCGCCACGGGGTCGAACAGCTCGACGGGCTCCAGCACCGCATCCACGGCGTAGATGGCGACAGGGTCCCTGTCGTAGACGGTGGAGCGCACACGGGCGGGGTCATCGGACGCCGGCGTCCGCAGCGTGACCTGGTCCCCCGCGTTCTGCACCGTGAGGTTGTAGTTGCTGGCGGCGCCGTCGGTGGCCAGCGTGTTCATGGGCCCGTTGCTGGACTTGAGCCCCCGCAGCGTGTAGTAGACGGGCACCGCGTGGAACAGCAGCAGCGACGCCTTGCCGTCCGCGGTGAGGTTCCGGTAGCTGGGCATGAACCCGCGCACGGCGTCGTCCGTCGGGCAGAACGCCGTCACGCCGCCGCCCACCGCCGACTGGAACGTGGAGAGCGCGTCGGGGGACTTGGACACCAGCGACGCGAACGCCTTGCACCCGCCCTTGGACATGAGCGCCGTGATGTTGGGTGGCGCTGGCGGGGCCGCGGGCGCCTTCGCCTTCGCCGCAGTGCCGGCGGCCGAGGCCAGCGGGAGGAGAAGCAGGAGCGCTAGCGCCGCGGAGCCGGCGGCGGTGAAGGCGCCGAGGGGGAAGCGGCGCATTGTGGCGCGTGGGAGTGAGCGGCAGGCAGATGGCAGCAGCCGACACTCCAGCAGACCAGCAGCGCGTAGTGATGAGCTGCTGAGAGTGAGGAGTGAGGACTGAGGTGATGAGCTGGCTTGGCTCATCTGACTGGCTGTGCTGGCTGATTTTTTTTTAAAGTAAAATACTATTGACGGACCAATTTAACTGATAATCTTAAGCGAACTGTTCCTCTATTACGCCATTCCCAGCAAGCTGCGTTGGATTAGAAGTTGGTAGATTTTGTCTGAGTTAACGTGTGATTTGGTGTTGCTCTGTCTTTGTTTATCACATCAATCGTGCTACATGGAGTTGTTGTCCTTCCACTCAAAAAACTTGGGGACAAACTGTTGTCCTATTTTCCTCTGTCCTTTCTTTCATTTGGCATTCTGGATTTCATGGTGCACCGCCACCGTGGCGACCAATATGTTTTGGTGTGTTTTTTCTTCACATCGTCGTGGATGTGCTTGCCACATGAACAATGTGCGGCTTCATTTATTTTTGTCATACATGAATTTAGATCAATATCCTTCGTGAAACTGAAACCCGATTTCTTGATTGTTGTCCAAAGAATTTGTTTTCTTTTTTCCCCAATGTTAGTATGTTATATGCTGGTTATCTTGCTCTTCAACTTCAGCGAGCCGCGCCTGTTCACTGGATAGTGCATCAAACTGATTCCATCAAAGCAGATTTTGCTCGTAGCCTGCCGCAACTAAAAATTTATAGGTTCAGATTTTTACAGAAATACCTTGAGTTGCTCGTATATAGCCTACCGACACCTTCAAACCACATTTTGCTCAGCTCATCCCAACGGAGTTTTACGCAGAGAGTGGAATACGGAGAGAAACGAAAAGGCCATCCGACAAAGACAAGAGGGAATACGGAAAAGGGACCACTAGGACGGACATTGGGTCCCCGCAACAGCTGCACTGCATTGCAACTTGCTGAATGCATTCAATTCAAATAGCGAGCCACTTTTTTTTTTCCCTAAAGAAAAAAGAGTCGCCAGTGCAGTGACGCTCGTACCCGTTGGCGCCTTGTTTAATTGCCGCGGCGACGACGATCAGATCAGCTGCCCACAGCACGGATCGGATTTTTTTTATTTTTAACACTTTTTTAAAATTATTTTCAAATTTGACACTGTTTATTTTTTATTTTTAAATCTAACAATTTTGGTCGCGCTTATTGCCGTGGCGCGGCAAAACCACTCTGGCGCGCCAGAGCTACTGACGTGGCAGCGACCGGGCCGCTGACCAGTGACGTCGCCTGCTCTGCCGCGCCGCAGATCTTAGCGCAGCACTGCCACGCCATCGCGCACGGCGCGGCAGGGCTGACTTAATGTCGCGCTACGAGCCTCCCTCCCTCTCTCTGCCTTACTTCGAACAGAGGTGGAGGGCGCCCGCGCTGCCCCTTTCCGCCTCTCCCAAGGCCTGCCGCCACCCGGCCCTCCTTGCCCGCCTCCCTCCCTCCCTTCCCCCAAGCTTCTCCTCGGCCTCGGAGAAGGTAACGATGCTCTTATTTGTCGTTTAAATGGTGGATTCAAATATTATGAATGGTAGCTAGGGTTTGGAGGAAATTATTAGTTCGATTTTGTTAAGGTTAATTAGTTAGTTAGAAGTATGTTTACCATGTTTAGTGTAAGGTTTATTTCTGTTCCTATAAGTGTTGGTTATATTATTTTTAGTTGTAATGCAAATGCTTCTTCTTTACATTAATTTATGATGTTTTGATTGATATTAAATTACAACCATTTTATTAGATGCAAGACATGTGTCGGGAGCAGTTGTGGCGAAAACGGGGTCGTCCTTGAGAAATATACCCCGACGCGTCTAGCAAAGATGCCCCGTCCCTCCTGACCTCCCTGTCCCTAACTGTGGCTGTGGTTTCCTGGTCAACGTGTTTCAATCGAGACATCCGGACACAGCGGCGTGTTGCTTGTACACATGTAGTCGTTTTAATGTAAGTAGTTCTTTCTGTACCTTTTTTTCTTGATTTGTATTAGTAGGTTACTAATATTTTGTTGAAATCTTATTGTGTAGACCCATGAGAGGTGCCTTTTCTTTTAGTGGATCGACGGTTCAGACAAGTTTGACCCAAGGTACCTCCTTTTCAACGATTGGTAGAGAGGGAGACATCCATGTGAGCACTTCGAGCGGTGGGTTCCACCTCCCCCTAACCCCCCGCCAATGACGGTTAAGGAGAATCACCTAGCCACAGTTAGACGACTCGAGGAACCTCCTCTATGCGATTGCGGAGTTCGAGCTGTGATAAACCCTAAGAATACATTGAAGTTTGTGTGTCCCAACAAGCACGAAGTAAGTGGAAAGTGTATTTGTTTAAATGTTTATCTCTATATGTGCATGTACTAATCTATTCACTTCTAGTGCTTTGGATTTGCGAAGTGTCTTTTCAAGGAGTGGCTCTATGGTCTAAGAATCAATGGTCGGAGCCGCCAAAGGCAAAGGAAAAGAAGAAAGAAAGGATAATCATCGAAGCACCTCCTGTCATGTGCGAATGTGGTGTCAAAGCCAACTACGACCTAGTCCCTTCGGAGCTTGGAATAGGCCATTGGTGCGGCTATATGGTTGACTATGATGAGGTTGGTTACTGTTGTGGAAAATATGAAATCATATTTTTCTTCTGTGAACACTTATAATCTAATTTTTTTGTTTGAACAGAGCACTAGAAAATGTAAGTGGGAATCTTATGATGGTCTAGCTAAGTTCCTGGATTAAATCAAGGCGAAGCAAGTAATTGCACAGAAAGTTTGGTTATGGACCTCAGTTCGTCGAGCTCTTCATTAAACAACACATAAAGAAGATACGTGAGTTTGCTAGATAGCGTGGTTTTCGTAACCCGATTGGTGTTAGACTTGACAAATGGGAGTTGAAGAGACGGAGGAAGACAAAGGAGGAGAGGGCAAGGAAGGAGGCAAGGGAGGAGGCAAGAGTACAGATGCAGGTCTTGAACGACCATGTTGTTGCATTGTGTGCTAGTGAGTGATTGAAAGCCTTGTCTTCTATGCCTGCTAGCCTTGTGACCAGGTTCTTTGCAAAAGGAGCAAAGATTCCTATCATGGGTCTTGTTGAAGTCACCCTCTCCGTACATGTCTTTGCCGTATCCTCTCATAGCGTCCATGTCCCCTTTGAGTCGCTTCTTCCTCCTACCCTTCCCTACCTTCATTAGGTTTGGATGCAGCACGCAGTCATAACCATGATAAGGAGGCCACTATGTCGGGTCAAGGTATGGCTTGAAGCTCCTCTCCCAAATATTAAGGGTGTTCGAATGGAAGTACAAGGGTGACATATATGGTAGACCCTCCAAGTCATATCCGCGGACCCTGCAGGCCATGATCATGTGAGAACAAGGGGCATGCATGATCTGAGGGATGTTGCAACTGCACTCTACTTTGTCAAGATCAACTCGGTAGTTCCGTCCACCATAACGTTCGCCGCCCAAGCTTGTACCACCCTTCCCCCGTACACTAAAGACATGCCGGCGAGGTCCATATGACTCGACGGTATGCTGCTTGGCCAATTCCTCGGCCTCCTTCAAATGTCCTATTCCGGCCTTTCCAAATCGCCCATGCTCAGCTAGATTTCTCTGCGCAATTTTCCACCTTTTGACAAAATATTCATTGCACTTTTGAAACAAGAACTCAACAATTCCAGACACTGGCAACGATCGAACTCCGGTGAATATACGGTTGAAAGACTCTGACGAGTTGGTGGTCATGATGCCGTACCTGAAACCGCCCTCGTCATATGCTAACGCCCACTGCCTCTAACCAGGCCTTGCCCGCTTCGTTTAGCATCAGTCTAGTTCTCTCTATCTCCTTGAACTGGCGCTCTGTACGTACATAACATAGAGCCTTTATGTAACACCCCGGTGTTATGCAAGCATTTAGGCACTACAAATCATGTATATTATGCATCATCAAGCATCATAATCATACATGCCTAATCATGTTAAATAATAACTGAAATGATGCTTTGAAACATATGAAACATGCTCATGAAACATGAATGTTGCATACACTTATTTAGAATTGTTTTGCCTTAATTATGCTTGTTAGGCTAATACAACATGTGTGGCTATAAGTGTAAATCACCTAGGATGATTTAGCACAATTTTTGGAGCAAAGTTTGTATTCGAACTTTTGACAAAATTTGCTTTTGAAAATATTATTGAAAAATGTCAAAAATCCTCCCTATTTAGCTTTTACTTTCCAATTCAAAATCTATTGGGAATTTTGAGTTGGTCCCTTAATAAAAGTTGTGGAGAATTAAATTCTAAGCAACTTTCATTTTTGGGCCATTTCCAGAAAATACCTTTTTCTTGCTCAAAAATTGGTTTAAAGCTGCTATATTTTGAAAATCTTGAAAAGGAGTTGAAAAATAAAAAGAAAAATTCGGTTTTCCTTCTTCGTGGGCCGGCGCCTCGTTTTCGACCCACGGCCACAAGCCGGCCTGACCCAGTTCGCACACGCGCACGCGTGCCCGCGGTCCAGTGGACTAGGTCCACGCCGCGCCTCGCTCCCCCTCGCGCGTCGCCCGACCGCGGCAGGCCGCGCTCGCCACGTGGCGGCCATGCGCCGGCGAGCTCGCCGCGCGGCCCCTCCGGCCCGCCTTCACCCCCCACCTGGCTGCGCCTTGCCTCCTCCTCCATCCACTCTATCCCTGCTCCCCTCCTCGCTCGCGCGCTCACTCTCTACAGCTGCAGCAAGCTGAGCGGGAGGAGCCGCTTGCCTCAGCTCGCCACTGCCTCCGCCGTCGGCGAACCACCTCCGTCCGATTGCCCGCTCACAGTGCTCCGCCACCTTCCCCTCACCTCCGAACAGACATCTGCTACTCTTTGCTCGCCTAGGTATGGCTCAATTGAGCGGTTCCCGCCTGCGCCGCCATGGCCGGAGTCGTTGAGCTCGCGCTCCGACCACCGGCACTCTCTCTCCTCCTCTCTTCCTTCGAGCTGCATCACCGCGTTCGCCTTTTCCTCGAGGTCCTCGTGCGCGTCGCGTCTCGACCACTCGCGACCGGGGACGGCCGCTGGCCGTTGGCGGCCGCTGCGCTGCCGCGGCCAAAGGCGCCGGCGTGGCGTAGCCACGGCCACTCCCGGGCCTTGCTGGACCGGCAACGCTCGTGGGCCGAAGCCCCGAGCTGGGCCGGCTCACCCCTTCCCCGTGCGCGCTACTCAGGCCAAAAGCGGCCGTGGGCCGGTCGTTCTCACGGGCCGGCCCAGTGACCATAAGAGATTTGTTTTCTCTTTTTCTTTTATTATTTGAGAAAAGAAGTAGTTGGAAAAATATTTGTGTACACATTTTGGCTCCAAAAATGGTGAAATAAATTTTGTAGTGATCCTCATGAGATCTGTGATGTAAAAATATTGCATGTCAAGTTTGAAATACTTTTCTGTAGAGTTTTTATTTAATCATTGAAATTGCTGTTTCTTGATAAATGCATAATAAATCATAAAAAGCTCAGAAAAATATGGTTCTACTGGCATTAGTTTTATTTTGTGACGTAGTTTCTAGGAAAAATATATTCTAGGCATGTTCTGTGTGAAATTATTGATGTCTAGTTCAAGTGCTATTTATTGCCTAGATTTGTTATTTTTGATAGAGGGAAAAATATGAATAAAATATGGGTACGATAAATTTTGTACAATGATTATTTACTGTGTAGATTGTTGAAAAGTACTTAAATATGTTGTTTGACACTTTTCGTAGTACAAACTATTTTTTGGGGCATTTCTGTCCTGCAGTTTGTCTTTTTTGTGTAGGCAGTTCTAGTAGTCTAAATGCAACAAATTTTTTTGACATGCTAGGTTAGATGATAGTAAGTCACTGTAATTTTCTAAGATTTTTCCTTGCTGTAAAAATAGATGTTGCTATTCAAACCTAGTATTAGTTAGGGTTTAATTGCATAATGCTTTATACATGATTAAGAACCTAGTTAAGCTTTGGTGTATCTTTTAAGCATTCAGTGAGATGTGCTGATTTAGCATGTTAGTAGTAGAAGAGAATGCAGTAGATGACATGTGCTTTAGTACATGTTCTTGGATGATGTTGACTACCTTGTATGCGATTTGTATTATACTCTACCCATTAAACAATTCGTACTCCTCTACCTTGCATGTAAGCATATTCCTTGTGCTCATTTCATCCGATGTACATTTTGCATAAGCACTTACACACCTACATCATACAGGATCGCAAACCAAGAGCCTGGTCGTAGTACCCGAGGAGCTAGAGGAGCAGCCTGAGGTGCAGCCTCAAGAGGTGACCGAAGCAGATGAGGAGACATTGAGGATCTTCCGGAGTGCCCCAGTCACCGCCCGAGCTCCTTCAAGAGAGGCAAGTCCCGGAGCATTTTTTCTCCCTCGGTTTGCAATTATTAATTAATGCTTTACTTTAATTGATGCATTACGTTTAGGAGTTGTTTGCAACCGTTGCTGTATTATACCTTGTTTACCTTTGTTATACTATATCCTTATTACCCTGATATCCGCAGTCAAGTCAATGCTTAGCTGGCTTAGATCGGTAGAAGTCGGGTGATTTCCTGTCACCTGCGAGCTATAGGTGGTTACCTGGTGAAAGGTCTTGATGGCTAGAGGGGGGGGGTGAATAGCCTTTTAAAATTTTTCTACAAAGACAAGCTAAACAAGTTTATCAATACAACAAATAGCGAGATGCGAGTTTTGCTTAGCCTATGGGGTGTTTGCAAGCCACCTATCCAATTCACAATTCTAGTATATTGGCACTCAACCGCACAAGTTAAACCGAGAAGGAAACTACAACTAGCAAGCTACACAAAAGAGCTACTCTAGCAAAGTAACTAAGAAATTAATGCAAGAGAGAGTTAGAAGGGTATCACTGAGGGGCGAAGTATTGAGCCAATCAAACAATATGATCAAGAGATGAATTCCACAATACACAACCACCAGGATCGATCAATCACAATAAGAATGATGACACAAAGATTTATCCCGAGGTTCACGTGCTTGCCGGCACGCTAGTCCCCGTTGTGTCCCTCTTCACCACGTGGTTCGGTGGCTAATCGGTCTCACACCGAGCCTCTCGAAAGGCACCACAAGAACCTACCAAATGGCAAAAGGTTGCAATGACACGAGCAATCCACTAATGTTGCCTTTGGCGCTTCACCGAGGTAGGCACAAACCCCTCACAAACACCGGAGGTGGCCAAGAACAATCACCAACTCTTGCCAACGCCTCCAAGCTGCTCTAAGCCATCTAGGTGGCGGCAACCACCAAGAGAAACAAGAATCCCGCAGCAAATCAACCACCAAGTGCCAACTAGATGCTATCTCAAAATGCAAATGCACTTGGATCACTCAATCTCACTTCGAATATGCAAAGAAGCAAGAGAGATGAGTGGGAGAGGAGTTGCTTAGCTCAAAGTGCTCACAAGTATGTTAAAATGTCCAAGCGAGAGAGCCTTGAGCCGGCCAACGAGTATTTATAGACGTACCCCTTCGAATAGAGCCGTTAGAAACTTGAAACAGCCGAAGTCGCGTTGACCGGACGCGCTGGTCCAACTGACCGGACGCGCCGGTCGCCCAACGGCTAACTCGCGAAGCACTGACCGGACGCGCTGGTCGCAACGACCGGACGCGCCGATCACACAACGGCTATTTTCCGCGAAGCACCGACCGGACGCGCTGGTCGCAACGACCGGACGCGCCGGGATCGACCGGACGCACCGGTCCCGTAACTGACCGGACGCGGTGGTCAACCCTGAGCCGCGCACAACGAAACAACGACCGGACGCGCTGGAGAACTGACCGGACGCCACAGTGCCAGCGTCCGGTGAGAGTCCAGTAAGCTCCCTGAACGACCGGACGCGTCCGATCGACTGTGACCGGACGCGCCTCGCGTCCGATCAAACAACTGAAACACGCGCGCACGCTGAACACTGACCGGACGCGTCCGGTCACACCGTGACCGCGTCCGGTGCAGCGTCCGGTCACCTCTGTGACCTCCGTTCGCTTCCGTTTCTTTTCCGACTTCCGGCGTAGTAGAAAATAGGCATTTCATATCCCTAAAAACGCCTGAATCCCGCGCTCGCACGCTCGGCGGGAGGGAGAGAGGAACCCAAACCCCTCTCTACCCATAAACCACAGCGCGACCAATGCCACCTTTGCAAATGTGCCAACACCAAGTGATCACGTCATGAGTGAGTGTGTTAGCATTTTCACAATCATTTTTCGAGGCGTTATTAGTTCTATCCAAATGCATATGATTATGAAATGCACATCTAGAGGCACTTAGGAGTCCAATAGCCGCGTCATTCCCCTCTTTATAGTACGGCTATCTATCCTATAATGTAACCACACCCACTAGGTGTCTTGGTTACTAAAACACAACCCTTAAGCATATACCTTTGCCTTCATCACGTAGGGTTGCGTCCAAATCCAAGTGTGGCCATCATGATCACCATGTCCATCTTGCCACCAATCTTGGAATGTACTAATCCTCATATGCTACATACAACTTAGGCATAGGATTAGTACTTAGGCATTGTCACTAATTACCAACACCAAACATAGGACTTTCAATCTCCCCCTTGTTGGTAATTGGTGACAACCCTTTCACAAAGATATTATGATAAAATTTTGATTGAACCCATGTCACATTGTCCAAGTATATTACCATGTGTAAGAAGTATGGACAAGTGATCATGAATTCAAATTGATAGCAATGGCTCCCCCTACATGTATGCTATATGTTTGGATTTTGGAAGCATACATATTAGATAGGAAAGTATAGGAGCATTGACTACCAATAGGTGCTAAGTGTTTTAGATTATAGACCTTTGAAGCGTGATACCATCGGAGTAGCGATAAACACCATCTTAGCACCTTGTGTAGTTAGATACCACTTGAAAAAGCATAAACAAAACTAGAAACCTCGTGAGATCAACATTATAAGCAAGGCTCTAGTACCACTTTGGAAAACATGAAGTAAGAGAAATCTAACTACTTCCTATTCATGCTAGTACTTCAATACACCATTCAATTGTATACTAGCAAAACACCACACAAGCAAAGTATCGGAGAAAAAGAAATGCACAACTATGCATCATACATATGAAGTGCACATGGAAATGCAACAATCATGTTTAAGAGCTTGCTCCCCCTACTTGTGTGCTCGAAATTTTAGTTGATCCCCTTCTTTTATCAATTTTAGTTCTATCCAAATGCATATGATTATGAAATGCACATCTAGAGGCATTTAGGAGTCCAATAGCCGCGTCATTCCCCTCTTTATAGTACGGCTATCTATCCTATAATGTAACCACACTCACTAGGTGTCTTGGTTACTAAAACACAACCCTTAAGCATATACCTTTGCCTTCATCACGTAGGGTTGCGTCCAAATCCAAGTGTGGCCATCATGATCACCATGTCCATCTTGCCACCAACCTTGGAATGTACTAATCCTCATATGCTACATACAACTTAGGCATAGGATTAGTACTTAGGCATTGTCACTAATTACCAACACCAAACATAGGACTTTCACCTGGATCTGCTCGGAAACTATGTAGTCATGGTATAACTAAGTGTTAATTGAAAGTTGAGACCGGACGGAGACTTACAAGGTTTTGGACTGTAGTACTTTCCGTCTGTGTCGATTAAGGACCGACCGTTGTTGGGCCTCAGGTCATGTTGAACACATGCCTTATATTTAGCTGGCCGGATAATGTACATTTCGACCGCGAAGCTGGGAGATTATTCAGGCCGAGTGGATTGCCCGCAGCGCACTGTACCGGAGCAGGTGTGGTAGGACACGGGGGCGCGATGATAAGACCGAAAGGCAGTCGGGCGGTCCCCGGGTACATGTGGTTCCTAGCAAACTCGAGATTTTTCCTGGATATTTGACTCGGTGACCAATACCTCACTTTAGCAGGTGAGTGAAGTTTGTGTAAGGAATAAATTACCAGCTGGTTAATAATCGATTCGAATCGCCATCGTTCACTGGATAGTGAACACTTGACTTGAGTTACTTCATCGTAGTAATGTTGATGGAACACTTGGACAGTTATAATGGATATGATATTATGGAAGTTGTTAATGATCATTGGTTATCATTATTTACTTAATCACATGCTTGCTCTAGTATAGGTGCAAATGTAGTTGACAGGTTAATAATAATTAACTTGCCAATAATGCTTTTGGAAAGGTTCTTGTAATGCTAAAAATACCTTTTTGCAAATGAGTCAGCTACCCTACTATAAAGCCCTTCATAATCCTTGGTGTCACTTTATTTTCGGTTATGTCGGGTAAGTCTAGCTGAGTACCTTCTCGTACTTAGGGTTTTGTTCCCACTTGTTGCAGATGTATTACGGCTACTGTATCAACTGCCTTTATCCTGCGATGGGTGATGCTTAGGACCATGGGCATGATCATTCCTTAAGTCTCGTCTAATGCTTTTGTTGGAGATGATCATCAGCTGGCACCGTACTTGAACTCCGTGTGAGTGTGTGGCTTGAACAAAATGGCTTCCGCTACTTCTATTTGAACTCGGTTTGTAATAACTATGTTTAAACTCTGATGTATCTGTGATGCGAACTTTTATGTAATATGTGATGGTGACCGCTAAACTTATTACGATCTTGGTTGGTATGTGAGTTGGTTTGAAATCCTTCGTGATTTCACAGACTACCGGGTTATACGAGCTTAAGTTTGTTAAATCGTCTGCTCTAGCGGGTGATTTTCTTACTTAATTTCGTATAATTGGTCAGTTCTGTTACACTTTACCTTGTCACAAACCTCCTTCTTCCTTTGACGCCGCCAGAAATTAGCGGCAAAATGTCATATGCACCATCTATGCACTAGAGGCAAGAACCAATCGATATGCTCATCGGTAGCATTAAGAAGCCCCGCGTGATAGTCTGAGGTCAAACATATAATGTGAGATGGGCCAAAAACTTGTACATGTAGAAGCCGCATGAACCATGACCACGATTCATTGTTCCCTCCCTCTATCAAAGCAAAAGCCATGGCTACTATCTGGTCCTCTGAATCAACAGCAACAACTATCATCAAGGTGCCCCTGTACTTTTCGGTTAGGAAAGTGCCATCAACAAGTATGACTAGTCGATAATACTAGAATGCATGTTCCGTCTGTGCGAACGACCAGAACACATGATGCAAGACGTGCCTCAACGGGTCCTTGAAATACATCCCTCTGGTGTCTATAAACCATTTCAAGCCAGGGTTATAGTAATGCATTGCACATAATATTCGGGGAACCTTGTTGTACGCTTCCTCCTAGCTACCCTAACGAATCATCAAGGCAATTTACTTAGCATGCCAAGCCTTTTCCATACTTCACATCATACTTAACAAATCTAGATATGGACTGTTGTAAGGAAGACACTGAAATATCGTTATTGTCATTAACGAGCCCCAACATACGACGCGCAAGGTAACGTGCAGTGAACTGCTGATGATTTTTCTTCCCCTTATTTGATAGGCAAGTGTGGTGTTGGACCACTTTACTTATCCTCCACTTGCCATCACTCTGTCTCTTTCGTGCATTTAACGTCCACATACAACCATTTTTTGCATATCACGTGGTACCTCAACTCCTGGTCTGAATGAGTGACAATGTACGGCCTATGGTGATAGACAGTATAGTCCTGAAGGAACAACTTCATCTCTGACATTGTATTGAATATCATCCCCTTGCTAAGGATTTCATTTTCATGGTCATACAATGATTTCCTACACATTTACAGACTAGTGTCACAAACTACCATATCTGTCATGCTAACATCCCTCTAGTTCGAAACGCCTTTGAAAGGTACATTCATCTCCCTCAGTTGCATAAGCTCTATTGCTGTGTAGGGTGGTGGTGGAACATACTGCTGTGCTTCGCTAATTCTAGCCCATGAATCATAGGGGGTATCATCCTCCAGCAAATTTGTGACTAGTCTACCCTGAGCCGGCATAGCATGAAGTACCTCAGTTGGTATTGGTAATGGCATAGCATGAACCGGTACTGACATGGCATCAACCAATGTTGTCATAGCATCTCTACCTCCTTGGTTATCATCCGAATCGTCTTAATCACTGCTAACTACATCACCGATCCTGTCCTCCTCCTCCTACTCCTCTTCCCGTTCGAAGTCGTTCACATCAAAGTCATTGCTTATATCGCCTACTAGAGTTGAATGAAGCTGCTCCTGCATTAATTGACCGTCCAAATTCATGTTACCCTGAGTTGCTTCCCCTTCGACCCCAATTCTTGTTCATTGCCTCCAACATCGTCAATGGACGGCCTATCCTGGAGACCCTGCATCCTGTACCCATTCTCCACCACCACCTCAGCCATGGGCACATTGAAACCTTGGATCACCCTATTGTAGCGGGACCAGTGAGCATGGACACAAAGGTCATTAAAGCTAGGAGGTTCATCAAACCATTCTAATTCTTCTTCCATATCCTCAAACATACCACCTTCTTTCCTAACACTTCCTCTGTAAAAAACACGAACACAATAATTCATCTACAAAACCATTTGAGGAAACTTCATTAAGTCATCCAAATCATCGTATCACGCACTACTAAGTACCAACAATTCAAAACTAGTATCTATACTGCCTACCATTACCACTTGAAAATAAATAAACCCTAACTACCCGACCAAAAAGTCCTAAGTAACAAAAAACTAAACCCTAAACACAAAATCCTAACTAACAAAAACCCAAACCCTAAATTACTAACCACACCCTAAACCAAAAATCCTAACTAACAAAAACCTAAAGGCTAACTACCTAACCATACCCTAAAACCTAACTACCTAACTATACCAAATCACTAACCCTAATCAATTAATTCAAAAATTAATCACAAAAATGAGGGACTTGGAGGGGGAATACCTTAGCAACAACGGGAAGAGCTCCTGGGGGTCAGCCTCGACGACAGAGAGGGTCGTCGGTGTCCTCACCGACGGCGGCGGTGCCCGAACGGCCGGCCACCAAGGGAGGCGACGCGTGCGACCAAGGGGCTGACCCCCAGCCTATCTGTAGGGGAATAGAGAGAAAGGCAGGTAGGGAGATGCAGCCAGTGGTGGAGGAGCCAAGGGAGGGGCCAACGGGCGACTGGCGGCAGCGGGAGCGACCGACGGGCGCGACGAGCGGCTGGCCGTGGCGGGCTAAGTGAGTAGGAAACGAATGAGGGACAGAGAGGAGGAGGCCGGGTCGCATGCCTCTATTGGGCCTTGCCGCGCCGTGCAGTGTGGCGTGGCGCTGCCGCGCCAATATCTGCGTCGCGTCAGTGCTGGCCACGTCAGACGCTACGGGCCCGGGCCGGTGCCGTGTCACCGCATCTGCCACACCGCCATGCATGGCGCGATAGAGTCGTTTTGCCGTGCCACAGCAATAGGCGCGGCCAAAGTGTTAGATTTGAAAATAAAAAACATATAGTGTCAAATTTTAAAATAGTTTAAAAAGTGTTAAAAATAAAAAAATCTCAGATCGCAGGTCGACCCAAAGGTTCAGAGTTGCCCGTCGGTTCAAGTTGCTCGCGTCTGCTTGCCAGTTTGCCACAATGAGTCAATGACCACTTCCACCCTTGTCAAAAAAGACCACTTCCATTGTACATGTTGCACCGGACTGCCTTCCCACTCTATGGTATTTTTCACAAATCTCTCCCAACTAAAAAGACTAAAGAATGGACACCGTTTTGGTGCGACATTCTAACGTGGGTCCATCGTTCTACCTGTTGCGATCCTGCACTCGTCGCTCCTACACCCGTCCCTTGCGACAAAATTCACCGCGCTCGCCCACGCCATTGCACTCCATGGCCACACTATCCCGACGTGGCTAGGGTTTTACGGCCACCGTCCCCACCCCACCCCCCGAGGCAGCACCGCCGTCGCTGGTAGCCATGACGCTGCCGACACCGCGAAGCAGCCACTCCGCCCTACCGGCTCCGATTCACAATGCCGGCACCCCACCCTTCTTTTTCCCATGCCGGCTTCCATTGACGGTGGCGCCGACCTTGTTGTCTGCCTGTCCCCGTGCGTTGCAGCGATGCGAGGGGACGTTGCGGGTTGGCGATGAGTTGGAGGCACCGGATCCAGATGAGGCTGCCACGTCCGTGAGGAGGATCGCCACGGTGCTGTGCTGGGTGCATCCGCCGCTGCGGGAGTGCCGAAAAGCACGGTGACGGTTGGAAGTGAGCCTTTTTCTCAGACTCAAGATCCGTTTGCGTTGCTGCTTTCTAGGCTTCTAGGGTCTCAGGTGGCGGCTGAATCCTTACATGTGAAGGATCTCCCTTCTCCCTGCTCCTGATATAGAAATCGAATTATATTGGATGCAGAATGAATCATGCTTATTAAAGCTTTATCTTCCCTTCTGATTTTAGTCTTAATTTATTACTATTACTCAGTGCTTGCTGTTTTGCATGAGTGTAATGTGCAGAGTTATATTTGTGATGCCACCACTAAAATTTACAAAGAGAATAAAGTAAGACATGACTATTACTTAGATGTGTAACTCTGAAATTAAAACTTCAACACCTCATTTCTGGTATGTAGTTGCTGCAAGCAGAAAACCGGAGACCAACAACCAGTTGATGATGGCTGAACGTTATTCACCAATGAGCGCTCACCAGGAGACCATGGTACAAGCATATGGTGAGCGAGTAAAGCTCCACTATCGAGGTTTGATGTGCGCTTTTGAATAGTGAAGCTAACAAAGTGACAAAATTTTAGAGATAACATTTCACTTTTTTTTCTTTTTGTAGATATCAATGAAACTGAACTTTAGGACATCTAAATATCATTATGCTTCAAAGGAATTTGCTGCAAGATCCTTCAATTATCTTTATTAGAATTTGTTTCTATGCAGTTGAATTAAAAGGCTCAATTTTGATTTGTCCTAGAGGTGTCATGTTGGATGATGTTAGGAGAAAGGCAGTCAACATGAATCCGTTCTTTTATACCTTAATGCAGTTCTGAGAGCCTAAGACAAGACATTGCATTTTTCGATACAGAGTTGACAAGAGGCCATGCAGTTTCTAATCCGTTCAACTGCGGGTTTTGTTCAGATTCGACCTATTATCCTCTACCGAGAAGGAGAGTAGAGGCAAAGTAGCTATTTGTGTTTCTCGTACAGAACAAGAAACAAAAATCAATGATGGGACTAGCAGGAGGAGCAAGCGAGGTTATGAATTGGATCAGGTATTGCTTTGAGTTTTAGAGGAAAATAAATAAATAACAAAAATGATCTGTATTTTTCTCCCATAATATTTGCATTGCCATAGCTGAGTTCAGTGTTTTGTTTTTTATGGGGACATACTAATAAACCATCCTGATAATTGTTGACAATTTTCTGAGGATGTTTATGATACTAGAATAGTCTCCCTTTGCATGATCTGTTATCGAGACCATAATGTTTATAATTACATTTTTCATTACAGCATGCTCAACTACTCAACTAAAGCTAAATGTGCTTCTTTTCCTTTTTCTATCTCTGCAATAAGGCAGTGCGATTTAGTGCATTTTGAATAGTTCAGAGTGAGCTCATTTTTAGAACAAGAACATATGTCGTGTTGTTTGGGTAATCTGCAGTGAGTTCATTTGGTTTTAGTCCATCCATTTTGGTTGCAATTTTGAGCTTTTTGCATTGCCTGATGATCGCTAATTCAGTCTTCATCCTGCCATGCAACCCACACAGCATGCTCTATACCAGCATTCTCGCACAAGGGTTGCGTTACCTGGTTGGGCTTTATGATTGGAACAGTAAGTGAGCTAGCTGGCTTGTGTGATTGGAACAGTAAATGCGTTAGCTGGCTTGTGTGATTGGAACAGTAAGAGGGCATTAGTTGGCTTTCTTAAATTTCATTTCTCAAATTCACATCTGAAATGGTGATGTTTAGATGGCAAGAAAATTTCTTTTGAGGGATTTTACATGTCGATTGCCTTTTTACCAGTTTATTAATATTCCCTTCTGAGTTGTGGAGCATACATTTCATTCTTCATAATACCGTGTGTATCTTCTTAACAGGTGTCTGGATGGAGTGGACTGTCAAACGCATAAGCCCACAATATTTGGTGCCCTTGCCACCTGAACAGCAGGTTTTTGTTTAACTGGCTTTTGTTTCTTGATATTGCAATCAATTAGGTAATTATTTTCTGTTGATTACTGGCAAGACAGTTATCAAGCCAAACATAACTCCTTGATTACCTTAATTAGTATTAGTTAGTATGAGGTCAGCAAGTCATATTAGCTTATGGCCCTTCCATCTTTGTGAAAAGTGCTCCACTTATGCCATCCCTGGTTCTTAATCTTAGTTGTTTTCTGAAGGTAATAAAGAACAAAGAGTAGAACAAAGAGGGCTGGCTCTTAGATGTAACATGAAATCAATGTGCATTTTCATAAATGTGTGTTTCTTGTGCTGATTCTGATGGCTTTGTATTTTTTGAAACCTGACATGGTTTTTGTAGTCCAAGGGAGGTATTCTACTTCGACATTGCTTGGTGCTTGGAAACTCCCAACAGGATTCATTCATGTGTTAAGGATGTAATTCCATAAAATTAATTTTTTTTCACTGCCATTGATCAACTTCTTGCTGTGTTTCATATTTCTTGTTGCAATCCTAGCAATATCTGGAACAATAACATTGTAAATTTGTGATCGTTTGCTGCTATAGTAAGCTCTACGACAAGTAATGTAGACATAAATAACTGTTAAATTCTGTTTGGTGTTGTGATAAATAATTTCAAGTAGGTTATCCTTTCATTTATTGAAGGTTAGAAATAAGCAACCTTCTGTTACATGAGTGGCAAGCTTCTTATGTTGCTTCGCGTTGATACATTCTTTCCAATTATGCATGTCATAATGTTGTTTAATTTTTCTTCAAGAAGCTATATTAGTGATAATAATTGGCTAAATAGAATCGCAACAATGCCACATTTCATGTCTTTTGCCCACAAAATTTGCTCGTACGTAGGTATTGGGCATGAAAAATTTAAGTGGAACATAACTTTTTTTCTTGAACACCTGTTGCTATTTACTTGCAAGTTCATAGAGTTGCCTTGATGCTATGCAAAAATGGATCACTCGTGTCATCTTAATAGGTCCCTTCGGATAGCGGCCACAAACAACACCTAATGATCGAAGCACGATAGAAAACTGGTTGTTGAGGCCTCCCCTTAGGGAAAGGCTTCGATGATTACATCATTCTCAAAAGGCCTAGCGAACAGTCAAATTAGGTGTCGAATTAGAGCGCCTTGTTATGTTTCAATGATTTGTAGTTAGTAATCACAAAGCACCTTCTGATCATCTTGATTTAGGTTGGCGAGAATTCTTCAATTAGACCAGGCATCTTGAAAGTTTTGTTGCTCCCGTTGCAACGCATGGGCACCGCTCGCTCGCGCACGCCGACGCGTCCTCTCTCCCTGCCCTCGCGCCACCGCTCCATCACCGTGCTTGCCCACACCATTGTGAAAAGAGAATTAAATGATAATAATATAGGATATCATAAAAGGTACTCCTACCATGATTGAGAGATGGTGTATAACATATTAGTGTCTGAATGCAAAGAATAATTTTGAGTGTTAAATTAAAATGGCAAAGGACTAGGATTCAATTTTCTAAAGTCCATTCTTGTCAGATCCCCACATGGTACATAATATCTTGCTGACCTCGGTTGTGACTGTCGCTCGCTCCATGCTAAGGTGGTTGGATATTGTTGTGTTCTTGTAACAACGCCGCGCTCTCCGTGAATATGTTGATTTCACGAACTTTGCTTTTTGGATTAAATGTTACTTTAACGTCGATATTTAATTTCATAGTATCACTATCTTATCGTGCGACCCGTGTGTTTTTAGTATAAAAGTTTAGCTGTCCCGTAGCAACACACGAGCATAAACTTAGTATGGTATAAATGCAGAAGCTCCCTCAACACATGTATCATAATATCTCAAAATTGACAAAATCATCGTAAGCGTCTCGTTATTGGTAAGTACGTACATTGATTATCATTGAAAGAACAACATTGTGTTAAAATCCAAAAAATGGCGATGACATGAAAAGAACTATTCAAAAGATGATAACAAAATACTAACACCCGCATTAGATCGAGGACTTTAATGGAGCCCTCTATATGGATAGAAACCAACTAACATTTGTAATTATTGTGTTACACACTTGATACGGCTAGATTTGTGATGAAATGTACTATCACCTAATCATAAGTTTATAATCATAACATATATAATATCTAATAAATAAATGAACGGTCAAAGTATAATTTAGGAGACAACCTAATGTTAAACTAGACTGGAAGGAGTATATGCTTCTAGCGGTTGGTGCAGTGCAGGGCAGGTTAATTTCGCGGTTTATTTGACCTTGCAACCTCCTTTTTCCATATGATGTGCAAGCTGATGAACTCTGGTCTTCCGAAGCTAGCTGCACGCCTGCACCACAAATAAATCCAGCAGATGAAGAACATACTGATCCTCCCAGCTTCACAAGGTAAGCCCATCATGAAGAATCGATAGCTCTTCAGTATTGGGAGCTTGAGCTCAGTTATATCTGATACTAGGAGGATTCTCCGCGCGTTGCCGTGGGTACGAAGGAATAATATAAATAAGTTAGAATGTTAACTAATAAGAATATGGTGTTAGTAATGCAGGAATATGATATAATATATGTATAGATTTATTAGTATAATCGTGGAGAGTGTATCTATAGTGGATGATGTGTCTCGCTAACGTGGATATCATAATTGTTGTGCTAGTGAACTTTAATTGCAAATGATAGTGGACTGCTGAGGTTGGACACCTTGCATGTCAAGAGAAATTGCTAGTGACAAATGATAGTGGACTACTGAGGTGGACGCCTTACATGTCAAGAAAAATAGCTAGTGAGGTTTTGCTTTTTATAAGAGTTATAGATTGGTGGTGTAATTTTTACAACAAACAGCCCTTTATGAACAGCAAAAGGCTACCTAGTAGCTAGCTGCAACACTGATGTTAACCATTATACAAAGGGTCAGCGTGGCTACCTTTGAAAGTTTGCAATGTTCTATTTTAGTGTAGGGCCTAACTTTTTTCACTCTCTCCATTACATCAACTTTTGGACGCATGCATGGAGCATTAAATGTTGATAAAATAAATAATTAATTGCACAAATTAGTTGTAAATCACGAGACGAATCTTTTAAGCTTAATTAGTCAATGATTGAACACTAATTACCAAATACAAATAAAGTGCTACAGTAGCCAAAGTTGAAAAAATTTGCAATCTAAACCAGACCTAGGATCTAAATATGGAGAACTGCACTACCCGTCCCAAGGCGACCTCTATGCCTATGAGGTGGGTAAAATTAAATGTGCCTTAAAGGATATGTGCTCTGAGTACATCCACGCTTAGATTCGCATTGAGAGGTGAGGCGTCGCTGTCATATAGATGTAAGATGTTCACTCATCAAACCATGAGAAACAAATAAACAAATGCTAGAAAAACTGTAAAAATATATTACATGCATAACTGAAAATAAATAAAACACAACTATGCAATAATTCATTCATCGCTGTTCAAATTACAAACGAAGAAAAACCATGAAAAACACAGGAGAAAAGTTAACCAACTCCCAATGATGAAATAAAGGCCTAAATATTTTGAGGAGAAATTCAGAAACTCCTAATCAGCGTAGTCGTCGACTCCCATTCCCATGCATAACCACAAACACAGACTCCCTTAGAATTGCTCATCTGAGACTGTGATGCCATCAGAGCCACTGCGGCCGTCTAGAAAGAAAGCATCACGGAGGCGGCGGCCGCAGCCAGCACGGTCGCGGCGACGCCGGTGCCCATGCTAGGGCTGCCGCTCTCGTGATCAGCGGCCGGGCCAGGAGACTCTGCTGGCGAGTCCGAAGCGTGGGCAGGCTCGGGCGGGTTGTCGGCGGATGCGCCGCCGGCCTCGGCCGTCGATGGCTCCTCGGCAGCGCCGCTAGCCTCGCTGGCGGAAGGTTCTTCGGAGGCAGCACCGCCGCTCTTGCTGTCGGGCGATGCGGCGGCTTCGTCTCCTGACGGAGACGCGGAAGGGCTAGTCGACGAGTCCGTGGGGGCACCGGTGGGGGCCTTCTCCGACGCGGCGCTCTCGTTGGGTGAGGCGGCGCCGGTCCCGGAGGCGGGCGCCTCGGAAGGCGACACCTCTGACTTGGAGGTCGCTGCAGGTGCCTTGGCGGGGGTCGCCTTGGGCGTCGCCGCAGCATTCTCAGGCGACGCCGTGGGAGCCTTCTCGGACTTGTCGGGCGACGTGCTGGGCGCCTTCGACGGCGTGGAGGCCGAATGCTTCGGCGAGGCAGCCGGGGCCTCCGTGGCGAACGCCACGGCGGCGGAGGCGACGACGAGGAGGAAGACGGCGAAGGCGATAGCGCGAGCCATGGTGCGTGCGTGCCTGTGCTCGCTCGATCGTTTATTCCTGGCTGGTGTGTAGTGTCACGACATGAAAGCTAGCGTTCGCCGCGAGAGCTATATAGGCGACGAGGAAGGAGAACGTGCCGGCCGGCGAGAGGAACGCGGTGGAGTCGGTGGCTATTTTTGGGGGTCTCTCTACGCATCGTGTCGTGCTGCATGCATGGGCTCGTCTCGTCCGCATGCGATGGGGTGGCGGTGGCCCGTGGGTGGTGCGCACCATGCGGAGACCCGCGGGGGAAATGGGCGGGTATTTTTGGCCTGTTTGTTTATGACTGTTGGATCCGTCCTCTTTCAGATCCTGTGGCTGTATGCAGACATGTTTGCGAGCTTGACTAGACTTGACCACAGTGCGAGTGTCGCTTCGAGTTTGTGCTTCTGTTTATACTTCCTGGGTGAAATGCAGATACCTTCAAAGCTATCTAGGATGTCCAAGTGCTATATGTAAGAAGAAATTAAATAACTCAATACCTCTAGTCCAATGACAGTGATTCATGAGTTAGTTTTTTTTCTCATAAAGGCACTCAAAATAAAGAGTGCCTCAAATCTGATAACGATGACCACCATTGCCAAGATCCACCATAACCGCCAATACCGACCAGGTTTGACGGTAGGGGATGCCAGCACTCCCAAACCAAAGAAGACACCAACCTCATCGTTCTAAAACCCACAGTTACTCTTTCATATGCGCATAACCAGGCCACCGAAGCACTAGGCTCCTGTACAAGAGCAACCAAAAGACTTCAGAGAACCAACCCTTATCGTTCACCAGCCCTAGGGCAAGCGCCGCTATGACGGGGACAGGATCAAAGTGACTTGATCCATGGCGCCATCCGAACAATGATCCCATTGCATTACCGTTTGCTGACACAAGCGTAGTTCTACTGGGCTTGACAGACTCGTCATAAGCCCACATCACGTTACGGCCCATTAGATAGAAGCCCACTATCAAACGAACATTCTTGCACCTTCCTCCTCACCAGCCACCGACAGCAGGGCCCCCACCTCCACAGCGCCCGCCCCAAGAGTGTCAACTTCAACCCCAGCTCCACCTACACCTGCACCTGCCCGCCCGCCTCCCTCCGGAATCAGATCCTCTGAAGTCGGCAAAAACGACTTGTCTCTGCAGTCAGGCATCTGAACCATCCAATTCGCATCCAACCGTAAGCCAAGGAAACTCTGAAAACAAACCTCTCATGGGCCTGTAACCGGACCATATCAGCTCAGCCTAGCGACTCCGCCGCTGCGACTCGTTCCTCTTCCCGAGTCCCGACCGGCCGCCACCGCGACGCTCGGAGGGCCCTACACCGCCGACGCTGCCCTCCTCTCCCCTCTCTGATCCAGCGGCATGGCACGTCAGCAGGGCTTCCACCTCGCCAGCGCTCTCCTTCCCCGTCCCCCGTCACCGCGGTCAAGCCGTCGAGCGTCGTCGCCGCAGACGTTGCTAGCCTGTGGCTAGTTGGGGCGGCGGCGTCCCCCACTCACCGGCGCTCCCCTCTTTGCCACCGCGACGCACAACAGCCGCCCATCTCAACCAAGAGCCCAAGAGACTGTGTTAGCTTGTCACCCGCCGTCGTACGTCTTCCTTGTTGCAACCCGCTCCACGCGGCGCAGCACGACGACGACATTGTCCCAGCCGGAGGCGGTCCTTCGTCTCCGGCTTGGTGGTCCTTCGTCTCCGCCACGCTAGTAGCTCGTTGCCATCTGCCGAGCCGCCTATCATCAGAGAAGGAACGCCACGGAGGAGAAGACCTTGAGCCATTGCATGCGACGCCCGCACCGACGCACGTGCAGCTTCAATGGCCGCTATTGCCCCACACCGGTCGCCACCGGCGCGTGCAACTGCAGCCTCGCGCCGGCCCCCGGCCATGGTGCTTCGCGACACGTGCGCCAGCCGGCCATGGCATTTTTCTGTGACCCGGTCGTTTTTGCCGGACTTCAGCTGCGGTGGTCGTGCTCTGCCACATGCCTTGCCGGTCGTGCCTGTGCACCCAGCCAGTAGTGGTTGCTGCGCACCAGGCCGGCGGCGGTGCTCCGTGGGAGGAAGAAGAAAAGGGAGGACTCGATGGAGAGACGGCGGCGGAGGGGAAGGATTCGCGACGGCACGGGCGGAGGGGAAGGAGACCGACACTGCTGCTCTTTACCCTTAACGGGCTGTGTTGCTGGGCCGGAGGGAAGTGTGGAGGAGTTGCAGCGGCTGGGCTCGGCTGGTCCGTCGGATGCCAGGGAACGGCAGGGATGGAGCGACTGCTGGCTGCAGTCGTGAGCGTCGACTTCAGAGGATCTCGTTCCCTCCCTCCGCCCACTCGGATCCGGAAAACCCTAACCCTAGGACACCGCCCGGCCGCCGCCATGGACCCCGACGGCGACCCGGCGTTCCACCGCAACGAGGCCATCTCCGCGGTCCAGGACGTCGACCAGTACTACGGCGACGACGACGACTTCGACGACCTCTACAACGACGTCAACGTCGGGGACGGCTTCCTCCACGCCTCCCACCAGGCGCCGCCGCCGCCGCCTCCGACTCAGCAGGCCCCTCCGCCGCAGCAGCACCAGCACCAGCACCAGCAGCAACAGCTCCCTCCGCCGCCCCAGCAGCCGCCGTCGCAGCAGTTGCATCCGCCGGCCCACACCCTCCCGCCACCGCCACCGCCGCCGCAGGTCCCACCGCCGCAGCAGCAGGTACGCATCCCGGGGGTGGCCGTCCCTGCTCCTGGCATACCTCCCGCCCAGAACAACCTCCCTCCGCCGCCTCAGCCGCCGGCCGCGCCCGCGCCGCCGCCGCCTCAGCACCACCAGATTCAGCAAGGAGATGGGATCAACCGCCCTGGAGGGAACTTCGCCGGCGGCCCCATCGTGGTCGGGAACGGTGGCCCTGCTGGTGGGGGTGACGGCCCTGGCGGCACGACGCTGTTCGTGGGGGAACTCCACTGGTGGACGACGGACGCGGATCTGGAATCTGAGCTCAGCAAGTATGGTCCGGTCAAGGAGGTGAGGTTCTTCGACGAGAAGGCCAGTGGCAAGTCCAAGGGCTACTGCCAGGTCGATTTCTATGACCCTGGTGCAGCTGCTGCCTGCAAGGAGGGCATGAACGGGCACGCCTTTAATGGCCGTCCATGTATTGTGGCATTCGCCACACCGAACTCCGTTCGTCGCATGGGCGAGGCGCAGGTGAAGAACCAGCAGGCTATGGCTGCGCAGACATCGAATATGCAGCCAAAGGGTGGTAGAGGGGGCGGTGGTGCTGCAGGGCCACAGGTGGGTGGTAATTATGGTGGTGGCCGTGGAGGAGGTGTTGGACCTGGTGCCGGTGGTGGAGCAGGTGGAGGCGGTGGAAATTGGGGAAGAGGTGGCGGAGGCATGGGGAATAGAGGCCCTGTTGGCAATATGAGGAATAGGATGGGCCCAGCTGGTGGCGGCCGTGGGATAATGGGGAACGGGGGGATGGTCGCACCGCCACCACCAATGATGCCGCCGGGTGGAATGCTGGGGCAGGGTTTTGATCCTGCTGGTTACGGCGCTATGGGAAGGATGGGTGGTGGATTTGGCGGTTTTCCGGGTGGACCTGGGGCTATGCCATTCCCTGGGCTGATGCAGCCATTCCCGCCGGTTGTTGCTCCACATGTTAACCCAGCTTTCTTTGGTCGGGGCGGAATGGGTGCTGGTGGAATGTGGCCTGATCCCAACATGGGAGCCTGGGGTGGGGAGGAACAATCAAGTTACGGGGATGACGCAGCTTCTGATCAGCAGTATGGAGAAGGAGGGAGCCATGGAAAAGAGAGGCCACCAGAGAGGGAGTGGTCTGGTGCACCAGAGAGGAGGCGTGAAAGGGAGAAGGATGCGCCCCCTGCACAGGAGTGGCCAGAGAGGAGGCACCGGGATGAGCGTGACATGGACCGAGAGAGGAATCGTGACTATGACAGAGACAGGGAAAGAGACCGTGACAGGGAAAGAGACCGAGATCGAGACAGGGAGAGGGACAGAGATAGGGAGAGAGAGAGGGAGAGGGAGAGAGAGAGGCATAGGGATGACAGAGATCGCTATGGCGATTATCACAGGCACAGGGATCGTGATTCAGAACGTAACGAGGACTGGGACAGGGGGAGGTCTTCTGGGATACGCAGCAGGTCAAGGGAGGCCGACCACTCTAAGCGCAGGCGGATGACACCTCAGTAGTCATAGCTGGGTGAGCTACTAATGTAGAGGCAAACGATGGTCCAGAGCCATGTCTTACTTGCACACTGGCGTGGTTAACAGCTAGCATCTTCTTACTGCTTCTGGCTGTGGTGGTTCTAATATCTTGTGTCTCCGGCGATGTGTTGTAGCAAGAATGTGAGATGTAAGTGAAGCTTAATCTGATCCCCTGTTTCTTTTTCAACTGTAACCCTCTTCTTTAATTGTACTGTTTGGTAGTCACATGCTGGTAACATCATGTAACAGTATTTTGTACCATTACACTTCTTGTAACTTGTTATGTACACAAAATTGTTTGTTTTCTCCCTGTTGTGATCTTTTGTAGCTATACATGGCATTGTTTAAGGCAAGAATTGTAACATAGAGTCCTTGTCTAGTACCATGGAATGTAAAATTTTGTTACTATAGCTCAGGTCTCCTCCTTGTAACCATCTTGGTTTTCAATGTGTATTTAGGAAAAATGAATTTGTAAATATGACTTTGTTGTACATTGCAATTCCTTGTAAGGAGCACTGACTCCACCTATTTAGGCTTTGTATACATTATTGACTGGAACTGGGAGCATTGCATTTAACATTTACTCATAGAAAGGATGCTATGTCAAATTAACACTTGATTTCAAATATCTGCTGGACAATGCAATTTAAGCTTTCTTCCTCAATGTGAAGATTGTACGATTGTGCAGCTTTAACATTCGATATAATAGCATCTGTAACCATTTATACAGTCTAAAGAAGAAAAAAGATGAATCATTCAAGCACCTGACGTACTAAGCATAGTAGCATGTGCCTGTAAAATGATACGATGAATGCTTTAGTTGAAATATTTGCTACAATATATTGAACTGACAGTAGGACCATGGCCTTGAAAATGAGGGACGGTTGGTTCCATAACAACACAAGGGTTAGTTGAAATATTTGTTACAGTTCGTTGCTGCCACTGGCTGCTCTATAATGTTTATCTTTTCCAATAAGCATGGTTAATTGACTTGTATTTTCTCATAAGTATACACGGAGTTAAGGAAAAAGTTTTTTTTTGTTTACTTCTGTGGATACCTGGGGGGATCAAATTACCTAGATACATTGTGGACAATCATAATTATCTTACTTTTCTTGCTCCAGAAATTATCGTCAATCAATCTAGCATGATAACTTTTGTTACTTGCAATTTGGAGCCTACCAGACATGATCATGTTTGTGTTGGTAATATCACTTTGTAGCCCCTTCGAACTAGCAGAGCATATCCATGATCCCATTTTTGCTGTATACTCTATAAATTTATTCTATTCTTGCATTCAGGCTGTGTTAGTCTTCTCTCAGTTCTCATGGCTTAGCTGTTAGCTTTTTCTTGCATTCAGCCTGACCACACTAACTTTTCCTGGTGAACTCTTGTAAGTACTGACAGATAATGCTATTTTTTTTGTTTTGGTTTCCATTAATAAGGGCTAGGTTCAATTATACTTGACTGGTACTTTGTTTTTCGTTTCCAAAAAATTCCCCTACCAGTAGTTGAAGGCTTATGTTCTGTGACTTCTTTCTCTGAATCTAACCTGTATTTTGCCATGCCACCACCACTCCTTGACTCTTGGCTGTCTGGGAATATGTGCTCGTGGACTATCCTTTTTTTAAAAAAAATAAATTTTGGTACATGTCGAATATTTACTGTTCTTGAGTGCAAAGTTCAAGCAAGATAGTCAAACGGTTGTAGTTACATATTTTCTTGATCTGTTGACCTTTGGAGCTTTTACATGTATAAGATAGACAATATGTTAGGCTAGGGTGCTTTGATTTATTTCTTATGGAGGATGCATTAAAGTTTCTAAGAAACATAGAAATAGTATGGTTATGGGGCCAATGCCATATTCCTTGTTATAAGTTTTTAGATATTATCTGGAGTGTGGTTGCTATTATCAGTTCTTGCATTTCCCATCCTGAGTTCTTTTCCATCATGTGCAGTCACAGTATGCTTGCTTTTACTTGTATACCTTGTCTCAAGTGTTGCTACTGCAGATACTTTGATACGGCTTTTGCCAATTGGCCTAATGCTTTCTTCTCATTTGTAGGAATGGTTGGAACCTGTTCAGCTGTGCGAAGGACTTCCCTGGATGATAGTTGTTGCCTCTTATTGTATGCTATGTTAAATGTCAGAGTTTCCCAAAGACATAAGGATCTATTTTGTGTGTAATTCGGGACCGATGCTTTTGCAATATTGTTGTTGAAGACTGTACTATTTCTGTTGTAGCCTTGTAGGGTGATGATAAACCAGTCTTTATTACGACTGTCCTTTGTTCATCCTTCCTCTGTTGGTAATGGACAAATGGTTGACATTCTTGAGGTTTATCCTTCCTGAGATAACTGATAGGCAGATAGCTGCTTCCTGGTTATAAAGTTTTGTGGTGGAGAAGGTGAGAATTCAGTACCAAGGCAGGCATCATGCTCCACTGATTTCATGGTTGGAGGTTGGTGTAGCTGTTGCATTCAAGCTATAAACTCATCTAATATTTGTTTGGTTTTGTTATGTCTGCCCATATTTACATAGCCATGTGGTTTATCAAGGCGTTTGTGGATCTCGTTTTGTGCTGTGGTCAGGGAGTGCTGAATTTGAATAGATCATCGAAGTGTGGTTTTTGATGTGGCCTTTTTCGGTTCCTGTTTTGACTGGGAGATGCTTAGCACTAGGAACTTAGCACCGTTGCCTCAAATGGAACAAGATTACAATTGCTTTCCAAGAACTGGACCGCAGGAATGGACGAAAACTAGATATTAGGATAACAAAACCCTCCATAACTGAAAGCAAGTAAGGCAATAAATTTGAACTCTTCGCATGGAGGTTTAGTAATATTTCTAGATAACAAAATCCTTCGTAATTGTATGTAGATGATGAAGTAAGGTTATATATTTAAACTCTTTGCATGGAGGTCCAATAATATTTTTAGTGTCAATTTTCCTCTCTCAGTGTCTCTCTTTAAACGTTCGGAGGGCTTTACAAAATTTACGATAATGCTACCATTAAGACGTTCGGAAGGCTGAACGTCTCGTTCTATTCGCACTGCTCACCTAAAAGAAAAACAAATCCCCATTGAAGCTCGTCTCCCCATTCCGTGCTCGTGCGTCGCGGCTTCATGGTGTTGTGCGGCTGTCCGATCGCTCCAATCCACCGCGCTTTCGCCTCCATCCCGCGTCGCCGCCCACTACGGCGTGCCGCCATCCCCCGCCGCGCCTTCATCTCCCACGGAGAGGAGAAATCCTCTGCATGAGGTACGCAGCCAGCTGACCCACCGACTGTAGTTGTCGCCAGACCCGGTCGCCGGCGCCTTACCCTCCGCCTCCAAGCTCCATGCGCGTGCTTGGTGAGGGCAGCGACGCCTCTGTCACCCGCCGTGCAGCCGCGCTCCGTCCTTCGTCGCGCTCAGGCTAGGCGCCCAGGAGAGGGGGCATCATTGGCCAGGCCCAGGCCATGCGTAGGCACAACTGGCCGGATCGCGCACCGTCCTCGGCTGCTGGCTGGCCGTAATCGGCCGTCCTCGTCGTACGGAAGAAGGGTGAAAAACGCATGTTGCAAGCGTCTATTTTCAAGTGTTTCAAATGTTTTAGAGGTATGTTTTAAGTATTGCATACGGATGCTGCAAAAGTAGATCGGGATGTTGCACATGTTGCAATGGTTGTACACGTATGTTGCAAGCTTCTGTTCTCAATGTTTCATTTGTTTTTTTCCGATGTTTGTTGCAAGTGTGTTTATCTGGATGTTGCATATGTTTTCACATATATGATACAAGTGTTTTATCTGGATGTTGTGTATGTTTACAATGGTTTCAAGTGTCTCATACACATGTTTCAAATGTTTCATTTGTTTTCAGTCGTATGTTGCAACTGTTGCACTTGGATGTTTCAAAACTAGATCGAGTGTTGCATTTCCTTTCTCGTCTTTCATCAGTCTCACCTCGGTGTCAGGCGCAAGAAGGCAGAGGCAATCCCCACTGGCGCGGGCAAGGCCCACGTGCTTGTGGGCGGGCGCAACAGGTGGAGACATGGGCGGGCAGGCACGGAACACGAGACGGGGGTAGCGGCGCAGGCATCTGGATGGGGGCTAGTGTCCCAACATCCAGGCTCTAGCCACGCCCCAAAATTTAAACTTCTCCACAAACTTTAGAATTTGGCTCAAATTGGAACCGAAGAGTTCCAATCACATGCCCTTCCTAAAAGCAGACCTACGGCCCATGGAGTAAGTAAGGCCCAAGAGCCTTATCTCAAGACTCAACTCCCGCCATCATGTGGGCCCACGGCGGGCGCTCGTGCGGGACCCGACGAGCGCGAGCGCTCCAGAAGTCGAGAAGCCGCAAGTCGCCTCTGCTGTCTCCGGCTCCGATTTCTTTTTTTTTTTTGTGTGTGCATACTATAAAATCTTATTTTCCATCTCCTTCCTCAGCTACCCATCCCCACCCACCCCAATCCCGCAATCCCTAACCCTAGTCGCCATGGACCCCGATGGCGACCCAGCGTTCCACCGGAACGAGGCCATCTCCGCCGTGCAGGACGTCGACCAGTACTACGGCGAGGACGACGATTTCGACGAGCTCTACAACGACGTCAACGTCGGCGACGGCTTCCTCCGCAACTCCCACCCGCCGCCGCCGCTGCCGCCCCAGCACGCCCCGCCCCCGCAGCAGAATCACCTCCAGCAGCAGCAACAGCTCCCTCCTCCGCCCGCGCAGCTGAACCACAACCATCAGCACCAACAGCAGCAGCAGCTCCCTCCCCCGCCCCTGCCGCAGGCGCAGCAGCCCCCACCGCACTCCCTCCCGCCACCGCCGCCGCACGCCCCGCCCCAGCAGCAGGTCTACGCGCCGAGTCCGAGTCAACCGCCGTCCCAGCCGAATCTCCCGCCGCCTCAGCACCACCAGATTCAGCAGGGCGACGGGTTCCACCGGCCGGGAGGGAACTACAGCGGCGGTCCCGTTGTTGTCGCCAACGGAGCCGGCGTCGGCGGGGGCGATGGCCCCGGCGGCACGACGCTGTTCGTCGGCGAACTCCACTGGTGGACGACCGACGCTGATCTGGAGGCGGAGCTCAGCAAGTATGGGCCGGTGAAGGAGGTGAGGTTCTTCGACGAGAAGGCCAGCGGCAAGTCCAAGGGGTACTGCCAAGTCGACTTCTATGACCCTGCCGCTGCCGCTGCCTGCAAGGAGGGCATGAACGGCCACTCGTTTAATGGCCGTCCATGTGTTGTGGCGTTTGCGTCTCCCAACACTGTGCGCCGCATGGGCGAGGCGCAGGTGAAGACCCAGCAGGCCTTGGCCGCACAGACATCATCAGTGCAACCAAAGGTTGGTAGAGGTGGTGGTGGTGCTGGAATGCCTTATGCTGGTGGTAATTACAGTGGTGGACGTGGAGGAGGTGCTGTATCTGGAGGCAGTGGTGGGAACTGGGGCAGAGGTGGTGGTGGAGGTAGAGGCCCTGTTGGTAATATGAGAAACAATAGAATGGGTCCGGCAGTTGGCCGTGGAATTGGGAACGGCATGGTTGCGCCACCACCCCCGATGCTGCCTCAAGGGGGCATGCTGGGGCAGGGATTTGATCCTGGTTTTGGCGCAATGGGAAGGATGGGTAGTGGGTTTGGTAACTTCCTTGTTGGACCAGGTGCTGGGCCGTTTCCTGGGATGATGCAACCATTTCCTCCGGTTGTTGCACCACATGTAAACCCGGCCTTCTTTGGGCGTGGTGGGATGGGGGCTGGTGGGGTGGGGATGTGGCCTGATCCCAGCATGGGGGCTTGGGGTGCGGAAGAACAATCAAATTATGGGGATGATGCAGCATCTGATCATCAATATGGGGAAGGGGGAAGCCATGGGAAGGAGAGGCCACCGGAAAGGGAGTGGTCTGGTGCATCAGAGAGGAGACGGGACACAGAGAAAGATATGCCCCCTGAACAGGAGTTGCCAGAGAGGAGGCACCGAAATGAGCATGACATGGGCCGAGACAGGGATCGTGACTATGACAGAGACAGGGAAAGAGACCGTGACAGAGAGAGGGACCGAGACAGAGAGAGGGACAAAGATAGGGGGAGGCACAGGGATGACAGAGACCGTTATGGTGATTATCACATGCATAGGGACCGTGATTCAGAGCGTAATGAAGACTGGGACAGGTGGAGGTCATCTGGGATACGCAACAGGTCTAGGGAGGCCGACCATTCTAAACGTAGGCGGATGACACCTCAATAGTGTAGCTGGCTGAGCTACATCTAGTGTAGAGGCAATGACGATCCAGGGCAGCGTCTTTTTTGCACCCAGGCATTGTTCAGTAACAACTAGCAACTGCTTACTGCTTATAGCTGTGATGGTTTTCATTGTATAAATCTCCGGCGATCTGTTGTAGCAATAATTTGAGATGTAAGTTATGCTTGATCTGATCTCTTGTTTGTTTTGAACTGTAACTTTTGAATTGTACTGTAAAGTAGTGCTGTGGCATATTGACATTGTCTGTTGTGGTAGGTTAGAACAAAAGCGTCCACAACATTGTCATGTAAAGTTTTTTGTACTAACCTTTATGTAACCTTATTTGTATAGATCCTTAGGTCCTTAGGTTCGGCTGATACTCTCTGTAGCTAGTCGGCATTGTTTTAGCCAAGAATTGTAACATATCGGCCTTGTCTAAAACATAGTTGGTGTCACTGTGTAACATAGTTTCTGTATTGATATTCTTTATGTAACTTTTTTAGGTACACAAAATTATGTAACTTCTGATTTTTTTTTGTCAGTCCACCTTGTAATTAGGTTAGCTGTCAAAATGTAAACAAGAGTAAATCTGTAAAGGTTGTTTTGTTGTAAACTGCAATCCTATGTAAATCCTATGTAAGTAGCATTGGCTGTGCTTTTGCTTAGAGTCTAGAAGGTTTCTGTGTTTCACAAATGGGAACATTCCGTTGTATCAGCATGCTGTGGTGTTAGTGCCATGGTGAACTAGCAATTTGGTTCAAAACCCTGCTGGGCAATGAAATAGCTCTTTGCTTCCACTATATAATTGACTCGTCCCTGTAGGAGTATGAACCTCTAATAGTAGACACAATAGGTTACATGATATCATTCTTGCAGCTTTGAGAGTACACAGACAATGCATGCAATTCAAGCATTTGTTAAACTAGTCATAATATCATTCAAATAAATTGTTCCAAAAGAGTGATTTGTGATGATGGGCATGCAGAAGTGAGAAGTACATGGTGAAATATGTAGTTGTTCCTATATTGTTATAGGGCTGAATCTAACCCAAATATTAACATTAATTGACTTTACTTTTGATATTATGAATAAGTTTAATTCAGCATTGAAAATAAACTATTTTTTTACTTAATTAGGCCACTGGAGTAGTCAGCTGGAAGTGGTTAGAATGCTAAAATTCATGATCCATGTTCTTTCTTTCGCTGCTTCTGAATTCCTGTTAATCAATTTAGGGCATCAAATTTACTCCTTGTCTTTTATTTTCGTAATCTAATTCCTTGGTTTCTGATCATATAGGTTTAGTTTGTAGCCCAGTTATTAGGCAGGCACATCCATGTTTCATTGATTCATTCTGTGAACTCTAGTATTTCTCAATCGACTACCATGTCTTACTGTTGATGTGTCAATGCATGCCAACACCTTATTTCTGTATGATACTTTGAAGTTATGATTAACAGGGTGACATAGCATTATGCTTTCTGGGAATTTTTTTTCCTGTTTAAACTGTTGCTACTTGTGCGTTAAGCATGCTGTTACTAAACTGCTTACTGCAGCACCTGCATCTTCTGGTTTTAGTTGTGCAGTTTTTATTTTTCCCTTTTTAGTTCCCAAACTGCTTACTGCTACATTGATTTTCTAGTTTACCTGCACGTTTTTTCGTTGTGTTCTTTTTATGGTCACTCATGGCTTCCTTCTCATGTGCAGATATCGGCGGTTGGAATCTGTTCTGGGCTACACAAAGATCGCCTTCCCTGGATGATAGTTGTTCTCTCTTATTTTTCATAGATCCTCAAATATCGAAAACAAAGACATAAAAATATATCACGGTGTAAAATGGTTGCAGCAACAAGTTGTGTTGCTAGTTGGAATATTAAGGATGCGAGACTTCATAGAATAGGATAAATATACTGGCTTGTTTCTTTGAAAAATATTGTATTTACCACTGTTTGCTTGTTCCTCTGTTGATAGTGGACAAATGGTTTTATCATTCCCTGTGATAGATTCATGTGACGTTTGGTATTGCTGTAGCAGTGATCGTCTGCCCGAAGCCAGATTCAATGTCTTTGCTCAAGCGAGTCACACCATGACTCACTATCTAGTTTCATATTTCATACTATAAAAAAAAACATTTTGCCATGCATAGTTACATACGGTCAAAATATGCAGCTTGCCATATAAAGTTAGACCCTACTGTGAGTACAAACGAATCATAAGACGACCATATAAAATTAGACTACTGTGAGTACAAACGAATCATAAGACGACTTCAGCTTCAAACATGAATCACAAAGGATAGTGACCAGCGACCCATCGTGCCACCCATTGCTTGAAAGTTTCTTCCCGCCGTCCCTTCAACATGCTAGCAATGTGGCGATTTTGAGCAAGATAAGTTAGCAAATCAAGCCGAACCGGCAAAGGATATTCATCCATGTCTTCAATGGCTTTGAAAATACCCTCGTGTGGATCAGTGCCATGGGTAAAGCTCACTGCTTCCGACAAGGCCTGCATGAAAATGGGGACACCTTGCTTAGCCCATTTCCCTTTCTTCTCCTTTTCTTCATGTTTGCGCTTAGAACCTACTGGGTTTGGATTATCAGACTCTGGGTGGGTGTCGGAATCGTGTTGAGAAGGATCACCATTCAGATCTGCTAGTTCTTGAGTTGGGTCGACATTCCCAACGAGATCATCCTCTTGCCTTGCTGAGCTAACAAATGGTGCTTCAACAACACTGAACTCTCCAGCAGCATGTTTCCCCGTGAAGACAAACTCCATCTCATCATACAAGGGAATTGGAACATTGTAGTACTTAGCCTTCTTATCACCTTTCTACATTTACACAAAAGAAAACTATGTTTCATTAGGATACCATCCAGTTTGCAAATGTAACTTATATGTGACAAAAAGATATTTATTATGTATGCTTACAGCTTTCATCTTGACAACCTCTATCTCATCATAGATTATCTTCTTCTGAACATCATCAAAACTAGCACCCTTAGCAGACTTTGCCTCCATGATCAGCTTCCATTCTCCTTTAAGCTTGTGGTACTTGTTGTAGGTTTGTTTCCACGTGAAGTTAGTACCATACTTTTCATTAAGCCTTCGAGCACACTCATCATGATGGACCTCCCTTAGAACAAAGGCCCTCCCTGACTCATGGATTTTCTCCTTGTAGTAGAGAAGGATTTTCTCCTTGTGGTAAAGAAGGAGATCCTCCACTTCCAGGTGTTGCCACATCACACTGTTCCCAACCATATCTGCAAATGACAACTTAAAATTTCCATGAGTAATAAGAACTGCATTACACATCAGGTTTTAATATGGTCCTAAAGCAATGTACGCCTCACATTATAGCCAAATAAGATCTTAATATTTCATAATAGTCTTATAAGTTGCTGATGCAATCCTACTTTATAGAAATTAGAAGTTAGCACTTATAAATTGGCGCTGGACTTTGGATAGAATTCTGTGTTGTTTTGGACCTCAAAATATCGGTAGAATCTCGTGATGTTTTGGATTCTGAAGGGTACATCTATTGACCTGTGTCACAGAGCTTCACTGAAACATCTACTAACAGTTTTAGTAGACCTTAAAAAAAATGTCTCTACTCTTTTCCTTGTGGCCAACTGTTTGAAGAAACATGGCAACTTGTTCCTCAACTGAGTAGTGCCAAGTATCGCGGAGCGCATCCATAGAACGAAACTTTGTGCACAGCTTGAGAAGACATATTTACTCATTCTAAGAAGATTAAATGAGTCTGAATCCTAACCACAATACAATTTCTTTAGACATATCATTCTGTCCCTATTCTTCTTCAAAATAGAGCACCTTACAGGGCTACTTTTATTGCGTAGATAAGGGATGAGTGCCCAACCATAGATGCAACCATAAAAGCCATCTAGATGAACAATGAAAAGTCAGGTCTTCTCTCTTTGCACTTACATGAACATGAAGAATAAAAAAAAACACTGCAAGTATTCATCTTGAAGTTAAATTAGTCCCCAAATGCAGATTGCCTGGGCAGAACTGTACCTATTTATCCTATCACGAATTGAGTGATTCAGTTGTGCTTGCGTGCTACTGGAAAGATTTTCCACTAAAAGAACAGGACAGTTCCCCACCCCAAATTGAAGTAGAACTGTTGGAGAAACGAATCGGTGCATTGGAGGTGGAGATGCAACCGGAAGTATGGGGAACGATGCTGTGCATCAAGTCGCAAAAATCTTGGGAGGGGGAACGCAATGGGAAGTACCTCTCACTGAGGATAGCAACAGGCTGCGATGAAAGGAGGTAGCGACGGGCCCCCAAGCTTGTATGCACAGTCACAGGATCGCGGTACGTAGCGGAGATCCGCGTCCCGGGAACGAGCGTTCCGGATCGCGGTTCGGGGACGGCAGGGTACGAACGACGGATCGGCGCTGGGACGACGTCCCAAAACAAACTGGAGCTGGAGGCGCGGCGCGGAGCTGGAACGGCGTGACGCAGCGGCCGTGGGCGGCGCGGAGCTGGGGTCGGGCGCTGCCGGCGGCGGCGCCCGAGGTCGACTGGATGAGTGTCGGACGAGAGTTTTTTTCTTTTTACACGGTGCTGGACGATAATTGGGACCTAAATGGGCCACTGGGCTCTGATGAAAAAAAGTTGTTTCTTCATATTTTCTCTCAAGCATAGTTTTGCAGGTAAAGCTTAAAATACTAGCTTTTTTTTAGCTCTCTGCTATTTTCTTGAGAAGCTATTTTACTAACAATTTTAAAGACTTTAGGTTTATAGCTAATGTCTAACGAAGCTGCTTTATTATAAAATCAAAGTAAAAAAACTGATTCACTACAGCCACGCGCTCGCCTCAAAGGAGCCAGGGACCCGAATCTGGCTTTTGCTGTCCCCGGCTACCTACCCCGCCTCCACAGAAAAGCCGCCCACCCGCCCGCCTCCCCTTCTCCCGCGCACGGGCACGACACACTCCATCACCTTCACCTCGCTCACCGGCTCGCTGTCTCTGGCCCGAGGTAAGCATCCATGCATCCGACATCCATGCTGATCGCTTCTCGCGCCTTGGGTCCATTTGGTCCGCTCCGATTGGGTCCGGCGGCTGTCAAGATCTCTCTGCTGGAATGGATCCATCGGAGGTTTAGGTCAGGTTAGGGCGCGGATCTGAAGATGTATGATCATGGGATTGTGTGATTGGACCCGGATCTCGGGGTGATTGGTTGGTTAGTTGCAGGTCGGGGCGGGCCACGTGTTCTAGTTGTGAGCTTGTGATCCCTTGTCGCGTCTTATTTGCTTGGAGCCATTTAGTGGCCAATTGTCTCAGTAATCATAAATAAAATTGGAGCCAGACCAGGGTAGTTCTAGTTCAAGCCAAACTGTTGCTATACTTGCGATTCTTTATTTTGCTATATAATAAATTGGATCAATACAGCTGTCCTTGTGCCTGCTTGTCTCCAAATTCCAGAATAACAAAGCAACACAAACGTATCAGTTCTTATAAGCCGTGGCCCCGTGGCCCTTTACATGCCTTAATGTATATCTTTTTTATAGAGGGAATTAGGTGTCCCAACTCCTAATTATAACATCGCCTATCGGCACATAAAAACAATTTCTTTGACTTTCAATGATATGTTTCTTTTTCCACATTTGAGATATGAAAATTTGGACTTCCACTGTACAAAGCTGCAAATATTTACATATATTGTGACTGATCTGCAGAGTAGCTTTGAGCTATGGGAACAGCTGTGGATGCTTCAGCAGTTGTGGCTGAGGAGGTACATTGGATTTACTCGAAGCTACTGATTGATCACCTACATATTTGATAATCCACTTACTGTCACAAAGGCCTAGGTTCATTGAGAATGTGGAGCACCTCAATTTTTCGGCATCAAAACATATTTCTTAATTTATTAACCCTTCAGTCCAACGTCAGTTCCTTTCTGAGTTTTTTTTAATTTCCTGTTACCTTTACAGTTGTTGCCCTTTAGTCTTATATCTTTATGCCTAAATTTCAGAATTGGTTAATTTTACTAGGATATATGCCTTGTTCTCTTTTCTGGTTCATGACCTGAGAAATTATTTTTCATATCATCAAATATATTTTCTACATGTTGTCTAAGGAAATACCCTCACCTTGTAGAAGTTATGCTATGCTATTCATAAGTTCTACCTCATCTTAGAAATGTGCTCCACACGTTCAGGTCACTGAGAATATGCTGGGTGGCAAGAAAGTTACTGTTGTATTCGTTCTAGGTATCTGTTCTATCTTCACTTATTACATTTGCCTATTGCATATCCTACCTCATGGAAGAAAATGAGCTTATACATCTTTGAAAATATAAAATGGGCTCATTAAATATATCTGGTTACATATAAAGGGCAGACCCAGTGCCAGAGGCTCCCACACAAGTGGGGTCTGGGGAAGAGGGAATAACCGAAGCAAAGTCTTACCCCCACAGAAATTCTGTATAGAGACGGCTTCGAACCCAGGACCTGGTGACTCGGCGAGCTAGCACTCACCAACTGCACCAAGCCTGCCCTTCATATCTGGTTACATATATGCACTCAAAAGATATGACTTTGTGACACAGGTGGTCCTGGAAGTGGAAAGGGCACACAGTGTACCAATATTGTGGAACACTTTGGATTCACCCATCTTAGTGTCGGAGATCTTTTGCGTGCAGAGATCAAATCTGGCTCGGAGAATGGGTATCTTTCTTTTCCAATCCCTCTATAAGAAAGCTAACTGTATTTTATTTCCTTTTCCTTCTTAACATGTTTTTCCAAGAAAAATTAGCTGAGTCCTGTTGAGTCATTTGTTTGACATCTATATCTTTCTATGTTCTTTATGCACTTCAATGAACCATGATTGACAACATGATAAAGGAGGGAAAGATTGTTCCATCAGAAGTAACCATAAAGCTGTTGAAGGAGGCCATGATAAAAAGTGAAAATGACAAATTTCTGATTGATGGATTTCTAAGGAACGAAGAGAATCGTGCTGCATTCGAGAATGTTGTAAGGTCCTTTCTTTTGTTTGGTTGTACCCAGTTGTAATGATGGATCAAGGGATTATATTTCATTCTTTATTGTATGTTTAAATGAATTTGCTAGACTATTAATTGTTCCTCATTGTTGCAGACAAAAATTTCTCCTGCATTCGTTCTATTCTTTGATTGTGCTGAGGAAGAGATGGAAAGACGTCTTCTGGGGCGCAATCAGGTTTCCTTAATGATCCTTCACTTGAGCATATTTTTAGCCACAAAGTCTTTGTTTCTGATATTTATTGTTCTCTTTGCAGGGAAGAGTTGATGATAACATTGAAACTATCAGGAAAAGGTTCAAAGTTTTTGTTGAATCTAGTTTTCCTGTCATTGAGTACTATAGCTCAAAGGACAAGGTTAAAAAGGTATTAATGGACTTTTATCATTTGAGGGTTACTCCTATTGCAGTCTAATGATGCAAAATGTAGTATTATACTATAAATAGAAGCACAGATTGGAACAAGATGCATGCCAACTTAAATATATGAGATTAGAAGGATGATGTTTAGATGGCAAGATAATCTGATGGAGTAGTCTTCCTTACTTCCTTTTGAGTTCATGACCATCATTATATTTTTCACATTTTAATTAATTGCTAGTCCTTATGTTGGAATTTGCAACCTAGATTGATGCGGCAAAACCAATTCCTGAGGTCTTTGAAGACGTGAAGGCCATTTTTTCCCCATATTCTCCAAAGGTGAGTTATGGGATTTACTCTTTTTGTTTTGGTCAATTGCACACAGCATTTCTGAATGACTCTTAACTCCTTTTTGCATCGCGCTGAATCACTTTTTCCTTCTGTGAATGTGTATCTACCAACATGTTATGTAAGGGTGTGAAAAAAATAATACATTACATATATTATCAATCTGTTTGCTGATCACATTTTCTTCTTGACTTCTTATCTATCAGGCTGAAGCTGAATAGAGCAATATACGAGGGAGGTCATGGAGCTGATAGACAATGCCATATAACCCTCGACCTAAATAATTTCATTTGGTTCTTGGCGCCGTGGGATTCTCATATGGTCTTCATTACCTTTTTCAGGCACCGAACAAGTGTGACTACATAACTGTGATTATGAACCTGTTTAATATAGAAGAAAAGTTTTAGCTCAAATGAGCTACCAGCATATATGAGTAGGCAATTCGATTTGTTATCAGCAATAAGTAGATCCGAGTCCCTGTGTTCCTGCTAGAGTAGCATTTTACCAATGTTGGTGTATCCTTTGATAATTGTTGTATCAATGTGGCAGTGTGGTCAAACTTTGTGGCTTGTGCCCTCCCAGCTGCTTTTTGGTGGCATTACCAAAATTAGAACGGCTGTTATATTCTTTATAAGTGATTGTTTATTCTTGTGTAGGCATTAAAATGTGCTACATTCTACTCAAACTTTGTATGATCACTTGGTGCCCTCATGTCAGATATTAGTTAGTATCTACAGGCCTTTGTAGATGGTCCTGATTTGATAGGTGCCCTCATGTCATAATACACGATTTCTTCTTTGCTGCTGATATTTGCTCATCAATATAGGATATCAATTTTATTCCTTATCCTTCTTTTCTGCTGGAAATAATTTCCCGGAGGTTAATGTTGAAATTGAATGTTTCTGATCAGCTATGTCTAGTCTGTAGCCCAATTACTAGGCAGCGACCTCATCTGTGTTCAGGGTTTTGCTATTTGTAGTTTGTGATAGCTCCAGTGTTCGGAGATTAACTTTCCTTTTTCTCTCTCTCGTTGTCTCAGTACTATAATGCAAGTTTTTTTCTTCTAAAAAAGCAAAGAGTTTTTTGCTTCATGTGAACACTAGTATTTCTTGTCCCATGCCTTGTTGGAGTCGATTTATTCGGATATTTTGTTTTTTTTTTTGCCTCGTTGGAGGCCCCAAGTATACGAAATGGAACGCACCAACCAAACAGCCCCCAATCTGCTTCATTTGTATCGTGCTGACTGAAAATGTTGTATTCTTCTGAGCCGTGCTTGGTGTGTGGGAACAAGCTCGGTGTCATCTGCAGGCACACACGAGGCCCCAACGTACACTGCACCCTCTGGTTGTAGTGTTCCAAGAAAAAAACAACTTAATTACTGGCACTTTGCGATGCTGGTTTCGTGCTCTGCAGTTTTGCTGTGTTCATGTCATGGCACTTGCCTCATTTGCAGGTACTCGTACGTGGTTAGATGGCCTTCCCTTCCTTGGATGAGGATGATAGCTGTTGCTGTCTCTTTTCTTCCTTTTTTTTTCTACGATGGCAATTTAGTTACCGGCGAGTCTACTACTAGCAAGTACTATTCCATTTATATTCTGACCACCGCTTTGATTTGTTCCATATTCCTCCTATGTCTCGCTACTTCCCCGGGTGGCTGCGCAAGAAAGAATAGAAAGGGGTTCTGCTAGCGCCCGGACGTCCGGATCCGGGCGCTAGCGCCGGACGCCGCAGCGAGCAGTACCAGTCCCGCATCCCATAAAAAAAAAAGAAAAAAGAATGCGACCCCGCCCCCCGCTCCGCACGGACGCGACCCCCCCCCCCCCCCCCCCCCGCCCCGTCCCCGCACGGAGAAGAAATGCGACCCCGCCCCGCACGGACGCGACCCCCCGCCTGTAACAGAACCGCCCAATTATACGAAATTAAGTAAGAAAATCATCCAACGGAAGGACAATTTAACAAACTTAAGCCCGTATAATCCGGTAGTCTGTGAAATCTCGACGGATTTCAAACCATTTCACATAACAGCCAAGATCGTACTAAGTTTAGCGGTCACCGTCATAAGTTACATAGAAGTTCGCGGCACAAAATACATCGGAGTTTAAACATAGTTATTACAAACCAGGTTCGAATAAAAGTAGCGGAAGCAGTAGTTCAAATCACACACACAACCTTTGAAATAAAATGCCAGCTTGTGATCATCTCCAGCAAAAGCATCAGGCGAGAGGTAGTGAATGACCATTGCCCATGGTCCTAAGCTTCGCCCATCGCAGGGTAGAGACAGTTGATACAATAACCATAGTACATCTGTCCATCTGCAACAAGTGGGAACAAAGCCCTGAGTACGAGAAGGTACTCAGCTAGACTTACCCGACAGAACCAAAATAAAATGACACCAAGGATCATGATAGGCTTTTTGGTGGGGTAGCTGACTCATTTGCCAGAAAAGCAGTTTAACTTAGCAGTCCTTTTTCAAAAGCATGTAGTATTTTAAGCTTTATTACCCTGTCAACTATGTTTGCACATATGCTAGATTAGCCATGTAATTAAACAAGCAAGGATTACCATTGATCATTACAATAATTACCATGTCATTTTTCCACATAACTATCCAAGTGTTTCATCAATGTTACTACGATGAAGTAGCTCAAGTCAAGTGTTCACTATCCAGTGAACGATGGCGATTCGAATCGATTATTAACCAGCTGGTAATTTATTCCTCACACAAACCTCACTCACTCGCTAAAGTGAGGTATTGGTCACCGGGTCAACCATTCAGGTAAAGTCGCGAGCTTGCCAGGAACCACATGTACCCGGGGGCCGCCCGACTGCTCTTTGGCCTTATCATCGCGCCCCCGTTTCCTGCCACTACTGCTCCGGTACAGTGCGTTGCGGGCAATCCACTCGGCCCGAATAATCTCCCGGCTTCGCGGTCGAAAGGTACTTTATTCGGCCAGCTAAATGTGAGGCATGCGTTCAACATGACTCGAGGCCCGACAACGGACGGTCCTTAATCGACACAGATGGAAGACACTACAGTCCAGAACCCTGCAAGCTTCCGCCCGGTCTCAGATTCATTTCGACCCTTAATTATTCTCACATGACATTCTTGCACATAAATCCAGGTAATCCCCTATAGCTCGCGGATGACAGGCAATCACCCGACTTCTACCGGTCTAAGCAAGCTAAGCAATTATTGACCGCGGACACCAGGGTAACAAGGATCGGGTAAAGCAAGGTGAAACAAGGTGTAATGCAGCAACGTTTGCACACAACTCCTAAACGTAATGCATCAAATTAAGTAAAGTTAATAATAAATTATTTGCAAACCGGGGGAGAATGCTCCGGGGCTTGCCTCGCTCAAAGGAGCTCGGACGGTGATCGGGGCACTCCGGAAGCTCTTCACCGGCTTCCTCTTCTGCTTCGGTCAGCTCCGGCTCTGGCACCTCGGACTGATCCTCTGTGTCCTCGGGAACTACTGCCGGGATCACTTCCTGCGATCCTGTATGATGCAGAAGTATGAGTGCTCATGCATACGTGCATTGCAGGAGTGACATGAGAGGATGATGATGAATGAATGAGATGTAACTGAGCATGTTACGTTCTTTGGATTACATGGAACTTACGACTCTTCTACAAGGTAGCCTACGTCATCCAAGAACATGTACTCGAAAACTACCACCACTATTCTCTACCATGCAAGGGCACTTTAACACTCAAGATGCTTCAAAGATACACCAAAGTATAGTTTACTAACTATTTTTGCATTAAAGAATGAATGTAAACCCTAATTAGCTCTATAATTGAACAACAACACATAGTTTAGTAGCACAGAAAAATCTTAGAAAATTACAGTGGATTACTAATATCAAAACTAGCCTGACACAAGATTTTTACTGTATTTGGATTACTAGAACTGCCTATACAAAAATAACAAGCTAAGGCCTAAAATGAATATTTAAAATACTTTACATTATGAAAAGTATCAAACAACAGATTTAGAAATTTTCCTACTTTCTACACAGTAAACAAACACTATAGAAAAATTATCACTTGCATGTTCTATTCAAATTTATTTAAATAACAAAAATAACAAATATTAGTGATAGAAAGCATTTGAACTACACCTACACATTTTTCTACAGAACAGGCATGAGATAAAATTTCCCTAGCAAGTACATGGCACAAAAAGATTAATAAACTTGGAATCATATTTTTCTGATTTTTCTAGGATTTATTAAACATTTAACAAGAAAACAGCCATTTCAATAGTTAATTAAAAACTCTACAGAAAAGTATCTCAAATTTGACATGCAATAATTTTATATCATAGATCTGGTTCCAATGCATCTAGAGAAATTTATTTTACAATTTTTGGAGCTGAAATGACTGCTAAAATATTTTTTCCAAAGCATTTTCATCAAGAATAATAAAAGAAAATGAAAATGAATTTCTTTATACGACACTGGGCCGGCCCGAGAAATCAAGCGGCCCATGGCCGTCGCGGCCCGGCTTGCGCGCGCGGGGGAAACAGCCGAGCCGGCCTGCTCGGGGCGCGGCCCACAGGCGCAGCCCAGTCCACCGAGGGGGGGAAACCCGAGCACGGTCGCCGGCGTTCACGGCCTCGACGTCGCGGCGGCGGTCGCGGGCCAACGGCCGGCTCCGGCCAAACCGAGGCCGACTAGCGCGCGCAACATGTTCGCCAGAGAGTGGCTAACACGCGAAGGCGACGCGGGAGGGCAGGGAGAGGGCGAGTGAGGCGGTGGCGAAGCTCGGCTCGGCGACACCGCCGCGGTGGCGCGGCGAGGCGAGCAGAAATTGAGCCCTACCGTGGCCAACGAGGGGATGGCGATGCTCGTTCGGAGGAGGGAAGGATGGGGCGGAGCTTCGTGCACGGACAATTGGACGGAGGTGGTCCACCGGTGCCGGAACAAGGCGGAGACGGTGGCGGAGCTCGGTGGCGAGCGGCGTTCCGCGGTGGCTTTCACTGGAGGGAGGAAGAGAGGGAGCAGGCGGGGCGAGAATGGGAGGGAGACCCGGTGCTTGGCTGTTTTTGAAGCTGGACGAGGGCGCGGGGTCCACGGCGGCCACGCGGTGGCGTCGCCGGCATGCGAACGCCACGCGGCGAGCGGTTGCTGCCGGGGCGCCAGCGCGCGCGGGCGAGAGCGGGAAGAAGAGGGAGGGGCCGGCTGGGCCGGGCCAAGGCGAAGGCGGCTGCGGGCGCGCGCGGGGAGCGGCGCGGGCCGATTCGGCCAGCGGGCCGAATCCGGGGCGGCGGCCTGCTAAGCTGGTTTGAATCTTTTTGAATTTTCCCAATTTCAAATCAAATGCAAAAACAAACTTCAAACCCCATTTTGAACAAGGAGAAAACATTTTCTGGAATTGACCCAAAAATAAAAGTTGTTTAGAATTTCATTCTCTACAACTTTGATTAGGGGGCCAACTGAAAATTCTTAATAGATTTTGAATTGCAAAATAAAAGCTAAAATAGGGGATATTTTTGAATATTTTTAATCAATATTTTTGAACAAGTTTTTGACAAAATTTTGAGTCATCTAGTTGCTCCAAAAATTGAACTATGGTTCTAAGTGATATAAAATTTATAGTTGCAAGATTTTGGTGTAATGTGATTAGCATATAAATATATTTCATCACATATATTATTTTCAAGCTTTTATTTCATTCAAGTTATAACATTATCACACATGATTATGATGATATGAAATGCCATGCAATATGATTGTCATGCAAATGCATTGCGTAACACCAGAGTGTTACAGCCCTCCCCCTTATAAAAATCTCGTCCCGAGATTTGGGTTACGAACCATTTATTATAAAAATCTTCGTATGCTTTTTGTAAGTATTCACCCGTTTCCCAAGATGCATCCCCTTCATCGTGATGACTCCATTGTATCTTATATGTTTTCACCACACTGTTTCGAGTAGCCCTCTCCTTGGAATCCAAGACTCGAATTGGCTGCTCACGATACGCCAGATCTGACTTAAGTTTTATGCCTCGAGGTTCAATTCTTTCCTCTGGAACGCGCAAACACTTCTTGAGATGTGATACGTGAAAGACTGGGAATATAACACCCATTGACTCTGGTAATTCCAATTTGTAAGCCACTGGACCCTTCCTATCCAAGATTTTGTAAGGTCCTACAAATCTGGCGGCAAGCTTTCTGCGTATGCCAAACCGCTTCTTTTTCATTGGCGTGACTTTTAGATAAACATAGTCACCAACTTCGAACACAAGCGGTCTCCTTCTCTTATCTACGTAACTTTTCTGACGTGACTGAGCTGCTCTCATATTCTGCTGGATGATATGAACTTTCTTTTTGGCTTCCTCCACGAAGTCAATACCATAATACCTTCTTTCTCCTGGCTCAATCCAGTTTAAAGGTGTTCTACACTTTCAGCCATACAGAGCCTCAAAAGGTGCCATCTTGATACTTTCTTGATAACTATTATTGTACGCGAACTCTGCTAACGGTAACCATGATTCCCATGAACCTCTGGAAGACAACACACAAGCTCTCAACATATCCTCTAAAACAGCATTAACTCTTTCAGTCTGACCATCTGTTTGAGGATGATAGGTTGTGCTACGAATCAGACTAGTCCCCAAACCTTTGTGCAAATGCTCCCAAAAGTGAGCAGTGAACTGCGACCCTCTGTCAGACACTATAGTCTTTGGTATGCCATGCAATCTCACAATCTCCGCAATATACTTCTCGGCATATTGAGGTGGTCTATATTCTGTCTTGACAGGCAAAAAGTGGGCTGTCTTGGTAAGACGATCCACAATTACCCAAATCGAATCGTGACCTTTCTGAGTAGTGGGCAGACCCGTGATGAAATCCATACTTATATCATCCCACTTCCAACTAGGTACTGACAAAGGTTGTAGCAATCCGGCAGGTTTCATGTGAATTGCTTTCACTCTACAACATGTGTCACATCTGGCTACATAAGCTGCGATTTCCTTCTTCATCTTGGTCCACCAATAACGAGGTCTTAGCTCTTGATACATTTTACTGCTGCCAAGATGAATGGACAACTTAGAGAGATGAGCTTCGTCCATAATTTTATTCTTAAGCTCTCTATCCTTTGGAACAACAAGACGGTTGTCGAACCACAACACATCTTGCTCATCCACCCTGAAGTGTTTCGAGGGTTCTTCTTTAATTTTCTTTTTGATGTGGAATATCCCTTTGTCGGCCTTCTGACCCTCTATTATCTTACTTTCCAAGGAGCAACTGATCTGAATACCATATAACACGGCAGGGTGCATTAGATTAAAACCATCTTCCAGCAAGGGTTGCATATTCAGACAATGTGACTTTCTACTCAAAGCATCAGCTACCACATTGGCTTTCCCAGGGTGATACTGTACATTTAAGTTATAATCTTTGATTAGTTCTAACCATCTTCGCTGTCTCATGTTCAATTCTGGTTGGGTAAAAATGTACTTGAGACTCTTATGATCGGTGAAAATGTTGCACACATTACCAAGCAAATAGTGCCTCCAAATCTTTAAGGCATGCACTACAGCGGCAAGCTCAAGATCATGTGTCGGATAATTGATTTCATGCTTTCTCAACTGCCGGGAGGCATAAACAATGACTCTTCCTTCTTGCATCAGAACACATCCTAATCCTGTTTTTGATGCGTCGCAGAACACATCAAAAGGTTTCTCGATGTCAGGCTGTGCAAGAACTGGAGCAGTGGTCAACAGTTTCCGCAAGGTGTGGAAAACTGTCTCACACTCCTTTGTCCACACAAACTTGTCATCTTTCTGTAACAGACTTGTCATCGGCTTGGCAATTTTCGAGAAGTCTGGGATAAAGCGTCGATAGTAACCAGCTAACCCTAGGAAACTCCTGACTTCTGACACTGTGGTTGGAGTCTTTCAATCCATAACCTCTTGCACTTTACTCGGATCTATAGAAACTCCATTCTCAGAGAGAATATGACCGAGGAAGGGAACTTTCTTCAACCAAAATTCACATTTGCTAAACTTAGCATACAACTTATGATCTCTCAGCCTGGTCAAGACAATTCTCAGATGCTCTTCATGATCTTTCTTATTCTCAGAGTATACTAGAATGTCATCAATGAAGATAACTACAAACTTGTCCAACTCTAGCATGAAAACCGTATTCATCAGATACATAAAATATGCAGGAGCATTTGTTAGGCCAAACGACATAACAAGATACTCGTACAACCCGTATCTGGTAGAAAAGGCGGTTTTCGGCACATCTTGTGGCCTAATCTTTATCTGATGATACCCTGACCTTAGGTCTATCTTGGAGAACACTCTAGCTTTAGCCAACTGATCGAACAAAACGTCGATATGAGGCAAAGGATATTTATTCTTGATAGTCACAGCATTTAGAGGTCGATAATCCACACACATCCTTAGAGTACCCTCTTTCTTTTTCTTCACGAACAAGGCAGGACATCCCCATTCAGACTTACTTGGGCGGATAAACCCCTTCTTTAATAATTCTTCCAGTTGCTTCTTCAACTCAGCTAACTCATCCGGAGGCATCCGATAGGGTCTCCTCGAAATAGGAGTTGTCCCGGGGATCAACTCGATTCCAAACTCAACATCTCTATCTGGAGGAAGGCCAGGTAACTCGTCTGGAAACACATCCGGGAACAAACACACTACCGGGATCTGGTGGATAGGAACAACTTCCATGGCACAGGTCACACTCACAAGGTCTGTTCTTTTAGGCAATGGTACCCAGAAAGTACCCTCTGCCTGAGGATCCTTAAGGGTAAGCATCCGACTGCTTGTATCTATGACTGCTCCCCAGTCTTTCATCCAGTTCATTCCTATTATTACATCTAAAACTAGTCCAGACATAACTACCAGATTCACTCAAAACTTCTGACTACCTAACTCAAGGGTTGCCCCTCTAACCATCTTATTGGTTAACACATCAGCTCCTGCTGAACTTATGCGATAACCATAACTCAATTCTGTGCATAGTTGTTCATGCTTCCGTGCAAATGCTTGACTCATAAAAAAATGCGAGGATCCAGAATCAAATAGAACAACTGCAGGGTGATGGTTCACAAAAAACTTACCGGTAGTTACAGGCTCTCCCTCAGGAACCTCATCAACGGTGGTGTGGTGCACACGAGCATTGTAAGTCTGTTGCTTCTTTTTAGGCGGATAAGGGCAGAACTTTGAAAAGTGGCCTAGCTGACCACAATTGTAGCAGGGCCCTTTCACTGTACCAGCAGACCCTATAGCTCCCTTGGAGTTGCTCTGTTCTGCAGCTGCGGTGGTCTTTGTTGGCGGCACGGCCATCTTGTACGGCTTCTGTGGTCCCTTGTAGTTCTGAGTTTTATGCTGTGGCGGCCTGAACCTTGCACCTGGTGCGGACGGACGATAAGAAGGACGATTTGCAGTGACAACTCTGGACTGGGATGGTCCTGACTCAAACACCCTCTTGCGATTCTTGGATGCGGTGTAGGCGTTATTGTTCTTTTCTTGCTTCAAACAATCACTGATAAAGTCATTGAATCTGGTGCGGGTATTGGTACCCACATGCTTCATCATCTTCGGACTTAACCCTCTCTTGAAACTAGCAATTCTCTTTGCATCTGTGTTGACCATGTCGGGAGCATAACGGCACAAGTTGTTAAAGGCATGCAGATACTGTGTCACAGTCTTGGTACCCTGATTCAAGGCTAAGAACTCTCCGAGCTTCATCTCAACCAACCCTGGGGGAATATAAACTCCCTTAAACGCTTCAGTGAAATCTCTCCAAGTAATCTAGGCATTGGGAGGAAAGGTGGTGCGGTGATGTTTCCACCACATTCCTGCCGGTCCCTGTAGCTGATGTGCAGCATACTCTGTTTTCAGAACTTCTATCAGCCTCAACACACGAAACTTATCTTCCATAGTGTTGATCCATTCTTCAGCATCGAGTGGTTCTGCTGCTTTCTTAAAAATAGGTGGCCTAGTATCCATGAAATCCTTGAAATTGCTGTACTGGTTCACCCCATGGCCGCCACCTTGATTGTTACCTCTCTGAACATTTTCAGCGATGGTACGCAGAAAATCTTCCATATTCCTCTGTGACTGTTCGGCATTGCGTTGACTTCCAAGGAACTGCGTGAAGAACACCTCTGCAGTGAGCGGTGGAGAAGGGGGCAAATGTGGCTCTGGCTGTGGCTCCTGGTGGTTGACATTGTTTGCACCACTTCCACCAGCTCCTGCACCGTTGCCACCGGTTTCAGCGGCTTCATACGTGGCACGGCGAGTGTTTGCCATCTGCATATTTCAGCAACAAGCAATAATTGAGCGAAGTTGTAGAAATTGCATTCGAATGAACAATCATGCCATACTGAATTCATTGGAGAGAACAAGTCATACAAGAAAACAGAGGCACAATAATCACATTCCAATTAAAACAACAGCACCAATTAAGTTACTTCAAATGCAACATCGCGTTCCATACAACCACGTTGCCAGCATACATACACTGGACTTTTATGCGTTCGGGTATCGCATACACAACCAAGATCCAAAAGATCGTCAGTCTCAAGATCAAACAGGATGCAACACGATACATAGAAACCAAAAGAAGGCCATCGCGACAAAGCCTAGCTACTAACGCAGGACACTATCCTACTCCTCGGGGCTGTCGTCGAGGTCGGAGGCATCGCCATCGCTACCTTCAGCAGCAGCGTCGTCGTCGACGTCCATCTGGGCGGCGTCCGGAGGAGCATACGGGCCCATCCCGTTGTAGAGGGCATGAAACTCTTCATGCAAGTTGGCATTGTACTCTTCTAGCTCCTCGACCCTCTGCCTCAGAAGGTCCCTCTCGTTCCAGGCTTCATTCCTTTCTTGTACTAACTGTTCCATCTTGCGGTCTGCATTTCTGTTGGCCTGAGTCAACATCTGTACCTGCTGCATGGAACTCTCACCTCTCTTGAGAGCTCGGTCCTGCTGCAAGCTCATGTCGGCCAACTGCCCCTGCAAGCTAGCTATAGCACGTGCTTGCTTCTTCTTCTGCTTCCTTGCTTCAAGCCGATCATCACCACGTAGGCTAGTCAAGGTCCAATAGGTATTCTCCAGACCTTGGTATGCTCTGATGGCTGCATACATGGCACTCATGGTGTGGTTGTCGCTAGCCCGTCCTTCACTGGGGCCTCTAACCAGGGCACTTCCCTACGGCTGTACCCAAATGGCATCGCGAGAATCATCTCTCGAGAAAGTACCGGCCAAAGCTGCTGCCAACTCATTGGGGAACCTGCTCATGATGTCTCGGATGACGCGAAAGGCCGCGCCCTCTGCACCCTCGACTGGAGTGCGTCCTTCAAACTCCAGATGCCAACCATCCCATTCTGGCGCATCACCAAGAGCAGGGACGGTGATTTCCATGACAGCAAGTCCATCCTCAGCTAGCTGACTCTCGCTCCAAGAGTACACCGGCTCTTGACCCTCCGGGTACCCCACATCATGGAGCACTCTCCAAAGCAAGGTGGGCATGCCAAACTCGCTTAGAAAAGTGTTCGTGTTGCGGTGCTCCCGCGGGGCCATCTGACGACGGGGTGCTCTTCCACCGGTGGACTTACGGACAGTCTGCTTCGTGCGGGCCATCTATAGCACAAGTTTTAATTACCCGGTGAGAACATATTTTAGTTGATGTCACCTTTATCAAAATGGGATAATCCTTTTATAAGGGGAGGAATGCATGTCATGAATGGAATGCACAGACAATATGATGCATGCACGAGTCTTACGTTCTCACAAACTTGGAAAATAAAGACATCTAACGGTGAATTCGGTGGCATACAGACGATCTCTCATATATGTAACTAATTCGGTCTACACGATAACGCTGTTATGTACCTGCAGAAAATTCATTTCAGCCCATTCCCCATGAATACATGAAAGCAGTAAATCTACCTACACGCTTTACACGAATCCCCAGATGCGTGTATAATGGTAGTAACTACCCAAACACATCGTCCTAGTGACGGCATCGCCTCAACAGACGGAACACCCACACATGCGATACTTTCATAAAAACATGTGTAAAACATGTAATTATTCTAGTATCATATAAGCACTCTCCCTAGATCGGCGGTGTATCCGATCATGCTCTCACAGCTCACACTTACCAAAGCGTAGAGGTAACTGATCCATACATTACCACTCAATTAAGTGGCACTCATACAATAGCACGCCGTATGAGCAACGAAAAGAGAAATATGGTGCAAGAACCCCAAGTTAGTACTTAAATAGTCACCTAGAGTCCTTAACTGGGCATAAAGGATATGACCACTAGCACACTCTTAGTTTGAAAATCACACTTTTTTAAACAGAATTTTGTTTTAAATACACTTATGAACAGTAATCACGCTAAACCATGCTCTGATACCAGCTGTAACAGAACCGCCCAATTATACGAAATTAAGTAAGAAAATCATCCAACAGAAAGACAATTTAACAAACTTAAGCCCGTATAATCCGGTAGTCTGTGAAATCTCGACGGATTTCAAACCATTTCATATAACAGCCAAGATCGTACTAAGTTTAGCGGTCACCGTCATAAGTTACATAGAAGTTCGCGGCACAAAATACATCGGAGTTTAAACATAGTTATTATAAACCAGGTTCGAATAAAAGTAGCGGAAGCAGTAGTTCAAATCACACACACACAACGTTTGAAATAAAATGCCAGCTTGTGATCATCTCCAGCAAAAGCATCAGGCGAGAGGTAGTGAATGACCATTGCCCATGGTCCTAAGGTTCGCCCATCGCAGGGTAGAGACAGTTGATACAATAACCATAGTACATCTGTCCATCTGCAACAAGTGGGAACAAAGCCCTGAGTACGAGAAGGTACTCAGCTAGACTTACCCGACAGAACCAAAATAAAATGACACCAAGGATCATGATAGGCTTTTTGGTGGGGTAGCTGACTCATTTGCCAGAAAAGCAGTTTAACTTAGCAGTCCTTTTTCAAAAGCATGTAGTATTTTAAGCTTTATTACCCTGTCAACTATGTTTGCACATATGCTAGATTAGCCATGTAATTAAACAAGCAAGGATTACCATTGATCATTACAATAATTACCATGTCATTTTCCCACATAACTATCCAAGTGTTTCATCAATGTTACTACGATGAAGTAGCTCAAGTCAAGTGTTCACTATCCAGTGAACGATGGCGATTCGAATCGATTATTAACCAGCTGATAATTTATTCCTCACACAAACCTCACTCACCCGCTAAAGTGAGGTATTGGTCACCGGGTCAACCATTCAGGTAAAGTCGCGAGCTTGCCAGGAACCACATGTACCCGGGGGCCGCCCGACTGCTCTTTGGCCTTATCATCGCGCCCCCGTTTCCTGCCACTACTGCTCCGGTACAGTGCGTTGCGGGCAATCCACTCGGCCCAAATAATCTCCTGGCTTCGCGGTCGAAAGGTACTTTATTCGGCCAGCTAAATGTGAGGCATGCGTTCAACATGACTCGAGGCCCGACAACGGACGGTCCTTAATCGACACAGACGGAAGACACTACAGTCCAGAACTCTGCAAGCTTCCGCCCGGTCTTAGATTCATTTCGACACTTAATTATTCTCACATGACATTCTTGCACATAAATCCAGGTAATCCCCTATAGCTCGCGGATGACAGGCAATCACCCGACTTCTACCGGTCTAAGCAAGCTAAGCAATTATTGACCGCGGACACCAGGGTAACAAGGATCGGGTAAAGCAAGGTGAAACAAGGTGTAATGCAGCAACGTTTGCACACAACTCCTAAACGTAATGCATCAAATTAAGTAAAGTTAATAATAAATTATTTGCAAACCGGAGGAGAATGCTCCGGGGCTTGCCTCGCTCAAAGGAGCTCGGACGGTGGTCGGGGCACTCCGGAAGCTCTTCACCGGTCTCCTCTTCTGCTTCGGTCAGCTCCGGCTCTGGCACCTCGGACTGATCCTCTGTGTCCTCGGGAACTACTGCCGGGATCACTTCCTGCGATCCTGTATGATGCAGAAGTATGAGTGCTCATGCATAGATGCATTGCAGGAGTGACATGAGAGGAGGATGATGAATGAATGAGATGTAACTGAGCATGTTACGTTCTTTGGATTACATGGAACTTACGACTCTTTTATAAGGTAGCCTACGTCATCCAAGAACATGTACTCGAAAATTACCACCACTATTCTCTACCATACAAGGGCACTTTAACACTCAAGATGCTTCAATGATACACCAAAGTATAATTTACTAACTATTTTTGCATTAAAGAATGAATGCAAACCCTAATTAGCTCTATAATTGAACAACAACACATAGTTTAGTAGCACAGAAAAATCTTAGAAAATTACAGTGGATTACTAATATCAAAACTAGCCTGACACAAGATTTTTACTGCATTTGGATTACTAGAACTGCCTATACAAAAATAACAAGCTAAGGCCTAAAATGAATATTTAAAATACTTTACATTATGAAAAGTATCAAACAACAGATTTAGAAATTTTCCTACTTTCTACACAGTAAACAAACACTATAGAAAAATTATCACTTGCATGTTCTATTCAAATTTATTTAAATAACAAAAATAACAAATATTAGTGATAGAAAGCATTTGAACTACACCTACACATTTTTCTACAGAACAGGCATGAGATAAAATTTCCCTAGCAAGTACATGGCACAAAAAGATTAATAAACTTGGAATCATATTTTTCTGATTTTTTTAGGATTTATTAAACATTTAACAAGAAAACAGCCATTTCAATAGTTAATTAAAAACTCTACGGAAAAGTATCTCAAATTTGACATGCAATAATTTTATATCATAGATCTGGTTCCAATGCATCTAGAGAAATTTATTTCACAATTTTTGGAGCTGAAATGACTGCTAAAATATTTTTTCCAAAGCATTTTCATCAAGAATAATAAAAGAAAATGGAAATGAATTTCTTTATACGACACTGGGCCGGCCCGGGAAATCAAGCGGCCCATGGCCGTCGCGGCCCGGCTTGCGCACGCGAGGGAAACAGCCGAGCCGGCCTGCTCGGGGCGCGGCCCACAGGCGCAGCCCAGTCCACCGAGGGGGGGGAAACCCGAGCGCGGTCGCCGGCGTTCACGGCCTCGACGTCGCGGCGGCGGTCGCGGGCCAACGGCCGGCTCCGGCCAAACCGAGGCCGACTAGCGCGCGCAACACGTTCGCCAGAGAGTGGCTAACACGCGAAGGCGACGCGGGAGGGCAGAGAGAGGGCGAGTGAGGCGGTGGCGAAGCTCGGCTCGGCGGCACCGCCGCGGTGGCGCGGCGAGGCGAGCAGAAATTGAGCCCTACCGTGGCCAACGAGGGGATGGCGATGCTCATTCAGAGGAGGGGAGGATGGGGCGGAGCTTCGTGCACGGGCAATTGGACGGAGGTGGTCCACTGGTGCCGGAACAAGGCGGAGACGGTGGCGGAGCTCGGTGGCGAGCGGCGTTCCGCGGTGGCCTTCACTGGAGGGAGGAAGAGAGGGAGCAGGCGGGGCGAGAATGGGAGGGAGACCCGGTGCTTGGCTGTTATTGAAGCTGGACGAGAGCGCGGGGTCCACGGCGGCCACGCGGTGGCGTCGCCGGCATGCGAACGCCACGCGGCGAGCGGTTGCTGCCGGGGCGCCAGCGCGCGCGGGCGAGAGCGGGAAGAAGAGGGAGGGGCCGGCTGGGCTGGGCCAAGGCGGAGGCGGCTGCGGGCGCGCGCGGGGAGCGGCGCGGGCCGATTCGGCCAGCGGGCCGAATCCGGGGCGGCGGCCTGCTAAGCTGGTTTGAATCTTTTTGAATTTTCCCAATTTCAAATCAAATGCAAAAACAAACTTCAAACCCCATTTTGAACAAGGAGAAAACATTTTTCTGGAATTGACCCAAAAATAAAAGTTGTTTAGAATTTCATTCTCTACAACTTTGATTAAGGGGCCAACTAAAAATTCTTAATAGATTTTGAATTGCAAAATAAAAGCTAAAATAGGGGATATTTTTGAATATTTTTAATCAATATTTTTGAACAAGTTTTTGACAAAATTTTGAGTCATCTAGTTGCTCCAAAAATTGAACTATGGTTCTAAGTGATATAAAATTTATAGTTGCAAGATTTTGGTGTAATGTGATTAGCATATAAATATATTTCATCACATATATCATTTTCAAGCTTTTATTTCATTCAAGTTATAACATTATCACACATGATTATGATGATATGAAATGCCATGCAATATGATTGTCATGCAAATGCATTGCGTAACACCGGAGTGTTACAGCCCGCCCCATCCCCGCACGGAGAAATGCGACCCCCCGCGCGCATAGGTCTACCCCCGCTCCCAAACTCGCCGATCCCCAGCACCTCCGTCCCCCCGCCACCAGCTCACCACCATAGTCCACCCCCGCCCCCAGCTGCAACAAAGGGAAAATGCTATTGCAACAACGAAGGACACCCTAATGCAACAAAACGAAACAAAACTGGTGAAACAAACGAAAAAAGCTATTGAAACATCGAAAAAACACTAATGCAACAAAACAAAAAAAATACGAACTGCAACACCAAAAAAAGTCTAATGCAACATTCAAACACATCCACTGCAACAACGAGGTGAAACTACTACAACAAGGGAGAAAAAGATATTGCAACAAAGCAGAAGCGCTGCTAATGAAACAATGCAGAGGGGCTGCTGAAACTTCCAAAAAAATAGTAATACATACATGTTGAAACAAAGTACTTACTCGTTGAAACAGCAAATCAAAATAACTAAAACAAACATAACAAAACTACTGCAACATCCGGGAAAGTGCTAATGCATACTTGTGCAACAGCAACCCAAAGCTACTGCAACAAACTGCAATGCAAGAATAAAACATCAGCAAGAAACTAGTGAAACAAAAAAAGAAAAAGCTTGTGCAATAGCAAAAAGACACTACTGCAACAACATAAACAGGCCTGGTGCAACAAAAAATCGCCACAAACCCTAGCCCCACCGCTGCGTCTCAGATCCAATGGAGGAGTGAAGGAGCAGGAGGAGGAATACCAGATCCAGAGGAGGAGGAGGCAGGAGACCTCAGATCCAGAGGATAACGGGGGGAGGAGGGGATGGCTGCAACATCAGAGAATCATGCAAAAAGCATTTCACATCATCTGTTGCATGTAGATCTGAATCGCCACAAACCCTAGCCACCATCAAAACCATAGATCCAGAGAGGGGAGGGAGGAGGAGGAACAGGAAGAGGAGGGGGGTAAGAGGAGGGAACGGATCGAGAATCAGAGGGGGAGGAGGAGTGGTGCCTCAGATCTAGATCCCTCCCTACCTACCTCGTCGGAGCCCATGGAGCTAGCGGCGCGAGGGCGAGAGCACCAAGGAGGGAGGGGGAGGTGCGTGGGCTCACCGGATGCTGCCGCCGTCGCCCCCAACTCCGGTGGCGAGGAGGGCGTGCATGTCGCAGCGGTGGAGAGGAAGAGGGGGAAGGAGGGGAGGGGAGGGAGGAAGGGAGGGAGCACCAGACGCGTGCGGGGGAGGAGCGCGCCAGCGCGGCGCTGGAGGAGCGCGCACGCGGGGGAGCGACGGAGACGAAGAGAAGAGAGAAGGCGGAATGGATAATGCGGGGAGGAGGCGAGCGAGTCTACGAGTGGAGGCAGGGAGGAGACGAGCGAGTGAAGGCGGGGCGTCCGGCGCGAGTCGGATGTCCTGTATGTAACGTTACCGAATAGAAAGACGCACACCGCCACGCCTCCAGCAGCCACCACCACCAGTTTCTAACAGTTTGGCAACGCTTGGTCGTGTGCTGTCGTCTGTTCTGTTCATGTCCAGTGAGTGAGTGGCTAGTTATATTATTCCCTGACCATGGTATAGTACTAGCCAGTACCCCGCGCGTTGCCGCGGGTCAAGCAAAGGGAGTGACTGGTTGAGCACAGGATTTTGTTGTAGATATTTGGTGCTTGTGACACTATAACAATATATATGAAGACTTGAGGCATAAATACCGGCACCCGTGAGATTCGATCACATTGTCTAATTTTCTCATGATAACACCTTTCTTGTCTAATTTTCTCATGAGAACACCTTTCTCATGTGGTATCATTCAATTGTAATTTTGGCAAGTTTCATAGAAGAAAAATAGATCTCGCTGGGAAGTGTTGTCATTTTAAGGGATGGCAAACATTTAGAGATAAGCATATAGCAAACATGTTACTGCCTATACAAAGACGTTCACTCTGAGTATTCAGTGTCGTAGGCGCTGAGACATCCACTTCGAGTCTTCCAAAAGGTTCACAGACTAAGGTACTTCCATTTGCTAAAATAGCAGCACGTACAGTCTAAAATCTAAAGAGTGCAGTACCTGAGTACATCGAGTCTATAAGTGATCTAGATTCAAGATTCAGGAGCAAGTAATCTCGAAATGGTATGAGGAGGTAAGCAACGTAGGCGGAGGAGGCATAGGCATGAACTGGGACTCACCAGTCCTGCCCATTTAGAAGAATATGGCAGCATTAATGAATAGAAACATGTATTTAGAGGAAATTTTATTCTTCAAAAGAGACATATGGAAACATGTATATATAATAACAATAACAAATCTTAGAATTCTAAATTATGCATTATTTCAACTAAGGCCCCAAGAGTCTTTGCGGCGCCATTGCGATAATTATACAACCGAGACAGACCTATTGGCATGAAATCTGAAATTCAGAAGTAGGACACATGCATAGCCATGGTTCGCATGTAGGTCGGCAGGTGTATTTTTTCCCAATTTCATGAGTAGCATAACAGTGGGTATTCTATGTGTTTACATTGCTTCAGAAACAAACAAAATGGCATGATGTACAACATGCAATTGGTAAACAGGATCCTCTGAAAATAAATTTGAAGCTGACAACACATACAGAAAACAATAGATGTAGAGACGATGAGAGGGGTGTACTCAGCTGAATAGGTTGGGTGGGGAGGGGATGGCAAGTAACTTCGGTTGGACTGCCTGTACTGGCCAGCAGGGAGAGACAGGCAGCAAAATGTTCATGCCATGTATGATGAAATTGCAGTCTTCAGCTGGCCAAAAAAAAAGACATGCCATTAAGAAATCAGGAAGGATACCTTGAAATATGATCGGTGTGTCATATTGTATAGGAGATGTAGAATGAAATAATCTGCCTTATATAATTGATAAGCATGTAAAAGTAGCTGCATCCATTCAGTCAATAACTCACCCCTTCATACTGAGTCCAAGGAGACTTTGCTGCTGCCATAAGTAGAATGGTGTAGCCAAGACTTCAATTGTGTACTGAAAGGATGGGAGCATTGCTATTAATTTTGGAATGAAAAGAAAGAATTGAAGCCTTTAGTTAATATGTTCACTATGGGAGAATATAACATATGGTTGTCTTTTACTCTTTGTAGAACTGCATGGCAGTCTTGGTGTCTTTAATTATTAATGGAAATTTGCTTTTCTGACAGGGATATCAAAGGGGCAAGCACACTTGTTGATGGTAATGGCGAGAGGAAGGCAAGCATGCAAGTGGTAAACTCTGTGAAACTAAAAGGAGGTGATCTAAGGTGAATGTAATAAGGTGCAAAAGTAAGTATCTACCTCAATTCCAGTAACGTGCATAGCTAATCCTCCGAAACCTGCTAAGAGTACCTGAAACCAATTCTGCAGCATATGCACAGTTAGAAGATGATCTAGAAATTGAATCCTGGAGTAGCTAGAGGTTAGGTTTGTAAATATAGAACTTGGAGTGAACTAAAGGTAGAAGCACCTTTGCAGATGAAATACAGGTTAGTGAAATGAAAGGTACTAACCATATCTCACATCGGCATTCCATCGAGCACATGGTAGACATCAGCTCTTCCTGGCGAGTGACGGCGGCGGCGACCCAGCTCCATGGGATTACTCTGAACACATATGGAGCATCATGGTGCATGAGTCGGTTGATCGATGGGGAGCATCAGAAGCACGAAATGGACGGGTGCACGTGGGAAAAAAGCTAAGAGAAAAAAAACGGCGCTGACTAAAGTCGTGTCCAGTCATGCACACTCCCTTCCACCGGCTGGGTGAATCGGAGCAGATGGCAGAGTCGAGCAGGCCGATGATGGTGCCCGCCGCAGGAAACAATGACGGGTCGTCAGTGCGTGCGGCGGCCTTACCTTTTTATTGCTGCTGCGTGTAGCAGGGCCAGCGGCGGCGGAGTCGTCGATATTGACGACCGTTGCCTGCAGCTAGAAGTCCAAGTTCCTGGTGGTGTCTGCGAACACGCAGACGATGCCGGGCTTCGCCAGAGCGCGACGTCGGGTCGTCCGTGGAGTCTGGCGGCCTCGCCGCGAAGCCAGAGAAGCTGTGTTTGATGCGCCGGGGCCAGTAGCATCTGGCGCGCGCCGTTGGGGTTCGGCGAGCACAGGCTGCCGCGCCGCGCCGGAGGGGAGGCCCCGTGCTGGTACGTGTGGTCGGAGCGGTGCTGGCTCGGGGGCGGACCTGCGGCATCGCTGCGACGGCGTGGACTCGGCGTCCGGCGGCGGCGCGACTCCGGGGAGAGTGGAGGGAGGAGGAGGGCGCGGACAGCGGTCGGCAGCACGGACTCGCTGGTGGCGCCGTCGGAGGCAGGGGTGGGCGGGTGGCGGTCGCTGGAGGTGCGAGCGGTGGAGGTGAGAGGAGAAGGCGGGACAGGCGAGGCGAGGGAGACGAAGAACTGGTGGGTGCGGTGCGGAAGGGTCGCGAAGGTGTGGGAAGGACCGGGCGGGGCGACGCGTGTGTCTATGGGAAGGTTCGAGAGGAGGGCGTTGGAGAGGTTAAATGGGCATGCTGATCGGACGGTTGGAGCAGCGAAGAGGCGAGGCGATCGGATGGACAAAAATTGTGGGCGACGTGGAAGAAGGAGGTGACGTTTTGGTATACAGCTATAAAGTAAAAGGATAGATATCCATCAACGGTCAACCTCTACAAGTAGTATTCGTAACCACTCCACGTCCCATTCTTGCAGAGCGGAACACGCGCGTACAGAGGCCCTGCCGAACCGCCGTATCTACCGGTACGGACATGACAGACAGGGAGGGGGAGGGATTAGCAACCGACCATGGGCCCATGGCCATGCCTCGCCAACCAACCGCAAGAGGGGCCTGCGACGGATTCGTAGAGCAGAGTACGTGATCGACCACGACAGGTTCTTGTTTGGAGGCACGCGATGCTCGACATGCACGCACAGCTTAGAACTCCTACGGCGTGAACGTGGCCTCGGCGTCGGGATCGCCCGGCGAACCACTCCGCCGGCAAACGGAGTAGAGTGCCTGACAGCAGCCGCTGATGCTGCCTGCCGACAGCACGCACGCGCGACGTGCCCCCACCCAACCCGCCCCACGAGGCCACGACGACCCATGCCGACGCGGTCGGGACTCGGGTGCGCTCCCGCGCCGCGCTGATGGCTGATGGCTGATCTGACCTCCGTCCGACGCGGCCGTGGCCCACCAACAAGGCACCACGCATAAGCATAACCCCCCGTCGGCCGTCGCGGTCGCGGGGCCAGTCGTCGTCGAGAGTCGAGACGCCTCGGCCTCGGCCTCACGGGGAAGGCGCGGGCGTCGTCGGCCCGTTGCCCCTTGGCAGGCGGTGGATGGCGGACGGCGACGCGCAACCGAAACCGCCCACTCGGGTGTGGGTGTGGGCGTACGTGTATTTGGCTACTTGCTGCTCCCACCCAAGACCATCGAAGTGGTTGAGCCGCCGAGCTCGGCGTCGGCGCCAACCATCAAAGCCCCAAAGCCCAAGCCCTGCTCTGCACCGCACGCAATGATTCCAGGCTGGCTGGGACCGCCGGCGCACTGGCGCCAGGGCATCGGCGGAGGCGAATGATGGGATGCCTGCGACTGCGAGAACCGGATGCCCCTGCCGGACGACGGACGCCACGGTCTACACCGCACAGCTCGGAATCATGACGAATCCACCTGCCCTGGAGAATTTTTTTTTATTTTTAGCCCAAATTTGAAACAAATTTTAAATTTAACCCGTGTTTGAAAATATTTTTAAATCTAACCCGTTTGGCCCCGCCACCATGCATGGCGGGGCAAATGCACTGAACCCCGCCATGCATGGTGGCGGGGTGCATGGCCCACGTGGCAGGGGTACGTGGCAGCCACCCGGGGCGTACCCCGCCATGATGGGTGGCGGGGTGGGCCAAACCCGCCACCCATCATGGTGGGGTGTACCCCGCCACCCGTCATGGCGGGGCGCGGCGTAAATATAAGCCGCGCCCCGCCACGCCCGCTCGGCCTCCGCTCACTCCACCCGCCGCCTCCGCCGTCGCCCGCGCCGTCCCGCCGCCGTAGCCGCCGCCGGAGCCGCCGCGCTCGCCCGGAGGTCCTCCCCCGCGCCCCGGCCGCCCCTGCCGCGCCCCGCCGCGCCCCGCATCGCCCGGCCTCTCCCCGCCGCGCCCCGCCGCGACGCCGCCGCCGCGGCCGCCGCGCTGCCGCAGCCGCCGTCCGCGCCGCCGCGCCGTCTCCCGCGCCCCCGGCGCCGCGGCCCCGGCGACCGCGCCCTCGGCCGCGTCTCCGGCAGCCGTTACCGCGCCGCCACCCCCGGCCGCGGACCGTTGCACCCCGCCGCCCGGGCAACCTCGTCGCGCCGCCGCAACCCGATTTACGGTAATTTTTTTTACTTTGTCGTTTCAATTATTTATTTGTAGTAAATATTATTAAGTTTTTATTATTTATTTAGTTAATTATTTATTATTCATTGTATTAAACGATTATTTAGTTATTGAATTATTTATTTAGTTAATTATTTATTATTGAACAATAGTTATTTAGTTAGTTATTGAATTATTTAGTTAGTTATTTAGTTATTTAGTTATTTAGTTAGTTAACGATGATTTGTTATTGACGATATTATTGATAGTTAGTTAATATTGGTTCGTATTAGTTATTGATGATTATTTAGTTATTGATGATTATTGACGATATTATTAATGATTATTTGTTACTGACGATATTTTGTTATTGATGATTATTTAGTTAGTTAATGAGTTCGTATTAGTTGTTTAGTTATTAGTTAATTAGTTAACGATTATTAGTTAATCGGATTTTATTAGGTAATATTAGTTATTTAGTTACGTACCTATTAGTTATTTAGTTATTAGGTAATATTAGTTATTTAGTTATTTAGTTAGTTAACGATGATTTGTTATTGACGATATTATTGATAGTTAGTTAATATTGGTTTGTAGTTAATGGGTTCGTATTAGTTATTTAGTTATTAGTTAATTAGTTGACGATTATTAGTTATTCGGATTTTATTAGGTAATATTAGTTATTTAGTTAGTAATGTAGTAATTAGTGGTACCATAATGGTCAGTTGATAATCAGATGTCAAATCGTTTTGTAGATGGATTACGGTGTAAGAGTTTTTTACGGAGGAAGTGTTAGGAGAGAGGATTGCCAGTTTGAGGATATGTATGAAGAATTGGAATGGTTTGATGGCACCCCTAGTTTCCGCGATCTATGTGACCGTTTGAGTTTGAAGTTTGGCGAGGCTTTCACACTAAAGGGTAGGTTCGATGTTGGAAAGAATAGGGCACACTATGTGATGATGGACTTGTGCAACCAAGCAGAGTGGTCCCGATACAATAGGGTCATCCAAGGTTCGAATGTCGGCATGACTGAGTTGGTGCTGGAGAATGTTGAGAATGAGGAGCCGTCCTTTGACAGTGATACTCTAGGAGATTATGGTGTGCAGATGCAACAAACTATGGAGAGTATGGACTTGGATGGTAATTTGACGCAGGAGCGGGTTCATTCTCCTCCAGTTGGTCATATAAGCAATGATTTTGATGTAGACGAGTTTAAACAGGAGGAGGAGGAGGCGGCAGCGGAGGAAATGATTGGTGATGATGTTAGCACTGATTCTGACGATTCAGGAAATGAGGAAGGAGGTCCACATGCCATGCGAGCATCGGTTGAAGTCATGCCCTCTGGAGGTGCACCTGCCATGTGTACACCAGTTCGTGGCATGCCCTTAGGAGTACCACTTGAGGTACTTCATGGTATGCAGAGTCAGGGCACATTAGCCACCGGTTATTCAGATGATGGAGTGGAATATGAAGGATGAAGCAGGGTTAGGGAACCACAACAATACGTTGCACCACCCTCTTATACATCGGCAGAGCTTACACAGCTGAGGGAGGCTGGCTTGCCTTTTACCGAGGTGCCAAATTATAACGATGTAAGCATGTCGCATATGGCAGTTTGTGACACGGGTTTGCAGATGTGTAAGGAATCATTGTACAACCATAAAAATTTAATACTGAGGAAGGGAATGCTTTTCAATACGATGTCGGAGATGAAGTTGTTCCTTCAGGACTATGCTGTGTATCATCATAGGCCTTACACGGTTCGACATTCTGACAAGGAGGTAAAATTTCACATATTATGTAAGGCTGGATTCCCGTGCTCGTGGAAGTTGAATGCACGAAAGAGGCGGAGTGATGGTAAGTGGAAGGTAACTTCGGTGGAACAGCCGCACAGATGCCAGACTAATGAGGGTAAAAGGTACCATCCCCAGTTAATGGCTCGGTATCTAGCCCGTCGTATATTGGGTCTTGTAGATAAGGACAACGACGTATCAGTGTCTTTCTTGCAGGAGACCATAGTCACATTTGTTGGGTATGAGGTCACGTATGGAAAGGCTTGGCGGGCAAAGCAAATTACGCTGGCAATTCGTTGGGGTAGCTGGGAGGAAGCCTATAACAGGGTTCCACGTATTTTGTGTGCGATGGAACACTTCAACCCTGGCATGAGATCGTTCATATACACAGGAGGGTTGTATCTTCAGAACCCGTTGAGGCATATTCTGTACCGTGTGTTCTGGTATTTCGATCAGTGCAAACATGCATTTTAGTATTGTCGGCCAGTTGTTCTTGTTGATGGCACGTTCCTCACTGGCAAATACAGGGGCACATTGATGATGGCTGCTGCTGTAGACCCAGAGAACCAGATAGTGCCAATGGCTTTTGCTTTGGCAGTGGGGGAAAACAATGATTCATGGTCATGGTTTATGCGTCTTCTCCGTGTTCATGTGCTTGGCCCTTCTCGCACCATTTGTCTGATTTCGGACCGTCACATTGGAATTCTAAATGCAGCCGATGAACACATTGATGGTCACCCGCCCCTAGTGCACCGTTGGTGCATGCGGCATTTTGCCGCCAATTTCTGGCGGCGTCAACGCAAGAAGGATGTGGCTGACAAGTTAAAGGAGCTTTGTAATAAACGTACGGAACGCGAGTTCAACGAGACTATGGTAGAACTAGACAAGATGCTCAACCAAGCTGGCAAGGCATGGTTAGACCAGCAGATGAAAAATAAAGCCAAGTGGGCATTAGCATTTGATGAGAGCGGCTTCCGGTACGGCATCATGACAACAAACTCCTCTGAGTCTTTCAATCGTGTGTTCAAAGGCGTTCGATCTCTTCCAGTGTCTGGTATTGTCGAGTTCTCTTTTAGGAAGTGCAATGCATATTTTGTTAAGCGGTATGGCCTAGCCCTGAGGAATGAAGAGGAGCTTGAAAGATGGGGGAAGGCGGCACACGAATATTTGAAGGAGGCTGAGGAATTGGCCAAACAACAGGTTGCCGAGGCTTATGGACGGGACATGCTTGTTTTCTGCGTACGAGCTAGAGGGGGCACAAACCTGGGCGGCGAACGATTTGGTGGCCGAACGTACCGTGTCGATCTTGATAAAGCAGAATGCAGTTGCAACGTCCCTCAGATCATGCATGCCCCTTGCTCACATATGATCACCTCTTGTTGGCTTAGAGGTTTTGACCACACAGTTGCACCATACATGTCACCCTTGTATCTCCGTGCCAACACCCTCAAAGTTTGGGAGAAGAGTTTCGAGCCATACCTTGACGAGTCGCAGTGGCCTCCATATTATGGTGAGGACTACGCGCCTTATCCGGACCTGAAGAAGGTAGGGAAGGGAAGGAGGAAGAAGAAGCCATTGAAAGGCGATATGGACAATATGAAAGGTTACGGCGCCGACATGTATGGTGGCGGGGACTTTAACGAAGAACGTGCGCAGAACCTTTGCTCCATTTGCAAGAATCCTGGTCATAACGCTAGATTTCATAGGCGGGCGAGACAAGAGGTGGTCTATATTGTAAACATGCATTTATGATATTTTAATCTTAAAATTTACTTGTCTTTGTTGTTTTATAACGTTATTATTGTTCTAATGTTATTAATGTTTTCTTTGTTTATTCAAACAGGCAGGTTCAGGGTTGCAAGATGGAGGCGCGGGCTCCTCATCCGCGCTTTAGCCTCATTGAGGTTGACTACGACAAGGACCACCGGGCCCAGGCCTTGTCGGAGCAGCAGAGGCCGTTGCGTGCGCTCCGTGTTCGCACGCACCGCGTACATAGCTGGGACGAGCGATACGCGCCCTACATACAGCGGGCGGGCTTCCTTGAGATCGTTCGGGTGTACAACAGTACACTCCCCACACTAGACCCTGCACTTCTTACTGCCTTTGTTGATAGGTAACATTGCATTTTTCATTTATTGTCTTTGTTTTGTAAAATTGGGCCGTCAACTTGCCTATAACCAGAAACTTGTAATGATGCAGGTGGAGACCGGAGACGCACACCTTCCACACACCATGTGGGGAAATGACTGTCACGATGCAGGATGTGAAGATGATATTGTGTCTCAGTTTGGCTGGTCATCCGGTGACTGGGGTCGTCGACGAGTCTAATTGGGTACAGTTGGTGGAGCAGTTATGTGGTAGGATGCCATCAGAGGCTGAAGTTAAAGGCACAAAGTAAGTTCATATTTGCGCCCCATTGAAATCACTGATACAACCATTTCAGCTACATCTATTTTTGTACAATAATACTTCGATTGTAATTGCAGGAAGACTTGTCCGGGCCGTCGATCCATTGAAAGAAAAAGCACCGGAAGTAGGGCTATACAAAAGTTTCAATTATCTCATCGCGAATACAACATCAGAAACCAATAAGAACAACAAAGGGCACAATTACTTACGCTACAACTATAACATGTGTAGAAGCAACGAGCCGCAGTATCCGGATGTCTCGACTGGCCCACGTGTGCCGGATGACCACAGTCACAGTTAGGTAAAGGTTCCTCGGGATGAACGGGCGCATCCTTGCAAGACACGTCGGGGTACATCTCTCTAGGACGACCCTTTTTCCTCCAAATCGACTCACGATACGAGTCCTCCATCTAATAACACGAAACGATTTCAACACAAAACACATTTCACTTATATAATGTACAATACCAATACGATAAAAACTAATATAACTTTACTAACTACATTAACCAAACATACTACAACGATGCACGCAGAGAAGGGGTGGCCGGAACAAGGTCCGACGATGGGCCGATACCCGACGGGGAGGAGCCCTAGGAGGGAGGGACGCCGGAGAAGGCCGCTGAGGGGAGGGGAATGGATGAATGGCCAAAAACATGAAGTGCCCGGGCTTTTAAATGGCCGGGGTTGTACCCCGCCATGCATCATGGCGGGTTAAGGGTACCCCGCCACGGATCATGGCGGGTTACACCCCTGCCACGCTGGCGAGGCGCCCTGCCACCCCTGCCACGTGGGCCATGCACCCCGCCACCATGCATGGCGGGGTTCAGTGCATTTGCCCCGCCATGCATGGTGGCGGGGCCAAACGGGTTAGATTTAAAAATATTTTTAAACACGGGTTAAAATTTAAAATTTGTTTCAAATTTGGGCTAAAAATAAAAAAAAATCGCCCTGGACGAGGATCCGATGCGAATGCGAGCCTCACGGTTCAAGTCGAGCACCGCGGTCCGCGGGGGCATCGATGCTGATAACAATATACGACGCCCTTGTTCCGACGGCTGCAATGCCACCGATCGCCCGGCGAATCGTCTCTCTCGTGGCGACGCTGGCTGTTGCAGCAGACGTGCCGGCCTCACTGGACTCCTAATGTGCCTGCCGATGAGCACCATCCGTGACCACAACGCTCGCTATCGCCGCTGGATCCATATCGACGATGATGGCAACGATGGCATGGATGAAGATGAGACACCAACAAGAACAACACATGAGTGGTAGCTAGAGCTTATACTGCATGCGGTGCTCTTGGCTATTGATACATCCCATACAACAGGAGAGCCAAGGAAGATCGAGTTCAAATTGTTTTGCCTTGCCATAAAATTAACCAAAAAAAATCATCACAAACAAAGCTCAGTCTAGTTTCAGTTTATAGGCAGACAAACAGACGATGAAACAACCCCAGATAAGAGTAGAAATGAAGCTCTTGATGATGAGTTAGCCATAGCCATCTGATGTAAAACTAAAATCATACAGAGGCCACTAGTTGACTTTCTCAGAAAACAAAATCATACAGACGCACACCGCCACGCCTCCAGCAGCCACCAGTTTCTAACAGTTTGGCAACGCTTCGTCGTGTGCTGTCGTCTGTTCTGTTCATGTCCAGTGAGTGACCATGGTATCCATCAACGGTCAACCTCTACAAGTAGTATTCCTAACCACTCCACGTCCCATTCTTGCAGAGCGGAACACGCGCGTACAGAGAGGACGTGGCCCTGCCGAACCGCCGTATCTACCGGTACGGACATGACAGACAGGGAGGGATTAGCAACCGACCATTGGGCCAATGACCATGCCTCGCCAACCAACCGCAAGAGGGGCCGGCCTCTCGCTTCGCTCGGCGCGACGGATTCGTAGAGCAGAGTACGTGATCGACCACGACAGGGTCTTGTTTGGAGGCACGCGATGCTCGACATGCACGCACAGCTTAGAACTCTTACGGCGTAAACGTGGCCTCCGCGTCGCGATCGCCCGGCGAACCACTCCGCCGGCAAACGGAGTAGAGTGCCTGACAGCAGCCGCTGATGCTGCCTGCCGACAGAACGCACACGCGACGTGCCCCCACCCAACCCGCCCCACGACGACCCATGCCGACGCGGCCGTGGCCCACCAACAAGGCACCACGCATAAGCATAACCCCCGTCGCGGTCGCGGGGCCAGTCGTCGTCGAGAGTCGAGACGCCTCGGCCTCGGCCTCACGGGGAAGGCGCGGGCGTCGTCGGCCCGTTGCCCCTTGGCAGGCGGTGGATGGCGGACGGCGACGCGCAACCGAAACAGCCCGACGCCACTGCCCACTCGGGTGTGGGCGTACGTGTACTTGGCTACTTGCTGCTCCCATCCAAGACCATCAATGTGGTTGAGCCGCCGGCGCCAACCATCAAAACCCCAAAGCCCAAGCCCTGCTCTGCACCGCACCGGCACCGCACGCAATGATTCCAGGCTGGCTGGGACCGCCGGCGCACTGGCGCCAGGGCATCGGCGGAGGCGAATGATGGGATGCCTGCAACAGCGCGGCGTCGCCCGGTGGACGACGGACGCCACGGTCTACACCGCACAGCTCGGAATCATGACGAATCCACCTGCCCTGGATGAGGATCCGATGCGAGCCTCACGGTTCAAGTCGAGCACCGCGGTCCGCGGCCGAACGCGGGGGCATCGATGCTGATAACAATATACGACGCCCTTGTTCCGACGGCTGCAATGCCACCGATCGCCCGGCGAATCGTCTCTCTCGTGGCGACGATAGCTGTTGCAGCAGACGTGCCGGCCTCCTCCCCTCCGAGTCCGTCTCACTGGACTCCTAATGTGCCTGCCGATGAGCACCATCCGTGACCACAACGCTCGCTATCGCCGGTGGATCCATATCGACGATGATGGCAACTACGGCATGGATGAAGATGAGACACCAACAAGAACAACACATGAGTGGTAGCTACAGCTTATACTGCATGCGGTGCTCTTGGCTATTGATACATCCCATACAACATGAGAGCCGAGGAAGATCGAGTTCAAATTGTTTTGCCTTGCCATAAAATTAACCAAAAAAAATCATCACAAACAAAGCTCAGTCTAGTTTCAGTTTATAGACAGACAGACGATGAAACAACCCCAGATAAGAGTAGAAATGAAGCTCTTGATGATGAATTAGCCATAGCCATCTGATGTAAACCTAAAATCATACAGAGGCCACTAGTTGACCTTCTCAGAAAACAAAATCAAGGTCGTCGTCGTCGTCACGATCATCTCTCACGTCACACATAGTAGAAAACTAGTATCATCATCATCATATACTTAGGAGTATACCCCAACTCGTCATGTACCTTACCACCACCCTAAATTAATCAACTGCAACAAGAGGAGGAGGAGAGAAGCATTCCGTTTCACTCCGTTGATCAGACAGGTCGGCCGCAAAACCCACACCTGAGTTGAGGCAGAGCAGGAGGACGGACGCCTCGGCGCCGCGACCGTGTCACTGTCACGGGAGGTTGAGGAAGAGGCTGGCGGGGTCCGTGTCGGCGAACCCGGCGTTGGCCCAGCACGTACCCAGGTCGAACGCCGCGGGCCACACGAACGAGTCGTCCTCCAGCACCGCCTTCCCGGCAGCGGAGGGGAAGTCGGAGAGCCCGAGCCCGAGCGCGACGGCGTCCTCCGCCCCGGGCGGCAGCAGCAGGTGCGCCAGGGAGTCGGAGTCCTCCTCCGCAGCGGGGGCCGCCGCCGCCGCAGTCTCCGTGGTGATCTCGCTCGCGCCGTCGGTGGTCGTCGTCGTCCTGGCGGAGTCGGCGGCGGCGACGGGGTCGGGGTCGGTGGCAGCACTGGCGACTGCAGCGGCGGCGGGCTCCGGGGCCGGCGCCACGACGCGGCGCTTCTTGCTGGCGGGCTTCTTCTTGGGCGGCTTGTTGTCGGCGTCGGCGGCGGCCGCGTAGGACGACGTGGACGAGGGCTTCTTGCGGGTGCCGCCTCCGACGGGGACGTTGCGCAGCGTGCCGCCCTTGGTCCAGTAGCGGCGGCAGCCCTTGCAGAAGTGGCGCGGCTGCGAGGTGTTGTAGTTGTTGTAGTAGCAGAACTTGGTGTCCCGCGACGCGCACCGCGGGCACGGGTTCCCTCCCTCGACGGCCTCGGCCACCTTGACCGCCGGTGATGCCTCCACCGGCGCCGCGGCGTACCCCTTGGGCCGGCGGAGATCAACGCCCGCGAACTGATGCTGCTGCTGCGCCGGCCGGCGGCCGGTCTCGGCCGACGCTTCCTGCATGCGCGACGGCGCCGTCGTGCCTGGCTGCGGTGCGCGCGGGCCCGGGCGTAGAGAGAGAGAGAAGGCGAGGGGGAGCGCTGCGACGAACTGCGAGACGCGAGGGGGAGTTGAAGGGAGGGGGCGGTTGCCGCCGGGGCAGGCTTTGCCTTCTCTCTTATGGTCGCGGTCGCCGTTACGGAGGATGGCGACGTGCTCACGCCATCCATCCGTTGCCAGGACGCGGGTGGGTCCCACGTAGCAGGCAAGGGAGGCGCGGAAGCCCACGCCGCGTGACGTGAGGGGGGCGGCGCGCTGCTGCGAATCGACGCGACCTCCCGTGGGCCCGCCGCGTCAGCGCTAGTGGCCAGCCCCGTACAGCAGCAGGCGGTCCATGGGTTTGAAGCGACGGGACCCCCGGCCGGCCGCCGTGCCGTACGCGCGCGCGGACTCTAGCGCGGTCGCCCGCCCCCGGCTGGGCTGTGCCGCGTGACGAGCGACGACGTGTCGGCGCGCCATACGCCGAGCCGCCCATGGCCCGCGTGTCGGTGACGGTGCGGCGGCGGGAGAGGGGTGCTATGCGGCGTGTCGGCCACCGGCGGCTGGGTCTGGGGCGCGCCACGTCAGGCTAGGCGGGGGCCGGTCTTGGACTCATGGTCGGGGGCTAGGCTAGGCCAGGCGTGGGGCCAGGCTCGGTAGTACCGTCCCCACCGGAGGGTCCCACTTGTGGAGACGCCTGCGTTGGCTGGTGCCTGCCTACTGGCTCGCCGCTCCCCTAGTGCGTGCCTCCTGCGCCGTGGGGCCCAGCCACCTGCTCCTGGCAACGGAAAGTCTCACTGTTCTTCATGCCTGCCGTGGTGTTTAACACTATCCGTACTCATCCCCTCTCTCTATCGTTCTCTATACTGTCTGGTCATTAAGATTCTCTTGTCTGTACTTATTTTTCCCGCATCTATTCATCCTCTATATCATCCTTTATCCACTATAGGGTTTACTTGTCACTTTATCTAAATATATCTATATGTGATCTAGTTTTGAAGGATTTATTGCAACGAATTTAATGGTGTACTCCCTCCGTCCCAGAAAAAGTGTCGTTTTAGGTTTTTCAGATATCGTGTTTGACCGTTCGTCTTATTCAAAATTTTTTAATAAATATTATTTATTTTGTTATAACTTATTTTATCATTAGAGATACTTCAATAATGATTTATTTATTTTATAATTTGCATAAAATTTTTGAATAAGATGAACAGTCAAACACGATATCTGAAAAACCTAAAACGACACTTTTTCTGGGACGGATGGAGTAATCTACAGCACTGAAACCGCGTCGCGGTCCTAAGAAGCGGAGTGGGCCACGTATGCAAAAAAAAAACAGCGGCCGTTGGATCACGATCGAACTGCTCAAATCACTAAAAAAATCGCTTTCGTATGTACTGTTCATGTACTGTTTATCTGTAACTTCATCGGCTAGAAAGAAAATTGCTACGTGTACACGACGTACCCAGAAGATTAAATTAAGCCCTTTTTCTTTCCAGAAAATTTCCAAAAAGTACCTAAATAAATTAGAACCACTCTAGAGCCTACCAAAATGTTTTCAATCTCTTCTTCATCATCCAAAAATCTAGAATAATTTACAGATTCCTCTCATTCGCGTTTTGCCAATAAACTTAAGAAATTTATATCTCATCCATCCTAACTCCAAATCTCATAATTCTTCCATCAAAAATCTTCTAAAATAAAACCCTATATATTCAATTTATTTTCTCTAATTTTCGGTGATTGTTACAAATGCAAATAGCCCTCTTCTTCAATTATAACATAGTACGACACGGACCTACAATTAATATAATTACGATCCTCCTCTGTTATAAAACTAACATATATCTATTTGTATGTTGATAGTTTTAGTAAAAAATATAATTATTTAACCCTTATAAATAACAACACCTGATAAAATAAAATTACAACCAGCGAAGACCACATAGAATCATATTCTAGCAATTGAATATACTAAAAAACGATAAACTAAATAATATTTATAAATAAATAGTTTGCAATTTTTTAAAAAATTCACCAATATATGAATAATTAAAGACCTTAAAATTAATATCAATAGACATATTAAAAGTTAAATTCATATAACATCAATTAAATGACGTATATTATTTGTTAAATTAAAGTTGATGTTTTGAACATTACTAAATAGTCGTACATACAAGTTTTAGATAGCCTTACAGGTGCTTTGTTATTTAACGCATGCTCTTTGTGCATTGTTAGCACGTAAAAACTGTAGCAGCAATAAAAATTCATGAGCTGCCAGTCGTGTCCGACTCAAGCAATTCAATTAGCTAAATTATTCTTTTCTCTTTGTATCTTCTATTTGAATGAATGACAATAATCATTTGATATGTTTTTTTGTAAACTATTCTAATTAATATACGTTCGGTACCACGAAAAAATATAATGGTAAAACTCCATGCATTTAGAATAACATAACGGTATTTATGAATGTTAATACTTTTAATATAACTTTGGTCAATCGAAGAACAACAACTACATTCTTTTGTGAATAGAGGGAATATACCTTCTCACAGGCGAGCCACTTAAATATATAAAATATTTATACTGGCGTGAATATTACGACAACTACCGATCAAAATAGATCTCCATTAGCAGTACACATCAAAGATCGAACACTTTGATGTCTATTCACGCATGCTCTTTATGCACCGTTACCACGTAAAAACTATAGCGTCAATAAAAATCCGCGACCTACCAGTCGTGTCCGACCTGAGAAATTCAATTAGCTAAATTATTTTTTGCTCTTTGTATCTTCTATTTGAGTGAATAAAAAATAATCATTTGATCTGTTCTTTGTAACCTATACTAATTAATATACATTGGGTGCAAGGAAAAAATATAATGGTAAAACTCCATGAATTTTTTTAAAAATATGTTTACTATTCCTTCATAACAACACTGCTACCCATTCAAGCGGCTCAAATCATCATATTCTACGATTATTTTAGACCAGTATGTTTACTATTTTTCCTCAAACGCTTAAATCATCACAAATTACATATATAGAGACATGTACACTTTCCGCCTTCATCAATAAATATTACATAGTACATTACCCACTTAATACAATATACACACTCCAAATCCTTTAATCGCCACCAATTTTATTGTAACACATATTAAACAATTAAAAAAAGGAGGGTTACTTTAGCGCGGCAACGCCGCGCCCTGTTCTAGTCGGAATTTAATTTGGCTTTTTAGTTTATGAGTTATAGCATTTTTTAGTCAAGAAATAGTGGGGCCCGCCACCTGTACCTTCCGCGCATGCGCGTGCATGCAGTCTGGCTCGCTGCTCGTGGTGGGGGGCCGCGGCCGGTAGCGCTCGTCCGCTACTCCGCGAAATCTAGCGGACGCGCTCTCTTGCCGTAACGGATGGAGTACCCAGTGCAGCCTTTTTTACGGTAAATTACTCCTCCAGCATATTGTACCGGATCACATACCGTACCCAGTGCAGTTCGTCTAACAATATCGCCGCAAAACAGGGGCCTGAATTGTTGTGTTTAACAACATGGACGCCTGCCGTGGCCGATGCGCCAATGCCCAATGGTGAGGCTCCGTGGATGATCATGGCCTGAGCTCATACATACAGTAGATAACTGGGCCCTTGGATCGGACGGCTTGACAATTGACATGGCCATCCATGAGCATGAGCACATGGCGTGGCTGTTGTGGATGCGATCCGATCCCCGGGCCTGACGACCCCTGAGCTGACCCATCACGGTCGCGCGAGACGGCGAGAGCAAACCGCCACAAGGAAAAGGAAGCAAACTCTGAAACATGCGATGCGACGAATCGCACAGGAGTCCCCACCTCCACCTGTTGGCTTCAGATCAGGCACGGGTCGCCGTCCGTACGGCCGGCCGCCCGAGCGCGCACACCCGCACATGGAACCGAACCCCCCACGCCGCACCGGTCCGTCCGGCGCATCACGCAAGGAATCGCGTCTCCGTCTTGGGGTCGTTATCGGGCGGCGCAGGGGCAGGCAGCTCTGCGGCACATGCGCGGCCGGGGACGGACAGGCTGCCTGCCTCCGCCGCCCCCGCCCCCGCCCCCGGGCACCATCTGTGGAGGAGAGCGCGAGCGCGAGGGATCGGCTGCCCAGAACCGAGAACGACACGCATCGCACTGGATTCGCTTCCGCTTCCACTTGCACTTGGTGCGCGTGCGCCTGGCTGGCTGACCTGTTGACCATGCTCCATCCGTCCATGCACTGCATTCCCATCCATCTGGAATCGTCCTCGCACACATCTGCATTCGGTGATGGAATGGAATGGAATCATGGGCTGATGGCCTCCCTCCATTCCATTATTCCATCGCGCCCCGCCAGCCAGATGGAGCGACCGGGCGCGGGCGGGCGACGTGGCGCCAAATTCTCCACGGGACACTTCCTTCCACTTCCACTTCCACCCGGTGCCGAACCCCGCCGACGACGGCGCACGCAACGCGACCATTCCAGGTGGATGTAAGAGCAGGCGAGCAGCTACCTCTTCTGTTCTGTTCCATTGGCACGTCGCGGAGCTGGCAACCAACCAGCTGGCCACTATCAGAGAGAGATCCAGCCGGGTCCTCTGGGATCTACGACTACTAGCTAGGAGGAATTCAAGGAGTGGGCGCGCACTCGGCACTGGTGCGGCGCGGCCGCGAGCGTCAGCGAGGGACAAATTCCGATCAGATCACGGGGCAGGAGGATCATGTCTGTCTGGCGCGCACTCCCGGCCCGTCTGCCTTACCCTGTGACAAATTCCGATGAAAGCAAGTATCAGGTAGGCACATCCGATCCTACTCGACGCGATCCATCGAGACGACCACTTAGCAGGGAGTGAATCGGAGAAAATCACATGCTTTCTTCCACAAACAAGGGTTCCAGTTCCGGTATCAGGAGGAGGAGCAGGAGGTCGTCCCAGGGAATCATCATGCGACGCGAGATTTCTGCCGTCCCGGCCGTGGAGGCGTGGACTCCACTCGGCGGCACTCGCCAAGTCTCAACACAGACATCAATGCCAACACGGCCATCGAGCTGGGTTGGCGCTTCCTTCCTTCCTTCCGCCCTAGTGCGCCACACGGCAGACGCCACTCGCGTACTAATTGCCTTCGCTGCAGCACCATTCCATTCCGGGCAACCACTGTTAATGCTACATTACATGCTGCTAGTAATACACAATGCAGCGAGAGAGTATGTGTGTGTGTGACAGCGCGGCGGAATTTGTTGTGTTCCACTTCAGAGAGAAAGAGACGGCTGCACAGAACAGAAGGCAACTGGTAACCGCACAACATTTGACGTGTTTCACTTTGGCGCAGCCAGCAGCTGCACAGTGGCCGGCGAAAGAACCGAACCGAGCATCAGAACAACATGTATGTACGCTACGCTACACTACAAGGGAGGTGTCACGGAGGAGGAGGAGGAGGGGATGGAACCCCACCTTCTCATGCCCAACAATGGAAGCCTACGCTATGAACAAGAGCAGCTTCACAGTCCACGACGGAAGCAGCAGCAGCCTAAGCACTAGACGCAATCGAATCAATCAAAGAATGCAGCAGCAGCATAAGCAGTCGCGTGTCATCGCCTGCATGTCGGCTTAGCATCCATCGAGGCTCCCAATTCTCGTTGTGGGGGACCGCCAAGAAAAATTCTCTTGCCGTCGGCGATGGCCAATCGAGCAGCCGGCGGCTGTTATCTCTCTGATCTGTGCCGCTTAGTTGCCCGCGAGTGTTCTCTAGCGCCGTCCCCTGACCTTATTAGCTGCTGCCCAACTTCTTCTTGATCGCGAGACGCTTGGTTCATGAGATCCTGCAATGCAAAGGGTTTCTTTAAGAAATTTAACTGTACGAGGAAAAACGTCACAGGCTACAGCAACGTTTTGACAATGAAACCAAATGCATCAGTATGCTCTAGATGAGTAGTACTCCTACCTTGGAAGTGGGGTTTGGCCCAGGATTATTGAACCTCTTGATAGCCCGCTTACCGAGATTGATCTGCACCGAGATGCTAGCTTCTGACAAATCTATGCCCGAGTTTTGCAGGGCAAGATTCAAGGTAGTAAGCAAGCTGTTATAAGAGGGGGCAAGATTAGAATCAAAACGTTTCACTGAGAATCTACACAGAATTCAAGCGCTGCAAATGCAAGAAACAGCATTCCGAAAACAGAGCACATAAAAAATACAGATGATTTGGTAAACTTTTGAAAGAAAAGAAATTGTTTTGTTGGTATACACTGATGGCGCACATACCCTTGGGAATATTGGCTTGACAAGCTGATTGTCCCCTCATCTATTGCCAGTTCAGGGTTGCTCAGCATTCCGCTGTGGCCTGCCAAGTCGTCTGAGGGTGACGGATTTGTCAATTGCGTAGCTTGCTGGGAGGCAGCATTGACTGCACAAGAATAAAAACATCTTCCATGAACCGCTGAAACAATTAATAGAATAGTTCTAATGAAGGGGAGCACATAAACGGTTGCAGATTGTAAAACGTTAGGTGGATACTGAAAGGCATACTTGTAACATTATTGGGAGTTTCATCTTGTTTGTAGGGCACACAACCCTTTGGTTCCGCCGGTTCCTGTGCGCCCGAGGCGTTTTCAAATGCACCTGCATTGTTAAGATCCTCAGGCTTTGCAGCGAAAGGAAACTGTTGGGAAGAGCCGTTTTTTATGACTTGTGATGGATCGGAGGCCGTATCTCCATTTATTTCGTCCTTGTTCTGCAGCACATGGATAAGATGCAGGCAGGGGGCTGGTTAAAATCTCACCCTCAGCCCTCAGAAACTTAACTGTCAGTGCAGAAGGTAAAGTCCTGTTGATAGCTTACCTGTGAATTTTTCCAGGAAGACCTGAAGTAGATGTTAGACCACGGCATGATCTTTGCATTTTCTTGGTTCCACTCTGGTTGTGAAGCCTCGTGCTTTTCTACTTTCTCTTGCAAAAACCGTATGTATTCAATGACCTGCATTAAAGCAATTGTTGATGGATTAGTAAAATATCATATGGGAACAGATTATGCTGACGCAACTACTGCAATGTCTTTCCCTGAAAAAGAATAAAATGCTGCGATGTCTTACCTCTAAGAGAAATGACGCTTTGTCTCTCTTTTGATCGTTTTGCGGCAAGATTTCTCTAAGTATCTGAAACCTGTTAGAAGATGACACGAATAGAAAAGTTAGGTCAAATGCATGTTTAGTGCTCTGAACAGTGCTTATTGCTTAGTGCCATACAAGAATATCTTATCAGGGAATAAGTACAAAGGAAAAAACAGAACATTTCAAATCACAATACATATGGAGCTAAAGATCCACTTGTGCTAGCATTCTTCAGGGTCAGCAGCACATGATTTCTGAACAACTCCCACAAAACATAGTATATCTCAATCCACAGCTGAGAAACAGACCCCCTAACAACATCTACTACACTCTTTATCCTTGTTCTACAAAAACAGCAGAGCCACCATCATCATCACTGCATGTCTGCATCCCAGACGTAACCTATCGGACTTTTTCCCAGACAAACCAAATAGGCAGTACAGCATACTTGTATCCTCATGTGTCAGATTACAGACTACTACACGTGCAAATCGAGTTCTATCCAAGTGAATTATCAGAACGGCTCTCAGGAGAAGTTTGACATCACAGCGTTAAGCAGCGAAAATGTGCTAGGTTACATACATTATTTATGTGCTATATAAGAGATAAGATATAGGACACGCGAGCAGGCGGCGAAACAAAGAAACAGTACGGGTAGGACCAACTATTTCTATTTCTGAAAGAACTAGGAAACCTGCGTCAGCCCACCTGTCATTGATCTTGCTGCGCCTGCGCTGCTCCGTGGCGGAGTGCTTGGAGCGTGGCGTGTCGGGCAGCTGGTCCGTCCCGGCGCTGCCGCTGCAGCTCCCGCCCTTAGCCTCCACCCTGAGGTCTGCAACCCAGAAAGAACACAAATAAAGAGCACCAGAACCCCGTCAGAATCGCCTCTTTTCACCACCGAACCGCCCAAACAGCTCCAACAACACCAGCTAAAGAGCAAGATTTAGCATAATTGAGGTGCGCTACCTTTGAGCGAGGAGGAGACCTCGCGGCGGGCAGCGAGGCCGTCGTCGTCGTCGAATCCCGCGCCGCCGCTGGATCTGGAGCCGGCGTCCATGAAGCCGCCACACGCCTTCCGCTCCGGCGGCCTCTGTTGCTGTGGCTGGGGCTGTTGCGGCCTGGCGGAGGCGACGGCGACGCAGCGCGCGGCGAAGGGGAGCGACCACGGGTGACCTGCCAAGTCGACAAACAGACAGAGCGGAAAGCACACGCCTTTAGCTAACTCTTTTATCAGCTTTGTCTCTGGCGTTTGTTCCTCGAATAATCCGAGGTTTGCAGTGTACCGCATGTTCAGTTAAAAAAACCAACGTAAAGATAAGTTTTACTATGTAGAGTAGTAGTATAATGGAGTAGCATGCATACTTTTTTCATAGAAAAATGTAACCCGCGTTTCAAATGTATGGGTTCACTTTGCTTTCGTCGGAAGTCAAACTGTAACTTGGATAATCTTGCGTTTAGAGTTTTTCTACAAACGTTGTTTTTATTAGTATATATACACTTGTCCACACCTTCGGTCCCAAATTATCTGTCGCTTTTGGTTTCCGTGCCACGAAATTTGACTCGATTTGTAGAAAATACGTGCAATATTTGTATCTTCAAATAAATTTATTAAAAAAACTAGATTCAAAGATCTTTCTAATGATACCAATTATGTATCATAAATATTAATATTTTTAATATATATTTTGTCAAAGTTGTTTCTCGGGAAATGAAAACGACAGATATTTTAGGACGGAGGGAGTAGATACCTAGAAAAATAATGTATCTAAAAAAATTCAAAACATCTTATAATTTGAAATTGAAGGAGTGCCGTTCAAAATAAATGCATGATTTATTTAATTAAAAATAATTTGATATTGTAGATGTTGGTGGATTTTATAGTTATTTGAATCATAAAATCCTTACATAAGAAAGGCGTACAATTCCAGGATGGTACGGCCATAATTTTTATTTATTTATTATTATTACTGTATGTATGTATAAAAATTTCACAGGATTAAAATTTCACAGTAATAAAAAGCCTAAAAAACTGAGATACTGTTCACGTGCCCCACCGACGCGGCCCAGAAAAGTAGGCCTACCAGCAGCAGGGCCCAGGCCCAAGGGTCGACGCACGGCGACCAGACCTACGAGTCTACGAGGTGGCGTCGCCCACCCTAGGAAAACGCGGCACGCCTTGGCAGACAGGGGGCACGGTGGCACGCACCGCGCCGCACCGTCCGCGTCACCCGACCATTCAAGCAAAGCAAAGCACAGCTACAGGAGACTGGAGAGGAGAAGAGGCCGCGCGCGCGCGGCGTACCTCGAGGGTCCGGCTGCCCCCAGAGCGCGAAGGGCTGCGGCTGCTCCTGCTTCACGACGGCCGGCGCGCCGCCCGGGCCCGAGCTGATGCTGAACGTGCCGATGCCGCCGGGCAGCGCGTGTTGGCGGAGCGGCTTCTCGGCAGGGGCTTGCGGCGGCGGAGACTGCGGTGGTGGTGGCCTCTCCAGCGGCTGCAGGAAGTCGTGCGTCTTGAGGAAGAAACCTGCACGCACGTGAACCGGCCGTGGTTTTCATTCAGAACAAAAGCCCCGTTCGGTATGTGTAATCACAGAGTAGCAACACAACAGCCACAGTAAAAACATTTGCTGGTCGACGAGGACGAACAACATCATCAAGTATTCACGTGAAGCCAAAAAAGAAAAAAAAAAGAAACTAAGCTTGTAGAGATCCGCTGGTTTGTTTTGGGCACGGAAACAAAAACTGCAAGAACAATCAATACGCGGAGAACTCTCCCAAATTGAGTTTATAGGTTTTCGAAATTTTGAAATGGGATATGGACGAACTGGCAGCGGCGCAGAAAAGGTCGTGCACGGCTCCTTGCGCATCCACCACCACTAGACGCCCCTGCCCCCATTAACTGGTGCTACTAGTAGATGTAGCTACACGTGAGCATTTCTTTGTTCCGTTGATGTGTCGTTTTCTAGTTTTTCTTCACGCAGCAGCGGAAGCAAAATTAAAACCAAAAGGCAGTAGAGTAATTCCCAAAGGTTAATTTTCGTAGAACAAACGAAACACAAGCATCGACTGTTTAACCCCACGCTGTGGGACCCTGGAGGAGCAGTCGAAATTAACCGAAATTGGACAGAAATCTTGCGAGGACGATCCGCCGTGCAAGCGCCCGAATTGTGACGAAGAGAGCTAGACGGAGGGAGAGAGATGGTGAATTGAATCGCAGGCAGGCCGGCAGGCACCTTGATGAGACGGAGGCGGAGGCGTCGGCGCCGGCGCCGGCGGCAGCTTGGACTCCTGGAGCAGCGGCAGCGGCAGGGCGGCGTCCTTGGCGGCGGTGTAGAGCGAGAGGAAGTCGTGCGTCGCCTTATCCCCTGCATTCGCGCGCGAGGCCCAGACAACAAGAAGCAGCGCCGCGGTGGTGAGCAACTTCCAACCCGCGCAGCGCCGGGAGGAATCGGATCGCCGATCCCCAGCATGCATAGACATAGACGAGACGAGGACCCAGAACAGGAGACAAATGGCGACTCGCGTACCTTGCAGCCCCATAGCCGCGCATTACAGTACACCGCTGTCCTGCTGCGTCGGCGGGTCGTAGGAGCGAGGAGCGGGAGGAGAGAGAGAGAGAGAGATCTGGCTGGAGGTCTCCTTGGCGCTGTGCTCCGGCTGCCTGGACTCTCTCCTTCCTTTTCCTGCTGCTGCTGTGGCGGGGACGCTTTATACGGCGGGCGGGCGGGCGGCATCCATCCATCCATCCTCTATTCCTCTCCATCGGCTCTCCGTGACGGCGTTAGCGCCAGCTGTGGGGGAGGCTGCTGTGGCCTGTGGTGGGCATCCAGCCCAGCACGTGGGTTGACCGCCGCGTTGACGTGCTTTACCGCAGTAACCTCAGTTTTTCTTTTTAAAGGCTGTGTTCACTTTCCAAATTTGGAGTGCCAAAATTTACTGTAGCGACACTGTAACCGTTGACTAACTAGGCTCAAAACGTTCGTCTCATAAAGTACAACTAAACTATGCAATTAATTTTTGATTTTATCCACATTTAGTACTTCATGTATGTATCGCAAGTTTAATGTGACGGGAAAGTTAACTGGAGAAGGTGGACTCCAGTAGAAAGGGATTAGACACTACACTGGGTGATTAACCAACGTGACGCGATGCAGCGGAGGAACAACCTCGAGCTGGCAGCTGCGCGATGGAGCTCATGGTCCAGGCTAGGCCAAGACGGCAGGTGGTGCCGTGGAGTGGAGGAGGGGCAGGGAAACTGAACAGCAGACGACGACCGGGGTGGGGTGGGGGTGGGAGTTGGGTCACGTGACGGTTGGAGGGGGATGGGTGGGTCCCCGCGGCGGCACATGAGGCCGAAGATTGCGGGCATGCCGTGGATTGGATGGAGATGGGAGGGCCACCGCCCAGGGGCCGCGCATGTGCCAGCCCGCGCCAGATTCCACAGGGCCACTCCTTTCCGCCTTTGTCAAACAGCGACCTCCCTCCATGGCGTGCGTCGGGCCGGTATGCTTGGATTGGATGGATGGATAGTCTCGTCTCCCCTGTTGCTGTTGCCATACCCTTTAATTTCCCCGTGCTTGCTGTGAATGAATGTCTAGGTCTCGTTTAGATCGCGAAAAGTTAGAATTTTTCTAACGGTAGCACTTTCGTTTGTATTTGACAATTAGTATCCAATCATAAACTAACTAGGTTTAAAAGATTCGTCTCGTGATTTTATAACTAAACTATGTAATTAATTATTTTTTTTATCTATATTTAATGCTTCATGCATACGTGCACAGATTGATGTGACGGAGAGAGTGAAAAAATTTCAACTCTAGCCTTGCATCTAAACAAGGCCCTATATTATATAAGCAAAAAGCAAGCACCAGGCCTGCCCACACACGGGGTTCAACTCAGCTCATCAAGGGCTTTTCTTCCCAACCCGACCTTTCCCCACGCTACAGTAGAAAGGGCGACCGGGAGGGCGATTTCTCTGATCCGGCGTCATTTCCACCGGTTCCCCTCCACTCAGACGGCCTCGTCGGCGTCGGAGAGGACGGGGAACCGGGCGGAACCGACGGCCGGTGCTGTAACCTACTCTATTAGGCTTACTTAGGTTAGGGTTAGGTTTATCCATGTCGGCTTGCTGGGTCGTCTCCATTGGGCGACGGCGGAGTTTCTCCGGCGGTTTCCCTGCCCTCGATGGAGACGGCAGCATGAGATGTTTGCCTGGCGACAGCGGCGTGGCGGTGGCGACGGTGTCTCCATGGAATAAGGTTCGAGCTCTTCCTCGCCTCTACGGCGTTCTCCTACGACGACAGCGACGAGCTCGTGTTTTTGGGATGTGGAGGAAGTGCGGACGTATCCCTGGGGATGCGCTCCCTGTCTGCGTTACTGGTTTTTCCAGTGATGCTAGACTGCAGGTCTCGTTGCCGTTGGCGGTGTTGACGGCGATGGGATCCTCTTCCTCTTCCTTTCTCTGCGTTTTGGCGGTCGAAGCTAGCAGGCCGAGCGGCCGAGCTCTCTCGATGGTGATGCGAGGTTCTTCCGGGTTGCTGTCGTCGATGGCGGCTGTGGATTTCGGTTCCGGACGATGTTTTCATCGTTGTCGGAGTTTGCTTCCTCTTCCACTCGTGCTGTGGGGATGGCATCCCGGGGCATGGTGGAAGGAGGATTTGTTCGGACTTCGCAGGAAGGGGCCCTGTGTCCGGTACAGGGTTTGCGGTGAGTGGTGGTCGGATCCGTGTGGCCTCTCCAGGGCGGGTTCGTGGACTGAGATGCATGGGAAGGTTCTCCGGTCATACCGTAGAGAATGGTCCCGGTCGCTATGCCGCATAGAAGAAGGTCCTGTCTTTTGCAAGATGTATTTTCGGCTCACAAAGCAGCTGGTCTGCGATGGTGTTTTCTCGGTTCTAGGGTTACAGGCTAGATATGGTGTGGTACTGGATACCAGGATCCTTCTGTATCCTTCTGATCTGTACCTGTATCTGTACTGTCTCTTTGATTAATATACAGGTAGCTCATCAAGGTGTACTAATAATTAGTGTAAAAAAAGTGGTCCACCTCCACTCCTACTCCTGCATCCAGGCTCCAGAGACGGGGAGTACGTACCTTACGGTACACTGTAGCTGGGATGATGGATGATCCATGGGTCGGTCCATCGACCGAGCCGACCCGGCAGGCAGTTGGCGAGCGAGCAGAGGCGGAACCCGGGGTGGGGGGGCCACCCCCAGCACAGTAGATTTATTTAAATATCTATATAAATATTTGTATTTATAGCATAAAAAATATTAATTTCACCTATTTTTTATTAAAATATGATGATTTTGGTTACAAATAGTGTAGATTTTTTTGAATATTTGTTGAAACATATAATTATATATATTCTATCATACTAAAAAATATGATCACATTTGTCTGGTCCTCTTAATCAAAATTGCTGATTCCGTCTCTGCGAGCGAACCAATGCAACGAACGTGTGTTCCCGCCGGGCACAGCAGCACTTCACGTGACCGACCCACCGCTCTCTGCAGCACGCTTACCCTGTTTGCTGAGCCACGCACACGCACGCGTGCGTCAGGCAAAGCAACAAGGGCACCCAAGATTCGCCGATGCGCCGGTCGTGCAACGCACTAATAAGGCCTGCCTTCCGGTCACGCCTCAGGAGTCATGAGGTGCGTGTGCTCCTCGTGATTTTATTTTACTAGAACCCGTCATCAGCATTACTATATTACTACTTTACTACTATAAGTATAGGACGACACCAGTACGTACCATGTATCCTTTTTTTTTTTTGTGTGTGTTCATTCATCCTGCATGCACCAGGCGGATCCATTGTTTATTTGTTTACGAGTACGGAGTACATGCATGACGATGGATGCTTTGTCACGCACAACTCGATGGATCAAATTATTTCTCTCTTCTTTTTGTTAAAAATTATAAATAGGAGCAGACTGCTACTAACTCCCTCCGTATATTACTTGTACACAAAGTCCGATCCGTCCTGTTTAAAACGTGAAAGTTTGGAAGCCGGGCCAATTTCAAATCTCCACGCCACGTCCTATATTTTCCACACTGCTGAACAGTTCATGCATGCATGGGCCATGTCTGCACTGAATTAATCGCGCGCCCGCCGACAGCGACAAATAACCAGCCAGCGACTCCGCATGTCACCGAACCCATCTCTCTCCAATTTTCATTTCAAAATTAAAGGCAAAGAACCCAAAGGTATTAATCGCCACGAAAGAAACACGTGCAGCCTCGGCTGCTCGTTTTGACGTGTGCTATATAGCTAGCTGTCGCGCGGAATCCGACCTCCCTTTCAGAGCTAGTACTCGTAGCTTGCAAATGATGGTACGCGTCGTCCAACCACTGTGCCAAGAGCGTACTACTATATACCTAGCTTAGCTACGGTCTACTCCCTCCGTCCCACTGAAAGTGTCGTTGAAAAAACGTGCCTCCCTCACAAACACGTTTCCCGAGTGACACTTTCAATGAGACGGAGGGAGTATGTTGACATCTTCAAATACGATGATTGGAGGTTGAAAATAGATTGAATAACATATGCAAATGGCACTACTACACAAAAACTTATCTAAGGCGTTTTAGGCGGTTGGACCGGTTGTCCACTTTAGTTATTTGTGGTCGGACAGCCGGCCCAGTAACCGCCACCGAGGCGGGCAACATAACGCAACCGCCTCGGTTAATCGATATTAACCGAGGCAGTTGCCCTCGGTTAATTTATTTTCGGAGACGGGCACGCTATAAGGCTCATCTCCAAAAATAGTGGTCCAGCTCCTAGCCCAAGCGAAGGTCCATATCCATCTTCTAGTGGGCTCATATATAATATAGACTTAGGGTTATCTTCTCAGTTACTCCCCACAGTCTCTCTCTCCCGACTCCCCCAGCAGACGGCGGCGCTCCTCCCTCTCCCTCTCCCTCTCCCCCACAGGCTAGCTCCCTCTCCCCCACAAGCGGCGACCCTCTCCTCTAGCCACGACCGAATCCAGCGTGGAGGCGAGGAGGATGGCGGCGTGGAGGGAGCTGTAACACCCTCGGTGTTACCGCGTTAACAAATCACTGAACCATGTCATGAGCATCATGTCTATGTATTATTGTAGATGGCACGGTAAGAAATTAAATTTTGTTGCACTAATTCTCAATTTTGAGCTCTAATTTATTCCTTGTTTAAATATTCCTCAGGACAGCTCAACTAACTGTTGTCATCCTGATCCAACTCCAGCGCTCGCAATTCATTTTCTTTCTAATTCTCTGATCGCGCTCACAGCACTTGCAGAGTGTGCCCGCGCAGCACTCTCAGGGCGACGACCGACCGCGGCAGCAGCGGACACCACGCACAGCATACGCGTTAGTCAATATATAATTAGCCACCGCACTCTGCAATATATAATTAGCCACCGCGCTCTGCAAAATAAATACCGCCCTGCCCACACGTCACGCTGCCTCCGCTGAAGCACATCGTGCTGAGCACCAGAAAGCCAGCAAACCAGAGAACACGTAGAAACACTGTATCACGCAGAATTACTGTTCCTCATAGAAGTTACTGTTCACCAGAGGCAAAAGTCGGTCGCCTGTATGCTGAGAAATTGATTCACGCTTGTCACGCGCCGGTCATCCTTCCCGTACGAGCTCCGCCTCTATCCTGCGTCTCTTGTCCTTAAAAGGAGACGTCTCGCGATCGCGAGCTCGCCAGCCACCCACTTTGTTGTCCACCTCTTCCTCCCTGAGTCAAGTTTTCTTCGTTCTCCAGGAGAATCCCGAAGCACCAGTCGACTGCGGTGAGTATCCCGTGAGTCCTTCTAGTATTTCCTCTGTCTCCCTAGCATCGCCATCCTTCTTCATTATTCTTTGATTAAAGACCACCAAGTCTCCTCTAGTACAACCATGAGCATGTCACGAAGGATCAAGTCATGAGTTAATTAATCCCCTTTGATTTTCTAGAGATGATTAACAGCTACTTTGCGCAATCAATATCTCCACCATACGATATCCAATTCACTCGATTCTTCTTCCTAAAATCATTATCTGCCTGTTAGTGTAGTTAGATCATACCTATATGTGGTGATGCTAAAGTCTATTAAATCAATCAAAAGAGCTTAATATTAATATGATAAATCTTGTAGAAATTTTTGTGGCAAATGGGTAATAGCTTTAGCTTTGAAACTTTTACGGTAGCTTCATGGTTTTATTAGGTGCTTGCTGTAGTTTTGTAGTCTTTGAATAGCTTACTAGATGTGATAGCTAAGTTTCCCTAGCCGTAGTAAATATTAAATCAGAAACAAATGAAGAGTATGCAATTTAATGAGTAAAGATTAATTGGATCAGTTTACTCTTGCTTAGTAAGAATAGTAGACAGCCTGGTATGTTAGTCATTAGAGCTAGCTTAGTAGCTTAGTAATAGTTGTTGTTATTTTAAGAGCTGTTGTTGTCATTGCATTAAGTCATATCATCATTTCTTGCATATAGATCCGAGATAGTGGAGTACGTGGCTGCGGAGGAGCCGGAGTACGAGGAGATCATGGAGGTGTACGAGGAGGAGGTCCCCGTGTAGGAAGGAGCCCCGGAGCCGTCAACCACTAACTTTCCTGCACACCAGGATGCCCAAGGCACGCCCCGGTGCATAACCTTTATTTTGAAATGATAATAGGATATGTATGTTATATGTGCATTTACGTTTCAGGAGTTCTGTTGAAACTCACTTGCATAAATATTACTACACAAGAGTCTTACTAGTTTAGGCCGTGTAGTGCCATGCTTAGGTTTCGTTAGCGTGAACAACATGGTGTTGTTCACGATAGGTGATCATTATTATCACTATGGTTAACATGGAAATAAAGGCAGGTGAAATGGTGACCGGGCAGGGATGTGGTTTGGTAGTGGTGGATGTGACCAGGGGTGTCTTGCGGCCAACAGGGCATCACTAGGTTACATTGTTTCCCTGTCCGAGTCGTTTAAGGACTGGTCATTGTATTTGGATGGTTGTCAGGTCACAGATCTCCTTATCCCGAGCATATACTAGCGGATGGGGGCTAGAAAGACTTGTTATTCTCTTGTCATGGGTTCCGGCTCCATCCGGACCAACTGAAGGTGGATTATATATGGGTATTAGGAGGTCTAAACACCGCGAGAGGGCGGGGGCTTGGAGTCCTAGTATGGACGGGGACTCGGTTCTCTTGACAGGAGGATAATGGGTTGGTCCCGTTTGTACCTCGGTACGGGCGGGGCGTGTGTTTTTTGGGTACTGAAAGGTCTTGATGGCTAGAGGGGGGGTGAATAGCCTTTTTAAAATATTCTACAAAGACAAGCTAAACAATTTTATCAATATAACAAGTAGCGAGATGCGAGTTTTGCTTAGCCTACGGGGTGTATGCAAGCCACCTAACCAATTCACAATTCTAGTATATTTGCACTCAACCGCACAAGTCAAACCGAGAAGGTAACTACAACTACAACTAGCAAGCTACACAAAAGAGCTACTCTAGCAAAGCTAACTAGTTAGCAAAGATAACTAAGAAAGTAATGTGGAGTTGAGTTAGGATGGTTTCACCGAGGGGCGAAGTATTGAGCCAACCAATATGATCAACAATGAATACCAAGACAACCGAACACCGGGATCAATCAATCACAATAAGAATGATGACACAAAGATTTATCCCGAGGTTCACGTGCTTGCCGGCACGCTAGTCCCCGTTGTGTCCCTCTTCACCACGTGGTTCGGTGGCTAATCGGTCTCACACCGAGCCTCTCAAAAGGCGCCACAAGAACCTACCAAATGGCAAAAGGTTGCAATGACACGAGCAATTTACTCACGTTGCCTTTGGCGCTTCGCCGAGGTAGGCACAAACCCCTCACAAACACCGGAGGTGGCCAAGAACAAACACCAACTCTTGCCAATGCCTCCAAGCTGCTCCAAGCCGTCTAGGTGGCGGCAACCACCAAGAGAAACAAGAATCCCGCAGCAAATCAACCACCAAGTGCCAACTAGATGCAATCTCACAATGCAAATACACTTGGATCACTCAATCTCACTTCGAATATGCAAAGAAGCAAGAGAGATGAGTAGGAGGGGAGTTGCTTAGCTCAAAGTGCTCACAAGTATGTCAAATGTTCAAGAGTGAGAGCCTTGAGCCGGCCAACGAGTATTTATAGACGTACCCCTTCAAATATAGCCGTTAGAAACTGAATTCAGCAGAACTCGCGTTGACCGGACGCGCTGGTCCGATCGACCGGACGCTCCGGTCACGTAACGGCTAGTTTTCGAAACACTGACCGGACGTGCCGGTCGTAGCGACTGGACGCGCTGGTCACGACCGGACGCGCCGGTCCCGTGACTGACCGGACGCGCCGGTCAACACTGAGTCGCGCAAAACAAACCAACGACCGGACGCGCTGACGAACTGACCGGACGCCACAGTGACCGCGTCCGGTCGGAGTCCAGTAAGCTCCCTGGACGACCGGACGCGTCCGGTCGCCTGTGACCGGACGCGCCTCGCGTCCGATCAACCAACTGAAAAACGTGCAGACATTGGACAATGACCGGACGCGTCCGGTCAAACAGTGACCGCGTCCGGTGCAGCGTCCGGTGCAGCGTCCGGTCACCACTGTGACCTCCGTTCGCTTCCGTTTCTTTTCCGTTTGATTTCCGACTTCCGGCGTAGTGGAAAATAGGCATTTCATTTCCCCGAAATCGCCTGAATCCCGCGCTCGGCGGGAGGGAGAGAGAGCCCCAAACCCTCTCTACCGCTCAAACTCCACCGCCTTCGCAAATGTGCTAACATCACCAAGTGATCAACACCATGTGCATGTGTGTTAGCATTTTCACAATTATTTTTCGAGGCGTTATTAGTTCTATCCAAATGCATATGATTATGAAATGCACACCTAGAGGCACTTAGGAGTTCAATAGCCGCGTCATTCCCCTCTTTATAGTACGGCTATCTATCCTATAATGTAACCACACCCACTAGGTGTCTTGGTTACTAAAACACAACCCTTAAGCATATACCTTTGCCTTGATCACGTAGGGTTGCATCCAAATCCAAGTGTGGCCATCATGATCACCATGTCCATCTTGCCACCAACCTTGGAATGTACTAATCCTCATATGCTACATACAACTTAGGCATAGGATTAGTACTTAGGTATTGTCACTAATTACCAACACCAAACATAGGACTTTCAATCTCCCCCTTGTTGGTAATTGGTGACAATCCTTTCACAAAGATATTATGATAAAATTTTGATTGAACCCATGTCACATTGTCCAAGTATATTACCATGTGTAAGAATTATGGACATGTGATCATGAATTCAAATTGATAGCAATGGCTCCCCCTACATGTATGCTATATGTTTGGATTTTGGAAGCATACATGTTAGATAGGAAAGTATAGGAGCATTGACTACCAATAGGTGCTAAGTGTTTTAGATTATAGACCTTTGAAGCGTGATACCATCGGAGTAGCGATAAACACCATCTTAGCACCTTGTGTAGTTAGATACCACTTGAAAAAGCATAAACAAAACTAGAAACCTCGTGAGATCAATATTATAAGCAAGGCTCTAGTACCACTTTGGAAAACATGAAGTAAGAGAAATCTAACTACTTCCTATTCATGCTAGTACTTCAATACATCATTCAAATTATACTAGCAAGTCACCACACAAGCAATGTATCGGAGAAAAGGAAATGCATAACTATGCATCATACATATGAAGTGCACATGGAAATGCAACATTCATGTTTAAGAGCTTGCTCCCCCTACTTGTGTGCTCGAAATTTTAGTTGATCCCCTTCTTTTATCAATTTCTCCTCTTTTAGATTTTCTCTTTGTGAACAACATTTTTCTCCCCCTTTGTGTTTCTCCCCCTTTGAGTTCTATCTTTGTGAACAACATTTTCTCCCCCTTTGGCACCAATGACCACAAGGGACCAATTCTAGATAGATTATCAAGTTGAATTATGGGGTGAGGATCAAGTTTGTGATTCAACCTAGATTGCTTGCATAAATAAAATGCTTCGGTTTGATCCAAGGGCAAGCTTCTTCACACCTCACTAAAAGGGTTATCATGCACCATGTTCAAGCAAATATTTAGACAAGTTTTCTAGATTAAACACTTAGGATCACAAGCGCTCAAACAAGTTATATGCTACCACTAGATCATACAAGACATGGAAACAATAGTGGCACCATATAAACTTCAAATTCATTTGATTTTCATGAATGAGCCTAGAACATAAGAAATCATGACTAGATGCACTAAACATGTCCTTAGTATAGAATGTATGACATGTCAACCAATTATACCTTGGGGCTCGAAGGAGAGGCATGTCATATATGGGGTGCATCAACTCATGTTGGAGAAGTCAATTATGTTCAACTCATTCTTTAGCTTGTGAAATCTCTTCTCATCAAGTGGCTTGGTGAATAGATCGGCTAATTGATCTTCGGTGCCCACACTCTCAATAGCAATGTCACCCTTTTGTTGATGATCTCTAATAAAATGATGACGAACATCAATATGCTTTGTTCTTTGATGTTGAACCGGATTGTTGGTTAGCTTCACGGCACTTTCATTGTCACATAGCAATGGCACATTCTTGAGATTGATTCCAAAATCTTTCAATGTTGCCTTCATCCATAAGATTTATGCACAACAACTACCCGCGGCGATGTATTCGGCCTCGACGGTAGATAGTGCAATACTATTTTGCTTCTTGGATGACCATGAGACAAGTGATCTTCCCAACAATTGACAAGTCCCGGAAGTGCTCTTTCTCTCCACTTTGTCACCGGCATAGTCGGAATCCGAATATCCAACTAGCTCAAAGCTTGCACCTTTGGGATACCACAATCCAACATCTTGTGTATGCTTCAAATACCTCAATATTCTCTTTGTTGCCTTCAAATGACTTTCTCTTGGTGAGGCTTGAAATCTTGCACACATGCATACACTAAACATTACATCGGGCCTTGATGCCGTCACATAGAGTAGGCTACCAATCATTGATCTATAAAGCTTTTGATTCACCATGTTGCCACTCTTATCACTATCCAAACTTCCACTAGTGCCCATTGGGGTTGTAATGCCCTTTGCATCTTCCATGCCAAACTTCTTGAGCATATCTTTGATGTACTTGGTTTGGCTCACAAATGTTCCTTCTTTCATTTGTTTGATTTGAAGTCCAAGAAAGAAACTAAGTTCACCGATCATTGACATTTCAAATTCCTTTGCCATCATTTTCCCAAACTCATCACAATAATCTTGATTGGTTGAACCAAAAATGATATCATCAACATATATTTGCAATACAAACAAGTCTTTCCCAATCTTCTTGGTGAAGAGAGTAGTATCCACTTTGCCCATGACAAATCCTTTGGTTAGCAAGAAGTCCCTCAATCTTTCATACCATGCTCTAGGTGCTTGCTTCAATCCATACAAAGCTTTTCTCAATTTGTAAACATGATTGGGTTTCTTGTCATCTTCAAAACCGGGAGGTTGCTCCACATACACCTCCTCTTGAATGTACCCGTTGAGAAATGCACTCTTCACATCCATTTGATATAGCTTGATATTGTGAGCACAAGCATAGGCAAGTAAGATCCTAATTGCTTCCAATCTTACAACCGGGGCATAAGTTTCACCAAAGTCAAGACCCTCTATTTGTGTGTAACCTTGAGCCACTAGTCTTGCTTTGTTCCTTACTACTATCCCATCTTGATCTTGCTTGTTGCGAAAGACCCATCTTGTTCCAATGACATTATGATTCTTAGGCCTCTCAACTAGTTCCCATACTTCATTTCTCTTGAAGTTGTTGAGCTCTTCATGCATTGCATTTACCCAATCCGGATCTCTCAATGCTTTATCAATGTCCTTGGGTTCTTCCATTGACACAAAAGAAGAGTGAGCACAAAATGATGCCAATCTTGATCTAGTTTGAACTCCCCTTTGTATGTCACCAATGATGGAATCTAATGGATGGTCTCTAGCAATATTGGTTGGTTGAAGCACTTGTACTTGATTGCTTGGATGTTGATGTTGATCATGAGTTGGAGATGATGAACTAGCCACTTGTTGATCTTGTTGCACTTGAGATGATGTACTAGCTTGATTTTGCATTAGAGAACCACTAGCTTGTGTAATTGGACTTTGGAGCACTTGATCTTTGTTGTCATCCACATCAATCACTTGCTTTGGCCTAATATCACCAATATCCATTTCTTTCATAGCATTGGTCAATTGAGTTCCTCTCACATCATCTAAGTTATTTTCCTCATCTTGAGAGCCATTTGTTTCATCAAACTCAACATCATGAACTTCCTCAAGTAAACCACTAGCCAAATTCCAAACTCTATAAGCTTTGCTAGTAGTGGAGTAACCAAGTAAGAATCCTTCATCACATTTCTTCTCAAACTTGCTCAATCTAGTGCCCTTCTTCAAGATGTAGCATTTGCAACCAAATACCCGAAAGTATGCAATGTTGGGCTTTCTTCCATTTAAGATCTCATATGGTGTCTTCTCTAGAAACTTGTGGCAATAGAGACGGTTGCTATAGAAGCAAGCCGTGTTGATTGCTTCGGCCCAAAAAGAATGACTCACATTATACTCATTCAACATTGATCTTGCCATATCAATCAAAGTTCTATTCTTCCTCTCAACTAGGCCATTAGATTGCGGTGTATACTTGGCCGAAAATTGATGTTTGATTCCAAGCTCCTCACATAGCTCATCAACTCTTGTGTTTCTAAACTCACTTCCATTGTCACTTCTCACTTTCTTGATTGTGGTCTCAAACTCATTTTGCACCCTCTTGATAAACTTCTTGAATATGTCAAATACATCACTCTTGTCCACAAGAAAGAATACCCATGTGTATCTAGTGAAATCATCCACAATCACAAAGCCATACTTGTTGCCACCAATACTTGTATATGTAGTTGGCCCAAATAGATCCATGTGCAACAACTCAAATGCCTTGGAAGTACTCATAATGCTCTTCAATGGATGAGTGTTGCCTACTTGCTTTCCGGCTTGACATGCACTACATAGCTTATCTTTCTCAAATGTGATATCCTTCAAGCCTCTAACTAAGTCATGCTTCACTAACTTGTTCAATTGTTTCATGCCAACATGACCAAGTCTTCTATGCCATAACCAACCCATACTTGATTTGGTGAGCAAGCATGTTGAAAGTTGAGTGTCACTAGCATTGAAATCAATCAAGTATAGATTCTCATATCTAAAGCCTTTGAAGATCAAATTAGAGCCATCAACACTAACTATCTCTACATCATCAACACCAAATATGCACTTGAATCCAAGATCACACAATTGAGCAACCGAGAGAAGATTGAAGTTCAACTTTTCAACTAAGAGCACATTGGAAATGCTATGATCATTTGAGATTGCAATCCTTCCAAGAGCCTTCACATCACCCTTGCTATTGTCACCAAATGTGATACTATCAATGCCACTATCATTTGATTTGAGAGAGTTGAACATTCTTGAATCACCGGTCATATGTTGAGAGCACCCACTATCAAGCACCCAATGCCTTCCTCCGGCCTTGTAATTTACCTACAAAACAATTTAATGTCTTTTAGGTACCCATACTTGCTTGGGTCCTTAGAGGTTAGTCACTAAGCTCTTTGGTACCCAAATGGCCTTCTTCTTTGGACCCACAATTGGTGTACCAACAAACCTAGCATGCACACCTTTCTCACCCTTGGTAAGCACATAACAAGAATCAAAAGGGATGTAATCCATTTTAGCATGAAACTTGTTGTTGTTCTTGTTCATTTTATTACAATTAATCTCTAGATGCCCAACTTGCTTGCATCTATTGCAATAACGACCATTGCCCTTCACAAAGCGAGGCTTTGGAGTAGCAAAGGCCGCCTTGCCCTTCTTGGGAGTATAGCCCAAACCCTCTTTGTTAAGAGAGAACCTTTGGCTACCCAAGCATTTTAGCAAGCGGGCATCCCCACCATAGGCATTGCCCAATGCGCGGGTGAGATCATCCACCTCTCTCTTGAGAGTCTCATTCTCAATCACAAGTGATGAATCACTAGTAGTAGAGGTAGAGTTGGTTGTGGTGGATGATGATGAGCTACATGAATCATTAGTAGGACCAACAAATAAAGAATCATCAATAATATCACATGTTAGTCCAATATCACAAGTGACAATCACTTGCTCCTCCTTAGCTTCCTTCATGAGCTTCTCCAACTTGAGGTCCTTCTCCTTGATGAGCTCAAGTAGAGAGGAGTGGGCTTCCTTAAGCCTAGTGTGAGCAATTTCAAGGTCCTCGTGGTCTTCCTTTAGACACTCACGAGAGGCCTCTAGCTCATCAAAGGATTTCCTAAGAGCTTTGAGCTCTTGTTCAATTCCTTTGCACTCCTTACTCTTTTTGAGAGCAACAAGCTCCTCCATCAAGGCATCATTTTCATTGCTCTTGGCAATGAGCTCTTGTTCCAAGATTTTGTATTTCTTGGTTGTCCTCTTGTAGCCCTTGCTCATTTGATCTATTATGCCCAATAGATCATCCTTGGAGTAGTCCTCATCCTCCTCATCATCACTCCTACAACCATCACTAGCACAAGAATCATCATCACTATCATTATATTTTACCTTGGTAGGCTTGGCCATAAGGCATGTCGATGTAGTGTCGAAGATGGATGACTTGTTGGAGAGGGCGATGCTTGCAATGGCTCGCCGAGTGGTCCTCTCATCATCACTAGAGCTTTCATCATCATCACTATCGGAGTTGTCACTATCCCAAGTGACCACATAACCACCACCCTTCTTCTTCTTGTTGATAGTGAAGCTCTTCTTCTCTTTCTTCTCCTTCTTGTCCTTCTTGTTCTTCTTCAACTTCAACTCCCCATCATGATATCTTTTATCTTCATAGGGGCACTTTGCCACTATATGATCGGGGCTATTGCAATTGTAGCAAAGCACCTCCTTTGCCTTCATGAAATCCCTTCTCTTCCTTGCCCCATATCCTTTCTTCTTCATGAACCTCCCCATCTTGTGCACTAGGAGGGCCATGGTCTCATCATCGAATGGATCATCATCATCACTCTCCACCTTGCTCTTGCCCTTAGAAGATGAAGCCTTGAATGCAATGGGCTTCTCTTGCTTGACCTTGATCTCCTTCTTCTCATCTTCATCTTCATCATCATCATATTGAGCATCGGTCATGACATCTCCAAGCACTTGGTTTGGAGTTACCTTATCCAAACCCTCTCTTTGGATCATCTTCCTCAAGATAGCAAACTTCTTAGGTAAGTTCATCAAGAACTTATGTGAGAAGTCCTTGTCCTTGACATCTTCTCCTAGGCTCTTGAGATCATTGACAATAACTTGTAGCCTATAGAACATCTCCGGTATGGACTCATCATCCTTCATCTTGAAGCTTGCAAACTTATCCTTAAGCATATAGAGCTTGGCACTCTTTACCGTTGAAGTGCCCTCATATGTTTCCTCTAATCTTGTCCACACTTCACTTGCCATCTCAAGATCCTTGATTTGCTCAAAGACCTTTGCATCAATCCCATTGTAGAGAGTGTTGAGAGCCATAGTGTTGCATTGGTTGTTGATGCGGTCATTGTTGGTGAGGTTGTCGGGATCAATGATAGCATAATCATGATGTGTCACCTCCCAAACCTTCTCATTGATAGAGCCAAGATATTGCTTCATCTTTCTTTTCCAATGATCAAAAGAAGAGACACCATCAAAGAATGGAGGCTTGCCCCCGACATGGTTGAACACAACTTGAGCCATCTTACACCGAGGTTGTTAAGCCTTACAAACGGTGACCACGGCTCCGATACCACTTGAAAGGTCTTGATGGCTAGAGGGGGGGTGAATAGCCTTTTTAAAATATTCTACAAAGACAAGCTAAACAAGTTTATCAATATAACAAGTAGCGAGATGCGAGTTTTGCTTAGCCTACGGGGTGTATGCAAGCCACCTAACCAATTCACAATTCTAGTATATTTGCACTCAACCGCACAAGTCAAACCGAGAAGGTAACTACAACTACAACTAGCAAGCTACACAAAAGAGCTACTCTAGCAAAGCTAACTAGTTAGCAAAGATAACTAAGAAAGTAATGTGGAGTTGAGTTAGGATGGTTTCACCGAGGGGCGAAGTATTGAGCCAACCAATATGATCAACAATGAATACCAAGACAACCGAACACCGGGATCAATCAATCACAATAAGAATGATGACACAAAGATTTATCCCGAGGTTCACGTGCTTGCCGGCACGCTAGTCCCCGTTGTGTCCCTCTTCACCACGTGGTTCGGTGGCTAATCGGTCTCACACCGAGCCTCTCAAAAGGCGCCACAAGAACCTACCAAATGGCAAAAGGTTGCAATGACACGAGCAATTTACTCACGTTGCCTTTGGCGCTTCGCCGAGGTAGGCACAAACCCCTCACAAACACCGGAGGTGGCCAAGAACAAACACCAACTCTTGCCAATGCCTCCAAGCTGCTCCAAGCCGTCTAGGTGGCGGCAACCACCAAGAGAAACAAGAATCCCGCAGCAAATCAACCACCAAGTGCCAACTAGATGCAATCTCACAATGCAAATACACTTGGATCACTCAATCTCACTTCGAATATGCAAAGAAGCAAGAGAGATGAGTAGGAGGGGAGTTGCTTAGCTCAAAGTGCTCACAAGTATGTCAAATGTTCAAGAGTGAGAGCCTTGAGCCGGCCAACGAGTATTTATAGACGTACCCCTTCAAATATAGCCGTTAGAAACTGAATTCAGCAGAACTCGCGTTGACCGGACGCGCTGGTCCGATCGACCGGACGCTCCGGTCACGTAACGGCTAGTTTTCGAAACACTGACCGGACGTGCCGGTCGTAGCGACTGGACGCGCTGGTCACGACCGGACGCGCCGGTCCCGTGACTGACCGGACGCGCCGGTCAACACTGAGTCGCGCAAAACAAACCAACGACCGGACGCGCTGACGAACTGACCGGACGCCACAGTGACCGCGTCCGGTCGGAGTCCAGTAAGCTCCCTGGACGACCGGACGCGTCCGGTCGCCTGTGACCGGACGCGCCTCGCGTCCGATCAACCAACTGAAAAACGTGCAGACATTGGACAATGACCGGACGCGTCCGGTCAAACAGTGACCGCGTCCGGTGCAGCGTCCGGTGCAGCGTCCGGTCACCACTGTGACCTCCGTTCGCTTCCGTTTCTTTTCCGTTTGATTTCCGACTTCCGGCGTAGTGGAAAATAGGCATTTCATTTCCCCGAAATCGCCTGAATCCCGCGCTCGGCGGGAGGGAGAGAGAGCCCCAAACCCTCTCTACCGCTCAAACTCCACCGCCTTCGCAAATGTGCTAACATCACCAAGTGATCAACACCATGTGCATGTGTGTTAGCATTTTCACAATCATTTTTCGAGGCGTTATTAGTTCTATCCAAATGCATATGATTATGAAATGCACACCTAGAGGCACTTAGGAGTTCAATAGCCGTGTCATTCCCCTCTTTATAGTACGGCTATCTATCCTATAATGTAACCACACCCACTAGGTGTCTTGGTTACTAAAACACAACCCTTAAGCATATACCTTTGCCTTGATCACGTAGGGTTGCATCCAAATCCAAGTGTGGCCATCATGATCACCATGTCCATCTTGCCACCAACCTTGGAATGTACTAATCCTCATATGCTACATACAACTTAGGCATAGGATTAGTACTTAGGCATTGTCACTAATTACCAACACCAAACATAGGACTTTCAATCTCCCAGCTGGGCTGCATTGATTCGCGAATCGCCGCGTAAGCGGTCCGATATGATTTGATCCGGGCATCGTAGTAAGAACTGAAAGAGAAAATGTGAATAAGGATGGATTTGTATTGACCAACTCTTGTTTGAAAATAGCATAAGTACTTACATAGATGGTTAGCTGATAAACTAAAAGATGGCAAATAAAACAACTGCAATAAGGATCCACTAGTGGTAATGCTTTTCTGCAAACTTGAACCAGTAGCCCAAAAAGCCTATCATGATCCTTGGAGTCGGAAAATTATTCCCAGTCGGGCAAGTCTTGCGAGTGTAACAGAACCGACCAATTATACGAAATTAAGTAAGAAAATCATCCATCAAGCAGACGATTTATCAAACTTAAGCTCGTATAACCCGGTAGTCCATGAAATCACGACGGATTTCAGACCAACTTACATACCAGCCAAGATCGTAATAAGTTTAGCGGTCACCATCACAAGTTACATAAAAGTTCGCGTTATAAAATACATCGGAGTTTAAACATAGTTATTACAAACCGAGTTCAAATAAAAGTAGCGGAAGCATTTAGTTCAAACCACACACACACAGTTCGAAATAAGGTGCCAGCTCCTGATCATTTCCAACAAAAGCATCAGACGAGACGTAGTGAATGACCACTGCCCATGGTCCTAAGCTTCGCCCATCGCAGGATAAAGGCAGTTGATACAGTAGCCGTAATACATCTGCCCATCTGCAACAAATGGGAACAAAACCGTGAGTACGAGAAGGTACTCAGCTAGACTTACCCAACATAACCAAAAATAAAATGACACCAAGGATCATGACAGGCTTTATGGTGGGGTAGCTGACTCAGTTACAAAAAGGCATGTTTAATATTAAAGAATCATTTCCAAAAGTTTTGCATCAAGTTAAATCTTTATTAACCTGTCAACTACATTTGCACCTGTACTAGAATAACATGTAATTAAACTGGTAAGGATAACCAATGATCATTAACAACCTTCATCATGTTATACTCCATATAACTGTCCAAGTGTTCCATCAATATTACTACGATGAAGTAACTCAAGTCAAGTGTTCACTATCCAGTGAACGATGACGATTCGAATCAATTTTTAACCAGCTGGTAATTTGTTACTCACACAAACCTCACTCACCCGCTAAAGTGAGGTATTGGTCACCGAGTCAACTATTCAGGTAAAGTCGCGAGTTTGCCAGGAACCACATGTACCCGGGGGCCGCCCGACTGCTCTTTGGCCTTATCATCGCGCCCCCGTATCCTGCCACTCCTGCTCCGGTATAGTGCGTTGCGGGCAATACACTCGGCCCGAATAATCTCCCAGCTTCACGGTCGAAAGGTACATTATTCGGCCAGCTAAATGTGAGGCATGCGTTCAACATGACTCGAGGCCCAACAACGGTCGGTCCTTAATCGACACAGACGGAAAACACTACAGTCCGAAACCCTGCAAGTCTCCGTCCGGTCTCAATTTCAATTTGACACTTAGTTATTCCCATATGACATACTTTTCCAAACAGATCCAGGTAACCACCTATAGCTCACAGGTGACAGGCAATCACCCGACTTCTATCGGTCTAAGCAGGCTAAGCATTCTTGACTGTGAATACCAAGGTAACAAGGATATGATAGAGCAAGGGTAAACAAGGTATAATGCAGCAACGGTTGCAAACAACTCCTAAACGTAATGCACCAATTAAAGTAAAGCATTTAATAAAATATTTGCAAACCGGGAGAGGAATGCTCCGGGGCTTGCCTCTTTCGAAGGAGCTCGAACGGTGGTCTGGGCACTCTGGAAGATCCTCACTGACCTCCTTGTCGGCTTCGGGCACCTCCTGCTCTTGCACCTTGGGCTGTTCTTCCGACTCCTCGGGAACTACTACCGGAGTTACTTCCTGCGATCCTGTATGATGCAAATGTATGAGTGCTTATACCTAGGTGCATTGTATAGATGACATGAGATGATGATGATGAATGAGATATAGATGAACAAGTTCACTTTATTGGATCAAGGGGGAATACAACTCTTCTACAAGGTAGTCTACATCATTCAAGAACATATACTCGTAAACTACTACAAACATTCTCTACCATGCAAGGTCACCCCAACACCCTAAGATACTTCAAAGATACACCAAAGCAAATTTTATTAACTAATCTTGCATTAACAATGTTAATTAAACTCTAGTTGACACTATGTTTGAACAGCAACACCTTTTTTGGTAACATGAAAAAATCTGATAAAATTACAGTGGATTACTATCATATACTTCAGCATGCCACAAAAATTTCATTGCATTTGGAGTACTATAACCGACTACACAAAAATAACAATCTAGGGCCTAAAAATGAGCATAAAAATACTTTATACTATGAAAAGTATCAAACAACAGATTTATCAATTTTCCTACATTCTACACACTAAACAATATCTAAAGAAAAATTAATATATGCATGTTTTATTTATATTTTTCTCTCTATCAAAAATAACAATTTCTAACAATAATACGCACTTATACTACACATAAGAATTTTTCTATAGAACATGCATGATACATATTTTTCCTAGAAAGTACATTGCACAAAAAGATTAACAAAATTGAAACCATATTTTTCTGAGTTTTCTATAATTTATTACATATTTATCAAGAAAACAGCAATTTCAATGATTAAATAAAAACCCTATAGAAAAGTATTGCCACCTTGACATGCAACATTTTTAGACTGTAGATCTGGTCCTAAGAAGTCCATAAAAATTTATTTCACAATTTTTGGAGCTAAAATGATCACACAAACATTTTCTAAAGCATTTTTATTCCCAAATAATAAAAGAAAAACGAAAACTAATTTTTCTTTTCGCTAACGGGCCAGTCCAGTGGAAACATCCGGCCTGATCCGGCTTTCGGCCTGGAGGCGTGCGCGCGGGGGAAAGGAGACGGCCCGGCTGGGCCTACGGCCCAAAGCCGTTCGTCCGCGAGGCCAGGGGGGAAAAGACGGGGTCACGCCGGTGACCATGGCGTCGCGGCCACGCAGTAGCCAGCCGTCGGCCGTTGCCGGCCATGACCGGAAGCGAGGAGGTGCGCACCGGGTCCGCAAGGAGAAGGCGAACTCGTCAAGGTATTGCTCAAGGAGCAAGAAGCAGCGGGGACGCCCTTCCCACGGTGAGGTCGAGCGCGGTGGCGAAACGGCAACAACCGCACCTACCTTGCTCGAACGGTGAATCCAAGGCGAGCACGGCGTGTCAGAGATGGAGGCGGAGCGACGTGCACGAGATGGAGGGCGGTGCCGGCAGAGGTGGTGGTGGCGAGGTGAGCTCGAGCGGTGCTCGGTGCGGAGCGGAGGAGACGGCCGCGTGGGGAGAAAAATGGAGAGGGCAGAGCGGGAAAGGGAGCGCCTGCGGCTTGAAGGGACGAGGTGCGGGCTTGTGGGGCCACCGACGGCCAGATGTCGCCGGCGAGCGGCGCATGCCGGCCACGGGGTGAGCGGCTGCTGTCGCGGCCGGGACGTGGCGCGGGCGCGCGGGCGGGCGAGGCAGGCGCGGCGCGCGGAGCTGGACCGGGCTGCTTCACGAGCAGGCCGGGAAGGGAGGCGGCGGCCCGTCAAGGTAAGAAACTGTTTTTCATTTTTATTTTCCAGAAATTTTTCAAATAAATTCAATTCACAGTTTAAAAATTCCATTTTGAGCAATAAGATGACTTTATCTGAAAATGGCCCAAAAATGAAAGTTGCTTAGAATTTAATTCTCTATAACTTTTATTAAGGGGCCAACTCCAAAATCCCCACAGATTTTGATTTGGAGAATAAAAGCTAAATAGAAAAGGTTTTTGACCATTTTCTAATAATATTTTTAAAAGCAAATTTTTACAAAACTTTGGTTATCAAGTTGCTCCAAAAATTACACTAACTAGTTCTAGGTGATTTAAAATTTTTAGCTACACAAGTTTTCTTAATCTAACCAGCATAATTAGGGTGAAATAGTTATAAACACCATATGTAACAATCGTTCCACAAAATTTGCTTTCACTAAAGGTGCACTCTAATCCACATGTGATCATGAATGCAATGACATGTTATGCGTATGATTTGCAATGCTAATGCTTGCGTAACACCGGGGTGTTACAGCGAGTACATTGTGTACTCAGGGTTTATTTAACCCCTATTGCACGTGCTGCTTGAGGCTTTGTGTGGAGGATCATCTGCTGGGCTCAGATGGATCTTTGCTTCGCTCGCTAGATATTTATTTCCGCTGTTTTAATTTTGCACTCTGAACTTGGTATTGTAATAACTTATTTCTGAAGACTATGTTGTATGGAATAAACTAAGTATTGTACTCGTTTTCATTATTGGATCCTGGATGAAAATGTGGATGGTTTCGAGTTCTCCCATTGGGTGTGCTCGACAGAAACGGCTGGAATAGCCGCTGGCGGAGTACTTAGTGTCTAGAGGAAGACAAGTACCTCCGTTAGTGTGTGTTATTTTGGGCGGTTCTGCCACACGAGCAACGAGCGGATTCGACGTGGAGGCGAGCAGCGGGAGGACCACAGGTAGCGGCGCCCCTCCCTCTCCTCTCCCTCTCCCCCATAGGCGAGCAGTGCCCGGATTTGGCGAGCGGGCAGCCCCCCTACTCCGGCCGCGCCCGGATCCAGAGTGGAGGCGAGGAGGAGGGTGACGTGGAGCGAGCAGCGGGCGGATCCGACGTGGAGGCGAGCAGCAGGTGGGACCACAGGTAGCAGCGCCCCTCCCTCTTCTCTCCCTCTCCCCCACAGGTGAGCAGCGCCCGGATCTGTCGAGCAGGCGGCCCCCTACTCCTGCCATGCCCAAATCCAGCGTGGAGGCGAGGAGGAGGGCGATATGGAGCCGAGCAACCGGCGGATCCGGCGTGAAGACAAGGAGGAGGCTGGCGTGGAGGCAAGGGGTGGGTGGATCCGGCGTGGAGGAATGGAGGAGAGGAGGACGGTAGCGTACTGTGTCGCCGACCAGATCTTGTTAGTGGGCTCTGGATTTTTTTGTTTTTTTTATCGATTAACCGTGGCGGACGTTCTAACGAGACTGCCTCCAATAACCGATTAACCGAGGTGGGCAATACTTTAGTAGTGCGGGAAAAAGGAAAAAAATAAATTTGGATCGAATTGAAAAAATTTGCAATATCTTGTCTTGAAAAACCGGCCTAGGCAAGTTTGTGTAGACAAAAACGGGTGCAGGTCGAATTTTTCTGAGTCTCTGCATGTCACTATTTGTCCGGTCTCATCTGATTTGGCAGTCATGTTTTTTTTTATTTAGAAACTCATTATCTGATCTCGTGACAGACTTCAACATTGTTATGGAATTTTGAAATCGTTAAAACCAAATCTATCTTACTTTTTTATCCGATCCTTTACCTCAAACTCTTACAACCCCTTACTGTTTAGCAGAGATCTGTCGATGTTGTAGGTGGCCTTATTGATCCTACTAGGACCACCCCCCCCCCCCCCCCCCCCCCCCCCCCCCCCGCGCTATATATATGTGTCTCTCCGATGGGTCTTGCTGAAAAATGTTCGATGGTGTTTTAGGCGAGAAGAACGAGCGTCAGATCGGTTTTGTCGACCTGTTGATCGGTCTCGTCGTTTGGACCCATCTCTGTTACGTGTAGAACGCGTGTGTGGTCTCGGGTGACCTAGCCCCGCTAACGTATTGACTGGATTTAACGTTAGCACACTAACCACAAAGGTGTAGGCGCGATAGCTGAAGCCCAAGCCCCCGGGCTACACAAGTTGATCTAGATACAACCTTATGAAAGCGTGTTGCGGCAAACCTGATGTTGAGGGCAGACGAGAGGACAAACTAAGCAAGGAGATGTTCTCGATCAACCTTGTTGTTTTTCACTGTCCCTCTTTGATCAGAGTTTGGAAAATACGCATTGTTAGATTAATCGTAGAATATATTTTCGTAGCACTTTTATTTTGAAATCATAAACGCTAATAATATTTTGTTAAAGAGTTAGTCAAACTCAAGAAAGTTTTAAGGCATGCAATTTAGAATTTCGTTCTCTTTGGACCGATTTTGAGGTAGACTATCACGACTCTCGATTCCCCGGTCAGAATGTACACTGGTATGGTAGTGATGCTCGATGCATGGAAACCCACTGTACGTGTAGTGAGGGTTGGTTTAGTTCTAAAAAATTTTACAAAATTTTTTAAGATTCCTCATCACATCAAATGTTTGACACATGCATAAAGTATTAAATATAGATAAAAAATAAAACTAATTATATAATTTAGCCGTAATTCACGAGACGAATCTTTTAAGTCTAATTAGTTCATAATTGAATACTAATTGTCAAATAACAAGAAAAAAAAATACTACATTAACATTTTGTAAAAAATTTTGGCATCTGATCGCAGCCTGAGTGTATTCTACGGAAGCATTGATTGAAGTCGTGTGCGGGCACGTCACGTTCACGTACGACGACAAGCCGTTGCCCCGTCCAAAGTACTACTTGCTCGCCGAGGGCGCGCGACAAGGCCCCGTGCGGGTGGCAGAGACGGCCCCCGCCCGGGCGCACTGCCGCACTGGGACAGACGGCCTCACGAGTCGCGTCAGCTTTCCGCAGGCGGACGGGACGAGACCCATCCCACCCCACGTGTGGCACTGGTACTGACACCCGCGCACGTGCCGGCGCAGCGTCCCGACCGGCCGGACGGACGGCGGGGCAGATCGTCGAGGCGCGCGTGGCCTGCCGCTGCCTCCCCTGCGCCGGGGCCCGGAGCGGGGCCGGCCGTCCGTCCAAGATGACGCCTCGGTCGCCACAGCTGGCCGCCCTGCACCCCGGCCGGCCAAGATGACGCCTTTTTCATTCTCTGGCGAGACCGAGACCGAGACGTGATGTGCAACGCACCGTGATACTGTACTGTACACCAGTCGATCCGGCCCACTCCACTCCTTCCATATGTGGTTGCCCAACTCGACACGAGCGAGCTCTTTTGGCCTTGGGAGCAAAAAGGTCGTACTACTCTGTAGAGTACGTATTTGCTGTACGTTGACAAGTGCCAAGCTAGGATGCATGGGTGGGCAGATGCCTGGCGAGGCGCTTTACTCGTCACCTTCTTCTCTGGGATGGATCAGCGTTAGCCTGTGTACATGGCCGACAACAACGCAAGCGACAGCCATACGCCGCGGTGGCTGGTCGTATCTTCTCTCTCTCTCTGTTGGTCTGTTGGAGACGAAAGAAAGAAAGCGAACGGAGGGCGAGATTACGAGGCTGTTTGCATGCCAGCCTTTATTTGCCACGACGCAGGTGCGGCGGCCTAATTCACTGCCATACTGTGGCGAGATTTCTGAAGCTTTTAACTCTTATATGTAGCTATGGCAACCTCATTTTAGTCGCAAACCAAGCAGGAGACAAAAACTGCTATGGCGGCCATATACGTGACGTGGCACACGAAGGCGAGGAACAAACAGCCTAGCACATGCCGTGCTTGCAGGCACGCATCGTACGTCACACTACAGCACTACGCTGTGCATGTGCTGTGGTGCGAACGGCGAAAACTGGGCTGCCCCGGGCCCCGGCCAGGTTGAATACTGGCGCGCCACTACAGGAAAACACCTCTTTGCCGACTGCGTGTCCCGGTCGGCAAAGGCATAAACCCAGTCGGCAAAGGCTTTGCCGACCGCAAAGCCACGTGGCAGTCGGCAAAGAGCAGTCGGCAAAGCCTGGGTCGGCAAAGGCGGATTTGCCGACTGCCACGTGGCACACAGTCGGCAAAGCCTTTGCCGACTGCCACGCCAGCAGTCGGCATAGCCACGTGGCGCCGTCAGCCCTGACGGCAGGCTTTGCCGACTGCTGGTTTCTCGGCAGTCGGCAAAGGAAATTTTTCAAAAATTGTTTGCCGACTGGCCGGCAGCTCGGCAGTCGGCAAAGAAAGAAAATATTTTTTTTGAAATGTTCTTTGCCGACTGCTTTCGGAGTTGCAGTCGGCAAAGGTTTGACCTCTTTGCCGACTGCCTCCCATTGCAGTCGGCAAAGACTCTGTTTGCCGACTGGCCGCCAGCTCGGCAGTCGGCAAAGAAAGAAAATATTTTTTTTTGAAATGTTCTTTGCCGGCTGCTTTCGGAGTTGCAGTCGGCAAAGGTTTGACCTCTTTGCCGACTGTCTCCCATTGCAGTCGGCAAAGACTCTGTCCTGGTTTTTTTTCCCAGCTTTGCCGACTGTAAACAGTCGGCTGGATTTTTTTTTGCTTTTGTTTTCTGTTTTTACATTGCTTTTACTACTCCCTCCATTTCAAATTATAAGTTATTTAGGTTTTTCTAGGTACATAGCTTTTACTATGTATCTAGACGTAGTGTAGTATCTAGGTGCATAACAAATATTAAAAAACCCAAAATGATCTATAATCTGGAACAGATGAAATATATATCTAGACTAGTGGAAAGCGCGCGCCCTTGCGCGCGAGGGCCAAGGACCACGGAACAAATTTCAGTTATTACTTTTGAAATTTGAAATTTCATCTGACTACATGAGTACAGAATATGTTAACAGTTGTGCTCAGACACAATGTGTTGGGAATCGTACTATTACTAAGAATATGAAACCGTGAAATCAGGCCGATAGTAAAACATAATATTCATATATGGAACAAATGTTATTCACAGAGCATTCCTAAATCTATCTGCTGTAGGTGAGGCGGATCATTAGCATAGATATAACTGCATATATGAATGTAGAATTATAGATGGCATACGAGAAGGTGCACTAACCTTGTTTTCCTGATGAATCTGATAAAACCCCTATGATTCTGACGAATGGCTTTCAGCCTCTCAAATGGACACTGATGAAGGTGCAATTGCCAAGCAACAAATGCAATTTTAAATCGACAAAGGAATATGATGAAAGTGGTGCGAAATGAGGAACACCAACGAAATAATTCGTAGCTAAGTATGTAAAAAAGACTGAGAAGGAAGAGTTAACGCCCAGGTATTTTAAAGCTTTGATAGGAATAAATAAGGAAGGCATAAAAAGGAAGTGGTCCTGAAAGAAGGAAAGATGGCAGGAGGTGAAACCACCACGCACATATTGGCAGCAAAGCGCTATGTGCAATGAACCGAAAAGAGGTATCCACAGAAGATTTGAGAATAATACAATATTGGGAATTTCCAACAACATCGTTGTTTCCAGAGTAGCCAATGAATTCCAAACACCAAGTGAATCTATTGTGTAGAAAGCAAATCCAGCTATTTCATTCCAGGTTGCTACCAGGCGAAGATAGCATGATATAGCATGACAGCATGTAAAAAAAAGGGTAATGTAGGATGGTATGACTGATCTGGACATAAGAAATGACCAAGGAATCACTGGGCGAACACTACCATGGATATATTAGACCTTTAGGCATTGGCATATATAAAAAAAAGAACAGCACATATGAGTATGCACAAATTTTAGGTTTGGCCTCGTTGTTTTTTGCCATAGTTATCCGCTACCACATAGTTCTAAAGTGGTAACCCTACACAGGTGGTGATAGCATCAATAAGTCAGAAAAAGACTGGGCATGTGAAACTGAAGACATATTGGCAGTGCACATAATTGTATCTAAAGTTTAAAGAAACAGGAGAACCAAAAGCGATCGCAAGCAAATAAAGTGTATGACCATGTAATCTCTGGGAATGGGGCATGTGCTCAGAACCAACAATGTAATCTTTGAGAAGGAGAAGGCAAGGAGATATTTTGGCCCGTGCGAACCCCAGCTAGAATGAAATATGTCTGTCACTTGAGAGGCAATAAGCAGAAACTCAGATTGCACAATTATGTGGTATTGACATCACAGGCAATGATCATAAGCAAGGCTGAGCGCAAAACCAAAGGCAATGATCAGATTAGGCAGAGGGAGAAAACATCAGAGACGATGACATCAGAAGCTCTACATTTGAGTTCGAGTTCCCGAGGGCAGAGGGCATCCACATTAGCCGAAAAAACGTGCAATGTTCCATCCGAGAGTAACAGTGCAGGATCACTGCACTGATCTGTACTGGATAGGAGGCAGGATTCCTTGTTGCCTCACTGTCTATTGTCTCTGCACAGCACTACGCCAAATTGCTTAATTAAGAGGCAGTCCCAATAAACAAATGGTCCCATTGTTGGGTCCAGAGTACACAAAATAGAATAGGCACAAAGAGAGGCCAAAAAAATCGAACCAACCAACCATTGTCTCAGCTATCATGGAAGAAGCAGAAAGGCTCCAAAGTACACGAAATAGAATAGGTAGAGACAGGAAAAATCAAAGCAATCAACTGACCATTGCCTCAGTTATCATGGAAGAGGTCGAAAGAGGTGGGAAAAAAAACAGGATCAGCATTGTTCATGGTCACTATTGACATCTTAAGGTTGAATAATGTTGTCGTACGTAAGGTGGACCTTAAGGTGGTAAAAGAATCTTATCACCTGTAAGCAAAGACAATACACACTGTAGTTGGGAAAAGGAAATTAGCACATGCGCAATGGAAGATGTACAGTTTAATGTTTCATTTGGGACAATTTTGAGTATAATAGGAAGACAAATGTTTTTTCTGTGATAAAACAACACACTCCATGTTTCAGTAATTATATTTAATGAGAATTTGGCAATATGGATATGTGGAATATTTGAATCTATAACATATGTGATGAGGTAAAAACACTGCAATGGGATAAGAAGACCATAAAGAAGTTACAGTAGATGGTATTGTCAAATTTAAATATATCGAGCTTTATCTGAATATGCAGGTAAAGCGAAATTAGAAGCGGTGATATATAACTGTATGTAGCCACGCGAAACATGATGAGCAGTGAGGGTCCACTGCTAGAATATCGCATATTACTTTGGAAAAACAGCAATCATTTCGGTGTAATGGTAACAGAGAGGGAAAAGGGAAAAATATCAGCAAGCATAGTTAGTTAAGGCCGTATATGCATATGCATTTGAATCTGACATTGCATTGTTTGCTTTCTGGGTGAGCCATGGTTTGGATCCATTAGTGTGTGCAGGAGTTATGAGAAGGTAAAATTAAATATATTCGAGAGTACTATTGTACGTAGCTTCCCATTAAGTCATTCATTGAGGTCAAGGTGGTGTAATAATTCTGTAAAGCATGGAAAATCTTTCATATTTCAGAGTTTAATACAATTTGTTCATTGTAACTAATCTCAGACCATGCATCAAACATTTCCCATTGAATTAATCTAAGTTTAACTAAATAGCAGAGGAGGAATGACAGATCAGAGCAGTTATTCGGTTACCTTATTAGATATGCATGGAGTACTTGACGACATTGTTTCTGAAATCAATACAAAATTACCTCAGATGAAAATCTGCATGTGACTAATTCGGCAGTGGACTAATTCTTGCTAGATCCAAAAATACCTCAGATGAAAATCTAGCAACTTATGTTTCTAAATTATTGACACCTTTCTACTGCATCCCTGGTTTTTGCATCTACTACCGAGGTATTTTTGTGGACATGGGAAAGACCACGGAATCTCAAAACTACATAGGCTAACTGTTGTTTTTCACACTCCATGTGAACAAAGCAATCTCAAATTGATGAATGTGGTTAGAATGTCCAGCTTATTAGTGCTTGGATTTCAGTTTGCTTGAACGAGCACTTCAACAGACATGAATCCAGTACTTAGTGGTCACATGCAACATATGTATATCAGACATGGCCTAGATAAGATGCATCCATTAGTTCCATTCGACTAGCAAGATCAGACACGCCAATGGAACATTACAAGATCTTTTTTTTATATTTAGCAGTAGCAGCGGTTCACTTTCTGTGGTATTAAGATAACGTAGAGTTCAGTGTTTCTGGAACATATACAACAATCACATCAGGAGGCCCTGAAACTTTAGAACTAAAAAAACAACTAGCAGCACGCGCTGCATAATTTCCGAGCGAGGCAGCTACTAGAGGGCTCGCGCTCTTCTGTATCGTCGCCGCCTGTGCCTCCACTGAAACTGAGTTCAAAGGAAAAGAAAGAAAAACAGCGACATCAGATCACAGATGACAGACCTTGATGAACTCAGCGATGATGCAGCGGATGCGCTCCACGAGCAGCCCGGCACCCTCGACCTCTGCACCAGCCGCAACTTGAAGCCCGTGGCCTCCTCCACAGCCCCTCCCCTTCTGCCCCCATCCCCAACTCGGGACGCCCGGATCAGATTCAGATCAGATTCAGGTGCAGCAGATAGGAGAGGTGGGCGACGATGACGGATGCGAGGTTGTGGATCCGCATGTGCAGAGGGGAGAGGGTAATCGGAGAGGAAGGCCGGGTGCGGGAGGCTCAAGAGGACGAGGGTGGTGTTGCATCGATCTGACAGCCTTCAGGTTGATCCAGTCGGAGGAGACGAAGGGCACAGCCTCTGATTTGGGAGGAGGTGCAGCTACCAGTGGAGCCCCTCCCTGAATCATGGAAGAGAACGCAGCATGGCGGGGGCAAGCGACGGCAAGCGGCCTGGCGGGGGTGAGCGGCGGCGGCCATGTGGTGTGGTGTGCTGGTGGAGAACGAGTTAGGGTTGGAGGAGCAGCCGACCGTGTCTACTTTTGTGTGCTAGATAGAGTAGCACGATGAGCCGTTAATCAAAATGGACGGTCTAGATCGTCCCATGAATCATATGGGCTTAAGGGAGTTGGACGGTTGGAGCCCAACGCTGCAAGAAAATAGGCCCGGGTTCCACATATACAAAACACATGAGCTGAGGTGCCTGAGTAGGGAATTTCAAATTCATCTTTATGACATGGCAAATATTGTCATAATATACCGTTGAACTATCTTTAAGACATTTTTTGTGACATATATTTACTTATGTCACTAAGTTCGGATTCCTCTAGAAAAATCGTCATAAACTAGTTGATTTAGTGACTTTTGGACCTATTGTCAAAAATTATTTTTTCAAAAAATTATTTTTTTCAAAAAATTATTTTTTTTATTTTTTTTAAATACTTTGCCGACTGCTCTGCTCCCTGGCAGTCGGCAAAGGTTATTTTTGATTTTTTTCTCAGAAATTCTTTGCCGACTGCCATCCTCCCTGGCAGTCGGCAAAGGCTCTTTGCCAACTGCCACTGATGGCAGTCGGCAAAGAATTATTTTTTTTTTGATTTTCGATCCCAGTTTTTTTGTGTTGCCTTGCTACAGTAAGTATATGATATATTCTAAGTTTGGGGTTATTTTGATTTATTTTGCTATATTCCATTGATTTTTGCTGTTTCTTTGATTTTTCCGGCAGCTCCAGATTTGAACTGCAGGTACATGAAATAATGGAATCCGGCGATTCAGAAAATGATATTCATGATGTTTGGAGCATGTTGAGGCCGTGTGCGGGGCCTCACGTGAAATTTCGACCGTGTTGGTGTCGGAACACGCCGAGGCACGCGCGTGAAAAGTGTTTTTAAATTTTATAAAATCGAAACGGAGTCCGAAAATGACGAAACTTGACGACGTGTCTTGTCATCGCATGCGGAGGCTGTGGTAAAAATTTGAGAAAGTTTCGAGCGAGTGGCGACGTCGGGTGGCTAAAACCTGGACATCTCCACATGTGATAACAAGTTAGCCACCCGACGTTAGTCCAGGTTTTAGCCACCCGACGTCGCCACTTGCTCGAAACTTTCTCAAATTTTTACCACAACCTCCGCATGCGATGGCAAGACACGTCGTCAAGTTTCGTCATTTTCGGACTCCGTTTCGATTTTATAAAATTTAAAAACACTTTTCACGCGCGTGCTTCGGCGTGTTCCGACACCAACACGGTCGAAATTTCACGCGAGGCCCCGCACACGGCCTCAACATGCTCCAAACATCATGAATATCATTTTCTAAATCGTCGGATTCCATTATTTCATGTACCTGCAGTTCAAATCTAGAGCTGCCGGAAAAAATCAAAGAAACAGCAAAAATCAATGGAATATAGCAAAATAAATCAAAATGACCCCAAACTTGGAATATATCATGTACTTACTGTAGCAAGGCAACACAAAAAAACTAGGATAAAAAATCGAAAAAAAACATTAATTCTTTGCCGACTGCCATCAGTGGCAGTTGGCAAAGAGCCTTTGCCGACTGCCAGGGAGGATGGCAGTTGGCAAAGCCTGCGCCTTTGCCGACTGCTGACGGAGTGGCAGTCGGCAAAGGTGACGGTGTGGATGGCGTCAACCATGGCCTGCCTTTGCCGACTGCAATTCTTTGCCAACTGCCTGGCAGTCGGCAAAGCCATGGCTTTGCCAACTGCCTGGCAGTCGGCAAAGCCAGGCAGTCGGCAAATCCTGCTTTGCCGACTGCAGAAAATTCCAGTTGGCAAAGGGACCTCTTTGCCGAGTGTCGAAAAAAAACAGTTGGCAAAGAAAATTGCAGTCGGCAAAGAGCCAGTTTCCCGTAGTGGCGCGGTGCATTGTTTAGGGCATGCATGGGGCAACGTCGTGTCGTCGTCTCCACCAGCTACAAATTTTTAAGCGTAGTAGTACGTGCGTTAACAAGTGCCGGGCGGCCCATGTTTCTGTAGGCGCCATACCCATGTTAGTGTACGCGCGTATATGAACAAGTGCTCTCTGTTTGTTGATTTCTGCAAGAGCTAGCAGTACTATTTGTTACGCTAATGTGTACTAGTCTTTTTTATTTTATATTTCTGGTCACAGTTCCACGTATTAGATCAACAAAGCACAGTAAAAGGTCGTAAGTAAACGTATACAGGCGTGTCACGGTTTGTTCTCTGTTGTATGACAGACTGAACTAAACGGGCTTTCTAATATATATTTACAAAAAATGAATGAAAGTATAACGGATGTGTAGGTGTATGTATGTATATAAAGTGTATATATGTATGTTTTTTTTGCCCTAGCTGCGGCACCATGCATTGCCTGAACGCTGGACATCTCCAGTACGACTATACTAGTACTGACTGGAGTGGAGTAGTAATCCAGGCTAGGTAGGTCCACAGAACAACTACTTAAATAAATAAGTACTGTACGTACTACGGCACTGGAGTAGGCTTTGATCACATGAGAATTTTTTTAACTCCTCTGACAACAGTATCCCCATGTCAGAGAAAGTGGCTGGAGCCAATCATTTCTGCACAGATCAACTCCAACTCCGTGCAAGCATGTTTCGGCACCAGTAATAATACCACTAGTACTAGACTAGACTAGTAGCTTCACAAATCAAAGGATTAAGGATCCACACCGGCATGGCATGCTGCATGCAAGGTGGGATCGAGCTGATGATGATGAGCGCGCCCAACACAGCAGCCTGTACTGTACGTACGTCGTTCGATCCGTCTATTAGGTCAATCTCAATGGGGTTTCATAGAGTTTTATGAACATTAAATACGCTGACATGGTGATTAAGAGAGAGATGATGAATGTTTCATAGAAGTAGAGATAGTTTTATATGGATGAAACTCTTCTGCACTCTTTTCAAAATATGAGTGTGTTGGAAACTGGGCCATAAAACCTCCACTGAGACTGGCCTTAGCTTTGATTTTGTCTGCATCGCCGCCCATGTTACGCTAATTAACCCTCCTTGCCTTGCCTTGTTTTCTCTTTTCTGCTCCTCTAGTGTTCTGTCCTGACTTTTGCTTGTAATCACTTTGGTTACGTTTAATAAATTTCCAGTAGAGGCCTCTGGGCCTCTCCTGTTTCCTAAAAAAATGTATACAGGAATATTCATTCTTCTATTGCATGCATCAGATGCAATGCAGATGCAGATGCAGATGCACACAACGTAACAGCTGAGGGAGAGGGACGCTCCCAGTCCCTGGCCCCGGCTGCTTTGGATCCATCCAAAGCACACCGTCTCCATCATGCTCGCAGCATCCCCCCATGTTCTCGATCCCTAATTTTTCTTTTTCCGAATCAATCATGCATTAAAGACGCTAATCATAACGCTGTTGTTCAGAAATTAGAATGCATGCATGGCTTTGCCTTCTTTACATCGCGTCTCGACTTTTATTTGTCGACCATCAGGCACTGCATTCATATAATATAACGGAGACACGGCGGATGCGAGGTGTCTTGTTTCCTCCCTTGCCTTTGCATTGAGAGATGGACATAGTCAGGATGGATAATATAATGAAGTTGATTATTAGTAGTAGCCATGCATGCTAATGGCAATCATGGAGTCACATGACCCCGCCCCCTCTTCTCTTCACCACCGTACCTAGCCTACCTACCTGTTCATGGTACATACTCTCTTCTTTGCATGACGCCCAAGCTAGAGTATCTGTATGTTCATGCATGACGCCCAAGCTACTAGCTGTGTGTGTGGCTTGCAAAAACAAAAGAAGAAACGGCATCACGAGAGGTAAATTAAACACAGTTCCCCGCCGGAGTCGATATATGATCAGCTAGCTTAGCACGCGTGGCAGCTAGGTAGCCTCGTCCTTTTGCGGGGATACCAGGATTAGTGTAGTCACTAATCAGATGGAATGGACTAATTAATCACGCTGACTGATTAATTCTTAGCTAGTAGGATTAGTAAAGTGACGACCGTGCTAGCTAGACGACACAACGAGAGCGTGACAGAGAGGAAGATTCCGGCCATGGATGGCTGAAAAGTCCTCTGGGGCCGGCTAGATTAATTTACTAATTGATAATTACTACAGCCTCAAACTCAAGAAGGGGTTCACCAGTCCACTTGGCAGGTAGACATTCCCCTGCACCGTACCACAGCAGGTCTGGGATCGATCGGCTTAGGGATCTGTGATATACTGTATGAAGCAAGTGTATACAGTAATTAATCTTGTGCCAGTTGCGTGGTGATGGAGCTGCTACTATTGCTTGGGCGCCAGGATTTGGACTAAAGCAACTGGTCCCATGCTTAATTAAGCAGGGGAGGGGGAGGGGGAGGTGGGCTGGCGGTTGGCGCCGCCGGATCACGTGAGTGCGTGGAGTGTGGGGTGGTCCGGTGGAGGAGCACGTCGGCGTCGGCCTCGGGCATCCGGCGGGCGGATCACGTGGCCAACGCCTTCCTTTTTCCGGCTGCATGCATGCCTCCATCGCGCCGTGTCGTTTTGGGCTTTTGGAATTGGAACCGCGTCGTTTTCGCCTTCAGAAAAACTGGGCCGAAGGAAAGAAAGAGGGAGACGCTCGGGGGCCCGTCGAGCGTGGTCGGCACGTCGCTCGGGGTGGGCAGCTGCGGCTTGTCTGCCCGGCCCGGGTCCTCCCCCATCAGCCACCCCCGGCTCGTGAGGCGCGGCAGGTGGTGGCCCCGTGGCTCCTGCGCCGCGTGCGGTGGGCTCCGCCCTGTCCCGCTCCCGGTCCGGTCGCCGACCGATCGACCGCGCCGTCACCCAATGAACGCCGTCGGGTGGGTGGCCTGACGCCGTCCGCACGCCATGGCCGCCAGATGGGCCCGGGCGACCCGGGGCGACAAGAGCGAACGAGCACGTGCAACCGGAGGGAATCACAGGGAGAACGCAAGGACGCCAGTGGACGCCGGTGGGCCACCTACCCACGCACGCAGCCCAACAGACTGCTTTGCGCGGGGCGGTGGGCTCTACCTGACCGGGGCCTTTTTCACAACCTGACGACGGTCCGGGCCCAGAGACTCTCGTGATTTGCTTCAACGGGAGGGCCTCCAATCTCCGGATAAAGAAAGCCTCCTCGTAGCTCAACAAAACAAACTGTAGTCGTGACGAACAACGAATTTGTTCAGACCGTCAAGCCCACCAGCCTTCTTCTTTTGCAACCGAAAACAATGTGAAAAACAAAACACAATTGATGCGTCCGCATTGCTCGCCTTTCACGTGCATGCGCACGGTTTGGCGTCACGGGGACTCAAGGATTTTCCACTTCGACCTGTGAGCCGGTCAACTGACACAGAGGGACAAATTCCGTGACGGCCTGTCCGGACCGCGGGCCCAGAGGAGCCTGACACGAGAGTCCAGTCCAGTCCACGGGCGCTGCCGGTGCCCCCGGCCCACGGCGACTGGCGCGCAACTGTTGCTCGCCTGCCGTGACGACGTCGCTGTCGGCTCCTAGTAGTCGCTGCTGCAGCAGTCAGCGGCGGCAGTGTCCTAGCTGCCGTGGACATGTGGTGTGGTCTCTCAGCTTGGATCTTGCAGCACTGTTTCGTACACGATGGAAATCGGAGATCCAATGTACAGTACTTATAGACGATGGATCTGTGGGCCTGTGAGTAAAGTATTTGGCCGTTCACGAGCAAGCATGCCTGTGGATCTTTAATATTTTATATGTCCGCGAGCATGCCTGTGGATAAAAGATTCATTCATACCCGTGTTTCGCACCCGCCAGGTACCCATCATGGATCGAGCACCTGTCAGGTAATTTTATGTGATATCAAATAATAAAATCACATCGGATATAGTTTTTGGCCGCTTGGACAACTACAAAGAGCAAACCATACAAGCATTTGACTTCTAGAGAGAAGAGCCACGGTATTCTTTGCATCATATGGATGACCTTGTGTTTCTCATATTGGTCAATAATTTAAAACTTTTTTTGTCGCGTTTGTGGGTTGGTTTTTCTTCAATGAACAAGGAGTACTTACGAAGCCATAACTCTTGTTTCATTATTAAAAAAATTAAGGGGCGGGCTTGTAGCACGGAGCCACGAACGAACCTACTACACCTGCAGAGATAGATTGATCCATGGAAGCCACTACACCTACAACCACAACCAGCATTATGCCAGGTACGCCCGTTCGCCACCGTGCCGGTTCAAGGACTCCGTGGTCTACCGCTGCCGCTAAGCCATGCTCACCGTCCATGCTACACTTCGTGCTTCGCATTCAATGGGGGGGGGGGGGGGGGGGGGGGGGTGTGAAACGAGGCAAGCGCTAAAAAGAAGCCTAGATGGGCCGGGAAATGCATGCTGCATGCATGGGCTGGGCTCTTGTAAACTTGCAGCGAATGAATCAATTATAGTAGTACTAGTAATTTTGCTAAAAAAAATTTAGTACTAGTATTGGGTGTTTCTCTTGGCCCAATTAATTAAATGTATATTTTATATTTCAAAAAGGGGTAAATTCTCTAAGCATAAGAGCAACTTCAGTAGGACCCCTATTCAAGTAAGCTTTAGAAAAACTATTGGATCAATAAAAATAAGCTCGCATGTTTTTTTTTCACAAGCTGTCCCAATAGATTCACAAATCATTTTGGACACATATATTCCAAATATGGTTGCTCAATTTTCATCAATATATTATTATAAATCTTAAGTCGTTTGATTTTCTCTATCAAGCTAGCTAGGTACTACATAGCAAAAAAGAAAAAAAAATCTACATATGACTATTTGCAATTTGAAACGAAGAGTGAATGTGAATTCATCGCAGCTCACAAGAGAGAAAACATCACATGCATGTCAAATTATTGACCTAGTACTAGGACAGGCGTTTGTTTTAGTAATTACTCCTATTCTACGTCAAATTTTGTGCATCTTGGCTACCCGTGACGGATCCAGAAACCGATCAAGAGGGGGACTAAATAATAGAAGGCTTGAACTATACTAGCCATATACCAATAGATATAACAAAGAATATAAATCATGATATCGACTCAAAGGGCATCCTTCTTACCAAAATATTTTTCCACTCTAATGGCCTACAATATGACTGAATTTGTGAATCACTAAATACTAAAAATCGAAAAATAGAATGAACCAGCAGAAGTATCACTGAGTCACTGTAGCGGGCTGGGCGGGAGTACGGAAGGGGCGCGGCTGCTGGTGTGGTGCGGCCGCTGTGGAGGGCTGTTGGGCTGGACGGCTCAAGATCTACTCCCTCGGATCCGCCCAAATGGTAAACGACGCCCGAAGGCACAGCCTCTCGTCTCAGGATGCAGCAGCAACCGCCGGCAAGCCGGCAACCGCCGCGGCACAAGCGCGTCCGTACATATCGGCCCCCCAGCCTCCTTCGCAAGTGCAACTTCCATTTCCCTCCTCGCCCAACCTCCCCGATCAATCGCTGGTTCACCATGGCCACTCCGATCCGGCTTGCCGCGGCTCCTCCTGCTCGTCCTCCGCAGCCACTGTCGCCCCCGCCTCCACCGCCGCCCCACCACGACACGACGCTCACGCTGTCGCTGGCGCTTCCACCTCCCCCGTTCGTCTGCGCGATCTCCCCGAGGCCGGTGCCGCGGCCGCCGGACGGCGGCGTCTACCGGGTGCGGTCGTCGTCGCTCACGGAGGTCACGCCGCCGTCGCCGTGCAGCGAGTGCGGCAAGCAGTTCCCGTCGTGGAAGGCGCTGTTCGGCCACATGCGGTGCCACCCAGAGCGTCAGTGGCGCGGGATCAAGAAGCCGCCGCACTTCCGCCACCGGGCCGTCGTGGCGGCGGCCGCGGCCGCGGACCTGCAGTTCACCGAGCAGGAGCGCGAGACCGCCACGAGCCTGCTCATGCTGCGGCAAGGTGAGCCTGGCAAGGGAAAGAAGAGTATTCTCGGCGCCTCGCCTAGCGCCAAGGCGAGCTGCGGCGCCAGCACGTCGACTTCTTCGCCGCCGCCGCCAAGGTGCGACGACCACAAGTGTAGCGTCTGCGCTCGGGGGTTCGCCACCGGGCAGGCTCTCGGCGGGCACAAGCGGTGCCACTGGGAGAAGACGACTTGCGCGGAGGGGACGACGGCGGTTGCAACATCTAGCGGCTGCAGCGCGTCGCCAACGTCGTCGTCACAAGCGGCGCCGGCCACCACGCTGGACCTCAACCTGCCGCCGCCAGGGATGCCGCCATTGCCAAAGAAACGGAAGCGCGATCAAGGCGAGGTCTTGGACGCGACGTTGGATTTGAAGCTTGGGTTCTAGTTCTAGAGCTAGCGTTGCAACAGTCCACTGGCTAGCTAGGTCTGGCGGAGCTTGCCCAAAATTTTAGGTGGGGCAAAAACATACCAAAAACATACCTGCTTGAGGTTGCAGGCGAGCGCTGACACGGGCGAGTCCATGGCCGGCAGCGTCCGGTGTCCGACAGTAGCTGGGGCAGCCGCCCCATATGCATCTATAATATATGTGCATGTGTACAATGTTGGTAGCCTTTGTTTTGTTTGTGTCTTTTCTAGACGCCCTGATTCAGAAAGGAAGTTTTTTCTGATCTATCTGAATCGGCGGCTTGCTAATCTGAACTTTCCAGTGGTGTACTAACTGTGTAAGTCTGTAACATATATATCCGTGTATATGTTTAGCTGATTGTGATATATGTAATAAAGTATATTTCTGTGTTCAAACAACTTGTGTGCCATCATTTACGAACACATGATACTCCCTCTGTTTTAAATTTGGTTGCGTAGCAAAAGCTTTGCGTTTTAAAAAGTTAAAATTTCAAACGGACGGAGTAGTAAGTGGCAACAGCTGTATCATGTATTCATGTTCAATGCAGTTCAATTTGTATTTTCAAACCTTCTGATGTGATAATTAATATAAGTATGTTGAAATAATAATGTGTTTCTTCATCTATTTGCACGACATGATGATATATGTAGCAGCTGCTGTGTCATTGTTCAGTGTAGTTTAATTTCTATTTTCGGATCTGGAGGAACACTACGTGTAAAGGCTAGTACTTGCCATTGATTGTTTTTTTCTTTTCAAAAGAAGTTGCCGTTGATTATTGTAACAAATCTAGTTTTTCGTATATAGGTATAGGTATGACCCACCGACTGAATTTATCAGCAGTTGTATTTGTATACGATAATGATATAGCCCGGGCATCCGGATGGAAGGACGTCGCTTCCCACTGAATCATTCTTATCCATTTATTCTGAGCCCGACCGAATCGTTCTTATCCATTTGTTTTGAGCCCGACGACACAGCTTGCTCCTAGGAGCCCAGCACCAACTCCTCCCTCTCCCTTCGATACGCCCTCACCTCACTACCTCCCTCGCCCCCGAATCGAGGCAAGCGGCCGTGCAGGCGCTACACAACAGGCCCCGCCGTTGATGACTTCGATGCGGAACAACGGGGAAAAGGTTGCGGCGGCCGTGCCAACGAGCTTTGCGCATGCTACCAGCCACCAGCATGCAATCGAGCTCCACACATGCGCCACTGAGCCGGTGAGCCTCCACGATGGATGCTCCAGCAAGCAGGCGAGAGGAGCTTCGTGTGACGCTGCCCCACTTGTGAGTTGCCTGCGCCGCTGCCGCACCGACGTCGAACTCTGCAACGACGAGTATCCACCCGCCCAATCAGCAAGGTGACATTGCGTTGCAACCCCATGTTGCAAGTGTATGTTTCAGGTGTTTCAACTGATTGAGATGAATGTTGCAAGTTGTTTACCTGGATGTTGCAAAATACATCTAGATGTTGCAAAAATACATCTAGATGTTGCAATACTTATATAAAAATGTTTCATCTATTTCAGATGTATGTTGCAAGTGTTTTATCTAGATGTTGCATATATTTCACGTATATGTTGCAAGTATATGTTTCAAATGTTTCAGTTTGTTTTAGACGTATATTGCATTTGTTTCAAGCTGAGCATTTCATGTTTTAGAGCTAAAATCGGAGGGGCGCATGGATTCCTACGTGTGCGCGCGAAATGGAGCACACGCAGGCGGTCCGGCATGTAGGCAAGCGGCGCGGGCAGTCCCCGCATGGCCTTCTTCATTGGCAGCGCATTCGACAGTCGGCACGTACACGCCAGGCTGGGGCTGGGAACGGACGGTGGAGTAAAAAAGCGCACGCATGCAGCCGCAGTGTGGTGCGCACGGAGGTGGTTTCCTTTCCAACCGCCTCCTTGTGTTGTAATTTGGTGCGTTCCGTGGGAAACTGAGCTGCGACTCAGAGCGGGCGGAGCACGCGGCACAGAGCTGGCGTAGGCGTCCAAACGTGGGCGTCCGTCCGGACGCTAGCTCTACTGGGAAACTAAACAGCTTCATCAGACGCTCATCTTGGAACAGAATTCAGACGCTCATCTTCATCAGGCCTCATGTTCATGTACCAGCCCTCGGTTCTGAGAACATGTCTAAGTGTCTTGGTCTATGGTCTAGGTCCACCACCAGTCCTCATGTTCCGGATGTTGTTGGAAGAATTCCTACCTGGAGTATTAGATGGAACTTTCATGGGTAAGAAGTCCTTGAGAATGCTATCCAGGTCCTTAAAACATTTCCTGGCCTTTGCATCCGCTATTAGTGCTACCCAGTCCTCAGACTGCATAAGGGTATTAGCATTACCAACAACCTGAAAAGCAATATAGACTACAAGTAACATGGGATACATCCAAAGGATCATTGAAGAACAATAGTAGAACACACTTAGGGCCGAGTTAGAGCTACATTCATACGGCGTATATCAGCAACAAAACCCACACCGTGGTTTGAAGCACGGATACATGACATAATAACGACATCACGCTCCTGGCCTTGAAAAGCATCATCAACTGTATTTATGTAGGTATCCTCCCCTTCCTCAGTATTCATAACATCCTTAAATTCCTGCTGAAGGCATTTCAACTGCAACTTATGTGGTGTGATTATACCAACAGAAACCTTCTTGGCACCATTAGCTTTCAGGAACTTCTGAAGGTGCCCATAGGCCATAGCCTCATACAAATGCAATGCAAACTGCGCTTCATGAATATTGTGATATGAAGATGACCCACCCCCACCCCTATGAGACTCACGGCAATGTGACATGTCATAAAAGATATAAGGTGCCATAAGTGCGTCTCTGTAATAGGCTTCATCAGGTAATTTAACAACACTCTCACTATCTGTAAGGCGACCTTGATAAAAAAAAGAGGGGATGCATCGTGTATTGCTTTGAGAACAAAATGGTAGGACAACCAGCCTGCTGAAACCTCTCGAAAAGACTCCTGCTGCAAAGCAAAGTTCCAGCTGCTTTGCTAATAACAGTAGCAGGGAGCTGCTGTGGATCACCAACCAGGACACATCTAGCTGCACCACAGCACCAAGAGCCAATGGAGGGAGGACTCCTGAGCAGCCTCATCAATAACAAATTAACAATCATATCAAATGATAAGCACATGACACCAACGGATACGACCATTGATTATAAGGTGCGCTCGTTTCTACATTTGCATAGTAATTTTAGGTACAATTCACTTGGTTCCACATGTACATGTCGTTATTTGAATGTAGGTACAAATATGTCTCAAAGTGCAAGTCCATCAAAATTGAACTTTCGGTTCGTCGGCATCCCGATAGTGCTTCATTGGGAAGGTCATAACTCATCCATCCGGAGTGCGATCGAGGTCAATGAGCACTTGATGAAAAGCTTATTTAATAAGCTTTCAAATAGATCTGGTCCCACCTCAATATCACATTGGCAAGGCCTCCGAATCATCGAGATATTCTGCCGCTATTTCTGTCGGGTGCTACGGCATCGTCGCAGACTTATTATTCACACTTGGGACCCAGGCCTAAGTTGGAGCACGCCCCAAGAAGATGGAGAACACCTAAGAGATGTCCAATGACGTCCCCTCCTTGGCCATCACCTTAGGAGTCAAGCAAGGGCGTCCAAGCCAAGTTAGAGGCTCAATCCATATTAAGTTCGAGTCCATCTCGGGCTTCAGGACCAGTCTGTAGTAAAATGAACGCCCAGAACGCATCTGACTCCGTTTTCGATGATCCACATATGGATAGAAAGATAATTTCATAAGCTAACCAATGACTTTGGTTTGAGGCCCAAATTCCATTGGAGTCAACAGGAATCGTCGAAACAAGTTGACGTCCAGAATCTGTCAGGGCGCTGCGTCGCCGTCTTTTGGGCCGTTTGACCCTTGTAACGTGTCGAGACTTCTTAACGACGTGAGTAGGGGTCCTTGGATGCCCCTTAGGCTTTATAATCAGTAGCCGTCGCCTATGTTAGAGTTTGAGGTTTTGCTTTAGATCAATCTGTCTTTGAACAGTCGCCGTTATCGGTTTACGAGACCCCAACTTCGAGTGCTTAATCATTTATCCGCAATTGTCACTTCAATTGAGTTGCGTTTTATCTTATTCTTGCTTGTGTTCTTCGATTCACAGCAGGGATTAGCCTTCGTGGCGAGGTCAACCGGATTGTGACATGGTTGATAATCAGAGGAGACGTGGTGTTAAGATTGCAGGGTTCGGTCTTTCGATCTGAAGCCGGATTGGTGTGTCGCTCTCCGACTAAATCGTTGTTTATCTTGAACCTGACGGGAGATCGGAAATCACGTCCATGTGGAACCAAGTGAATTGTACCTAAAATTACTATGCAAATATAGGAACGAGCGCACCTTATAATCGATGGTCGTATCCGTTGGTGTCATGTCCTCGTCATCGAAGCCATGAGTCAGGCGAGAAAATAACTTACGCCCGCTACTTGACACAATTGTGTGTTTTAGCATTCCTGTCGTAAAATCAATTTCAGCTTCATTGGCAAAACTGGCTTCCAGACTAGCCCTAGCATCTTCCAAATTGAAGTTGCTGCCAGGATGGAACCTGCTTTCTAATATCAGCAGCTGTGACATCTCCACCAATACTTTATCCCTACTTTCAACTAATGCAGCAACTTTCTGAAGCAGAATATCACGGTTACGATCCCTTTGAGCAAGAACATCAGGATCAACCCCTACTGAGCCCTGGGATCTATCTACCAGCCGCTGCAACCATATTGAGTTCCCTGTGAAGATAGGCAATCTCCTGTGATAGCTGCTGCTCACAGCCTTTCAGCTGATGTAGCTACCCAATTACTTCATCACAGCCCTTCACTAAAATCTGATCTGTCCTTCTTTCAACTGAAACAGCTTGTGCAGCACGAGACTGTGAATCAACTCCAACACGGGCAACATCAGGGCGGTATACCTTCATTTCACCTTCTATAAAACCACGGTCAAGAACACGAGCAAGGAGCTCATCTGTTGCAGCACTTGATGGGGCACATACAAGCATCCGAGGCTTAGGGCAAAACTCAGGAAGAGTGCGAAATAGATTCTGATCCATGCTCTGCAATAGTTCATCAATTGACCCTGCCGCAACAGTCTCCAAGCTGGTACTAGTGCTACCACTAACTTGCTTGTAACTTTCAGGAGCAAGCTTCTTGAGCAAAGCAGCATAGTAATGTTGATACTGAACAAGATGGATAACATTTAGCATCCCCCACAGAGTATGAGTTTTCCCTGTCCCAGGAGAACCTTGTACCTACGTGACAGGCCATGGTTCTTGTTTCTTTACGACACCATTGCTTGTGCCAGCAGCTGTATGTGTTGCAGCCCAATGAATTGCTGGCAATTGAGGACCACTGAAACTATGATGGAGATGATCAGCAAAATTTGGGGTGAAGCAGTCTGGCATGGCAATTGGTTGCTCTAGATACTTCGGGAAATGCTCTGGACTTGGTTGAAGTATTGCATTTTGCATCAGATGGAAAATTTTCTGTCAAAGTAGAATGATATATATAAATTAGTAATAAAGGAAGATAATGGTTAGGTGTAATATAGCATTAACTGAACACTAAGACGGCAGAATGCGTGCAAAGCAACATATTATCCAGTTAGATACCGAGTCCAGTTAGATACCAGGCACTCCAAGGTTGGAATTTCCTCAGAACATTAGCCTCACTGCTATGGATACAACACAAGAATAACGAGACAACTTAGCAAACAAATATGCAAATGATGGAGAACAAGTTATGAATATTGTTCCGAAATGAAACAACTGTAGCAAAGCAATTTGAAGTTGTTTCATAGTTAGCAATCTAAGTGCAGATAGAACTTCATAAAAGGGGTTTATTAATCACCCAACAGGATGTTAGGATTAAGTGGGGCAGCACTACCCAAAGAGCCCTACCAGACTCATCAGTTCATAAATGGGTTTTAGCTCAATTCATCCAAATAGGCTGCTATGGTCAAGTGAGGCACAACCTACAGGGTGGTACTGGCCTCATTGGAGGCCCTGTGCTCAAGTTGAATTTGAGCCCTATAGTATCCTGTTTGATGTCAACAAAGGACCGTCGACTGAAGATTAACATTTGAGCTTTGATACACTACAAACATTTTACATCTACAGCACATTGCAACCTTTTAAATCACACATTGCACTCCTACTGTAGTTTCCTTATCAAATTCTCTTTTGAAACTTTGATAGTAGCAACCATTCACAAATTATCTTGAACACCAGTGGACAAATAAGCCTCAAAGTATGGCATGTGCCTTCTCTTTTTTCTGACTAATGACAGGTATTATTCTGTCTTCAATACTGTGGCCATGGGATTAATAAGCAGAGAAGCAAAACATTGGACATGACATTAATAGCACAAGCATTCAAACTCTATACAACTATACCTGAGAAGCACCATTACTTGCGTGGCAGTGAGAAAACAATAGATGATGAGAAAGCCCCAAAAGGCATATTAAGAGCGGCAGCAATCCAGCAATGCACAGGAGCCGGCCTGCTTAATTATGACATCAATTAACCATCTTACAATAAAACTACACAAGAAAACATCAGTACCCTATGTGGCTACCGGCTTCATGGCCCTGACCACACATATATATACATGCCTGCACCTATTGTGCTCAAGAAACTTGAGTTAGGGAAACTGCAGTAAAATGCAGAACAGCAGGGTTTCAATCTCAACCATTCAACATAATTGTGCATGCCAAGAACATGAACAAAAACACACAGTACAAAGCTTGTATGTATGTTAGAGAAGAGTGTTACTTATTGTACTCACAGACACGAAACTACATAATGTCTAGATAACCACTAGAGCTACAAAAACTTACCTGCATAATATGACCAAAACATACCGATCCCACAGAACTAAATTCCTCATCCAAGTATATTTGTCCATCTTTGCATACCAACTACCAAGCCTTCATCCATATATATGCCACAGCTCCTCACTATAAATTGAAACAGTCTTGTAGCATTGTGATTATTACAAGGTAAAGAATCCAAGGAGAAGCCATCCAGGCCAATGTGGTCAAGCATATGGCAATTGTTCCATGCCCCCAATTCACACTAACATTTCAACTATGTATATACTTGTAAGAGCTATATTATCGTTCCCTTTAATTAGCCCCAAACATTTTATTTTATTTTAGCTGTATACATGCATACATACACACACAGGATGATATAACAGGAAGAAGAAGCGTGGTCATGCCGCAGCCGCGGCGCCCTCAGGTTCCTTCTCCTTGGCCGCTTCGTCCTCCTTATCATCGTCGTCCTCAAGCTGCGCGACAAGATCCTCTAGCACCACAGACTTGGGGTTCACCATGGGCGGCCCCTTCTCCCTGCCCTCGAGCTCGTCGAGATTGAAGGTAATGAGCCTGTCCCAGATTCCTCCCTCGAAGAGCACCGCGACCTTGCCGTCGGTGACGCGCTGCACGATCCCGCAGTACATGTAGTAGGCGTTGTTGGGGTTCTTGACCAGCACCACCATGCCCGGCAGGAACAGCGGCAACTCCGGCGTCCGCGGCGGCGCGGAAAGCGTGGCTTGGGGTGGAAGCTGGGAATCTGATTTCTTGGAACGAGGAGGCGGCGGGTTCTTGGCGACGAAGTCCTTGAGGCCGACCTCGCCGCCGGGGAAGCCGCCTGTGAGGCCCATCATCTCCTTCTCGAACGCGTCCAGATCAACCGGGGCCGGAGGAGACTCTGTCGAAGGAGAAGGAGAGGGCGCGAGCGAGGAGGTGGTGGAGGCGGAGGAGCCCGAGGCGAGTTCTTTGCGGACGCCGACCTCGCCGTTGCAGAGGCCCCGACCGCCAAGTATTTCGGCGACGCGGAAGGAGGCGGAGGGTGGGCGGAAATGGAGGCGAGGGTGCGGGTGGTGTGGCAGCGGCGGCGGGCGGAGGAATGAGGAGCTGGTGGGCGGCGGCGCCATCGGAGGAGTGGAGAGGAGCGTCCGCGAGCGAAGCAGAACAGACAAATTCGGGAAGCTGTGGATGAGTTTCTATCCATTGATGCTAAAAAACAAAAAAAAGTTGTGGATGAGTGGCGGGTGGAAAACGTTGAGGGGATGAGGCGCCACGCTCTCGGTGGCTGCCACGTGGCACTGCCTACCTGCTGAATCGGATCGAGGGGACTGTTGGTGTGGCTGCCAGATGTTTTTTTCCTCTCTCTTTTCTTATCATTACGAGAGAAAAATAGTTTTTCCGATCACAGATACGCATGCATATCAAACTCTGTGTTGGGGAGACTGAGACAAATGATTTTAAAAATAAGTAAAGCATCTTCAGGAGCTCCATAAGATTACTTAGTAAACCAATGATTACGCCAGACGAATAAAATAATCAGAGAGCTTTATTTTTATCTTTCTCCAATAAGTTTTAATAATTAGCTTTCTAAAATTCAAAAATTAGGAGGAGTAAAATCATCCTAGAGATGGGAAACTGCGCGAAAACCATAGTGGTGGGGGTACTCGGCACACCTATATTTGTGAGTTGAGGGGTTCATAAAACTCTGGATAACGGGAGCCAACGAGTCTTTGCAAAAATCAAACCTGGATCATGTTAGACCAGTCTTAGTGAGGTTTTATTTATCAGTTTCCAAGACTGCCATGTCAGCTATACAAGTTTGGTTTGAGGAATGAAACTACCTCTCTCAGTAGGGGGAGGGGTTCATTTCACTGTTTCTAAGATAACCTGCATAAGTTAATGTATTATGATGTTATGATCTAATGTGCCATGCAACTATGTAGTTGTTTGAAATCATACATAAGGCCAAAGCAATGCATCAGTTTTCACTCTATATGCAAGCTGGATTTCACACTTCTTGCGTCATTTTCACACAAATATCATCTCGACAACATCTGGTTTCAGTTCACACATGCACCAAAATAAATCATTTGTTACTCTGGATTGTTCAGGTTGGCACACGCATCAGGTTTCAGGTTCAAAAATGCATCAAGCCTGATACACAACTAAAATTAAGAAACTAGTTTCAGGTTGGCACAACATCAAGTTCACATATGCATCAGCTTCACGCATGCGTAAAGTTCACACATGTGTCAGCTTTCAGGTTCACACATGCATCAGCTAGTTGAAAAATAAGAAACTAGCGGCTGCAGGTAACTGTTCTTTAACATTCCACCTGGGAAGCCATGTCACTCTTGTCCTGCAAAAATGTAGTGAATAGTGAATTACAAGGAGTACAAACGTTAATCTGAATCAGAAGTTGATAACCAAATTTTCTATCTGTTACTGTTATATGTGTATACAATGATTTGTAAAACAATAAACACCTCTCTGTGCTACAAGAACTGAATCTCATTTCAAAACTGAAGCTTAGTTGGCAACATATTTATGAGGAGATTCTGTTACTGATGATCGACAAAGATAACTTCTTGCACCTTACATGGAATTTTTCATGTACCCAGTCTGGACAGCCCAACTATAAAAAAAGGTTCAGAAATATCCATTGAGACTGGCCTTATGGGCAAAATGTTTGGCGACTGTGCGAGAGACCATTATATGTTTCTTTTCTAAAAAAACAGATAGCTAAGATGTAAATCTCTCTTCTCTACCAATGAAATTGAAAAAAATCTCGTGCCAATCAGTGAAAAAATCAGCCTTAAACTGTTCTACAAATGATGTTTTAAACTATTTTGCAAATGAAAATCAGTGGACTTCCTTGTCAACTCCATATGTTTTACCCATTCCCTTAGGTCTGCAAGTACTCACCCATCTACACATGAGGAACCTAAGTATCACTTCAAAAGGCAAGAAATTTGTTTGTCCGGTTCCATGATAGTTACATCCAACTTCTAGTCTACCTTTAGTTTGTTTGGACAGTTCATCGTCAACCATCGTCCATTGAAAAGACAAGAATTTTTTTTTCTGTTTCTATGCCAAGAAAATTCTTTGGTTCTACGCACTCGACCGACTTGTCATGTTCTCCCTCATATCGACAATCGGTGTGCTATCTACCATGCTTCGTTCTTCACCAATGGAGTCGTAAATCAACAACCACTACTAAGAACATTTCTAAAGATAATAGGGTCCAAGGAATACTTTAAAAATAGGAGGATCTCTAGATAAGATCGCATTGCATGCAGAGATGAGGTTTTACTAAAGAAAAGATCTTGCTTCCAGCTAAGACAGATCCAAAAATGCACGGAGCCTATTCTCAGCCATAGCTAAAAGGATGTCGCCCGGCAGTAGGCTATAAGAGGATGTCGGTTGTGGTCGCCTTTCCTCTCTTTTAACCACGGATAACTATTAGTTTGGCCTGTCCCTAGGGTGCACGGCAACCTGAGCCTGTAACTGGGGACAACACTGGCCAGTCTCGATCGTCCGCTTGGTGGTGGTGAGGACTCGCCAGTTCATATGAGTGGGACTCCTTGCCTGCTGGAATAGGCCACTCCCCCTTGTTGCCACCACCGCCACACGACACGACCTAAATGGTGAGTTTCGATCCCCCTGCTCTCGGTGTCAATGTTGTTGCTACTCTAATTGGGGGCAAAGAGGGATATTTGAAGGCTAGACAGTGCAGATTCAGCTTGATTTTAATATCATCTTTCTCTCTCTAACCTCTTTTGCGATGTGTTTCTTATATATGGATAATATATAGTTACATAAACAACAAAACACCATAAAATTTGTTTGAATGGTTCCATGATAGTTATATCCAACTTCTAGTCTATCTTCAATTTTTTGGGTGGTTCATGGTCATACCCTTGTCCATCACAAGGACAAGAAAATAATTTTCTGGTTCTACGAGGTTGGCCGTCTTGTCATGTTCTCCTACATTTTGGCGATTGGTGTGCTACCTACCATGCCCCGTTCTTCATTGACTCCATCGCAAATTGGCAATCACTACTAAGAACAACTCTGCAACATAATATGGTCTGAAACATGCTCTAAAAATAGGAGGATATCTATATAAGCTTGCATTGCACGCAGAGATGAGGTTTTACTAAAGTAAAGATCCTGCTTCTAGCATGTCCAAAAATGCACAAAGTATATTCTCAGCCATGGCTAAAATGATGCAGTGCATCACCAACAATAATTGTCACACACACATGCGCGAGCATGCACGCGCGCGCGCGCGCACACACAGAGAGAGAAGATGCTAACCATGGTGGCACTGCCTCTCTGTTAACCACGGCTAGCTATTAGTTTGGTCCATTCATGGGTGGACGGCGACCTGAGCTATAACTGGGATAACGTTGGCTAGTCTTGGCCATCCGCTTGGTAGCATTGAGGCCTCACCTGTTCATGGTAGTGAGACTCCTTCCTGCTAGAATAGGTTGCCTCTCATCACCACCCCTGCGCAACCCAGTCTGAACTGATAGTTCTGATCCCCTCATGGTCTCAGCGCCAATGTTGCTGCTCTCTGATTTGGTGGCAAAGAAGGATGTGTTGTGGCTAGCTAGTGCAGATTCAGCCGTGACTTTAGGGAGTGTTTGGCTGTCTTGCTGCAACTTGTCGAGCCTTGCCTGAAAGAAGTTAGAACATTACATGTTGTTTGGATGCTATGCTAGTTATCTCGATTCATGTGCAAGTAAGGTTTCCTCTCACTTTTTTAGGCAAGACAATTGGCTTTCCTAGGCTAGCAAGGTGAGACGAGGTGATAAATATGTCAAGAAAACCAAACATGCCCTAATCTCTGCTTCTACCCCCTCCCTGTCTTACCCTTCTTGGGATGTGCCTCTTATATAAGGATAATATGTAGTTACATACACCACAAAACCTCCAAAAAAATTGGTTGGGCATGAAGGAGATTTTATGTTTGCCAGTAGCGCGGATCAAACCCTTTTTCTTGGTTTTTTTCTAGGAATTTTCAGGGTGCCTATGATGAAATCAGTAGGGTTTGTTGAGGAAAATGCTATATATTTTATTGTTATGCTTATAGTTCCCAATGAACTTAGGAAAAGCTATGGAGATGCTATAAAGTTCATTAGCCGATTATCACTTGTGTGTAGGTGGAACAAATGAATCCATTCAATCGTATGGCATAATTTGAGTTCTGGAGTGTACCACTTTAAACAAATTGATAGACTTAGTTCTTTTTATATACTTCTGATAGTTGGGAGAAGCTATAGTTTTTCTTGTTATACGTATAGTTCTTTTTGTAAAGGATTCATATAATCAACTTGGGAGAAGCAACACAGATGTTATATAGCTCATTAACCAATTACTGCTAGTGACCTAGTGTGCAAGTGGAGCAAATGAATTTAGACCCAATCAATCATGTGCCAAGTTCTAGATTGTATGACTCCAAAGAAATCGATATATCTAGTACTGTTTTTTTTAATTATGATTATTTGTGTTGCAATTCTGCTTAAGCAATAAGCATGCATCATAAAAATTAGTGTGTGTCTATTTAATTTCTTTTCAACTTTTGGGACTACAGCATAGTTGATAATACCATCATGTTTGAAGTAATGAAACAAAGAAGCACTAAATTTCAAATCCTATAGCTAAACCCTTTTGTATGAAAAATGAAATCCCAATTTACCTAATCCTTTCATTTAACTAGTAGAGCTGTAAAAATAATATATGGATGTCAGCATCCCTAAAATTTTGTCATGGTTTACATTTACTTTCATTTTATTGTTATCTGCTATGTTTGAGCGTATGGGCACCTTGTTAACTTTCTCCTAAACTATTTGATCGTACATTTTCTTACTCATTTTGTGGACATCTAATTTATTATTTATTGTTTGTAGGATCTATGCCATTTAGTTCTATAATGAGTAGCACTTGGTATTAGATGTCACAACATCATAATGTGTACATGGACATGCTAATCCATCAGTAATTGGAAATTTATCCGATTGTCATAAGTTGAAAATTTTGGTTTGCCCTCTCTGTTGTTGCCAGCTCATCAACTAGTGTTTGCTAGCACCCATAATTTCTTCATAGCAGTCTATGCCTCACAACACTGATACTGCTATTAATTAAGACACAAATGGCTGATGCGGTTCTGGATCACAACTGGGGCAGTGATTACCCCTCAAAGAGCATAACTGAGGGGAGACCCCTTAACTGCAAGTGTGTGTTTGTTCAAACCAATAGTGGTCCTGTCCTAGGCATTGAACTAGAGCCAGGAGAAAATGCACACACGGTAAAAAAGGTACAGTTAGCCCTTAATGTACCCACGGAGGAGAGCTCACTGACATTTGGTGATCAGGTTTTGAACAATGATCTCAGCTATGTTTGAAATGACTCACCATTGCTTCTCACCAAAAATCACATGCACAGAAGCTACTCCACACCTTGCCTCTCTCCTAAAGGAAAAGAATGTCAACAACATAATCAGAGTAAAGTTATTGAAATCCTTGTTTGCTCAAGCCCTTCTGCTGCAATGAAGGAGTTGGTTAAGGATATCATCAAGGGAATTACAAATGGTGTTGACCCAGTAGCTGTTACTAGGGGAATAGGAGGTGCCTACTATTTTTGGGATATCTGGGGCAACGTGTTGCAATTATTAAACCAATCGATGAGGAACCTTTTGCTCCAAATAATCCTAAAGGTTTTGTGGGGAAGACTCTTGGGCAACCAGGCCTCAAAAGATCTGTACGGGTTGGTGAGACAGGATTCCGGGAGGTCGCCGTATACCTCCTTGATCACAAGAATTTTGCAGGAGTCCCTCTTACTATGTTAGTGAAAGCTACCCATAGTGTGTTTCATGTGAATGAAGATGTTTATTGTAAAAACAAGACCAATAGGAACAAATCACAGGCTCATAGCAAGATTACCTCACAGCAACAATTCATTCCACATGACTATGACGCTAGTGACCATGGAACATCGAGCCTCCCTATCTCTTCCATTCACAGGATTGGCATACTCGATATTAGAATCTTTAACACTGATAGGCATGGTGGCAATCTTCTAGTCAAGAACCTTGATAATGGATCTAGTCGTTTTAAAGCTCAAACAAAATTTATTCCCATTGATCATGGTCTATGTCTTCCAGAAAATCTAGAAGATCCTTACTTTGAGTGGATTCATTGGCCATAAGCATCTATTCCTTTCTCTAAAGAAGAACTAGAGTACGTCAAAGATTTGGACCCTATAAAGGACGTTGAAATGCTTCGCATGGAGCTGCTGAAAGCCCTAGTTTGGTTTTGGATAATTGATGAAACCTAGCACTAAACTTTGTCATGAGTGTGATATGAGCTAGGTTGGTGCAATCCAAGTGATTGAGCAAGATGAGGTCCATGGAGTTGAAGATGGACATGAAATGTTGATGATCAAGCTCAACTTGGAAAAGAAGAAAGAGAAAAATAAAAACCGAGATGATCAAGGCAAAGGTATATGATAGGTTTTTGTTTTGCACTCAAGACACCATAGAGAGTGTGAGTGACTTAGGATCGATAGCCGTACTATAAAGAGAGAAAATCTTTGGCTAAACGGTTTATCGAGTGCCACTAGGTGACATGACTCTTGCATATGCATTTAGGAACCTAGTATGCTAACTTTGACCCTTGTACAATGCTTTAAAAAAATGCTAACACATGTGCACACAAGTTCTACACTTTGTGGTTAGCAAGTTGGAAGCAAGAGTGAAGAGGTTGTGGATTTAGAAAAAGAAAAAGAGGAGATGGTCCATGACCGGATGCTGGCCGCGGGGTGATCGAACTCACCCCAGGCGTGTTTGGTCATTTTTAGCCGGGGACGTGCAGCTGCCCGAGAGGGCCGCAGAGCGACCGAACGCTGACCACCTGCGCGTCCAGTCACTCTTTGCTACAGTGGAACGACAGCGCGATCGGACGCACCGGCCCTGCGTTAGTTGGACGATGACGTACGGTGACGTCAGTGGCTGAGGTGCGTGTGAGACAGAGAGAGAGATCAACCAGACGCTCGGGCGTGTCAGGTCACTTCTGACCTGACGCGTCCGGTCAGTTTTCAGTGGCTCTGGACCCTTATTGGACTCAATCGGACGCCACGTGTTGGTGAGTCCGGTTACTTCGAGCAGCGAGTCTGGTCCGACTTTAACCGCGTGTGTCGTAGTGTTCTGACCGTTGAGATCTGATGGCTGAGGTTTAAACGGGGACCTGTGGCGGCCATCGGAGCAACCAGACGCTGGCCGACCGAATGCTGGGCTACGTCCGGTCACCCTGTGAGTAGGGCAACGGTTCTATTTCGTTGGGGAGCTCTATAAATAGATAGAAGTCGGCTCCAAGGTAACTCTCTTGGACATTTGACATTCTTGACATCCTTGTGAGCTGAGCAAACTTCCTCCCACTCATCTCTCTTACTTGATTGTGAATCCAAAGTGAGGTTGTGATGGGGATCGTGATTCCTGATCTTCCGTCAGGTTCAAGATAACTATCGATTTGGTCGGAAGCAACACATTGATCCGGCTTCAGATCACAAAGACCCGAACCCTGCAACCTTAGCACCACGTCTCTTCTGGTTATCAACCGTGTCACAATCTGGTTGACCTCACCACGAAGGCTAATCCCTACTGCGAATCAAAGAACACAAGCAAGAACAAGATAAAATGTAACTCAATTGAAGTGACAATTGCATATGAATGATGAAGCACTCGAAGTTGGGGTCTCGCAAACCGAAAGACGACGACTGTCAATGGACAGAATAATATAAGCAAAACCCAAACCCTAACGTAGGCGGCGGTTACAGATTATAAAGCCTAAGGGGCATCCAAGGACCCCCACTTACGTCCCTAAGGAGTCTCGACACGTTACATGGCCAAAACGGCCTAAAAGACGACGACACAGCGTCCTGATAGATTCTGGACGTCAATTTGTTTCGACGATTTCTATTGACTCTAATGCAATTTGGGCCTCAAACCAAAGCCATTGGTTAGCTTATGAAATTATCTTTCCATCCATATGTGGATCATCAAAAACGGAGTCCGTATGTGTCCTGGGCGTCCGTTTTATTGCAGACTGGTCCAGAAGACCGAGGCAGACTCGAACTCGAATTGGACTGGGCCTCCGGCTTGGCTTGGACGTCCTTGTTGGCCTCCTAAGGTGGTGGCCAAGGAGGAGGACGTCCTTGGGAATCTCTTAGGTGTTCTCCATCTTCTTGGGGCATGCTCCAACTTGGGCCTGGATCCCAAGTGTGAATAACAAGCCTGCGACGACGCCGTAGCACCTGACAGAAATAGCGGCAGAATGTCTCGATAATTTGGAGACCTTGGCAATGGGATATTGAGGTGGGACCAGATCTATTTGAAAGCTTATCAAATAAGCTTTCCATCAAGTGCTCATTGACCTCGATCGCACTCCGGATGGATGAGTTATGGCCTTTCCAATGAAGCACTATCGGGCTGCCGACGAACCAAAAGTTTAACTTTGATGGACTTGCACTTTGAGACACATTTGTACCTACATTCAAATAACGACATGTACATGTGGAACCAAGTGAATTGTATCCAAAATTACTATATAAATGTAGAAACAAGCGCACCTTATAATCAATGGTCGTATCCGTTGGTGTCATGTCCTCATCAGGTTGAGTGATTCCAAGTGTATTTGCTTGAGTGATTGCATCTAGTGGCACTTGGGGATCGTTATGGCTGCGGATTTCTTGTTACTCTTGGTGGTTGCCATCACTTAGATAACTTGGAGCAGCGGTGGAGGTCCGACATGTGTTGGTGATTGCTCGTGGCCGGCTCCAGTGATCTTGTGAGGGGTCTTGCACCTTCCCCAACGAAGCGCCACAAGGTAGCTCTAGTAAATTGCTCGTGTCATTGGGTTACCTCACTTGTGGGTCGGTTCTTACGGTGTCCAACGTGTGGACGAGGTTCGTGCAAGACCACTTAGCCACCGAACCACCAAGTGTTGATCGACACAATAGGGACTAGCGTGCCGGTAAGCACGTGAACCTTGGGAGAAAAATCACTTGTCTCTTGCCGTTGGATTTCTCCCGGTATTCATATTGTGTTGGATTTCTCCCGGTATTCATATTGTGTTGTTTGATTGATTGGTTTATATCCTCTACGCGGCGGTATAATCTTCTTGCTCTCTCATTTACATTTTCGCAAGCTAGTTGTAACAAGCTCTTTAGTGTAATTAGTTTTGAGAACTTGTCTTATCTTTGCTAGTTTAGCTTCTCACCTAGTTGATCTCTTTAGTGTAGCTAGTTTTGAGAGCTCTTAGTGACTTAGTCATTGATTGTCTTAGAGATTATAGCAACTAGAATTGTTGGGACAGGAGGCTTGCAACACTTGTTAGAGCTAGGGCAAAAAGCTTTATAGCCAATTAGTTGTCTAACAAGTTTGTCTAGTGGTTTGTAGTTTTTAAATTAGGTTATTCACCCCCTCTAGCCAATTAGGACCTTTCAGCTGCCTATGATTCATGAGGCAAGTCTTAGGGTGCTGGTCCTCTCAACAATATTTCTCAAGGAAGCCGCAGCTTTTGGCCACTGCTTGTCAGAGATAGGGGACATGATGAGCAGACAGTTTACCGAAAAAGAAGAGGAGCCAAGTGTGCTTGAGGTTATGTGTATGGAAGCAAGGAATTGGGTTAAGGAGATAGAATTGCTTTTACCAGAGCAGACTATGAAGAAGAAGAAGATGATGATGATGATATTGATGCAAACTTCACCCAGTTCGATCTTGACTCAGTTGATGATTCAACTACATATGAAACATCGTTTTTTAAAAAAATATAGGTCTATTGGGGGAAGTTTTAGGAACCCACTTTCAAGATTACCTGAGGGAAACGAAGACAACGAGGAGGAAGCCAAAAATGAGGTGAGTCAAGATGATGCCAACGCATGCACCAACCCAATTCCTAAGTGTACTCCGTCTACCTCAAAATCATCGGTGTGTCCAATGGGGCTTTGCTCTAGTGGAAATAGAAGGTGCCGCAATGGTTTTCCAAAGAATAGGGTGAGTGCTAAAACTGACTATTATAATGGCTACCGTAGCGAGTATCAATCTGCAGGTTGGAGCACCAACGAGATGTTGCCTCCTAGCTCAAGTTTTGTGAAGCTATCAGATTTGACTGCCAATGAATGGAGTGCATTCCTTGAAAAGTTCCAGGAGTTGCTCTCGAGCATGTTCCATGATAGGAAGCAAACTATAGACCGAGGCCCATGGCTGACGATGAGGTTGGGCACCTCTTGCCAGTTTTGAGAACAACATACGTATGTATGTTCAGATCAAAGGCAACATAGGACAAACCTGGGTACACATCAGATGGTGTGTTTTGTCGCCGTGGTAACAACTACAAGTCATCATGTATTGTACTACGTACTGGTTGTTGCTATGACAATAAGGCCATATAACGTATTTATGTTTGGCAAAAAGCACCGTGACACCTATGCATAGAATTAACTTATGGTGGCGCATTGTTATTTGTGTACGTATGTCCGATGATATTAGCCATGATAATTGTCGTTATGTGGGAGTGTGATGGCATTCTCAATTCTTGTTATTGCTATTGCAATATCGTGGACAGGTTATCACAAGAAAGCATTGAGATAATATCGTGTGCATACATATATCTCATCTATGTGTCTTGCTTTATTTTCTACGTGTCGTTTAGGCATATTGACTGAAGATGATGACGAGCTTGCTTTGCAAATTTATTGATAAAATACCTCGATCGGTACTCATCTCTGTATTTCTCCACCAGATGATCTAATATAACCTAAGGAGAACCTCATTTGTCAAGTTTGTACTTCTGTTGACTGTTGTGCTGCAACTACGACATCTAGTATCCTTCTGCAGTGTTGCTTCCTCCTTTAGCTTTAGAAGCATATTTCATCTTGTTTCTTTGGAAAGAAGGCAAATCTCTTCAATTTACTGAGCACTACCATTCACTACAAGGTTTTCCCCCTGATGCAACGGCCTAAAAGTGTTGCAATAGGCCAAAAAGTGTTGCAATAGACAAAATTGCAACACAAAAATTTGGTTGGGAGGCGTTGCCACTGATGCGGTAGCAATAGGTTTGCGCAACACTTTATTTTGGTGTTGCAATAGATTTTCTTCTATTGCAACACAATGGAGTGTTCTTGCAACACCATGAAGTGTTGCAAGCCATAGTACAAGCAACCACTATGGGTGTTGCAATAGTAACTATTGCAACACACCCGGCGTTGCCAGAGATATCTGTTGCCACATGCCCAAAGAGTAGCAATAGGTACACAAGCAACGACAATGAGTGTTGCCATAGATCCTATTGCCATGCATCGATAGCAATGCAATACATGGACCCTTTATTGCTACACTATCTTTGTGGTTGCTATAGGTAGACCCTCTATTGCCACAACAGATATTTGGTTGCTATAGATGGCCTCTCTATTGCCACACTTGTCTATGTGGTTGCTATAGGTGAAACCCTCTATTGCCACGATGAATATTTTGGTTGCTAAAAGTGGCCTCTATTGCCACACTTATCTATGTGGTTGCTAAATGTGGAACCCTCTATTGCCACGACAAATGTTTTGGTTGCTAGAAATGGTCTCTCTATTGCCACACTAAATAATGTGGTTGCTACAGGTGAAACTCTATTGCCCCACCCACTGTTTCATTAGTATGAGGTTTTTGCCACACCGTTTGTTTGCTGCTATAGCATATATTGCAACGCCAAATGAATATGCCAATAGTCCATATTGTAACACTTTATTTGGTAGCTACAAACAATAATTGCACGCCGAACAATATATGATGAAGGAAGCATTTAGACATCCATTAAACCAAAATATGCTTTGTTTGTACAAATCATTAATGAAACTGAAACCATCCAATGTCAAACTTAGTCGATAACACACGCACAACTGAAACACAAGGTATCTGACACAGATCACTATCTAACACAAGGTATCTGACACAGATCACAACTGAAACACAAGGTATCCAATGTCAAACTTCGCCTCTGCGGCAGGGACGAACGGCCGGTGGATTCGAGCAGAGGAGCAGCCAAGCGGAGTTCGATGTCCGCCCACCCCCTTCTCTCTTCCTCTCCCCTCGCTCGCCAAAGGCTATTGGCTGCGCGCGCCTGATCCAGATGATGAGCGCGGTGCCGGTGCCGGTGCCAGCTGCACATGTGATCGATGATCGACCAAATCATTGGGGAGAGCTGCCGCGCTCTGTCGCTTCATTCTTCCACGTCATCTGGGTCGCGGCGTGTGTGTTGTGTCAGGGAGAGATCGATCGATGGGGAGAGCCACACGCCCACACATATCTCTATCCAACATGACGCTCATGTATGCTGTTGGGCCTAGACAAAGAAAGGTCCACCTAATACATTAGTATATAGCAACACAAAAAAAACCGTGGCAATAGTAACATGATATTGCACCCATCTTGGATTCTAGTTGCAATAAGTACCTAACAAATGCAACGCCGCAGAACATTATTACAACCCCAAAAAACTGTAGCAATAGGAACATGCTATTGCATCCATTCAGAATTCTTGTTGCAATAACCACCTAGCAATTGCAACATCACTGAAGATTATTGCAACCCAGAACAACCATAGCAACAGTTATAAGAAAAAGCAACCAAATCCAATATAGTTGCAATAACACTAAGTAATTGCAATGAAAATTAATACTAATGCAACTTCAAAGCGTCATGGCAATAATGCCAACTAATTGCAACACAATTCTAAAATGGTTGTAGTAGCACACGTCTATTGCAACGACTAACCACATATATTGCAACCCATTTAGTTTGTTGCATTATAGGCACATATTGCAACCATTTTACAGAAAGGTTGCAATACGACCCCCCTATGGCAACGAAATTAGTGGTGTTGCAATCGAGTGTCGTGGCATTAGAGGTGAATCCTTGTAGTGATTGTATTATATTGCCTGATCTATTTTGCAGCATCCCTTGTAAATTAAGTATCTACTTGCAGTAATAATTTTGCATTTTCCTACAGAAGTGCAGTGTCACATGATACCGCCGGATTTTTATATGTATATGTTTTCTTTTTCTCTGCAGCTTGCATTATTATATATGTTCTTTTTTAGCATCGTTTCTCCTTGTCTTTTATTGAAAAAACTAGCTACCATACTGTTCTATTTGAGTTTCTTTAAGTCATTTTTGTTACTGAATTTACACTAGCTACTGTTTGTCATCGGTTTCACATCATACGTTCAGATGAGCTATTGTGTTCAAGTAACGACAATGGCAAAGCAAACCATCTTTGTCAATAAGGTAACTAGATAGGTAAGAATGCAATGGAGTGGTGATGAAGTCGTTTTGTCAATGGTAAAGCAAAGCTCCTACTATTGCATATTAGTGGAAAACTAGAACCACTTCCAGTTGGAAGAATCTTCAATTCAGAGAAACAATGACCGGATGAAATGCTTTGTAATCCAGGATGGTCGAAACAATTATTATAATCCTTTGAAGAGCATGAAGGATGCAGGCCCGAATGAAATTGGTTTGAAGTAAAGGAATTTGCACAAGTTATCAAGAACCGTAATGCTCAAGGGCAGGCGTCCGTCCAATCGGACGCTGCCTTCCTGGGCCTGTGCGGCCCACCAAGCCATCCTCCTTTTTACGTCTCCCACATCTATCTCTCTCAAAACTATTTACCCACTTGCTCGCCCATCACACACTTCATGGCCTCGTTCCGTCCACCTCACTCTAAATTTGCCGCCGAAGCCATCTCCCCGCACGTTCCCCCACCCTATGCTGTTCGCTGCTTGCTCCTGCCCGTCGCGCGCACCCACCTACGTCTCTTGTTCTTTGCTCCCACAGTCCCAGCCGCAGCGCACCCACCCGTGCCACTCGCTCCCGCACCATCGAACACGCCGCCTGCCTCTGTTGCTGCTCGTGGTGCCGTCGTCGCCTCATGTCGGTCCCCGACCAAGCCAAGGGCACCCATGAGCGCGACCCATGCTGGTGGTGCTTGCTCCTTGAGGCCGGAATCAACCGACCCCGACTTCCCCTTTTATATGTTTCAAATGTATGTTTCAAGTGTTTCAGAGGTATGTTGCAGGTGTTTCATATAGATGTTGCAAATTGTAGATCGGGATGTTGCATATGTTGCAAGTGTTTCAGAGACATGTTGTAAGCGTTTGTTCAAAATATTTCATTTGTTTGAGACGTATGTTGCAAAGCATTTTTTATCTGGATGTTGTACATGTTTCATACCTATGTTGCAAGAGTATGTTCGAAAATTTTCAATTGTTTTAGTCTTATGTTGCAATAAGTGTTTTCATGTTGCAATTTGCAAATGTTTTATCTAGATGTTGCATATGTTTTACACACATGTTGCAATTATATGTTCCAAATATTTTTCATTTGCTTCAGTTGTATGTTGCATCCAAGTGTTTCATGTTTTAGAGGTAGAGAGTCATGGGGGCATGGTCTGGGCGCTGGGGGATGGGGTGCGGAGAGACGTGGGCCAACAGTCAGGGCACGCAACGCACCTAGGATCCTGCGGACGGGGCGTGCTTGTCCTCATGCCGGCTCTTGAGCCCTGCCCGCCAAGAGATAGAGGAGGGGGGTCAGGAGGAAGGAGCTGCGGGCGCGGCGTTTCACGCAGGTGTGTGAGCGTCCAGACTCGTGGTCGCGGAGAGAGAGGAGGGGGCCAAGGGGGAAGGAGCGGCAGGCGCGACCTTCTCCGCGTGCGCGTGTAACGAAGGTGACACGGGAGTCTGGACACGCGCTTTTGTCCGGACGTCCGTGCGCTAGTATCTTCCTAAATTTGCATTTGGTAAACAAAATCTCTTTTTTATATGGCAAAAAAAGGGGGCTTACTGTTGTAGAAGCCTGAAGCCAGTTGCATTCAGTCCTACTAATTCAGTACTACTTTTCATCTGCAAAGAGTTAATAGAATTATTACATCATAACTTATATAGCATATATACTCTACAATAATTTCACACACAATTCAACAGTTACCACCGGATCTCCAAACAAAAAGAAAAAAAAAGAAATAACAACACCAAGAAAAAGGTGCATGTAAAAAACTTGGATCGAGAGCCATGGACGGACGAGGAGCCGGAGGGCTGGCTATGCGGCGACGTTGGTGATGCCCCAGGATCGCTCGGCGAGGCGGACGCAGTCGTGGAAGCGGAAGCAGTCGACGAGGTGGTCGATGGCCATGCCGGCGGCCTGCATTAAGGAGTAGACGATGACGGGGCCGACGAGGCGGAACCCCCGGCGGACGAGGTCCTTGCTCACCGCCTCCGACTTGGGCGTCCGGAACGGGATGTACTTGTGGTGCCGGTACTTGCCCACCACCGGCCGGTGGTTCACGTGGCCCCACATGTAGCCGCTGAAGGAGCCGAACTCCCTGGCCACCTTCTGGATGCACTTGGCGTTCTCCACGATGCACCGGACCCTGCACTCGGCGAGCCTCAGCTCCCTGTTGCCGCTGATCTCCGCGACGTCGTCCTCGTCCATCCGCGCCACCGCGCTGGGGTCGAAGTCGGCGAACGCCTCCCTGTACATGTCTCGCCGCTTGAGGATCTCCGTCCAGTTGTGGTCGATCAGCATCCCTGACAGCGACAGAAGCTCGAACAGCCGGCTGCGTGCATATATATATGCCAATCGATCATTCATTCACCGCAGACATCGATCACCAGCATGAAGATTAGTTTCAATAAGTTTGCAAGTTGACAAATTCAGGGAGAAATTAAATGTGGTGGCAAAATCAAATACTATACTTGTCGCTGTACACAGGGACGCCCCAGCACTCGTCGTGGAACTGAACGTACGCCTCGTCTGCACAACACAATGCGTTTATTAATTTGCAGTCAGTCATTCAGATTCAGTCAGTTTTCGCTTTTTCGTTTTTTTGATTGAGTTGTTCGATTTTCTATCCCTAGTTAGTCTATTTTGCCCAACAAACTACACCGAACAGCGGAACAGGAGACAAGTCCCTTTCCAATGAATTTGTCGACTGAATGCTGCTATTGTCCATCTCACCAGCACTCAAATTTGGTCAGTCAAATCGGAGCATCAAGTCAGCGATGTCGACTTCGCCACTTCTTAAAGGACAAGGCTATCTGCCTGACTGTCCCCATTGTCTATCCAAACTTCTTTTGTTTTATAAAAAAATTCCTGACAAATCTTTATATAGTCATTGGTTGGTAAAAATTTACTTTTTTTGCATCATTCAGTTAGCCGAGTGCATGCATGCATCTCCTTTTTTTTAGATAATATACATGCACATCTCCTGTACAAAAGAAACCGATGTTCTCAAAGGTGAAAGCGCGTGGTTAAAGCCCAGCTCTGTCAAATTGGATGAGATGATAGGTTTGGATTAGAAACTGTTTTCGTCCAGTAGAAACATCATGCTAATATAATGCATGTGAATGAAACAAATACATCAATCAAGATCACTAATTCAGTTGAAAAGGATTGACAGAAACAAAGTTAGCTAGCATTTTAGTTCCTTACCACTATTCTTGGTGATCCAGCTGCACCTATGCAAGCTCCCCGGTTCACTGCAGTCGAAGTCCTCCTCACCTCCTTCGACGTCATGGTCACTGACCTTATCATCCTCTCGCCTCATCTCCCGAGACACCATCACGTCGCCCCAGGGGCTGAAGGTGCCGCCATAGAGCAGCGGCACCTTGGGCTCCCAGCTGGAGTTGGAGCTGCTGATGGAGGAGTCGTTGGAGTTCTGCGACAGCGAGAGCGACGACAATGTGAGGTTGGAGCTGCTCCTCTGGATGCCCAGCGGGTAGATCCTCTGCATGTACTTGCTGGCCGCTTGGTTCATGGCCTGCTGTAGCTTCCTGTCGATGCTCTTCATGTGGTTGTTGCCAGGGCTTTTCTCGAAGGCATGGTGCTGCTGCCGGCTGTGTGCTGTGGTGATCATCGTGCTGTGCTGCTGCCACGCGCGAGGCAGGTGTTTTGGGAGGCAGACTATGAATGAATGAAGAGATCGAGCTTGGAATGAGGTTTGGTATGTGTGGTTGTGGGTCTATTATAAAGGGTTTCAGGTTAAGGTGCTGCGTCAGGCTTGTTTGGTAGCATATGGGCTTCAAGGTAGCTGCTTGAAAGCTTCCACTCGATCTTATTGAAAAATGTGTGATGGTTTAGCTAGTTTAGTGAGTGGAAATTGCTGGCGGTTTCAGCATACTACATGGTTCATGAGTTTCCCTGGCTCATCTCTTCCTGCTGCTCGTTGTCAGTAATTACCTTTCTGGTAACTGAAAGGGGATAATTGGGTATTTAATAATTATATATACAAGACAGCAAATAGTTTAATTAACGTAGGTTGTATATGAAAGTTGTCAATGATATCAATTTATGACATATTTGAGGACTCAGGTTCAGTAATAGCCAGCTTAAACAGTAAATTCTCGCTCTGTTCTTTCATTTGGTTCAGAACTCTCAGAAGTAAGTATGTCTGTTTTTTTTTTTCTGGGTACATCCCTACTTGGCCAATTTTCAGTCTCTCTTGCCACAAAAGTCGTTTCTTTTCCGACAGGCAGGCCATGACTTGTTAACTTCAGTACCATGCTATGCTATTAGTAGTTCACAACATGCTACTGCATTGATAACTTCGAAAAACTAACAACTAGCTACATTGTTTTTGTTTTTTGTTTTTTTTTGAAACAAAACAACTAGCTACATTGATGAGTTCATTTCTTCTCTCAGACTTGGCAACCATCTAGATGATTCATAGACCAAATATGGCTAACTTCATTCTGCTTTTCTTTTTCAGTATCGCCTTTCCGGTGGTGATACTTGGCAGAGAAATCCTGAGCTAACTGCAAACCTTTGGCAACAGCAGGTAACTTCATATTTTAGCCACTAGAAACAGCTGGTGGTTTAAACATAGACGACATGGTACGTTTGCAGCTCCAGATTACATGGCTAATTTCATCCTGGTTTTCTCTGTCATTGATCGGCTTTTAGGTTGGTTTCATTGACCTAACGAAAACCGCCAACTTACATTGATCGGTGCATTGATAGTTTAATCCTAGAAAATGCTAATAGTTTGAAAATCGCTGCAGGACGCGTTTGTTTCCTTGAACTTCACATTTTCACCCCCAGTTTTGTGGTCAGTTTTATCCAAGTTATCTTCATCACTCTGCTTTTTGGCAGTTTCAAGAAAGATCTATTAATTCTATCAACCAGCAATGCACACTCACTGGTCACTGCATGCTTGGCTAGCCTGTTCCCTCCTTTCTCTTTCACTGGTACCTATTCAGTTTGGTAGTTCCATAACTTTCATAGGAGTATTGCTTAAACCTGACTTCATATATAGTAGCTCATTTATGTTGTTCTGGGTGAAATACGCGGCCTATCTCATCTCTCTAATCTCTGTCACCACAATCTTTCCATTTATTTTCAACAGTGCAACGAACCCATCAGTACTTTGTTGATAAAAATGCACCACAAAAGAAAATGTAAAGGTACTACTATCTGTTATTTTTGAGCTGGGATAGGCGTCGTACACATTATATTGGACGCTTTGAATACATGGCCAGCTTCATCTTGCCTTTCTTTGTCACTACTGGCTAGTAGCAAATATGGTTGCTCTGCTGCTGCTTCCCAGAATCCCAGGCAACCCTGCATGGCAGGACAGGAAATTCACTTTGTAAATCTCTTCATGTTAAAGTGCTAATGAAATTTGTCTCTTTTTTCAACGAAAAGGCAGGAGGTCTGCCGATCAATGCTAATGAAATTTGTCTCGTTAGGTATGTATCATGTGTACGGTGTACCTAAAGAAATACTTTCCCCTGAAACAGGTGCAGCATTTGATATGTACTTAGTGGGTGGTTGTCTGAATTTGTGACGGGGAATAAAGAATTGCTAAAGTTAAAGCTCTCTGCATAATTCAATGACGCACCTTGAAACGAGAAAAATAAATGCCAGAGATGGAAAAAAAATCCCGCTCATAAAAAAAATGAGTGGTGGTAAACTGGTACTGGAGTTGCACCCAATATATGCATGTTTCATGCATTTAGCACCTAACTATGTGAACAGCTTTATAAGACCTAACAACTGAACGACTGAGAACTAATATCTGTGCTTTATGGAAGGGACTTAAACATAGCAAAGATTCAGCAAAGAGCAAAGGCTATGCACTGACCCGCCAGCATGGTCAAATACATTTAGTTTCTATAGGCCCTAATTTTTTCTAGTTTAGAGTGGTCTTCTTTCATTTAGTTGTGAGGTCACTAGGATTATAAGTGACCCCTTGTCCAAAAGGACAAGGAAATGCCATCTTTCTGTTCATATTTCATATATAAACCAAGCTCGGGAGATGCTCAATGAGCGTGCATTTCTCAAATGGCCTAGCAGGTGGAACACACCTTTCCATCAAACTTTAAACAATGAGGAGCTAAGGTTGCAAGTTGGCAACCTGAGATTTGAAGTTGATTTGAAGTCCTAATTGCTTGTATCGGTAGGCAGTGCAGCTGCAAGCATTGCTTCTGAGTTCTGAAGAGATCAAATGGTGTTAGGATCCAATAAACTTCTTCAGACTTCAGAGTTCTGACAGTATAATGTATTGCAGATGGTTAGTATCTATTGGTAGGAAGAGTTTATCCAGCCAACTAAATGGCATAAGAAAAAAATTAGTCTCTTATATGACAGTCGCTGGCTTGAATTTGTAAGCAATAGTTTGACAATTCAAGTTGTTATAAACTTGTAGTACAGCTCTAACAGCAAGTATTATGTCCTAGCTCTTGGTGTGGTCTCAATCACTTCCCCTGCTTTTTGATAAGGTGAAGGCTGGCCAATCCGTGTCAGGTTCTGCGTTGTTTAGTGTTAGTGAAGCTGAGCTTCACTTGCCTGCTCACCTAACGCTACTAGTGCATCAGAGCTTTGAGAGCTGAGCTAGGCTACCAAATCACCGTAGACAAATACCATACCTGTATGAATGGGACATTTGGAGAAGGAATTTGCCGTGTATCTGCATGACTTCTCTCACAAAGTTCCTGCACAGCGTTCAACACTGAATCATCGCCATCTCATCGACGTGTGATTTTTTATTCTTTTTAGAAAAAAAAACTTTTTCAATGATATTTTTACAAAAAAATATAATTACGCTATAACTTCTCCATAGTAACAGTAATATAGTGGTGGAGGCGGTGACGTGCATGCGTCGGTGCGTGTGTGAGGACTAGGTTGCGTGTGTTGCTGGGACTGTGGGAGGGAAATTAGGGGCAGTTGTTCAAACCCCAGTAGGCAGTGACGGAGCTGGCGAAAACTCCAGGCCTACAGCCTGTCTCAAGAGCATCAAGAGTACCCAATAATTTAAGTCCTCGACCCCCAACGTGCCGACCAGGACTAAGCTCCCACGCGCTAAGGGTCAGGTCTCGCGACTCCCCTGGCACCGCCGCTGCCGCCGCCGCCGCTACCCATTTCCACCGCCGCTGGTCCCCCTCCCTTCCCCTTCGGCATCTGCCGGAGGCCGAAGGGAGTGGAGATCCATTGTTTTTAATAAGTTTTTATAGTAGATCGAGTCCTTAGGTTAAGATCTCTCCATGTCAAGTTTTTTTTTTGGTATTGGGGATTTATCTCATCCTCCTACTCTCCGACGAAGGGGAATGTTAGAATCGTTTTCTCTATGGCGACTCTGATGAAGATGAGAGCGACAATTACGGCGTCAGCAACTTCACCGGCATACGACATGAAGACCTTTCTTTCCGGACGGCGATATCAAGGTGGAGATGATGTCGCCGCTATGGAATAATTTTCTCCGGTCTCTTCTCCGTTTTGCCATGGTTAGATCTGGCCACGATGGAGGACTAGGGAGAATAATTTTCAGATGAGTCTTCCTCATTCTTCGGTGGTAGAAAGAAGAAGGAAGACACAAGAAAGAAGAAGTTTCTCAAATCCGCCTGCAGGAATGTTGGTAGTCGTTCGTTGGGCATCAGTCCTCAGGCCTTTTGCCGAGTGTTTGCCCGTGCGGTCATCCATACGGAGCGTCATACATATTTGGATTTGGGATTTGAAGCTATTCACAGCGTGGGTACAATTTAGATGAAAATCAGCTTCTGAATATATATAGTGTATTCCAGAGTCCTTGTAATGTGTTGATGTACCTAGCTATATTTTAATATAATTCTTCTTTCGTCTAAAAAAAGAGTACCCAATAATTGGTTACCAATTCCTAAAGAAGTATTGAGAAAAATAAATAAGACCATATCTAACAATTTTCAAAAATTCACTCCTAAAATATAGAAGATAATTTTACATTAGGTACTATTTCTAAATTATCCCAACCACTTTTATATATTCTTTGTCTCTTGTACATTTACACTAGGAGCCCTTTTTTACTCTTTATTCTTTTTCATGCCCTTTCACCTTTAGATTGGGAGACCGATACACACGTGTTAGACATGCGGATCTTTGCGCGCGTTGGATGATTTTTTTTCAAGTGCCAAAAGATTGGGAGGTGGTATTGGGAGTTCTTGGAGATGAGTGTTTTCTATTCTTGCCAAAAATCCTAGATTAGGAGGCTTTATTAGAAACTCTTGGAGATGCTCTAACAATGGGCCCATATATCGGTAATTTACATAAACAATAGATAAAATGCACAATTGAGAAGATATTTCAATTGCACACACTTTTCTACAACAACATAATAAAAACATGTGGTACAAAATAAGTACCTAACTATAGATGATTATTTGGTTCAGCTATTTCTATCATATCATCCACATTAACCAGTGAACCTTCATATATATATGAAAGCTTGAACATTTAAAATCAGAAGATGCAATGTAAAAATACAATTTATCAGTGAACAAAAATTGACAATAGAGAACACAACATATCGAAGACTAAAATGGATTTCAATGTCTTGGTCCTTTTCATTATGCAATTCTAGAACAAGCCTACAAATTGCAGCATAAATAACTCATGAATTTAGTATGTTTCAATAAAAAATTTAAAATAGAGATAACTGGATTTGGACATGGGGACAGTTTGATTAGGGAAATCAGGTGGAAATATGGAATGGTTCAACCCTTGATTTGTCGTTAATTGTTGAAGGATTTTTTTATAAAATTCCATCTTTGCAACAAGGTTGACAAATTTGGCAGTATACGGACCATCATAACGATTTTAAGTTCGGTTCTTACCTGAATTGGTGTGAGCTTGCCAAACAAACCCTTTGCCTACTCTCACCGGAGGAGATTTTAACATACTTAGGAATAGCAAGGAGAAGAATAATGATAGATACAACGACTGTTCAATGTTGCCATAGAAAGTTTTGATCTAACTGGCAGTCAATTCACCTAGGCAAACTCATTGTCTAATCCAACCAATGAAAAACTAGACAGGGTTTTGATAACATGTGAATGGGAATTTAAATACCCATTGGTAACTATACATGCTCTAGATAGAGGTGTATCTCAGACCACACACCATTGATAATGACAGTAGCATGCTAGCTTTCATTAGATCGAAAACCGTTTAGATTAGAACTTAGTTGGTTTACTTGTGAAGATTTTTACAACATAGTTGTAGAAATTTGGAATAAGCCGGTTAAAGGACGTAACTCAGTCCAATTATGGAACAACAAAATGAGTGCACTTCGCCGCCGCCTTCAGGGATGGGTGGGTCATTCAAGTGTTGTTTACAAACAACAGAAAGCTAGCCTCCAAAACACTATTAATGATCTAGATGTCACTGCTGAGGTTCGTGATTGGACTGATACTAAGAGAGAACAACTAGCTCAGTCTCGGGATCAACTAACCAAACTTCTTCAAATTAAATTTTATCAACAGACAAAAGTAATAGATGTTTTACTTGGGGACAACAATACTAAATACTTCCAAATGGTTGCCTATAGTAAACATAGGAAGAAAATGATTTTCTCACTAGGTCAAGATGAAGGCAAAATTGAGGGGCAAGCGGCACTAAACGTACATCATACAATTCTACAAAGAGATTTTTGGACCACTTGAAGAAAACCTTTTTTGCTTTGGATGAATCAAGGAATGATGATGTTCCTCAGGTTACTGAGGAGAAAAATATTTTATTAACATCACCGAAGTTCGGGATGCAATGCTTGGAACACAATAAAGCATCTAGACTCGATGGATTCCCGATTGAGTTATACCGAAAGTTCTGGGATGTCATCAAACAAGACATGATGAGCATGTTTTGGGACTTCCATGCCGGAAACTTACCGCTTCTTAGCCTTAACTTTGGGGGTGATAATTGTCATTCCGAACATTCAAGAAACAAATCAGATTCAACAATATAGACCAATATGCTTACTCAATGTCAGCTTCAAAATTTTCACTAAGGTGGCCACATGTAGAATTAATTATGGGGCAGATCATATTATTAGTCCTACACAAACAATTTTCATGCAAGGACGTAACACATCCTAGAGGGTGTTGTCACTTTGCATGAAACCATACATGAATTGCACCGAAAAAACTTAGTGGAGTCATCTTAAAAATACATTTTGAGAAAGCATATGATAAAGTTAAGTGTCTGTTCCTTTTGCAAACTCTCCGCATGAGAGGGTTTCACCTAAGTGGATAACTTGGGTGCAATCTTTCATCTCAGGCGGTGAAAGCCCTAGTTTGGTTTTGGCTAATTGATGAAATCTATTGGACTAACCCTATGAGTTAGGGTGGTCCAAGTTCAAGTGGTGGAGTGAGATGGCACTCATGGTGATGAAGGTAGCCAAATATGAAGATCAATCAACCAAAAAAAAGAAAAAGCTCCAGAACCATTGATTGTTGAGCTTCAGGTCACGACCGTGTTACATGAGCAGCAATAGAACCAGAAATTTTGGGGGTCTACCGCGGTTCCTCGTCATAGCTCGACAGATAGTTTACTCGAGAGCATGATACACTTGCTCTCCAGAACAGTAAGCTCCTCCTGCATTTGTTGAAAGACGGGTCGGAGTGGCTTGGCCTCAAAGAACTTTTTGTTCATCAATTCTACGTTCCTACGTATGATGTGTACCTATTCAAACAAACAAAGGGATAAGGGCATGCTACCTACCTAAACAACTCAGAGTTCAAATCATCCCATTTCATTCTAGCACCATAACTCCAGCGGCTGGACGATGAGATTTCGAGTAGGGCCGTAACGAACTTGTAGTCTTCTTTCTTCCATATCATCATATCTATATTCTTTTTCTTCCATATCAGCATATTTATATTTTTTCTTGATGCAGAAAACTTTTGCAAGGGTAGTTGGAAATTAAAACTTAATGTTGCTTGCCTTGCCCACATGAAGCTTCAAAAGTGAGTTACAAAATGATTAGTAGGCGTGTAGTCCATTCTTTTAAAGGTAGGATGTTTTCTTGTTGCAGAATTAGTCCGATGGGTAAACCACCATGTGCAAACACAACTAAGTACCGCAGACCGGCGGGTAATAAGTGGTGGTGTGTAGTTGATAATGGATGCCTCCGTGCTGAGCACGCAATCAGAAGATCTATGTGTCATACCAAACTCTCTAGAATACCAAATTCGGAAACACGAGCAAAGCTCCCTACTCTCTCTAACACCCACACTAAACTAGCCTACTAAACTAAGGATACAATGGAGGTATTCTACTCTTCACTTGGAGCTTGAGTCATGAATGGAGAGAGTGGGTGTGAGCCTCTATTTATAGGGTTTTAGATGTGGACCCATGGATCCATGTGCTTCTCACACCATCCCTTGATCAAACCGCCATAAAATGGGTGGTTATGATGTGCCAAAGTTGTGCTTCTTTGCATGGAAGCATGTTGAAGGTCACCGGGTGCACCAGGACCATCGGGTGATGGGGAGGGGGGGGTCCATCGCCCTCCTCCCTGACATGTGGGGCCACCCACTCTAGTGGGGTGGGTCCTGCATCCCCTCTTGGGCTTCGCTGCAGTCTCCAGGTCCCCTGGATAGGGAATGTTGACAATATAGCACGAGGAAGGAGCGGAGCTGCATGCATAGGAGAATGATGATGACTCAATTCTTCTAGGCAGTGGTATCATGAAGTGATAACACCGACCAACATGTGGAATTAGATACGTAAGGTCCGGTATCCGATTTGCGTCACAGCTGATTACTGACAGCACTGAACCAAACATGTGTAACATAGTGTTTTGTACTTTCAATTTAGTTCGCTCAACTAAATATTTAAAACAGAGAGGATTGGGTTTGGACATGAGGACAATCTGATTGGGAACATAGAAATAAGGAATGAAACACTGACATGCTCACTAGTTGGCCCGCCACTACTAAAGGTCCAGTCACGTTGTTGTTAGAGTTGATTGGCATCTGGTGACTGAGAATGACCGAGGGAGGGAGTGCAAGAGCTTAGTAGAAGGGCAAAGGCTAGAGTATGGCAAATGATTTTTGGACACAAGGACGTCGGAGTGATATGCTCTTGGGCAAGCCATGAGTAGGTCTATTTGTTTGAACTTTTGCTACTTGTTGGGCCATGTCTTAGGCCAGTCTCAATGGGAGTTTCATATAGTTTTATGGGTATTAAATATGCTGACATGGCACTGTATTGATGAAGAGAGAGATGAAGAAAGTTTCATGGGAGTAGAGAGAGTTTCATGGCGATGAAACTCTTCTGCACTATTTCTAAAATATAAGTGTGTTGGAAACTGAGCCATGAAACCCCCATTGAGACTGACCTTAGATTAATTTATAGAAAACCTAACTGGTCCATAGAGAATTAATAGGGGTATAAAAGAATTTTTAGGCTACGCCACGATGGGATTTTGCTACTATGCTGGACCACATCTCAAACTAATTTATAGAAAACAGAGAGAATTAATAGATGTATAAAATAATTTTGTCTAATTTATAGGAAAACATAGAGGACTGATACGCCGTACAGAGCCAGATTCCACCTGGGCCGCCCTACCGTACAAAGAAGAGAAGATGGTCACGTCCATGTTTCAGGCATCAGTGATAGTGCTCTTGGGCGATGGTGCCTCAGCCATGTTCTGGACAGATTCATGGCTGCCCTCTGGGCCAATCTCAGAACTCGCACCAAACCTATACCGAGCCATCAGAAACCAGGAAGGCGACGAACGGTAAAAGATGCCTTGTTCCAACATCGTTGGGTTCGTGACATCTCCGGAGCACCCACCATGCAGGTGCTCTGCGAGTATGTCGAGCTGTGGGAGACGCTCGAGGAGATCAGATCAATCTGCAACCAACAACCTCAGATCGTTTCATCTGGAAGTGGACAACGTTTGGTCAGTACACAGCTTCATCGGCATACCGCTCCTTCTTCATCGGGAGATCAACAATGATGGGAGCTAAGGAGCTCTGGAGGTCCAGCGGGCCGCCAAAGGTGGAATTCTTCTTTTGGCTGGCAATCCACGGCAAGCTATGGACTGCAGACCGTCGGAAATGCCATAGATTGCAGGATGACGACGCCTACGCTCTCTGCGGACAAGCACCTGAAACCATGGACCACCTATTGCTCTCTTGTGTCTACGCCCATGAAGTTTGGTGGCGCGCGCTCCACCACATACACCTCCAGCACCTAGCACCCTCGGCGGACGAAGAGCTACGCCCATGGTGGTTCAGAGTCTGATTAATGGTTCTAGCAATGATGGCGAGATCACTTGCGAACGGGTTGTTGTAGCTCACACTACTAGAGACGGCCTTTTGCTGAGGGCCTGCCCATTAACCCTCGGCAAAGGCTTTGCCGAGGGCGGCCCTCGGCAAAGAACTCTCGGGGAATTTTGAGTCGGCGAAGAGGGTCTTTGCCGAGGGCCATGGCGGCACTCGGCAAAGAAAAGCAGCCGTCACGGCGTCGGCGCCATGGACGACGTCTTTGCCGAGGGCCGTCTCCGTAGGCCCTCGACAAAGAATTGTTCTTTTTTTTGAAAAATCTTTGCCGAGGGCTTCCCCACGTGCCCTCGGCAAAGAATTTTTGATTTTTTCCCAAAAATCTTTGTCGAGGGCCTCCAGCCATGGCGCTCGGCAAAGAAATTTTGCAGAATTTTTCCAAAAAAATCTTTGCCGAGGGCAATGGTAAGGGCCCTCGGCAAAGGACCCTTCTTTGCCGAGGGCCTTGGTCGTTGCCCTCGGCAAAGAGGCAGAAATTTATTATTTTTTTGTTTTTATGCATTCCATCAACACAAGCATATATATATATCAACCATCACATATATATATCACACAGAACCTATTTTCTCACAATATATCACAACCATAATTGTGAACCATAAATCACAATATATTACAACGATAAGTCACATGTTCATCATCATTCACATGTTTATTACGACAAGTTCATCAAATCCAAGCACAAGTCACAACCATAAATCACAAATCACAGTAAAGTCCAACCACATCACCTAGCACGAGTCCTCATCAAGCTAGCCTATGAGACGATGGTGAAGGAAAGGCAGGATCACCCAGTGACGCATTAGCGGGATTATTGGAACCCACGGACGGAGGCTGCACAAAGGAGCAGAGATTGCAAGTGTGAGTAATCTGGAAAAATAGTTTTGGAACTTAGAGATTGCATCTAGTAATCTAGGAATACAAAAAGATTAGACTCAATTGAAAATTTCGGCAGCACCTCCCCTGCACAGGGAGGTTTCCAAAACCTGCAAGAAAGAACGACACGAAGGTCGACATCCACAACGGCACAAACGCCGACATCCACAACGGCAAGAACGCCGACATACATGCAAAGCACAAGCGAGAAGTGAACTTTCATACTTACACGAGTAGCTGTAGGAGTAGGAAGTGGAGGAGCTGACAACTGCACAGGTACACCCATCACTTGCCCAAGACTTTGCATGATCAGCATCATTTTTTGCCATCTGCTTCTGCATGGCCTCATGCACCGCCTTCTAGGCCTGCAGCTGCGCGGTCAGTTCTGCGTTCTGCTCTTGACTTTGCCTTTTTGTTTCTTCTAGCTCGGCCTGCAATATTTCACTCCAATGTTTTAGTAATACAAATCTAATTTAGGTGTGTAAAGATCAACGTACGATGAGTAAAATAGGAGTTACCTCAAGTGCTTCAACTCGATGCAGTGCTGGACTAGGCCGTGGGCGTATGGGCTGGCTGGAGCTCGTGCTCCGTGCTCGGATAGCGTCGAGAGAGGGAACAATGCTGGAGTCGATGGTGCCGTCTGCAATCCACAGCCGCCCGTGCTTCTTGCCTCCTCTGAGCCTCATGATCACCTCTGCATCAATGGGCTCAGTGCGCACATTGTAATCTTCCCCATGGATCTCCCTTACCGCTGACGTGTACTCTTGGACTTTAGTGTACACGTTCGGGTCAGAGTACGTCTGTGGCGGGGCAGCCGGGTCGAAGGAGACAGAGGACGACGACCTGCCCATGTGGGATAGAGCCCACGCAGAGAACTCCGAGACCTCCTCGCCCGGGTGCGCAGCCTCCTGCAAGAAAGACGGGAAGATGGTGAGAAATCTGGCAGAATGGAGCGTCAAAATAAATGAAAGAAATCACTTACGTATGCTTGTTTGTATCTGGGGAGGCTGCGGCTGCCTTGATGGTGAGTTGGACCTTGCCTCATTAGACGCCGTTCCCGCTGCCTCTCGTGCGTGTCAACAAAGTCCTGTGACAACCACTTGTCCACGATCATGGCCCAGCACTCGGGATACGATCGGCACCACCAGGGAATCACCTACAAGTCATCGAGTATTTGACATATAAGAAGATGAAATTGAACCTACTGAATATCAAAATGAATCATTATGAATGTTATTCGCCTACCTCAAGGTATTGGTCCTGGGTCAGCGTAATCCGTCTTGCTTGAGGCTTGGGGAGGACTGCTTAAGTACCGACGCGTAGTAGTCTATGTGGGCCTAGATGCGCCCATGGTGGTGCATCTCGGTGACGTACTTCCTACAAGCTGCGGCAGCCACCCGATCTGCCTAGGCCTCAAGTCCTTCTTCGGCCTTGAAATATTTCTGCATACAAAACCGATGTATCCATTCATTATTTCAATAAAAGATTTAATCAATGAATGTGATGTATTAAGCAATGTTGTGCGAGAGAGACTTACCCAAAACTCCGCCAATACCCACTCCTGCTTGTTGCGGTAAGTGTCATCCGTGACCAGCGCGTACCTGTCCCACTTGGAGGTCGGCTCCCGCACCACCGACTCTTCGGACAGTTGCACAATGCCGGGGTACCATTTCCTGCACAAAACACCAAGGATGCTCGTGGGGGAGCGTGCTGGAGTACCCGACAAAACCAACTAGGCCCTGCATAAGTGATTAAGAAAATTTATCAGTTTCTCTTATGATTTCCAACATATCTTATTAAGTAGTTGTGATAACATCTATAGCTACTTACCTCTTCGCCATAGGCCGACTCACTAGGCGGTTGTGAGGAAGCGGAACCGGAGGGAGGCTCGCGGGACCTCACTAGTAGGGAGTCCTGGTAGTGGTACCCCCTCCCTCGCCCTCGGGCGCCTCGCCCTCGAGCACCTCGCCTCCCTTGCCCATCTGCTGACCCCCTCCTCATCCTCCGACGAGGACGTGGCCATGGCCGTCACGTGCTCCTCCTCCAGCACCTTGTCACGTGGCGAGGGAGGAGACCACTGCCTCCTGCGGCGGCTGCCCCTAGTCCTCCTCTCATCACCTCCTGTGGACACTGCCCTGGACGACGACCCCTCACCTCGAAGGAGAGGGCGGTCTCTCCCGTAAACCGAGGGCGTGTCACGGCGTGGACGTCTGCTCGTCATCTTTGTTCAATCACCTGCAATCACAAAGAATGAACAAGACTAATTAGTACATATATTAGAAATAGATTCAAAATATATAAACAAAACACAAATTAAAAAAACATAGTATTACATGTATTAGGAATAATCTTCATGATTGGGATCATAGGTCTCATCATCACTATCAAAATTGTCCAAATGGGCAACACTATCTGAAGGTTCTATGTTGTCATCGTCGTCATTGCCTAGAAGTAATCGCTCAAGCATTGCTATGTCCTTGGCATTTATCACCACATCTCCATCGACCTCACCATCAACCGTTTCGTTGTCTACTTCCATTTCGATTGCTTCGGGTAAGACTATCTCAAACATGCCTGGTAGCCCATCTTCTTGATAGAACTGTCCATCATATGTGTTTGCGTTGAAGTTGTAATCATCATCGTTTGGGGCAGGTAGTTTACCGTGTGGAGATACATGGTGCACAATAGCCCAACCCTTAAGATCCTCGTTGTCTTGGTTGGCGTATTGAGTATAATACACCTGCATGGCCTGTTGAGCCACAATGTAGACATCTTTTCTAGGATAGATAGAATCTTCTCGAATCTCGACTAGCCCAAGATGAGGGGTTCGTCTCGTTGATCGAGGATTAAACCAGTGGCATTTGAACATGACAGGTTGTCACACCCCAAAAATTTTAGTTTGTGATGTGACTAGAAAACACTAAAAATATAACAGAAGATTTTTACTATTTTGTAAAATATCCAACTTTACTTAAGTTGTCCACAATTTAGATGTTGGAAAATGTGAGTTTCTAATTTTTTTTTGGAATTTAAATAAATGATTTGTTGCATTTCATGTCTTTGCATAGTGTCTTTGTATGAAAAATGAGTTTAAATGTTTTTAAACGCGCTTAGGGTTTGATTCAAATCAAATCTCTCAAGATCTTTGATCAAGTTTCCATAACCTCAGAACCATGATCAAATCCTTAGAAACCATTCATCTTGATCCTTGTTCCAAAAACCTTGGCGGGTCTTCAAGTTTCATCTTGTCAAAACCCTAACTAGCCCGGTCTCTCTTTCTCTCTTTTCTCCTCATTTTAGAGCTTCTAATTATTTCTGACCAAGTTTTCTCCAAAGCACTAAATCTATGCTTGATGGCCAATCATTGTATGTCATCACTCTCACACAATTCTACCATCACGTTCGAGTAAAATCACTCACATGTCACATACCCAAGTTAATCTCATTTCTTCCTCTTATCAACCCAATGGCAGCCCTAACATTGTTCTCTCTTTCTAATGGGCTTATTCTTTTCTCTCCTTTCCTCACCTTGGGCAACATCAAAAGACCACAACCTAAAAAGACCACAAGCAACCAGCCCCGTAATACTATCATCGCTTCGGGCCAAACCCGGTCCAAACTTTGCCTTAGCTCTCGCCATGGGTCAAAGCCCAACCATCCTCCTCTCCTTTGGGGTCCAACATCAAGCCCAACCAGCCCTCTATATCTTCCTCTCCCCTCTCCCACGTCACCTCCCTAGAAGCCCTCTCCAATCTTGCAAAAATATCAACCAAGGCAAAGAATATCAAGCCATGACCCTTTGCCTGGCTACCCCTTCACCTCCCATCACTTCTCCTTCATATATACCTCTCCCATCCCCCCTCATGCCTCCCCTTCATTTCTCACGTGAAGAACAGGATAGGGACGCCACTACAGCTCCTCCTCCTTCCCCATGGCTGCCCCGATCAACCGCAACGCGAGAAGGATGCCCCGTTCTACTATATCGTCGTCACCGGCCGTCGTCGATGCATCTCTTCACTCCACCACACCCTTCCCCTTGGTGAGAAAACTCCATCATCTTTCCCACCATGTTTTCATGTTCACCTCTGGATATCAAATACCTTAGATGATGTATGGTTGATCCCCGGCGAAGTTTACCCGATGTATGTGTTGCTGTCCTCGCGGCTAGTTTTGCTGCTGCTGACGGAATCAGCGTTCCTCGCTGTTTCGCGACTCCAATCATCAAACCCTTTGGTCAAATTATAGCTATCATCCTTGAACATGCCTCTGTAATATGGTTTTACCATAGAAGTTCAGGAGCTAGAGATATTGTCATCACCGCGCCCGCTGTTCCTGCTGTTTGGTCAGATTGCAGCTCTGAGTGGTTTTGGCGTTCCCCGCAAATCCACTATCTAAATCATCGAGCCCTTGAACCTACATGTTCATGACATCCCTGCACATGATCTCACAAGTTGGTTCGGCTATGCAATCCCCGATGGCCGAGATATGGAGATCGAAGTGTCTTCTACCCCTGCTGTCCAAACAGCAGACACCCTGTGTTTGGCAACGACGTTCCCGTTGATCCAGTGAACCCCAGGATGCATTCTTTGGCTATACCATCATCTATATAGTTGCACATGTCTCTGCAAAGTTTCATGGCGATATGATCAAAGATGAAAGATATATGTTCGTATCTTGTGCTCGTTGTCCCTTCTGCCCCGCAGCCATGCTGATGCCGGTTGGCATGCGTGTTTCCGATGTTTCGCCGCTCCGGTGGTCAAGCCCTTCGACCACAATGTGCATCATATACTTGCACACATCTCCGTAAGTTTTCTTGGTCATATGAACCACAACACTAAGGATATAAGCATCACCATGTCGCTGCTCTTGCCATGTCAACAGCCACGTAGTGCCACCTTGCAATCTTGTTCCCCGCCTAACCGACGGTCAAAACATCATGTCCTTTTGTCACAATATGTTCCATGCAGTGCCTTGCAATCCCATCCAACGAATCACCATTTGTATTTGTTATAACCATGCAATCGGTCATCATAACCACCGTTGTCCGCCGACGTGTATGTTTTGGATAGCTCGGCAATTCGCCACGTTCCCCGCTAAACCACTACATGATTCGCTGAGCCCTCTACCATGACCGTGTGTTTCCTAGTTGCACATGATCCTACCAAGTTCTATGACAATAAGTTCGATGCGTCTCTACCTTCTCATGGCCGCAGCCGCTGCTACCCGCCGCTGTCCGCCACCGGGTACGCTCAACCGATGCACGAATCGCCATAATCGTGTTTCCCTTTGATCTATCATCCACCTTAGTGCACTGGTTTATCATGATATGTTCCCAAGTAACCTATACACATGTCCAATCCTTTTTGTTCCAAATATGTATCTTCAAGTCCAAACTCCACCTTCTCATATGAATTCAATCCTTCCCATCTATACCTTTCAACTATCATATCTTTTAATCGTGGCTCCTGTTTTGGTTAGTTTTTGCACTCTCGCGGTCTTAGAACAAGCCCTACTTGTTTAATAAACTTTATATCTTGTTTTATATATAATGATTGATGTAATGCTTCTAGGTTTGTCTATGATGCTTGTGATGGTTGTTGCTATCGTTAGATGAAGCTATACAAGGAGAGTTGGACAAGTTTGAGCACTATTTGAGGCAAGTGTAACATGAGTTCCCTTGTTACCTGATAACTGTTGGGCATTCTTAACGTCATTACCAAAAGTAGACTTAATTTTCTAATTCTGATAACGGCGCCAAAAATGCCGAACCTATCCCTCATGCCACTTAAGCCAAGTTGTCATCCCCAGCATGACATGAGAGACGCGGTATTGAAATATGCAACTGCTCTTCTAAATAAATAATAAATAAGATCTGCAAGCGCACAGATTAATACCGATGTAGCATTTTAACCGGGAAGTATTCCAGGTATCGTTATTTATATTTTTACCACTGGGAAGGGATTACTAACATCAATGTTGATTATGGAATGGAATATAGGAATGAGTATCAATCATTGCATGTATAAGTGAGAGCATTCATCTATCTCTTGCATACAGGGGTAAGTGTCACATAAAATATAGATAAAGTATGAATGGTGACAAAGATAATTAATCTGATCAGCTAGCCACATATAATAATGATAAGCACCTCAACAGATATTCTAGCAAGTCATTAGCATGGTATTAGGAAGAACTACAAGGATATTTCCTAAGTTATTCTTAACTATAAAGTCTAGCATATCATAGTTAGTGCAAGTACACTTGGCAATCATTGCGAGAAAGGACTACGCCCATGCATAGTGATATTATCAAGGAAGATGAGAAACATAGCAATCACTCCCCCGTAATAATGTTGCTCTGCCTGCCTTACACACGGGAGGGGGACTATATAAGAACCAACGAAGCTGTCACCATCGCGGACCACCCCACGATCCGGCATATAAGGTGCAATCGCAGATAAATATGGTCTAAGCACCACGCCTACACAATATTTATCATTTACCCATGGATCCTATGGATAAACGCTATACGATCCTAAATATGTATATAATTCCAATCTAACTAAGCCAAGCGTATAACTACGATAAACTAAGAACAATATAATCGCAAATATAATCAAGTAGAGCATAGTCATAATCAATATATTGAAATAGAACAAAGTTGTATTCATAATATTGAAGAACAAAGATGAACAATGAAGAACAGTAAAGGAATTACCAAGAATCCTCTTGACAGATCCGGAAACCAATCGAAGATTGACTCCTTCTAGTTCTAATCCTATGTAGCTATGCTATACTAGAGATCTAGTTGATGTGGTGGCTCTAGGGCTTGATCAGAGACTCTCCTCCTGAGATTAGGGTTTGAAGAATTGAGAATGAGGGAGTGCCTCCTCCAGGGGCCAGGGGTCCTGCTTATATAGCCCCCTCAAGTGAACGTGGGCCGTCGGATCAAACCGACATTAATCGCACGGTTTTCCTTGATCCCTTAGGTCGGTGGAGCATAATCCGCGAGACGGAGCCTGATTGGCTCTCAGGCCAGGGCGGGCGCCCTAGGGGGTAGGGCGGGCGCCCTGCCTCCGGGCCCGTTCGGCCTCCCGTTCGATCTCGTGGCTTCTGGAGTCTTCTAGATGATAGAAAATCGGTGAACACGTTATTATCTCTATGTAAACCCGACGTGTGGGCCTTTCCTCCGTATTTTCTGATAACCCCTGCAGAAATAGAAACAGACAAACACCAAAACTCGTGGAATTCTGTCAGATAAAACCCTAAGTCTAGGTGTTGGTTGCATTTGGATCCTTTTCTTTATTTATTTGATAACTATATTTGGTACTTAAGGACCGTCAACAAACTCCCCCAAGCTTACCTCTTGCTCGTCCCTGAGCAAGGATAGACTCATTATGGATTAGAAGTTGCTGCAACGCCTTTGAACGTTGACGGTACATATGCTTTCAAATAAGGTCTCATCCCTGAGTTAGAGTAAACTGTCAAGACTTAAAACTTACTCATTTTACCTTTCACCATGGGGCTTGCAACCGTCACCTGCATCTTGAGTGGTTAAAAGATAGAACGGTCTAGTCAAACGCCATGTCTCTTATTCTTGATCAGCTATAGCTCTGGAGTTTTTGCAAATTTTTCAAATAAAACTCAGAGATTCCTTGTATGACTTTCTCGGGTCTCTCTTTTGTGGTATTTCTGGATCCTTACCAAGGCAGTAATGGTATATGCCTTCTCTCTCAAAGTATGTGGTATTTATGGTATAAGGCGTAGTGACATTGCCTTCTCTCTCACCCTACTCTAATAAGGCTTTGATATCTGGAGCTCATAGGTGGGAGATACAGTATACATACTCATAGAACATTTATTGCATAGTCAAACCATGGATCCAGAGAAACAAGTCAATAAGTCAAATCAAGATGTGCATGTGTGGTGAATGAGTGGTGAATGGTGATAATGGTGATAACAAAAGTCTAATGCTCTTTTTGAGGGAATACATACCTTTCTTGCTTTTTAAAACTTTTGAGGGGAATGAGATGCTCTGTATATATATATTTTTTTTTCTCTCAGGTGGGTATCTTGTACCCCTAATTCTAATATCGGACACTTGTCCATTTTTACCTCTCGTCTCACTTTTTCTTTCTTCGAGGTTCCGAGCACTTGGTCCTTTTTATTTCCTCGTATTTATATTTTTTTTAGAGCAATCTCCCTCTTTTGAAAATATAGCAAGTGGTAGTAGAAATGACTTGAGCATTAACTTCACAGGGAATAACAGGAATGAGATAATGTTTTTGGCTATTCTCTCCCGGGTCAGGAGTAGAATAATTTTGGGTGAATCTGGAGATGGAAATGAGTGGATATATGTGGATGCATACTTCCGGAGTAGAAGCAGCATGTATGAGTGAACGTGCAAGTGAATCTTGATTTTAACCACATGACAAGTTCCTAAGGGTCTACACAGCTTGACCACACTCAATGCCCATAAGCAGTAAGTAGTAAAAGTGCGGCTCTTATTCTAACAAGCATGTATATATGGCTGTGGTAGGAATTTAAACTCTCATCATACAGGAACTCATCATGCAACATTTTAAAGATTTTCAAAGATAAAATTCTCCAGAATTCTAGCATCTCTAGGAACAGATAAACAGCAGCTCAACCTTCCCATATCATATCCGTTAACAACTTAGACTTCAGATCAAGTTCTCTTCCCACTAGTTCAGGTTTAGAGCCAGTTTTAAATTATAACAGTTATGTCTAAATTAGAGAGAAAACAAATTTGAAAATTAGGCAGAGCAACTATTCATCATATCCATGCTAGAGTTTTATTTTCAAGATTCAGTTTAGCATAGCTACTTTATTTATTTATTAAACTAAGCAAATATATATAAACACAAAATATTTATTTGGGTTTTCATGATTATGCATCTTTTTATTTTAATAAAGCATAGGTGTAACTGTAGATAAAAATACTTATCGGGATAAATGGGGGTGCTCTCCCCCAAGCTGGATCTTGACGTAATTTCTTCTGATGTAGCTAGCAGGTGCAGAGGTGTATTTGAATGTCGGCAGCACCCTGACAATGATTAGGATATCCTCCATCTGCTAGTCTTCCTGAATTCTGTGGAGCTCAAATAGACAACAAAGCTTCGTGGAACTTGATTAAGCGTTAGCATAAATATCTAGCCTTTATCATGTTTGAGCTTCCTTGATAAATGTCACTCTCTATTTTTATTTTTATTTTTATAGAACAGAAAAATATATATTATTTATTTATTATTTTTTTTATGCCACCACAGTGAATGTACTTATGGGTTTTATGCCACTCGCATACTCACATGGGGCTTACTGTTTTCAACATTTTTTTAGACAGAATGAACATGATTAACTGTGCAATAATTAAAGGGAAAATGATAATTACCAAGTTTACCTCTTGGCACGGCGTTCGATGTTTTTAAGTCCTCCGAACAGGACTTCTTTTCTTCTTAGTTGTCCTGGGATTTGGGTGGCGTAGACGGTGGTTCCGGCAGCGCCTCCTCTTCTTGTGTAACTGTCTTCACTTTCCATACCCGACTTGGTGCTTCGGTCTCCTGTTGTGTACCCTCGGGCCTTATGACCTCTCCTTCATAGTCTGCCCATACGTCCTTGATGGTTTGCCTCCTTTGGTTACGGTTACGTCGCCTTCTTCTTGTCTTGACCTGCTTAGAATCTTCAACTATATAGTTAGGGTCATTAAAGTAGCGGCGTACCTTCTCAGAGGGGAAATACATATGGACTTCTCCGGTTCCAATGTAGATGATTGCTTTGACGGTGCCTAGGAACGGTCTTCCTAGGATGATGGGTGGATCGTACTCGTCGTCTCCCATGTCAATGACCTGAAAGTCTGTATGGACAAAATGATCGTTAATTTTAACAGGGACATCGGTTACTATACCTTCGACCTTTCGGGATGTCTGATCTGCCATCTGGAGCTGAGTGTATGTTGGTTTTAAGGGCATGGTCCCGTACAGGAGCTGATAGGTGACTGTGGCCATTATGTTGACGCCTGATCCAGTGTCGCAGAGCGCCTTCTGAAAGGAGTATCCATTGATTGAGCACTCAATGCTTGGCATACCTGGGTCGTCCTTCTTGATTAGGAACGGCGACTTGAGTCGACCATCTTGACCTCCTTGAACTGCAGTGACCATCTTAGCTGATTCGGTCCATCCTTGGTTGTTCTTGTTCTGCTTGATCCTCCTGTTGGTCCTCTTCCTTGGTTCATGTTGGGGTTGCTCTGGGATTTGTGTAATCTTGTTCTTGAAGGAAAACGTCTCCTTCCTCCCCTTGATGTTGAAGTTGATCTTCGCAGCGCTGGCGTAGATGACAGCTCCCGAGGTGTTCAGGAATGGCCTTCCCAGAATAACTGGTGACCTCTCATCGGACCCGGTCTCTATAACCACGAAATCAGCTGGAGCGTACGAGGTACCAACTCGGACACACATGTTCTTTAATATTCCTTTAGGAAAGCTTAGTGTCTGATCTGCAAGCTGCAAACACATAGTTGTTTCTGATAAAGGATATGTAAAGAATTTTTCATAGAGTACCCTGGGCATAATGTTGACGCTGGAGCCAAAGTCACAGAGTGCTTCTGGGAAGTCCACCATGCCGATGGAGATCGGGATGACGGGGCGTCCTGGATCGCCTCTCTTGACTGGCAGAAGGTCATTATGTACTCCGACAGCGGGATTACTCCAATAGTTACCTGCATCAAACATGTCTACAAGATTTGCAGATTCTAATCCTTCCGGTTGTGATGGTATACCGGGGTTAGTAGCAGGAACAGCAGCAGCTATTTGATTTAACTGAGATTCAATCATTTTATTAAAGCTAATTTGGTTTTTGATGGCAGTAGAGAAATTATCCATTCTATTATTTATGTTTTCTAGCATTTTATCATTGGATGCCAATTTCTTAGACAAGTTATCCATTAGCTTTCCTTGATTAGACACTAACTCTCTCAGGGGTGGAAAATTATTATTGTTGTTGTAAGAGTTATTACCTTGATAATTACCTGAGGAGTTACCTGAGTAGTTAGGCCTCTGTTGATTCCAACCTTGATTTTGTTGAGGACGGTTGTAGTTGTTGTTGTTGTTGATGTACCTTGCATCCTCAAGCATCTCAGGGCAGTGATTGCCTGAGTGTCCAGTATCTCCACATTCCTCACAAGTCATGTGAGAGTCGTAGACGTTCATGACTTCTCTTTTGTCTCTAGCTTTGTCATCGAGCTTTTTCATGAGTAGGTCTAACTTTGCAGACAGCATGTCTACCTCCTTGAGCTGGTGCATACCTCCACCCTTCTTGCGTGTTTGGATCCTCTCTTCGTTCCAACCTTGGTTGGACGCCATCTTCTCCACAAGGGCTGTAGCTTGTGGTATGGTGAGTGATAGAAATGCGCCTCCAGCTGTAGCATCCATGGTCTCACGAGCACTAGTGATGAGCCCATGATAGAAAGTCTGCATAAGTAGCCAGCTTTCCATTCCATGATGGGGACATTCTAGGATGTAATCTTGAAAGCGCTCCCATGCTTCTGGAATGGATTCATCATGTTGTTGCTGAAAACTTGTAATCTTCCCACGGAGAGCATTGGTCTTGCCCATGGGAAAGAACTTAGCCAGAAAGTTCGTAGAGCAGAGTGCCCACGTAGTGTTCTTATCCTTCGTCGCGTAGAACCACTGCTTCGCTCTCCCCAATAGTGAGAATGGGAAAAGGCGAAGTAGTATGGCGTCTCTGGGAACATCTAATAAAGTGAATGTGCTGCAAATCTCCAGGAAGTGTTGGAGATGAGCACTTGCATCTTCGTGCGGCTTCCCACAAAACTGGTTGGCTTGTACCATGTTGATGAGCCCTGGCTTGAGCTCAAAGTTCTTGTCGATGGCCGCGGCAGGTCCAGTGCGGATGTTGTCCGTAGTGGGAGCTGAGAACTCGCGGATCGTCTTGTTCGCCATGGCTATGAACTCTGTTGACAAATTCCGGATGAAACTTCGGCGGTCTTCTGGATTGGATGAAGTGTTGCGTCGAAGTGTTGACTTCTTGAGCTTGGCTCTTGCCCCTCTGATTAATGCTTCGGGGTTGTCAACAAAATTTTCTAGAAGATGTCCTCTATTCATACATCACCCTGCAAAACAATAAGAATGGAAAAATACAGGGGTAAATCTGTATGGGAGAATTGATGATCTCAATCACTTAATGATGCGAATGATGACTCAAATTCCGTATTCATTCCTTGTTAGTAAATCAACCTTCCCCGGCAACGGCGCCAAAAATGCTTGTTGGGCATTCTTAACGTCATTACCAAAAGTAGACTTAATTTTCTAATTCTGATAACGGCGCCAAAAATGCCGAACCTATCCCTCATGCCACTTAAGCCAAGTTGTCATCCCCAGCATGACATGAGAGACGCGGTATTGAAATATGCAACTGCTCTTCTAAATAAATAATAAATAAGATCTGCAAGCGCACAGATTAATACCGATGTAGCATTTTAACCGGGAAGTATTCCAGGTATCGTTATTTATATTTTTACCACTGGGAAGGGATTACTAACATCAATGTTGATTATGGAATGGAATATAGGAATGAGTATCAATCATTGCATGTATAAGTGAGAGCATTCATCTATCTCTTGCATACAGGGGTAAGTGTCACATAAAATATAGATAAAGTATGAATGGTGACAAAGATAATTAATCTGATCAGCTAGCCACATATAATAATGATAAGCACCTCAACAGATATTCTAGCAAGTCATTAGCATGGTATTAGGAAGAACTACAAGGATATTTCCTAAGTTATTCTTAACTATAAAGTCTAGCATATCATAGTTAGTGCAAGTACACTTGGCAATCATTGCGAGAAAGGACTACGCCCATGCATAGTGATATTATCAAGGAAGATGAGAAACATAGCAATCACTCCCCCGTAATAATGTTGCTCTGCCTGCCTTACACACGGGAGGGGGACTATATAAGAACCAACAAAGCTGTCACCATCGCGGACCACCCCACGATCCGGCATATAAGGTGCAATCGCAGATAAATATGGTCTAAGCACCACGCCTACACAATATTTATCATTTACCCATGGATCCTATGGATAAACGCTATACGATCCTAAATATGTATATAATTCCAATCTAACTAAGCCAAGCGTATAACTACGATAAACTAAGAACAATATAATCGCAAATATAATCAAGTAGAGCATAGTCATAATCAATATATTGAAATAGAACAAAGTTGTATTCATAATATTGAAGAACAAAGATGAACAATGAAGAACAGTAAAGGAATTACCAAGAATCCTCTTGACAGATCCGGAAACCAATCGAAGATTGACTCCTTCTAGTTCTAATCCTATGTAGCTATGCTATACTAGAGATCTAGTTGATGTGGTGGCTCTAGGGCTTGATCAGAGACTCTCCTCCTGAGATTAGGGTTTGAAGAATTGAGAATGAGGGAGTGCCTCCTCCAGGGGCCAGGGGTCCTGCTTATATAGCCCCCTCAAGTGAACGTGGGCCGTCGGATCAAACCGACATTAATCGCACGGTTTTCCTTGATCCCTTAGGTCGGTGGAGCATAATCCGCGAGACGGAGCCTGATTGGCTCTCAGGCCAGGGCGGGCGCCCTAGGGGGTAGGGCGGGCGCCCTGCCTCCGGGCCCGTTCGGCCTCCCGTTCGATCTCGTGGCTTCTGGAGTCTTCTAGATGATAGAAAATCGGTGAACACGTTATTATCTCTATGTAAACCCGACGTGTGGGCCTTTCCTCCGTATTTTCTGATAACCCCTGCAGAAACAGAAACAGACAAACACCAAAACTCGTGGAATTCTGTCAGATAAAACCCTAAGTCTAGGTGTTGGTTGCATTTGGATCCTTTTCTTTATTTATTTGATAACTATATTTGGTACTTAAGGACCGTCAACAATAACCTTATAATCACTTCATATGCATGTGTCTAATATGATGCTAAGGACTTTACCTAGTACTTTTGTACCCTCTTCCTTGTTACCTTGGGTTCATGCATATGGGTAGTTTTGCTTAGCTTCCAGTCACCAAATATTATAATGTTAATCCTGATTAATGACTTATGAAATCATTGGATAAAATGGTGCTTTTTGGTAACATGGACAGAAAGGGAGTTAGAGCATTGGGCCTTGTTGGGTGCTCTAGTATGCCCTCCGTAAGGACTGAATCTTAAAGCGGCAACCCAGGACTTCCGTACAGCCTTGAGAATCAAAATGGGCACGATCTTAGTTGTATAGCTAGTTTTCTCTAGCTTGTTAGTAGTTACCGAAAGTTTTTGGCGCAAGAGGTGGGACTAGGTTGCAGAATGGCTTCTTGCCTGTCAAGGTGAGTACTGAGCTGCGGTCATGGTGTGCCACTCTTGAAGGGGGGCTCCATTCACCTAGACGCTAAAATCTCGCGACTACTAACTTGTTAGGGTAATTAGTGAAAGGCTTCGTAGTGAACCCTGCCAACTTACCTTGGAAGTGAGTCAAGAGGTTGGCCACCTTGGGCACAGGGGTATTCCCGACTGTTGATGCAAAAGTGAATCTGCAAACACAAAGGGCTAATACCCGAAATCAATATCCAAGGCGTGCCAGTCGATTTGACCTGTTAATCGACAAGGATGAAGATACGAGCACTTTGGTCCTGACAACAGCGATACGCCCGGAAGTCACGGCCAAGAGGTACTCACGCGGAACTCGAGGATCGACAAAGATTGCACTTAGAGCAATGCAACTCGCCGAATCGATGAGAACTCGTAAAAAAGGAAAAATATGCAAATTGACGAAGTCGTCGAAAAGTAGATGTAAATAAGAGTAAAAGCTGTTTTTTGATGTATTGATTGTTATCTATTACATTGCCCTTCACTCTATATTTATACCCTGATCTATAGAAACATAATCGAATACGACTAGGACACTAAACTCAAGTCTAAGAAAAAGAACATGACTTTTACACAACTCAGACTCTACTAATCGTAAACAAGGAAATCAACTCCTATTTTATTCCATAATCCGCCTTAATCACGATGGTATCCTCATCGGCTTCCTTTTCACCAGCACAGCCCCTTTTCTATCGGCAGCAACCTTCGATCTCCTTCCATCGGCACATTCCCTGTTTCATCGGCTGCAGCCTTCACACTTTCCTTCATTGGTACATTTCCTTATCGGCAACCTTCTTCCATCGGCATCGGTAATAACACCTTTGACTTCATCGGCAACATTCCTAATCAAATCCAAACACTGCCACCGCTCAAAATAAACTTATTCTTCTTGGTCATCAATTCACACAGCAATCTCTCCCTTGCTAATCAGCCTTTCCTGATTATATTGACACGTACTAAAAACGGTGTCAACACATGCCCCCCAATTTCAGAGTATAAGATACTGATGCTCCGAAATTTACTCCAACCGATGCTTGCTATTATCTGTTTCTTTAACCCATTAAACATCTAATCTTATACCTGTTTTTGCAGCAACAAATGGATACATCAGTAAGCACACCGATCATTCAAGCTCCTCAACCAATAGATGTTGATGCCCCCCAGCCAGTTGTTGTCGAAGCACAACAAAAACGTAAAGCTTTGACCGATGCTGAGGCTCAACAGAAACGACAAAAACCTACACCGGCCCCTGCATCTGCTCCAACACCCGTCGATCAACCTTCTGAACAAACTGCTTCTGCCCAAGATACATCATCGACAATTGTACCTCAAGGGCCGACTACCAATGTGGTCATTGAAAACATTCCATCGGCATCTTCTGCCGATCCTCCACAGGACCCTTTACAAGCCGCTCCTTCAAGTCAAGCTCAAGAAATAGCCTTGAAGCAGGTAAACCAGTCAATTACCTGATTTATTATATCTTCAGAATATTATAAACAAGATTTCTAATTCTCTTTATCCCATAGGAACAAGACTCTCCCGATAGCTTATTTTCTTTTGCTATCGATATTTCTGATGACGACGGAGAAGAAGCGAGCTCCTCCCTGGCGTTGGGAACAATATCATCAGACACATATGGCAAGCTGGAAACCCTCCTAAACCTGCTTCAGCAAGAAACTGCCCAATTGGTAATCGACTCTGATCCTGCGAAGTCTATTTTCAAGGCAATCCGCGGCCAAGTCCCCTCCAATGTTGAAGAAATCATCTTTCCAGCAGTCCATCTGGAAAGCAGACAGCTTCAATACCAAAGGGCCGTTCATCGTATTGCTGACAGAGCAGCCCAATCTCAACTTAAAGAAGAGATGCTACAGCTGAAGCAGACTGCTGACGAGAAGCACAAGAACATCAATAATTTGCAAGCCTCCAGTGCCGATATTAGACAGAAGATCTCAGATCTATCGGCAAAGAAAACAGCCCTGCTAGCTGAACTGGAACAAGTTGAGACAGCTCTGACCCAGGCCAAACAAGAAGAAGACCAGCTTCCCGACGCCATTAAAGCCCTTCAACAGGAACGGGATGCTCAAGCTCGCAAGGCCTTGGCATTGAAAAAGAAAATCAAACCTGTGGAAGGAAATGCCGATGAAGATGCCAAGGAGCTAAAAGAAGCCGATGAAATTCGCCTGCGTGCGATATCAGCCATCCAGGCTTTGTTAAATTCGGCATAATTGATACTTTGTTTTAACTCCAGCCGATAGGATTGTTATCGGCAACTATATTTTTTATGCATCTATCCAAATACTAGGGTAATATTTCTTTAAATATTTTCCATTTAACGCTCTGGGAAATACCACTCCTTTGAGAGTTTCAAGAATATATGCATTACCAGGAACAGACTGACTTATCCGATATGGACCTTTCCAATTAGGGGACCATTTGCCAAACTTAGAATTTTTAGTCCCAATCGGTAAAATCAACTTCCAGACTAATTCACCATCGGCAAATTCCTTTACCTTCACTTTCTTATCATACCACCTAGCTACTCTCTTCTTGTTTTCCTCGATGTTAACCAAAGCTTTTAACCGATGACCTGCTACGTCCTCCAACTCATCTTTCATAAGGATATCATAATCATCGGCTGTCAGTTGATCCTGAAAACGCATCCGCCTAGATCCAATCTTAATCTCCCAAGGTAATACTGCATCGTGCCCATACACCAATTGATAAGGCGACACCTTGGTTGCACCATGACATGCCATCCGATATGACCACAAAGCTTCATTTAATATGGTATGCCACTTTTTAGGATATTCTTTGATCTTGCGCTTAATAAGTTTGATAATCCCCTTATTAAATGCTTCAGCTTGGCCATTTGCTTGGGCATAATATGGTGAAGAATTCAAAACTTTAATTCCCATACTCAAAGCAAACTCATCAAATTCACCTGATGTAAACATAGTGCCCTGATCGGTAGTGATAGTTTGAGGGATGCCAAATCGGTAAACAATATGCTCCTTCACAAAATCAACCATGTTAGCCGATGTCACCTTTTTCAAAGGAATTGCTTCAACCCACTTTGTGAAATAATCGGTAGCAACCAGAATAAATTTATGCCCTTTACTCGATGGTGGATAAATTTGACCGATGAGATCAATAGCCCAACCCCTAAACGGCCATGGTTTAATTATAGGATTCATAGCCGATGCGGGTGCTCTCTGAATATTACCAAACTTTTGACATTCCTGACATCCTTTAAAATATTTAAAACAATCCTCAAGAATAGCTGGCCAATAATATCCATTTCTTCTGATCATCCACTTCATCTTGAACGCTGACTGATGAGCCCCACATACTCCTTCATGAATTTCACTCATCAGGCTTTTTGATTCCTCTATGCTAACACACCTGAGTAAAACTCCATCTATGGTACGATAATATAATTCATCATCGAGGAGTACATACTTTGTCGCTTGGAATCTTACACGTCTCTCAACCTTTTTAGATGGATTCTTTAAATAATCAATGATTTCCTTTCTCCAGTCATCGGGATTAGCCACCAATGTCAATGCTTCTTGAACAGGTTGATATCCTGAAGCATGCTGAGCCAATCGGTTAGTCTCTTCATTATGCATCCGGGAAATATGCTCCAGATGAAAACTCCTAAACCCTTTTAACAATTCCAAACATCTCTCATGATATGAAATCAGGATTTCACTTCGACATTCATACATCCCAATCAACTGATTTATAACTAGCATAGAATCACCAAAGACTTCAATAGCATCAGCCTGTATTTCTTTAAGCAACTCCAACCCTTTTATCAATGCTTGGTATTCAGCTTGATTGTTTGTTGATGTGGCAACGATCGGCAATGAGAATTCATACTTCTTCCCTTGAGGAGAAATCAACACGATGCCGATGCCTGCCCCTTCACTACAAGTAGACCCATTAAAGAACAATGTCCATGGAGCAACTTCCAAAGAATCTACTGTATTGCAATGTTGAGTAACAAAATCGGCCATAACTTGTCCTTTAACTGGTTTCAGCATCTATCAATCGTCTGCTCAAATAATAGATAACACGCTCTTTTCCTTCAAATTCTTGAATAAGAGCTGAACCGATAACAGTATCTTCAGTTGATAAATATAATCTGAAAGGTTTTCCATGCTGGGGTGGAACTAACACTGGAGGATTTGTTAAATAACTCTTAATCTGATCTAAAGCCAACTGCTGTTCATACCCCTATTTAAACTCCTGATCGGCTTTCAATTTTAATAACGGACTGAAAGCCTTGATCTTACCTGACAGATTAGATATAAACCTTCTGATGAAATTAATCTTACCGATCAAAGATTGCAATTCAGTCTTATCGGCAGGAGCAACAACCTTGTTGATTGCCTCAATAGATTTTCTACTAATTTCAATGCCCCTCTGATGCACCATAAAACCCAAGAATTGTCCTGCCGATACACCAAATGCACATTTATTGGGATTCATCTTTAATCCATGTTTTCTTGTGCACTCCAATATCTTTCGCAGATCGGTTAGATGCTTCGTGATGTCTCCAGACTTAATCACTATATCATCAATGTAGATTTCCACCAATGTGCCGATATACTCATGGAAAATAAAATTCATAGCTCTCTGATAAGTAGCACCGGCATTTTTCAAACCAAATGTCATAACTATCCATTCAAATAATCCCACATGACCTGGACATCTAAAAGCAGTTTTGGAAATATCTTCTTCAGCCATGAATATCTGGTTATAACCCGCATTTCCATCCATGAAACTAATAATCTGATGCCCTGCTGCAGCATCAATCAACAAATCGGCAATCGGCATCGGATAACCATCCATCGGTGTGGCCTTATTAAGATTCCTGAAATCAATACAAACACGGAGTTTTCCATTTTTCTTATATACAGGAACCACATTAGAAATCCACTCTGCATACCGACACTGCCGAATAAACTTTGCCTCAATTAACTTGGTTATTTCGGCTTTAATATCAGGGAGTATATTAGGATTGCATCGGCGAGCCGGCTGCTGATGTGGCCGAAATCCAGATTTAATCGGCAACCGATGTTCAACTATAGATCGGTCTAATCCAGGCATTTCAGTATAATCCCAAGCAAAACAATCTTTATATTCCTTTAACAAATCAACTAATTGCTGTTTACACTTGGAATCCAATTTAGAGCTAATAAAAGTGGGCCTTAGCCTATCGCCTTCTCCAATATCTACTTCTATTAAATCATCTGCCGATGTAAATCCTTGCCCTAATTTTCCATCATCGGCAAATCTATCCATTAAAACTCTTCTTCAGAACCGACTGCTTGGATCGGTAGAATTTCATAATCAGCAACCTTGAGGAACTCTTTCTCCCAAGCTTCTCCCGATATGCACTTGGTTCGTTCATAAGTATCTGATTCTGCCGATGCAATGATATAGGAAGAATCACCAGGAACAACTTCAATCTTATCTCCGATCCATTGTACCAAACATTGATGCATTGTAGAAGGAACACAACAATTAGCATGAATCCAATCCCTTCCCAGAAGTAAATTATATGCACCCTTGCCATTAATAACAAAGAAAGTTGTCGGCAAAGTTTTACTACCGATGGTCAACTCAACACATACTGCTCCTTTAGCTGGTGACACATTGCCTTCAAAATCTTTTAGCATCATATCGGTTTTAGTTAAGTCTTGATCTCCCTTACCAAGCTTCCGATACATCACATAAGGCATAATATTAATCGCAGCTCCTCCATCAATAAGTATCTTAGATACGGGCTGCCCATCAACTCTGCCTTTTACAAACAAAGCCTTGAGGTGTTGCCTCTCATCATCAGCAGGCTTCTCAAAAACAGCCATCATTGGATCTAACATTAATTGAGCTATCTGATCAGAGGAAACAGCCTCTTCCTCACTGTCAGACAAAGCCAAAAATTCCATCGGCAACATAAACACCATATTGATGTCTGCCGATGGACCTTTATCCTTGTGCCTTATCTGCCACTGCTGGTTACCATATTTCTCATTGGAGGGACTTTCTTCTTGATATAAATCTTTTTGACGATCCCGCTGCATTTTTCTCTTCTGTGTCTTTGTCAAACCTTCTGGACACCATTGAGGAAGCTTAGTTTTCCAAACTGGCTGATGAATTCTAGTTGTCTCCACACGACGTATATTAGGGTCCCTGTAGAATACTTCTTCATCAGGGACTCTTGCATTTGCCATCTCTTCAAGTTCCTCTTGATTCCTTGGAAAATATGCAACGCGTTTACCAAGCCTTTCATGCACACTAAGCCTGCCCCCCAGCCGATCATGTACTGATGCTCTCCTTCTGATCGGCTCATTAATGAGCAAACCTTGATTACCAGATTGAAACCTTCTTGCAGGATAATTAACTCCATAATAACCATTGCACTCTGGACAATCTTCAACAGTAGGTAACTTAATACCTTCCTCCCAACAATGAATAAAAAACGGACAATTCCAATGATCCTTATGCCGATTCCACTTTTCTTGACGCCTTTCCTCTTGTTGTCGTCGATACCGGTCCCTTCGCTGACGCCAGCCTTCTTGTTGTCTTCGATGAGTGATCACGATGCCAGATCGAGGAGGCCTCCCAGAACCGCCACTTTCCATCAATAGCCCCTTGCCTTTTGCATCATCGGTAGTTATCCGATGTTGGGGATCTACTGATGCATTCTTTTCAGCAGCTTCCGACGTCAACACCTTAATTTTTCCTTCAGCGTCCAACATATTTGCTGGAAAAGGATGTTGATCAATTTTCATTGGCTTTTGAATCTTGGAATTGCCAAATTTTATCCTGCCAGACTCAATAGCTGACTGTAACTGCTGTCTAAACACCTTACAATCATTGGTACTGTGTGAAGTTGCATTATGCCACTTGCAATACAGCATATGCTTCAACTCTTCTGCCGACGGGATCACATGATTAGGTGACAATTTAATCTGGCCCTCCTGAAGCAAAAGATCGAATATTTTATCGGCTTTGGTGACATCAAAAGTAAACTTTTCCGGCTCTTTGTGACCAAAGGGACAAGATATCGGCTTCTTATTCTTAACCCACTCTGCCAAACCGATAACTGGTTCATTATCTGAATCAGAATCTTCCGCTTCTTCAACAAATGAAACTTTCTTGTTCCAATTTCTCTTAGGTTCAAAAACCCTAGTATCTTGATCAGAAATCCTTTGTACTAAATGACTTAGGCTTTCGAACTCCTGAGAAGCATATCTGTCCTTTAGGTGTGGCAATAATCCCTGAAAGGCTAAATCGGCAAGCTGCCGATCATCCAATACCAGACTGTAACATTTATTCTTTACATCTCGTAGCCTTTGCACGAAGCCTTCTACCGATTCATCATTGCGCTGTTTCATCTTTACCAAATCGGTAAGCTTCTTCTCATGAATTCCAGCAAAGAAGTATTTATGAAATTGCTTTTCTAGATCAGCCCAAGTGATAATAGAATTTGGCGGTAGTGAAATAAACCACGTAAATGCTGATCCAGATAGAGATGACGAGAAAAGACGAACTCTCAATTCATCCCTACAAGCTGCCTCTCCACATTGAATAATAAAACGATTAACATGCTCCATGGTTGATGTATCGTCTTGCCCAGAGAATTTAGTGAAATCTGGCACTTTGTAACGATTTGGGAGAGGAATTAAATCATATGCTGGAGGATACGGAGTCCGATAAGAATAAGTATTAACCTTGGGCTTGATCCCAAATTGATCTCTCATAATTTTTGCTATCTTATCGGCCCAGAAAACATCGACATCTTGCTGACGATATGGTTGAATCTCTGCTGGAGGTATCTGTTGATATCCTTCTGCATGCCTTTGTTGCCCACGATCTCCAGCAATTGGCATATTTGCTACTAACTGTGGTCCATTAATCTGCTGAAAAGGATTCATCGGCTGAGCTGCCGATGCTTGATTCTGAAAACCAGCATGCATGTGACCTTGATGAACTCCTGTGACTTGCTGATTTGGCTGAACTGTATGTTGAGTAGGAAACTGTCCTGACCAATTATTAGTATTCATCGGCACAGAATTTACCGATGGCTGGTAGCTTGTTGGCATTGCTGGATAATTATATCCAACTTGAGGCATAACCTGTACTCCAGCAGGTTGACTGATTATAGGAGCCTTCTGCTGCATCGGTAACAAACTTGCCGATGGACTTGAACCAGATGTTTGACCCAGAGACGCCTGAAAACCTCCCAAACTTGGTTGTGCAGTAGTTGTAATATATTGAGGCGTTTGGGCTATCGGCGAACCAGCCGATGGTATAGGAGTTTTTCCTGCTGCGTCAAACACTTGAGATAATCCGTAATTGACAGTAGATGGCTCCGGAGGCATACCATATCCCCACCAATTAGCAGGAGTTTGATTACTCTGTAGTACAGGACCTGATAAAGCTGATGCTGATAGATCTGTACCAAGCTGAACTCGCCCTGATAATGCTGAATCTGGACGAATCGGAGTAGATTGTGCATTAGATAATCCTGCTGATACTGGAGGAGAAGAAATCTCTATACCCGCAACGGCTGGAGGAGCCGATGGAGCAACAGCAGATGCTGCTTCTGGTTGATGATAAGCAGGTCCGACGTAATGATGTGACGCTTGCCCTTCTTTGAAAGTTCGAATCACAGCATTATGAACAGTATTGGACAGCACATTGGAGTGATTAATTAAAGCATGATTTACTGCAGAATTAACCATCTCTTGAAGTTTACCAGGATTAGGATCAAAGGTAACCTGCCGAGGCAACGGCAAGTCCTGCTTCTGGATAACTTGTCCACTTTTGTTCATGCTGAATGACTTTAAGCAAAGCTGTCTATATTCTTCAATAGCCCTCTCCATAGCCTGCTTCTGATCGTCCTTAAGATCTTCCTCTGTTACTGCGATGATATTCCCAGCATCGATCTCATGATTAGGCATCTTGATTAGATCTGTCCCACTGGGCGTGCCAAAAGATGTGTTGATGCAAAAGTGAATCTGCAAACACAAAGGGCTAATACCCGAAATCAATATCCAAGGCGTGCCAGTCGATTTGACCTGTTAATCGACAAGGATGAAGATACGAGCACTTTGGTCCTGACAACAGCGATACGCCCGGAAGTCACGGCCAAGAGGTACTCACGCGGAACTCGAGGATCGACAAAGATTGCACTTAGAGCAATGCAACTCGCCGAATCGATGAGAACTCGTAAAAAAGGAAAAATATGCAAATTGACGAAGTCGTCGAAAAGTAGATGTAAATAAGAGTAAAAGCTGTTTTTTGATGTATTGATTGTTATCTATTACATTGCCCTTCACTCTATATTTATACCCTGATCTATAGAAACATAATCGAATACGACTAGGACACTAAACTCAAGTCTAAGAAAAAGAACATGACTTTTACACAACTCAGACTCTACTAATCGTAAACAAGGAAATCAACTCCTATTTTATTCCATAATCCGCCTTAATCACGATGGTATCCTCATCGGCTTCCTTTTCACCAGCACAGCCCCTTTTCTATCGGCAGCAACCTTCGATCTCCTTCCATCGGCACATTCCCTGTTTCATCGGCTGCAGCCTTCACACTTTCCTTCATTGGTACATTTCCTTATCGGCAACCTTCTTCCATTGGCATCGGCAATAACACCTTTGACTTCATCGGCAACATTCCTAATCAAATCCAAACACTGCCACCGCTCAAAACAAACTTATTCTTCTTGGTCATCAATTCACACAGCAATCTCTCCCTTGCTAATCAGCCTTTCCTGATTATATTGACACGTACTAAAAACGGTGTCAACACCGACTCAAGGTGAAAGTGTACACACTCTGCAGAGTTTGATCAAACTGATATATCAGTCGTGCTCATGGTCACGAGCGACCTGGATCCTTTTCGAGATAGATAGTTCTATGGATGGTTTGGGATATGATTAATGTTGATGGTGATAACTAATTATATTCACATGGGAGCCATAAGCATAACTTAGAAACATGGGCATAATAAATAAAATATGACCAACTAAAAATGCTTACCGCAGTACAACCGAGTCAAGCCTTCTTGAGCCTTGCATAACCTCATGGTATACTTGCTGAGCATGGTGAGCTGACGCTTGTCGTTGTCACCAATAAAAATCCCGGATGGGTACCAGATGGTGAATCAAGTGAAGAGTTTCTTGCGGAGTCCATGAGTACTAGGCGAGTGCTTCCCCCAGTCAACCGTCCCTGTGGAGTATGAAGCCCCGAAGAGAAGATCAAGAATAGTTTCTGCTATGCTTTTGTAATAGTTGTAAGTCCTGTTGTAACTATGGTCGATATATAATAAAGCATTGCTCTTGATATTCTCCATATTTGTCACTATATGTATTGTGTGGACATCTTGGACACACATGTAGTTAGCGCTTGGTATTCTTCGGAAAACCGGGTGCGACACAGGTTTAAGAGGTTTGTCTCCATAAAATGAGAGTTCATAGATTTCCTCAACTCTACCATGATAGTCGAGGCCATCAGTGTCGGGCGTACAAACTCTGCTATTTGTGGTTTTTCATTTGGGCCAAATCTGCTCGTAACTTGTTGTGTGGAAGCGACATCCGTTCACATCATAGCCAGTAAATGACTTGACCCTAACATCACAGCCGTTTGCAACCTGTTTCAACTCGTCACTCACGGATGAACTGGTCTGGGCCTGCAAGGTCAAGCATGATAGATCATTATATTAATCAAACGTATGATCACCTTGGACGATCGAACGTATGATCTAAATTGGACATTACCTTTTGTTTGAACCAAGAAATGAAATCAGGCCTCCCCGCTCCCGCTCCCCGTGAAACAAGGGTGTCTTGTTCATGTGAGGTAGGATCCCTTGATTGATGCCAGAATTCATGAACAAATTCCCTGTCCGAACGAGAATCAATGGGGTTGGATGCAGAATAGTGATAGTGTATTGAAACAAATTCGTTGAGAACTTACTTGATGAACGGCTGCACCTCGGTAAGGTTGTTCAACACAAATAGCATGATACTGCGCCACTCTTCATTTTCCAATAGCTTCGGGGTTGATCCACTTGCGTTGCCGAGTTGGCCTTGGAAAAGGCTGAGGGTCGATTCATTTTCGCCAGCATTGTAACGAGGGAGTGGATTATGATTGCTAGGAAGGTTCGGCTTGTAGTATAGCGTTGTGAAGTTTGCCACCTCCTCCCGAAGGAATGCCTCTGTAATGGAAGCTTCAATTCTGGCTTTATTTGTACATTTTTTATGAAGAGTCTTTAGACACCTCTCGATTAGATAGCACCAACGGGCCTGCACGGGCCTCCCCAAATGTGCCTCGGACAGGAGGTGCACAATCAGATGCTGCATCGGCAAGAAGAAGCCGGGTGGAAAGATCTTCTCCAGCTTACAGAGCAACACATGTGCTGTTTTTTCCAAGTCCTAAGCGACGGTCCGAGATATCTCCTTGGCACAAAGCTGGCGGAAGAAAAAGCTCAACTCTTCCAGCACTTGCCAGACATGCTCAGGGACATAGCCTCGGACCATCGCCGGAAGAAGCCGCTCAATCCATATGTGGTAGTCACGACTCTTCATCCTGTTGACTCGCAGAGTGCCTAAGTTCACTCCCCTGCTAATATTCGCTGCATATCCATCTGGGAACATTAACGTCTGGATCCATTTTAGTACTTCCCTCCTTTGATCGATTTGCAAGACAAAATTGACCTTAGGCCTTTTCCAGTTCTTGTTTCGGCCACTAGGAGGTTGCATCTCTTGATTCGGTCTATCACACAACGTCGCTAGGTCCACTCTAGCCTTAACGTTGTCCTTAGACTTGTCAGTGTCCATGAGAGTTCCCCAAAGTGCCTCGGCGATATTCTTTTTAGTGTGCATTACATCAATGTTATGTGGCAGAAGGTCATCGAAATAGGGGAGCCTCGTCAAGCTGGACTTATGAGTCCACATATGTTCCTCACCATATCCCACAAAACCACCTTCTTCATTGGGCACGAAAGCATCTATCTAAGCACGAACCTCGGCACCAGTCCTCAAGTGTGGTTTAGGGTCTGTCACTATGACACATTTCGTAAAGCTCTTGATGTCTTCTTTGAATTCATGGTCTAGAGGGAGGAACTGACGATGCTGGTCGAATGACAAATACTTGTCACCCTTCTTCAATCAAATGAACCTCATAGCTTCCTTGCATATTGGGCATGGCAACTTCCCGTGAACACACCAAGCAGTGAATAACCCATACGCCAGGAAGTCATGCAGGGAGTAGTGGTACCAAACGTGCATTTTGAAGCTTGTATTTGTAGCTCGGTCGTATGTCCATACCCCCTTCTCCCAAGCGTGGATAAATTCATCAATCACAGGCTCCATGAACACACCTATATTACTCCCCGGGTGTCTAGGAATTATGAAACACAAGAATACATTATGCCGTTGAAAGGAGATGTCGGGAGAGAGATTGAGGGGGTTAACAAAAATAGGCCAGCATGTGTATGGGGCAGCCATCATTCCGTAAGGATTGAACTCATCTGTTGCTAGCGCGACACGTACATTACGGGCCTTGGCTGCTTTGTCATGATGTTTGTCATTGAAGTACGTCCATGCTTCAGCATCAGACGGATGTACCATCTTTCTAGGATTGTACCGTTTGCCATCTTTGTGCCATGTCATCTGTTTCGCGGATTCCTCGGTCATGAATAGCCATTGGATCCTCGGTAGGAAAGGAAGGTGCCGTAGCACTCTCGCGGGGATCGGAAGCTACTTCTTTTGACCATCACCAGAGTCTACCTCCAGGTACCTGGAGGATTTACACTTCGGACAGTAATTTGCATCCTTGTGTTCTTTCCTAAATAGGACGCACCCCTTCGGACAAACATGTATCTTGTCATACGACATCTTAAGCATACGAAGGAGTTTCTCTGCCTCGTACAAGTTCGTCGGCAAAGTGTGCTTCTCTAGTAGCATGGTTTCAAACACGGCCAACATCTTATCGAAGCCTTCTTGACTCAGGTTTAACTCGGCCTTCAACCCCATTACGTGTCCAATCGCATCCAGCTGAGAAATCGGTGTATGCTCGTGAAGAGGTTTCTGTGCCGAGTCCAACATTTTGTAGAAGTCCTTTGCGGATTCCTCCATCTCCTCCTTCTCACGTCATTCAACGAAGTGAGCTTGGTGGGCGTCATCTAGCATGTCTGCTACCTCGGCATCATCATCAAAAGCCTTGAGGCGTGGTCTCACCACCTCCGCTCTTATACGATCTACTTCACCATGGTAGATCCACTGGTGGTAGCCAGGCGTATAACCATTGAACACAAGATGTCTACCCATGGTCTTCTTGTCTACCTTTCTCATGTTGTCACATTTGTTGCGGGGACACCAAACTAGAGAATGTCCTCCTGCTCCTAGGACAAATGCATGTTTCAAGAAACGATCTGTCCCCTTCACCCATTCATAGTCGTAGTCACTCCCGCTTCTCCAGCCCGTGTACATCCACTGACGGTCCTCCATCCTTTAACATATACATCACAGAGTATTGTGACCATCAATTGCATCTACGTGGTGTTCCTATTGTCTAATAGGTGAGGATAGGTCCTAATCCCACCCGCGGATACGTAGATGAGGTCAGTTTCAATGCTCCGCTCCCCTGCGAGACAGAATTTCGGTAGCACCTCCCCGCTGTTCTCCCAATACACGTCCTACAAGGGAGAGTGTGTATCCGGAGAACAACAGGGAGGTGATGCTGAAACTCTGTCTCAGACCAGAGCGGACCATGGAAACTAACCCATCTACGCATTCGCAGGCTGTCCAAAAAAACATGAATAATCCGAAACAGATACGGTCGCAGATATGCAAAGATCTGCATACCTACGACCGTATCTCTTTCGGACGGGAGATGTCTAACTAGGTTACGCGCAGGCTACGACAGACATGCAAAAAAGAGGTTCTTTATACCTAGGGTATCGGTGAAGTCAGGCTAGCGGGGCAGTGGCGAGTCGACGCAGTGGCGAGGCGATGCAGTGCAGGCAGAACCGTGATGCCGACGAAGACGATCGGGGTCCTCCGGGTCCCCTCCGACGTGCTCGTCTCCTGCATAAAAAGGCAATAAGTTATTGTTTGTTCAAAATTTCGGTAGCACCTCCCCTGCACGGGGAGGTTTCCAAAACCTGCAAAAAAATTGACATGATGGTCGACATTCACAACGGCACGAAGGTCGACAACCACAACGCCACGAAGGCCCTCATATCAACTTACGGCACAAAGGCCCACACAACCACATATGGCACGAAGGCCGACAACGAGAGTTTTACCTAGGGTTGCGGTGGAGTCGGGCGTCACGGTGTGGGGGTCACTTTCTTCTCCGGCGAGGTCGAGCGGCATCGGAGTACTCCTCTCCCCCTCTTCCCTTCTCTCTTCTCCGCTTCTCCTCTTCCCTTCTTCTCTTTCTCCCCCTCTTCTCCTTCTTCCCCTTCTTCTCCTCTTCCCCTTCCTCCTTCTCCTCTTCTTCTCCTTCTCTTCCCCTTCCTCCTTCTCCTCTTCTCCTTCTCTTCTTCCTCCTACTTCACCCTCTGCCTCCCCTCCAACAGCAGCCGGCGACGGGGGTGGCCTGGGGGCTGGGGTTAGGGCGGGGAGGCCGGTGCGGGGGGGCCACCGGAGGGCCGCCCGAGGCGGCCGACCTCCCCTGCTCGACCGAGACGGGGAGGGGAGGCAGGGCGCGGCCTCGGGCCGGCTCTGGGCGCGGTGGGGCGGCGGTGGTGGGGCGGCGCACGGCGGCAGGATGCGGGGCGCGGGGCGGCCGGGCGCGCGGTGGCGGGGGTGGAGGCGCGGGGAGCGGCCAAGCGGGCGCACGGGAGAAAAATGGGGGGCATGATGGGGATTTTGGGCCGCTGGCCCGATTTAGGGTTGGGCCCTTTGCCGAGGGCCCAGATTCAGGGCCCTCGGCAAATATTTTTTTATTTTTATTTTTTAAATATTCTTTGCCGAGGGCCATGGGGGAGGCCCTCGGCAATTTTTTTTTGGTTTTTTGAACCCAGTTTTTTTGTGGGGCTATAATACATTATTGAAAACTCAATTTTAAAATTTGGGCCAATTTTGAATTTTTTTATATATTTCCTTAATTTATTTCGTTTCGTTGATTTTTTTTTGAATATTTCAAATTTGAACTGCAGGTGCATGGAATAATGCAATTTAGTGATTCAAAAAATGTTATTCATGATATTTAGTGTATGTTGAGTCCGTATCCACAAACTCGCATCAAATTTCAGGCATCTTCTTCACGTAACATGACAAGGAACTTGCCGGAAAAGTGTTTTTAAATTATATAAAATCCATACGAAGTCCGAAAATCACGAAACTTGTCGAGATGTCATGTTATCGCATGTGTAGATTATGGTAAAAAATTGAGAAGGTTTCGAGCAAATTGTGAGGTTGGATGTCTAAAACCCAGATATCTCCACATGCGAGTTCGTGGATACGGACTCAACATACACCAAATACCATGAATAACATTTTTCAAATCACTAAATTGCATTATTCCATGCACCTGCAGTTCAAATTTGAAATATTCAAAAAAAATCAACGAAACGAAATAAATTAAGGAAATATAAATAAAAATTTAAAATTGGCCCAAATTTAAAATTGAGTTTTCAATAATGTATTATAGCCCAAAAAACATGGTTCAAAAAACCAAAAAAAATACCGAGGCCCTAGCTTGGCCGTCGGCAAAGAGGCTCTTTGCTAAGGGCCTCCCCATGGCCCTCGGCAAAGAATATTTAAAAAAAATAAAAAAAAAACTTTGCCGAGGGTTTGACGGCAGGCACTCGGCAAAGACTGACGCAAGTGGTCGCCGCGACTGATCCGGCCATATTTGCCGAGGGCCAGGCACTCGGCAAATATTTGTTTTGCCGAAGGCCTAGATTTGCCGAGGGCTCCAGGGGCTGGCCCTCAGCAAATAGAGCTTTTGCCGAGTGTCCGAGATCCAGCCCTCGGTAAAGGATGGGTTTCCGGTAGTGTCACAGCCCAGGAAGGAGATGACAGGCTGTCCGCCGGCTTCAGCGCACTGGCGCTGCTGCTCGCCCGTAACAGTTGATCACGTTCACTAGTTGCTCTGTCGCACAGCTTGCTATGTAATAGATCCTCCTTGCTACGCCTGTCCTCTTTTTTGTTTTTCTCCTTCGGGTGCGTCGGCGTTCTGGTGCTGGCTGCTCGCCGTCAGGCCAGCCGTGCTGTACTCGTTCCAACTTCTCTTAATGAAATACACGCCTAAAGTGCGTTCTCTAAAAAAAAGTTCAATGTGATTTTGCATTGATCGTCATCATCACAACTGAGGTCGGCTGCGAGCTGATATTATCGCCATCTATATTAGTTGCGGAGTCGGCAGGGTTGAGCAGTGACATCTCGTCCATGACGACAAGGAAGTTCCATCTTTATTTTTCTATGAACCTAGAGTCCAAAGCTGCTCAAAACGTGACACAATGTGTGCCATTAAGACGACCAGAGTAGTTGCTTGTGATTAATATACTAACAGTGTGCATGCCGGCAGGTCTCGCGTAATTATAATGCGCATCCCACTCACTGATTTGATCGATCGTTTGGATCGATCAGTATGACACAAGCTAGTACATGCATTGCATTGCATGCATGATTGCGCGCGCATGCATTCTCCGATCGAGCACATCATTGCTGACAATGCAAGGTATACACATGCATTATATATTCAGCAGTAGTGCCTGCAAGCTCCACCAATAAGTTGTGATCGAAGCACGCAGTCTCCATCCCAGTTAGGTTCGATCGGGTGCCCTTATCCAAGTGACCAAGTGATGTACAAAAAGATCAGGAAGATATACGAGTGCCGGAAAAGCAGGAGGAGAGCCGTGACGAGGAACTTTATGTGTTCTACTTCTACGTACTTCCCCTTCAAACCAGAAGAGCGCTCTTTGCTGATCCAATGGGTACGGTGCATGTGTGTGAAATCTTTGCCCAGTGAGATGAACCAATAATGCAACCTTTCGTGATGATGTCAGTTCTGATATATGAATAACTCTGTGCCGATTCAGTATCTTATTCTTGTAGTGATATTACTTGAGAGCTTGCTCTTGAGCTAGAGATTCTTCCAAATTGATATGACAGTTTCAAGCAGCACCAAATTTCCAATTTCCTATAAAGAATTAAACTGTTTAACGTGAGACGTATTCATTATATATTTGGCTGTTTACATGGCTACAAGACAGTGTTATTGGTACGTAGTTGGTCAGTTGGAACTTAGGACACCGATCCATACAGAACACTTGCAGTTCTCGATTTCAGTGAGAGATTCTTGGTTGTGCATGTCTGCTAAAAAGAGATACTTTTCTTTTGAACGAATGCTAAAAGAGATTCTAGCTAGGTTCTTCCTTGATGTACATGTGCGGACACAATGGTGATATGTGCCCTTATGGTTCGGATTTATGATGAGTGGTTGTCAACGTGACTTGCATCTTGGGTTGAGTTTGGAAACTAACTATGGCGTGGGTTGAGTTGTGCGACATGTCTCTTGGCTTGTGGTCCGTGTTGATACTTCTTAACGTCTATTGGAGGATCCCGTAAGCGCACAAAACTATCGCGTAACACTTCGCTCGATGAGTACCGAGTGTCAAATTTATAATTTATCCCACAGGAAGGCGGAAGGCTAGAATCTATACAGGACTAGGATTTGCTAACGGTAGGTTCTAAGTTGATCCTAGGTAGGTGAACGAATAGCGAAGGTGAGGTGTGAACTACCCTAACTAATTACTGATAAGAAGCTACTCTAGTGGGAGAGCGAGCGATTTATCTTTCTAGTAACTAAGGGTAAACAAATAATTGGGAGAATTACGATAGTACTTCAGGGCACAGCCCGCCTACCAACTAGGAGAACTAAATAGACAAGGTCTACCACAAGCCCTACGATTTAATAACTAGACTTATCGTGGGGGAATACAGAGGATGGACAAGGTTGTCACCACTTGCCACCTACCCCAATCTATCCGGAGGCCTAGCTGTATCCACAGGTAATCTATAGTCTAAGCACCACGCTTAATCTATAAACTTACTACTTCGATCCGAGCTCCGATGAAATGAGATCAAAGCACCCTAACCAGACGGTGGAACCAGTACTAACGAAAGACTACTAATGATAAGATAACCAATGCTACTAATGCTAAAGAACAAGCACCAAAGCTCACTAATGATGAACACTAATGACTAAGTACTTAAAGTAAAGTAAGCAATACTAGAATAAAGTACTAAAATAAATATTGAATAAAGTAAATGCTAAATGAAAGAATTACGAAGGAGCTATACCAGACCTAGAAGACTCTTCTAGGCATTGAGAGAAGCTCTGACTCCCACTCTACTCCACTACTAGACTACTACTGTATAGCTAAGCTAAGCTAGAGAGCTAAGAGAAGCTTAGAATGCTTTTCTCTTGATTGAGACTTGAAAGGGGCCGACTTCCATCTTGCACCACGCCCCTCTATTTATAGTGTAGAGTGGTGTGGGGGGTACTTGTAGGCTACAGGAGGCAGGGGGCACGAGCCGGCGGCAGGGGGCGCCACCCGGCCCATGGATGCACCGCCTTTGCATCCTAGGGCGTTGGTTGCTCCTCCAAGGCGGTTGTGAAGATAGCACGTGGTGAAATTTGGACAGGAAGTCGATGGTTAAGTCGGTGGAGAGCTCCAAGTGTATGACAATGGGCCCATGAATCCACCGTGAACAAATCTTGTCCCTTGATCAAACCGACCTGGATGGAGGCTCCCCATTGGCTGAGGAGATCCCATGGATCAGTGACGTGGCAGGGCCACAGGTGGGCCGGGCGACGCCTGCCTGTGGGCCCTCGATCTGCTGTCACGTCCACTTGGTCCAAATGTTCATGTTTATCACCATTTTGGCCTATTTTTGCCATATTTCCTACATACAAATAATTCTTCAAGCACAAGTGGAACTAGGTGAAATTTAAACTTAAATCTTCACAAGTGATGATGATATTTCATGCTTTTGGGTGAAATATTGATGGTAAAAACGAGTGTTAGTGACCGTCAATAGTGAGCAGGTGTGGAGCTCGGAGGTGGTGGTCGACGACGAGGTGAAGGTCAAGTAGGGACGTGCAATGCTGATGGACTGGGAGTGGTGAAGAACGAACATGAGGCTTGGACCGAGGGACTAAGAGGCCGGGTGACCAGCCACGGTGGCTAACACCTGGGGACATCGACAAGCACAAGTGTACATGGGAGTGACCGTGTTGACTGAGTCAAGACGGCGGTCGAGCAAGTCAAGCGGAGGCTCTGAAAGACTTGGCACCCGGGCAGTCGAAGACGGCGGTGACATGCGTCGAGTGGTGGGGGACGCGTATGGAGTACGCTACTCGCGGCGGTTTGGTGAGTTGAGCCTCAAAACCACGGGGTGACGGTTTCGCGGGTTTAGCCTCAAAACCCGGGTGGAGGTTCCGAGGAGGAACGGGTGACACGTGGCGGCATTGAGGAGTTCACGTTGAGGCAAAGCTATCTCATGAAGGGCACGGTGGCCGTCGGATGAAGATTATCTCGGGTTGGACCATAACGCCCTCGGGTTAAGTGATTCGACTCAAAATATCTAGGGGCGTGTTTGGGATTGTGTAATAGCCCTGATAAATAAGGATGAGGGTGCCCTAATCTCCCTCACCTCTTGCCATTTCATTTTTCCACCTCCCTCTCTAGGTTTGTCCCCCTTCTCTAGGTTCTTCTCAAGTGGTCCACCGATGAACTAGTGTCCCGGTGTAATTGAATCCGTGATTTTGGTTGGAAATGGAGGCCCTAACCTTCTCGTGTCCTCTGGGATTCGATTTATGAGGTGCTTTTGTGAATCGCGTTTGTGTTCTTCGTGTTCTTGTTTTCCCCCTTTCTTTCTTGGCTCAATTAGTCATTTTGAGAGCGTTTTGACTCGTTCTTTTTTATATGAGATGGACTAGGACGTGAGTTGATCCCTTCCACCGAAGGATTTCATCTAATTCCTCACGAGTTCATAGATCGGGGCGAATCAAGTTTGAAAAACTAGGGTTTGTCGTAATTTCTTGACTTCTCGTTGATTGGCTTTGTCTCGGGTGATGATCTTCTAGGAGTAGCCTACCAACTCTGTGGTAATCCTCTCTGCAAAGTTTCAAGTCATTTCGAGTTGATTTGATCGAGTTTTGGGTGTTGAATCGATTTTTCCCGAGAACTGCTCGAAAATACCAGACGCGTCCGGTATGAATGTCGGACGTGTCTGGTAGGTCAAAATTTCGAGTTTGGAGCTGAAATTTGGTGAAGACCTACCTCAAGGTGTCTAGAAACTGTGGTTAAAATTTTTTAGACACCATTTGCTAGGGTTTTCGATTTTTCTCCCAAAGTCGCTCTGTGCTGTTCAGCATACCGAACGTGTCTGGTATTTGCTGACTGTGCTCAGTTCAGTAGGTTTTCTGAGGTTGTGCTTACCGGACTGTCTGGTAAAGTTCCCAGACAGGTCCAGTGTAAGTTGCTAGCGTGTTGTTTCTTCCGTGGTTTGTTCATTTAAGCTCCGATTTGCTTTTTGTCTGTTGCGTTGGCTTTGTGGTATCCCGCTGTGTTTCTAGGGAGCATCCACCGAATCATTTGGGTTGTGGGCATCATGGTGATTGGTTTGCGTGTTTGGCGATGAGTTTGGAATAGTGGTCGAAAAGTTTCAAAAGAAATTTTTGGTTCCCATTCACCCCCCCTCTGGTCACCATTTTCAGTGCTTCAACATGGCTAATTTCATTTTTTTCTCGATCACGCAAAAGATTTGCGCGTCTTTGTATTAGGTAGAGAAAATGTTTAATACAACGCGCCTTAGCGACGCCCTAGGGGGTCAAAAGAATTGTACATGGACACCCACCCTAGTGTACTGGAATCCATGTTGTTACATTGGACACAAATCAACCCGGAAAGATGCGTCGGCTAGGAGGCCTATGCCCGGGCAGCCAAGTGGCGACGGCGCCGCTTGCGTGCACCCACATCGCCTTCCGGCAGGAACAACTCACGAAGCGTCTGCATGTTACCGGGGTCACGCCGTAGATTTCTTCGTACGCATTCATAGCCGACGTGGACGGAGAAGACATCCCGCTGGTTAGTCTCAGGCGCTTCAAGACAAGGTGCTCACCTCGCTTGGACGTCGGGATATGCGATAGGCTCTGCGCCGCTATTTGCTTGCTCCTCTTGGGGAGCGCGGGCGGTGCACATCCGCCATGCTCCACATCATCTCCAAGCAGCTCCAGGAGAGGCGGCTGCCTCGCCTTTGTAACTTGCTTGATGAAGCGCTTGAGATGCCCGTCAGCGGGGGTCGCTCGAGGGATGGAGTGTGGTTGATGACGTCCATGGCATCCACGACCGCCGCACCTCCCGGGGTGGCAGCCCCGTACAATGCTTGATCCAGGCATGCCTCGGCATCCACGACGCCGGGGTGTGCCCCCCGTGGTGGCGTGACGTGTGGTGGCCCCTGCACATGCGACGACGGAGGCAGATCCGTCATCCATGCGTCCGCTTCTTGAGAGTCGACCGACGGTGCAGTCCGCCTAGGCGCTAGTGCTCCTGCTAAGGGGCTCACAACGAGCGAGGCGGCGAGCTCCTCCAGCATTGGGTCGACCCACGCGGGTGGCCCCGAGCACGCGCATAGCTCCAGCGCCAGCAGATCAAGCTCAGTGGCGCGGAAGCAGTGTGGATCGGTAGAGGCAGCGGTAACGGTGTTGTTGTCACAGTCAGCCGACGCGTCCACGCTAATGTCCCTCGCTGGCTTACTCCGGCATCGCCACCGTCGTCGTCGGGTTCCACTGGCGCCCTCCGCGCCACCCTGCACGGCCCCATCCGAGCTCGGAGGACCGCCGCGGGACACGTGCTGGGAGGCCGGCGGGTTGCCGCCACGAGCGGGATGCCGTGGTCGGTCACCACCCTTCGCCGCAGATGTCGTAGCGTGCCTGGGGCGCTTGTAGTCCCTGGCGAGGTGGTGGAGGTCGTGGCAGCGCAGGCAACACCGTGGCAACCGGCAAGTCGCTACCCGGTGTGAGTAGGAAAGACAGTTGAAGCATCTCCCGTGAAGCTCTGTGGGTACCTTCCGGATCCGCAGAGGTCACCTTCTGTCGCAGAGAGGGACAGCCGAGGTGGCCGCACATCGTGCCTCCTACGGGGGGAGGATCTCCCGCCATCCATCGGCGTTAGGGGCGGAGACCCGTCCGCGTCGGCCGAGGCGATGGCGGGTAGGGATGCGGCCTTCCACTGGCCGAGGAGGCATGCCGCACACCAACCGAGGTCGCAGCCGGCTGCGCCTCCCCCGCCTTCTCGCAGGACCCTGTCGACCCGCCTCCGCTTCGCCATGACCCAGAAACACGATTGAACGAGCCTGAGCACGTGGTGGAGGCACAGCAACCGGCTTTGCCGGACGACGAGCGGCGTCCAGGTAGCTGGCGGGGTGGCCGTCGTCAGACTCCTCGCTGTCGAGGCCCGCCCATTGGCGCTTCTTCGTATGCCCTCCCGCGGTGCCACCCGGGTAGAACGGAGCCGCGTTCGAGGAGAGGGTGGGCGAGCTGGGGATGTTAGCCTGCGGCTGATGGGACGCCACCTTCGAAGGTGGACTCACTTCCCCAGACCCCGGCACGGCTGGAGAGGCCTGCTGCGCTGGGTTGATCTCCAGAAAGGAGCCGCCTTTCCCGTTAGTTGGGCTTCCCGTGACATCCGGCGACCAAGCCCCAGATGCAGGCAGCTCTGGGCGGCCGGCGTGGACAAGGAAGAGGTCGAGGGGGTCAGAGTCCCCGGAGCAGCTGGAGGAGGCGGCGTCACCCGTGGCGGCGGCGGAGTCACCTCCCGGCGGCGTTTGTGGCGCGCCATCGGTGAGGGCATCCTCCGGGCTGTGCGGAGGGGGCGGGCCCCCATGCTGGGCTGCCATGGTGGTGCCGGAGCCCATCCCCGACGTCGGAGGTGTTGATGGCGCGCCGGGCGGCAGGGACCCCGTGGGCGACTAGGCGGCGCCGGCGGAGGAGCCCGATTCCGGTGGCGTCGGCGGCCTAGCCGCGCGCACGCATGCCCCAAGACATGGGCGAGGAGGGGAGGCGGGGGAGGAGGAGAGGGAAGGAGGCGCTGGCGCCCCTGCAGTGGCCGACGCGGGCGGCGGCAGTGGCGGCGCGACTGCACGCGCGCGCGCCCGTGGAGGGGAGGAGGTGGCGGATCTAGGCGGGGGCGTGGTGGATCTGGGACGGGGAGACGATGGGGAGGTGGGGACGGGCGCCGGCGCCGTGGTGGTGACCGGCGCAGCCAGCGGCTGCGGTGGGGAGGGGGCTCGGTTGGGGAAAACCGACGAGCAGATCTGGCTAATTTCATTTCTCTATATGCTGTCTATATCACCAAAATGTTTCAGCAAATTGAATAGCATTCAGCGTCGTTATTTGCATTTTCTTCAGAAAGAAATACCAGTAGTGGTTCGGATTTTGAATTGCAAATATATATACATGCCCGCCTGAACTGCATATATATGCAATATATACATGCATGCATTTTCCTTTTTAGCGGCGGTTGGATGTGACACATTGCATCGTCAGATTACAGCATGGAGAATTAATTAATGGTTATTACGTTCTGGTAATAAAGGGTTAAGTCGTATACGTAGAAAGCGACACCCATAAGTATCTATCAGAATTAACGCATGCATGCAAAGGCTAACTACTCCAGAGAAGAATAAAGAACTAAAGAAAGTGAAAGGAAATAACTGAGAGAAAAGGATCTCTCGTCGTCCCCAGCTTTCTCCATATACGTAGGCTAGCTACTGCCTACTGCAAGAACCTCCACAACCAGACAATATACCTCACTGTCGGTTCCTTGTACCAAACAACAAGACAATATTTATATGTGATTAGATTGGACTATATTAGTACTGTATGTATGTACGCCTAATTATGCACTTAATTGGCTTCGTCAAAGTTGCATATTAATTATTAGATCAGAGCCTTTGTTAAATTGTTAAAAGTTTCATATATTTTTATTGGGACGACGAAAAGTGTGTAATGTAAACTTGCAAACATCATCGTCAGAGTTGAGGTGCGAGCTGATGATGCATCATATCCCGGTTTAGTTGTGGAGTCAGTAGAGTCTGGTAGTGACCTCTCGTCCATGAGATTTTATGAACCTGTGCAAAGATAGATGCTTCATCAGTGTGTGTGACAGTGTGAGAGAAGAGAGATACTTGGCAGATTCGATGGCAGATAGAAGAGACCTTTCCGCTAAATATATAGCAGAAGTGGAAGGCATGCAAAGGTTTGGGAATTGTATTGGCCTATTGGGAAAGCAGCAGCATCGTCGATCCGATCCGGCCGGATGCAAATAAAGTCCAAGTTGCACTCGGAGGTAGGCGGCTCCAACACTTTTGTCGCCCGCCACCATTGATAAAGAGTGAAGAACCAAGATTCAGGACGCCAACCAAAAACCTCTCAAAAGTAGCAGTACTGTATAGTACTGTTAGTGAAAGAAAGGTAATACATATGATTGACAAGCTAGCTAAGTTTAGGGCCCCTTTGGAGCGTGGGAATTTTTCTTGTTTCCTGCGTTTTTCCTATAAAAATAAATTGATTATTGTATGATTCCTATGAAATTCTTACGTTCTACAGGGTCCTTAGGCTGAAGTGTACGTGCTCAAATAAGCATGCTACCTTTTTCCAAAAAAAAAAACATGCTACTATTTTGAGTAGTATCTTTTTGGTCCTGAAACATGAGGTATCGAAGGTTCGAAATTTATCTCAAATTATAAGGTATTATAAATTGCTCAACACTACCCATGTGTGTTTGTCTTTTAAACCCCACACATGCATGCCTTTGAAACATCTTGTTTACCAAAAGGACTTCTATAATTGGTAGCTGAAGCTAGTGACATGCAGTATTTTTGGCAGAGGAGGCTCCTGATTAAGAAAACTAACTATTTAGTGAGGCGTAAGTTAGTATTTTGCTAGACTTCTTGTTTTGTCCTAAATTTGTCTGGGTATCTTATATTTCAGGACACGAAGCGAGTAGTAACTATCATCAGTAATATAATGCATGGAGAACGTACGCTTGAGAATTGCCGGCCGGGGCTGCGGATTTGTTTAATGTTCATCCTGGTGTGGTGCTAAGGAATGAAGCTGGGGTCTTGTTTAGATTTCAGAATTCACCCCCAGATTCCACTATGCAAAAAGAAGATTCCCCATCACATCAAAATACCGGCACATATATGGAGTACTAAATGTAGATGAAATCAAAAACTAATTGCACAGTTTTGTTGTACTTTGCGAGACGAACATTTTGAGCCTAATTAATCAAGATTTGGACAATTATTACCACAAAAAAAAAACAAAAGTGTTACAGTGCTCGGGGTGGCACTGTGCAGAATCGGCCACCCCCGAGTTGGTCATCTAAACAAGGCCCGGGGCATCAGGGCCGGATGGGAGTAATATAGCACGGGTCCAGTAGGGTGAAAAGTTTTTGAGAAAATATCACATCGGATGTTCCGTGCGATGTCAGAAAGAGTTTTCAGATACTAATAAAAAGAACTAATTACATAGCTTGCCTGGAAACCGCGAGACGAATTTATTAAGCCTAATTAATCCGTCATTAGCACATTTATTACTGTAGCACTTTAGTGTCAAATCACGGACTAATTAGACTCAAAACGTTCGTCTCGCGATTTTCAACCAAACTGTGCAATTAGTTTCTGTTTTCGTCTACATTTAATGCTCCGTGCATGTATTGTAAGATTCGTTACTTTCGTTTTGATCTAAACACACCCGTATATATACACTAACGCTAGCTAGAGCGAGAGCGAGACCATGCACCGAACCACCGTACGCGACAAGCCTCTCTGATGACTTGTGGATATATACTCCACTTTGATGCATGCATATCGGTCGGTTACTAGTGCAATACGTAAGCATTGTCTGGCTCACAAGTGACAACAAGCAACTAAGCAAAAGATATTGTGCGCGCGCGGGGCGTGCATGCTGCGTTGTACGTGCAGGATAGCTTGTTTATGTGTGCAGCGGCTGGTGCTGTCTCTGCTCTTCTTGCCTGATAAGAGCATCTCTCCAACGGGCTTCATTCCAATAAGACATAAAACTATTCTATTAAAGAAGAAAGATAGTGTTTGGTTAACGTAACTAAAAATGGAATCAATTTACTGGGGTTTGATTCATTGATTCCAGACTTTGTTCGGAGCGGAGCAGACGTGGTAACGGTATTGTAGTGAGAGGTCAGCGACGTAATTAATGACAAAAGGGTCAAGGAGTCCAGTGCTCCGCCTCCGCTTGCTAAGGCCTTGTTTAGTTGGCAAAAATTTTGGCAAAATGCAACTGTAGCACTTTCGTTGTTATTTGGTAATTAGTGTCCAATCATGGTCTAATTAGGCTTAAAAGATTTATCTCGTCGATTTCGTCTAAACTGTGTAATTAGTTTTATTTTTTATCTATATTTAATGTTTCATACATGCGTCTAAAGATTCGATGTGACGGAGAATCTACTGTTCTTTTGCAAAAAATTTTGAAACCAAATGGGGCCTAATCCAATCCAGCAGGCCACGGCTGTATCAGTGGCCCATCCATCGGTGCTCCAGTAGGAGATCCTCCAGGCCCAGCCGCGTCTCCCAAAAGGCCGAGGGCCTATGCTTTCCCTTCGCTTCCCCGGCAAAAAAAAAGAAAGAAAAAAGTCACTTTTCCTCCCCCAACTTTCGTGAAAGTCCGTTTTTCCTCCATCAACTTCAAAACTGGACAAACCACCTCCCTCAACTTTTTCAAACCGTGCATTTTACCTCCCTGGAACGGTTTTGAAGGCGGGTTGCTACAGTAAACGTTGATATGCTACAGTTTACTGTGCTTTTTCAAAGATTCAGGCAAGATAAATAAAAAAAAGGAAAAGGAAAAAAAACGGACATTGTAGCAAAACCACCGTTTACTGTAGCAAAACCGCATTTAAACCCCCTCTAGGGAGGTAAAATGCACAGTTTGAAAAGTTGAGGGAGGTAGTTTGTCCGGTTTTGGAGTTGAAGGAGGAAAAGTGGACTTTCGCGAAAGTTGGAGGAGGAAAAGTAGACTTTTTTCAAAAAAAAAAAAGAAAAAAAAAGAAACGATTCCGTACGTCCGATCCATCTCGCGACCGGCGGACTCTCTCAACATCCTGAGGCCCAGATAACTCGGATCTTCTCATAGCCCGTGATTCATCAAAGTTTGACCCCGGCCCTCATGGCCCAGTCCGCTGCCTGGTGGCGTCGCCCGGCAACGGCAAGTGTGTGTGTTCTATCTACGACGACCACGCATGGTCTACCAGAGGGAGACAGAGCACGCAGGAGCTGAGACGCGGGAACGCGGCCAATCCATGGATCGCGTGACATCTCCACGATTGCTCACGAGACAAGACTACATCACATGCATGCATATGCATATGACAATTCCAAAAGCACACACGTTGTTCACGACGTAACGTAAGTACGTACCTAATAACGGGAAATAATAATGCATGGAAAAACACAAGAGCGAGGGCCGGAGCGGCAGTTCACGCGCAACCAGGGGCGGATCTAGCACCGGATGTGGTGGATTCCAGCTCCCGCTACCGCTACTCCAAGCGTTTACTCCCTTCTAATAATCTCCCTATAAATTGGTATTTAGGAGGAGGCAATTTGAAAGATAATGAGAGAAGTCTCTCTTAACTTTTTTTTTCTAGATCCAAAATAAAGTAGGCAGCTACCTAGCGTGGCAAACACGACACCAAAGCAAATTGGCATGCACGGGATCGGATCGGAGCCTCCCATACGGCCGGCCGGACAACAAGGCCCTAAGCTTAGCTAGCTTGTGGTTGTGGCCGACGTCGACATCATCGGCACATTTGAGATCGCGCTGACGGATCGATGCGGCCAAATTACAACCAAGTTACTGTACTTGTTATAAGAGACACAGACTGACAGACACTTGACACATACAACAAGCAGAGGAGAGGGACGCTGACTCCGGATCGGATCGCAATGACCGTTCGCGTGGAGCACGCCATGAGTACCACCGTTCCATAGCACATGCACTCTGTACAACCGTGCAAGAATTTTTTTCATTCCAGCCGTACTCCCTCTGTCCAGAAAAGTCCAGAAAAGAATATAATTATGAGATCCTTGCCGATCAAAATAGCTCAAGTTTAACCAAATTTATAACAAATAGTATTAATATTTATGTCTCCAAATAAATTTATTATGAAAAATATATTCTATACTAATATAATGATACTAATTTTGCATCAGGAATGTTAGTATTTTTTATATAATTTTAGTCAAAGTTCAAATTGATTGACTTCTCGGGAAACGAGAATTACATTCTTTTGTGGACGGAGGGATTACTTGTTTTCTCTATACACTAGCATAGGAATAGGAGTGCGGAATAGGAGTGAGGCGCACGCGCAAGGATAGGTTCCCACCTGAGCCTTGCACTAGCTAAATAAATGTAGACAATCTATATCCCCTCTTGCTTGTGGTACGGTGCTGGCATTTAAGAAATTATCTACTCAATCCGTCCTAAATTATAAGACATTTTAGCTTTTTTATATACTAGTTTTTACTATGCATATAGATATACACTATGTCTAGATACATACTAAAAACAATGTATCTAGAAAAGACAAAATGCCTTATAATTTGGAATGGATGGAGTAGTAGTTGTCGGTGTTCGGACCCGGGAGGGCCCTAGACCGACGAATGAATTTGTGCTACATGCTCCCTAATCCGGATGATGATGCAAAGAGAATACACGGGGGTTTATCCTGGTTCGGGCGAAGAAGGCCTTACGTCCAGCGGGGGAGAGGATTGTATTTTCTTGCACCAATGTGCTTGTGTAGGGGTTACAAGCTGTGAGAGAGGGAGCCGGTCCCAAGTCTCAATAGAAAAAATGTAGAGTGTTGCTTGAGATGTTGATCTCAGAAGTGGAGAAGATCTCTGTCTTGTTTGTGCTCCTTGTTCTTGTCCCCTGGAGAACCCTCTGTCTTCCCTTTTATAGGGTCAAATGGAGGCCGAGGTGTCCAAAAAACCCTAAAGCGGTGCCTCGAAGGTGAAGGCGCGGGGCGCTGTAGAGGTTGTTGTAGCGACGTGCGTCTGTGAATGCCGGCCATCCCTGGGGTGTCGTGGTGACGTTGGTGACGGGACGGTGAAAGACCCCGGGTCCTGTGGCGAGCGTGCGATCCCCTGTAGTCGACGTGCGGACGTCATTTCTTTGTTGACCGACGGCGGTCGAGGCCGGGTCGGGACGTAGCTGAGGGGGTCGACGAGGAACGGATAATGCTGAGCCCCAGAAAACCCGAGCGCGGTGGTTGTCGTCTTGTGCGTTGAGGAGTCGTCGATGGTAGAACAGTACTTGACGTGGTGTGAATAGTGATAGCTTTTTCACCGCTCATCCCGAGATGGGCAGTAAAAAGTAGGATCAGACACGGGTACTGCTCCCACGCCGGCGAGGCTGTAGCCACGTAGGTGGGAGTGGTCGCATTGAATGTTTTGTCAGTGAGTAGATGAATGAGGGAGGGGAGGGTCGACCGACTCGACCCCGGGTCGTGCGAGTCGGAGATTTTCCGGGGTCAAGGCTTCCCGTCGAGCGGGCCTCGTGCGGGTCGGAGCGCAGTCGAGGGTGCCCCGTTTTCATACGTATGCGGGCTTGGCTCGGCGTACCCGTTGTAGGTGGAGCCTTGATACGATTTCTTAGGAGGTCTCAGGACGCAGATTTTTCGTGGGTTTGCTCCTTTTAATCGTTGGTTTTGGGTACTCTTAATTCAAGTACCCGACACCCTCGAACTGTAGGTTTTTCTCATTGGAGGTGGGGATTGGAAGATTGGCGGAGATGCTTTTATGGGTTATCCTTTTTGCCACCGTCTCGTGGTCCATCTCTTAAGGGATGAGAGATTGAAGTGTTGCATTAACCTTCCTGCATGTCACTTTTGTTCCAACTCATTAAGTTCTCCTTGCATTTTGGCATGCCTTGATTTTGGCTAAGTTTGGTTCCGCTTATGGCCTTCCGGGACAACTTCCCATTGAAAACAAAAACAAAAGCACTATCAAACATGTGGCATCTTTATGGATTATCCGAGAAGCGCTTGCACCTTTTCAACATGAAATCCGATAAAACTCAGCATGCACAAGCACAAAAGCAAAACTAAACTGAGAGCTAGCATCCATGTTTGCTGAAGATAGGGTTGACACTTTATGAGTTCCGATCAAGTTCTTATCAGAGTTAAAGAAGCTTGATTTAGAACGAATTAATAACAAAACTAAAACAAGCTACATATCATACAACGGAGGCAGTACCAATAGGAGTATTTGCTGATCAAAATGCATAAGAAGAAAAAAGGAAAAACTCTACTTCACCCCCTCAACTATGGGGGTGGACTACTTGACCCCCTCAACTATGAAACGGTCTATTCTACCCCCTGAACTTTCCAAAACCGATCAAATTACCCTAGTCGATTTTCAAACGACGGATTGCTACAGTAACCGCAGGATTGCTGCAGTAGCCGCGGGTTGCTACAGTGCCGGTGGTTTTGCCTTTTCTTTTTTATTTATTTCGATTGAATCTTTGAAAAATCATAGTAAATCACAGAAAATTCATAAAATGAAAAATTCAATTTTGTTGGACTCCACATAAGTAGATCTACACATTGAATATATAATATGATATGCTTTAGTACAAAGTTTTTGCTATAGATTTTGATCTATTTTTTTCTGTAATTTGGACTCTAATTTTGTTGTACTAAAGCATACCATATTATATATTTACTGTGTAGATCTACTCATGTGAAGTTCAACAAAATTGGATTTTCCATTTTATGATTTTTTTGTGATTTACTATGATTTTTCAAAGATTCAGCCGAAATAAATAAAAAATAAAAAATAAAAAACCGCTAGCACTGTAGCAAAACCACCGCCTGAAAACCGTCGGGGGTAATTTGGCTGGTTTTGAAAAGTTCAGGGTAGAATAGACCGTTTCATAGTTGAAGGGGGTTAAGTAGTCCACCCCATAGTGGGGGTGAAGTAGACTTTTTCCAAGAAAAAAAATGGAGATAAAATTGCCATGCGCAGTTGGAGAGCATCAGCGAATCAGCATCTAGAATCTTGCTCTCAGTGGTCGCCGCTTTTCTCAAATTTCACTGGCCCTTTTGGAGAGCACGGGGGGACGGAGGAGGACCGATGCGCGGCAACATGCATGGACTGACCGTGGAACCTGGAAAAGCTAGCACGCGCGAGCTCGCAAGTCACAGTCACACTCACACCAACAGGGTTTTGCCCTAGTTGCAGTCGCAGGCCCTCTTCTTCGCCAACCAGGCAACCACGCTTCGACAGCGGGTGAATCCATATTTGTTTGTACCACAATGTTGACGATGCATGCACGTGCCAGTTTAATTTTTCAGACCTGGTTCATACTATGGTTGGTGTATTGACTGCAAACTTGTGCAGCAGTCAAAAGAAAGTGCAGGTACTAGAAAAGCAGGGTTGCAGATGAATCGGATAGCTGGACGAATTTGACTGACTGAACCACGCGGCTGCTGCTCGAGTTCGACTTCGAGTTCGAGTGGGTCTCCATTTTTTCTTCAACAACAAGCCCATCCACCTGCGCTTATAAAAATATTCCCTCCTAAAAATAATGAAAATATTGTTTTCCCTCTCCAAAAAGTAATGAAAAGCACCTTTTCTGAGGAGTCAAAAGGATCAAACATTAATACTTATGATGTCTAATAAATATATATATTACTTGATTAATAATTATGGAATAAATTTTTATAAAAGCATACTTAAAGATAGAAACGTTGGTACTATTTCTATATAGAATTAGTTAATCTTGAGTCTTGAGATTATTTGATTCCTCATATATTCCATTCTTTTTTTTTATACATCCATGCCATGTGAACTTTCATGATGTAACGTACTACTTACTGGTTTTTTATCCCTCACTCCAAGATGAATAAGTACATATACTAATTTTGACTATTTTGATCAGTGAGAAGTTTTATGTCGTTATTTCCAAAACTACTATATCATATAGAATGAAATGAAATATGGATGAAACACTCGTTCTCAATGAAAAGTCTCATTCTATATTTTTTTTAAAAAAAGTCTCATTCTATGGTTCGATATGCATCTAATTTTATGACTCATAGAGAGTTGGTAATTGTACTAGGAAAGTTTTATCCCCGTAAAACAAACTCATTTCGGGTCTCTTTTCTTTAAAACGTTATCACGTCGTCGAAAATATTTATACTTATGTGACAGCTTATTAACGTACGTATTCTTTCTTGGAAACATTCTAAACGAGGAACTGCAATGGAAGACTTTATTAACCAATAATAAATGGGTAAAGTACACTTTTGAACCTTGAACTTTCACAAGAGTACGAAATTGGCCCTCCAACTTTGAAACCAGGCAACCTACACCCTCCAACTTCAAGAAACCAGACACTTTACCCCCCTGCACTGTTCTACACTGGTTGTGTGCTAAATGGGCTGTCTAAAACATGTGCTGAGCAGGCTGAATGGGCTAAAATATGGATAACAGAATAGTAAGAAGCCAACGGCATGGCATATGAGATCTCAGAATACAAATTCCATAAGCCAACATCATGGCAAGGACAACTCTTCACACATAGGTCAATAGTTAAAGGGTCCCATAATTAAATACTTAAGTCATAGCATAGTAACAGAGTTCTAACATACACACAACATGACTAACAGAGTTCTGACATACACACAACATTTGACTAATAGTGTTCTGACATACACATTGGTAGCATAGTAATAGAGCAAACACTTATGTCATAGCATCATATCTTCTTGCCACTCCCGGATGATGAAGCAGCACCAGCAGTAGGAGGAAGCATCAAGTACTGCTGGAACTTTACCGGCGGTTTTTTTTTTCTCTTTGATGGTTCTTGAGCATTGACTTTTGCAGAGGCTGATCCCGAGCTTATGTGTACTGTGACACTAGAGCTTGCTTGAGATAATGGTAATTGTGCCTTGAGGTTTAGTGTAGCAGAACCTCCTTTGTCTGTAGAAACTTTAGCTACTGCACTAGTTCTTGTCAGACTCCCTTGATTTATGCCAATGGACTCCCTTCTCTTTTTTTGTGGCTACAAAAAAAAAGATTGAGTTAGTGATTACATTTTGTTAAGTGCAGAAGAAAAGTTATGCATTGTTGAAAGAAAGTAGGCTAACCTGACAAGTTTCTATTGAAGTGGTCAAGTGAGAACTTCTTTTCCTACTGTTGCCTACAACTCTTGCACTAGAACAACTTAGTTGTCCACTTGACATTCTCACAGTGGCAGATTTGGAAGGATCAACAGGCGTTGACATTCTCACAGGTGCAGATTTTGAAGGACCAGCAGGTGTTGACATTCCATTTCTCTTAGCACATGATGTCCTGTTGTGCCCAACTCCTTTGCATCTTGTGCATCTGATAACTGTGCCTACCCTGGATATCCTGTTGGGTTTAGGCTTCTCAGTTGACTCTCTCTTCCTCTCTTTCTTAGGCCTTCCTGGCATTTTAACATATGGTGGAGCTAGAGGCTTTTCTCTTTCTGAGATGGGCCAGCTGTGCATCCCCTCTACTGGTTGTAGGTAGTGACTGTAGGTTTTCTTAAATTCAGAAACTGAAAAGCATGGTGCTATGTAGTCTTCTAGGCAATGTGTGGTGAAGTAAATGCAACTTATTGCATGTGGACATGGCAAACCAGCAAGTTGCCAGTACCTGCAACTACATGTTCTTGCAGTAAGATCTACAGTCCACCTATGGTCATAGTGCACTACTTCAAACTTGTCATTACCATTACTAATTGCATGACAAAAACCAGATTGAGTGATGTACACATTGAGCTTCTTAAGGATGTTTGGACAGATCATAGTGGTCCATCTTTCAACTTTGGTGCTATTCTCTTGGATCCTCACCATTACCTTCTAATCATTTCAAGCATGGTGATGATAGGGTAGAATCTGGCCTTCACTATCCATTTATTGAATGATTCACAAAGGTTATTGTCTACCGAGTCACAGAAAGTGCCTAACTTGAACCATGCCCTGCTCCAGTGACATGGATCTGTGTTCATAAGTGCTTGTGCTCCTTCTCTAGTGAACTGTGCCAGTCTAGACCTTGCCATGTTGAATAAAAGTGGGCATGATGCTTTAGCACATTTCCACCATCTCTTCTGCCATTCCTTCTTCTTGAATTTTTTCCTCCAGTTGGCATACAAGTGCCTTGCACAATTCCTATGCTCCGCCAAAGGAGCCCAGTGTTGTACAGCATTAAGTATTCCCTGTGCACAATGAACCATGTGAGATTAACACTACTAATTACTCTCATAGGGCTGGAAAAATAAATAGTTGAAAATATCATCATCTGATATTTCTTGTGCAACTGGTGCCTCAACATATACTTCTGCAAAAAATCCATCTTCAGTGCATCTCAACATATCTAGGCATGCCTTGTCATCAACTAGTGCTCGCAATCCATTGTGGAGTTCCCTCCCTGGAATTAACCAGTGCAACATGGTGCCATCCAAAACAGTGCAGTGGTCCTTCAGATGCCCAATTAATTCAGGAAGGGAGACTTTGTCATGGTCAATGTAGGACATGGCCACGGTTCCACCACAATAGTGCATTTTCTTCCCATCATGAAGGAACTCCCCATTGTAATGGAACCTAACGTTCAGCTTCTCCGACCAATCCATGTGTCCTATGTAAACAAACCAAAAAGAAATGTATAAACAACGAATTCAGAGACAAAAAGAGGGATTAAAATAGCTCAAAATCCACCGACTGTGCCGCATTAACTGCCGATGCATAAACTATTCTACAGACTGCAATACCAATCCCTAAGATTAAACAAAACTACTAAGTCCCTATGCATAAACTACTCTAAAGTACCATCACCCTAAATCCTAATCTAATCCACAGTCCCTATGCACAAGTGATTCCTTTGAAATCCATGCGTACTGAAATATGAAATTTGGTGGAAAAAGTATCAAGAGGGATATTATACTAAAAGTAATATGCAGTTAATGATTAGGATGCAAACATGCAGGCTTGCATCTCTTGTACGGAAGCAAGGAATAAAAAGGCAAATAAACAAACTGCTGGTGCCTGCTTGCACATGCTGCCAAGCACTAGCTCCACCAGTAGCAGACTAGCAGCTCAACACGTGCTCTACCTCAATCGAGCAACATCACAGCTGTAGTTTCTCCACCAGTAGCAGACTAGTAGCTCAACCACGATGATGATTCCAGGGAGGAAAGGGACAGCCAACTCACCTCTGTGCCTTAATCAATAGCAGCAGCATTGGAAAGGGACATCGGCACTGTGCATTGGAGTGCTGGACGACAGGAAATCAGCAGCAGCAGAGCATTGGCCGGCCACCAGCTGCTGCACGCCAGGCCCCTGCCGCCGCACGCCGCCTGGCGCCCGGCCGCCGCACAGCGAGCACGGCGCACGCCCGCTGCGTCGGGGGGAAGAGAGGGGAGGCTGCGTCGCGCGGATGACGGTGGGGCGATGCGGCACGGAGCACGGTGGGGTGATCTAGGGTTCGTCGTGGGGATCGGCACAGGGACGGGAGTGAATGGGCCGGCCTTTTTAGAACAGGGTGACGGGAGCAAAACCAGGATGGAAGAGGGCGGGGGGTTAATGTGCCTGGTTTTGTAAGTTGGAGGTTGTCCAGTTGTCCATGGGCACGCACACGCCGCCACCGCAGGACCTCCCGAGCTATGGCGGCAGCGGCGGCGGCCCGCACGTGCTTCTCGTGCCGTACCCGGCGCAGGGACACATGCTCCCGCTCCTCGACCTCGCGGCACTGCTCACCGCGCGCGGCCTCGCGGTCACCGTCGCCGTCACGTCCGGCAACGCCGCGCTGCTCGCGCCGCTGGTCCGCGCGTGCCCGTCCGTGGCCGTGCTCTCGCTGCCCTTCCCGTCGTCGCCGCTGCTCCCGCCGGGGAGCGGCGAGAACACCAAGGACCTCCCGCGCCACCTCTTCCGGCCCTTCATGGTCTCCCTCGCGGCGCTCCGCGCGCCGCTCCTCACCTGGTGCAACGAGCGGAGACGGCACGGCCACCGCGTGACGGCCGTCGTCTCCGACTTCTTCACGGGGTGGACGCAGCCGCTGGCCAAGGAGCTGGGCGTGCCGCACATCACCTTCTCCCCCTCCTGCGCGCTCCACCTCGCCATGTCGCACGCCCTCTGGCGCAGCCCGCCGACGAGGCGCCGCCGCGAGGACCCCGACGCCGCTGCCGACGACGAGGCGGTCACGTTCCCGGAGGTCCCCGGCTCACCTACCTTCCCGTGGCGCCACCTGTCGGGGCTGTTCCGGCAGTACGCGGCCGGCGACGAGTTGTCCGAGGCGATCCGGCAGCTCTTCCTCTGGAACCTGGGCAGCGCGTGCTTCGTCGCCAACACGTTCGCGGCGCTGGAGGCGGACTGCGTGACGCGGACGCTCCCGGACCTGGCGTCGAAGCGGGTGTTCGCGGTGGGACCGCTGTCGGACGCCGGCGGCGCAGCCACGTCCACGTCGGGCGGCGACCGCGGCGGGAAGCCCGCGGTGGCGGCGGCGCGGGTGGCGGCGTGGCTGGACGCGTTCCCGGACGGCTCGGTCGTGTACGTGAGCTTCGGGACGCAGCAGGTGCTGTCGGCGGCGCAGGCGGCGTCTGTGGCTGACGCGCTGGCGCGGAGCTCGGCGGCGTTCGTGTGGGCGGCGAGGGCGGGCACCGCGGTGCCCGACGGGTTCGAGGCGGGCACGGCGTCGCGCGGGTTGGTGATCCGCGGGTGGGCGCCGCAGGTGGAGGTGCTGCGCCACCGCGCCGTGGGCTGGTTCCTGACGCACTGCGGTTGGAACTCGGTGCTGGAGGCGGCCGCCGCCGGGGTGGCCATGCTGGCGTGGCCGATGGGCGCCGACCAGTTCACGGACGCGCGGCTGCTCGCGGAGGCCGGCGTGGCCGTGCCCGTGGCGGAGGGCGCCGACGCCGTGCCGGACGCCGGGACGATGGCGGCGGCGATAGCCGCGGCCGTCGGGAAGGAGGGGCAGACCGTGAGGGAGCGCGCGGCGGAGCTCGGACGCTTGGCGGCGGCCGCGGTGGCGGAGGGCGGGAGCTCGCACAGGGACCTGGAGGAATTCGTGCAGATTCTGCTGACCAAGGTCGTGTAACCAACTTTCAGAGACGTAGCGTAGCGCTCCTAGTACGCGCCCTGGCCCATGATGCACCCTCCAAGGTGAAACGAATAATATATATATATATATATATATATATATATATATATATATATATATATATATATATATATATATATATATATATATATATATATATATATATATATATATATATATATATATATTAATCAAAGTAAAGTGTGTCGGATGGCCGCCGCCGGACGGGGAAGCGTCGCACGGGACGAGGTGTCGCCGCTCGGGCTCCTCCTGCGCACGCGTCGGACGGGGACGGTTCTCGCTGTTTCAGCCGCTGATTGCAAGAGGAGGAAATGATTTCCTTGGTACTAAAAAAAATGTCTCGTAGTTTCTTGGTTTTTTTTGTTTTTTTTTTTGTCGAACTCAGCTATTTGGCCCTAAAACGAGTTTTGTTTGTTTTTGTTGCCCTTTAATAGTTTTGATGACGTAACATTGTTAAGTTGTAGGCAAAATGACTATTTTGCCCTGGACGTCGAATGAAACAATTGAGCAACCGGCAAATGCACTGTATGGATCTTTCAAGTTATTTACTACAAATGCAAAGGCTGAAGCCCCACCCCCTAGAGGTACAAGCCCCCGCCCCCTCCACATCACCGCATACCCTACAAGCCTACATACCAGCGAAGGAGAGAAATGAAGCAAGTAGAAAATATAAGGAGTAAAGGTGGAGAAGGAGTCACACATGGAAGTCAGCATCCTCTTGAATCTTGGCTTGCGTCTGCTAGTGTCTATATACTAGTAGAATAAGTTGTCGACGCCTCGGCGGATACCTTATTTTGACATCTAGTAGTGTGATATTTTATCATTTTTTATGACCTATAAACTAGCCCGGATGATCGAGCTAAAGCGGTATGGATCGGGCAGAAGATATTAAACATCTGGTGTTCACGTGTGATCGAGCTAAAGCGGTATGGAGGTCGATAGGAGTTTGGGATAATATTGGGGACCTACTGGGCGCTGATCGTTCGGGATCCATTATCCTGGAAGAAGTAATCCGCAGAGGACAGCAGATTAGTGGCCTGGCGGTCGGTCTTGCCGAGCTCATCTTGACTAGAGGATGGTACTTGTGGTGGGAAAGACGGCAACTAACGCATGGAGAATCTGTACAGCCACCATCAAGATCAGGCCTAGCAATTGTCTCATTAACAAAGAACTATCAGATGGCAGGAAAGAAATGTGCCAAGTTACGCAAAGGATGGAGAAAACCCGCTGAGGGTTACCTTATGCTTAATATAGATGCATCCTTTAATGAGGAGAATGGCTGTGGCAGTACAGGTGCTATTATCAGAGATGCTACTGGAGATATGATTGCATTGTCAAATACATTTATACCCTATTTAGTTGATGCGCCAATGGCGGAAGCTTTTGCTCTCAAGGAGGGTTTGATGCTAGCTCAATATATCGGTGGTAACCGAATCATAGTTCAATCTGACTGTATGGAGGTAGTTGAAATTATGAAGAATGAAGGTTTCACTGCGAATTCAGCTGCAGCAATATATGATGAATGTAACATAGTTTGGAGTGGATTCCAAGAGATTTCCATTGAGCATTTAAACAGGGAAGCAAATCAAGTGGCACATGAGCTAGCTAGGAAGGCTATGATGAGTAAAGCTAATTGTATCTGGGACGATGATTCCCCTAGTTTTATTGTCCAGTTATTAGCCAATGATGTAACTATCTTTGATCAATAAAGCTTGCCTAAGGGCTTTTATCAAAAAAAAAAAAAAAACTAGCCCATATAAGACATATAGGCAAACAAGCTCTATATGTTATCCCATTACACGCTTCACCAACTACTAAGATAAGATAAGATAAGATCACATCAACCCTTTCCTCGGTGTTAGGGTGTAAATATGATCTCATCTCCGCACTTCATTTGGGCCTAGGCTGAGTTGCTTAGCTAGTGACGCAATGCAACATTTGGGCCTAGACTAATCCCACATATATAAGCATAATTATATAGATAAATGCCCATACGTTGCACCGGGAGCACATTTTTTTGTTGACATCTAAGGCAGCAGATTTGTAGAAAATAATAAAAATTATATCGAACCTAGACGCGTGAGCAGGATTGAGACTTCATATCACTAGTTAGATGATGCCGTTGCAAGCCTTTAACAAAAATTGTAAAACGTACATGTCGACAGATTGGAGCATAGATCGATGATGGAGGCTTGTGTGGTGGTGGTCGCAGCGATGAGACTGCTTGATTTTTTTTTTTGGTAATTTTCAGCGATGAGCCGCGATGGAGTCGATGTGGAGGAGCCTAGCCTGGTGCCGGTCTGAACTCGACGTACAGGATCCTCCCACACCACCGTTTGCTGTGGATGGCTTACGTGTTCATGATCAGCAGCGTACCACGGGGCACGTTGTAGTCGGGAATGTCTTGGCACGCTTGTGATGTGTTTCAGGGCTTCTGCTATATGTTTTTTTTTCTCTTCCGAGGTTCAGCGCTTGGCGTCGCGGAAAACGGGCGTCCGTCGCGGAAAACAGGTGTCACGGAAAACGGTGGTGGGGCCAGCGGTCAGCGCTTGGCGCTTCACAATGACATGCCTATATTTTACATGTAGCTTGTGAGATGAGCATTTTAATTGATGCATGGGACAGTATTTTCAAGTTGCTCAGTATTTTGAGCACACGAGACAAAAAGTAGTTGAATTGAAATATTTCCCTTGAATCCTGTGTGTGGCGTTACGTTGACGGGTGCCGACGTGCCACGGTTTGGTTCCAGGACACGCTGCCACGTACGATCCATCCAAATAACAAAATCATGAACACCAGTATGATCAATCTCAAAGGAGTTGCTGTGAAGTTACGTCCTGCAAGTACCAGTTACTAACAAAGATGGCTCCCCCGCCCCCACCCCCCTCCACCAGCCTGGAGGCCGCCACCCAGGCGCCGCCAGCCACCACCTCACCGCCGGCCGCAGGTAAGGTTCGCTTCCCCTCATCACCTCTCTCTCCGGACGCCGAGCCGTTCTTCCCCGGAGAGAAGTCCGCCGGACGAGGGAAGTCACAGCGCTGGGAGATGGACTACTACGGCTCCAACAGCGACTCCGAGTACAGCTCGCCGGAGGCCCCCTCGTACCTGGAGGCGGCGGCCCGGGGGCTCGTCGACTCTGCGTCCGCGCCGGCGGGCGAGACGGTCGAGGCGCCTCTTGACAGCCAAGGCCCGGGAGAGACCGTGGCCGAGGCGAGTCAAGGCGCCCCGACCAAAACCCAGAGCCGCCGCCGGCGTCGGGCCAGAGCAGCCGCGCGCCGCCAGCAGGAGAAGACCGAGCCTGCCCGGCGGGTGCCGGCCACGCAGCGGGTTGGGGACCAGGCGGCGGAGCGGGTCCCTGCGCACCGACGGCTCGGCTCCCAGCGCTGTGCCACTGCGCCTGATGCCAATGGATGGCAGCGGGTTCTGCACCGCGACGAGGGGCGCCTGGCACCGCGGAAGCGGCAAGAGCGTACGCCGCCACCCCGGGGCATTCCGTCGGAGTACGATGGCCGCTGCCTCAACTGCCTTTCGTTCAACCATCGCATCGCCACGTGCAATCGGCCGCGGCAGTGCTCCTGCTGCCGCAGTACCCGGCACCTCGCCAAGGATTGCAAGCGACCTCGGGAGCACGCGAACGGCGGGGAGCGTGCGCCGGATCGCCGGTTTGTCCGCACGCGGCGCGACGGCACGGCCACGCCTGAGGGATCGGCCGCCGAGGGCGCAACACCATCACGCCCACCGCCGCGACAGCTGATCGACCCCTGTGAGGACCCCTGCTCCGAGTTCGCGGGTGGTGTCCCACCCGGCCGCGGGAGGCCGAGTGCTACATCCAGCGCGACGCGGCCACCGATGCCGCGGAGGGAGCACTCCAGCTGGCGCTGGTCGCGCAGCCGAGTGGCGATCCCGGCCACCACACTACATCGGAGGTTCTACTGGCGGTGACGGCTGTGGCCGGGGTCGGCGCGGACGACGTTCGGGTCAAGCGCTTCTACCCGGAGCGGTTCATCATCCTCTGCGCCTCCGCCGAGATCAAGGATCGCGTGCTCGCGGCCTCGCCGGCACCGTTCGGGAACTCGCCACTCGTGCTACTGCCATGGTCCAGGGTGGCGCACGCCGACTTGTCGGTGCTGCAGTACAAGCTCACCGTGGAGCTCGAGGGAGTGCCACCCCACGTCTGGCGGGAGGACACGGCGGCAAAGCTGCTGGCCCCGTACTGCTGGATTCAGGAAGTTGAGCCGGTCACTGCCGTCGGGGACGACCTCTCCGCGTTCAAGCTAACGGCGTGGACAAAGAACCCGAGCTGCCTCCCCAGGATCATCTGGTTGAGTGTTGCCGAACCGCCGCCTGGTGCGCCGGCGGGTGAGGGATTACGGTTCCGGGGGACGCGGCCATTCCTGTCCAAGAAAGACGTGCTGCGGTACAAGATCATCGTCCACCTCCGCTGTGTCCGTGACTACGCGACGCCGACCGGCGATGATAGCAGCTCCTCATCTGACGACCCGGTGGAGGATGGCAGAGGCCGCCGCCGCCACCATGGCACCCGGGGCGCTGGGGTCGGAATCCACCCCTACCCGTGCCGCCGTGGCGTGCCGGACGGAGCACCAACAGCCAACAATGGCGGCGGCGGAGGAAGACAGTGCACCAACGACCAGGGACCGCGCGCCAGGGTACCAGCGACTCAGAGGGTGGGCCCAAACGGAATGCCAAGAGTGCCGGTGCACCAACGGATTGGCTCGCGCCAGGACACCGTACGTCACCATGGTCAAAAAAGAAGGGGCAGGAAGCAGCAGCCGCGCTGGGAGTGGCGGCCAAAGCAAGCTACCAGCCAAGCCCAAGCAGCAATCCCACAGCAGCAAACAGCGGTGCAGCCTGACAAAGGCTCCAGCGACACCAGTTCGAATGCCGACACCATTGCCCCAGAAAAGGAAGTGGAGGACAGCAGCCTGCAGCCGGAGATTGGGGGATCGCCAGAACAAGACAAGCACGAGCAACCGTTTGCAGGCCACGTTGACAGCGTGGAGCCCGCGCCGGTGCAGCACGAGCAACAGGCTGTCCAGGCGTCAGCGTCCGAGCAGGGGTCGCCCACGCGGCCAACGTCCCCCCACGGCGTGGTATGCGAACGGGTAGATGAGGAGAGAACACCACGGCCCACTACCAGCTTGGAGCCGGCCAAGATTGATGTTATCGAAGCGGAGGTAATGCCCAGACCAGTGGCCAAAGTAACGCAGGACGAGCAGACAGGCAACCAGGCCCTGTCGCCTCTGGCTGCCCCGCCGTTGCCGGACGAGGAACAGGGGGCCTCTGCGCCGCGCCAAGCACAAGCCCCCCATCGCCGTCAAGCAACACCGACTCGACACATCGCCGGTTAAAGGTGTTCACTCGCAGGGTCAAGAAGCCGTGGACGTCGCCGCTCCTCAAGCGGCCATCCCCGGAGAAGGCGCGCACGCCCCGGCAGCGGCCGCTGCGGAGTCGCCGCATCACGGCGCAGAGTCTGTCAAGGATCCCAACCTCCAAACGTGGTGAATACTTGGTACTCAAGCGCCTCGGGCACGCATCAGCCATTACGAAGTCCACGGCAGGCAACAAATTTGACGCCCTCTTCGGTGGTCAGCCCGAAGACGATGAGGCACTGAGGGAGTTGTTCCCGGATGGGTGTCAGGGTGGGCAACGCCGGCAGCGCCGTCAAGCGCCACGGCCAAGGGCCTGATCGGTCCACCCGAGCGCCCACCCATGGTAGTCCACATCCATGGATAACATAACCATTCTCTGTTGGAACGTCCGTGGGCTAAATGCAGCTGCCCGTCGCGACAATGTACGAACACTGGTGACTGATGCGCGGCCTCACATTGTTTGCCTGGTAGAAACGAAACTGAGCACTGTAAACCAGTGGACAGTCGCCTCCATGTTGGGCGCCAATTACACTGATTTTGCCTACGTCCCAGCAGCTGCAACCCGGGGGGGAATTTTGGTGGCGGCCCGCGCGCCTGATGTGGCGCTGCAGGAGCCCATCATTGGGTGTTACTCTTGCACGGTCAAGGTGATCACGGCAGCAAGGGAGCCGTGGTGGATTACAACGGTGTACGGCCCATAGGATGAGGCTGAGAAGGGGTTGTTCCTGGAAGAACTCGAGGCCGTCCGGGATCAGTGTCCGGGGCCCTGGGCAATAATCGGGGATTTCAACCTGATTCTGGACGAGGCCGACAAGAGCAACTCGCGTATAAACCGAAGGACGATGCGGGCGTTCAGACAAACGGTGGCCACGCTCCAGCTGCTGGACATACATCTCCATGGGCGCCGCTACACCTGGAGCAATGAGCGCGAGCAGCCCACCCTTGTCCGTCTCGACCGCGTGCTGGCCTCCCTAGATTGGGAAGAGCTCTTCCCAGCCTGTCATCTACAGGCGCTGGCATCAGACGCCTCGGACCACTGTCCCCTCCTACTCCAAACGAACCTAGCGCTAACCCCGAAGCCAAGATTTCATTTTGAGATTTACTGGCCAAAGTCATCGGACTATCAGGCAACTCTGTAGCAGGGTTGGGTGTGCACCGGCACGACTAGGGACCCCATTGTGCGCCTCGACATGATGCTCAAGCACCTGGCCAGTGAACTTCGAAGCTGGGCGACGCGGCGCATCGGTCTCATTCGAGAGCAGCTCCTGATGGCAAGAGCGATCATCCTCAAGCTTGATCAGCTTTCCGAGACCCGCAACCTCACCGACTCGGAGAGAACTTTGCGCGCCGACCTCAAGCACAAATGCTTGGGCCTCTCCTCCCTCGATCGCACAATTGCAAGGCAGCGGGCGCGTGTGCGCTACCTGGCAGAGGGAGACGCAAACACCAAATGTTTTCACCTGCTTGCGAGGGGGCGGCGCAGGCGGAACACGGTCACCAGGCTCAAAGTCCACGGCGCGTTCACCTCGGACCACACGGCCATGGAACAGGCCATCCACGACCACTTCCTCGGCGTCTTTGGCACTGCAGGCCAGGTGGAGGGAACGGTCGACTTTCAAGCTCTAGGAATCCAACAGCGCGACCTCGCGCTACTGGAGCAACCAGTCAATGAAGATGAAGTCTGGGACGCCATCAGGGCGCTGCCGCCTGACAGAGCGCCCGGCCCGGATGGGTTCACCGGCGCGTTTTACAAAAGCTCCTGGGTGGTGATCAAGCCGGATGTCCTAGCTGCCATAAACGCCACGCTCTTCGGCGACTGTCGAGCGTTCTGGCGACTCAACGGAACGCTCATCGTCTTGCTGCCCAAGACGGCAGATGCGTGTGAGCCGGCACACTACAGACCAATTACCATGATACATAGCCTGGCCAAGCTCATCTCCAAGATACTGGCACTGAGGCTCGCGCCCATGATGCAGGACCTCATCTCGCCGGATCAAAACGCGTTCATCCGCGGACGCACAATCCATGACAACTTTAAGTATGTCCAACGGGCGGCGGTTCTCTTGCGCAGGAAGAAAGAACCAAAGATCCTTCTGAAGCTAGATGTTGCGAAGGCTTTTGACACAGTACAGTGGCCGTTTCTACTAGATGTGCTACAGGCAATGGGCTTTGGGACGCACTGGCGGCGCTGGATCGCGACCTTACTCTCCACGGCAACATCCTGCATCTTGCTAAATGGCCAGCCAGGTAGGCCGATCAGGCATCGACTAGGAGTGCGGCAGGGTGATTCCCTCTCCCCGCTGTTGTTCATCTGTGTCATGGAGGTTCTCGGGCTGCTGTTCACCGCAGCTCGAGAACAGGGCGTGCTCCGAAGCCTCGCCCAGGAAGGAATCAGATACCAGTGCAGCCTATATGCGGACGACGTGATCCTTTTCGCGTACCCGAAAGCGTGTGAAGCACGAGCGATCAAGGCAATCTTGCAGATCTTCGAAGAAGCATCAGGGCTCAAAACCAACATGGCTAAATGCTCCATCACGAATATCTTCGGTGCAGAAGAGGCCATTCCGGAGCTGCAGCGCATACTGGGCTGCCAAGTGGCGCCATTCCCCATCGGCTACCTGGGAATGCCACTAAGCACGACCAAGCTGCCAAAGGATCAGGTGCGACGCACGGTGGACGCTGTCGCGCGCAGGCTGCCTGCTTGTCACAGTTCGCTAATGGCCAAGAGCGGGCGACTCATCTGGGTGAAGTCGGTGCTCTCGGCGATACCCGTGTACTGCATGATCGCGGATGGACTACCGCCCTGGGCGCAAGCCGAGATCGACGCCATCTGCAGGCGCTTTCTTTGGAGCGGCAAGGACGGTGACACGCGGGGCAAATGTATGGTGGCGTGGAGAACTTGCACCCGGCCGAAGGAGCTGGGAGGGTTGGGCATCTCCGACCTCAGGCTGGTCAATACATCCTTCGAAGCCAAGTGGCTGTGGCTACAGAGGACCGACGCGGACAGAGCCTGGGCAGCGCTACCCCTGAAGCAATCTAGGGAAGCGCGGGACTTCTTCAGAGCCTCGACGTACACCGTCGTCGGCAACGGAGCTGACACCTTGTTCTGGCTTGATAGCTGGATCGGGGGAGTCTCCATCAGGGCGATGGCGCCCACACTCATGCAATTCGTGCCAAGGCGGGTCGCTAATCGACTCACTGTTGCGGAGGCACTGCCGGCGAGGAGATGGGTGCGCACCATTGCCGGAGGAGTCACCACGCCGGCCGCGGTAGAGTATCTACGGGTCTGGCACGCCATCAACGGGATCAACCTCAACGACAACCCGGACCGGCTCGTGTGCCGTTGGAGTTCAGACGGCAGTTTTTCGGTGCACTCAGCATACCAGGCCCTGCACCTTGGATCGCATCCTATCCCGGGTTGTGTCCGCATCTGGGAGGTCTGGGCACCTTTGAAGGTCAAGCTCTTCCTCTGGTTGGCAGTCCGGAGACGCCACTGGACGGCGGATCGGCGCCGGAGACACGGTCTTCAAACCCACGACGCATGCTTCTTCTGTGACTAGCAGAACGAATCGATTGATCACATCATCGTCGAGTGCCCCTTCGCCCGGCAGCTATGGTTCGAGGCAGCGGCCGCGCTCGGAGGGCAGATTCAACAGCAGCCGGAGGGCACCTTGACCGACTGGTGGGAGAGTTGGCGAGCGTTGTGGCCACAGGCATGCGTGAAAGGAGCCGATTCCTTGTTCGCCCTCATTTCCTATGAATTATGGAAGGAACGGAACGCGCGATGCTTTCGCGGGGCGGCCACCCAGCTCAACGCTGTCAAAGATCAGATCAAGCGGCAGGCCGAGCTATGGATCATGGCCGGCAACAAACACCTGGGGAGTCTGGTTCAGCGAGTAGTAGGTTAATCGTTCTGTTCAGTGGGGAAGCGCGTAATTCAAACATGTAAAACGCCCCACTTTGTACTCAAACTCTTTTCTCTTAATGAAAACACACACAAATCTTTTGCGTGATTGAGAAAAAAAATATTTCCCTTGAGAAACCAGAAGACATCTCTCCAACGTCAAGGGGTGCACCTACCCAGCCCAGCCCGATTCTACTGATACACAGACACAGACAGACCAACAATTACACGTATACGTATATACTAGCAAATATGTCCGTGCGTTACAACGGAAGGAAAAAAATGTTATCAAACGTCAAACTCCAATAAGTATCAGCTTGCACAACATATTTGTATGTATAATTGAAGAGCCAAATTAGGGAAGTACTTTTTGATAAGGAATAAAATTCCTATGATGTGTATGTATCAATTCAGTAGGAAGCTTTTCTAAGACACATACGAGCAAATTTAAGCATCGAAGACACGATACTCCACTAAATAAACTCTTCATGACTTCATTATATCCATCCAGCATTTACTGATTGTTCTTGCAAAAGTAGCAACCAAAGAAAATCAAAGCATGGCCATCCAATATGGTCAACTGATAACCAGTAAAATATCAATATAACCATTACTAAATATTTTGAACAAAGCTAAGCTACCATATTTGTTTCTACCCAAAACAACAAACTACAAGTGGATATAGTGAAGGGATTATAATTGCTTAAAATTTCATAAGTTACATCACATATCAAATATATATGTATATCACCTCTAAAAAGAGACAAAAAGATGAGTTTGAAATGGCTAGAAATTTATATATCATAGTCGCTTTCTCCTAAATCTTTTTGTGACTCCTCCATGACCATGAAAGCAACAAATCACAAGTGCAATCCCAAGCTTTCTCCGAAGGATCTGCCAGGTATGCTTGGGTCGCTTGGGTCAAGAAAATCAGACTGTTGAATACTTGAATTTCAGGCAAACAATTTGCAGAATATTTCATCCCAAACATGGTCATATTGCATACTACCGACGGTGCTATACGACCTGACAAGAAAGGTGCGAAGAGAAAGCTCACCATGCCCGAGCTTCATGCAGATGTTTAGATAAGAAGCTCTTGCATATATAGCCACAGACAACCAACAAAAGGCTCCAAGCTTTGTTGGCGTCCTGGTCAAAAGCAACCAAGCAATATTTCTTACTTGAAGAAGCGTGAGCTGTGCGAACAGCATGGTGGCCTTTGTCTGCAGCATTCATACAATTATATGAATCCAGTTCATTTAGGAAACTGCAAAGAATCATCTTCTCCAGATCACAAAGGTAATATAGTATATTGTAATCACATAGCAAAACTTGTAAGCCGCAAATATTTCTCTTTATAAAGTGTACAGTAACTTTTTTGGCAAGTAACACTTAAAGAATATGCACGGTAAAGTCACTTCCCATAGCCAATGAGGCAGTTCTCAATAAGCATATAAAGATCGGCAACATAAATGATCAGAAAAGGAAAACCATCTGATTTATAGAACCAAACATCATAAATTTTTTTGACAGGTATATGCTGTGACAAATATAGTCAAGTGATATTACCGATTTGCATGTGGAAACACTGTAGTTAATACCAGGCCCATCCCAAAATTTCCCAGTAAAGGGAAAAGTTCATGTGGTACGGACATGTATATGGATCAGAAAATAGATAATTAATTAGAGATGCATTGGTAGCCTGCAAACTGAAAACAGAATGGACAACCTGCATTAACAGTTTTCGCCTTTGAGAAACAAATCAATTAGGACATAAATTTGACCAATAATTGTTTCTAAGCAAAGAGAACAATACCAACAACACAAATTCATCCAGTTATTCACCTTTATAAGCATCTCAGAGACTCAGACCCCTCTGTAGTCCAAAGCAGGGGAATGGAAGCTGATGCCAGGCAACACAGCAGTGGGCACCATGACCTAAAGGCTGCCAATTTAGAAACTACTACAGGAATCTTAATAATTTTGGAAAAGGGGGAAGAATTTGTAACCTGTGCTTTCTGAAGAAAATGAGAAAGAAAGTTACATACATGATTGTGGAGGAGGCTACGCAACCTTGTTTTTCAGATCCAAACTGAAACATTCTGCAGGTGAGTTCTAAATCTCAGTGTGAAGCCATTTCTCAGCACCCATGCTGACAAGTTTGCTGCCTCCATACTTGCACAAGTAAAGGAGCGTCTGATCAAGGAGACCAGGAATAACAGCTTACTTGCATGGAACCTATAATGGATGACTCCAAATTTAGCAAATCCTCAGTATACTCCTATATGCTAAAATCTTCAAAAATTCTTCAAGAACTACTCTTTCAGCAGAACATCAGAAGAATATGTGAAGAGGATGAAATAGCCACACCAACAAGCAAACCTTGCTTGATCCGCTTTTGTTCTTGTCCAGCTTGGCGAGAATAGGATTCAAAGGCGAGATGAGGAACTTCTCAACTTGTTCAGCTCGGCGAGATCAGGATTGGAAGCCTGAGAAAACAGGATATCCCAATGACACATTTTTCAACCGAGATCTCTATATAATGTATAAATAGGAAAAAAGTAAAGATGTTTGTCTCGAACTTGAGTTCATGTAGAACTTACCATGGATATTTTCCCGATCTGAGCTGGTGTCCCGAACGATTTTTTTGTCAATCTGAGCTCGTGTCCCGATCGGAGCGGGTCTTTGTTCAATTGGATTCTGATTCTGACTCGCAACGCCTAGCTGGCTGGCTCCTCTGTGGCAGCACCTTCGAGCCACGCCACCCCGCCTCGCAGGCCTGGCCGCCGCCGGCGGCGGCTTCCCGGCTGGCTATTGCCCAGCGCGCCGTTCGCCGCATTCGCCGCCGGCAGCGACCTCCGTTCTTCCTCGCCTGGAGCTCCTCGTCCTTGCTGAGGTTGCACCTCCGTTCCTGCCCTGGACGAGAGGAGCAGCAACCTCGTCCCTGCACACAGACGGGAGGAGCAGCAACGCTGCACGACGTGAGAAGCGGCGGCACGGGACAAGAGCGGCGGCTATGCTGAATAGAACCATTGGCGGCGCAGGTGGGAAGCGATGCGGCGGCGGCGTGAGGAGTCCGAGCGACATGTAAATCTCGTGAGGTGCGCTGCATGCGAGCGAGTGGGCTGGATCGAAGCGAGTGGAGCGGGACGAAAAAAATCTAAAATTTTACCTCTTTATTATTACTAGGTTCGTGTCCGTGCGTTGCTACGGGACAGCTAAACTTTTATACTAAAAAGGACGTAGATCGCACGATAAAACAACAATACTGTAAAATTAAATACTAATGTTAAAGTGACATTTAATTGAAAAAAGAAAAGTTCCTCAAAGATATGCCTGCAATAATAGTTCTTATAGCACATTACAAGATTTGACATTCTGGAATGGCGCCAGTAAATTTCATGCATGCCCATTCTAGACCACTTGAATAATATCCATTATCAATCAACATATACATTCAAAGATTATAAATAGTGGTCGCAACTGATGGCACAGTCAACTCAATGAACAAGATGTAGTCATGTTTAAAACTTCCTTGTAATTTTCAAAGTTAGAATAAATCAGACATATTTGTAGAAGTTGTAATGCTCAACTGAAGTTTCATCCATCACCATAGTTCTTTTGCATCCAGAACCAATTCTATAGCCTATGGAATGTACAATACAGTATAGTACATGTCATTTGGATAGGACAAATCTTTCTAGTTGTACCAGTAGTAGCTTTACTATCAAATGGGCATCTGATACAAGGATTCAGAGATCAAAATTTGAGGAATACATGCCAAGACAAAAAAAAATGTAGTTTACAAATATCTTCTGGCATGTAAGCTTCCATCCACTTGAGCCTTTCCTCAAACATTTTTCTTCACTTGGCAACAATTACGGGCTTCTATCTTTTCAGGCATGATACAGTGCAGTAATCCTCACTGTGTGCAGACAAAGGCCCAAGTGCAGCTTCCAAATTCATTCATCGGCTCATTGTGTCACCTATGTGTGAGAAATATGAAAACTTTATGCTGCAATTAGAAATCCATGCAATTAGAACATGACTAAATATTTATTTTATCTTGATGCAAATTATGTAACACATAGATTCACAAGGATTAGCAAGAATTGTTGAGAACTTCCAACTTTTGATGACTGATGAGCAAGGTGACACTCTAGGGATCATAGTTGTTAAAATTTGAATTCAGGATCACAATTTTAACATGCTAGGGACTCGGAACATTTCCACATGGATAGGACAGGAAGCAAACTGAACTTACATCCTTTTTGGGAGCGTGTTTTCCATAAATTGTCGTTGTCAGCCCTCACATACACCTGAAATCACAAAGTCAGAACTCATAAATGCTGCCAAATTGAACTAATCATACCACATGATAGCTATTATATTCTATAGAAAACATTTCCATCTTACGCAAAGTTAAAGGAAAAGTGAACAATCGAGGGAAATATATGTTGCTTTGTGGAAACGATTCCAGTATTTAGTGTAGGAAGCTCCAACAGAGTGAACCTCCTTGCTTGTTATCCTGCCTGACTGGCTGCACACAAGAATGTCACAAATTTTCTCATTAGACTTAATACTACTCACAGTTGACAGAAAAATTTAATAATCCAAAGAAATCAAGAGGACATTAGCATTCCACAAGGCAAGTTTCTTGACGAAGGCTAGGAGTAATGAGAAGAAACAACGTGTAGCACATATCAGGTGCATCCTAAGAGCCTAACAAGTTCAACAGTAGTTGATCAATCAAATCAATAAAATAAAACCATGAAGCAGTATTGCAAATACCTCCCTAATCTCATCTACAATGTGTGATTTAAGAGGAAACTTGGCGAAGGTCTTGGGGTTGAGCTTGAGCAGGTACCATTGTTTTCCACCACTAAATCCCAAACTGTCTTTCCAAAGCAGTAGCTGCAAATCTAACACAGAAGTGTTGCAAAGTTCGCAACCCTAACGATATAGCACATATATCCCAATATGCTCTTAGGACATAAGGTTATGGAAGTCGGGGCTTCTAGCGGTAGGTGCTGGTGGCGCGAGTTGTGGCGGACGCAGGTGAGCAGCTATGGAGGCCACCAGCGGGTGAGATGTGGCCTCCGGGGGGTGAGAAGCTGTCGTGGCCAGCAGAGGGTGAGGAGTGATCGCAGCCGCCAGCGACACTTAATTGAGATTTTTAAAGACATTTATATTTTTCCCAGGGGCTAAACATTCAGAGATCACATTGTTAAATATCTACAACTACTAATTGATTTGTTAATATATGGACCGCAGACTGTTATATCCTATTTTGCACAATGCAAACAATTTTGACCATTTTAGGGTTCTACATTTAGGCAAGTTTGCATAAATCAAAATTCAGAACCATAAGATGCAACATGAAAATTTAGTTCTAGCTTTAATGTCTCCTGTCCTGATGAACTATTGTAGATAAGATAAAACGACATTGCAGGCTATACAACAATTTAAGGACTGAATTTTGATGGTTGAGGTGCAAACCAAGTTTGAGTCAACCGTAAGCGGTTTCTCTGCTAAATAACCCAAAGCAGAAAACCCTGAAATATAGAAATAAACAGAAATTTCAAACAAATTTGCGGGCTCATTGTGGAGGTACGTTGTGGTGATGGTAAAGTAAGAATTGTTACCTTGTCTTTATAAAGTCCAACAGGTGCACATAGAGCCAATTGAAAGTTATGTCAGATCACTGAAAAAAGTAATAATACCATGAGGAAACATGTTTGAAGGATATCTGGCTATGACAGGTAGAACTAAGAAAGACAACTGAAGAGCAACTCATAAAGAAGCACAACTGCACAAGTAACAAAAAGGTAGGTGTTCTTATCATCAGGAAGGGATAGCAACTTCCAGCAGGTGGCTTCACATGACAGGAGAAGCTAATTTCTTTTTTCTTTCTTGATAATTATTTTCTCTATTTTTGAAATTCACAACCTTTTTATTAATTACAATTTTCTCTGTTTTAGGAGCTGAGTTATACTGAGGATCATTTCATTTTCTCGTGCAACAAACAATATGATTGTTTTAGTTTTCTCGGCAACCAAACTGATAAAATAAAATCAAATACCTTAAATTGCGTTGGTATCAGATGATGGATGCATCCACTATCCAGCATTCAGTTAGCTAACCGTCTATTATAAACTCTGAATGCATATGGGCCATACTGTACAGGTTGCCAATTTGAGGTTCACTGACGACTTCAGGTGAGTTATGAAGGCAAAATAAAAATAGCTATCCTGTCTTTACCAATTTCCAGGTTTTAGGTTTCAATTCAGCCACCGACAAACAATTCGAGATCAACAAGAAGCATGGATTCAAATAGTTTGACAGTTTACAGACTATATGCTCTACTGTATAAATTGGAAGGTGTATAAATTTCAGTGTAAATTTGGACGGTGTATAAGTACTCTCTGGTCCTAATTGAACATATAACTTTGTTATCAAAATGAGTTCATAATTTAGAATTATTCACTGTCTGACAAAGAGTACGGGAATAAGCATCACACAAAACCACTGAATAATTGGCAAACTCAAGTGGGTTATACCAAAACCTTTTATTTTATATTTAATTTTTTTACTATTTAGTTTTGATAAAAATTGTTACAAAAAAGGTGAATACAGATAAGTGATAGGCATGACTAAGTTTGAGACGGCCAATAGGACATCAGTATAAGTATTTGTCACTTTTACAGGTGGAGCAGCATTCCAGGAATCTCATAGCTATCTTGTGACAAATTCAAGGAATTGTGTATTGTGTAAATATCAGAGACACAAGCACAAAAGAAAATGTTAAAATAGTTATTCTGAAACAAAGATAAGATTGCATAGGATAAACATAGGCTAACAAGTCTTATTGGGAGCAGTACCGAGACGGTAAAAGTACCTTTTAGATGAAAAATGGCCTTATGAAGGAGCAAAGCCGTCACCTGTACTGATCTTCAAAGACGTTTTCTTTTCCTTATTCCCATTGCCATCCAAGTTTTCCTCCACTTTGAACTCACCAGAATCCCCATCTAGGACCAGTGACTCATCGCTAGAAACTAAAGAAGTAAAGAGACACCTGAAGAATCATTGTCCATCAGACCATCACAGAAGCCGCAGACTCTTGCTGCTGGTGAGACGCCAGTAGCTTCTCTTTCATTGCTTCACCTACTTAGTTGTTATCTATGATATTTTATTTCATTGCCTTGCCTGTTTGCCCAGCCATGGTTGTTGAGACAGATTGAGAAGACATCAATCGCATAGGAGCAGTTGAACAGAAACTCAGAAGTACATATTCTAACAAGCAGGGAAACACCATAACTTCACCTTCTCCAAACTTTTAGCAGAGCAGCACAATCCCCAACTCTTGACCTGAAAATCAATTCACCACGTTAGCAACAGAGTGACAGAAGATTCAAAGGCTCTGCAAGAAAAGAAGATTGCAGAGCGTGCAATCCAATAAAAACAAAAGAAATGAACGAGAAAACACTAATCCACAACGAGCAAGACAGGCAGAAAATGAGATACATATAAAACAAAAAAGGAAAGAGGTGCCTTTCCAGGATTCATGGCCAAGAAATCACATCGCAGGCTCCTGATAACCACAACTGGCATGTGAAGTCCAGATTAGGGGTAAATGAACAGGCATGAATCTGCAGTCCGCGGGGAAGAACACTGCAGGATCGAGTCCATATGCACATGAGCGGTTACGGCGTGGGTTCACCAGATCGTAGCGGCGACAAAGCACTGAAGCGGTTGTTATCGACGGATCCAAGAAGTCAGGTGAGGGGAGAAATAGAAGGGGAAGCCGTGCGTCTGCCATACCTCGGTTGCCGTCACGGAAGGCCTTGGCGATGCGCTTCGGCGTCGGGCACAGCCCCTCACGCCGGTTGTCCTCGCGGAGCCCCACCAGCGGCGCACGCACCGCCGATTCCATGGCGAGGGCGAGGGTGAGGGCGGCGCATGACGGCGAGGGTGAGGGCGGGAGATGGCAATGGCGGAGGATGGCAGTGCGGCGTACGCAAGAAAGAGTGCGGCTGGTTAGGGCGATGGTGAGAGCGGGGGCGAGGGCGGCGCCCGATGGGATTTGCAGCAGAGATTTGGGAGCCTTCCTTCTTTTACGCGGTCGGATTTTGCAACACAGATTTAGGATCCTTCTTTTACGCCCCCAGAATCGGACTCACGGGATCACACGTGATTGGCTTTCCGCTTTTACCTCAAGGCAGGGATCGGAGGGGCGAGGCAGAGCGAGGAGGTGTGGGATCGCACGGGGTCGGCAGACGGACGACGAAATTTTTGTCGCACGAAAAAAATTGTCCACGTTCTGGTCTTTTTAGTTGCAGGAGATTAGGTATGGATATACATTTCGGAGTCGCAGTTGCTTTGGTTCTGCCGGAGGGAGGTCGTGGACGATTCCCTTGCAAACTTTATTAGGCGTAGAGATGAGCAATCAGCCGTCCACCAGCCCATGTGCACCTCTTTTCGCTCGGCCCAAGTGCATACCATCCCATATTCCTTCTATTCCTCCTCTCAATCGGCCACTTTGGGCCCGTCGCAAACGGGAACGAACCATGTACCAAATGACTGGGCCCGTTCAAACTTCAAATCCTGTAAATACGGTTCAGACAGTGTACGGGCCAACTCTCGGGGGAAAGAAATGTTTTTTTTTCCTTTCAGAAGCAAAGCTTTGTGGTTCATATGATGGATTTTAATGATGACAGCGTTAACTAATGCTGGTTAGAGTACTATTAAGCTTTCAGCTGGACCCCTATGCGGCAAGTGCCTGAACCCTGAATCTGCTGCCATGCATGCCATGGGTTCACAAATTTGTGCATGCCATGGGTTCACAAATTTGTGCATGATGATGCCAGTGCAGCAGTGCTTCATTTTGCCGAGTTTATGGGTGCCAAACAGTAGAGCACAGTGACAGTGCCACCAGAAGTGGACCGCCCAACAGGAAAAAGAAATTCAGTTCATGATTGACCTCCCAAGCAGCAGGCAGGCATGTCAGCCTCAACAATGCGACTTTGCTGCACTCTATCTAGCGAACACACACACACACGACGAGCTGAGCTTCGAGTTCTGACATCCAAAACGAAGGAGAGCATGCGCGTTTGATTCCATTTGCTCAACTGGAAGCATTGGAAGAGATCACCATCATTGCTGTAATGGAAGCGAAGAGTCGAAAAAAGGAGAACAGAGACAGACAGATTGCAAGAACTGCTGTGCCTGTGTGCCTTGCCAAGCCGTCGATGAACACCCAGCAAAGTCAAAAAGGCTAGAGAGAAAGTGTGTCTGGTGACAAATACCTGCCTTTGATGCTACAAATTGCGGGTTTCGCGTTCAGCTCGGCCACTCGGGTGCAGTGCAGAGCTTAGTTGCATCCAAAGCAGGGCTAGAAAGTCTCATAGCATTTTTTTGGGTTACTCTACTCCTAAGAAAAAGGCTAATGATATCGATGCAAATTTGTTTTAAATATTCATCCACGACAAGCGCCCTAATAATTCCTCCAGCTGACAATGGCCTGCTGAGTGCCTCCACACACATGTGGATTAGCATGTCTGTCTAGGTCCTCATTGCTTGCCACTCGAGCATTACGCCATGGTGTTGCTGTAAAAGGAGTTTCCTTCCCGTTCGAAAAAAATGTAGTAGTGTTATTTCGTGAATGGGTGTTTATTTGGTGATGTAAGTAATACTACGTGTATATATATTTTGATGAAATCATTGATCAGAAAAATATATTTTGATGAAATCATGTAGTAATATTCAGGCAATGATGGCAATAATACGGCATATTGGCATGTATGATATGGCAGGATTGCCTGAACCTGAAAGAGTGAGCTGGGTTCAGGGACCCAGTGGCAGGTGATCATAGTGGCCACGCCAACCAACTCCAATTTCATGTCGCCGGCACAGCTTACACTGGATCTGATCCTCAGCAGCAGGACCCGGAGAGAAATTATGAACAAAAAGGCAATTTGCATGGACCATGGATGGTTGAGTTTGGATATGATAATGTCTTCTGCTATAAAAAGGAGAGAATGTTCAAAAAATAAAAGAAGGAAAAACATGTAACTCTGTTTCTGACTTTGGAGCATCATAAACATAACAATTTCAGCGGTACAACAAATACAACTGTTTTACGGATCCATTAATTTGTAGGTAGTAAGGACTTCAATATCACATCAATAATTTGTAGGTAGTAAGGACTTTCAATAATTTGTACTAGTAGTAGCTACTAGCAGTACTCACATCAATTCAAATTCAAAGATGGGAGATGTGGACAGAAAAATCTTGTATTTCATTTTGTAATATATAACGATAACAATGGTTTGATCTTATACTCCATATTTAGCAATAAGCATTCGCATAGCACTAGCCCAAATCTCTAGACATTTATAAGGCCGGATCAATCAAACAAAGGCAATGCAGCAATTACATGTATAGCCTGGAAGCTGCTGGGTCCTAATAATAAAAGAAAAATAAAAGTGGAAATTTCGCCTCGCGTGCTGGCCCTGCTGTGGTCACGTGACAGGGGCAGCCCTTCCTCTGGTTCTCCCGGCAAAGGCAACTCGGCAAATCGGCCCCCCTAATTCCGCGCCACTCTTTAAATATAGGTCCGCCGCCCTCTCCCCTCCGATAAACGGGAGGAATTGACTATTTCCACTCAGATCCCCGAAGAACACCATAACTCCATGCACACCCCCTTCCGTGGAGCAGCTCTGAGCTGGAAACTTTCCAATTGGGCCTCTGAAAGAATCTGACAGTGAAGTTGAAGCCCCTCCTCCTCATTTCCAGGCTGCCACGCCTCCACCCTCCCCGGCCGGAGAAGACCCTGATGCGGCTGCGGCCGGAGTTCTGAGGTTGGTTGGATTGGATATGGGTGGGGTGACTTCATCGGTGGCCTCCAAGATGGCGTTCTTCCCTCCCGACCCACCGTCTTACGGCGTGGTCGACGAGGAGGACGAGCCAGCGGCGGCGGCGGAGGATGCGTCGTCGTGTAAGGTGGCAACGAGGAGGGTGGCGATGACGGGCGTGCGGTGGAGCGTGGGCGTGGAGGCGAGGCGGGTGCGGACGCGGCGGGGCTCGGAGATCATCGCCGTGTACGTGCGGCACCCCGGGGCCAGCCTCACCCTTCTCTTCTCCCACGGCAACGCCGCCGACCTCGGCAAGATGTACGGGATCTTCGTCGAGCTCAGCGCACGACTCCACGTCAACCTCATGGGGTAAGTGATGAAGCGCTCGGTGTTGTGTGATTGACTGGTTTCTCTGATGCTTTTGACTTGGTTGGGCGACCAAGATTACTGCTTTATTATTAGTTATTATACTGGATGGATGATGATCTTGTGAAAAGAAAGGTTGTTTTTTTTTCCTGTTGAGAACAAATGATCTTGTGAAAACTAATCGGGACACAATTTTCTTTTTCTTTTCTTTTTCGTTTTTGAAAGAACGAACACATTTTTTTCTATTTTTTCTAGAAGACCACAACCCACAATCTGATCGGATCATGGTTTGATCCTTTAGAACGGGCGTGCCTTGATCACCTACGGAAAAAACAAATGTTTGCCTTCTGTCGCTTTCCGTGTTATTATTGGTTTTCTGTCTGAGTGGTGGATTGAATATGATGAATACAGTGATCATACATGTCCTCCTACTGTTATTGAGCGGGGTACTCATGTGCTGCATGCTACTTCCATTTGCATTGATTGTTTTCATTAGCTTATAATATTTCTGAATGGGGGTTTGATTTCTTGTTAAAGATTTATCATGTGCAATTGATACTCCTGATTCTTTTTGGGAGATCAGATTTTCGTCTGATTGATGAGAGAGTTGCACACGTTATTTGGCTAGAAGATTTAGTTTGCCATCTATATTAGGTGCAACTGATGTAAATTTTGTTGCTGCTGCTACTGTGGCAGAAAAATACGGTTTTTCATTCTGCAATCGATTTATTGTCAATCCGGAACCTGTAAAAATATTGTGTTTGGGAAATCTTTTGTCTTTTGTCTCCGTTTGAGGTGAAGATGTTATTTCAGTTTCAAAAAAAAAATTCAGTTTCAAAAAAAAAGATGTTATTGACACTATTCTTGGAAGGATAGGAATTAGGATAGTTCTATACTCTAGTGAAGCTCATTCTACATTCGTAACACATGTTCGGTTTGGCTGGTGCAAAAGCAGCCCAGTTCTATGCCCATCTTTTCTTGAAAGTCGCATGCATGTTCAAAGGTCTCAATACGATTTTTTGTGGTTATTTAACATTGGACAACAGTCAGAGAGTAGAGCACTAAAGTTTGCTTGATATCATTGCTTGATTGGCCTACACGATCTGGACTGTTCGTTGAAGCTGTATTTTCAACTTGTTTATGTGGGTCACTCTCACTCATGGCAACAGCATTTTGACCTTTCATTGGACTTGCTTTTCCCTGCTGGAGCAGTATATTAAATTCGACTATAGTACATCGGCCCCGTTCGCTGTGCTGATAAGCCGGCTGAAAAACACTGTTGGCTGATTTGTTGTGAGAGAAAAATACTGTTCTGGCTGAAAAAACAAGCTAAAAAAGACGGATTATAAGCCGGATGAACGGAGCCATCATGTTTTAAATTTATTTGCTATTTGGCTTAACTATTTGGCTACACAATGACACCTCGAGTATACACAGTAAAACAACCCCGTCCACATGCCCCCGATATTATCCTGGCATGAAATCCTTCGCTCGATCAAGGGATCAAGCTCGGGACTGTTGGATTGGATTCGTAACTAGCAAACAAACCCATACATAACAGAACAGCTAATTGGATGTTACATCAATGATGCAGAGACGCTGCATGAATGAACCACACGATGGCCCAGAACACGCAAGGGTGCTCATTACGGAACATACTGTTAGGTGAAACTAGTCTTACATAGTAATTTTTTTAGTTTTCATGTTGACCATGAAAATGCTTACATAATTTTTAGCTCTATATATAATTATGTCAAATGGAAGCTTGCCTGCATGGCTGAATCTTGCACTAGGAGTATGAGTTTTATTCCTTAACATGAGCTGTAAAATGCAAAGTAGAAATACTCCCAGAGAAGCTGTACAGATACATCCTTTATTTTACTCTCTTGAATTAACAAGTACAATACAATGCACTAACTGGGTGCACGTCCACACTACCTGTTAAGTAAAGAGGGCAAGAGGGATTTTGAGACAAGAGAGTGGGATTAGATGCAGGAGTCTGAAGAAAAGGAGGGAACAATGATGTGGTCCAGGGGTTTGTTTGCCCATCAAAGTGAGACAAAGAGACAGAGAGTGATGTGTAGGAGCTGTCGACAGAACATGTATAGATTGATTAAAAAGATATAGCCATCAAACGATTTTTTTAAAGATGGTTAAAAGATAAAAAGTTTCATGAAATACAATATTACTTTGGATGAGCTGAAATCAGCAAATGACACTGATAATTAACTTCAGTTTTTCTAAATTGACAAAGTCCAAGACAGCTGATGTTGCATCCTGTATATCAACTATTAGTATCCTTATGACAGACAGTCTCTTGACGAAGTCCAAGAGAGCTTATGTGCAACTGTATCAACTGTTAATGTTATGTTGCAGTATGATCATAAAATTTATTCTAGATTTCATTTCCATCGCCCACAAACATTCAAATTTTCTTTGCAATATTTTACTAGTACATTGTGAATTTTTTTTTTGGATATGGACATTTTCATTGACGTGAAGATGTTGGTCAGGCTATCTGGTTTATTCGTTCTTGCTGAACCATGTAAATAGTTATTGCTTGCTGCAAATCTATGTCCTTCTTGAAGCTTTAGCAAATTCTCTGTCATGCCCTTCTGACGATTGAAGTTGCATGTCTTAGAATAATTCCATCGTTCTTCGCAGGTATGATTACTCTGGTTATGGGCAGTCATCAGGCAAGGTAATTTATCTCTGTCCTTTTTTAAAACTATGCTCTTACGGTACCATGTCACCTTCAGTCGAGGGGCACCTCAAAACATTATTCTTGGCCTTTCTTGTTACAAAAGAGGCTTTGAAACTGATTCATGCTAGAGTGAGTTTGATTCAGGGGATGTTTGGTCTGAACTAGTTCATCTTTTTAGCAGTCGAACCGTTTTTAGGATAAAACAACAGTGCTAACACAATCTTTCTGTAAAATCCATGTTCAGCCAAGTGAAGCTAATACCTTTGCTGACATAGAGGCTGCATACAAGTGCCTTGTGGACGTTTATGGAACTAGGGAAGAAGACATTGTTCTGTATGGTCAGTCTGTTGGCAGCGGACCAACCCTTGATTTAGCTGTTCGTTTCGATCGCGCAAGGGCTGTTGTTCTACACAGTCCAATACTGTCTGGATTGCGTGTCATGTATTCTGTGAAGAAAACGTACTGGTTTGACATATACAAGGTTTGCCTCTCTGTTTGAAGTATCAAGATGAATGATCTACATCCTGTATGCTAACACTTGTTCCATTTGCAGAACATCGACAAAATCCCCCATGTTAAATGCCCGGTTTTGATAATCCATGTAAGCTCTTTATACACATCTACGTGGTAGTATTCTTCTACTAGCTTCAGATCATTAATAAACTGGATCATTATTTTCATTTTCAGGGCACAAAAGATGACGTCGTGGACTGCTCCCATGGGAAGCGGCTCTATGAGCTGTGCCAGCACAAGTACGAACCTCTGTGGATCGAGGGAGGCGACCACGGCAACCTGGAGAAATTCCCAGTGTACATACGACATCTGAAGAAGTTCCTTTCGTCCATAAAGAAGCTGCCATCTGAAAAAGATGCGGCAGCTGAGCGTGAGCCATCGGCAGCTGAAAACAGAACGCAGCCTGACATAGAAGCCATCTCCGAGGCTCCTTCTCGCATGATCTCGCGAAGGCTAGAGCCATCGAAGAGGAGCACGATACATGAGGAGCCTACGCTGAGCACCGAGCACGTAGATAAGCGCAGGCGAAGCACGGGCCACAGGGAGAAGGCGAGGTCCAGCACAGACAGGAGATCGAGGAGGAGCGTGGACTGCTTCGACAGCATCCTCGAACATGAGCAGCCGGAAAAGCCAAGGAAAAGCTTTGATAGGTTGGTTTCTGCCTCCGCTGTCGTGTCATGGCCATTGCAATTTGCTTATTTCAGTCGAGATGAGGAAAATTCAGCCCCGTTAGTCATTCTTTCCCCTACAAGTTTAAAATATTTCTCATTGTTCTTTTGCAGGATCGGAGAGAAGATTAGAGCCATGGGTCTGTGCAATGTCGACTGCTTCAAAGAGCCTCCTGACAGCGGTGAGCTTAGCCGAGGTCGATGAAAGGAATGGGTTTCTGGTTGCTGTCAGTGTCAGTGTTTTTCCCTTGTTGCTTAGATATATAAAAGAAGACTCTGCGTGATGGGAATGTTAATCATAAGATGTTCACGAACAGTAAAGAGAAATATAGCACCAGCTTTGTGTCAGCATCTGATTCTTTTACACTTGTACTAGGTAGTGTGCCCGTGTGTTGCTATGGAACATCTAAATTTTTGTACTACAGGCACACGGATCGTACGATAAGATAACAATACTATAAAATTAAACAGTGTAATGCCCGTGCTAACGCTACGACGTATAACCAGACAAATCAATTAACTAAAAGGCATATATGTCTAAGAAGAGATTGCATGTTATAGCTACATATTTCCACCAAGGCAGCCAACACTCTTACTACACCTAGCAACACCAAATGAGCAGCCAAAAAGATAATGCAAAAACAAATACATCTGCAAGAGCACACTCCTCTTCATGCTCCGCTACATTCAAAAGCCACCCTCAAAGCTGCCAAACAACTGGTGAACGATCTTCTGGATGTCGAGTGTTTAGCCGGAACACACTTTAAGGTGGTCAATAGTTCCTTCTTCCTTGCAGCGTTTGAAAAGTCAAGTAACAAATCTTTGTGAATATCAACACAGGCTTAAATAAAAAAAATATAATAACCCAAGAATTTACCTACCATCTGTCTAACAGAAGTATAGGACTTGAGTTGACCCAAGAGAATACAACATCAGCTGCAATTTGGTTCTAGAAATTAAATGACAATTGAAGTAGACAGTGCAATATCCAACGAGAACCTTTCAACTATTTTAGAGAGCACCTTTTAAAAGATCACTGACATTTAATTGGTTAACAAAAAAAAATGAGAGAAAGAGTATATTTCAGATAACAAAACTGGGTCACGAATTGTATATACTGCTTCATTAGGGGTATGTACTACTGTTCTACAACAAAAACAAGTATGATATTATTTTGCAGTTAGTATATACTACTAATTCCCAAAATAAATCCTAAAACAAATGAGTATATATTTTACTATTTTAGTAGCAGGAGTATCATACTACTCTTTTAATGGTGGTATATATTTCTTTTATAAAGCAGTATCAGACTATTTCAGAAACAGAGCCTTCATGTCATGTCATGCATCTCAGATCCTGGCAGAATTAAAAATTGACATCAGTACCCAACTTGGCGTTGCCTAATCTGTTTTAACACTTAAGTGGACCACGGTGCATGAAACCGAAAATACAGTATGTATGTACCTATTTGGGATCAGGAACGGACCGTAAAATCCAAAAAGACTATGCAGTTTCAATAAACTGACTCCAACTTTAACCCAAGGAGAGTCCTTTTCACTTTCTACAAAAGGAGATAGGCAAACTGTTTAATCGACAGCTCAAGCAAAGGTTTCTGGTTCTTCCTCAACAGCTCAAACAAATATATACTTATTAAGAATCTAGTTATCCAGGTATTAATATATGCAACCTCAGTAAAAACAAAAATACAACTTTTGTCAACTAATTTCTTCTAAATGAATCATCCAAAAACAGGGTGATTGAGCACCAAAATAAAAAGAGTTAATAGGTCCATCCATATTCAAAAGGAGCATCTGACAAGTTTATTTAAACCCTATATCATGTAGGCAAAGGTAAAATAGCTAGCAACCCACAGCATATCATGTGCATATATGCAGAGAGCAGGCCATTTAACCAACTTTCTGTCTGTAAAATTTTTCAATCTCTTATAGCCCAAACTGAGAACAAATTCCTTTGTCGCATATATCAAAATCTGAACTTGCAAGCAATTGAAGGCTGCATAGTAATTTTTTTTTAAAAAAAAATCAGAGTGAAAAGGAAGCTATAGGTACCTGCACATAGCCCTGGACCTCATCTTCATCTTTTTTGCCACCTGATGAGATAAACCAGCTAGGCCTAGGAGCACATAAAGAAAAAGATTATAAATGTGATGAGCTTGACTTTCAGGCTTTTCTGAAAGTTAAAAGAAAAGATACATAATCCACGTACATCTCCTTATTTCTTGGATGATAACAACAACTACCTAGCATAGTAATGAATAAAAAGAATTTATTCAGTCATTTATTCGTAAAGAGGAATCGATTCAGATATTCACTGATGTATTTATCGTGGCATGGTTTGGCACTGCCTAGCATAGTAATGAATAAAAAGAAAAAAAACACATGTAACAGTACACACAGCCCCTTGAATCACTGTCATCGTTCTCCTCATACAAAGGCGCAGATTGGATTATAACCCAACCTCTCGAAGGAAGCCTATAGTTTTAAAACTGATTCTGCAGTGGATGGACATATGAGAATAGTGAGAGGCAGCTAAACTTTCTTCGATCTTGATAACATCCTTGTCCTCGTGGAATGACTCTGCTCTCGCAGAAGATAGTTTACCCAGTGATGGATCACACATCCTTATAAAAAGAATTGTTACGTGGTGCACTGATGTCATCCACAAGTCACATTTCATTCTGCACTGAATCAATGGATGCACATAGTACCATTAACTTATTCAACAAAACGAATCAAGCTAAATTGGAAAAATAAAAAGAAAAAGAATCATGACTTAAAGACTATCGGCACATCACTCATGGTCACCTAGATTGGGAACGCCTGATGCCTTCATCTCCAGTTGCACCTTTTCCTGTATCCATGCGAAAGGAATCCTTTTCAGTTCAATGTTTAGTCAGTCTGAAAGAAAAGATGATATATGTTTAATCAGTCTGAGAAATAGAATAAGTATATCTTGACAATGAACCTTCCCTATATCAGAGTAGGAATGGTAGCAGAGTTTGCCATAGACTAAATGCAGGTTACCAACATATTTTGAAATCAGCTTCTAATTGCAGTAGTGCTGTTCTTTTCAAAAAAACATGCAGTAACGCACTTGTTTTGCTATTAAGAAAAAAAAACATATCTGTGTTGCAAAATAGTTACAGTCGACGTCAAGTTCTTATATAGAGAAGAATAAATGTCGCAGCAATTCAACTCCCTGCTTGGATTTATGCAATTTATGAAGCAAAAATTGAGACCCTAATCTCATTAGAAGGTTTTGCAACCAGAGGCATCATAATCAGATGGATTTGTCACCTTCAAGGAGCACATCCAAATCGTCCTCCTGCCCTACAGCCTGGCGTTGTCGTCGCAGCTGTCGAGGCCTGCCGACGATGTCTAGGGTTTGGCACGTCGTGGGCTCGTGGCCTGCCGCCACGCGTCCTGCCGAGCGTCTCGCAGCCTGGCACCACCAGACATCCGCATGTGAGGTGGGTTAGCAACTGCACGGCGGCGGGATGTCGGCGTGGGCTAGCAACTGCACGGCGGCGGGATGTTGGCAACCAGGAAGTCGCCATCTTTGTCCTCGTCTCTGGTGTTCTAGGCCTTGAGGGTGCAGAAGGAGAAGTCGACGTTGTCGACGTCGAACACCCAGGTGGCCACGTCCTCGTCCCCAACGGCCGCTGCCGCCGCGAAAGCGTCGTGCACCTCACACCTGCCGCGGTGGAGCACGAGCGGATCTAGGTGGTGGAGACGCCCGATGCAGCGTGGCCCAATCCGCGCCGCTGTCAATGCCTTTGCCATGTCCGGCGGCGCAGATCCACCTGTGTCGCGGATCTGGAAGGGAGAGAGAGAGAGAGAGAGGAGGGCGATGGGGGAGAAGAGAGGTTGTGAGTTGCCACTCGACGGCTCGCGACGAGACGAAGGGAATTTTTTATTATTATTATATTTTCGATAGGAATGGGCTGACTGGGATTCAAACCCTCGTTGTTTGGCGTGTGGGGATGCCTGGCTTGCGGGGATGCAGGAGAGACGTCGCGGGATCGCACGGAAGAGGAATGGCGACCCCAAAACAAATGTAGCACCAAAAAATTGTCTTAGTTTTGTTCTTTTTAAGTTGTATGTATAAGGAGATACGTTACGTTGCTTGAAGCATGTAAACACACACATACACAGAACGCTGTGATCTGTCGGGATAGAGACTGCTCAGTCTGTTATCAGCAGGAAAGATGCTCCTCCTTCCAAAAATATCTCCTTTTGTGTAGAATCAAACCTACAAGTAGAAAATAGCATGAACATTTGTACATCCGAATAAATTTATTATAACAAAATATATTCCACAATTAATCCAATTATACTTATTAAACATCATAGATATTAGTAGTACTTATTTATATGTTTAGTTAAGCTTAAAAAGATTTTAATTTATTTAGCAGAGATGCGTATGTTGCGTTAGTGTTGTGGGCACACAAGGAGGGATAGAGTCCGGAACGACGATATTCGGGATAGGGTTGGGGTGGCACCAATTGAGAAGAAATTGATTCAACATCGGTTGAGATGGTTTGGATATGTCCAACGGAGGCCTCCTGAGGCGCCGGTGCGTAGTGGAGTTCTAAAGCGGGCCGATAATGTAAAGAGCGGTAGAGGTTGACCTAAACTAACTTGGGACGAGTCCATTAAGAGAGATCTTAAGGAGTAGAATATCTCCAAGGATTTAGCTATGGATAGGAGCGCTTGGAGATTGGCAATCAACGTGCCTAAACCGTGACCTCTTTTTGTCTTGTGCCCTTTATGTCCCTTTATGTGTCTCCCTGTTTCTCGTCTCTTTTGGGTTTCATCTCTAGCCTACCCCAACTTGCTTGGGACAAAAGGCTATGTTGTTGTTGTTGTTGTTGTTGAGAAGTGAGGTGCATACTTTTTCAGAAACGCTCAGCCACGCCATCACGCAGCTCCCAGTCTTTCCTCCCTCCCGCGCTGTTAGCAGACCAACCTCTAAAAAAAAGAAAAATTCCCCACTCAGGTTATGGTGTCCTCTTTAGCTACTCTAAACCCCTCACTACACCGCACCTCTGGCTGACCCCGCCGCCGCAAGGTCCCGCAGCAGAGCATTCTCTCTTCTCCGCTCCCTCCCTAGCATGAAGCGCCTGCTCAGGCGTCTCTCCCGCGTGGCCAGCCCTTCCCGCGCTGCTCCTTCCTGTGAGGCACCCGGCCCCTTCCCTCGCTGCTTCGCGCGCCCACGCCGTACCCCCATCTATCACCACGCTCTCATCCACCTCACCCGTCGCGGAAGGGGAGGCAGGGGAGACTGCGCCACCGCAGTTCCCCACCACCACCGGGTAGGCCGTGGCTGCCGACAATATTGTGTTTTTTAAGTGTTTTATGGTGTTTTCATACATATTGCAAGTCTATGTTTCAGATGTTTCAGATGTTTGATTCAAGTGTTTCATACGAATAAATGTTGCAATTGTTTTATCTAGATGTTGCAAAAGTAGATCTGGATGTTGCATGTATATGCATGTTGCAAGCATATGTTTTAAGTGTTTTCAGGTGTTTCATATGTACGTTTACAAATGTTTTCGTCGGGATGTTGCATATGTTTGCAATGGTTTTCAAATGTTTTTAGTCATTTTCGCAAATGTTTTAGACAGTTGTTTCGAGTGTTTCATCTTTCTTCTTTTATATGTTGCAACTGTTGTATTTAGAGGTTTCAAAAGTAGATCGGAGTGCTGCACATGGGACGCGCGTGGGAAGCGGCCGACGTTCGGGGCGGCGCAGACGACGTCCGAGACGGGCGGGCCCATTGCTGGTGCGCTCGCTCGCGAGCCCGATGCACTAGACGCTCGCTTCTCTCTGTGCAGGCAGGGTCGGACGCTAGTGTCCGAATCGGACGTGCCAACACTAGCAAGTCTTTTTTTTTTTTGACGGCGAGTACCTTCGAACACTGAGGTGGCTACAATCACGTATGATTTCATCATTCGTCACATTTCGATAAATGGGCCTATGAAAGCAGAAGAAAGAGGCATGTTTGGGCCTATGAGAGCAGACAAAAGAGGCCCGGCTCACAGTGACAGACTCACAGTGACTCAGTGACAGTGTTCGGGCCCGACTGCTTCTAGAAGCTTCGGCCGCGCCTCATCATCTCCATCCTCCTGTTGAAGTTGAACCCGCCGGCCTCCCACAGCTTACTTTACTACAAAAACCCTAAGCCCCACCTCCCTTATCCTCTTCTGCTCCCCCTCCCCCTCCCCCTCCCTCTCTACGAACGTTGGCGCGCACTGTCTCCCATCCCATGGCGCCGGCGCTGAGCGGGACTCTGGGCGCGTCGTCGGTGGCGGCGCTGCGGCCCTGCGCGGGGAGGAGGGCGCCGTCCGCCGCGAGCTCAGTTGCGCCGAGGGGGAGCGGGGCGGTGAGGTGCGCCAGAGGGCTCAGGTGGGAGGCCAACAGAAGCAGGGGGAGGTCGCTCAGGGTGAGGTGCGATGCGGCCGTCGCCGAGAAGCCCGCCGGGGAGGAGGCGGCTGGGGAGAAGTTCGAGTACCAGGCGGAGGTGAGACGTGGGCACGGTTCATATATATCTGTTATTTCAGATGGAATTTTTAATTGGCGCCCGTCTTCCGTACACATTGAGATTTTTGGGGGGAATTAATGTGATAAGGTTACCTGTAGTTCAGCAGAAATGTTGCCAAATCTGTATAACCGAGTTTGATTGTGTGGCTTCCATTTGTGTGCCACCACTGGTTACTGAAACATGTATGTTTCTTTCTGTTCTACCTTGTAGGTGAGCCGGTTAATGGATTTGATCGTCCATAGTCTATACAGTCATAAGGAGGTGTTTCTCCGCGAGCTTGTTAGGTCAGTACCTTTTGCTGGAATCTGGAAATCTATGGCAATTCATTCGAAGCCATTATTCATGGATGGTACTTACCTGCTGCTCTACCAGCAACGCGAGTGATGCATTGGATAAGCTGAGGTTTCTTGGCGTGACTGATTCTTCTTTGCTTGCTGATGGCGGCGAGCTGGAAATAAGGATTAAGCCTGACCCTGATGCTGGGACGATTACTATCACGTGAGTTCCTGTTTCTGACAGAACTACTTGTTGGTGTTCTCTGAACAGACTCTAATGGCATGAGTTTCTGGTGGCTATTGGTTTCAATAGTGACACTGGTGTTGGTATGACCAAAGATGAGCTCAAGGACTGCCTTGGTACCATTGCTCAGAGTGGTACCTCAAAATTTCTGAAGGCCCTCAAGGTGCAGCATCATACCTTCCTTGACAATTGTGCATACATCTATGAGTATGGGATATGGTTATGGCCTGATTGTTTCATTGTCTTTTTCCTTAATGTCAAAATGTATTGCTCTTCAGGAAAACAAAGACCTTGGGGCGGACAATGGTCTAATTGGTCAGTTTGGTGTTGGATTTTACTCTGCTTTTCTTGTTGCAGAGAAGGTTTGAGATATTTCTTGGATGCTTTTTTTTTCTTAAATAATTTTAGATGGAATGAGCTTTTTCTCGTTTTGCACTGACTTAGATCGTTATTTAAGTTGACATTTTGTCAAACCTACATTGCAGATTGTGGTGTCCACCAAGAGTCCAAAATCAGATAAACAGTATGTGTGGGAAGCTGTGGCTGACAGTAGCTCTTATGTCATCAAGGAAGAGACTGATCCTGAGAAAATGCTTACACGTGGAACTCAGATTACTCTGTTTCTAAGGGTATGTTGCTATGTTCTTCTGATATGCCAGGAAATGCTTTTTCTTAATAGCAACCTTACGTTAATATGTCTTCTATAGCCTGATGATAAGTACGAGTTTGCGGACCCTTCAAGGATTCAAGGCTTAGTAAAAAACTACTCTCAGTTTGTATCTTTCCCCATATACACATGGCAGGAGAAATCAAGAACTGTTGAGGTAGGGTCTTGACAAAGCTTCTTACTTCTCTTGACCATACCAGTTCTTTTGATCCATGAATGTGTATTGTCTTTTCATTTATTTCACTGATGTAATCCCCCCCTTGATTGACAGGTTGAAGAGGATGAAGAGCCGAAAGAAGGTGAAGAGGCAACAGAGGTTAGTTTTTCTGAATGGGCTCCTAGTTTTCCTTATGTTTGTAGACCCCACTCGTGTGGGAGCCTCTGGCACTGGGTCTGCCTTGTAGAATCTTGCTTCTTTTGCAACTGATTAGGCATACTTTGACATATAGGGTGAGAAAAAGAAGACTGTTACTGAGAAATATTGGGACTGGGAACTAGCCAATGAAACAAAACCCATATGGGTAAGTCTGGAGTTACTATTGCCTGTTCATACTTAGAACAGCACCCTTCTGGTACTTGTGATCACTTTGGTCTCCAAGGTAGTAAGGGCTAATGAAGAAAACAGACAGTTGATTTCTATTCCCTCCATGCAGATGAGAAATCCAAAGGAAATTGAGAACACTGAATACAATGAGTTCTATAAGAAGACATTCAATGAGTTTTTGGACCCTCTTGCCCACACTCACTTCACAACAGAGGTGTGTGAATTCATTAAACAACTCTGTGAAACACTTAAATTCATGTACATTGTATATAGTCAATAACTTGATCTTTTCTATAAACAGGGTGAGGTGGAATTCAGGAGTGTTCTTTATGTTCCAGGCATGGCACCACTTAGTAATGAGGAGATAATGAATCCCAAGACCAAAAATATCCGGCTATATGTTAAAAGAGTCTTCATATCCGATGACTTCGATGGTGAACTGGTACACTATCTTGCAATACTAATAATATATTGTTATTATTTTCTACTATCCATCGATTGAGATGGAACGGATTATTCATTTTAGCGTGCATCTTGCAGTTTCCAAGATACTTGAGCTTTGTGAAAGGTGTGGTGGATTCAAATGACCTTCCCCTCAATGTTTCTCGAGAGATTCTTCAAGAAAGTCGAATTGTAAGTAATGGGTGAAACACCTGCCAGTTTTTCCTCTACCCCTTTGAAATTTTATATTCTGAAGGTTCTTACTGTCGATATATTTTTTGTTGTTCAGGTAAGAATTATGCGCAAGCGACTTGTCAAGAAGACATTTGATATGTTTGAAGAGATTGCCGAAAAGGAAGATAAGGAGGTACAACCGAACCTTTAGTTTGCTCCTAGTTAATTTGTTTACTTGATATTGATGTTCTTTAATTTGTTCTGTAGGATTATAAGAAGTTTTGGGAGAGCTTTGGCAAGTTTATTAAGCTTGGTTGCATTGAGGACACAGGGAATCACAAGCGCCTTGCCCCATTGTTGCGCTTCCACTCTTCTAAAAATGAGGGAGATTCGATAAGTCTTGATCAATATGTAGAGAGCATGCCTGAAAGTCAAAAGGCAATCTACTACATCGCTACAGATAGTCTCCAGAGTGCAAAGACTGCTCCTTTCTTGGAGAAGCTGGTCCAAAAAGATATTGAAGTATGTACTTGACATAGACACAATTGACTTTTTTTTTAACGTAAAGACACTATTGACTATGAGAGAGACATGTTCTTTCTTTTCATACTTTGGCTCAGGGTACTCTTGCTTTTTTTTTATTAGGTTCTCTACCTTATTGAGCCAATAGATGAGGTTGCCATTCAGAACTTGCAGACCTACAAAGAGAAGAAATTTGTGGATATCAGCAAAGAGGATCTGGAATTGGGTGAGAAAATGCTTATGCTTGCTCAGTGTGGTTATGACTGTTTGATTACTTCCATCGCATTGAATTGAAGATATCTTTATTTATTGTCGCAGGTGATGAAGAGGAAGAGACTAAAGAAACCAAGCAGGAGTTTACTCTCCTATGCGATTGGGTTAAACAGCAGCTTGGTGACAAGGTTGCGAAGGTCCAAATATCAAAGCGTTTAAGTTCATCTCCATGTGTTCTTGTATCTGGCAAGTTCGGTTGGTCCGCCAATATGGAAAGGTTTGTTGTTAAGCCATTGCTTTGTTTAGTCATTATCTGTTTCCTCATACATATGTATTTCTCAAAATCTGACAGGCTCATGAAGGCACAAACACTTGGTGACACATCAAGCTTGGAATTCATGAGGGGAAGAAGGATTTTCGAAATCAATCCCGACCACCCAATTATCAAGGATTTGAGTGTAAGACCATTACCCCTTGGGAATCAATTGTCAAGCTTAAGAACAATTAACGTGCTTGAGCTATATGAAGTATCTAATCTGAATGATAAATTATTGTTGGCAGGCTGCTTGCAAAAATGAGCCCGATAGCACAGAAGCCAAGAGGGCTGTTGAGCTCCTATATGAGGCTGCTTTAATTTCAAGTGGATATACTGTAAGTACAATGGAATACATTTACGGATTTTGATGGTCTTGGTGAAAATCATTTATTAAAATGTTGGAATGTTTGTCATAATTCCAGCCGGAGAGTCCAGCGGAGTTGGGTGGCAAGATCTATGAGATGATGGCGATTGCCCTGGGTGGGAGATGGGGAAGGTCCGACACGGAGAAGGCCGAGGCATCAATGGGTGAGGCCAGCGCAGAGGCAGACTCGTCTGAAGGCACCGTAACAGAGGTGATTGAGCCCTCGGAAGTTAGACCCGAGAGCGACCCATGGAGGGATTAGTGAGTTCTCCCACGGACATCTTTTGTTAGAACTTCATATTTAGCAGTGCCGGGGTAAAATTAAGGCCATGGGCTAGAGCATTATTTGGTTACAGATACTTCTAGACGGGTTCCTGCCGTGGCAATTTTTGTAGGTGTAGACTTGCTGGCCGCTAACATTTTATTGAGGTAGTAGTGGCCTTGGAAAACAATAAAGCATGGAGACTGATTACATAGCAAAATTGTGATGTCCCTCACAATATAATAATAAAAAAAGAAGTTTGTGCACAGCTGTTTCCCTCCCCTTTATATTGTTACATAGTTACTGACAGACTGCTTCTTGGAGATCAGATCAACAGTTTGTGTTGTGGGCAACTCGGCTTTATTTTAGGAATTAGTTAATGTACCCATGATGAAATATATAATATATATATATATATATATATATATATATATATATATATATATATATATATATATATATATATATACAAAACGCACGATGACCATGAGGAAACCATTGCCTGGTACTCGTATGTTGTTGCTGTTGCCGAAGCTGTTTTCACATTCCTGCATCGTTTCCTTTCGTTCTTACTGTAAGCTTACTGCAAGCAGCTTATGTCCCAGTGATCAACAGGGTAGAATACCAAGATGAAAATAACCCGTTTTACGAGGTTCAAGTTATTGAAGCCAATATGATTCCATATGTTGCAACGCCTCAGCAAGTTTCAATGGACAACATAATGTTACGAACAGAGAGCATGCGAAACCATCAACACTCACACTAAATCACAACAAACTGATCTGAAAAGGGCTCCATGGAATAGCAAAGCCTACAATGAATATAATGATGAGAAATCTACAAAGAGCTGTGGTGGAAAAAAAAAGAATAATAAGAAGTAAAAAGAATCGAGTAGAAGCTGAGCGTTTAATCTGAACATATGTCTTTTTAGTGCTGCTCGCTAACTAGCTATATATATTAACTATAACCACACAAACAAATACGCTGCCATGCAGCAGCAATCCGTGTCTATTTTCAGGTGTCTCTCTCTTCCTTGAGGAACACAAATTCACTTCACACTCTGACAGTGACGATTACCACTGACACTGTTTAATGTGCCTGCCTGTAATTGTAAACAACCGTGAGTGGTCCTTTGCCCTACCATCATTAGTTGAATGTTAGTATAGAGCCGGTGCTACTTTGAGGCAAGTACTGTTGTAAACTGCGTTTCCATTCAATGGCCGGGAATTTTCTTTCTACAGGGTTGTGTTGAAAGTTGAATTGAGCGTCAAGGCAAATTTTCTTCTGAAGAATACAAATAAGTAGGTTCTCCTGAACTCTCTCATTTTCTACGTAGCTAGAATCTCAAAAGGAAAGAAAGAAAGAAATAAGTTATTGCTTCTTCACGCAGATTTTTTCCCCCGATCAAACGCAGAATTCGCAATGTACAGAGATGCTCTTATTCTGACTCCCTTAGCCTATCTAATTCTGCATAGAACATCACACAGAATAGAAAAAGAATAAACATGGCTGCATAGCTGTGTATTTGTATGTGCCAAAATGCATCGTTACTGATGAACACATCACAATTCAGTACTCAAATGGACTCATATCCCAAAATTTCCAGCAGTCCGTGGCCTCTTTGGATCATTTCCTGGATGCACAGTATCTAGTTGAGACTCCTGAAAGCATCTTGAGCCCTTTGTGCCTGCCCAAAACAACAGACTCGTAAGGACAAAAATAACACAATGGCGGCATTTGCAGTTTTCCTGGATGAAAATTAATACCAGCCTCTGCATCCATAGATGCACCAAGTCTATTATCTATCACAAACCATTCAGCACATAGCCTAATATCACAAAGTTAAGGAAATTAACAAGCCTAAAGAATTTTAAACAGACGTCTGCAGTGGCGTCCCACAGTAACAAATCTAACCTTCCAACAATTAACTGATCAAAAGAAAGTGGAAGCTTGCCCCAATTTAATCAACGAAATCTGGTACAACTTGCCTGAGTTAGTTACTGAAGAGCCCACAACAGCACGCCTCTGCGACGTATCTGCAAGGAAGCAACAAGCTTAGCATTCTGAAATAACAGCTTAGATAAAATTGCAGAAAACATTATTCACGTTACTTGGTTTGGATGAAGGTTTGACTTTTTTACTGAATATGACCTCACATCCACGAGCTAGCTTATGCTGAAAGTACGGAAAGTCTGCAGAGAAGAAACAATCTCAGCACTTCAAAAATGAAGCTAGTTTTTAACAGTGGTGAACCGAAATTACCTTCTTTTGACAAAACTTCAGGGAATTGCCCTTGCTCAAGCCCCAGAAGTCTACCAGCTTCAAAACATGTATCTGAAGACCACAAGAGTTTACCAGTCATTATTCATAAAAGCAAGTCAAAAGTGACTTCGCAAAATAACTACAAGTTGAAACTAAATTGGGGCCGTTGCTGTTTCGTTAGCTTGCATGTGGATCAATTTAAATCATAACGTACATGGTGTTTTATTTATGCTATCAAGCCAATAACATCTATCAGGACTGAAAGCATCTAGGCCCCAAGGTTTGGTTTCGGCAATTGATGACAACGCTTTATTACCTTGACTAACGTGTGTTTTGCAGAAACTTTGGTAAGTTAGGTCATGGAGGTTATAACTGCTTTGGGCACCGTGGTATTCATGCTGAAAGGATCAAGATGCCCAAGAGGGGGGGTGAATTGGGCTTTTCTAAAAAATAATTGCAAGAATTAAATCCTACAAGCCGGAATTCACCCCTAGTGCCTACTTGTGTTCCTAGAGAGTCTACCGCTCAAAAGTTTTGCACCCTAGTTTCCAATCCTAGTCTAGCATGGCAATTCTAGGAAAGTAAGACAAGCAAAGAAAGTAAATACGAGAATGTAATTGCTTGAATGTAAAGGGGCAAGGAACACGGCGATGTTTTTCCGAGGTATCGGAGAGTCGCCACTCCCCACTAGTCCTCGTTGGAGCACCCGCGCAAGGGTGTCGCTCCCCCTTGATCCGCGCAAGGATCAAGTGCTCTCTACGGGTTGATTCTTCGACACTCCGTCGCGGCGAATCACCCAAAACCGCTCACAACTTGAGTTGGGTCATCCACAAGCTCCGCCGGATGATCACCAAACTCCCAATCACCACCAAGCCGTCTAGGTGATGGCGATCACCAAGAGTAACAAGCTAGAACTCTCACTTGACCACAACAAGCCCAAATGAGGAGGTGGATGCACACTTGCTACTCTCTCTAATCGCTAGTGAGAAGCTCTCAAGCTTTGATTCTCAAATCTCTATCCTCACTAGTGCTCTTGCACTCCCTTACACTCTAAAGGGTTTTCTCAGATGTTTTAATGGGCAAGAGTACTCTAAAAGAGGTGGAGGGGTTGTATTTATACACCCCTCAAAGAAAACGAACCGTTACTTTCTGACACGGGGTCACCGGACGCGCCGGTGCAACGCACCGGACGCGCCGGTCCCCCGTAACGGTCGAATCGCGATTTTGAAAACGAACCACCGGACGCGCTGGTGTAACACACCGGACGCGTCCGACGTGCAAGGGAGCTTACTGGACTTACACCGGACGCGAGGCCGCGTCCGATGCCTGAAGACCGGACGCGTCCGGTCCTCTCTGGACCTTACTGGACTCGCACCGGACTCGCCGATGAAGTCCAGGCCGCGTCCGACGGGCGTTCTCTCTGAGTGACACGAGTCAGCCACTGACCACCGCGTCCGGTCCTCGCGAGGACCGCGTCCGGTGGTCGAGGCCGAAAACTAGTCGCGGTAACGTACACACCGGACGCGTCCGGTGTTCCCGAAGACCGCGTCCGGTGCCTAGAAAACAGCCCGAAACACGTCGCAACTTCAACCAAGTTGCTTCTAACTGAACCTTGAGCTAATCTAGGGTTGCCTAGCGCCAAGTTTAACAAGTGTGCACCACACCTAAACATAGGACTTGCCTAGGTCAAGCTACCCATTCATGCCCCCCTTTATAGTACGGCCAAAAGAGAAAAACGAAGATCCTAACGACTATTCCGAATGTGTCTCAACACTTCGTCATCCGGAACTAACCGTCCTTAATCTTGACGTCACTCTTTTGAAAACCGAAACGATTTCCATCAAGGGACACGAAGCCACAGTGCTCAAAGCAGTTATCACCTCCATGACCTAACTTACCAATGTTTCTGCAAAACACACGTTAGTCATGGTAATAAAGTGTTGTCATTAATTACCGAAACCAAACCTTGGGGCCTAGATGCTTTCAATCTCCCCCTTTTTGGTGATTGATGACAACACTAAGTTTCAATGGATTAGAGTGAAGGTTTTCGAGCATGCTTGGTTCACATAAGCGAAAGACAATAAGCATACAAGGATAGGAATTGCTTATGTGCTCCAAGCCAAAAGAGTGTACTTCATAAGATAAGACAAAGAAACGTTAGTACACAAAAAGATATAGCTCATAAGAAATCGGAGTAAGGCACGGAAGCACAACCTTAGAGCTATAGCTAAAACGGTGACATATAATAAACATTGAGACGAAGAACACATTAAGACTCAAGGTTTACGACTCAACGACAAAGTCACACGAATGCATTGCTGAAAATAAACATGATATGCATGAATGTAGCACACAAAGAACGAAAACCCACTAACAAACTCCCCCTGAAACTACTCTCTCTCCCCCTTTGGCATCAAGCGCCAAAAAACTAATCTAATCTGACGGGGGGACAGACGGAGTCGTGTCGGGTGCCGAGGTGCGTGGAGTAATCACGAAGTGAAGTGAATCGCCCTCGGAGTCTGAGCTATCTGGCTGACCCTCTGAAGAAGCATGTGGCTGCGAAGCGGTCGGGGTCTGAGCAGGAACAGGCACTGACTGAGTAGTAACAAGTGGATCTGTCTGAGTGACCTGAGCCTGTAGTGTGCCAGTAGCTGGGGGATCTGTCGAGGCAACTGAAGAAGGGATGGTCTCTGTAGTCCCGGTCCCTGTCACTGGAAGAACGACTGCCTCGGAAGCTGACAACCCTGACGAAGTGTGAAACGTAGTCGTATGCGAGGGTGTCGGCTGACCAGTCAACTCGCTGTAGGTGGCACTGAAATCACCAAGAGGTGTGCCTGTCAGAAGATGCGGGCGAGGCTGGTCTGACGGTGTAAACCCCGTATGAATAGGAGTGAAGCTCGGGGACTGAAAAGACTGGGGAACCTGCTGCTGTGGAGATGTAAACTGAAAGCTCGGCTGTCCCTGACTCGATGGACCGCTGGAATGCAAAGCCGGAGCCATGATAGATGCAGGCGGAGGAACCCCAACTGTGATGAGATGTCGCAGAAGATCCATGTACTGCTGCTGACTCTGTCTCTGCATCTCAACCTGTTGCCTCTGGATCTCAAGCTGCTGTCGCTGAAACTCGTCCTGACGAGCCTGAATCTGTGCAAGTGCTGCAGCTGTGTCCTGTGCCTGTCGCTGTATCTGCTGCTGCTGCTGCTCCTGTGCCTGGGTCAACCTCTCAAGAATAGCCACCATGGCTGGGTCTGAGCGGGAGGCTGAACCAGAACCACCGGCCTCGTGGTCGTGAGACCGAGGAGACCGGTACCTGGGGATGGGCTGATAATCCTCATCTGTGCTGTCTGAAGTGACATCCTCAGGTATGTCAGCAGTCTGAGTCTCAAGGTCCGCGAGCTCTGCCTCGGCAAGCTCGTCAACTCTAGCGTCCTGCTCAGCTGCTGTCTCAGGAACATCAGGGCGCTCACGCTGTCCTGGTGCTGGAGCCTGCTCTCTAGTGATAGAAGCCCAAAGCTGTCGAATATCATAGTCAGGGAATGCTGTAGTAGTGTTGGCTATCTCGGCCCTGATCTCTGGTGGCATCTGGATAGAAGATCTGATAATAAAGCAAATCCAGTGGGCATAGGGAAGCTGACGGTTACCCTTGAAGCCCTCAGCAATGGTGTCCTCCATCTCACTCAGAATAAGATCCCAGATGTCAAACTGTCGCTGTGTCATGAGGTGGTGAACAACCCAAAGCTGCATCCTCGTCAGTCCCTCTCTGTAACCAAGTCGAGGCAGTAGAGTGCGTCTGAGTATAGCATCCAAGACTCTGGCAAGAGGCGTCAAGCTGGCAGGTGTACGACGTGACCCTTCGCCAAAAGGCTCGCGAAAGCAGGGTCGAACCAGGTCGGTGGGTGGCACTGAACCGCCGTGAGGGCGTCTGGGAGGTGGAGTCTGGCCATAGCACAACTGATGGATCCTCGTGTCAGAAGCTGGGAGTCTGAGGATCTCTCGGGCTCTGGAGCTGTAGAGTCTGTGATCGCGGCCTCTGAATGCAAAGTGAATAAACTCATGAGCAGGATCAATCCACAAAGAAGCATAGAACTCCCTGACCCATGTGCCGCAGTAAGCACCTGTCCGTCCAAGAAGATCTGATAAGCCAGGCAGATAGGACAGGTGCGGACGGAGCTGCTCTCCCACAACATCAACCAATGCCTCTAGTCGACATACCCTCTGAGGTCTGAATGCAATGCCACTGTCAACTAGGGCCCTGTAGAAGTCCTCCTGAAGTGGGGTATAGAAACCCTCTGAAGCTCTGGAATCTCTGACAGGTGGAAACCATCGGCTGACCTCCACAAACCTCAAGCTCTTCACCTGACGTGAAGAAGCACCCCTCAGGTCTAAGTGCTCGACCGGGGGTGACCCTCTAACTCTGGGAGGAGGTCGTGCACCACGACGCTGGCCCTCTGGCCTGGGTGTCACCTGTGAACGAGCACGTGTGGAGCGGCGACGTGGTGGAGACTGAGCTGCCTGCTCCTCTGTATCCTCAGTGGCCTGTGGAGCCTCAGTAGCTGGTGTAGTCTCTGTAGCCTGTGTAGTCTCTGTAGCCTGTGTCTGCTCTGAGGGTGGATCAACTGACATCTGCTCTGAAGGTGCTGTAGCCTCGGTGCCCTCAGTGGCCTCAGTGCCGAGCTGTCGACCTTCAAGGTGAAAGCGACGCTCGCCTATGTGTAAGCCACTGCGTCTGCCACCTCTCTCTGCCTGCTCTGCAGCGTCTGCCACGGCCTGAGCAACCTCTGCATCTGACAGTGTCTTCCTCTTCTTCCTGACTGCAATCTTGATGCGCTTACCACGCGCAATCTCATCACGGCGGGGAGGACTGTTGTCCCCGTCACCAGGAGCACCACCGGCGTTCTTGCAACGCACCATGCTGTCAAACTGACTGAGAACCTCTGTAAGATGGTGAACTGTCACTCGAGAGGCTTGGCCTCAATCCGTATCCGCAGGCTTGGCCTCGGATTAAGCAAGCAGATCTGACCCGACACACCGACTGACTCGCTGCACGTATGGAATAGAGAGATATACTATAAGCACATATATATCTAAAGATACGAAACCCTAGATAGCAAGCACATGAGATACGAAGTGAAACGACGCTAAGCTACCTCGGATCGACGAGACAACGGTGAAGGGACGAGGTGACCTAGTTCGCGAGAACCCCCGAGATCGGCGATCGAGCACTGAAACGACCGAGCGAGATAGGCAATGAATGAAATAGGTCAATGGTTAGCCCTGTCGACGAAACGAATTGACGAGAACGAAAAGCCGAATCGAGACGATACCTCGAGCGAGGGTTAGGGCAAACCCTAGAAACCCTAGGTTAGGGTTTGGGTGAAAACCTCGGGCACGGGGATGAGCTGGTGGCTGCAGGGGAGCACACGGAGGTGGATGGTGGCCGGCGGCGATGAAGACAGCGGCGGATTGCGGCGGCGCGGCGAGGGGCGCACGGCAGCGGCGCGGGCACGGTGAACGCACGGCAGCGAGCAGGGGGCGAGCGGGGCGCGGCGCGGCAGGGGGTGAGCGGGGCGCGGCGCGGCAGGGGGTCGAGCGGGCAAGCAAGAGCGGCACGGCGCGGTGGAGGCTCGCCGGCGGTGAGGGAGTCGGCGAAACGGCGAGGAGAGCTCGGGCGGCGGCGGAAATCGCGAGCGGTGAAGGAAAAAAGGAAACCGAATCGGTTTTATGAGGGCGCAGAACCGCTCGATACGCTATCACCGGACGCGGTGGTGCAAAATCACCGGACGCGGTGGTGCAGCGTCTGGTGACACTCCAGTAAGCGCCTGGAGTCACCGGGCGCGTCCGGTGTGGACAGACCGGACGCGGTCAGAGTCCGATGGCTGAGTGCTCGGGAATTCATCGCGGAGCACCGGACGCGGTGGTGGTAGCCGGGACCGGACGCGGAGGTGGTCAGAGGCGCGTCCGGTGCAGCGTCCGGTGCCTAGATCTGGACTTTGTCTTCTGGAAAACCGGACGCGCTGGTGGACACCGGGACCGGACGCGGTGGTGCAGCAACACTGCGTCCGGTGCAGCGTCCGGTGGCTGTTTTTCGCCAAACTTCATTCCGAACTTCGTCGCGACTTCTCCCAATCAAGTTCCAATTCAAAGAGACACAAATAAACACCAATTGGAACCTGATATGAGTGACCTCACTCAAACCCTCAAAAATTTTCAAAATATTTTGCCTTAGGCTAGTATTATTTTTAGGAAAATAGGCAATAAACACCCGAGGAGCAACGTATGGCCATGCAATAGAGTTTTTGGACCTTTAGGAGCGTCAAATGCTCTCTCTATCCATGGACGAACACAGAGGTTGCTCAAAGCTAAATCGAAAAGAAACGACAAACAAACAACCATGCATATGCAATGCAATACAAGAAAGTAAAGCTAGGTTGCTTGTCAAGTTTGATCCACGGTTAGGCTTCTTCACTCCTCCAAAGGAGGGTTATCGTAACCGTGTTAGCCAAGCCCTAAATGCATTGCGATAAAGTAAACGTGACATATGATACAATGCAATGCAAGGGACAACACGCGCTCATTTTTTAAAGTTACTTGAATCAAGCACATTAAGTTCACTTCTTAGCCTACAAAAAGTAGCCTCGTCCAAAGGTTTAGTGAAGATATCCGCTAATTGATTTTCACTTCGCACACCTTCTAGTGATATGTCATTTTTAGCAACGTGATCTCTTAGAAAGTGATGGCGGATATCAATGTGCTTGGTGCGAGAGTGTTGTACCGGATTGTTAGCAATTTTAACGGCACTTTCATTATCACATAAAAGTGGCACCTTTTCAAGAACAATTCCATAGTCTAGAAGGGTTTGTTTCATATATAAGATTTGTGCACAACAAGCCCCCGCGGCAATATATTCCGCTTCGGCGGTGGACAAAGCCACACTATTTTGCTTTTTAGATGACCAAGATACTAAGGATCTCCCAAGCAAATGGCACCCTCCGGATGTGCTTTTTCTATCAATTTTGCAACCGGCATAATCCGAATCGGAATAGCCAACTAGTTGGAATCTAGCTCCTTTGGGATACCATAAACCAATGCTTGGGGTGTGCTTAAGATATCTTAGAATTCTTTTTACGGCACTTAAGTGAGGTTCTTTAGGGCACGCTTGAAAGCGAGCACACATGCACACACTAAACATGATATCGGGCCTAGATGCGGTAAGGTACAACAAGCTACCAATCATAGAACGGTAGAGAGTTTGTTCAACCGGTTTACCTCCCTCATCTAGGTCGAGATGTCCATTTGATGGCATTGGGGTCTTGATTGGCTTGCATTCTTCCATCTTGAATCTTTTAAGAAGATCCTTGGTATACTTTTCTTGAGAGATGAAAATCCCTTCTCTCATTTGCTTGACTTGAAAACCAAGGAAGAATGTGAGCTCACCAATCATTGACATCTCGAACTCCTTTGACATCAATTCACCAAATTCCTTGCAATATTCTTCATTTGTTGACCCGAAGATGATATCATCAACATACACTTGACAAATGAAGATCTCCCCATTAAGCTTCTTGGTGAATAGTGTGGTGTCGACCTTCCCGATGGTGAAGCCCTTCTCAATGAGGAAGTCCCGGAGGCGCTCATACCACGCTCTAGGGGCTTGCTTGAGCCCATATAGCGCCTTGGACAACCTATAAACATGATTAGGATATCTAGGGTCTTCAAACCCGGGAGGTTGATTGACATAGACTAGTTCATTAATAAAGCCATTTAAGAATGCACTTTTCACATCCATTTGATATAATTTCATATCATGATGTGATGCATATGCAAGGAGGATACGAATGGCTTCAAGTCTTGCAACGGGTGCAAAGGTCTCTCCAAAATCAAGACCTTCAACTTGAGAGAACCCCTTTGCAACTAGTCTTGCCTTGTTCCTCACTACTATGCCTTGGTCATCTTGCTTGTTTCGGAACACCCACTTGGTTCCAATGACTCTTGCACCTTTTGGATGCTCTTCAAGTGTCCATACTTGATTGCGGGTGAAGTTGTTCAATTCTTCATGCATGGCATTCACCCAATCCGGATCTTGAAGAGCTTCTTCTACATTCTTAGGTTCAACACAAGAGACAAAAGAGTGATGTTCAACGAAAGAAGCTAGCTTTTGAGATCGAGTCATTACTCCCTTTGTAGGACTCCCTATGATGAGTTCTTGTGGATGTGCTTGAAGTAGAGGTGAATTTCTTCTATCAACCACTTGAGGAGGTGGATGGGGAGCATCAACATCTTGAGCTTGTGCCTCGGCTTGTTCATGAGAGACATAAGTGTCTTCATTTTCAACTCTCTCACTCTTGTCATCATCTTGAGGCATACGTGATGAAGATGGTGGATCAACAATTTGTACATCGTCATCATCATCTTTTGGCTTGATGTCTCCCACGGGCATGTTCTTCATGGCCTCCCTCAAGGGTTCATCACCTACATCATCACAATTCTCAATTGCTCCTTGGGAGCCATTAGATTCATCAAATTCCACATCATATGTTTCTTCAACCAAACCGGTGGTATGGTTAAATACTCTATATGCTTTGGACTTTGATGAGTAACCAACAAGAAAGCCAATATCACAACGTCTTTGAAACTTCCCTAGGTGTTGACGCTTCTTGTAGATGTAGCATTTGCAACCAAACACCCGGAAGAACGAGACGTCCGGCTTCTTCCCATTAAGCAACTCATAGGGGGTCTTGCCAAGAAACTTTTGGAGGAAGAGGCGATTTGAAGCATAGCATGCGGTGTTGATTGCCTCGGCCCAAAACTTTTCCGGAGTGTTGTACTCATCTAGCATTGTTCTTGCAAGGGTGATCAAAGTCCGGTTCTTTCTCTCAACTACACCATTTTGTTGAGGAGTGTAGGTTGAAGAGACCTCGTGCTTGATTCCAATTTCATCACAATAAGCTTCAATGTTGGTGTTGTCAAACTCTTTGCCATTGTCACTTCTAATCTTCTTTATCTTGACTTCAAATTCATTTTGAGCTCTCTTTGCAAACTTCTTGAAGCAACTTGCCACTTCGGATTTGTCATGAAGGAAGAAGGTCCATGTATATCTTGAGTAGTCATCTACTATCACAAGACAATAGAGATTACCACCCAAGCTCTTGTATGTTGTAGGCCCAAATAAATCCATGTGTAGAAGTTCTAGCACTCTTGAGGTTGACATGAAAGCCTTGGTGGGATGAGTGTTTGCAACTTGTTTGCCGGCTTGACATGCACTACAAGGTTTGTCCTTTTCAAACTTCACATCCTTCAATCCTCTTACTAGTTCTTTCTTCAATAGCTTGTTGAGAGTGCTCATTCCAACATGTGCAAGCCTCCTATGCCAAAGCCAACCAAGTGAGGTCTTGGTGAACAAACATGTCATCAAATTTGCATCTTCGGAGGTGAAGTCAACAAGATAAAGATTGTTATATCTAAAGCCTTTGAATATCACTTGCTTGTCATCTATCTTTGAAACTTCAACTTCATTTGGTGTGAACAAGCATTGGAAGCCAAGGTCACAAAGTTGCCCAACGGATAACAAGTTGAAACTCAATGAAGCAACATAGAGCACATTTGAGAGTGAGTGATCATTTGATATTGCAATCTTGCCTATACCCTTGACTTTGCTCTTTGAATTATCTCCAAATGTGATCTTCTCTTGGCATATCCCATTCTCTTCAATTGAGGTGAACATACGAGGATCACCGGTCATATGTTGAGTGCAACCACTATCAATAACCCAATGAGATCCACCGGTCTTGTAGTTCACCTACACACAAGAGATCAAGCTTTTTGTTTAGGGACCCAAACTTGAGAGGGGCCCTTGACTTTCTCAACTAGTGACTTGGCAACCCATATTTTCTTTGGTCTATTCTTGTTTGGGGGACCCAAAAACATGACTTTCATCTTTCCATTTGAATCTTTTCTTAGCATATAATGAGCATTGAAGGCAAAGGGTCTAGCATGCTTGGGCAAGGGTTGTGGTGGTGGAGTTTTGCATTCATGAGCAAAGTGACCTTCTTGACCACACTCAACACATCTCTTTGGCTTGGGCTTTGACTTGCTTTGTTGTTGAGCTTTTGCTTTCTTCTCTTGATTTGCCAAGTACCCAATGCCACTTCTATCCATCTTCATTACGGTGTTCATGAGGAGCTCACTTTGCAAATATTGACCTCTTGTGAACTTGCTTAGGCCGGTCTTGAGATGCTCTTTTTCTTGCTTGAGCTTCTTGTTCTCTTCAATGAGTGACTCATTTGTTGTTTGCTTCTCAAGAGCCATCAAACCTTTGAGCTTCTTGTTCTCATTTGCAAGCTTCTCATTCTCACACTTGATCTTGGCATAATCATCATGGTTGCATGACTCAACCACACTCTTGTCTTTGCTACTAGAACCTTGCTCAATGCTTTCAATGATCAAATCATCACATGATGTAGCTATATCACACTTAACAACATTGTTAGTAGCATCATGTGTCTCAAGAGCAAGTTCATTAGCAACCACAAGACTATCATAGTCAATTTTCAATGTGGTGTACTTGTCTTTTAGAGAGCTATGTCTAGTGATGAGCTCATCATGCTTCCTCTCAAGTTTATCATGTTGATCTTTAAGCTCTTTATTAGAGGTTTTGAGCTCTTTGAGAGTGGAAGACATAACTTCATTTTTATCTCTAAGCTCACCACTAGTCTTTTGAGCATTTTCAAGCTTAGATGAGAGTGATTCATTTTCATTTTGAAGATCATCATTTTCACTTCTAGTCCTTCTTATGATTTTAGTGTATTTGTTTAGCAATTTTACAAGTTCATCATAAGAAGGTGCATCATATTCATCATCACTATCACTATCATCATCATCACTATCATGATTTTGTACCTTTCGTTCACCCTTGGCCATAAGGCATAGGTGAGTAGTGGACGATGATGGTGAAAGAGGCGGTGAAGATGGTGGTGAAGATGCCGGTGAAGATGATGGCCCCATCACAAATGCGGCAACTTTCTCTTTCTCATCATTGCTCTCATCTTCGGAGGAATCACAAGATGATTCAATGTCGGTGAGCCAATCACCAACAATATAAGCCTTTCCTCCCTTCTTCTTCTTGTAGAACTCCTTTTTCTTGTATGGCTTGTTCTTCTTCTTCTCATCTTCTTCATCACTTGAATCATCTTTCTTGCCCTTGTTCTTGTTCTTGTACTTGCCTTTTGGTGGTCTAGGGCATTGATGAGCTAGGTGGCCAAGTTCACCACAATTGTAGCAATCCATCTCCGAGATGGGCTTTCTCTTGCTACTTGTGAAGAATTTCTTTTTCTTGCCATCGAACTTGATGCCACTCTTGTTGAGCTTCTTTAGCATCTTGGTGGTCTTTCTCACCATGAGTGCAAGTGATTCATCGTCGACATCACTTTCACTTGAGCTTTCTTGCACCATCATGGCTTGGCCCTTCTTCTTCTTCTTGTCATAGCTAGCTTTGAAGGCCAAGTCTTTCTTCTTGGAAGATGATGAGCCCTCTTCCGGAGTGATGTGCATGTACATCTCATGAGCATTGATCTTCCCCAATACTTGTGTCGGTGTTGCGGTGGAGAGATCACTTTGATGAAGCACGGTGACAATGTGACCATACTTCTCAACGGGAAGAACACTCAAGATCCTCCTTGCAACATCCGATTGGCTCATTTGAGTGAGCCCAAGAGCATTGAGGTCCTCTACAAGAACATTCAAGCGAGTGTACATGTCATTAGCACTTTCTTTGGGAAGCATCTCAAAAGAATTAATTTTCTTTAAAGCAATATGATAGCGTTCCTCACGCTCACTCTTAGTTCCCTCATGGAGAGCACAAAGATTCTCCCACAAATCATGAGCGTTCTTTGCATTACGCACACGATTGAAGATATCTTTGCCTAAGCCCCGGTAGAGTGCATTTTTTGCCTTTGCATTCCACCGGTCGTACTTCTCCTCGTCACCAATGGGGTTTGCGGGATCCTTGATAGCGGGAAGCCCTTGGGTTGCGGCTCTAAGGCACCCGACATCTATGGCTTCGAGATACGCCTCCATGCGGATTTTCCAATATGGAAAATCATCCCCCTCAAAGGTGGGAGGTGGTCCTTCCCCGTTAGACATCTTGCTCTAGGCGGTAAAGCCTAAATAAGGAGCAACACGGCTCCGATACCAATTGAAAGGATCAAGATGCCCAAGAGGGGGGGTGAATTGGGCTTTTCTAAAAAATAATTGCAAGAATTAAATCCTACAAGCCGGAATTCACCCCTAGTGCCTACTTGTGTTCCTAGAGAGTCTACCGCTCAAAAGTTTTGCACCCTAGTTTCCAATCCTAGTCTAGCATGGCAATTCTAGGAAAGTAAGACAAGCAAAGAAAGTAAATACGAGAATGTAATTGCTTGAATGTAAAGGGGCAAGGAACACGGCGATGTTTTTCCGAGGTATCGGAGAGTCGCCACTCCCCACTAGTCCTCGTTGGAGCACCCGCGCAAGGGTGTCGCTCCCCCTTGATCCGCGCAAGGATCAAGTGCTCTCTACGGGTTGATTCTTCGACACTCCGTCGCGGCGAATCACCCAAAACCGCTCACAACTTGAGTTGGGTCATCCACAAGCTCCGCCGGATGATCACCAAACTCCCAATCACCACCAAGCCGTCTAGGTGATGGCGATCACCAAGAGTAACAAGCTAGAACTCTCACTTGACCACAACAAGCCCAAATGAGGAGGTGGATGCACACTTGCTACTCTCTCTAATCGCTAGTGAGAAGCTCTCAAGCTTTGATTCTCAAATCTCTATCCTCACTAGTGCTCTTGCACTCCCTTACACTCTAAAGGGTTTTCTCAGATGTTTTAATGGGCAAGAGTACTCTAAAAGAGGTGGAGGGGTTGTATTTATACACCCCTCAAAGAAAACGAACCGTTACTTTCTGACACGGGGTCACCGGACGCGCCGGTGCAACGCACCGGACGCGCCGGTCCCCCGTAACGGTCGAATCGCGATTTTGAAAACGAACCACCGGACGCGCTGGTGTAACACACCGGACGCGTCCGACGTGCAAGGGAGCTTACTGGACTTACACCGGACGCGAGGCCGCGTCCGATGCCTGAAGACCGGACGCGTCCGGTCCTCTCTGGACCTTACTGGACTCGCACCGGACTCGCCGATGAAGTCCAGGCCGCGTCCGACGGGCGTTCTCTCTGAGTGACACGAGTCAGCCACTGACCACCGCGTCCGGTCCTCGCGAGGACCGCGTCCGGTGGTCGAGGCCGAAAACTAGTCGCGGTAACGTACACACCGGACGCGTCCGGTGTTCCCGAAGACCGCGTCCGGTGCCTAGAAAACAGCCCGAAACACGTCGCAACTTCAACCAAGTTGCTTCTAACTGAACCTTGAGCTAATCTAGGGTTGCCTAGCGCCAAGTTTAACAAGTGTGCACCACACCTAAACATAGGACTTGCCTAGGTCAAGCTACCCATTCATGCCCCCCTTTATAGTACGGCCAAAAGAGAAAAACGAAGATCCTAACGACTATTCCGAATGTGTCTCAACACTTCGTCATCCGGAACTAACCGTCCTTAATCTTGACGTCACTCTTTTGAAAACCGAAACGATTTCCATCAAGGGACACGAAGCCACAGTGCTCAAAGCAGTTATCACCTCCATGACCTAACTTACCAATGTTTCTGCAAAACACACGTTAGTCATGGTAATAAAGTGTTGTCATTAATTACCGAAACCAAACCTTGGGGCCTAGATGCTTTCACATGCCCCTTGATGGAAATCGTTTCGGTTTTCAAAAGAGTGACGTCAAGATTAAGGACGGTTAGTTCCGGATGACGAGGTGTTGAGATGCATTCGGAATAGTCGTTAGGATCTTCGTTTTTCTCTTTTGGCCGTACTATAAAGGGGGGCATGAGCGGGTAGCTTGACCTAGGCGAGTCCTATGTTTAGGTGTGGTGCACACTTGTTAAACTTGGCGCTAGGCAGCTCTAGAATAGCTCAAAGTTCAGTTGGAAGCAACTTGGTTCAAGTTGCGACGCGTTTCGGAAAGTTTCGGGTCGTTTTCCCTTGACCGGACGCGGTCTTCGGCATGACCGGACGCGTCCGGTCAGTACATTTCCGCGGCTAGGGTTTCGGCTCTGACGACCGGACGCGGTCCTTGCGAGGACCGGACGCGGTGGTCAGAAGTCGACACGTGTCACTCGAGGGAAACACCCGATCGGACGCGACCTGGGTGTGATCGGCGCGTCCGATCACAGTCCAGTAAGGTCCAGAGACGACCGGACGCGTCCGGTCATCACCGATCGGACGCGGTTGCGCGTCCGGTGCGTTTACAGTATGCTCCCTGCACGATCGGACGCGTCTGGTCACCCCTGACCGGCGCGTCCGGTCACTCAGTTGAAATTTCGGATTTCGACCGTTACGAGCGACCGGCGCGTCCGGTCAGTTCGACCGGCGCGTCCGGTCAGCCCGTGTTTTGCTGAGTCAGCAGGTAACGGTTCGTTTTGTCTGTGGGGTGTATAAATACATCCCCACCACCTCTTTTAGAGGTCTCTTGCTCATTTGATCAGCTGAAAAACACCTTTGGAGTGCAAGGGAGTGCAAGAGCACTAGTGAGGATAGAGATTTGAGAATCAAAGCTTGAGAGCTCCTCACTAGCAATTAGAGAGTAGCAAGTGTGCATCCACCTTCTCATTTGGGCTCGTTGTGGTCAAGTGAGAGTTCTAGCTTGTTACTCTTGGTGATCGCCATCACCTAGACGGCTTGGTGGTGGTTGGGAGTTTGGTGTTCATCCGGCGGAGCGTGTGGGTGACCCAACTCATGTTGTGAGCGGTTTTGGGCGATTCACCGCGACGGAGTGTCGAAGAATCAGCCCGTAGAGAGCACTTGATCCTTGCGCGGATCAAGGGGGAGCTAGACCCTTGCGCGGGTGCTCCAACGAGGACTAGTGGGGAGTGGCGACTCTCCGATACCTCGGAAAAACATCGCCGTGTTCCTTGCCCTTTACATTCAAGCATTTACATTCTCGTATTTACATTCATTGCTTGATTTACATTCCTAGAATTGCCATGCTAGACTAGTATTGGAAACTAGGGTGCAAAACTTTTTATCGGTAGACTCTCTAGGAACACAAGTAGGCACTAGGGGTGAATTCCGGCTTGTAGGTTTTAATTCTTGCAATTAATTTTTAGAGAAGCCCAATTCACCCCCTCTCTTGGGCATCTTGATCCTTTCAATTGGTATCGGAGCCTAGTTGCTCCTAATTTAGGCTTTACCGCCTAGAGCAAGATGTCTAACGGGGAAGGACCACCTCCCACCTTTGAGGGGGATGATTTTCCATATTGGAAAATCCGCATGGAGGCGTATCTCGAAGCCATAGATGTTGGGTGTCTTAGAGCCGCGAGCCGCAACCCAAGGGCTTCCCGCTATCAAGGATCCCGCAAACCCCATTGGTGACGAGGAGAAGTACGACCGGTGGAATGCAAAGGCCAAAAATGCACTCTACCGGGGCTTAGGCAAAGATATCTTCAATCGTGTGCGTAATGCAAAGAACGCTCATGAATTGTGGGAAAATCTTTGTGCTCTCCATGAGGGAACTAAGAGTGAGCGTGAGGAACGCTATCACATAGCTTTAAAGAAAATTAATTCTTTTGAGATGCTTCCCAAAGAAAGTGCTAATGACATGTACACTCGCTTGAATGTTCTTGTAGAGGATCTCAATGCTCTTGGGCTCACTCAAATGAGCCAATCGGATGTTGCAAGGAAGATCTTGAGTGTGCTTCCCGTTGAGAAGTATGGTCACATTGTCACCGTGCTTCACCAAAGTGATCTTTCCACCGCAACACCGACTCAAGTATTGGGGAAGATCAATGCTCATGAGATGTACATGCATATCACTCCGGAAGAGGGCTCATCATCTTCCAAGAAGAAAGACTTGGCCTTCAAAGCTAGTCATGACAAGAAGAAGAAGAAGGGCCAAGCCATGATGGTGCAAGAAAGCTCAAGTGAAAGTGAAGTTGATGATGAATCACTTGCCCTCATGGTGAGAAAGACCACCAAGATGCTAAAGAAGCTCAACAAGAGTGGCATCAAGTTCGATGGCAAGAAGAAGAAATTCTTCACAAGTAGCAAGAGAAAGCCAATCTCGGAGATGGATTGCTACAATTGTGGTGAACTTGGCCACCTAGCTCATCAATGCCCTAGACCACCAAAAGACAAGAACAAGAACAAGAACAAGGGCAAGAAAAATGATTCAAGTGATGAAGAAGAAGAGAAGAAGAAAAACAAGCCATACAAGAAGAAGGATGGCAAGAAGAAGGAGTTCCACAAGAAGAAGAAGGGAGGAAAGGCATATATTGTTGGTGATTGGCTCACCGACATTGAATCATCTTGTGAGTCCTCCGAAGATGAGAGCGATGATGAGAAAGAGAAGGTTGCCGCATTTGTGATGGGGCCATCATCTTCATCGACACTTTCATCACCACCTTCACCGCCACTCTCACCATCATCGTCCACTACTCACATATGCCTTATGGCCAAGGGTGAACGAAAGGTACAAAATCATGATAGTGATGATGATGATGATAGTGATAGTGATAGTGATGATGAATATGATGCACCCTCTTATGATGAACTTGTAAAATTGTTGAACAAATATACTAAAATCATAAGAAGGACAAGGAATGAAAATGATGAACTTCAAAATGAAAATGAATCACTCTCATCAAAGCTTGAAAATGCTCAAAAGACTAGTGGTGAGCTTAGAGATCAAAATAAAGTTATGTCTTCTCATCTCAAGGAGCTCAAAACCTCTAATAAAGAGCTTAAAGACCAACATGATAAGCTTGAGAAGAAGCATGATGAGCTCATCACTAGACATAACTCTCTAAAAGAAAAATACACCATATTGAAAATTGACTATGATAGTCTTGTGGTTGCTAATGAACTTGCTCTTGAGACACATGATGCTACTAACAATGTTGTTAAGTGTGATATAGCTACATCATGTGATGACTTGATTATTGAAAGCATTGAGCAAGGTTCTAGTAGCAAAGGCAAGAGTGTGGTTGAGTCAAGCAACTATGATGATTACGCCAAGATCAAGTGTGAGAATGAGAAGCTTGCAAATGAGAACAAGAAGCTAAAAGGTTTGATGGCTCTTGAGAAGCAACCAACAAATGAGTCACTCATTGAAGAAAACAAAAAGCTCAAGCAAGAAAAAGAGCATCTCAAGACCGGCCTAAGCAAGTTCACAAGAGGTCAATATTTGCAAAGTGAGTTTCTCATGAACACCGTAATGAAGATGGATAGAAGTGGTATTGGGTACTTGGCAAATCAAGAGAAGAAGGCAAAAGCTCAACAACAACAAAGCAAGTCAAAACCCAAGCCAAAGAGATGTGTTGAGTGTGGTCAAGAAGGTCACTTTGCTCATGAATGCAAAACTCCACCACCACAACCCTTGCCCAAGCATGCTAGACCCTTTGCCTTCAATGCTCATTACATGCTAAGAAAAGATTCTAATGGAAAGATGAAAGTCATGTTTTTGGGTCCCCCAAACAAGAATAGGCCAAAGAAAATATGGGTTACCAAGTCACTAGTTGAGAAAGTCAAGGGCCCCTCTCAAGTTTGGGTCCCTAAACAAAAAGCTTGATCTCTTGTGTGTAGGTGAACTACAAGACCGGTGGATCTCATTGGGTCATTGATAGTGGTTGCACTCAACACATGACCGGTGATCCTCGTATGTTCACCTCCATTGAAGAGAATGGGATATGTCAAGAGAAGATCACATTTGGGGATAATTCAAAGAGCAAAGTCAAAGGTGTAGGCAAGATTGCAATATCAAATGATCACTCACTCTCAAATGTGCTCTATGTTGCTTCATTGAGTTTCAACTTATTATCCGTTGGGCAACTTTGTGACCTTGGCTTCCAATGCTTGTTCACACCAAATGAAGTGGAAGTTTCAAAGATAGATGACAAGCAAGTGATATTCAAAGGCTTTAGATACAACAATCTTTATCTTGTTGACTTCACCTCCGAAGATGCAAATTTGATGACATGTTTGTTCACCAAGACTTCACTTGGTTGGCTTTGGCATAGGAGGCTAGCTCATGTTGGAATGAACACTCTCAACAAGCTATTGAAGAAAGAACTAGTGAGAGAATTGAAGGATGTAAAGTTTGAAAAGGACAAACCTTGTAGTGCATGTCAAGCGGGTAAACAAGTTGCAAACACTCATCCAACCAAAGCTTTCATGTCAACTTCAAGAGTGCTAGAACTTCTACACATGGACTTGTTTGGGCCTACAACATACAAGAGCTTGGGTGGTAATCTCTATTGTCTTGTGATAGTGGATGACTACTCAAGGTATACATGGACTTTCTTCCTTCATGACAAATCCGAAGTGGCAAATTGCTTTAAGAAGTTTGCAAAGAGAGCTCAAAATGAATTTGAAGTCAAGATAAAGAAGATTAGAAGTGACAATGGCAAAGAGTTTGACAACACCAACATTGAAGCTTATTGTGATGAAATTGGAATCAAGCATGAGGTCTCTTCAACCTACACTCCTCAACAAAATGGTGTAGTTGAGAGAAAGAACCGGACTTTGATCACCCTTGCAAGAACAATGCTAGATGAGTACAACACTCCGGAGAAGTTGTGGGCCGAGGCAATCAACACCGCATGCTATGCTTCAAATCGCCTCTTCCTACAAAAGTTTCTTGGCAAGACCCCATATGAGTTGCTTAATGGGAAGAAGCCGGACGTCTCATTCTTCCAGGTGTTTGGTTGCAAATGCTACATCTACAAGAAGCGTCAACACCTAGGGAAGTTTCAAAGACGTTGTGATATTGGTTTTCTTGTTGGTTACTCATCAAAGTCCAAAGCATATAGAGTATTTAACCATGCCACCGGTTTGGTTGAAGAAACATATGATGTGGAATTTAATGAATCTAACGGCTCCCAAGGAGCAATTGAGAATTGTGATGATGTAGGTGATGAACCCTTGAGGGAGGCCATGAAGAACATGCCGATGGGAGACATCAAGCCAAAAGATGATGATGACGATGTACAAATTGTTGATCCACCATCTTCATCACGTGTGCCTCAAGATGATGACAAGAATGAGAGAGTTGAAAATGAAGATACTTATGTCTCTCATGAACAAGCCGAGGCACAAGCTCAAGATGTTGATGCTCCCCATCCACCTCCTCAAGTGGTTGATAGAAGAAATTCACCTCTACTTCAAGCACATCCACAAGAACTCATCATAGGGAGTCCTACAAAGGGAGTAATGACTCGATCTCAAAAGCTAGCTTCTTTTGTTGAACATCACTCTTTTGTCTCTTGTGTTGAACCTAAGAATATAGAAGAAGCTCTTCAAGATCTGGATTGGGTGAATGCCATGCATGGTTGTTTGTTTGTCGTTTCTTTTCGGTTTAGCTTTGAGCAACCGCTGTGTTCGTCCATGGATAGAGAGAGCATTTTGACGCTCCTAAAGGTTCAAAAACTCTATTGCATGGCCATACGTTGCTCCTCGGGTGTTTATTGCCTATTTTCTTAAAAATAATACTAGCCTAAGGCAATCTATTTTGAAAAATTTGAGGGTTTGAGTGAGGTCACTCATATCAGGTTCCAATTGGTGTTTATTTGTGTCTCTTTGAATTGGAACTTGATTGGGAGAAGTCGCGTCGAAGTTCGAAACGAAGAAGGGCGAAAAACAGTGACCAGACGCTGGACCGGACGCTGCACCGGACGCAGTGATGCTTCACCACCGCGTCCGGTCCCGGCGTCCACCAGCGCGTCCGGTCATCCAGAAGACCAACTCCAGACCTAGTGACCGGACGCTGCACCGGACGCGTCTCTGTTGACCACCGCGTCCGGTCCCGGTTACCACCACCGCGTCCGGTCATTCGCGATGAATTCCCGAGTTCCCCTCGACCGGACTCTGATCGCGTCCGGTCAGTCCTCACCGGACGCGTCCAGTCACTCCAGGAGCTTACTAGAGTGTGACCGGACGCTGCACCACCGCGTCCGGTCATAACGACCACCGCGTCCGGTCATCGCGCGTCGAGCGGATCTAACCCCTTCATATAACGGTTCATCCTCGGCCGTGTTTTTTCACCCGCACGCGCTTTTCCGCCGCCGCCTGCCCTAACTCGCCAAATCCGCCGAGTCGCCGTCGAATCGCCGGAGCCGCCACGACCCAGCCGCGTCTCCTCGCCCGCGCTTGCCCGCTCGCGCTCGCTGTCGCCCTGCCCTGCCGTGCCCGCGCCTTTGCCCGCAGCCGCGCCCGCGCCTCTGCCGCAGCTGCGCCACCACCGCCGCCATGTCTGCTGACCGCCGTGCCTTGCCGGTCTTCCACCGTAGCCACCACGTGCTCCCCCGTGCCAAGCATCCTCGCTAGCTCCTCGAATCTTCCTTCGGCCGAGCCCATCCTCTAGGGTTTGCCCTAACCCTAGCTCAAGGTGAAGAACCCGTTCGTTTTTCGCTGAATTTTCTTCAAATCCGTCGTTAGGGCTAACCTTGACCGTAACCTTCCATTGCTTATCATCGACTCGGTCCTTTCAGAGCTCGTTCGACGAATTCGGGGAATCTCGCGATCTAGGTCACCTCATCTTGTCACCGTCGTCTCGTCGATCCGAGGTAGCTTCGCGTTTCGATTCACATCGTATCTCATATGCTTGCTATCTTTAGGGCTTCGTACCTTTTAGTTATATATGTGCTTATAGTAGATCTCTCTATTCCGTCGTTGCAGCGAGTCAGTCGGTGTGTCAGGGTGATCTCAGATTGCTGAATCCGAGGCCAAGCCTGCGGATACGGATTGAGGCCAAGCCTCTCGAGTGACAGTTCACCATCTTTCAGAGGTTTTCGGTCAGTTTGTCAGCATGGTGCGTTGCAAGAACGCCGGTGGTGCTCTTGGTGACGGGGACGACAGTCCTCCTCGTCGGTCTGAGATTGCGCGTGGGAAGCGCATCAAGATCATGGCCAGAAAGAAGAAGAAGACACTTATAGATGCAGAGATTGCTCAGGCCGTGGCAGATGCAGCAGAGCAGGCAGAGAGAGGTGGCAGGAGCAGTGGCATACGCATAGGCGAGCGTCGCTTTCATCTTGAAGGACGACAGCTCGGTACAGAGGCCACTGAGGGTACAGAGGATACTGGAGCTACTGAGGGTATGTCAGTTGATCCACCTACAGAGGCTACAGAGGCCACAGAGGCTCCAGAGGCTACAGAGGATACAGAGGACCAGCCAGCTCAGTCTCCACCGCGTCGCCGCTCCACACGCACACGTACTCAGGTGACTCCTAGGCCAGAGGGCCAGCGTCGTGGAGCACGTCCTCCTCCCAGAGCTAGAGGTTCACCCCCGGTCGAGCACTTTGACCTGAGGGGTGCCACTGCACGTCAGGTGCAAGGGTTGAGGTTTGTGGAGGTCAGCCGATGGTTTCCACCTGTGAGGGATCACAGAGCTTCAGAGGGTTTCTATACTCCACTCCAGGAGGATTTCTACAGAGCTCTTGTTGACAGCGGTATTGCTTTCCGACCACAGAGGGTCTGTCGACTTGAGTCACTGGTTGAGGTTGTGGGAGAGCAGCTTCGTCCGCACCTGTCCTTTCTGCCAGGCTTGTCAGATCTTCTTGGACGGACAGGTGCATACTGCGGCACATGGGTCAGAGAGTTTTATGCTTCACTTTGGATTGATCCTGCCCATGATTTCATTCACTTTGCATTCCGAGGCCGCGATCACAGACTCTACAGCACTAGAGTGCGGGAGATTCTCAGACTCCCAGCTTCCGACACGAAGATACATCAGCTGTGCTTTGGTCAGACTCCTCCACCGAGACGCCCTCACGGCGGGGCAGTGCCACCTACAGACTTGGTTCGACCCTGCTTCCGTGAGCCTTTTGGCGAAGGGTCTCGTCGCACGCCTGCCAGTTTGACACCACTTGCCAGAGTTCTGGATGCTATAGTCAGACGCACTCTTCTTCCCAGACTTGGCTACAGAGAGGGACTGACTCGGATGCAGCTATGGGTTGTTCACCACCTCCTCTCACAGACACAGTTTGACATTTGGGATCTCATACTTAGTGAGATGGAGGACACCATAGCTGAGGGCTTCAAGGGTAATCGTCAGCTGCCCTATGCACACTGGATCTGCTTCATCATTAGATCATCCATTCAGCTACCAGCAGAGATCCGAGCTGAGATATCAGATACTACTACTGCTTTCCCTGAGTATGATATCCGTCAGCTTTGGGCGTCAGTCACTAGAGATCAGGCCCCAGTGCTAGGACAGCGTGAGCGACCTGAGGTTCCTGAGACAGCGGCTGAGCAGGACGCCACAGTTGATGAGCTTGCAGAGGCAGAGCTTGCCGATCTTGATGCTCAGCCTGCTGATCTTCCTGAGGATGTGACATCTGACAGCACTGATGAGGACTACCAGCCCATCCCCAGGTACCGGTCTCCTCGGTCTCACGACCACGAGGCCGGTGGCTCTGGCTCAGCCTCCCGCTCAGACCCAGCCATGGTGGCTATACTTGAGAGGCTGACCCAGGCACAGGAGCAGCAGCAGCAGCAGATACAGCGACAGGCTCAGGACACCGCTGCAGCACTTGCACAGATATAGGCTCATCAGGACGAGTTTCAGCGTCAGCAGCTTGAGATCCAGAGGCAGCAGGTTGAGATGCAGCGACAGCAGTACGAGATACAGCGTCAGAGTGCAGCCAGTCAGCAGCAGTACTTGGATCTCCTGCGCCACCTAGTCACTGTTGGGGTTCCTCCGCCTGCTTCTGTCCTGACTTCTGCTTTACAGTCCAGTGGTCCGTCGAGTCAGGGACAGCCGAGCTTCCAGTTCACATCTCCACAGCAGCAGGTTTCCCAGTCGTTCCAGTCCCCGAGTTTCACTCCTATTCACACGGGGTTTACACCTTCAGACCAGCCTCGCCCGCACCTCCTGACAGGCACACCCTTCGGCGATTACAGTGCTACTTACAGCGAGTTGACTGGTCAGCCGACACCCTCGCACACCACCACCTTTGCTACTTCTTCAGGGTTGTCAGCTCCAGAGGCAGCTGTTCCTCCAGTGACAGGAACCGGTACTACAGAGACTATTCCTTCGTCAGTTGCCTCGACAGTTCCCTCAGCTATTGGCTCGCTACAGGCTCAGGTCACACAGACGGATCCTCTTGTTGCTACTACGTCAGTACATGTTCCTACTGCTCAGACCCAGACCGCTTCACAGCCACGTGCTTCTTCAGAGGGTCAGCCAGATAGCTCAGATTCCGAGGGAGACAGTCTGCACTTCATGATTACTCCGCGCCCCTCGGCACCCGACACGACTCCGTCTGTTCCCCCGTCAGATCCTTAGATTAGTTTTTTGGCGGTTGATGCCAAAGGGGGAGAGAGAGTAGTTTCAGGGGGAGTTTTGTTAGAGGGTTTTCGTTCTTATGTGTGCTACATTCATGCATCATGTTTACTTTTCAGTCATTGCATTCGTGTGACATGTCGTCGTGTGATAAACTTTGAGTCTAATGTTTTATCTAGTCTCAGTGTTAATTAATGTCACCGTTTTGGTTATAGCTCTAAGGTTGTGCTTCCGTGCCTTACTCCGATTTCTTATGAGCTATATCCTTATGTGTACTAACTCTTCATGTCTTATCTTATGAGTACACTCTTTTGGCTTGGGGCACATAAGCAATTCCTAACCCTTTGTGCTTATCGCTTTTTGCTCATGTGAACCAAGCATGCTCGAAAACCTCAACTCTAATCCTTTGAAACTTAGTGTTGTCATCAATCACCAAAAAGGGGGAGATTGAAAGCATCTAGGCCCCAAGGTTTGGTTTCAGCAATTGATGACAACGCTTTATTACCTTGACTAACGTGTGTTTTGCAGAAACTTTGGTAAGTTAGGTCATGGAGGTTATAACTGCTTTGGGCACCGTGGTATTCATGCCCCTTGATGGAAATCGTTTCGGTTTTCAAAAGAGTGACATCAAGATTAAGGACGGTTAGTTCCGGATGACGAGGTGTTGAGATGCATTCGGAATAGTCGTTAGGATCTTCGTTTTTCTCTTTTGGCCGTACTATAAAGGGGGGCATGAGCGGGTAGCTTGACCTAGGCGAGTCCTATGTTTAGGTGTGGTGCACACTTGTTAAACTTGGCGCTAGGCAGCTCTAGAATAGCTCAAAGTTCAGTTGGAAGCAACTTGGTTCAAGTTGCGACGCGTTTCGGAAAGTTTCGGGTCGTTTTCCCTTGACCGGACGCGGTCTTCGGCATGACCGGACGCGTCCGGTCAGTACATTTCCGCGGCTAGGGTTTCGGCTCTGACGACCGGACGCGGTCCTTGCGAGGACCGGACGCGGTGGTCAGAAGTCGACACGTGTCACTCGAGGGAAACACCCGATCGGACGCGACCTGGGTGTGATCGGCGCGTCCGGTCACAGTCCAGTAAGGTCCAGAGACGACCGGACGCGTCCGGTCATCACCGATCGGACGCGGTCGCGCGTCCGGTGCGTTTACAGTATGCTCCCTACACGATCGGACGCGTCCGGTCACCCCTGACCGGCGCGTCCGGTCACTCAGTTGAAATTTCGGATTTCGACCGTTACGAGCGACCGGCGCGTCCGGTCAGTTCGACCGGCGCGTCCGGTCAGCCCGTGTTTTGCTGAGTCAGCGGGTAACGGTTCGTTTTGTCTGTGGAGTGTATAAATACATCCCCACCACCTCTTTTAGAGGTCTCTTGCTCATTTGATCAGCTGAAAAACACCTTTGGAGTGCAAGGGAGTGCAAGAGCACTAGTGAGGATAGAGATTTGAGAATCAAAGCTTGAGAGCTCCTCACTAGCAAGTAGAGAGTAGCAAGTGTGCATCCACCTTCTCATTTGGGCTCGTTGTGGTCAAGTGAGAGTTCTAGCTTGTTACTCTTGGTGATCGCCATCACCTAGACGGCTTGGTGGTGGTTGGGAGTTTGGTGTTCATCCGGCGGAGCGTGTGGGTGACCCAACTCATGTTGTGAGCGGTTTTGGGCGATTCACCGCGACGGAGTGTCGAAGAATCAGCCCGTAGAGAGCACTGGATCCTTGCGCGGATCAAGGGGGAGCTAAACCCTTGCGCGGGTGCTCCAACGAGGACTAGTGGGGAGTGGCGACTCTCCGATACCTCGGAAAAACATCGCCGTGTTCCTTGCCCTTTACATTCAAGCATTTACATTCTCGTATTTACATTTATTGCTTGATTTACATTCCTAGAATTGCCATGCTAGATTAGGATTGGAAACTAGGGTGCAAAACTTTTTATCGGTAGACTCTCTAGGAACACAAGTAGGCACTAGGGGTGAATTCCGGCTTGTAGGTTTTAATTCTTGCAATTAATTTTTAGAGAAGCCCAATTCACCCCCCCTCTTGGGCATCTTGATCCTTTCAAGAACGAAAATGTAGAGACATAGGAGCAAATAAATAAGACAGAAAACAACAAAACTCACTCAAAAGGGGAAAAGTAGCTTCCAGGCAGAATAATTGGTAAAACTAGGTTCCACTCAATCTCGTTAGCACACCGGTTAACATGTAAATTGGTAAGCAAAATAATTACAGGAATGAAACAGAGGAAAAACTAGCTGTACCCTGTACGTACCAAATAGAGCTATCAGCGGCTCTCCTCCTACCCTTGCTGATTCTGCAGTTGAAAAGCTCAGTCATGAAGCAGAGCAATTGTATGGTATGAATCAAGAGCTAAATATTTATTTTTTATCATGTGTATATGATGTTAGAAAAAGATGGCATTATCCAGACATGTCCGTTGACACTAGAATACCTGAATAGCTATGATCTGCCCCCGGACTCAAAGAAGAAGGTAGCCTAAACAAATTGCAGGCCCATTATTACTAGTGTAAAACAACAAGCAGAAACAGCAAGAGGGTATCCACTCATGTGCATGTTGTACCTCTTCTTCATCTGAAGATAGAACTGGGCGAGATCAGTTGACTGCTGCTTCCGGTTTACATGCTTCACGCGACGCCTTTTTTTCAACGAACGGTAGGTAAGATTAGATAACTTGACCAGTAAATCAATCCATTGTGCTAGAACTAGAAACAGACAGTAGTGCGCACATACGTACTTGGACCCAATGGGTATAAAGTGGTACAGGCTGTTCCTGCTGCGCGGGTACTGCATCCTATCCCTGAGCTCGGGCGCCTTGTAGGCCATCTCCTCGACCATCTTCGCTGCCTTCTTCCTGACGAGTTGCCAATCCAGGAAGGCACTGCACGCAGTAGTAGTTCATCACAGAAAGTAAGCATGCTAGCAGCATATTTCAATCAATGAATCAGAGATTCAGAGCACATAATTAAGAGAGACCTGACCTGGCATGATCTTTGCGCATGAAGAGGACATCGGTAACAACGGTGGCAAAGCACGGGTACTTATCAAGCACAGGTTTCTTGTGGATGCTCATGAGCCAGTCGCAGAGGTAGCCTATCACCCTGATCCGGCCGTCGGCGAAGGCCTCGAAGGCAACGAGGTCCTGAAGGAACACATTGAGGAGCCTGCCCACGTAGCTCGAGTCGTACCCGGAAAAGCCGCCGAGGTAGTAGGAAGCGTCTCGCCATTGGCCTTCCCTGACCATCTTCGCCAGGTACTTCACCTTGAAGATCACATACGTCTTCTGTCTCGCACTGCGATGTTAGTTAATCGATCAGTTGTGTGATCAGCCAAATCATACCAGGGGGAGGTCGAGGGATGGACGAATCAAGCAAGGGTTTCGTTGGAGCGTACGTTAGGTATACGTCGACATGGCTGTGCATTCGGATGCAGGCAAGTAGCCGCCGGCGACGGAGGCGCCTCGTGCAAGGATATTCCAGCGAGTGCAACAGAGGGCGCTCACCGCCCTCGCCGGATCCCGCCACCGCTCTAGCTTGGTATGCTCTTGGTACGATGTTATTTTTTCAACTCCTATTAGGTCACGCCAAACCCTTGTCCAAGGAGAAGGAAGAAAAGAACTCAGATAGCCCGAAAAAAACCGTTTGTTACCAAAAAAAAAGATCGCGCGTTTTGGAAAATACCACCAAAAGACGTGACGCAAACAGGGGATGGCAATCGTACCCTTCACCAAGATTTACATTGGCGGCGTGCTCTGCTCGTTCGTCCAGCCGCCGCCGCCGCCGCCGCCGCCGCCGCCCCTGCTCCAGCGCCGCCCCACCCCGGTGCCGCCCCTGCTCCGCCCTACTCCTACGGGCCCGACGGCGAACACCAGCTTCCCCGTGTCATTCTCGCCGTGCTCCATGTACCTCCGCTCGGTGGGTTGGCGGCGAATAGCGGCGCGAGGAGGTTGACCGCGACGGCGAAGGGCCCCGCAAGCGCTCCCCGTGGATGCGGATGCGGAGGCCCGCGGCGGCCGCCGAGCCTGGCGGCGTTGGCGCACGTGAGGACGAGCGTGGCGTCGTCCCGGCTGCTGTTTTGGGCGTTCAGGTCCAGGCGCAGGCCCAAGTGTTTTCCAGAGGTTTGCTAAAAAAAAAAAGTGTTTTTTCCAGAGGGCCAGCAGCAGCACTTGGCCACGTTTAGATCCCAAAGTTTGCCACCAAATTTTACTATGCAAAAAAAAGATTCCCATCATATCAAAATATCGGCACATGCATGGAGTACTAAATGTAGGTGAAATCAAAAACTAATTGCATAGTTTTGTTGTACTTTGCGAGACGAACGTTTTGAGCCTAATTAGTCAATGTTTGGATAATTTTTACCAAATACAAATGAAATGCTACAGTATACTACAGTAGCAAAATGCCAACTTTGGATGTCCAAAGTTGGGCATCTAAACAAGGCCTTGAAGTAAAAGTATTTTTTGGGTCATCATAGTTAACACTTTTACCAAAAAAAAAAGTAAGAGTGCTAAGTTTCGGAGCATTACAACCTTTGAATGAATATAATAATGAGAAATCTACAACGATGAACTGTGATCGGAAAAAAGAATAAGAATTAAAATTAAAAAGAAGAGAAATTTTACGATGGTTGAAAAAAATATAGACCATCCATCGAAACAGATCGAACGGTGTATAAATAGGAGATATCAATGTTAAAGTACTAAGAGGTACCAAATTAGTGGGGATAGTACCTAAATTAGCGGAACCCATACTAAAATTGGTGGGACCATATCAGTATTTTTATTATTTAATTATATTTAGTTAAAGGTAAAACAGTAATTACATTATCTTCTATGAGGGTAAAACCGGCAAGGGCCTTCTGCCCTTCTAGATGTACACCGCGATCGTCTCCACGCATGACAATGAGCGCTGGCCGCCCTCCTGGTCCCGGCTAGTCGCTTCATGAAGGCATGCGACCTCAGCATGCTTCATTGCTTCCGCATAGGCGCTTCACGATGATGCCTCCATCAAGTAATGGCGGTACGCGTCGTCGACCTACTGCTGGCGGCCGTGGGCATCCATCTAAGGCAAGCTTCCCCGACCGTGCAGCTCAGACCACACGCCGACGAAAAAGCAGAGCGCGCTCTCGTGGACGAGGACATGAATACATGATTGGTACACCACGATACGGTGATGCTGCCTCACGCGAACGACGCCAGCTGACTATTCGGATACGACGGCAGAGGAGCTGTTTCAACGGGCACGTGGGCAGGTGCCACTCGCCGCGTGTAGACTGGCTTCGGCAGCCAGTGGAAAGCCATCGCGGCGAGGCTGGAGAGGGTGCCGCTATCCGTGGAGCTTGTGGCATGGACGTCGTCGCCGTCGCCGTCGTTCTTGGCCGCACGGCTCACCACCTCCGGATAGCAGCCACGAGCCACTCCTTCGTACCTGCGCCATGGGCCTGCAGGCTGCAGCGCACCTACTCTCTCTTCTCTCTCTCCGGTCTCCGCCACGAGCCCACGAGAAACCTTGATCTCCGGCGGCGCGGCTTCGGGTTGGCACCCAGTCCCCACAATAGCTCATAGACTAATATACCCTCAAGAATAAAATTTAAATTTTTTAAAATAAGCTTACTCAAATAAATGCCAGATAAATGAAAAAAAAAATGAAAGTACCTGAAAGTTCCTAGGTACTTTTTCAACCACTGTAAAACGCCTCTAAAAAGAATAGAGTAAAAGCTGAGGCCTTAATCTGAACATGGTTTTTATAGCTGCTTGCTAACTATAGCTATATATATTATTAATTATACCTAAATAAAAACACAAACAATACGCTGCCAGTAAGATCCTGTATGCAGCCATTCTGTGTCTATTTTCAGGTGTTTCTCTTTAAGATCACAAATTTCACTTCACACTCCACCCAGACAGGGTTTCCAACATCATCATAAATTCATAGCTGCAGCAGATCCCTCTGCACTATGCAGTAACTCCATAGCACAAATGCTAGTTATGTGCCTTGTCCCTCTCTACTCCACGGCACATGTCAGGTGACCAGAAGCAACTCTGATCCTCCGTGGAGCTGGACTGCTGGAGCTTCTGCCGAACTTCACATATGAAACCCATCCTGAACAGACCTCATGCCCAGATGCTCTGGACCGACTATGGCCCCGTATGCCGCCGTTTGCGCTGCATTGTGGAACGATCCGTCCAAAGTGAGAGGCATCTGCTCAAGAGGCTAAAGTTTGGTTAGGATTCTTGAAAACCAACCTGATTGCAAATGCATAATTGCTCTAAATTTGTACTCTGAAACACCATGCTGGGATTCTGCTATGCAAACCTGAGAGACATGATCTCCTATGGAGTCTTTGCCGTTTAGTTGCTCCTCCATGGCTGTTCTGAAGCCATCTGGATTGGTCAAACCATGAACGCCTCCCGGGAGCATGCCTGACCGTGACAACGGCGGTAGTTTGGGCATCATTTCGTGGGAGATTGAGAATCCCAGGTGAGTAGATGAGCTTGAAGGAGCACCGGGGGCGCGAAAAAGCTGCATTCCACCAAATTATGGATACAGACTCATTTTGTAATTTTGGTGCGCGTTTCTTGCAAAACTGAAAAAAAAAGAGAACAACGAAGAACTGCAGGTGAGTTTGTAGATTGCTTACATCTTTCGACAGAAGTTGTTTTATGTTGAGGCCGAGCTGTGGATTGACCGCCGCGAGCTTCATGGATAAGAACTGGGAGATGCCAGGGGAATCATGCATTTGTTCAGTACATTGCCTTTGTCAGATGAGAAAGGGAGACTTTCAGTATATGAGATTCAAGATGAACCATGCATACCTCCACTTGCCTTTGCAGGGACTGGACATAGTTGATGATCTCGTCCAGCATCACTGCCTTCCCAGTGACCTAAATCGATCCAAACCCAATCCGGCCCCAAAGAAAACGCGTCACTATTCTTAAGAAGTTCTGATTTCAGAAAAGTAAAGTAGAGCTGTTCTTGCGGTCAGGTAAGGAGGCTCACTTTAGTGCAACCAGGAACAAGGTCTTGCAGAAGCTTCATCCTCTCACTGATCTTCTCCCTTCTCAGCTGTCAAAAAAGAACCAAATTTCCTGTTCATCATTCAGGACTATTTTCAAGTGCTAAAGCTAATTCATTCAGGTGATGACCAGGTGCTTGCATTCTACAACACATGTATGTTCCAAGATCACCAAATCTATCTCCAACAGTAGTACTAGTAACAAATCAAAATCTGTGTGTCCTGTACCTACCCTCTCTGCGAGGCTATGCCTGTTCGTTGCCTGCCCCTTTCGGGCCCTGACATGGATGTACGACTCCGACTCGTCGTCGGCCGCCGAAGCTCCCTTCCCTTTCTTCTTGCGGGTCGCCGGCGGCGTCTCCTCCTTGCCTTTGGCGTCGTCCTCGCCACGCTCCTTCGAAGAATCCACGGCGGACGCCATCCCTTGATCTTGATCCGTCCCAATCATCCCAAGAACGTCCTGCGACTGCGATCCGACAACAACGCTGAGACACAGGCCGGTGCAAACCAATTAGCACTGTAGTCGTAGTGAGCAGTAAGCAACTACCTCGTTCGATCGCTTCCTCTTCTTGGAGTTGGAATCCGCCTCCGGTGCCCTGGACGAGCAGGCCTCGGCGCTCGGCGCGTCGCCGCCGCCGCTGAACCCCGGCTCACCGTTGCCACTGCCGGTGGTGGGTTGCAGTGGGTGCTCCTCGGAGGTGATGTACGAGGGGCTTGCAGTGGGTGCTCCGTTTGCAGCAGCGAAGCAGGAGGAGCGCATGGCCAGCTGGACTAGGCCGGGGTCCATGAAGTACTCGAGACCGGCCGGTGCCTGGAGCTGGAGCCCGAGCATGGGCCGCGGCAAGAGCCCCCCGGCTCTCCTGTCGGAGACGACGGCGCTGCCGCCGGCTAGCCCCGTAGCCTGAGACACCGACGCCCATGCAAATGAATCCATGGATAGAGAGAGAGACAGAGACAGAGAGAGAGACTGAGAGATCAAATGGGTGTTCTTGAATGAGTAATTTATGGAGCTCGTCAGTATTGACCTCTCAGGGAGGTCTTTACTCTGTGCTTTAACCTTTGCTTTTGCTTGCTTAGCTCGGTTTGGCAATTGGCACTGCATTATCTTGCCAAAAGAAATTTTCTTTCGCTTCTCCTATGTTTCGGATGTCTGATATTTTGTTGTTAATCAGGTAGCATGTAATTTTATCATTATATGTTTATAGAAAATATTTATAAACTATCTTTTATGAGTTTTTCTTTTAATTGTACTAGTTAATTGTGTAAAACTGTTAGCCAAAAATTTAGACATATGACATATAACAACTCTCTTTTTCTTCTGGTTTGGTCATGCAGCATGAGCCTAAGGCCGGCGCTTGCCACCCCGGGTTCGAACCCGGCGCCTGCAGTATTCCTATGTACACTGTGCGAATGGGGAGAAAAGCTCCTCGGTTCAAAAAAAAAAAATGTAATCATCATGTTCATTTGAAAAATAGAATTAGCATTTCTTTGACAGAACCTACTTTCTTGAAATCAACAAAGGCGTAATACTACTAGCTAACTGCTCCGTGACTACTACTTGTTGCTTCTTCCATCTAATCTGACTGACATCTGACGCTACCAAATCTCACGGCCTCCTGACTGACACTCTGACAGTGCCGACTACCACCACTGACGTTGTTTAATCTGCCTGCCTGTAATTGTACTTAAAAACTGTGAGTGGGTGTCCCTTGCCCTATCATCATTAGTTGACTGCTAATATAGTGCCAGTACTACTTGTAGGCAAGTATTGCTGTAAACTGCATTTCCATTCAATGGCAGGGAATTTTCTTTCTAGGGTTGTGTTGAAATGAGGCTCAGATCAAGGGAAATTTTCTTCTGAAGAACGTAAATAAGTAGTTTCTCCTGAATTTCCTGATTTGCTACGTTTAGTAGCTACAATCTCAAAAGAAAGAAAAAGAAAGTTACAGTTCCTTGATGCAGAATTTCCAATGCAATACAGAGCCTACTGACTGAGATGCCCTTATTCTGACTCCCTTAGCCTCTCTAGACTCCAACTACATAAACTAAACTATCATTAGCCTCGGGGTTAGCGACCGCCCCGAATCATCTTTTGATTACTCCTACTGTCTAAAGCAAACCATACACGCTTTGATCCCGGTAACTTCCTGCTGTTACTGTTTACATCCTCCTTTCGGATGCATGTGTAGTAGTACAAAAATAAAATAAAATATAAATCACCGTGGCCGTGGGAGAGCCAAACAAGAAGGCAAGGAGTGACTTGCAAGCTACTGCTGCTGCTCTTCTAGCACAGCACAGATGAACATGGATGATGAGCTTCTCTTCTTTTGAACGGGAGCACCGCCTTTCGGTTGCTCGCCCTTTTGCCTTTGCGCACTGTGGGCTTGCATTGCATTGCAAAGTAACCTAGCATGTTTCCGACACCAAAGAACTGAATGCATGCCGGCCGCCCTTGCATTGCAAAGTAACCTACCAAGGAGTGAAGCTTTGCGAGAACATGAGGTAACCAAGAGCGTGTTGCCTGAAGCTCCCCGAACAGTCAGTAACATGCATGGCCAATCTGTGTAAGCTGCTTCTTGATTGGTGAACAATTCATTGGGAACTTTCAGAGGCTTGCCAACACAAGGACAGATTGAGAATGTTTCATTCAACCTTTGGAGAGAAAACAGAAACAGGGGACCTGCATTTCTTGAGTGAACAAAAGGGAATTGTTTGTGCAAATTGCAGAAGCCAACTTCAACTCATAACTGATGTTCATCAGACCAGAGCTGATGTAAGATGTGAAGGAACAGAGCGGTGTCTGCTTTCGTCGTCAGTCTCTTCAGTCTTCAGAGAGAGACCAGACATGCGGTGGTGGCAGCAAGGAGATGCAAACATGAAACCGGGTGTGCATGCTACGCATAACTCATGATTGAAATATACTCCGAGAAGAAGATTGTTGTTCATTTCCGAGACGGAATGGTTACCGAGACACAAAGAACAGAGGGCGGCGTAATGGGGTCATTACCGAGACTAATTGATTATCGTCAAGGTTTTTTTTTTTGGTGACTGAACGTGGAATGATTAGTCAAGCAGGTTAGTATTCAAGTCGTAAAATGATTAGCAGGAGCTGGGTTCCAAGAGAATCGGATCTCGCCTGACTTGCACGTCTGTTTAGAACAGCGGTTTGCAGAGACGCGTGGAAGCGGAATGGATTGGAGGACAGGAACAAACGAAGAACAATGCAACACGCTGTTGGTAAATAGTATTATCTTCCAAATTATAGATCGTTCTGTTTTTTTTTGTATCTAAACATACTATGGACTTATTATAAATAAAAGCTGAAACAAATTTTTTTTTTGGAATGGATGGAGTAACTGATCGGGTGCTGTCACTGCATGCTTTTGCTTTCCCAGAAATCAGCAGCTCTTCTCTGCTCTGCTCCCCGATATTTTTATGGCATGACAATGTTTTTTTAAAAAGAAAAATAAAAAAGTATATTTGACTCTTTTGGCTCAATTTTCCAATTTCAGATAAATCATGATATTAAAAATTCTAATAAAACAATACAAGGATTAAAGTGAAACTATGCATTGATAATAGTTGTGTCACTCATATTTAATTGTATTATTATGCCCGACGTGGCATTTTTGGAAACGGCATGGCTAGCGCCAGCCGCCCCTGACCGCCTTCGCCCCGCCCCACGCGCGTACTTCGTCCCCGACTCTGTGCCGGCCGGTCCTTCCCCCGACCCCCTTCTCTCTCCGCACGGTCGGCACTGGGGAGCCGGGATGAGCGGCTGAGGACGAGCACGCCCCCAACACAACCGACCTGCAGCACCCCGGTCTGTTGACCCCTAGCACCCCCGTCCGCCGGCCACGGCTCACCCCACGCCGAACAACATAAAACACTTGCAACATGAAAAAAAAACATTTGAATGCAACGTACGTCTAAAAACAGATGAAATATTTGGAACATACATTTGCAACATGTGTGTGAAGCACATGAAAATCCAAATAAAACACTTGCAACTTACAACAAGAAACCACTTGTTGCAACGTAAAATTGAAACAGCTAAAACATTTGGAACATATTGTTGCAACATATGTGTGAAACATATGCAACATCCACATAAAAAACGATTGCAACGTACGACTGGAAACGGATGAAACATTTTGAACAAACGCTTGCAACATGCGTTTGAAACACTTGCAACATATGCAACATCCTCCGATCTATTATTGCAACATCAAGATGAAACAATTGCAACGTACATCTGAAACGTCTAAAATACTTGAAACATATATATGCAACATAGGAAAGGGAAAGGCCGGGGCTGGTTGATTCTTGCTGTCGGGGTGGGAGCCGACGGCGAGCCGCGGCGTGCAAGCACCACCAACACTGGCCGCGCTCGTGGGTGCCCTTAGCTCAGTCGGGGAAGACCTGAGGCGCACGGCATGTGCGCCCCAGCGGCCATGGCGGGGTTAGCGGCACGCGCGATGACGATAGGGGACGGACCGATGGCGAGGGAGCGAGCAACACAGGTGACTGGAACGGGGCGCGACGTGGCCAGCGATGCGGCACGGGGCGAGCGGGGTAGGGGGGAGGGCACGACGCGGCAGCAGACGAGCTCGCGGTGGGGGGAAGGGGCGTGGGGTGGGCAGATTTGCGTCCACGCGCTCACGCCAAGATAAGCGAATGAGCGTATAAGCGCAGTGGATATTTTTTTTGAGAGAGAAAGCAGATGAGCCGCCCGGACGGGATGGTTGCCCGTGGCCAAGCATTATGGTTTTGGAAATAGCACTAGAAAACTCTACTCTGGACTCCGCGACCAAGCCACGGTGACTTCAAAACGTCACAGGCCGGATCCTGAGTGCTTCCTCGTACAAGAGATCTAACGATTCCTCATGACACACTGGTGGTGAGGCGTCCCTCTCCCCATCCAGCTCATCCACCGAGACACATCAACTAAAAATGCTGCCTTTTGGCCAATCACACGCGCATTTAGAGATTGAAATAAGCTTCATTAGGGGCAGCTCGGTGAGAGCTCAAGTCCAACAAACTTCAGAGGAGGGAAGCATGTGGATGGCCACACACACACATGCCCACTCACACACCTCCTCATCCATTAATGTCAACAGTGGATTCATTCTTTTCCAAACGCCCACGTGGGGTGTGGTACGTGACAAGCCATCACCAATGGATTAGTACAACGAGTAAAAAATTTTTAAAAAAAAATCAAAGCCTCCACTTGCTGGGTTTTTTAGTAACAGCAAATGTCGGTACGTATCAACAACAGGTACTGACTACCAAAGTCAGCTTATCTCCAGAAGTTTAAGGGCCACTTTAGTAAAACTCTAGTTTCTAATTTGTAAGTGTCACTTCTGGATTTTATGATAGAGTAATTCAGGTGAGAGTACAAGGGAGAGCAGGTGAGAAACAATTAGAATGATTTTGGTGGTAATTGAGTGCAAAACGGTGGAGAGTGGGTTGTTTTAAACATCCAGCTCCTAATGCAAAAGGAGAAGTGATTCTTATCAATCCCTCAGCAAAATCTAGCTCCATTTTAATCGTTTGGCAGAGCTCCACAAAATCCAATCGAAATAGTTAGGGGTAGATCTCTAGTAAACAAGTCCTAACTCTAGATTGATTGGTTTGTGAGACATCGACAACTCAAACCGCACGTCGAGTATTCTGTTGAGTCTCACTCTTTTAGAACCTTAACATATTATATATCTAACTTTGATAAGGGTTTAAAAAGATATATTAACCTCTACAACTTCGAATAAATATGAGTTTTAGAAAACATATTTTAAAGAATGATTTAGTGAAACTAATTCAAGATAGAGGCGACCATAAGAAACACGGTATATGAATCTAGAACATAGAGATGACCACAAGGCGTGAAACACAATATTTTCTCAGTTCCCTCATATATTCTAGAACATAGAGGTGACCACAAGGGACACAATATAGAATCTAAATCAATCTTACTTTGAATCTAAATCAATCTTACTTTCTTTTTGCTCATGTAGTATAACAAAACACCAATACATTGCACAGACAAACCGATCACACCGTATGTAAATGGGGAATTTGCATGTTCTAGGTGTAAAGTTTAAATACTGTACTAGTACAAAATATTTCATGTATAATGTTTGGAAAATTGAAGGACGAGAAGAATTTTGCGGTATAAAGCAGCACTCACTGAATTTTGTGGCGTAAATTCTTTGAACTCGTCCTGACATACGTCACCTACACGACTGGGCTTGGGCCTAGAGGGTAGAGAGGCCCGTATCGCTGCCCGTACCGGCTGCGCTGCCGTGACGCTGCTGCGAACAGCGGCATCCCAGATTCCCAGCGGCCCTGAGCGTCGCTGTCGTTCCCGCAGCCCAAGCAACCGGCCACCTTTGCTCCGCTTTCACACTACACAGCCCCTCGGCCCCACTTATCAGCCGGTCACCACTCACCACTCCTTCTCTCACTGACATGCTTGGACCTATGCCGCTTGTCGTCTTGCACACACGTAGCCACCTCCCCATCTCACTACTGACATGTGGGTCCAGCAACGTGTACCCCACCTGCCATGAGACCGCGCGATCACCAACCACGCGCATCGCGTGCTCCACAACATCTGACCCCACACGTCATGGACGAAGCACGCGGTCGCCCGAGAAGCGTAGAATTGCAGGGCTCCTGTTTATAGAAAAAAGGGGCCTCCCTAAACGAAAACGCTTCCCCAGGGGGCACGGGCCAGTCGGGCACGATTTTTTTTCCCCCATTCCCCTTTCTCGCTTCGCAATCGCGCATCCATGGCTTCCTCGTCGATCCACATCCACCATCCCCGGCTCGCCGGCGACGAGATCTACCGGACCCTGGAGGCCTCCTACTCCCCCAGCGCGTCCTACTGCTCCGACGACGCCTTCGTCCCCGTCTTCCGCCCGGATCCGGCCGCCCCGTCCGCGTCGGCGGCGGTGGCCGCGGCGGCCGACCGCGTCCGCAGCCTCTTCAGCTCCGTCGACGTCGCCCTCTTCCGCGACGCGCTCTTCGCGCCCGGGTGCGACGGCGCCGGCGACAGCGACCGCGACGGCCTCGGGTTCACGGACGCGGACGCGGAGGCTGCGGAGTACGACGGCGATCTCACCTCCATCTGCTGGGACTGCCTCGAGATCGAGGACGCCGACGACCCGCTCGTCGCCTCCCCCGCCGAGGAGTTCGAGTGGGAGGAGGTCGCTTCCCCCTCGGGCGCCGCCGCCGGGGAAGCCCCGGACCCCGAGTGGGAGGTGCTCGCCGATGTGCTCCCGCCGCCCGCTGACGCTGAGGAGGGGTTCGTGTACACCTCTCACCACAGGGAGGAGGCGGCGGCGTACGAGGTGCTCGTGGCAGGCGGGGAGGGGATGTTCCTCAAGAACAAGCCCCCGGCCGCCAGATCCGCCGTCGAGGCGCTCCCGTCCGCCGTTGTCGCGGCCGGCCAGGAAGGCGAGGGGGATGAGTGCGCGGTCTGCAAGGACGGGGTAGCCGCCGGCCAGCGCGTCAAGAGGCTGCCATGCTCGCACCGCTACCACGACGACTGCATCGTGCCGTGGCTCCAGGTGCGCAACTCGTGCCCGCTGTGCCGCTACGAGCTGCCCACCGACGACCCGGAGTACGAGTCCTGGAAAGCCGGTCGGACCGTCGCCGCGTGAATCATCCAACCAGGCGGTGGCGGCCGCATGCTCTTCTGGTATGGTTTTATAGAGTTGTATGTATGGGTTGGTTTTGTATCGGTTGCTTTGGTTACGAGGTTGTTACTCAGCTGTATCAGAGGCAAAGTATAGAGGTAGATGCAGAGATGGTTTTGCGCAACTTGTGATCGGTTTCCTTTTCTCCTTAAAGAGGGACTTGTGTTACTTTGTCCAAATGACAGATGTTGACATATACTAGTTGGTACTACATACTGCTGTACTTATTATAAAAAATCAGAGAGGTTAGCTGGATATCTTGATGCAATGGAATGATTTACTTGTTCGATATTTAGTGAGGATAGCTGTATACTTGATGCAATGGGATGATTTGCTTGTTGGATGTTCTGGGGGTTACATTTTGACTGATCGTTGGTGGTGACTCTAATATTATCTGTAGCTTTTCAGGATATCACATTGTATTTTTACGTCATGTTTATAGTGACACAGATGGCAGCCATTGATTCTCTGTTGAAGCTGCTGATTCGTAGTGTTCAGTCTTGTAGGCAGTTGGTAACTTTTCTTAATTCATAGCAGCACAAATATTTCAGAAAAAAGCTCCAGTGGCCATTGCTTTAGACTTTTAGTATGATCCTAAATGATTTGTATCCTCTAATTTTAGAGAAGAATGATTCACAATCAATATGCTATTGAGAAAAAAAATGCAGTGAGCAATTTTCCATAAATCATAATGAAATAAACCTTCCATCTGTGATATTGCTAGTTTAATTGACTTTTAGAGATGTAGTAAGTCCACCTCGTTTTGCAGAATAATGTAACTACATGTTATCTTAACAGAATTATATGGAAAGTTCATTGGTACTTGGAGAATTAGGGTTGCTCTGAGCGGCAATATGAATGATATATTAGTAGATAAGCTGTTAAAATCTGTTGCAGGGTTTCTCGTAGGCATAATGTTTTGATTTTGAATTTAATGGCATGAAAGCAATATTAATGTCTATTGTCCTTGCCTTGTGGGCTTGTGGCATAAATTTGGAAGGGATCTGTGACAGGGTGTTGAGGTCTGTATGATAGCAAAGGGCTGGAGAATATATTTATGTAGGTGATTTCCTATCTATGTAAGCTTGAGGTTTTCATTTTAGCATAAGGGCTTTCTCCAACATTACCACCCTTTTGATGGTAATCCAAAATTTACATATTTGATATCTATGTTTTGGGATTATTTTGGATCGACTCAGTTATGTGCAGTTTGCAATTTGCTATTTGATGCTGGATTTGGACTTGATTTAGTTGGGATTAGTCTTTTCTTTTTTCACAGTAGAATCAGAGGTCTTTATGTTTGTGATATAGTCTACTAAATGCAAAATTGGTTTTGGAGATGAGGAAAAATTAAGCATTGGTCTCTTCTTTTAATCCGGTTTGGCTTACTTTTATATGCTGATGTATTCTCTTGATGACTTGTTCCAATATTATTTACCCATGTTATTTTGTATGATGTTCAAAGTTTATCTGGCTGGCCTAACTTGATATCAGCACTTAATTTATGGCTACTTCTATTGTGTGGTACTTGTGGAATATGGCTCATTGAACTTCCAACATGATGTGACCGAATCACCAAATCACACGAAGCAGATCTGGTAGATTGAAAACTAGTGCAAGATCTTCACCGGAGTTCAACGTTGAATCATTCCCACCCTATTTTGTATTTTCTTGCTCATGCAACTCAGTAATGCAACATTACAACCAGTCTGCTTACTCAGCCCAACAAGGCTGTATGCTTACTTGATGAATAGATTTACCCAATGAGTACGAATTTGACATTGTTCTGTTTAATTTTGATCCATTACTGTGTTGGTTAGGTAACAAGGACCTGATAAAATATGGCGAAACGAAGAAAGTACTTTTTTTTCCAGCCCTGTGTTGTTTAATTAGATGTTTGTTTTCATCTCGATCTTTCATTCGACCCTCTGTATAGTTGGAGACAGGTTGTTGTTGGGCTCTTGGGTACACGCAACTCACCTCGTCGATGCGGCAGCCTTTCTGCAATAGGAGAAATCATGTTGTTCCTTGCATAATTTTTGTGGCTCTCGTAGTAATTGATTGTGTCATTTTTCACGTAATCCACTTCCGTGTACCGTCCATGAGTTGAGTGTTTTTTCCCCCTTTTTGAAAACTGGTTTTCAAGCAATACTGGTTTGAGTTTTTTCTTCTTTTTTTTACAATATATGACTGGTTTGAAAGTTGACATGGAGAGCTCATGACCGAAGTAAAGACAGGCGACCATTCATGCATTCCACGAACAGAAGCGGCGGAATTACTGTGCTGCACTGTAGCAATTTGTTTTTATTTGGTAAAAATTGTCCAAACATTGACTAATTAGGGTTAAAATGTTCGTCTCGCAAAGTACAACAAAACTGTGCAATTAGTTTTTGATTTCATCTACATTTAATACTCCATGCATGTGCCGGTATTTTGATGTGATGGGGAATCTTCTTTTTGTATAGTAAAATTTAGGGAGATATTTGGGATCTAAACAAGGCCTAGATAGCAATTCATTTTTTGCAGCCACAGCCGCTGCGACTTTTTTTTGGCTGCGGCTGTTTGGTGTAGTATGTACAGTAGATAGCAATTCATTTTTTGCAGCCACAGCCTGCAGCTGCAGCGAGCGCTTCCAATGATTCGTCTGCATGCCATTGGCGACGCCTGCTAGAAAACAGAACAGAAATGGGAACATGTTGTCATGGCACCTGGCCCATGGCAAAGGACAATTTTCAACTAAAAGCTGTGATCTTGATGGCCCAATGTGCGTCACGGGTCAGCCTAAATGTTTTTAGGGGATTGCTGGCAATCGGATGTCTAATGGGCGAGGATTCTGTCAGACGGTAAACTAGGCACACTCTCCCTGAAACGGTCTAGCAGAAGTGCAGAACGGCCCATCAGAAAAATGCCACTGCGCGACCCCGGCCTCCTTCGTCGCCAGCCCGCCCGCCCATGCCTGCTGTTGGGCCGTTCACTGTTGCACGCGCATGTCCATCGCCGTCCGCCTCGTCTCATCTCACACGCGTACCCTGCCCCTGTCCAGCTTGCCCGCTACTCCTTCCCCCTGGCCCCCTCCTCTCTCTCCACGCGGACTCCGCGCGGACGAGACCTAGGAGCCGAGATGAGAATGAGCACACCTGTCCGCATGACCCCAGGCGTGCCGTACGTCCTATCCGCCAACACTTGGCTCGACGCACCCCTTTCCCCGGCGCCCGGGCCGTGCCGCCATGACTCTCTGAACATACCTCTGAAACAAGAAACACTTGAGTGCAACATACGTCTGAAGCAGATAAAACATTTAGAACATACACTTGCAACATGCGTGTGAAACATATGTAACATCCAGATAAAACGCTTGCAACATAAAAACACTTATTGCAACATACGACTGAAACAGCTGAAACACTTCGAACATACTCTTGCAACATATGTGTGAAACATGTGCAACATCTAGATAAAAAAACACTTGCAACATACTTTCGAAACAGATGAAACATTTTGAACAAACGCTTGCAACATGCATCTGAAAAACTTGCAACATGCCTCTGAAACACTTACAACATATGCAACGACATCCGTATGAAACACTTGCAACATATCTCTGATAACATATGAAACACTTGAAACATAGGGGGAGGAAGATGCCAGAGCCGGTTGATTCTGGTCTCGGAGTGGGAGCCGGCGCCGAACAGCGGTGCGCGAGCCCCACCAGCACGGGCCACGCTTTGTGGGGTGCCCTTGGCTCGGTGGGGACCAACCTAATGCGCGCGACGGCACCACCAGCGCCAGCAGAGGCGAGCGACGTTGCCCCTACCCGATCTCGTCCGCGTCGTTGGATGCCGTCACTGAGGGAGGATGCGGACCGAGCTCTGTGGAGAGGAAGAGAGGTGGAGGGCGATTAGTCGCCGCTCCTGGCCCGAGGTGCCATCGAAGAGGAACAGAAGCGGTCGGGAGGGCGCGATGAACTGAAGCCACGCGATGGTCGATGAACTACGGTGGAGAGGGAGGAAGGCAGCCGGCGGCGCTCAGGTGAGGTGGAGATGGAGGATAGCGGCTGGTTAGCCGCGGTCGAGAGCGCCATGGGAGCGCGGTCACGGAGGAGTGCGGAAATTGGAATTCGGCGGCGAGTAGGGATTGGGGAATGACGTTTCTAGAAACCCCTGAGTGAAGAAGACAGTCAAACGTCAACCGATCAGAGGAGTCATCCGGGATAGTTGGACCGTTCGTACCGTCGCGGCCCATGGCAAGAGGGCCGTCCAGACGATCGGATGCTCTGACCCAGCATTTCCGATGTTTTTATGCTCCTCTTAAAAAATGTTTTTATGCTCGCTAGATAACATTTAAGGACCCATGATGGTTAAGAGAAAACCTGTACCAACAAGACAACAAGTCAAGCTTCACTACTCATTTTGGACATCTATATTTGGACCTTGTACTTGGCGTACGTATTTTGCTAATTTTGGTGGTGGTATTGTTGATCATATTCATACACTGGCAGGCCATTTGGTTCTCAATAATAACCCCATACTTAACCATGTGTTTTGGAGTACGTACGGTGCAAAATGGCATGAAATACGAGACAGACAGGTACAACTTATTGTGTTTGTTTCTATTTTTTTTAGAGCGCAAGATAGGGACCCTCTTATCTTGACAGCTAGATGTGGTCATCTTGGACTAGCATGTGGTAGAGTTATTCCGGCATTTGTCATTGGGCATTGGCATTGCATCGAGCACTTGGTTTGCATGAGAAGTCCTTCACCCTGGGAGCACCGTGTGCATGGTAGCCGCTCCAGCCGTGCCCTTCGGACGATGACGAGGAGGACGAGGAGGTGATGGTGGCTGAGCACGCACAACACGGTGAGCTCGAGCACTTCGTCCCCGCCTCCACTGAGCAAAATGCAGGAGAGCACCATGGCGAAGAGATTCTAGACCTGGGAGCAGAGACGGAATTGGGGGGGGGGGGGGCAGCAGGGGCCACGGCCCCCCTATGCGGCCCAAAATTTTGAGACCCCCCCTCAGGAAGTCACGGCCCAGTCCAGCAACAAGTGAAGGAGAAAGGTTGTATTCCTGTACGAGTACGATGAGACTCGCGTCTCGCAGCCTAAGTTCCGTCTCACCGTCTCTGTCTCGTGGACTCGTCGCTTCCACTTCACCCATCGCCAGATCAGATCGCGCGCGTGGATCGGCTGATCGCCCTTTGCCAATCGCCAGTTCCCCATCAGAGTTCAGAGAGCAGCCGAGCAGTCGACCGTAGAGGAGCAGGCTGCAGGCAGCAGCGGAGCAGCCGATCATCAGTTCATCACGACGTGTGAGGGCATCAGGGCAAGGATTCAAGGAGCAAGTCTGCATACGCAACTGCACAAACCAGATTGTGCAAGCGGCCGCAAAGTAAATGTAATCAATGATGTGCTTTCTATTATTTAATTGATAATTTGTAATGATCATTCGTGCAAATTTTTGATTTGTATCACTGTATGGATATTCAGGTAGGAAACAATGCCTCCTAAAAGAAGAATTGACAGTACAATTGATTCTTTTTTCAAGAAGGTAGATAGAGATGGTGAAGGACATGGACGGGAGCAAAATAATTCTCCTGTTGTTTGCCCTCAATTAGATCAAGGTAAGTTTCTTTTATCTAAAAAAAGTAAGTTTCTTTTATCCTCTTTTACAAAAGAGTCATTTCTATATATTGTCACAACAAAAAAAATATGATTATATATATATATATATATATATATATATATATATATATATATATATATATATATATATATATATATATATATAGAACTATTACTCTACAGCTGGCTACAGAATAACTTATTCTGTAGCCACTTTGAGTTACGATAATTGCTATGCTAATTTACGAGATTACAGTAACTCTTTACTATGCGATTTACTATAACATTATGGTAAATATCCCCATGTGTTATAGTAATTCAACTATCGTAAATATATACTGACATTGTCGTAAATTAGTATATAAAATTATCGTAAATAGAGGTGGCTATAAAATAACTTATTTTGTAGCTAGCTATAGAGTATACTCTCCCTATATATATATATACACTTTGCCGGTCCATGTATTCTGTCTGGCCACACTGGCCCCCCTTTCTCATTTTGCTGGTTCCGTCACTGCCTGGGAGGAGTCGAAGGGAGCCGACTTGGGGTGTTATTAACGTACTCCCTCCGTCCCATTGAAAGTGTCGCCCGGGAAACGTGTTTGTGAGGGGGGCACGCTTTTCCAACGACACTTTCAATGGGACGGAGGGAGTAGGAACGTAAATGTTCCCGAATCGGAACCTAAACGTTTGCGGAACGAGGAACATGGCCATGTTCCATGTTTCCGGCTGCTAAGCCCGTGACACACTCGAGCACGAGCACAGGCACGGTTTCCCTCGAGGACACTGGGTCGAGCGAGTGCGGCAAGCGCTGGGAGGCCGGGGACGGGGGAGGGTGAGGAGGTCTTGGCTTATGACTGGCGGCATTCATATTTTTCACGTGATGGATCGTACGGCGGCGTCCGGGGGATGGATATGGATCAGGCCGTCTCCTCGATCGGCCTGCCTCGTCGCCCGTCTCCGTCCACAGGAAAATTGAGGAAAGCCGACGAGGAAACGTACGGCGGCAGTCGCATTGGCAGGGGCCGGCCTGCGCCGCCTCTCCTGCCATGGGACTGGGAGTGGGAGTGGGAGTGGGAGAAGTGGCAGCCCTGCTCGCGATCGCCACGCGGCAACACGCAAAAGCATCGACGACGGCGACGCCACCCCCGGATCGGATCGGATCGGATCAGGCCCGGGGGATGCATATAATACGTCATGGTCATGGATTTGACGCTAGCTGTAGCTGGTGCGCCATGGAATTGGCCCCTGTTTAGATGCCAAATTTTCTTCCAAAATCTACTATGCAAAAAGAAGATTTCTCATCACATTAAAATGTCGGTACATGCATGGAGTACTAAATGTAGATGAAATCAAAAACTAATTGTACAATTTTGTTGTACTTTGCGAGACGAATCTTTTGAGCCTAATTAGTCAATGTTGGGACAAAAATTCATAAATACAAACGAAATGCTACAGTAGAGAAGACTTCACTGTACAGATTTTGGCACACCCAAATTGGGCCAACTAAACACGGCCTGGAACAAGTTAACAATCGACATGCAGGCGTATATAGTAACAAAGCATTGCTGCAGCCTGTAGCTAGATGGACATGAATGCAGACGTTAGTTATGCGTTGCGTTGGTGTCAAACTAAAATTGAAAGTGGATTGGCGTCACCACGCACAATGCACCGTACGATCGATGACCTGCTGTGCTGCTGGTGGGCACAATACAACACAAGACACAGAAAGAAAGAATAATACAGCACTCCCCACCTGCTGTCGTGCTTGCCTAATTAAGCCGTGTCACCACCGAACAAGCTAGCCATAGCTTTGACATTAAATAAAAAGAAAACAAGTGAATGAAGGAACGAGCAGATAATAAGGAAGAAAAAATAGGAGAAGAGAAAAGAAAAAAGAATGACACTACTATCTCTGCTTCTCAAAAATATTTAAGGTTTTAGGTTTAGACACGGGAATTAATTAAGGAGGACTGAAAACGTATGATGCAAAAAAAAAAGCACAATAAGAAAAGAGACAGGGAAATAGAGATAGAAATGTATTGAGAGAAGGAAAATGTGCATTGAGAAGCGAGAATGTTAAGCATTTTGAGAAAAAATTTGAATACTGTAACGTTCCCTGTTTTAGAACGAAGGGGTTCTACTATGAAGTGTTGTTTTACCAAATGTTTTAAAGAATAGATGATAAAGCTACTAGTTAAGCTGAAGAAAAAAAAACTGCTTCACCAAAAGTGGAGTTATTCCAAAATCCAAACGGGACCTAAGAATAACCAGCCGGAGAATCGGATGCATGCAAACTCAGTGTCGGCGTTTGGTCCTGCGAGGGTCCTAAGCCAACGAGTGAATCAATGCTGCATGTCCCTAATCTGGATGGTGATGCAAGGAGAGTACACGGAGGTTTATCCTGGTTCGGGCAAAAGAAGGCCCTATGTCCAGCGGGGGGAGTATTGTATTTCCTTGCACCTAAGTGCTTACGTAGGGGTTACAAGCTGTGAGAGAGGGAACCGATCCCAGGTCTCAGAGAAAAGTGAGAGTACAAAGGAGATTGCTTGAGATGTTGATCTTCTATAGTGGGAAGGTGACTGGTCTTTTGTCGTCCGTTGTTCGCCCCCCCCCCTTTGTAGAGCCCCCTGCCTGCCCTTTTATAGGGTAAGAGGAGGCAGGGAAGCCGGGGTGCCTTTGAGGTGAAGTTTTATCGATCGCTGTGGAGGCTGCTGTAGCGACGTGCCCTGAGAATGGCCGGCCATCCCCGGACACCATGGTGACGTAGAGGATGGGACGGTAAAAAGACTCCGGGTCCTATGTCACAGGAGCCTTGCTTTCTTGTTTTGACCGTCGGTTGGTCGAGGCCGGGTCGAGGTGGGTCGACGGTGAACAGATAAGGCCGAGTCCCCGGGATCGCGGGGTATGGTACTCGTCGTATTCACCCTCGAGGGTGATCAGTGGCGGAATAGTGCCCAGTATGGTGCGTACAGTGACAGGTTTTCACCGCCCATCCCGGGATGGACAGTAAAAAGTGAGATTTGACACCCGTACTGCTTCCATGCCGGTTGTTGTTGTAGCCATGAGGGTAGGAAATGGTTGGCAGTTTGCATTAAATGCTCTAACTTTTTGTCTCAGAGTTGGTGAATGAGGTGGGTCGACCGGCCCGACCCTGGGTCGTGCGAGTCGGAGATTTCTCGATAGTCGAGGTGTCTCGTCGAGCGAGCCTCGTACGAGTCAGAACGTGGTCGAGGCGTCCCGTCGAGCGAGCCTCGTATGAGTCAGAACGTGGCCGAGGTGTTTCGTTCGCTGTCTCGGCTAGTCCCATTGGTTTTGTTTTTCTTAATCGTTGATTGTGGGTACCCCTTGTTTTTGGTACCCGACAGTAGCCCCCGAGCCTTTGGGTGAGTGTGGGTCACTCTCACAGAGGCTCAGCGAGTCATGAACTGGAGTCGTAGCGTCGTAGCCCTTTCTGGTGGGTGCGCGCGAGCGCACCCGCCGGGTGTAGCCCCCGAGGCCTCGGTGGAGTGTTTAGACTCCTCCGAGGTCTTTTGTACGTTTTATCGAGGAATGCTCTTGTATCGTGGCGTGTTTTGTCCTTTTTTGTTTTAGGTTTGGCCTTCTGTGGTCGAGCCCCCCAAGCCTCGTGCACACGAGGTCGATCAGAGTCTTGGCCGTCTTTTATCGTTTGACCCTCACGCTTCCTCTTTAGGAAAAAGGAGGAGGGGTGGGGAACGTCGTACTACCCTCGTCGGGCGAGTTCTGACGGTCTCCGGTGAGCTGTTAACGGGGAATTCGAGTGGGAGCCCGTGCTCCATTCGGTAGGAGTCGGCTAGCGGCCATGGAGGCGCTCTAAAAAAATGCCAAAGAGTAGTCGTGTGGATCTCGGTTCCTTGCGATAGGATCCGAGGGCTCGATGCCTTCCTCCGAGGGGATTCCTCCGCCAACCTCTCTTTTAGCCTCGAATACGTCTGGGGTGCCTCGAGAGCGTGGCTCGAGCCCTGGCCTTGTACGGGCGTGTCCCTAGTTGTCCCTGACTCCGTTACTCGAGGGTAGCTATCGAACCCTGGTCGAGGGCCAGCTTTCGATCCCTCGAGGTTTATATCGGGCTCGGAGCCCGTTACCTATTCGTCTGGGAATATCCGTCCGCGGATCTCCTTCCGGCCCGTTTGGGCGCGTCTTTTTAGGAGGGGAAGCGAGATCGGCGCGGTAGTGGGCGGCGTGGTGCGATGGTTATGGAATAAACGGCGGACACGTGCCCTTGCCTACGGGTTTCGAGGGAGCGGTTAGGTAAGGTCATTGAATGCGGAAACTATTCCTACCTTTTCGCCCGCCCGTTGGCCTTCCATCGGGGTATAAGTGTGAGGCCCGGGGTTCTGTATGCCCCCTACAGGCCATTTGCATCTCTGCCTTCTTTGCTCTTTGTGCGCCCTTCAGCCGCCATCCATCGCCGTTGTTGCTTCTCCATCCGCCGCCGCGCGTCGTTTTCCGACAACCATGGCGGGCAAGAGCCAGATCCTTCCCGCGGACGTGTGGGCTCGTTCCTCGGTGATGGAGAGGAAGCTGGAGGAGTTGGTCCGCGATGGACTTTTGTGACCAAGGGCAAGCCGAACCTAGCCGGAATGGAGGGTGCTGCCGTCCGACCATCGGGAGTCAGCGCCCTCGGAGGGATACGTGGTAAGCTTCATGGCTTTCCATGAGAGGGGGCTCAGAGTGCCACCGAGCCGCTTCATACGGGCGCTCCTCCACTACTACAAGGTGGAGCTGCATCATCTCGCCCCCAACTCCATCTCGCAGGCCACCATTTTCGCGGCGGTCTGCGAGGGGTACCTGGGGATGGAGCCACACTGGATTCTGTGGCTCCACCTCTTCAGGGCGGAGCATTTCACCAAGAAGGTGGGCGAACGAGGAGTGCGGCGCGCAGTGCATGTGGGGAGCTGCACTCTCCAAGTCTGGGCGGGTCGAGGTGAGCAGTACATCCCGGTGCAGCTCATCTCTTTGAACAACGGCTGGCACGACGGATGGTTCTACCTGCGCAATGACGACGACTAGCTGTCGAGGTTCTCCGGTCGGGTGCTGATGTCGCGCGAGGAGAACTAGTCGTACGGCGTCGTCGAGGAGGACAAGCTGAAACTGCAGCCGCTCCTCGACGCGTTGAGGAGGCTTCGTCAGCGCGGTTTGATGGCAGGAATGGTGGCCGCCGCGTTCCACCGCCGGAGGGTGCTGCCGCTGACGCAGCGCCGGCTCTGGCTCGACGAGATGACGCCGGAGGCTTCGCTGGAGGGGAGTCAGATGTCGCACGAGTCCCTCCCCCTCGATGAAGTCGCCCGGCGTGCATGGTGGATGGTGGGGAGCTTCAAGCAGGAGGACATCGACAGGGTCCCGATGCACCCCACTCAAGGCTTTGAGCCTCTGGTAAGTGTCATTTTTTTGACAGCCTTGAGTCCCTTTGCTTCCTGATTCCCTCGACAACTACTAGCAAAGGCTACCACTAGAGCTACACAAGATAAACTAGTAAAGATAAGAGCAAGAGATAGGATTGTGATTCTTATACCGACGGTGGAGTGAAGATGTTGCCAATCACCAAGATGATATACAATCAATCAATATTGACAACAATACAATATGAAGACCAATCACCGGGAGACAAGAGACACAATATTTTTGTTCACCCGGTGTTCACTTGTGCACCGACAAGCTACGTCACCGGTTGTGTCGACCAACACTTAGATGGTTCCCCGGTGTGACCCTCAAGTCACTTGCCCCTCAAGGCACGCCCCGCAAGGCACCGCAAGACACCACTCTCAAGTGAGGTAACTCAATGACACGCACAATGTAATAGAGTTGCTTTTGGCGTCCCACCGAGGAAAGCACAAGAACCTCTTACAATCAACCGGAGGTGGCCAAGAACAATCACCTTCTCTTGCCAATGCCTCCAACAATCTCCAAGCCGGCTAGGAGCGGTACTCTCTAAGAGTAACAAGAAATCCACCGGCTAAACCACCCACAAGTGCCACTAGATGCCCTCAAGCTATGCAATGCACTTTGGGATCACTCAATCTCACTTTTGATTTGCAATCAAGCAAGAGAGATGAGTGGGAGGAGTTGCTTTAGCTCAAAGGATGCACAAGAATGTTAGAAATGCCAAGAGACCTCCCCAAGGGCCGGCCAACGAGTATTTATAAGCATCCCATCCAAATAGAGCCGTTGCTACTCCACTGACCGTTTTTTTCGGGACGACCGGACGCGCCGGTCGAAACTGACCGGACGCGCTCAACCGCGTCCGGTCGTCCTGTGACGTCCACGTGTCCACCGAATTCAAACACGACCGTTAGATCCTCCAACGGTCACTGCGCGCCAACGGTCAAACGCTATGACCGGACGCGCTGCTCAACCGACCGGACGCGCCGGTCGCACTGTGCCGCGCCCGCGAAACAACGACCGGACGCGCACCTCGCAACGACCGGACGCGCCGATCCGCACAACACCCGCGCCCGCGAATCAACGACCGGACGCGCTCCTCGCAACGACCGGACGCGACAGTGCCAGCGTCCGGTCGGAGTCCAGTAAGCTCCAACAACGACCGGACGCGTCCGATCGTGTGTGACCGGACGCGCACCGCGTCCGATCGTCCTTGTGAATCTGCAGTTCCCTCAGGGCGCATGACCGGACGCGCCGGTCCCACGGGTGACCGGACGCGCCGGTTGCAAACCCTAACTCGCGTGCCTGACTGCTGCGCTGTACTGACCGGACGTGTCCGGTCACTCCGTGACCGCGTCCGGTGCAGCGTCCGGTCACCTCTGTGACCTTCGTTCGTCTCCGTTTCTTTTCCGACTTCCGGCGTAGTGGAAAATAGGCATTTCATTTCCCCGAAATCGCCTGAATCCCGCGCTCGCAAGCTCGGCGGGAGGGAGAAAGGAACCAAACCCTCTCTACCACCCAAACCACAGCGCGACCAACGCCACCTTTGTAAATGTGCTAACACCATCAAGTGTACATCTCCATGTGCTTGTGTGTTAGCTTTTTCTCAAACATTTCCAAAGGTTTTCCAGTTAGCTCACTAGGCCCTACATGCAATGCACTTCATGAATTCACCTAGTGGCACCCGTGCGTCGAATAACCGATAAGACTTCCCCTCTTAATAGTTCGGCTATCGACCCTAAACCACTCACACCCTCTATGGTGTCTTGAGTGTAAAACAAAATGGCCCTATGGTTATACCTTTGCCTTGAGCCCATTTTGTTTCTCCAAATAATATGATCCACTTCATATCATCACATGACCGTCTCGATCCATCGACCTTGATTTCACTTGCTCTTCACGGTTGTATCGGTCCATCGGCGCCAAGTCTTGCTCAAGCTTCACCATCGCATGGTCCTTCGCTTCGAAGCCTCGACTTGCCCTTCACCTTCACAATCGGTCCATCGAGCCAAGCCTCATCTTGGTCTTCACCATCTTGGTCACATGAGTCAATGTCATGTCTCATATTCAATGACCACCTTTATCTAAATCATCCACTTAGATACAAAGGTTAGTCCTAGGTTTCATCAATTAGCCAAAACCAAACTAGGGACTTTCAATCTCCCCCTTTTTGATAATTGATGACAACCCTCACAAAGATGATTTTGATAATAAAAGTTTTGAACTTGTCATACTTGTCCAATCATTTTGCTCATAAGTAAAGTTTGGACAATTATCACAAGCTCGGTTTTGGTAGCATTAGCTCCCCCTACATATGTGCATAGGGTTTGGATTGAAAGCTTAGCACATATGCATGGATAGAAGTGTTGGGAGAGTAATTCTACCAAAATGATGCTAAGGTGTAAGAAATGGACCTTTGAAGCGTGATACCAATCGGAGTTGCCTTTTACACCATCCTTAGCATCATGAAGTAACTAGACATTCATCAAAAACTCAAGAACCCCGTGAGATCAACATTATATGTAAAGGTTCTTGGGCCACTTGTAAAAACTTTAGGCATGTCTAGATACCACATGTAAACTATTCCTATGCATGCTAGTAGATCATTTCATCATCCAAGTTCTATACTAGCATTGCACCACACAAGCATGTATATTGAATTTAAATACATGTGCAATGAGCAAGTCATATGAAAATGCACAAACACATGCAACAACTTTATTTATAAGCTTGCTCCCCCTACTTGTGTGCATTAAAAATTTTATTTACCCCTTTATCATGTTGAATCATCTTTTTCTCTCCCCCTTTGTCAACAACTTACCCAAAAATGGGATCAAATTGTGGAGAGAAATGAAAAAGTTTGATGGAGTAGGTTAAATTTTATCAAATTTGGTTCAACCTAGAACACTTGCCAAAGATATTTAATTCGATTTGAACCAAAGACAAGCTTCTTCACACCTCCTAATAAGGGTTATCTTTGGTTCTATGGTTGACACAAATGATGCATGCTCACAAAACATAGCCAATCTTGATCTTGTTTGCACACCACTTCTAATATCACCAATAACACTATCAATGGGGTGATCTCTTGCAACATGTTGTGGTTGGAGTACTTGCACTTGATTGCTTGAGCTTGGTTGATCACTTAATGTATCTTGATGAGATGTACTAGCACCATAATCTTGCACTTGAGAGTCACTAGCTAGCTTGTATGGAGAATTTTGCACTTGATCTTTATCATCATCTTGAATATCAATTACTTGTTTTGCTCTAATGTCCCCAATGTCCATGTTCTTCATTTCTTCCACTAATTGAGTTCCACCAACATCATCTAGATTCTCTTCTTCATCTTGTGACCCATTGGTTTCATCAAATTGCACATCATGGACTTCTTCTAGAATGCCACTTGAGTTGTTCCAAACTCTATAAGCTTTGCTTGTAGTTGAATAACCAAGTAGGAAACCCTCATCACATCTCTTGTCAAACTTTCCCAATCTAGTGCCCTTCTTCAAGATATAGCATTTGCAACCAAACACCCTAAAGTAAGAAATATTGGGCTTTCTTCCATGAAGTAGCTCATATGGGGTCTTCTCTAGCAATGGATGACAATATAATCTATTGATGTAGTAGCAAGCGGTATTGATTGCTTCATCCCAAAATGATTGACTCACATTGTACTCATGAAGCATTGATCTAGCCATATCAAGCAATGTTCTATTCTTCATCTCAACTAGGCCATTTGATTGTGGAGTGTACTTGGCCGAGAATTGATGTCCAATACCATAATGATCACAAAGTTCTTCAATTCTTGTATTCTTAAACTCACTTCCATTGTCACTTCTCACTTTCTTGATTCTAATCTCAAACTCATTGTGAACTCTAGTGAGAAATGTCTTGAAGGTGTCAAACACTTCACTTTTGTCACTAAGAAAGAATACCCATGTGAATCTTGTGAAATCATCCACTATAACAAAGCCATACTTGTTGCCGCCTATGCTTGTATATGTTGTTGGTCCAAATAGATCCATGTGCATCAACTCAAATGCTTTGCATGTGCTCATTGTACTCTTCTTCGGATGTGAGCTTCCAACTTGCTTCCCAGCTTGACATGCACTACAAAGCTTATTCTTCTCAAATTCAACATCTTTCAAACCATTGACAAGATTGTGAGTTGTAAGCTTCTTCAATTGTTTCATGCCAACATGACCAAGCCTTCTATGCCAAAGCCAACCCATGCTTGATTTGGAGACTAAGCAAGTTGTCAAAGAAGTTTCTCTAGCATTGAAGTCAACTAGGTAGAGATTCTCATATCTAAAACCCTTGAATGCCACATTTGAACCATCCACACTAATAACCTCCACATCATCAACCCCAAAAATACATTTGTAGCCTAGATCACATATTTGTGCCACGGATAGAAGATTGAAATCTAAGCTTTCAACTAGCAACACATTGGAGATACTCATGTCATTTGATATTGCAATCTTGCCCAAGCCAATAACCTTGCCTTTCTTGTTATTACCAAATGTGATAGAATCAACACCACTATCATTGTCATTGATTGAGTCAAACATTCTTGATGTACCGGTCATGTGTTGAGTGCACCCACTATCAATAATCCAATGTCTTCCTCCGGCTTTGTAATTGACCTATAAGCAAATCAATGAAGCTTAGGTACCCATTTTTGCTTGGGTCCTTGTAGGTTAGTAACTAAGCTCTTTGGTACCCAAATAGCCTTCTTCTTTGGGCCCACAATTGGTGTACCAATAAACTTAGCTTGTACACCTTTCACACCCTTGGTAAGCACATAGCAAGAATCAAAAGGTATAGCATTAACAAGGTTCTTGCTTTGGTTCTTTTTATTGCAATTATGCTCTAGGTGCCCAACTTGCTTGCATCTATTGCAAAACCGACCATTGCCCTTCACAAAGCGAGGCTTTGGAGTTGCAAAGGCCGACTTGCCTTTCTTGGGGGTGTAGCCCAATCCCTCTTTGTTAAGAGAGAACCTTTGGCTACCCAAGCACTTAAGCAAGCGGGCCTCACCACCATAGGCCTTGCCTAGGGCATGAGTGAGCTCATCCACCTCTCTCTTGAGAGTCTCATTCTCAACCATTAGTGAGTCATCACAAGTGAAACCATCACTAGTAGTGGAGGTAGAGTTGGTGGTGGTGGATGAAGAGCTACAAGAAGGGTTAGCATTTGACATGATGATAGGTTCATTAAAGGATTCATCAATTATATCACATGTAACACCTATATCACATGATACAACAACCTCCTTCTTTGCTTGTTGCTCAAGTAGCAATGAGTGAGCCTTTTCAAGCTTGGAATGAGCCTTATCAAGATCCTCATGGTCTTCCACTAGACTCTCATGAGTGGTCTTAAGCTCACTAAGGACTTTCTCAAGTATTGCTACTTTCATTGAAAGCTTCTTACACTCTTTGTCCTTGGCAATAGATATGTCTCTAGTTTGTTGCATCAAGTCATATAGTTGTTCTTTAGTTGGTTCATCATCATCATTTTCATTATCATTATCATTATCACTATCATGAGCATATTCCATTTCACTTTCATCATCACTCTCATCATATAATACCTTAGCTTCTTTAGCCATGAAGCATGAAGAGGATGAATCAAATAGTGATGGCTTCTTGTTGATAGCAATGGAAGCAAAAGCCTTGTTGGATGATTCTTCTTCTTCTTCCTCATCATCACTTTCCCAAGTGATCACATAGGCACCATTCTTGCCTTTCTTGAATGTCATCTTAGCCTCTCTCTTCTTCTTCTCAAACTTGCCCCTCTTGTTGTTCTTCTTCTTGTCATAGGGACATTCGGCTTGAAGATGTTCGGTGCTATCACAATTGAAGCACTTCTTTTGTTGCTCATTGCTCTTGAAATTGTCATTTATCTTTTTGAAGCCTCTTCTCTTAATGAACATGTGACCCACTTTCTTGACTACAAGAGCAAGTGCCTTGTTGACGGTCCTTAAGTACCAAATATAGTTATCAAATAAATAAAGAAAAGGATCCAAATGCAACCAACACCTAGACTTAGGGTTTTATCTGACAGAATTTCACGAGTTTTGGTGTTTGTCTGTTTCTGTAGGGGGTTATCAGAAAATACGGAGGAAAGGCCCACACGTCGGGTTTACATAGAGATAATAACGTGTTCACCGATTTTCTATCATCTAGAAGACTCCAGAAGCCACGAGATCAAACGGGAGGCCGAACGGGCCCGAAGGCAGGGCGCCCGCCCTGCTCCCTAGGGCGCCCGCCCTGGCCTGAGAACCAATCAGGCTCCGTCTCGCGGATTATGCTCCACCGACCTAAGGGATCAAGGAAAACCGTGCGATTAATGTCGGTTTGATCCGACGGCCCACGTTCACTTGAGGGGGCTATATAAGCAGGACCCCTGGCCCCTGGAGGAGGCACTCCCTCATTCTCAATTCTTCAAACCCTAATCTCAGGAGGAGAGTCTCTGATCAAGCCCTAGAGCCACCACATCAACTAGATCTCTAGTATAGCATAGCTACATAGGATTAGAACTAGAAGGAGTCAATCTTCGATTGGTTTCCGGATCTGTCAAGAGGATTCTTGGTAATTCCTTTACTGTTCTTCATTGTTCATCTTTGTTCTTCAATATTATGAATACAACTTTGTTCTATTTCAATATATTGATTATGACTATGCTCTACTTGATTATATTTGCGATTATATTGTTCTTAGTTTATCGTAGTTATATGCTTGGCTTAGTTAGATTGGAATTATATACATGTTTAGGATCGTATAGCGTTTATCCATCGGATCCATGGGTAAATGATAAATATTGTGTAGGCGTGGTGCTTAGACCATATTTATCTGCGATTGCACCTTATATGCCGGATCGTGGGGTGGTCCGCAATGGTGACAGCTTCGTTGGTTCTTATATAGTCCCCCTCCCGTGTGTAAGGCAGGCAGAGCAACATTATTACGGGGGAGTGATTGCTATGTTTCTCATCTTCCTTGATAATATCACTATGCATGGGCGTAGTCCTTTCTCGCAATGATTGCCAAGTGTACTTGCACTAACTATGATATGCTAGACTTTATAGTTAAGAATAACTTAGGAAATATCCTTGTAGTTCATCCTAATACCATGCTAATGACTTGCTAGAATATCTGTTGAGGTGCTTATCATTATTATATGTGGCTAGCTGATCAGATTAATTATCTTTGTCACCATTCATACTTTATCTATATTTTATGTGACACTTACCCCTGTATGCAAGAGATAGATGAATGCTCTCACTTATACATGCAATGATTGATACTCATTCCTATATTCCATTCCATAATCAACATTGATGTTAGTAATCCCTTCCCAGTGGTAAAAATATAAATAATGATACCTGGAATACTTCCCGGTTAAAATGCTACATCGGTATTAATCTGTGCGCTTGCAGATCTTATTTATTATTTATTTAGAAGAGCAGTTGCATATTTCAATACCGCGTCTCTCATGTCATGCTGGGGATGACAACTTGGCTTAAGTGGCATGAGGGATAGGTTCGGCATTTTTGGCGCCGTTATCAGAATTAGAAAACTAAGTCTACTTTTGGTAATGACGTTAAGAATGCCCAACATGCCTCATCATCAATTTCAAAATATTCACCTTCATTATTATCTTCTTCTTCTTCTTCTTCCTCTATGATGATAGCTTTGCCCTTGGAGGAGGTGGCCTTGAATGCCACGGTCTTCTTCTTCTTTTCTTCCTCCTTCTCATCAACATCTTGATCATACTTGTCAAAGGTCAATACCTCTCCAAGCAAATCATTGGGCTTCATTGTTTCAAGCCCATCTCTTTGTAGCATCATGATCAACATCTTGAATCTTTTAGGTAAGCTCAACAAGAACTTGTGATAAAAATCTTGATCTTGAGTCTTGTGCCCTAAGCTCTTGAGATCATTGACTATCACTTGCAATCTATGAAACATTTCAATGATTGTTTCATCATCCTTTTTCTTGAAGTTCTCAAACTCGCTCTTGAGCCCATATAGCTTGGCACTCTTCACAACCTTAGTGCCCTCATAAGTTTCACTCAATCTTGTCCACACTTTACTAGCAAATTCCAAATCCTTGATACCCTCAAATACTTTTGTATCAATACCATTATAAAAAGTATTGAGAGCCATTCTATTGCATGTTCTATTTGCTCTATCTTCATCGGTGAGATGATCGGGATCAATGATAGTAAAATCATTCTTGGTGACTTGCAATACTCTCTCATGAATAGAACTAAGGTACATTGTCATCTTTCTCTTCCAATGAGTAAAAGAACTAACACCATCAAAGAACGGTGGCTTGCCCCCAACATTATTGAACACAATTTGAGCCATTTTTCACACCGAAGGATGTTAAGCCTTGATTAAAACGGTGACCACGGCTCCGATACCACTTGTAAGGTCCTTGATGGCTAGAGGGGGGTGAATAGCCTATAAAAATTCTACAAGCACCACTAAGCAAACTTGTTAGAATAACAAACGGCGTAAAGCGAGTTTTGCTTAGCCTACGGTTGTGATGCAAGCCTCCTATCCACAAGTCTAGTAGATTATGATCTCTAGTTCACACAAGTGCTAGGTCACTAACTTACACTATTGAGCAAGCTAACAACTACTAGCAAAGGCTACCACTAGAGCTACATAAGATAAACTAGTAAAGATAAGAGCAAGAGATAGGATTGTGATTCTTATACCGACGGTGGAGTGAAGATGTTGCCAATCACCAAGATGATATACAATCAATCAATATTGACAACAATACAATATGAAGACCAATCACCGGGAGACAAGAGACACAATATTTTTGTTCACCCGGTGTTCACTTGTGCACCGACAAGCTACGTCACCGGTTGTGTCGACCAACACTTAGATGGTTCCCCGGTGTGACCCTCAAGTCACTTGCCCCTCAAGGCACGCCCCGCAAGGCACCGCAAGACACCACTCTCAAGTGAGGTAACTCAATGACACGCGCAATGTAATAGAGTTGCTTTTGGCGTCCCGCCGAGGAAAGCACAAGAACCTCTTACAATCAACCGGAGGTGGCCAAGAACAATCACCTTCTCTTGCCAACGCCTCCAACAATCTCCAAGCCGGCTAGGAGCGGTACTCTCCAAGAGTAACAAGAAATCCACCGGCTAAACCACCCACAAGTGCCACTAGATGCCCTCAAGCTATGCAATGCACTTTGGGATCACTCAATCTCACTTTTGATTTGCAATCAAGCAAGAGAGATGAGTGGGAGGAGTTGCTTTAGCTCAAAGGATGCACAAGAATGTTAGAAATGCCAAGAGACCTCCCCAAGGGCCGGCCAACGAGTATTTATAAGCATCCCATCCAAATAGAGCCGTTGCTACTCCACTGACCGTTTTTTTCGGGACGACCGGACACGCCGGTCGAAACTAACCGGACGCGCTCAACCGCGTCCGGTCGTCCTGTGACGTCCACGTGTCCACCGAATTCAAACACGACCGTTAGATCCTCCAACGGTCACTGCGCGCCAACGGTCAAACGCTATGACCGGACGCGCTGCTCAACCGACCGGACGCGCCGGTCGCACTGTGCCGCGCCCGCGAAACAACGACCGGACGCGCACCTCGCAACGACCGGACGCGCCGATCCGCACAACACCCGCGCCCGCGAATCAACGACCGGACGCGCTCCTCGCAACGACCGGACGCGACAGTGCCAGCGTCCGGTCGGAGTCCAGTAAGCTCCAACAACGACCGGACGCGTCCGATCGTGTGTGACCGGACGCGCACCGCGTCCGATCGTCCTTGTGAATCTGCAGTTCCCTCAGGGCGCATGACCGGACGCGCCGGTCCCACGGGTGACCGGACGCGCCGGTTGCAAACCCTAACTCGCGTGCCTGACTGCTGCGCTGTACTGACCGGACGTGTCCGGTCACTCCGTGACCGCGTCCGGTGCAGCGTCCGGTCACCTCTGTGACCTTCGTTCGTCTCCGTTTCTTTTCCGACTTCCGGCGTAGTGGAAAATAGGCATTTCATTTCCCCGAAATCGCCTGAATCCCGCGCTCGCAAGCTCGGCGGGAGGGAGAAAGGAACCAAACCCTCTCTACCACCCAAACCACAGCGCGACCAACGCCACCTTTGTAAATGTGCTAACACCATCAAGTGTACATCTCCATGTGCTTGTGTGTTAGCTTTTTCTCAAACATTTCCAAAGGTTTTCCAGTTAGCTCACTAGGCCCTACATGCAATGCACTTCATGAATTCACCTAGTGGCACCCGTGCGTCGAATAACCGATAAGACTTCCCCTCTTAATAGTTCGGCTATCGACCCTAAACCACTCACACCCTCTATGGTGTCTTGAGTGTAAAACAAAATGGCCCTATGGTTATACCTTTGCCTTGAGCCCATTTTGTTTCTCCAAATAATATGATCCACTTCATATCATCACATGACCGTCTCGATCCATCGACCTTGATTTCACTTGCTCTTCACGGTTGTATCGGTCCATCGGCGCCAAGTCTTGCTCAAGCTTCACCATCGCATGGTCCTTCGCTTCGAAGCCTCGACTTGCCCTTCACCTTCACAATCGGTCCATCGAGCCAAGCCTCATCTTGGTCTTCACCATCTTGGTCACATGAGTCAATGTCATGTCTCATATTCAATGACCACCTTTATCTAAATCATCCACTTAGATATAAAGGTTAGTCCTAGGTTTCATCAATTAGCCAAAACCAAACTAGGGACTTTCACCACCGTCCATCATACAAGCAGTGGTGCCGACAGTCGAGACGCCAGCCCCACCCCAAGGGTCGACCCCGGCCATGATCGACCTTACCGTCGACGACCCTCCTTCTGACAAGGGGAAGCAGAAGGCGGACGTCGAGACGGTCGACGCCCCGGATCGGCTCGGTACTTCTACGGTGTTGGGGGATGACCTGGTCGAGGCGTCAGCCAGGTAGCCTGACTACGCAGGGTTGGCGCTTGTACGGGTGGAGGAGGAGCTTGTACGGGTGGAGGAGGTGCAACACTGGAAGTTCATCGAGGGACTTCGTAAGCACTCCCTGCAATCCCTGCGCATGGTCATGGATACCCTGGTGCGGGGTATGTCAGAGGCTTTCGAGGTAAGCCGGGTTCGCTAGTCTTTCCTTGTGTTTTATCCTTCCCTTCTCCTTGGTTCTGATTTTTAGGTTTTAACTGTGGTCAGGAGCTCAAAGAGCGTTCTCGCCGTAAGTCACTCTTTATTCGTCATGAGAGTGGCATGTGGGCGGCGCTTGCTCGTCAACGGGCTCTAGTCGAGGAAGCCAACAAGCGGCTATCCCAGAAGAGCACCGAGGTGGGCGAGCTCCGCGTCGCCCATGCAGCGGTTAGGGAGGAGGCGGCGCAGGCCTAGGAAGCCGAGGCCAAGGCGCGTGAAGATGCGGCAAGGGCTCGGGAGGAGGCGGCTAAGGCTCATGAGGACCTCGCGCCACTGCTGGCGCGTGTGAAGGAGCTCAAGGAGGATGTCGCCTTAGTCGGCAGTCAGCGTGACGCCCTCAACATCCAGATCGAGATGGCGTCCGCTCGCATCAGAACCTTGGAGGATGAGGTTGTGACGTTGAAGGGGACGGTCCAAGAGAGGGACGAGGCTCTCTTGGGCACCGGTCGGGAGATTGAGGCGCTGAGGGCGGCGGTCCATGAAAAGGGCGAGGCTCTTCGAGCGTCGGAGAAGGCGTGCGAGGAGCTACGCGATGAGGTCATGGGTTGGCAGACCCACGCTGAGGGTAAACCTCTTGTTGTGTTTTGGCCTTGGCCTCGAGGTCCCAGGCTTATGCTAACTCAGTGCTTATGTTTCAGAGTTGGAGAAGCAGCAGCATACGGTCCAGGCGACGACCACCTCATTTCAGAACCTCTTCGAGGCCGAGGCCGGGCGGACTCAGTTGCTCTAGGGTGCCATCACCTCGGTGTGTGATGGCCTGGGGGTCGAGCCTGATGTCGATACCAAGGAGGACGCGCCGGGAACTCCTTTGTCCGTCGGATGGTGGCGCTGGGTCGCCTCATCCGTGAGAAGATACGAGGTGGGCTGCATCACGGTGTGAAGAGGGCCATGGCGGTCGTTCGGTCTGGGTTCGAGTACGACATGGACCTCATCGCTGATGGCTTCATCACGGATCCAGACCGGACGGACGGACGAGGAGAATGATGTCGCCTGCCTGAACCTGATCGAGGCCGCTGAGGAGCCCGGGGGTCGCCTTGCCAAACTTTTCGAGGTCGAGGTGGTCCCGCCTGCCGACGATGAGGACCTGTGAGCCAAAACTGGGCATGAGGGCCCGTGTAAATAAGTTAATATTCGTAACTTTGGTCATGATGACCTCAGGGGCCTTGAAACATTTAGATATAAATTCGTACTAACTGTCCATTTTTGTTCGAGTTTTTTCTTCCCTTTCTCGCTTGAATCGTATTCTTGCATGATTTTCTTAGCGCGCGTTTACGCCCCTTGGCGTGAGGGAGCGAGTGGAGGTACCGTAGCCTCGGAGGCGTAAGTGATCTTGCGGCTCGACTACCCTCGAGCTTTAGGGCGCGTTTGCGGCCTCGCAGATCGTGTAAGAACTTGATTCAAAGCGAACGGGAATGTTAGTCGTGAACTATTACTAGGTCTACTTAGCGCGCGGTTGCACCCCTTGGCATGGGGGGTGAGTGGAGGTACCATAGCTCGGAGGCATAGGTGATCTCGTGGCTCGGCGGCCCTCGAGCCTTAGGGTCCACTTACGGCCTTGTCGACTTATGTAAGAGTTCTCCTCTTTTTTGAAAAAAAAATGTGAATTTTTTGGGGATACGTAGGGGGTTCCCCCCTTGTAGACCCCGAGGGAGGGTCGACTTCTGAGAAAATAGGGTCAATCCTTCCTGGTTGTTATGAAAAAATGCTTTGAACACCGATGTATTTTTTATTCTATCATGGGATTGTGAAACAATTTACAGAGCCTCGAGGCTTTAAGGAAAAAAGCGACGTAGCTGTTCAATGTTCCATGCGTTGGTGAAGATTTCGCCTTTCTCGTTCGATAGTTTGTAGGTGCCGGGCTTCAGTATTTCCGCGACGATGTATGGCCCTTCCCATGGCGGAGTAAGTTTGTGTCGTCCCTTGTTGTTCTGGCTTCGCCGTAGCACTAGGTCGCCGACGTTGAGGTCCCGTCTACGGACGTGTTTGTCGTGGTAGCGTCGGAGACTTTGTTGATACCTTGCCGAGTGTAACAGAGCCACATCACGAGCTTCCTCGAGCTGGTCGAGGGCGTCCTCTCTTATGGCATCATTGTTTCGCTCGTTGTAGGCTTTCAGCCTCGGGGATCCATATTCTACATCAGTTGGGAGCATAGCCTCGGACCCGTAGACTAAGAAGAACGGAGTGAACCCTGTGGCTCGACTCGGTGTCGTTCTTAGGCTCCACAGGACCGAGGGGAGCTCGGTGGCCCATTTTTTTGCCATGTTTGTTTAACTTGTCAAAAATTCTTGGCTTCAGGGTTTGTAGGACCATGCCGTTGGCACGTTCTACTTGGCCATTTGTTTTTGGATGAGCTACGGCCGACCAGAGCACACGGATGTGATGGTTGTCGTAGAAATCCAGAAACTTTTTGTCGGTAAATTGGGTGCTGTTGTCGGTGATGATGCAGTTAGGAACCCCAAAGCGGTGGACGATGTCGGTAAAAAATAGCACAACTTGCTTAGACCTGATGCTGGTGATAGGACGGGCCTCGATCCACTTGGAAAATTTGTCAATGGCGACGAGCAAGTGGGTGAAGCCACCAGTTGTCCTTTTTAGGGGCCCGACCAAGTCGAGCCCCCAAACAGCGAACGACCATGTGATGGAAATAGTTTGCAGGGCATGAGCCGGGAGGTGGGTTTGTCTTGCATAGTACTGGCATCCTTTGCAGGAGCGTACTAGCTTGATGGCGTCGGAGACTACGGTCGGCCAATAGAAACCTTGTCGGAATGCGTTTCCAACGAGGGTTCGAGGCGCTGCGTGATGACCACAAGCCTCCGAGTATAGATCTTTGAGCAGGTTCCTGCCTTCCTCATTTGTGATACAGCGTTGGAGGATGCCCGTAGGGCTACGGCGATATAGCTCCTTGTTGTCACCAAATATCACAAAGGATTTGGCCCGACAAGTGATCCATCGAGCCTCGATCTTTTCCGAGGGGAGGTCCCCTCGAGTGAGATGGTCGAGGTACAGAACACGCCAGTCGGGCTCGAGGTTGGCTGGCGGGGTCGAGCCTTCCGCCTGCATGGCTTCAGCCCTGGTCGAGGGGGCTTCCGCCTCAGGTGGGGGATCGAGTGACGGCCCGTCGACCCCTCCGTCTGCCCTGATGTTGACGGACGGTTGATGGAGATCTCTCACGAAAACGTCAGGTGGAACTATAGTTTGACTAGAAGCGATTTTCGCGAGTACATTGGCAGCTTCATTATATCTGCGTGCAACATGGTTGAGCTCGAGGCCATGAAACTTGTCCTCAAGGCGTCGTACCTCCTCACAGTAGGCCTCCATCTTGGGATCATGGCAGCTTGAGCTCTTCATGACCTGGTCGATCACGAGTTGAGAGTCACCACAAACATCGAGGTGTCGGACCCCTAGTTCGACGGTGATGCGTAGGCCCGTGATGAGCGCCTCGTACTCGGCGACATTGTTGGAGGCAGGAAAATGAAGTTGGATGATATAACGCATGTGGACTCCAAGGGGCTAGATGAAGAGCAAGCCCGCGCCTGCTCCCGTTTTCATCAGCGACCCATCGAAATACATGGTCCAAAGCTCGGCCTGGAGCTGAACCAGAGGAAGTTGAGTGTCGGTCCACTCTGCCAGGAAGTCTGCTAGCACCTGGGACTTGATGGCTTTGCGTGGCGCGTAAGAGAGGGTCTCACCCATGAGCTCGACCGTCCACTTTGCTATTCTACCCGAGGCCTCTCGGTTTCGGGCTATCTCTCCCAAAGAGAAAGAAGACACCATAGTCAGCGGGTGGCCCTCAAAGTAGTGATGAAGTTTGCACCGCGTTAAGACGATGGTGTACAGCAGCTTCTGGATCTACAGGTAGCGAACCTTGGTTTCCGAGAGCACCTCGCTAATGAAGTAGACCGGTCTCTGGACGAGCAGGGTATGTCCTTCCTCTGCCCTCTTGACAACCAAGGCCGCACTGACCACTTATGTCATTGCAGTAACGTAAAGTAGGAGGGGTTCCCCTGTGGTTGGAGGGACGAGGATCGGTGAGTTGGACAGCGTAGCCTTGAGCTTGGCAAGGGCTTCTTCGGCTTCGAGGGTCCACGAGAAGTGTTCTGATTTCCTTAGGAGACGATACAGTGGGAGCGCTTTTTCGCCGAGGCGCGAAATGAAGCGATTGAGGGCCGCAAGGTAGCCCGTGACCCTCTGCACGCCCTTTAGATCATGGATAGGGCCCATTTTGGTTATTGCGGCGATTTTTTCCAGGTTGGCCTCGATGCCACGTTCGGAAATGATGAACCCTAGAGCATGCCTCAAGGAACGCTAAAAATGCATTTCTCAGGGTTGAGTTTAATGTTCTTGGCCCTAAGGCATTTGAACGCAACGTCGAGGTCGTTTATCAAATTACTGATCTTCTTGGTTTTGACAACGATATCATCGACATAAGCCTCGACGGTTGGTCCAATGTGTTCCCCAAAAACATGTTGCATGCATCGCTGGTACGTAGCCCCTGCGTTTCAGAGACCGAAGGGCATTGTAACATAGCAATACATGTCGAATGGGGTGATGAACGAAGTCGCGAGCTGGTCGGACTCTTTCATTTTGATCTGGTGGTAGCCGGAATACGCATCTAGGAATGATAGAGTTTCACATCCCACAGCAGAATCAACGATTTGATCAATGCGTGGCAAAGGAAAAGGAACTTTTCGACATGCTTTATTCAAACTAGTATAGTCTACACACATCCTCCATTTCCCATTCTTTTTCTTAACTAATACAGGATTAGCTAGCCACTTGGGATGATGAACCTCCTTGATGAATCCGGCCTTCAATAGCTTGTGGACCTCCTCGCCGATGACCTTACGCTTTTCCTCGTCGAAGCGGCACAAACGTTGCTTCACCGGTTTGGAGCTGGCTCGGATCTCTAAGGCGTGCTCGGCGACTTCCCTGGGTATGCCTGGCATATCCGAGGGACTCCACGCAAAGATGTTGATGTTTGCGTGAAGAAAGTCGACGAGCACTGCTTCCTATTTGGGATCGAGGGTGGCGCTGATGGTTAACGCCTTCCCTTTTGGGTCGGTGGGACGAGGGGTACGAGCTTGACATCTTCCGCGGGCTTGAAGTTGCCGGCGTGGCGCTTGGGGTCGGGGGTCTCGTTGGCCAAACCATCGAGGTTCGCCGCCAAGGTCGCCGACTCCAAGATGGCTTTCCCGTGCTCGACGCATTCCACGTCGCACTCGTAGGCGTGCTCATAGGAGGGCCCGACAGTAATGACACCGTTGGGGCCCGGCATTTTGAGCTTGAGGTAGGTGTAATTGGGGACCGCCATGAACCGGGCGTAGCAGGGGCGCCCAAGAATGGCGTGGTATGTTCTATGGAATCCAACCACTTCAAAAGTGAGAGTCTCCTTCCTGAAGTTGGCGGGAGTGTCGAAACAGACAGGCAGGTCGACCCGCCCGACGGGCTCTGCTCGCTTCCCCAGCACGACTCCATGGAAGCCCTCGACGCTAGGTCGGAGGTGCGTCCTCATGATTCCCAGAAGGTCGAGGGTTTGGGCATAGATGATGTTAAGACTACTGCCGCCATCCATGAGCACCTTGGTGAGGCATGTGTTGGCGATGATGGGATCGACAACAAGTGGGTAGACCCCAGGATTGGGGACGTAGTCTGGGTGGTCATCACGGTCAAAAGTGATGGCCACCTCAGACCAGTCAAGGAAGAGGGGGGTTGCGAGTTGCACGGAGAAGACCTCTTGACGTTCTCGCTTGCGCTGCCGTGTTGAGAGGCGCGTCGAGGGTCCTCCGTATATCATAAAGCAGTCATGGATCTCGGGAAACCCCTCATCCCTGTCGTCTCCCTTGGGATCTTCCTTCTTGTCATCTTTCTTGATGCCTATGCTTTCAAAGTATCTCCAGAGCATGTGGCAGTCCTCGAGGTTGTGGTTCGTGGGCCCTTTGTGGTAGGGACACAGCCCTTTGAGCATTTTGTCAAAAATGCCCCCGCCGGGGGGCCCTCGAGATTTCTTACGATCAGCAGCAGCAACAAGGTCGTCGGCCGAGGCCTCTTGTTTGCCCTGCTGGTTCTTCTTCTTCTTCCTATTGTTCCTCTTCGAGCCCCAGCTAGAGCCCGCGGGATCCTCTTCCTTGCGCTTCCCTTTGTCCTGGTCGCTACCAAAGATGGCACCAACTGCCTCCTCGTCGGCGGCGAAGTTGGTGATAATATCCATCAAACTGTTGGCAGTGATGGGAGTGCTGCGGCCCAATTCTCGGACCAACTCTTTGCAGGTGGTACCAGAGAGGAAGGCCATGATGACGTCAGAGTCGGTGATGTTGGGGAGCTCGGTGCGTTGCTTGGAGAAACGCCGGATGTAATCCCGGAGGGATTTGCTCGGCTTCTGTTTGCAGCTTCGGAGATCCCATGAGTTGCCGGGGCGCATATAGGTTCCTTTGAAGTTCCCCTCGAACACTCTCACAAGGTCGTTCCAGTCGTGGATTTGTCGAGGTGGGAGGTCCTTGAGCCAGGCTCGAGCGGTGTCCGACAGGAACAGGGGAAGTTATCGAATGATGACCCGGTCGTTGGTGGCCCCACCCAACTGACAGGCCAAGTGGAAATCAGCGAGCCAAAGCTCGGGTTTGGTTTCGCCGTTATACTTAGTAAAAGTCGTGGGGGGGGGCGGAACCGAGCCGGGAGTAATGTTTCGCGAATGGCCTTGCTAAAGACCCGAGGGCCTGGTGTCTCGGGTGAAGGGCTTCGATCCTCCGAGCTATCGTAGCGCCTGCCTTTGTGCTCGTGGTAGCCTTGAGCTGCACCGTCACGATGTTTGCGCCTCCGGCGCTCTATGATGTTGTCACGGACATCTCGAGGTTCACGGTTGTCGACGATGCGTTCACAGACAGAGGCCGCCTTGTTCCGTGGGGCATGCTCGGGATGAACCGAGGCCTCTCTCTCCTATCAGGAGGGCTCCGCAGGCTGCTCTGAGGCAAGCCCGCGTCACCTCGAGGCAGAACTCTCGGCCTGCTGCATGGCAGCGGTCTCAAGGAGTCCTCAGATTTCATCCCAGGCTCGACGGGCCTCGGGGTTCGACGGCTTGGGTATGTTACGAAGGAGCATGGCGGCTACGACCACGTTTTGGCTGGCTCGACCGAAAACCCGGGGCTCGACTGCCCGATCCTCGACGATGCGACGATTGACGTCGCGAGCTCTCTCTCGAGCTCCTCCGCCATGTGCGCAGGCCGCGCGCTCATGCTCGAGGGTTTGTTGAAGTAGGCGCAGATTCTCTCGTTCCTCGTCGAGCCTGTCCTGCAACTCGCGGATTTGCTCGAGTTGCATTCCTTGGTCCGCAAGGAATTGAGCCTCATCCCGCTCAGCAGGGAGCTCGACCTGAGGTGGCGTGTTCCTTCCTCCAACGACTGCCTCATCCTCTGAATCCGACGCGATAGCTCCATCGATATTGAAGCACTCGCGAGTTGGGTCGTAGGTGTCATCGGCAGAGTCGGAGTCTGGAGCGCCAACATAGTAGTACAACGGGTGCATGTGGGGTCGTGCGTCTCTGAGGTCGTGATGTCGAAAGGCAATCACACGGAGCTCCATATCTGGAGTCCCCGTGGAGTCCAGGTACTCGAAAGCTGGTGTGGATGCAATGAGGTCGAGGGTGGAGCGTAGATGGTGTCCGGGGAGTTCCTCGTAAGCACTCATGCAGGTGCTTACAGAAGAAGCATACGCCCGGGCAACCGAGTCTAGTCCAAACGGGAATGCTGACGAAGGCGCCGTTCCTGGTGCCGGAGTAGTCGAACTGGCCGGTGGTGGCGCCGCACCAAGCGGTAGAGCGGTGGGACTCCCTGTCGGCATCTTACCCTCAGCCAAGCCCATCCTACACAGATCCTCAGTGAGGAAATCCGTGTTGGCGTCTGGCTGAGAGGCGCCGGATTAGGGAATACCATCACCCTCCGCAAGGCGATGACGGCGGTTGTGCTGGGCTCGCCGTCGCCGGGCGGCGCGTGCCTGACGAGAGCGACGATACCGGCGCAGCGCTCCCCCAGGTTGGGAGAGCTCGTGGTCACTGTTAGTCGGGTGCCTGGGCGGGAGGAGGACCATGTCGTAGCCGTGGCCAAGAGACATGAACTCCAAGCTCCCAAACCAGATCACCGTGGCCAACGGGAGTGGGCGTTCGGGGTCAGCCATCCAGAAAAATGGTGGGAAAACGATGTTGGCACACAGCGCCCCCTACCTGGCGCGCCAACTGTCGGCGTTTGGTCCTGCGAGGGTCCTAAGCCAACGAGTGAATCCATGCTACGTGTCCCTAATCTGGATGGTGATGCAAGGAGAGTACACGGAGGTTTATCCTGGTTCGGGCAAAAGAAGGCCCTACGTCCAGCGGGGGGAAGTATTGTATTTCCTTGCACCTAAGTGCTTGCGTAGGGGTTACAAGCTGTGAGAGAGGGAACCGATCCCAGGTCTCAGAGAAAAAGTGAGAGTACAAAGGAGATTGCTTGAGATGTTGATCTTCTATGGTGGGAAGGTGACTGGTCTTTTGTCGTCCGTTGTTCGCCCCCCTTTGTAGAGCCCCTTGTCTGCCCTTTTATAGGGTAAGAGGAGGCAGGGATGCCGGGGTGCCTTTGAGGTGAAGTTTTATCGATCGCTGTGGAGGCTGCTGTAGCGACGTGCCCTGAGAATGGCCGGCCGTCCCCGGACACCATGGTGACGTAGAGGATGGGACGGTGAAAAGACTCCGGGTCCTATGTCACAGGAGCCTTGCTTTCTTGTTTTGACCGTCGGTTGGTCGAGGCCGGGTCGAGGTGGGTCGACGGTGAACAGATAAGGCCGAGTCCCCGGGATCGCGGGGTATGGTACTCGTCGTATTCACCCTCGAGGGTGATCAGTGGCGGAATAGTGCCGAGTATGGTGCGTACAGTGACAGATTTTCACCGCCCATCCCGGGATGGGCAGTAAAAAGTGAGATTTGACACCAGTACTGCTTCCATGCCGGTTGTTGCTGTAGCCATGAAGGTAGGAAATGGTTGACAGTTTGCATTAAATGATCTGACTTTTGTCTCAGAGTTGGTGAATGAGGTGGGTCGACCGGCCCGACCCTGGGTCGTGCGAGTCGGAGATTTTTCGGTAGTCGAGGCGTCTCGTCGAGCGAGCCTCGTACGAGTCGGAACGTGGTCGAGGCGTCCCGTCGAGCGAGCCTCGTACGAGTCGGAACGTGGTCGAGGTGTTTCGTTCGCTGTCTCGGCTAGTCCCGTTGATTTTGTTTTTCTTAATCGTTGATTGTGGGTACCCTTGTTTTTGGTACCCGACACTCAGGTTGTCCGACCCATGATTAGCAAGTAACCTGATTTACTACGGCCGGCTCAATGCTCACTGGTCACTGGCACGGAGTATACTCCCTCCGCAGTCCGGCCCAGTAAACTTGATGTTTCAGGATTAAAAAAAATATCTACAAAAATTGATGTCTTAGCTCTAGAAACAATTAATAGACTGGGTATATATCGGCTTAAGATTGTGGTCTACTCCATCTGTTCTGAAATATAGTGTATTCTGACCATTCTCAGATAAAATAAGGGAGAGTGCAACAGACTGTACTCCTCGCTTAACTTCCTAATCTATTAAAATCTAATTCTATTCCCGCATGATTAAAGGGTGAACTCTCCGTCTCCTTATACAAAATATGGCAAGTACATGAATTATTTTCCTTATACAAAATAATCTTGCATTTTTATTTAAGTAAACAATATCTTTTTTTTCCTCGAATGCACTATATTTCAGAACAAATTTCAAATGCTAGAATGCACTATATTTCAGGTCAGATGGAATATATATTTCAATGACATTCATTTTAATGAGAGGTTATTCTTAATTAATATTGTTTACCATCAATAATTAGGAGTAATTAATTTCTAATAAGTACTAGTCTATCCTAAAATATATGCTAAAACATTAAGCTTTTTTCATGAAAAAGGAGGCAGTGTTATTATTTTTGTCCATATGTGGCACGCGCTTGGGCAGTTCCGACATGGTGAAACCGCACCATCTTTGGCCCCGCGCGCGCGCGCCAATCTAGTTGTTTACGTACACACACGGCTGGCCATGGGTGCCCAAATTAGACCGCCGTCTAATCCGGTGGGTGTTACGCCTCGTGCGTACTACGTGACACCACCATTATTCTAATTTCATCGTAATCGTCGGATTGGACTCGCCGCCACCATGCAAATGCAAAATGGCATCGATCACACCACCTATCTAATCTACTCCCGTTGTTCACTTTGTTGGTGGGGTGACCGCTGACCGTCAGATCTTCCAGTGACACTGTAGTCCATCCTGACGTTGCTAGAGAGGATCTTCCTTTTTTTTGTTTTTTGTTTTTTTTGTTCCTGAATCAAATGCATCTAAGGATTACTCCCTCCGTCCAAAAAAAAAAGTGTCACTATAGATTGCGTGTCAGTCAAGCTTTCTTAAATTTGACTAGATTTATAAAAAAAATATTATTAACAGTTATATCTCCAAATAAGTTTATTGATTATGAAGATATATTTAACAATTCATCTAATGATACTAATTATACATAATAAATTTTAATATTTTTATATGTATTTAATTAAAGTTGAAACTATTTAACTTCTCGGGAAATGTGAATAACACTTTTTGTGGGACGAATGGAGTATATACAAAGATTACCCACAATAGTGTATTTACTCCTTTCTATAGGCAAACCACCACTAGACATTTTTGTTAAGCACTTCATACTGATTGTTATCGTTATAGTAAACTTATGGAAATGTTGCGGTCCAATAATGTTTCCTCAATTGCTCTTACATCTGATACATGGTCTAATATAAGGCTAAAGGAGGACTATCTTAGTGTGGTTGGCCATTTTTTTAATTATTTCCGGTGCTTAGAGAAGGATCTCATATGCCTTAGGCTATTTGATGAGTCTCACACTGATGCCAACAACTATGATGATATTGATGTAGTAGTATGCATGCAGTGGCGAAGCGCTAGAGCTCATACATGGGTGCGTAGTTTTTATCATTATCATGCCGGGGTCCTAATTAACCAGTAAACTCAGCACACAAGAAGGGCTGGCACGACATGGCACGGCTAGCTGACCATGCCGCCATTCCTTTGTCTCATGGCGTCTTGTCTCCTTGGCCATGTATAGTTGAGGACTGAACTCAATCATGCACCTACTATGGCATGCATGTTCGCTTGAATTTATCAGTTGTACAGTTTCAGCGAAATAATAATATTTTTCTCTCACAATAAATCAGCATCAGCCGTTTAACTTTAGAATTTGGACCCATGCATAATGCATGCTCACTGATGGAAATTGATTTGCAGGGCGTGTGTCTTCTCTCCATGATTCTGCGAATCGTCAATAAGTGCGTACGCAACCTGTTTGATTTGTTACAACGTAGTACGTGTTAAAGTAGTAGTGAGATATAATGCGACGCTTGACAACTAGCGTGGACACTTGAGTTGACCTCATAATTAAGTAGTGTGTGTGTGTGTGGTAGTACGTAGCTTGTGCAAATTAAAGCGTGCTTACTATTCTATTCTATGCATATATATAGGCAAATTTAGAGAAATGACGTGACCTTGTGTTAACCAAAATACGGCAATAGGAACTACTCCCTCCGTAGAAGCAATAGCTGAAAGATGTGCCTCATGATTACTAGTGTCATAGCCGCAAAAAAAAAAAAATTACTAGTGTCATTGTAAACCCCGTAGGTAAGGAATTATTACTCTTTCCGTCCCAAAAAAATGCATTTATAGCTTTGAAAAAAGTCAAATCAAATATATAGAAAAATTGTGTCAATATTTATATTTCCAAATATATTTATATAAAAATAAAAACATTTCATTAATTTAATGTGATTTAATAAATTGTTTGACTCTTTGAAATATGATAATTGCATTCTTTGAGAACGGAGGAAAGTATGGCGTCCTTGTCTTTGCATTCCACTGCATGTCTGAACCGCACGCCCAGTGAAATTTTGTGCTGCACGAGGGGACTTGGTTTTCCTTAATTATGCTTCAGGGCCCCTCTGATAAGGTAAATAATCAGATGAAGGAATAAGCTAGCTAGGACGACTGCTTAGATTTTTTTCTCTCTCTTCTTCTCCTGGTAGGTTTTCAGAGTTTGTCCCTAGCTTAGCTAGCAAGGCAATCAGAATGTACAACTCCATTCCTTCTCGATCCCAATCATTCATGGTGCCCTGATGGAACATGCATGCACGATTGATAATTAGTGGAGACGTCACATGATCCAAGATTATTGTTTCACCGTCTACTAATCCAGCGTCCATCCAGAAGAATAAAAAACTTGCCGTGACAAAACTTGAAACCACTCACTCTTGCCTTTTTGTGTACAAAATGTCATGCATCCAGACCCCCAGTGATGCTTCTATTGTAGCCGAAAAGAAACGCAAATAAGGGAGAGAGAAAAGCTGCGTCGTCTCTATCTAACCGCACTCGCTGATCGTATCATTAACAAGAGTCAGGAATAATAATATAATCCTAGTGTATTTAATTTAGAACGACGTCTACGTGAAAGCTAGCTTCAATAGTTCGGTTGCTACCTGCTACGTGTCTGTCATTAGGAGAGAGCTGATTCAAGAGGGCATCACCAAAACCACCTCTGTTCGGCTAGCGGAAGCAATATTGAGTGCTACTGGAGGATGCATGCCACTGGCAGAAGCACCAGTTTTTATTTTACAAAAAAATAAATGACAGTAGCTCTGCTTTTCAATTAAAAGATAAAAGAGAAGCAGAAGAAGCACTAAGTTAGTATCTGAACTTTGTATCGCTAATTGCATTGCATCGTGTTTAGAACCGAAAATTGGGATAGATGGTCACTGATGGTAACTGAACCGATGGAACTGTACGTAGACGTGGCGACATGATGCCTGTATTTGGAATAGACTCCTCCTGCATATGTATATATCAACTCTCTTTGACAGGGAAGTTTCTTTTTATTCCCTTCACTCCTAGTCTTCTGTGACTCCTTTTTTTTTCCCGAGGGAGATGCATCATGTTCCCCTCAAATAAAGGGCCACATTACCATTTTGTTTCTTTATTTTGTGGATGGGAGTGTTCTCGCACCTGAAGATGCTGAAATTGGCCAAGCTATGGACCATGAATCTTGAAGCATCTAGAGAATTAGAGGAGTGTTTGGTTGTTACCCTTGTCAAGTTGTGATTTTTCATAATAAATAAGACAATAGATAAAGATTGCCATGATTGATATGCTGATTCAGATTTTTATGTAGAGTGTATCAGCATTTTTTATCTAGCTGGAGCAAGTGCAAGGTACGTACATGGAACTTTGGATGGATTATTGTGCTCAAAGAAAGCACCGTCCAAGTGTCTATTTTATGAAAAAAGAGTTGTTAAAGTAACATGCCTTTTCTTTTTATAACACTTAGAGTTCGACTAGTTATATATATTTGGCAGACACTAATTACCATTATCTAATTTACCTATTATACTAAATGAAAAAAGTTTGAAATGCAAAGTTTTAGAGCTTATCAAGCTCTACAAGTTTATAGTCTAGGGTGTCTCTACATTCGAGGTTGTTTAAAAAAATAAAAAAAAATCAATATCAAAACTTATGAAATTAAATAAAAATTTTGGGACTCTAAATGATTTTAAATGTAAAGGTCTTCAAATACGAAGTTGTATAAGCTTTACAACTTTGATACAGAGTTTGTCTTCATCCTACTTTATTTGGAAAAGTAAGGAATTTTTTGTGCTACATCTATTTTTAGAGGTTGGTCATATTTTGAACTACCTCTAGCCACATCTATAAATCTCTTATATTTTCAGAGATGATTGGAAAGCCCAACAACCTCTAAAAGTTGGATTTTTAGAGATGGTTGCCAACTGAAAGGTCCTAATATGGCTAGAGGATGGTGAATAACATATTTAAAAACTCTACAAGGCGCTAGAGCACTTTGTTAAAAAACTAAATGACGAAATACAAACTTGTTTTAGCTCTACAAGGGTTGCAAGCCATCTACCCAACAATTCTAGTTGCTATGATCTTTAAGCACACAAGAGGATAAGTCACTACTCACTAAGAGCTCTCAACAAGGCTACACTAAAGATCTCCACTATATGAAACTAAGCTATAAAGCAAGCTCTCAAATCTAGTTACACTAAAGAGCTTGTTACAACTAATTTGCAAGAAAGTAATGGAGTGAATAAGATGATTATACCACCGAGTAGAGGAGTGAATCAATCACAAGATGAATACTAATTCAATCACCGGAAGAATTCCAGTTACACAAGAGACACAAGATTTTTCTTCCGAGGTTCACATGCTTGCCGGCACGCTAGTCCCCGTTGTGTCGACTAACACTTGGTGGTTCGGTGACTAAGAGGTATTGCATGAACCTCGTCCAACAAATGGACACCGCAAGAACCTATCCACAAGTGAGGTAACTCAATGACACGAGCAATTTACTAGAGCTACCTTGTGACTCTTCGCCGGGAAGGTGCAAGACCCCTCAAAATCACCGGAGCCGGCCACGAACAATCACCAACACGTGCCGAATCTCCTCTGCTACTCCAAGCCATCTAGGTGGCGACAACCACCAAGAGAAACAAAAAAATCCACAGCCACAACGATCTCCAAGTGCCACTAGATGCAATCACTCGAGTAAATGCACTTGGAATCACTTCCAATCTTACTATAATGATGAATCAATAATAGAGATGAGTGGAAGGTATTTGCCTAGGCTCATAAGGATGTCAAGTATGTTAAAGTGACAAGAGAGAGAGCCTAGGGCCGGCCAAGACACTTAAATAGGGAGCCAATCCCGAAAGAGCCATTGGCCCCCTCACTGTCTGTTGCTCGAGCCGACCAGACGCGCCGGTCAAGCATGACCGGACGCACCCCCTCAGCGTCCAGTCAACCGCCGCCGTCCACGTGTCACCTCCTTCAAACTTGCGCCGTTCATCTCCAACGGTTAAAAACGGTCAGCGCAGTCAAACACTCGCGATTAAAGAATGACCGGACACGACGCTCAAATCACCTGACTCATGAACACGCGGCGTCCGTTCATTTCCAGTAAGCATCCAGAGACGATTTTTATGGACCGGACGCGTCAGGTCACTCGGGATCGGACGCGCCCCAGAATCCGGACAGTACATGCCTCGCGCAAGGTAGTGATGTTAGCGTACGTCAGCGACGACTTGACGCACCCCTTGCGCGTCCGGTCACAACAACTCTCTAGCGCCCGATCGCGAAGCCGCCCTGCTCCTTCTCTGCGTGTAATGACCGGACGCACAGCCAGCGTCCGGTCGCTCCTCCTCACTCTCGGCCAGCAACGCGCCATTGCTATAATTGACCGGATGCGCCCAGGGTGAGTCCGGTCATCCCAGCGCCAGAGTCCGGTCATAGAGCAGCTCCTCCTTTTCTTTTTCTAAGTCCACAACCACTTCGCCCTTGATCCCAACTTGCTAACCACAAAGTGTAGAACTTGTGCGCATGTGTGTTAGTATTTTTTAAAGCATTTTATAAGGGTCAAATTTAGCACACTAGGTTCCTAAATGCATATGCAAGAATAATGTCACCTAGTGGCACTCGATAACCGCTTAGCCAAAGATTTTCCCTCTTTGTAGTACAGCTATCGATCCTAAATCACACACACCCTCTATGATGTCTTGAGCCTATTTTTGTTTTTCTCTTTCTTCTTTTCCAAATGTGAAGCACTTGATCATCTCATTTGGTCATCACCTTCATCACGACCATCATCTAGCTCCACCACTTGGATTGGACTACCGCATCTAAATCACACACTTAGATCAAAGGTTAGTCCTAGGTTTCATTAATTATCCAAAATCAAACTAGGGCTTTCACCAACACACCTCTAACTAAAATAGAGGAAATTTTAGGGCCGGCGAGAAACTCTAACCACCTCTAAAAAATTGATTTCTAGGCATGGACATCTCGGAAACCATTTTTAGAGCCGGTTCTTGATAGAATCATCTCTAAAAAAAAGAGACACCTCTAAAAATCGTTTTTGTGTTAGTGGCATGGGAATATATTGATATGTGATATTAGATTGATTCATTCATAATCTCCTTTAGTATCGTTTCCTCCACAAGCCATAATAACAAACGTCCTAAATCAAGCTATGATTTCATCCGGATAAATAAAGATCCTAATTAACAATATATTGTGGTTTTTGTTTATGAAATGCCTAAACAATAATCTTCTGATAACACACAGCTCTGGCTGATAAAGGGGAGAATATTTAAAGTAATAAAAACAAGGACGACTTATTAAAACAAGGACGAATTATATAGTGCCAACTTAACATCTTTCTGCCCGCTTTTCACATGTGCACACAGTATGTAGGAACCACCACGAGATATGTGTTTAATTCTCTTATATTATATTACTCTTTTCAAGCATAGGTTCTTGATTCGCATTGCTAAGTGGGATTCCATCCGATTGATCCTATGATAGACACTTTGTTGAGCTTGAAACCAATTCGATTCCCACAGGAATATTTGCCTCCGATCGAGGAGAGAATCGAAGGAGCCAGATAACTACCAAGGTGAAGCTCAAAACACGCATTGTCCTATTGTGTTAGCTAGGTTTAAATTTCTTTGTTGTTAGGGCATCTGCAGTGTGGCCATCGCATGTTCTGACAGAACTCTGGCAGGTAAAGTAAGGGGGTGTTTGGTTGGAGGAGTTAAAGTTTAACAAACACGGTAGCAATTTCGTCTTATTTGACAAAAAGTTTTCAATCTTGGACTAATTAGGCTTTAATAGATTCGTCTCATAAATTACTCCTAATCTGTGCCGACATACATACAATTAGTCTACATTTGATACTCTATGCATTTGAGAGAACATTGATGTGATGAGAGTTAAACTTTAACATACTCAAACTAAACAGGGCCTAAAGCCCGCAGAGCTGTAGTGTGCCATCTGGTGGTTGCTTTAGAGAAATAATAAAAATTTTGAAGTGGCCGAGCTGCTACTTGCCTTTTCCATTCCTCTCCTGTCACTGACACCAACGTATCACCGTTCGGATAGGCTTTTTTTATTTGCAAGAGTCGAACCAAGTTTGAGCATCGCTTTTTGTTCTGACAGCAAACGTTCGATACTCACAGTGTGTATGGTTCGATTTCATCTGGCCATGGTTCGATTTCTGCAGCACACTGGAGCTGCTCTTAAGCGCTTTACCAAGGTGATGCTCAAAGAGAAAGATTCTTAAAAAAAGGTTTTGTTATTGGGAGTGTTGAATAATCAGATAGTAACTAATAAAGTGTTTGGTTTGAAGAATCAATGACTCATTCTAGATGAAACAATGCATCAAGAATCCATTCATCAAATTTAGTGGAATGATCCCATTCCTCAATCTAGTACTAATTATTAGCATTTTTTAGATAAAGAGTACTAATTATTAGCTTGTAAAGAATGAGGTGGCGATAGATCAACTCATTCTATTTCACAAAACTAAAAAGTGAGACGATGATATGGACTACTTTATTCCCCAAACCAAACACTCTAGACTAAACTTACATATGCACAGGTCTAAAGCCCACTCATCAAAGACTAAATGACATAACTTTAGCAAATCGTAGCTCAGTTTGTTATTAGGTTCCTTATGGTATGATATGTCTATCGGGGTTCAGGTCCTAGACTTGGTATGGATGCGCGTATTTTTCTAGATTTATTTTATGATTTAGTGACGTTGTTTGTTTACTAATAGGCAACATGCCCTTCAGCGAGGAGTTTGTGGTGGCTTTGACAAACTTGAGATATGTCTCTGCTCAATCTCTTAGAGTTGCCCATTGAGGTAAGATGTGCATGCGTACCTTTGATAAGGATGAGTGTGCGTGTGTTGATACGAGTGTCTGTGTTTGTAACTAGATTTGCTAAAAGTTCAGTTTATTCATTTATAGAATAAAGTGGCAGTATCCAAAGAATTAAGCATATTGTTAGTGATACTTCAACTTTCATTCAAGGTGCATGTTTCTGAGTTATGAAGAACTCCTACAGAAAATACGTTAGATTTCCTGTGAAAATTCCAACGGGCACATTCCAGTTGACTTTTTTTAAGTCAATTACTTTTGTTGTGCTTGTTTATATTTTTTATGATTTATTTGTTGTATTATATTCCCTTCATTCCAAATTATAAGTCACTTTGACTTTTTTTGGTATATCCGTTTTGCTATGTATGTAGATATAACGTATGTCTAGATACATAGTAAAATGGATATTCTAAAAACGTCAAAGCGACTTATAATTTTGAACGAAGGGAGTATATAGATATATGCAAAATATTGCATACAAAATAGTAAACCGGCCAAATTTAACAATAATGCAGTCTGCATAGGACAAGCACACGAAAAGCAGTGTGACTATCAATGACATTTGATTTTAAAACTTCACCAGGCATGTTCTAGATGACTTTAGTAAGTCAGCTCACTTTTAGGGTTGGTGCTTATATTATCCGTGGATTATGTACCGTTAATACTTCATTCGTGGATTATAATATTGTAGTTATCCACATTTTTCCTTCTCCCAAAAAGATGTGTTCTGTAATTTTGCTCAATACTTTTACAAAATAACGATCTAACAACAAAATCCATATATATAACACCACCCTTTTAATACCTCACGTCCTCACTCCACACACAAATATATAGTTACACTACTACAAAAAAATATTTTGGGAGGCATTTGCCAAAAGGGCTCGGAGGCGGGCAGACATTTAAACCGCCTCGGTTAATGCCTGGGATTAACCGAGGTGGTTACTCTTTATTAACCGAGGTGGTCACCAACAACCGCCTCAAAAATGATTTATTTTTGGAGGTGGTCGCCTTATAACAACCGCTTCCATAAATGCATTTTTGGAGGCGGGCACTCTATTAGGCCCGCCTCCAATAATACCGAGGCCCAAAGAAGCCCAGAAGGCCCGTTACCAGGATTCCATATATATAGTTGAGTTAGGGTTTGGGGGATTCCCATCCCCACTCTCTCCCGTTTCCCAGACCGTTCACCCGACACCTCTCTCTCTCTCTCTCCTCTCTCATAGTTAGGGTTTGGGCGCCTCTCTCTCTCTCTCTTCTCTCTGCTCTCTCGGCGAGTCGACGTGGCATTCGGCGGCGGGGCTCGCGCGCACCCGGCGGCGACGCCCGCGCGCGTCCAGTGGCGGGCCGCGCGCCCTCGCGGGCATGGCGCGGCTCCCTCTCCGATACTCAGATCTGGCGGCGCGGCGGATCCGATGTCACGGGTGGCGTGGGCGAGGAGCAGTGACGTGGGCGTCGCAGAGAAGCAGCGAGGCGTCTCGGGCGGCGTGGAGCAGATGCTCGGAGCAATGGGTGGCGGATCCGGTGAGCTCCACCACCTCGAGCTCCAGATCCGGCGGGCGGGTGGCAGATCCAGCGAGCTCCACCACCTCGAGCTCCAGATCTGGTGACCTGCACCACCTGTAGGTGGCGGGCCCTCCGGCGGCACATCTGGTGGAGAGTGGTCCCGACGAGCGGTGGTGCGGCGCACCAGCGAATGCTGCAGCTGTGGATGGGCTCGGCGGGCCTATCCATGGATTTTTCTCTTTTTTTGTTTTTTATTTGATTAACCGAGGCGGGCATTTCAACCGCCTCGGTAGATCACGATTAACCGTGACCTTTCATCCGAGGCGGTTGTGATGCCCACCTCGGTTAATCACTTTTGCCTGTCTCTATTAACTTTTTCTATAGTAGTGTTATATACACACGCAGACGCTGACGTACATACACATACACATATACATATCTATGCATATGAGCTACTCCAAAAATATTGGATCGGTGGATCTTAAGATTAACGAAGTCACCACATGTGTCTCATTGACGAGGAGCACGTCACAGCGGTGAAGCTAGGCAAAGTTGGGGTCAAATAACCCAATGAGTTTATGCAAACTCAATGAGAATTAATGTTCTGTACTGTCCATCAAAGGCAAACACCCTGGCGTGTATTAGGATTGACCCCGGCACCACTTTGGTCTAGCTTCGCCATTGACCACTTAGATAGGCAAGTTCCACCACAAGTAACCTAATTAAATGAGGTACGGTCAATTCGTGGTCGTAGAGTAACCATTCCCTATATATATTAGGCCTTGTTAGTTCCTCCCCTAAAGTTTAGTTCCTATCACATCGAATGTTTGGACATATGCATGGAATATTAAATATAGACTCAAAAATAACTAATTGCACAGATTGCGACTACATTGCGAGACGAATTTTTTAAGCCTAATTAGTCCATGATTTGACAATGTGGTGCTACAGTAAACATGTGCTAATGACGGATTAGTTAGGCTTAATAAATTCGTCTAGTGGATTACTGAGGACTTGCGTAATTTATTTTATTATTACTATCCGAACACTCTCATATGACATCCCTAAACTTTAGCCTCTGGATTTAAACACCACCATATATGACCTGGAGTGAGTATTATTCTTTAAATCTCTATTATCCATTTCGAGTGTGACCTAACTAACGCCGGACGAAAAACTCGAAGCTCATTAGCTCGCTCGGCTCGTGGCTAGCTCGGCTCGGCTCGGCTCGTTACCATAACGAGCCGAGCCGAGCCAAGATTTTAGCTCGTTAGCTATAACGAGCCAACTCAAGCTAGCTCGCGAGCGGCTCACGAGCCCAACGAGCCATAGTTTTAGAGAAAAAGTCATCATAACTTATATTATGTTTGTATTACTTCATGTCTTGCACTCTGTAAATGGTTGATATGTTAGCTCATACGAATATTTTATTCAATTTAAAGCTATTGGATATATTATTTTTGTATTATTACTATTTTTAAGCTTTTGATAAACACAAATATTAAATTTTGTATATTTTTTATAACTGGTTCGCGAGCCTAACGAGCCAGCTCGAACTTTTAACGAGCCAAGCCGAGGCGAACTGGCTTTCTGGCTCGTTAGGATAACGAGCCGAGCCGAGCCAAGCCGGCTCGTTATCCAGCCTTAGACCTAACAATGTTTATTGGAGAGTGGGTCCGTTGCAATGGACAAGCACCTCAATCAGCGAAAAGCTTCATGGCCCCCTGCCCTTCTGCCTTTCAGCCTTTTGCACAAAGCGACCACTTGGATGGCGTCACCACCTCCTTCCCATCATACAAATCCAATTGCTGGCAGTCCCAGCCACAAATAATGCAACGTTACTCGCAACTTTTATTTGTGGACAAATGGTCATTGCTTCGCATACGACTCCCGGCCGCTACAATGAACAAGGACAGAACGCCACGTCCGATTACCTAGCTTTGAGGTCACTATATATGCCAGTCACCCTATATTATATAAATGTGCCTGTGATTAATAACAAATATATAGTGCAAAGTAAGAATTACTTCATATATATGGTTAGGCTGCTGAATTGATGATGTTTGAGCGTGTGCAAAAGCACAATCCGACGCCGTTTTCTTCCCCAAGTTGCTCCACTAATGTTGCTATATATTTTAGTGTCACAGTGCCTATCAACAAGCAAGCCAGGCAGCCAGCAAGTGGCTGTCTCTTGTGAATTTCACACCACTCCCAGCTGAAAAAGATTTCTGCATAAATTATTAGGTCATGCATGCAGCATGCAATAATCTATACTCGACAAGTTAAAAATGGAAACCGAAAGCAAGAGAATACGAAAAGCCAGCTGCATGATCGGAGGTTTGGCATGAATGTATCCAGAGTTAACTTCGCCTGAGATGAGCCACATGGCTAGCTAGCTCAAGTCAAGTCATATGCAAAAATATAAAATTCCATCTAAATATTCTCTTTGGAAGAGAGGATAAGAAGCGATCTATAGGAGAAGGATCTCTACAAATATAAAACAGATGGAGTACTTCTTGGAGATGCCAATTGCCAAGCCTCAAAAGCTCACTAGCCATCCCATACTTCATGCAAGCTATCAAACTCTACTGGATCGACAAGATTCTCAAAACTAAAAGAGAAAATAATGATAAACTAAAATACATATACAAACTAGCTCAATATAAATATAATATGGTGGACCAAACCAAAGTCTTCTCTCCCAGTCTCAGATAGGAATATGGGATAGAACACAACACACAAAGGGAGAGAGATTATCTCTCTTAGGTAAGCAAGCAAAAGCTAGTGTGTGCCTCACTATAAAAGGCCCTCACCAACCCAGGCCTTCTTCTCCAGAGCACCAAGAGCAAACCAAACCAAGCCACAGCTAGCTATCGAGCGAGGTGACTTCGATCTGCCATTCACAAGCAAGCAAGCACTAGCAAAGAAAAAACAAGCAAGGAAGCACTAGCAAAGAAGAAGAGAGCAAGACAAGAAGAGCAATATGTACCACCATTTCCATGGCGAGGTGGCCAGCCTCCGCTTCCTGTCCCCTCCGAGCGCCTCCTTCGCCGCGCACCAGCACCACCACATGAACATGGCCTTGCCGCCTCCGGACTACTTGCCGGCGCCGTCCTTGGAGCCGGAGTCGGCTTTCCAGGACGATGCTACTCTACTAGCCATCATCGATGGCGGCGGCGACGCGGCTTGCTTTGAGCTTGACACCATCGTCGGGGAAGCCGCAGCCCACCTCGCCGGCAACAATGGGTCGCCCAGCTTGTCGGGCTCGGGCTCCGACGGCGCGTGCAGAGACTACCAGCTGGACGCGGTAGCGATGACGGCGGCGGCCGACGAGGAGCGCCGGCGGCGGCGGATGGTGTCGAACCGGGAGTCGGCGCGGCGGTCGCGCATGCGCAAGCAGCGGCAGCTCAGCGAGCTGTGGGCGCAGGTCTCGCACCTCCGCGGCGCCAACCGCCGCCTCCTCGACGAGCTCAACCGCGCGCTCAGGAGCTGCGCCGACGCCCGCCGCGAGAGCGCGCGCCTCAGGGACGAGAAGGCCGAGCTGGCCAAGAAGCTCGACCAGCTGCTGCAGCCGGAGAAGGCCGCCCCTGCCTCCGCCTCGACCTCGAGCAATCACAGTTGCTCATCGGAGGCGGAGGCAGAGCCATGCAACAACAACACCAGCAGCACCAATATTGCTGAATGATCGAATGCATTATCCGACCAATTTTTACTCAAGAGGATAATTATATATCGATAATAAGGACATGTGTGATTAAGCAAGGATAACTAATTTAAGAGCATCTCCTACAGATGGGCTAAAAATAAATGCTAAATCTCTTGATTTAGCCATCTTGTAAAATAGAAAAGATCCTTAAAAAGATGAGTGCTACAGCAGCCTGGCTAAACATGGTCCTTTCCTATATTTAAATGGGCCACATCATCCTGACGGTTGGTCCTTGCCGCTCGCAATATACGTCCGCCACCAGCTCTGCCCGCAAAGTCGCAACGCACGACTACGCCGCCAGGTCTGCTCGCAAAGTCGCAACGCAAAGCTACCCCTTGGCGGCGCACCACTTGGTACGGTTCTCCCCTGCCTGGCCGCTCGGTGCGACGGCGGTGCCGAGCAGTAGTCGATGACGGCGAGCACTTGAGGTCAACCCATCGTGTGTTTCTGATCACACCTGCCTCAGCTTTGCCCTAGAGCCGTAGGTGTGTAATGGATTCTGAAGCTGAGTTCAATCTACTGAATGAAGTGGTGGATTCATCATCTTCGGATGATGATGACGAATTCTATATTGCTGCTGCCCACATAGTAGCAACGGATATTGGCAATGAACCACGTCATCGTGGTTCCGTTGAGGGACATCGTGTACTAAATCGTGACAGACAGTCAGGACATGTGGGACTTTATCAAGACTATTTTTCAGATGATCCTACATATGGGCCAAACTATTTCAGGCGCAGGTTTATATAGACCCCATATTTCTTTTCAATTATACCTTGTATATGCGTTTGATTTTCACCTAATTGATTTGTCTTCTTGCATAGATTTCGAATGAGGCATCTAGCTATTTGGATCTCACTGGAATACATGGCAGACAAGGGGGCTGATGCAGCAGGGGCAGCATTGGGAGGAAGAACTCCACGCCGCAGCCCAGGTACCCCTGCACTTTGCAACCAAGGCAACGATGGGAACTGCTGTTGCTCCCAACCGCTGGCCGCCAAGAAGATGGGGAACGAGTGGAGCTCAGAAGAATTGGGGTCCCTGTGGCCGTGGCTCGCGGACATCAGATCCGCTTCTGATTGTGCCTGCGACATGGTGCCTCGGCACGATTCTAAGGACCTCGAAGGGATCCACATCGTGGAGAGAGGAACACACAGGTGCCGAGAAGAAGCAACGCGGGATGGGAAGAAAAAGAGGAGCACGACGAGGGGGCGCACGCGCGCGGGAGCGGGAGAGGCTAGCGCGCGGAGGAATTCGAGCGCCGGAGAGGCGAAGCCCGTGCGCGGGAATCCATTGGCGCCGCAGATAGCAAGCAATTCTGGCTCGGGAAAATTGGCTAACGACGACTGCGGGATGGCCAGCGGTGGAAAATAGAAGACGGGATAGAAAGGCTGTTGGACAGGTCTTTTTTTTGCCTACAATAGCTACAATAGCATTCATGGATGCATTTAGCCCATCTGTACTCGAGAGAGATGAACGAAGGCATGCATGCATGCACCTTCAACCGATTCAATATTTTTATCAGTTTTGTTTTTGTTTTTGTTTTTGTTTTTGTTTTTGTTTTTCTTTAGTATTTTGGTATTTATTACCTTAAGGATAAGTTAACGTGGATATCATCATGGTATTACTATTTTTCGAGTTGCAACTTGCAAACCTGCTGTTAATGAAGAAATGGGGCCCTATTTGGTAGAGCTGTCAGAGAAGCCATACAAACGAAGAAAAACCAGAGTCAAAATAAACTGGAAGAAAAGGCAGAGTCAAAATAAACTGGTCTTATCTAGTTCTTGCGTTCTAATACAAACGAGAGTGGTGAGAAGAAGCATGACCAGAAAAAAAACTGAAAAAAAGTGGTGTTTGTTTTCTTGTTCCAGCTTGTTTTGGCCATAAGCTGTACCAAAAAAGGCGAGGCTTCCCGATTTTACTCTCGTTCGCGGTAGGCCAGTATGAGTCCGGCGTTTCAAACCAAACCGTAAAACTCCAAGGCAGGCAAGTACAAGAAGACTTGTCATAATTCTGTGCCACTGATGAGTGCTGACACGGCTCCAACTTATATGTACTACTAATTGTTTATTATATGCTAAATTTCCTAATTAATGGACTGTATATGCTGCTCTTAGTGTCAGATAATCTAGTAGCTTCTGCTATTCTATTTCAGTACAGCAGAAGGAGAGCCTGATCATGCTGTATCAGTATCAAGTATCAGACTAGTCTCAGGATATGTATCAAACAATATTGGTATATGAATATTGTAGCATCAAGATCTTGAACCGAACCAACAACATCCTATTCATTGAGATGCTTATCGCACAGGATTCCAGGGAACCTTGAGTGAAAAATTCAGTAACATGCATGCATGTTCTGCAACACAAATATCTACGCTTTTTTGGCATATAATTCCAATGCCAAATGAATGAAAATCGGACACTCTGTTTATCCAAAGGGAAGATAAAGCACTGCTCGTTCATAGTAAGGAAACATAAATAAGCATGCCTTTATTCTCACACAAATGATGTTAGAGCCTCTGAAAGCGAGTACACACAAGCGTACTTCTCTTGGAGGCATGTATACCCAGTTTTCAGCAGCGAAAAATGCGCATGAACTCCAGGCACAGGCATTTCACAGTCAAATGTAGATAATATGGGTTATGGCCAGGAACTCTTGACAGAGCAACAACCCACATAAAATCCAGTTGACCAGAACGAGGAAAAATATAGATATCAACTGCAAAATTTGTGTGGCTGAAGATAGGAACGGCCCCCGTGCACGAGCACTGAGATTCAGAGCAAAACAGATCTAGACCCCGAGAGCATCTCTAGTAGTTTTTCAATATCTCTCCCTATCCCTATAAAACTGTTATATTAGGGTCAGCTATGCTTTTTCTCTTGCTCTAGCAATTCCTCAATACCTCTTCCTCTTTTTGTGATCACCACTACCATGGGGACCATCCCAACTACCACTTTTGAGCTATATTTTCTCTTACACAACTGTGGGACCTACCTTTTATATGGATATTAAGAGAGATATATTAGGATACTACTGCAGCATCTCCCCCAATAAATTTAGAAAGTAATATTGAGCTACCCTAATACTCCCTTCATCCCAAATTATAAGACATTCCAAGAATCTTGGAGAGTAAAAGGATCTCAAGTTTGACCAAATTTATATGATAAGATAATAATATTTATGACAGCAATTAAGTATCATTAGATTCTTTATTAATTATATTTTCATAGTATACCTATTTGATGTTATAAATTTTTGTAATTTTCTCTATAATTTTAGTCAAACTTAAGATGTTTTGACTCTCCAAGATTCTGAGAATGTCTTATAATTTGGAATGAAGGGAGTATTATTCTATTGGGGGAGTAGTATCGAGGACCGCTGGAGATGCTCTGAGGCCGCATTGCCAGAGCAAGTGCGGCATCAGCTCAGGCTGTCCAAGGGTACGTGTGAACACGAGGGGTCAAAGGTAGCCACCAGCGTGAGATGCTCACATCACAGGGCCCAAGCAACAGTGAACAAAAGGGCTGGAGGCTGGGGCACTGGCTCACACCAGGCGCCGGTGGAAGAAGCACCAATGCACCATCCACCATGCCATGTCTCACAGTGGTGGCCATGGAGCTTTCCTTATAGCAGGAAGAAACAACTGGAAAGTACAAGAGGGCTGAGCACTTCAACAAACTGCCCCTCCCAGTCCCAGGAGGCGTCTTACCTGCAACAGCACAGTTGCATGAAGATAAGAGTAGCTGATGCAGTTCAGGTGTTGGTGTGTTCATCCATCTGCTGCTCATCATGATTCCAAGGGGGGCACTTCGAGATTGCAAGCTGTAGCTTGCCATCGATGTTGCAGATGCATTGCAATAATTGGCATCAGAGTGCTATAGGATGTTGGTACTGCAAACAGAATATTAGGAGACAAGATGCTAGTGCCCTACAAATTACATCATTTCAGAAGAAAAGGAATCAGAAAATATGCAAAGATCATGGATATGACACCCATATCAGGTAAAAGTTGAAACATCCCTGTGGAGGAATAATATCAATATCAGTGTAGTTCCATAGATATAGACAATGGATCTCAGTATACCTGTAAACATGTCTACAAAACGAAATTTGCCTTTGGTTCAAAACTGTATAAGGTTAACTTGGTGCAGTTAAAAATATACAAGCTCCAGGTCACTGATTTTAAGGATAACAGATAGAAGTTAGTGATGCAAACTACTGGGTTCTTATCCATCGGGTGGTCATGATGGATAGTTGCCACATGCCAGGAGTTAGATATTTCTTCAGCTAAATGAGGTGCTTAATCATTTGACATGGCTTCACCAGCCAGTGATGGAGAAATGTCCTTCTCAGTTGAGCTCTTTTCTTGGCAAAAATTTGCTGGATCTGCAAACAACCTTGTAAACGGCCACCTGAAAAAAACAAAAAACAAATGGTTGCTGCAGTGAAACTTCAGATCTGTACTCCAAGAAGCAAATTAAGAGAACACCACCTGCTTAGCCGGATGGTCTTGGACCCTATAACAATTTCTTCAAACGCGTATCCTGTTCACAGCATGGTAAAAACAGTAAAGAGAATCAGAATTACACATATGATTGTTGGCAGTATAGACCTTCCACTTGCAGTCAACTGATCAGTCAGTTTAAAAAGAAAAAAAGGGTGAAAAAACAAGTTGGCTATCAAACTTCTTGTCTTTTTTGTACAAAGCACAGAAGGCAATCATAAATTCATTTCTTATGAAACTACAATATGACATAATGGTAAGGCATCGGGTTATTGATCAGCTAATAATGTGTGATCCATAGACTCATGCTATGATTATTCAGAATTTTGCAGTACTATTACACTTGGCCACTAAGGAAATACTAGATTTCAGTCTGCATATCATTAGTGTGTCAAGTTGTCAACTTACATTTCAGATTAGGAGAGTGGCATTTTTACATGTACTTGTTGGTAAGTGCACCATAAACATCTTCAAATGTGCCTCAAGATTGATGCAAACATTTGAAATTCAAACCAATAAATACATACTGTATTCAACTCATTGTAAATTGAAATGCCATTCCTCAATTGTCTCCTTATTTTTTTTTCACGAACAGGTCGTAACTCGTAACCTGTGTTCATTAAGACGACAGGAAAGTTTCAAAGTTACACGACATCGACGAGTTCCGGCCATTCCACACCCGCTGGCAAGACGCTAGCGTTCAGGACCAACCAAGAACATCGACACGATAGAGCTAGAGCCTAGCAACTACAACACATACAAAGAACTATACGGCACTAGAATTTGCGACCGTGGATACAACAAGGCAAGCTATAGAAACGCTTAGCCTATTCGACGTCCGTCACGCGACGCCGACCTCTCCCCGGAAAGAGGGCCTCCATGGCTTCCCGCGTTCCTAGGGAACGCGGTGTGGTGAAAGTCTGCTGAAACACCTCAAAGGACGCCTCATCAGGCTTCTCCGTCTCGACCTCCTCAAGCCCGAGCTTTTTCAGGAGCACCTTTCTTGCCTGGTCGTCCGGCTTTGTTGCTCTGAACTTGCTCTTAGCCGCTAAACAGGCGCTGCGCTTGGGGACGAAATCGCCATCATCAGCAGCCTTGGGGTCCTTGGTGATGCGCAGCCAGGCGGTGACACCATAAGCGGCTGCTCGAGCGGTAGCTTGATGTCATCGATGAAGGACACCAAGGCGCCATCCCCAGAGGAATCTGAAGCCGGCCTATCCGTGTGCGGCGACCCACAACTACGCACAGGCGAAGCTGGCGTTCTGGGGGCTTCGTGCTCAGTCGGTGCTCCAGCTGTCTGGATGATAGGGAGTGCGGCATCAACTGTCTCCTATCACTTGGCTCCCTTTGGCTTCTCTATACAGTATGAACTAGCCTTGGAAACAATGGATTTGTAGACTCTAGAAGATATTTTACTCATACCTAGTGAAATTTAGTGCTAACACATTTCATTTTAATTCATTAAGTTGACTTCTTGATTCGAGAGTAGCACATCCTGAAATATGATGAACTACAATATCAACAGCAAATGCTGGATAACATAACTGACAGATTATATTGTCTGAAACAAAATAAGTGAAACAAATGTTCATCTTAATTTACCAGGCCATCCAGTTCTTACAAATTACCTTTTTCAAAAGTCTTGTTGGAAAAATATTTGGCCTTCAACCGTGCTGCAAGCGTACCCTGATATTTTTTGGTTTTCTCTACATGCTCCAGGGTCTTTAGCTCTCTACGCAGAGTAATAAAAGGAAATTTAGAGTAAACTTTCATGGTTTTCACAGTGACCAAGGAACAGCTTAATTTGACAAGTAGAATACACAATTCTCAACTAAAGGCATTAGATAAAAATGAGGTTGTAAAAAAGTGTAACAAATTATTGAAAAGATGCATTATCGATAACAATCACTAAGTAGGGGTCTACTATTTTTTCGATGAACGCAAGGATCCATTGTCAATTTGTTAGGAAGAAAAATGGAGCAGAAGAAGACTTTAAGTTGAAGAATATGAATTGAGATGCCTTCCATGGGCTAAAAGCTTGTTTTGTAGTCCCAGGGGAACTAACATGATTTTTGACATAAACACAGGTTGCAGTAAATGTATTCTTGTTTTGTACTATTGACAACTTGTGTAGCCATATGAACTCACAGAGATGTATTCACTGCAATGTGCTGTTAAAGTTAACTGTCAAACCAGAAATACTAAGCAATCCTCACATTACTATTGAAAAACAGAAATTATGTTGTCAACAGTTCAAAAACTGCTAGAACTCGTTACTCATTAGACAAAGCTTGTCACGGCCAGTACATCCATGGTAGAAGAAAAGATTGCTATTCCGGCAGGAATGTTGGATAGGAAATACGAATACGGCTGCATCTCATAGAAATATCATTTTTTTTCTCTTTTTAACGAACCACACAAGACATCTGACAGAAACGTCCTGGTCTTGGTCTCTTGGACACATTGCCACATTGGTCCTGGACACATGCAATGTAGTTTGCCAAACTCTGAGCTACAAAGAAAAGCAAACAAGAAACTGCAAGACCTAAATCATCTCAAAGTATTCATGTACGTTAGGGACTACTCTTGTTAGTTGGCAGTATCAATTAAGCACCCACAATTGGGCACACGACTACACGAGTGCATACAAAGAAGCGCACGTATGTGTCAGCAGCACTGTTGCCGTGGAGCGTGGATAATTCTACTCGCTGAAAAAGTTGCAGGAAACCATTCTAGCAAGACTAGACAACAACAATCGGAAATGCGCTTAATTCGTGAACCCGGAACCGGTTAGGCGGTTCCCGATGTAGCTGCACAAGTCCTGGGCGACAATTGCACAAACACAGAGCACGACAGAGGGGGAGCAAGTGAGAGGGCCTTACGAGTAGTAGTCCGCAGACGGAAGCCGAGCCGTGGCCTCCGCCTCCTTCGCGGGCGGAGATCGGGAACCCTAGGTGATGAGGTCAGGTGAGCTGAGCCTGAGCGCGAGCTGAGTGGAGACCAGGGCCCGAGAGCGAGAGACAGAGAGGGAGGGAAGTGGTACCTCGACGGGTCCACGCTCCGGCGCCACGGTGGAGACCGTGCCCTGCGTCGCTCGCTGCGGCGGCGGCGGCGGCGGCGCTCCGGCAGCGGGAGGCCACGGGGAGGACGGCATTTGGAAGAGGGAATGCTGCTGACCGATGACCAATGAAAGCGGACCTCGTCAATCTTTTTTGTTATACGAAAAAGTCTACTTCACCCCAACTATTCAGTTACTTCACCTGCAAACTATAAAAGCGGGTTATTTATCCATAAACTTTCTAAAACCGATCAAATAATCTCCCAAAGCGGTTTTAGACGGTGGGTTTGCTACAATAACTATGGTTTTACAGTGACAGTAGTTTTGTCTTTTCTTTTTTATTTATTTCGGCTGAATCTTTGAAAAATCATAGTAAATCACATAAAAATCATAAAATGAAAAATTTAATTTTGTTAAACTCCACATGAATAGATCTACATAGTGAAAATATAATATGGTAAAAGTTTTTGCTGTAGATTTTGATCTATTCTTTTCTGTAATTAATTAGAATAATTCATAACTGCAGTTTCTATAGTCCAATTGTGGTGAAATTTTTATGGTGACCTAATTATTGTATGCTTGAACTATAGTAAAATTTTCATACTCATTAGACCCTAAATAAATCTATAACTAAGTTATACATGATCCAATGAGTATGAAAATTTTGCTACAGTTCAAGCATACAATGATTAGACCACCATAAAAATTTCACCAAAATTGGATCATAGAAACTGCAGTTATGAATTATTTTAATTAATTATAGAAAAGAATAGATCAAAATTTACAACAAAAACTTTGTACTAAAGCATACCATATTATATGTTCACTGTGTAGATCTACTCATGTGGAGTCTAACAAAATTGAATTTTCTATTTTATGATTTTTCTGTGATTTACTATGATTTTTCAAAGATTCCGTCGAAATAAATAAAAAAGAAAAAGACAAAGCCACCGTCATTGTAGCAAAACCACCGTCACTGTAGCAAAACCACCGTCCAAAACTGCTTGGGAGGTTATTTGACCGATTTTGAAAAGTTTAGGGGGTAAAAAATCCGGTTTTATAGTTTGGGGTGAAGTAGACCACCTGAATAGTTATGGGATAAAGTAGACTTTTTCCTTTTCTTATATAAAGGCACTCAAAAGAGTGTCTCACAACTGATAAAATAAAGGTCATTAAAAAACAAAGACAATAAGATATAAAACAATCTCTAAAAATAAGAGTACATTCCTTAACTTCCTTTGATCGTTGACTGCTTGCAGGAAGTTGAAGATCGCAAAAAGAAAGAAAGAAAAAAAGATCTGCAAACACTCTTGCCTGATAAAGCTTGAAACTCGCAAAAGCCACTCGTTGTTGACAACGATAAAAAACGCAGACTTATAATCCTTCACCATTAGAACACATATCTCGTCAATCTTTATCGAGTGAATGATAAAAACAAAAGAAAATGGTGGACACTCTCTAGAAATTTGATTTGGACAGTTCATTTTAGATCGGACGGTATGTATAGTTCAAAATATTTTAGGGGGAACCATGGCAAAATCAAACCCCTAGCACCAAAGGTACATTGAAAATGCCTAATGTTGGATCGTGGTGAGGAGAACATTGCCCAAGAATAATTCATGCTTCCAATCATTTTTTATCATCAACACGAGCATGGTCGTTTGGTGTTTTTGTTTAGAGCAAAATTCATCGGCAGTCCTGAATTTGGCCAACGATGTCATCCAGGTCCCTAAACTTCTAAAGTGATATCTGTAGATTCCTAAATTTGACAGACGATGTCATCCAGGTCCCCGAACTTTTAAGGTGATTGCCGTAGTTCCCAAAACTTGGCGGCGGCATCAACCCGGTCCCTAAACTTTTAAGGTAATCACCGCAGGTCCCTAAACTTGGCAAACAGTATCATCTCTGTCCAAATGTGATCTAACATACTCTATAAGCTGGTGTGACACGCTGATTGTACGTTAGACGTGGATCCAACATGTGTCAATTAATCAATCATTATTTATATAATATTTATCATGAAAATATAAATTATATAAAATAATTTACATCAGCAAAAAATACATTAAAATATTAAAATAATTTACAGCAACAAATATATTAGGTTTAAACTAAAATAGAAAAATGCTAAAATTAATTTAATATTTATGTATCATTAATAGTATAATAATATTAAAATTCCTATAGTATTAAAAGTTTTCTCTATTAAAAGTTACTTCTAATTTTAGTATTATTTTAAAAGTTTTACTAGTAGTATTATAGAAGTAACTTTTCTCTATTATTAATACAACTTGCTAAGTTTAGGGACCTGTGGTGATCACTTTAAAAGTTCAGGGACCGGGATGACACCGCTAGCCAAGTTTAAGGACCTGCGGTGATCACTTCGAAAGTTTAGGGACCTGGATGACGCCGTCTGCCAAGTTTAGGGACCCACAGATATCACTTCAAAAGTTCAGAGACCTGGATGACACCATCAGCTAAGTTGAGGGACCGGCGGTGAAATTTGCTCTTTTGTTTATTACTAGCAAATTTACCTGTGCATTACAACGGAACGTAATATCATCGCTACACGAGAGTTGTTGTATGACCGTGGGTTATGAGTTCGGGTCACAACAAGATACGAATGATGCAACCTAGTATATATTGGAATCGGATCATATATCCATCATCGTTAGACGAAAGTTTCGTTAAATCACATGAGTATATATAGGTCATAAATCCGGATCATGTAAAAAAAATAGGATGAAAGAAATTTTCTACCGTTCAGGTAATTAGGAGGAAATAGACAAAAAAAAGAATAAAATTCTAGCTTTAAATTAATATTAGGTATAGATATAAATTAATAACATATGTAATCAATGAAACTAACGTGTTTGCCAAGCATGTGACATATATTTGTCTTGTGGGTGCAATAAGCTACCCAATCTGGGTCATATGTCAAATTCAATTGGATAAGTCCTATGAAGATTGTGCACAGTAGACAGTGGCGGATCTAGAAATCGATCACGAGGGGAGCTAAACTATATTACACAGAGATGAATATCAAAATTCTATATCAGTGTCATACTAACAATTAACAAAGCATAAATGTTACACAAGTGCAAGCATGTAACAAATATATTATAGTATGAACGCAAAAATAAATAACACTTTGTTTTTTTTCTTAATTATTAATGACATAGAAAAATCATTTGGTATTCATGAAACATGAAGATATTGACGGTGAGTCAAGTGCAGCAGACAACAAAAATAGTGGAGAGCTCAGGTTTTCAAGCTTGTGAGGAGCCAATCTCGATGTCCAGTGCCTGTTAGTTGCAGAGGGCTGCTACCTGTACGGTGCATGTCTGAGATATATTCAGTGTTTTTCTGAGCTCGCCCCGGGCTGCAGCCCACCCAGCCCGGGGTGCAGATCTGCCCCTGGAGTAGATAAAGTGTTTGAAAGTTGCATACACGATAACAATGCCAATGCCAATGCCAATGGACGAAGTGGCAACGGTCGGCAGAAGAGTATGCCCCCATCGAATGGTACGGTGCAACATTTCTGGGACCCAACAGATCGTCTTGCGGTGCACAGAAAGTTACAAAAGTTTCCTACAGATAGTTGGGGTGGATGGGTTGCGTCATTGCGTGTTCCTATAGTTGCTTTGTTGATTTAGTGGAAGTGCTCTAAGGATACTAGAAGACAGAGCAAGTGATCCTACACTCTGTATACCTTCTCAAGTGTATAAAGATCACATCAAAGGCCAAGAGACACTCCATTTTTCATCCTTTCAAGAATTAGGCCTTAGAGCTTGAATGATTGGGTGGTTGTGTCGTCGTCATCTTTATGAGCAGAAGCCCTTGAGATCTTTGTGAATTTTCAAGGGGCATTGACCCTCCAAACATGGCGTGGAGCGGTAACTTGGTGTGCGAGGATGAGGAGACTCCTTCCTTCATGGATTCGTACTAAACCGATCAGTTCGATCGATTTTTAACGATCTGATTGCGCCGTTTTTTTAAATGAATATTATGTTTAATCTTTTACGGTTGGATTGCCGATCTAATCCAATCCTAATAACTATGCTTACATAGCCTGAGAAATGCTCAAGTGCCATTATCGAACGAAAGCTTGTCGACCGGGAGCTACAGCTAAAATTTGCACCCTATTGCTCATATTTTTCTTAATCTATATTGAACTTCTTATTTAAAGGTGAATAATTGTTTATAAAGTATTTTTCATTTATGATATATAGTTACCACCACTGTCCTAAATTATAGGTTATTTTAGTTTCAAGGTATATATCTTTGGCTGTGTACTTAGATATACAGATATACGATATGTCTAGATATATCTAGAAAACCAAAACGACTTATAAATTGAAATGATGAATACATTAGGAAACCATCGTATCTTTGAACCACTCTATCATTTTAAATCAAAATATTTATAAGCCTGGGATTTGGGGTGGGAGATGTAGTCCGACTCATGTAGACTGTTAGTTAAATTTGGGGCCTCGGATTTCACATAAAAGTACGAGGTGATTTTGCAGGTGTCCTTGGTCGTTTTCGACTCGACTCCTCCACGTGACCAGCCGCCATTCAGCCCAGCCGCGGCGGCGCTCCTCTCGCCGCCGCCGCCCTTGCCCCTTCGGCCCCTCCTTCGATGGTTCGCACGTGCTTCTCGTTGGCTCCGCACCGTCAGGGTCATCCCTCATCGGCTCATCCGCTCCGCCGACTGCTCGGGTAATGAATAGCGGGTGATTTCTTTGTTTGGAATTTGGGAAGCAATCGACTAAGATCTCGGAATCCTCTCCACCTTTCTGTTTTTTTTAAAGAGAGATCTACGTACTAATTAGTCCACGGGAACAATTCGGTTGCTTAGTAATTATATAATCTACGCAGTGTACTGCAACTGAATCTGTAATTTTGTGTTTTCAAGCTAGTTGCTGTATGTTAATGTTTTTGCATCTGAGATTCAGTGGTTGCAGATGTCACCAATTTTGTTAGATGAAGAAGAACTCGGCATTGGTTGAGTTTTTGTCCTGCTTTGCTTTAATTGAACATGCTGTCCATTATAGAAAATTTTCCCTAATTTAATTAATTAATTAAACGGCAGGTCATGCCCTTCCATACGTTAAGAAAAAGTTACAGAAAAAACAGTTCTGAAACAACTGTGGTTCACCTTGATGTTCTGACTTGGACAGGTTTATACACTCAAAGTAAAATATTATGATGTTCTGATGAATTGCAGGCTTATGACTCACGAGCTTCTTCATTTCTAAATGGCGCTGACTGACAAGGGATGTGCTTTGTTGCCTCCTTTACGACTTCCTGTCCATCTTGCAGAGTTTGTGTTCAGGTGGTCGCTGTTCATGTTCAGTAGGAGTAACTTCAGATCAAGATTCTGAACATTTCCTTTTACTTTCTGTCCAAAAAATGCTCTTTTTGTTTCACGTATAAAAATATTGGCAGCATGGTCAGACAGTAGAACTGTATAGGACATAAGATTATATATACTCCCTACTCTGCAATTGTATAGAACAGTAATTGTATATGAGCATTGCAGTTCTGATGGATCTTTGTTTTCCTTTTCCATCTCTGAAAAATTGCTTGTTTTGTTTTTCTTTTCAGTTGGCCACTTGTAGTGTCGAGTGAGTGTGACTACCAATTCCCATTTTTATCCTGTTCCTGAACCTGAAGAGAGGCTGCCAAGCTCTTGCTGAAATGCTTCTTGTTGAATGTTTCTGTTCCAGGGATGAGGATGGCACCTTGCTGTTCAGAGTTCAGACTCCAGAGGCGTATCTTTGCCTGCATTATTCTTCCCACCCAGAACGACTATCTGAACGGTGCCAAAGTCGCCTTTCGACACTTGCTGCTCTGGATTGAAAAGAATCATACATGGGAATAGCAGGTGATAGCTGGACTCCCTTGTGCATCTTCTTCTGTTGTCTGCATGCTTTATTGGGCCGTGCAGACCCGCATCATAATCAAGTTCGTTCATGGAGAATTATTGGTGTGCGAGGCTTAATTGCAGCATGTTGCTGCCACCACACATTAGGAGACGCAACCATACCTTGTTTAATTCTTGTATAAAGTCTAGCAGCTCATTGTCACCATTATGCAAGGAGATTGGTGCAAAAAAGAGGTGCATTAGCTGTACTCGTGTTGTTCTTTTCATATATTCTTCTAGAACATGAGGCATGCATACTTTTATATACTTTTTTGTTGATTTGGTGTGGCAGGAAAAAAAATACATACATAGGGATAGGGGGGATGTTTTGTTTTAGAGACAGTAGCTTACATCATTGTAGGTTTTGGTTATGGCTATTAATTAGCTTGGCCTGAGTGATAGGCAAATCATTGTGTCCACCCTGTCCACAGCATGTGCAGCAATTGCTGCGTTGATGCTGCATGAGTGGTGTGGTTAGACAAATATTCCTCCATTCTGGAGTTTAGGCCACATAACACATTCCTCTGCAGCGTTGTTATATAGGATACTAGGATACTACTACTCACCACATGCATGATAGATGGGCATGCAGGGGCAGCCATGCCATGCATTGCCAACAAATGATCAGTTGAGTTGAGGCTACAATGCCACACCAAGGTCACCTGCTCTCAGCATCTGCTCGAGGAATGTGAGTTGGCAGGCTGTTGGCTCGGAAAGCTTGCAGCAGCTAGCATAGCAACGTTTGCCTGTGATCGATACATGTTCCTGCTCCTTTATGTTTAGCTCAACTTAGGTAGTGATGATTGCTGGATATTATTCTTTACTGAGATGTTATATATATGGTTGGAGATTTTGCTTGGAAGATAACATGTGAGCATGTGCACTCTTTTTCTTAACAATAGATATTGTATTGTGACAACAGAATATGCACTGCACACACATTCCTGATATTCTAGATATGAGTACGAGTACTAAGGAAGCAGGGGTTTTTTCTTTCTTCTGTTTGCTGTCAATCTGTCATATGCCCCATAGGCCCATACGGCCTCCATCCCAAAATAAATCGACTTCAGAAGGAGATTGCAAGCAACATTAAAAGCACAGGACGCTGAAGAACAACAATGACCAGAAGTTACAGTAAATTTTTTTTTTTACATGGCAACGGCTAATGAACGAACCTACTACTGGGTGGTCAACGAGGAGGAGGAGATGGCCATATGGAGAGGGCAAAAACAAAGGCCAAAAAATAGCCTTCCCATTGATTGATCTCCTCAGAATGAATGTATGCTTGCTTGATGCAACAACAAGCAAGGTTTCGAGCTCGACCAGCAATGGCGAAAAGGAGGATTCATGCTACCGGTACAGTGAATGAAACGAAGCTAATAGTAATAGTACATTTCTATCAGTCGTCGATGTTTGTTTTACCAGAGGAAGAAGCTTCTCCTTGAAGAGCCGCCGCCTCTCTTGCTGTGGCCTCGCCTTGACGAGTTGCCCTCTCCACCTCCTTTGTCCACCTTGCCATTGCCAGCAGCAGCTTTCTTGCGGGAGCTGGTGGCGAGCTTTGTGCGTGCGTCATCCTCCTCCTGCTCCTTGCCATGATGATGCCCTCCATCATCATCGTCATCGTCATCGTCTTGTTTGCCGTGTCGGTGTTCCGGCAGGGGCGACGACGGTGACTTCACTTTAGCTGGGCCGGTGGAGGCATCGGACGCGAGGGAGTCGTCGTCGTCGGCGTCGGCGTAATCTTGGTAGCCCTGCTTGTTGCCGCGGCTGATCATGTAGCCGTAGCCGTCGTCGACGCTGCTCCCTTTGCTGCCGCTGCTCTTGCCGCTGCCGGCAGCGTCGTCGTCGTGGCCATGCATATGCATGGGCGAGGCGAGGTACATTGTCCAGCCGGACTCGCAGCTGTTGCAGCCCTCGCCGGCGTCGTCGTCCTCCCCGGTGATGTGGGAGGAGGACTCCATGGCGGCGGGATGGAGTGCGAGCGAAGATGGCCGATCGATGCAAGAGGCCGAGAGAGAGCCAAAGCAGGATGGAGAAAAGCTAGAGCAGAGAGCCAAAGGGAATGAGCAGCTAGCGTGAACTGAAGCCTGAAGAAACAGAGAGAGAGAAGCTCGGAAGATGAGAGGAGAGGATGAATATGAAGACGAATATATACTGTCTGTGTGTGTCTGGTAGAGTTGTAGGAGAGGCTATATTTATGCTTGGTCTGGGCGCCCCATCAATGCAAGGGTGAAGAAGCCATTGCTGCTTCCCTGGCCTGCTGCGGTGCCTCCTGGAGTTGGACACCCACGAGCACGAGCTGAAGGGAACATTGACACCCGGCCACCATCTTCGTCTTGGTCTTGGTCCGAGACGGACGAGCGGGAGGACCCCGGACTGGACTGGACACGGGGTAGGGCCGCAAGAAACGCCAAAGCGTCTTGCTCGCGTCGTCCTGTGTGTGCCTACAGGGACGCTGGCGTTGGGGAGGAAGAGGTAATAGAGGGACAAGAGAAGGGGAAAGACTGGGCAGTGTCCTTAAGAGCAAGGCTAATAGAAACGCCAGCAGCGGGCGGCTAGAAGGCTGGATACTGGTGCCACGTATGTACCACCTTTGTTCGAATAATGAGCCGGCTAGAAGAATGGGCTGTAAAGGAACTTCTGCATTTAATGCTCTAGCAAGTTACTCCCTCCGTCCCACTGAAAGTGTCGCTCGGGAAACGTGTTTGTGAGGGGGACACGCTTTTCCAACGACACTTTCAATGGGACGGAGGGAGTAATACAGAGGGAAAGGAGCTCTCCGCCTGCGCAAGGTGATAGAATGGGCTGCAAGCAGCGCGCATGCCCCTCGTTCCGTGTGCTACGCCCGACGGTAAGCTCAGCGCCCGCCTGCTTCTCTCTTTTCGCTTCTCTTTCTTCCACGTAGAATTTTGATGACATAGACTCCCTTACCGTCCGCTGAGTAGGATCTATTATACCTGCTAAATGGGAAAGACTGGCTATCCCTCCAACTGTCTCTCATAACTTTTGTTCTCTGTCTTGTCACCAAGCCTCCTACTACAGGGCTCCCCCTGTGCTCTCCTCTGTTCAGCGTGACAGGGCTTCCGGTGTGCTGTGCTGCCCTGCCCATGTGGGCGTCCAGTGTCCTGCCTCTGTTCCCGGCTCCGCGCCTCCTCCTCCTCTGGCCGGGACAGCCGGACAGGGCAACGGCGAAATCTATGGCCTTGTTCAGATGCATCCCAAATTTCAAATTTTTACATTCTTTCTCCGTCGTATTAAATCTTTGGACATATGCATAGAGCATTAAATATAGATAAAAAAATAACTAATTATACAGTTTGGTGGTAAATCACGAGACGAATCTTTTAAGCCAAATTAGTTAATGATTGGACACTAATTGCCAAATACAAACGAAAGTGTTATAGTAGCTAAATTCTAAAAGTTTTTTCATCTAAGCAGCCCCTCAGTTGGGCTGAGGCCTGTCGAACCGTTGCTGGTGTGTGGACTCTGCAGTGTGGGCAGCCGATGCCCCCTCGTTTGGATTAAGAGGCTAATTTTTAGGTCCAGATAAAAATTAGCCTAGCTAAGCCTACTAGTGGTGTTTGATTCCTATTAAATGTAATAATTGGATTTAGAGTGCCCTATGGTGGCCAAACGGATGGCACCGACACTATTAGACACGATACTATTAGACATTTGTTCTTATCTGTTTCGTGTTGTGTGATACCGCCGTGCCGATATCTTGATCTAGCCACGGCCACACGACCTCTTTATTTGTGCCAACCCGATAGGCCATCCGGGGCTGCGCCTCTCGTTGAGTCACCGTTGTTGCGTCACCCACTCTGCCAACGCCCAGCCATGGAGCCCACTCCATCTTCACTCGGCCGTGAGGCTACGTCGGCCGTTTTGATTCCGCTCGTGGAGTTGTGCCTCCTCTGTCGCACGCGTGGCCACACTGTCTCCACTGCACGCTTGGTGGGGTCATGCTGCCTGCATCGGGAGAAGCATAGTTGCCTATACCGGGAGGAGCCATGTCGCCTACATCGAGAGATGAGAAATACCTAGAGGAGGGAGCGAGGAGTTAGGGTTTCTAGAGAAGGGATTCTTAGATATGGCACTCTATGCAGATCCATTGGCTACAGTTTACTTGACGGTATCTATATCCAACGACAGGGAAGAATTGGGTCGGTATAGTGCCAACCCATTTAGCCGTGTTGTGCTCGTGCCCATGCCCGCACTACGGGTCGAACGCGTGACCCAGGCATAGCACTATGGGTTTAATGTTAGTGTCCGGCTTGGGTTTAATGTCGTGCCCGGCTAAGACCGCGCTTTTTCGGGGTCATGCCTAACCTGCATCCCACGCCCGCCTATGCGGGGCCCGCGTCGCCCGACTGCACGAGGGGGTCCCCGCTCGCGCCCCCTCTACTTCTCACGTGCATGCATGCGGCCAGTAGTTGCAGCAGGTGGCTATGTGTAACACCTCAGGTGTTTAGCTTCCATAATTGCATTGCATTGCATAAGCATGAACATTTATCATCTCATTATGTTTTACTTGGTTTGCAACATTATTGGGTGTTTTAGGGTTTTGATTTGTTCCAATCTTGTAACCCTAGGATTTTTGTGTAACTAAGGGGTAGAGTGGCTAATTATATCCTACAACACCTTAATTGCACTTAGGGTAACTAATGGAGCAATGTTCATGTTGACCAAATTTATCAAAATGCCCTCCAATGTGTTGTTGACCAACATTAGACCCTAGAATGCTTTAGTTTGACCAATTAAAAAGTCTATTTTAGAGACTTTGCATGGAGGAGCAACCTTAAGCAAAGTTGTAGAGAATTTCCTAGGGAACAAAAGTCTCAATATGGCCATCTCATGAAAATGACTAGAACATGCTCAAAAATGGCCCACAAGTCAGCTAGAGGGGCTGCCCCAGCACTTAGAAAATTTCTAAGTCTAAAAAGTGACCTTTCAGTTTGATGGTGGCCTACTTTGGGAGCTTGTAGTTTGCACACCAGACCAAACCAGCTCTAACTCATATTGACACTTTTGTTGTACCCACTTAGCTCTACAATATTGTCAACATCACCTAGTTCTAAATGGTTTAGGAGATAGGATGCTTTGAAAAATAGGTTTCAGTCGGTGTAGTTAACTGAAACTCAGTTTCAGTTTTCGGGTGCCTCACTTTAGGACACTATATCTCAATAACTAAGCCGAACCAGCCCTGGAGCCAATTGACAAAGTTATAGGCCTCATGTAGTTCTACAAAATTGGTGTTATCGTCCTCTGCTAACTCGAGCTCGTTTGTGAGTTAATCGACGTCAAAAACACGCTGTCAGACCACCCGTCGGGCTCCGTTTCAGAAGACAGACAGCAGCGCTGTCGTGGCGGCCGTGCAGAGCGATGTGGCCGCGTGGCGTTCGCGCCCTGCCGTCGCCTCCACGTCGCAAGCGCATGCACAGGCGTGAAGACGGAGCCGACACCTCAACCCCCCACTCGCGCTCACCACCTCCTTCCCTCTCTGCTTCCTCCTCCGCGCGCGAGCAGTGACCGGAGGAGAGAAACAGTGACCGGAGGAGAGCTACCACCGTCGCCTTTCTTCCCTCCTCTGTCCCCCTCTCTGACCGGTGGGGTCACCTAGTCAGGCGCGCGCGCGCGGGCGGGAGGCCGACCGCAGGCCGCGCGCGGGAGCGGGCCGCGCCGCGCGGATTGGGCCGCGTCGGTTTTCCAGGCCGGCCCTGTAGCGGGTTTTGATTTTAGTTTTCGTTTTTTCCTTTTATTTTTGTCACAGATTTTAGATAATGTTTAGGAAATGAATATCTAGGGTTTTACTTGCTCAAAAATTATGAAGTAAATTTTATTGGGCTCTGCATGATGTGTAGTATTTAAGAAAAAAAAAATAAAATAGGTATGTGATGTTTATTTTCTGGAAGAAATAATTAGGGTTTTGAAATGTGTCTTATTTGGGATATAAACTTGATAAATGAATAACTGGAGTTCTAAAGTCCCAAAAATTGTGAAAATTGGTGGGTAGGTTAATTTATGCATGTACTAGCTCTGATAAAAATTTGGGTACTAGTGCTGGTGTAGTTTTCAAGTTATGATGATATCATGTTGTTTTAGTAAATACTTGAATGAATTTTAGTAATTTTTCTACATGTGCAATGTTCATATAAATTTTTGGAGAGTGTCCTGGTACCCTAAAGTGTTTAAGAAAAATATGAATTCTGTTGTTTGATACTTTTCAATGTGATTTGTTAATTATACAAAAATCAGCATTTTTGGCTTGTGAATTTTGTGTAGGGAGTTTCTGTGAATAACTTTAGTTCAAATTTTTATAGTAGCCTCTTTTTGGGTCAGAGAGTCTCCTGTAATTTTTGTAGAATTTTATGAGCAGTTTACATATATGATTAAATTTCTACTTAATTAATTAAGTAAATTAAGAAAGGGGTGTAAATAAATATTCTAGGTGGGCACACCTTACTTTCTGGTGTTTTGTGACCTATGTGAACTTTTGGTAACATTAGTTTAGTCTTAGAGGAAGTTTGTCACATAAATAAATATTTAATCTTCACAATTCTAGGTTTTCTGGACAGCTGGTACTATCTTTGGGTTTGACTCCTAATAAAAGTGTTTGCTGGAAAACTTGTGAATACCAAAGTTGTAGTAAACTTGATAAACTAGCTTGTGTCAAAATTTGGAGGCATTTGGCTTAGTAGTTTAGGAGTTATTGCTGTTTTAAGTGACTGTTCAGAAATGGCTGCTCTCTGTTTAGAGAGGACAGATTTCTGGAACTTTGGAAATTCGACCAGGAAAACTTAGGAATTAAGGGTTGAGGTCTGAAAATGATTTGTAGGGTATTTTATAAGCTTTCCAGATTATCTTGGATCATATCTTTTGGAATTAGAAATCTTCAGTTATGATAGAAACATTTAGCTGCTGTCCAGAATGTCTTGCTGTGATATTTTGTGTTTGGATGCGGTAACTTAAGTAAAGTTGTTCTTGTGATCGTTAGGTGCTAGGGCCTTAACAGAGGAGGAATAGCTATACCTTAGGTTGAGTAGATTAGGTGAGTACTTCTCTACCAGAGAGGAAATTTGTACTTAATAATTGAAGTGATTTGAATAGAACTTTAGGAGTGGTTGTAATGCATTTCATTCCGAGCATACTGCATCTTTCATTATGCATCCATAAAATTTATAATGCACTCATGCAATAGGTGTTCCGGAGGGGGTGACTCTCCTCGAGTTTGAGGAAGCGATCCCGGAGGAAATCCAGGAGCAGCCGGAGCAGCCAGAGGAACCAGCCGGCGAAGGAGTTCCTACAGGAGAATTGCCCGAGTGTCCTGACCACCGGCCGTCTACCTTTCTGAAAGGCAAGCCCCGGTGCATGCTGAACCTATTGTTTTATAAATCAATCTTGAGTACTTTTAATTGTTTACTGCATTAAGTTGTAGAAGTTGTATGAAAACACTTGCTGCATTATACCTGTCCTTGTCCAGATATCGTACTAATCCTAAATTAGGTTTAGGCACATGTCAATGCTTAGCCCTGCATAGTCCGGTAGAAGTCGGGTGATTTCCGATTATCCGCGAGATGTAGGAATGGGTCACGAGTGGCTATATGGCTATCGTGGATGGAACCATGCCTTAAAAATGAAATTGAGACCGGGCGGGAGTTCGATAGTACAGCCGTAAGACACTTCACGTCTTGGGTGTGGAGCTATGCCCGTCTGAGTCGTTTAAGGACCGATTCGCTGTACGTCCTTGAGTCATGTTGAACGCAGTCTAACACTTAGTTGGCCGGATAAGTCGTTCCGACCGCGAAGCCGAGTAATATGGTTCAGGCCGGGAATCGAATGGTAGGTTGCTTCTTGGAGGAGAGAAAGGATGTGCTTGGGGACATTGGCGTGAGACCAAGGGAGGTTAGAGTCCCTATCACCTGGCAGAGTGTCGCCCTTGGGGTTGCGACATCATTCAGACCCGTGATTCCTGAATCATATGAAAAGGTGGCCTGTGCGACCCTGGCAGGGGTCTGCACGGTGAGTGTTAGAAATACCCCTCCAGCTGGATAGGAATTCGATTCGAATCGCCGTCGCTCCCGGTTAGTGAGCACTTGACTTGAGCAGCGGCAACGTAGATCTCATTAAATTAAACAGATGGTTAAGTGAATGATACAATGTTGCCGCAATTTATACCTGCTATGGATATAATGTTATTAATTGTTTGATTATAATCAAGTGCATGTTTAGTATAGGTGCTAAGATAGATGACAGGTAAATGCTAAAAATAACTGCTAGTACAGGTTAAAAGAGTTTCAATTACTTATGCCTTTCTGCAAAATGTGATGTCAGCTAGCCTCTTGTGTAAGCCTTGCATAATCCTTGGTGTCACCTTATTTCTGGTTTTTGACGGGTAAGTCTAGCTGAGTACATTCCAGTACTTAGGGTTTATTCCCTCCTGTTACAGATGATATGCTTTACCAAGGCTTCTGCAAGACCTGTCTCCACCCTGCGGGTGACGAAGACTAGATCACTAGGGCGTGATCATCCTTTATGTACTTTCCCTAATGCTTTTGCGGGATGTTGATCAGTAAGACTGGCAGTAGTATTTGAACAACTGGTGTGTGTTATGCTTCTGCTACTTTATGAATTTGGTTTGTAATAATTTGCGACTCCGTGTGTGTAAGTGGATTTTGGAACTACTTGTGAAATGTAACGTGTGATGTGTTATGTTGAATGATGCGATCTTGGTTGTAAGCAAGTTGGTTTGAAATCCTTCGTGGTTTCGATTGACTACCGAGATTATATGGGCTCAAGTTCAAAAATTTGAGCGCTTCGGTGCTTGTTTTTGTACTTTTGCTCTTATAATTCGGTCGGTTCTGTTATAGCTGGTACCGGAGCATAATTCAACATTAAACACATCGTACGAGTATTTAAAATCAAAAGTATTTGTTTATGAAAAGGGTTAAAACTCTAAAAATTATTTTTATAGGTATGCCAGTGATCATATCCTTTAGCCCAAATAAGGACTCTTAGGTGGCTTATTAAAAGACTAACTTGGGGGCCTTGCTTGTTTTTGTTTCGTCGTCCATACGGCGTGATATTGTATGTATGCCATCCACTTGGGTGGTAATGTATGGATCAAATGCCTCGACGCTCTGGTAAGTGTGAATTGTGAGAGCATGATCGTCAAACCGGCGATCTAGGGGAGAGTAGCTTTGGTTACTTACATACTTACATGTTTAAACCATGTAATTATGAAAGTACTTAATTGTGGGTATATCTGTCGGGTAGCTTTGATACTGAAGTATATACATCTGGGATGTGTATATGGAAAGTATTTAGTTTACTGCTTTCTTGTGTGCTTATATTGGGAAATTATTGGGCTGAAATGAAATTTTCTGCAGGTACACCAACAGCGTAACGAGTAGACCGATAGTTTCGCTTATATGAGAGAACGTATGTATGCCACCGCCTAGCGTTAGAAATTTAGATTTCTACTAAGGTGAGAGGGCGTATGGAACGTGCATGCATCATGTTTAAATTATGTCATACATGTCATTTTACTCCCTCCTTAAAAATTTCAATAGTCCCGACTAAATTAAATTTCGTATCCCCTAAATTATCTTCACTTTAAGTCATATCTTGTTGCTACAGATGGCACGCACTAAGAGGACCGCTCGCAAGTCAACCGGAGGCAGGGTCCCTCGTCACCAGCTCGCTCCGCGTGAGCCCCGCCTCGAGCCCACGGAGGTTGAAAGGTTGAGGGCTGAGTTGGCTGAAGTGACTGCCGCTAGAAATGCGGCGCAGCAGCAACTGGAGCAAGTGATCCATGACCGAGATCAGGAAACACTTGCGGTCCAGAGGTTGACAGTAGCCAACCGCAACTGTCAACGCATGCTGGTCCATGTAATGAACCAGAGGGATGAAGCCTGGCACGAGGAGAACATCCTGAGAGCTCGTCAGGTGGAGCTCGAGCAACAGTTGAAGAATGCAGAAGAATACAATGACAATCTTCATGAAGAAGTGCACCGCCTGAACAATCAGCTCAATCCTCTGTTGCCTCAGAACAATAACGAGGATGAGGAGATGGGTTCGAGAGTCTTCATGGCTGAAGATGAGGAGTTAGAGCCTGCTAGCGACGAGGATGGCGGGGAGATCCTCGACACCGACTCCGAGGACGATGCTTAGCGTAGTCATCACGTAGCTCCGATGTTAGAATCATCTTTTGTGCCCTCCATGTGTTGGAGTGAGGCTTTGTAATAACTTGGCTTTTGGGATGTAAGGTCGAACCCTATGTTTTCCTGGATGTTTAGTTGAACCTATTAATTTCGATCACAAATGGATGTCTTATTGTGTTGCGTTCGATGATGGTGTCACGATTAGCACCCTTCGGTGCCGCGACGAAACCGAGGGCCTCCTATGGCGCGCTACATAAGGCTGTGCTGCTTGGCACGCGCTGGTATCGAGGTGGCTAGTCATGATCCACCATAGAACTCTACCGTTGAGAAGTCTCTTTGTGGTCAGTTTGAAGTAGCCTTTCTCATTCGGCTAGAAGTTTGGGTCGAATCCGAGCACCTGTACGTAAGGTCAAAAGTCACGTTGATATTAAAGTAAATGGTTCAGTCACACTGTGCTCCCCGTGAGTGAGCCTTTAATAAATTTCACCTTTTATCAGAATACATCTTGTTGGATGCCCCTCGCATGATTGCGTCAATGGATGCGCTGGAATTGATTGTGCGGTTGTGATGAATTATTGTGCCTTGATTATTTGCGAAGTCATTTTCATGAAGTTGGTTTGACATATTTACAATAATTCATCTACAAATTTCCCACATCGTCAGTGCTCATTGGCTATGCATTTTGCAGATGCCGTACAACCTCCGTCGGGGTCGTGGCGTTGAGGATGAGGAACAGCCACCCCCTCCGCCACCACCTACCCCGGCTGAGTTGATGCAGACCGTGGTGGAAGGGCAGCGCATGCTGGCAGATGCTATGCGCCAGCTTGCCAACCGGGAGGCTCGTCATGGCCGCCAGGGCCCGGAACCCAATCAATACAGTGATTTCAAGGATTTCCTTGACACTAAGCCCCCGCTCTTTAAAGAGGCGGAGGAACCGTTGTAAGCTGACGAGTGGCTGAACACTATTGAGCAAAAGTTCCGTGTTCTTCGCTTGACGGATGAGCTAAAGACCGAATATGCTTCCCATCAACTGCATGGTCCAGCGGGTATTTGGTGGAGCCACTACCGTTCCACATTGCCTGCAAATGTCCCGATTGCTTGGGACCAGTTCAAAGCAGCATTCCGCGGGAATTATATTCCTCCAGGTCTTATGGCTATCAAGCACACGGAATTCATGAGGCTGTCGCAGGGTAATAAAAGTTTGACTGAATATCTGCAATCTTTCAACAATCTGGCAAGGTATGCAACAGAGTTTGTGGATACCGATGCTAAGAAAATTGCTAGCTTTAAAAGGGGCCTCGGCCCAAAGCTGATGAAGACCATGGGCACTAGCAAGTGTGCTACCTTCAATGATTTTATCAGTGATACTTTGACTCAAGAAAACAATAATGCTATTTATTCTGCCTCTAAGAGCCATAAAAGGGCCCTTGAGGCGAGTGCTTCGCAGTCCCGGACTCCCGTTGCACCGAGGGCTTCCCCTCGCCCACCTGTCCTGAATGCTAAGTTCCGTCCACCGCAGAAGAAGTCTGCTGCTAAAACTGAGTTTCGCAAGGCATATACAGTAGCTCTACCAAAGGGTAATTCTGGTCAGAGCAGCTCCAGTGTTCCTCCCAGCAATATGCCTTGCTGGAACTGCAACAAGCCAGGCCATTGGTCCAGGAACTGTCCTTATCCTAAGAAGAATGTCAATCAAGGTGGCCGTCAGGGGCATGCTCATTATAACAGTATTGAGGAAATCCCATCTGGTGAGGTTGTCACCGCTGGTAAGTTCCTAGTTGACCAACATCCTGCAGTGGTACTATTTGATTCAGGTGCTTCACATTCCTTTATCAGTCCTAAGTTTGCATCCAAGTTTGCACACAAATTATATACTGTTGAAGGTGGGGGTTATTGCATTAGTGCGGCAAGTGGGAATATTTCCACAAATAAAGTAGTGGAAAATCTAGAGTTTGAAATAGAAGGGCGAAAGTACTCGCTTGTCTTAGTGGTTTTGCCTGGATTAGGCATAGATGTTATTTTGGGCATGAATTGGATGAGTCAAAATGGAGTACTCATTGATACATCCACCCGGGTAGTTATGCTCAGAGATCCGACTGATCAAAAGGGTTTTCTAGTGTAACTTCCTAGAAAAATTGATCTGTCTGGTGAAGTTCATGCGGTGCAAGCAAAGACGTTAGCTGAAATTCCCATAGTGAGTGAGTTTCCTGATGTTTTTCCCGATGATTTGCCGGGACTCTCTCCGGATCAGGATGTGGAATTTAAAATCGAGTTGTTGCCTGGCACGGCACCCATCTCTAGGAGACCTTATAGGATGCCTCCGAATGAGTTAGCTGAACTTAAGGTGCAGTTGAATGAACTTTTGAAGAAGGGGCTGATTCGTCCTAGTTCGTCTCCGTGGGGATGCCCTGCTATCTTTGTGAAGAATGACCAGTCTTTGCGGATGTGTGTAGATTATAGACCTCTGAATGCAGTCACTATCAAAAATAAGTATCCTCTACCACGTATCGATATCTTGTTCGATCAGTTGTCTAAAGCTAAAATCTTTTCCAAGATTGATCTGAGGTCTGGTTACCATTAGATTAAAATCCGTCCTGAAGATATTCCAAAAACAGCTTTCTCGACAAGATACGGTCTTTATGAGTATCTTGTTATGTCTTTCGGCCTGACTAATGCCCTCGCACACTTCATGTGCTTGATGAATTCGGTGTTTATGCCCGAATTGGACAAGTTTGTGGTGGTGTTTATTGATGACATCTTGATATATTCGGAAAATGAGGAAGAACACGCTGAACATCTACGTATTGTCCTCACCAGACTACGCGAACATCAACTGTATGCGAAGTTCAGTAAGTGTGAATTCTGGCTTCGTGAAGTACCCTTCCTTGGGCATGTGTTGTCCAATGGGGGAATTATGGTAGATCCTACCAAGGTATAGGAAGTATTGAACTGGAAGGCTCCTACTTCGGTTCATGAGGTCCGGAGTTTTCTTGTGTTGGCTGGCTATTATCGTCGCTTCAACCCGGATTTCTCAAAAATAGCCAAACCCATGACTCGGTTGCTACAAAAAGACACCAGGTTTGTCTGGACTCCTGAGTGTGATGCGGCTTTTCACCAACTGCGAACCCTCCTAACCTCGGCTCCGATTTTGGCGCAACCGGATATCGAGAAACCATTTGATGTTTATTGTGATGCCTCAGGCATAGGTTTGGGAGGTGTTTTGATACAGGAAGACTGAGTAATTGCATATACCTCTCGACAACTTCGGAAACATGAGGTGAATTATCCAACGCATGACTTAGAACTGGCTGCAGTTGTTCATGCCTTGAAAGTGTGGCGGCATTATCTGTTGGGCAATGTCTGCAATATATACACGGACCACAAAAGCCTCAAATACATCGTTACCCAACCTGAGTTAAATATGCGCCAAAGAAGATGGCTTGAGTTGATTAAGGATTATAATCTTCAAGTGCACTATCATCCTGGAAAGGCAAATGTGGTTGCCGATGCTTTAAGCCGTAAGTCTCATTGCCATTCCTTAGTTGAAACTGATTTTCATCGATCTCGCCTTCTACATCCAGCAGTCTTGTACAACATCACTATCAATAGTACTCTCAAAAGCAGAATTATTGAGCTCCAAAAGACTGATCCTGGTATATTCCACATCAAGCGTAAGATGAAAGAGGAAGAAACTAAGCATTTCTGGGTAGATGAAGAAGGTGTGCTGTGGTTTAAGGATAGGTTAGTGGTGCCTAAGGACCGAGAGCTTAGAAATCAGATCCTGTCCGAAGCACATTCTTCAAAGTTGTCCATCCATCCTAGTAGTAATAAGATGTATTATGATTTGAAGCCACTTTATTGGTGGACCAAAATGCGGAAAGAGATAGCTGCATATGTTGCTAGATGTGACACCTGCTGTAGAGTTAAGGCTGTGCACATGAAAGCTGGGTTGCTACAACCACTTTCTATCCCAGGTTGGAAATGGGAAGAGATAAGTATGGATTTCATCGTCGGACTTCCTCCTACTATCAAAAATCATAACTCTATCTGGGTAATTGTGGATCGTTTAACCAAGTTAGCTCACTTCATTCCTGTTCGAGTAGACTATCGTTCCACTGACTATGCTGAGTTGTACTTCAATCAGATAGTCCGGCTCCATGGGATACCTCGTACTATCGTTTCTGACCGTGGTCCCCAATTCACTGCTCGCTTTTGGGAGCACTTGCATCACCTTCTAGGAACTAAGTTAGTGAGAAGCTCTGCTTATCACCCCCAGACGTCAGGTCAGACTGAACGAGTTAACCAAATCTTGGAAGATCTGTTGCGGACATGTGTAATTTCATCCAAGGGTTCTTGGGAAAAATGGTTGCCTCTAGCCGAGTTTTCGTATAATAATAGTTACCAAGAGAGTATTAAGATGGCCCCATTCAAAGCCTTGTACGGTCGTAAGTGTAGAACTCCACTAAATTGGGTAGAAGCTGGTGAAAGAAGGTATTATGGTATTGATTTTGTCAAGGAAGCTGAGGACCAAGTCCGTACCAACCAAAAACATATGGCTGCAGCCCAAGCTAGACAGAAAAGTTATGCTGATCGTCGTAGAAAGCCGCTCGAGTTTGAAGTTGGAGACTTCGTTTATCTGAAAGTTTCTCCAATGAAGAGTGTACAACGTTTTGGTGTCAAGCGGAAACTTGCACCGAGATACGTGGGTCCTTTCCAGATCATAGGCAAAAGTGGAGCTGTTGCGTATAAGGTCCAGTTACCTCCTGAAATGAGTGCCATATTCAATGTTTTCCATGTATCTCAGTTAAAGAAGTGTCTTCGGGTTCCTGAGGAAAGAGTTCCCTTAGGAGATATCAGGCTTGAATCTGATCTAACTTACGAAGAAAAGCCAGTCCGGGTGATCGATACTCAAGAACGAGTAACTAGAAGTCGAGTGGTTAAGTGGTATAAAGTAATGTGGAGTAATCAGGGTAGTGAAAGTGACGCTACGTGGGAACGAGAGGACTATTTACGTGATGGTTATAAGGAATTCTATCAAAAATGGTACGCTTTCCAAATCTCGGGACGAGATTTTTATAAGGGGGAGGACTGTAACACCTCAGGTGTTTAGCTTCTATAATTGCATTGCATTGCATAAGCATGAACATTCATCATCTCATTATGTTTTACTTGGTTTGCAACATTATTGGGTGTTTTAGGGTTTTGATTTGTTCCAATCTTGTAACCCTAGGATTTTTGTGCAACTAAGGGGTAGAGTGGCTAATTATATCCTACAACACCTTAATTGCACTTAGGGTAACTAATGGAGCAATGTTCATGTAACACCCCTGGTGTTAGTTAGCCTCATAATGCATTCATAATGCTTGATCATGGCATGACATTACCATAAGCATCGTCATTTCATGTGCATCCTTGTTTGAAACATGACCTTGCAACATTGTGGTTTCTATGTGCTTCCTTTATGTGTTGCTAGGGTTTTTGTATAGATGACATATGTGATGCTATTGTGTGACTTGGGGGCTTGAAACATCTTTGATATGTTAGTGGAGCAAAATGAGCTAGGGTCTATATTCATGTTTTGACCAAAATCCAATTTGACTAGGTTTGACCCCAGTTTGACCATAGCACTGATCTGCTTTGACCGAATTAAAAGTGGTATCTAGAGGTCTTGCATGGTTGTGCAACCTTTAACAAAGTTGTAGCAAACTTGATAAGGAACAAAAGTTGTAATTTGAGCATCTCATGAAAATGGCTAGAACATCCTCAAACAGGGCCCACAAGTCAGGTTTCCATGTTGTTTCAACACTTAGCAAAATTTCCAAGTCTTGTGTACTGACTTACAGTTTCAGTGTACCCCAGTTTAGGGCTCTACAGTTTCAAATACAGGCCAAACTAGCTCAAGTTAGTATTGGCAAAGTTGAAGCCCTCACATAGCTCTACATTTTTGTTAACTACGGCTCTCATCGAATCAGCCTTGATCACGAGCGGTGGGGCAATGAAATCACGCTGTCAGTCGTCGTGATTATGACTGAATCGGGAATTTGGGTTCAGGCACCGTCGACCGTGGCCGACCGCGCGCAGGGCCAGAACGCCGCGTGGCCTCCATGCGTCCGTGCTGCACTGAGCTCGCCCTCACGAAGACGCCACGCCGCCCCTCCTGCTGCCCACTCCCTCCATTTCCTCACTTCTGTCTCCACCGAAGCGGAGAGCTGCGCCACCATCGCCACCGCGAGCTCCGCCGTCCTCGTGTGCGCACGCCGTGGCACCGCGAGCCGCCAAAGCTCGCCCACACCTCCGCCACCGCCTCCTCTACCTCGGTTGCCCCTCCGACGAGCCGGTCAAGCCAAGGGGAGGGCGAATTTCGCCGGTTCCGATGTCACCGTCGTGAGCCGACCTCGCCGGAGTTCATGCTCGCCATGGTCGACCCGGCTAGAGCCTCTTCCTCCCTCCATTTTCTACTCAGACCTCTCCATTTTGCCCTAGGAAAGCTCGTCCCGAGCTCATCTCGGCCAAGGCAGCCTCGTCGTCGGCGCATCGCTGCCGCGACATGGCCGCCGGCCGCTGCACTCGCTGGCAGTGGGGTTAGGTTAGGTCTAGGGGTGCGTTTAGCACATCATTCGGTGCGGAATCGCATGGGGAGCGTGTAGATGCCCATGGACTCGCTGGAGTCGTCACCGGCGGTGAGCAATCGCCGGCCGGAGCCGCTCCCCTGTCCGGTGTCCCTGACGGGCGGGGCCCGCCTATCGGCGCGCGGGATCCCCCCCCCGGTGTTGCTGCTTGGGCCGTCGTGGGCCGAGCCACGTTGCCGGGCCGCGCTGACGCGGGTGCGTGCGCGCGCGTCGCGGGCCGCAATGGTGGTCTGGGCCGGCCTAAAGTAGAGTAGGGTTTCTGTTTTCAATTTATTTATTTGATTCATGTGCAAACTTCAAAAATATATATCTCCTGTTCTAGAGGTCCAAATAAGGTGCTTTAAATTTTTGTGTGCTCTACATAATGCCTAGTTTATTATAAAAATATAATATGTGCCATGTTTTGTGATGAATTAAATAGTTATTAATTATATCTTTTATTCATGAAGAAAAAGGAGAAAATGATATCTCTTTCTGTGAAGCTCCAAATGACATGAAATTTTTATAGTGAACTGCTCATACCATGAATAGCTTATGGTTAAATTTTCATGCAATGTGGATGTGGTTTGGTGGAGTTATATAATTATCTTGTTTGCTTGAATGGATCTTGTGTGAATTTTCATAATTTTTCTATAGATCCAGTAAGGGTGAAACTTGGTGAATGTTGTTCTTATGTTAGAAGGATGCTAGGAAAAATATGAAATCTGTTGTTTGATACTTTTCAATAGGGTTTCCTATTTATGCTAGAAATAGACATGCCATCTGTTATTTTTGATATCTCCATATTTGCTTGTCAAAATGAAGTGAAATTTTTATGGTAGCCTATATGAAGCATTAGGTGGCTACTGTAATTTTTGTAGATTTTTATATATAGTTTTACTATATATTTCTTTAATCACCTAATTAACTAAATAAATTATAAAAGAATATTAAATAATTTATTTAGAAGTTGGCACTATACTTTCTGATGTTTCTTTGATATGCACAACAGGTTGGTAAACTTAGTTTGGTCCAATTGTGCTTTTAAATCGTCACTAAATATTTAAATTAGTGATTCTGCCATTTCTGGACAGAATTGCTAGTTAAGAGAATTAACCTATGATAACGATGTTTTCATGCTTGGTAATCTATAGCAAAGTTGTTGAGAACTTTATGAACTAGTTGCTGGTAAATTTTGGTAGCATTTAGAGTTATAGTTTAGAAATGGCAGCTGTTCCAAGTTGGATTCAGTTTTGGAAGTGCTCTCTGTCTTTTAGAACAGATTCTGTATGTATGCTATTTTAACTTGGTAAATGATGAAATCATGCTTAGATGTTTATAAATGAAATGTAGATAATTTCATAAGCTTTCCATAATGTCCTCTTTCAGGTCATTTGGATTGATAGAACTCCAGTTGTGAGTTTTCTTAGCTACTGTTGATAATATGTTGTAAATACTAATGTCTGGAATCTTGTTACGTGCGTGTTTAATCTTAACTTTGTGATACTTAGTGGTTTCTTAGGAATGTTTAAACATGTCAATACCGGAGAGGAAATTTGCACCTAAGATTGAAGTGATTTGAATAGAGCACCACATCACTTGGTTTTGTGCTTACAACGTTGCAATGTCATTGCATTCATCTTCACATCATTCATGCACGTCCATAAATCATCATGTCATTTTTGGATGCATACATGAAATTCATTGGATGCATATGCATGCAATAGGTGTGCCAAGAATCGTGTTACGAGCGAAGTCCCGCTAGGCGTGGGACCCGAAGTTGAAGTCCGTTCGAGAACCGGAGGTCCAGTCCGACGAAGCCGGAGAAGACGTGGGAATCGTTCTTGAAGCCGAACCTTGGTCTCTCTTCTTTCGGTTAAGGCAAGCCCCGGAGCATTATAAGCCTCCTACTTTCAAAGCAATTATCTATCTATACATGTTATATGTATTGTTGCATTACGTGATAGGAGTTGGTTGAAAACCCTTGCTGCATTGATAACACTCCTTGTCCAGCAATTCGAACCTTAAATCCTAAGTAGACAGGATCATATCTATGCTTAGCCCTGCTAAATTAGACCGGTAGAAGTCGGGTGATTTCCTGTCACCTGCGAGATATAGGGCTTAATCAGGTCACGGTTGGCTATATTTGCTATCGTGGAAGTGAACCATGTGTTAATGAAATGAAATGAGACCGGGCGGGATGACGATAGTGAAGCAGCAAGGCATGGAGGTCTTGGGTGTGGATCTATCCCCGTCTGTGTCGATTAAGGACCGAGACCTGGAGCCTTCTATGTCATTTTGAACGCATGCCTGACATTTAGCTGGCCGGCCTGAGGTTGCCGACCGCGAAGCCTAGTAGCTCAACTCAGGCTGCGAAGTCGAAAAGTGAAAGTCGCCTCGAAAGGGAGCCAGAGGGTCCAAGGGCAGGTGAGTTAAAAGTTCTGAGCATCCTGGCCACTGGTATCCCTGAGAACGCGGCGCTGTTCGGGCCCACCCTGAGTTGTACCAAAGGTTATCTACGGCTGTCTTTAGCGGGGTTTGCCGGGTGAGTGTCAGGAATACCCCCTCAGCTGAGTTGGAATCGATTCGAGTCGCCGTCTCTTCCGGATAGTGAGAAACTTGACTGGTTATCTCCAGCGTAGATACACTAATTATAATGATGGTTTGGAATTGATGATAATGATGATGATAGCCTTATTATACCTGCTATGGTTAATATTGTTTGATCTTAATAAAGTGAGTGCTCTAGTACAGGTGCTAATCTAGTTATCAGGTTAATAATGATCAACTTGATACTTAAGCATATATTGGTTACTTACCTGTATTAAGCTTTTCTGCAAATGAGTCAAGCTAGCCCACTTTATAAAGCATTGCATAATCCTTGGTGTCACCTTTGTTTCTGGTTTTTGACGGGTAAGTCTAGCTGAGTACCTTCTCGTACTCAGGGTTTATTCCCACCTGTTGCAGGTAGCAGATTCGTACTTGTTGCTGCAAGTATTGTCTTCGCCATGTGGGCGTGAAGACTAGACCATATGGGCATGGTCTCTGTAGTATCTCTTCTGGCATGCTTTTGCAGGACGTGACTATGTACTAGCCGTATTTGACTTAAAATGGGTTCAGAAATTATGTTGCTTCCGATAATCTTTACTTTGGTTTTGTAATAAAAATATCTGTACTCCGATGTATGAGATTACTTTTGAACTGTTGTAACGAGTGTTGTGTTATGTTGAATCATTACGATCTGGTTGCTCTCGGTTTGGTTTGAAATCCCTCGCGATTTCATGGACTACCGGAGTTATATGGGCTCAAGTTTGAGAATTTGATCGTTTCGGCGATTGTTTTTGAACTTGTGCTCTTATAATTTGGACAGTTCCGTGACAGCTGGTATCGGAGCAAGATTCAACAGTAAACACATTATTTGTGTATTTAAATAAAAGCTTTTGTGAAAAATCTTTATTCTAAACTAAAGAGTGCCAGTGGTCATATCCTATATGCCCAAATAAGGACTACTAGGTGGCTTACTAAGGTACTAACTTGGGGGTTCTTGCTTGTTTTCTATTTCGTTGTCCATACGGCGTGCTATTGTATGGATGCCATCTGCTTGGGTGGTAATGTATGGATCAAAATACCTCTACGCCCTGGTAAGTGGGAGTTGTGAGAGCATGACCGTCCAACCGTCGGTCTAGGAGAGAGTAGTTGTGGTTACTCGCATATTTACATGTTCAATCATGTATCTATGAGGGTACTTAATTGTGGATATATCTGTCGGGTAGCTTTGATACTGAAGTATATACATCGGGGAATGTATGTATGGAAAGTATTTAGTCTACTGCTTTTCTTGCGTGATACTTTGGGAATTGTTGGGCTGAAATGCAATTTTCTGCAGGTACACTAACAACGTTTCCTGTAGAACGACTAGTTATCGTTATTGAGAGAACGTGTGTATGCCACCGAACTATACGCTAGAATTTTAAAATTCTTCCTAGGTTTGTGAGGACGTACAATTCGTGCATGCACCATGTTCGCATCATACATTGCATTCTGCATTACTCCCTCCCTTATAAATTGCTTATCCCATTCTTTTAAAATTTTCTTCCCTCCAAACAGTTGTCCCGTAATTAGTTGCATTTCTTTCGTGAAGAGTTGGGGGTGGTCAACCAACCTAGTGGAGTGGTCAGTAGTGTCAGCCTTAAAACCTAATTCATTCCTGGCCCGTGGAAGAAAGCAAGACACAGATTCATGATGTATCTACTCGAGCTGGGACGCGTTTTAATCTACAACTTGTCTCTCCATTGCTTCTAACATTGTATCCATCCTTGTTTGCTACCCCTCTTTGGATAATACGGTTTCTATCCGCCTAATTCTTAACACGTGAGGATTCCTCATGGGTGTGTGTTCGGTAATGGTGTTGCGATTAGTACTCCCTGGTGCCGCGACGAAACCGGGAGCCTCCTGTGGCACGCGACACAAGGTTGTGCTGCTCGGCACGCGCAGGTATCAAGGATTACTAGTCATGATCCATTATGGAGCTACACCAATGTGTTATCTTCTCGTGAACCTTTTCCCTTGGATGTCATTCCCTATCTTGTTAGAAGATCAGTACCTCAAACCAAGAGATTTCCTTCTTCTGAGATTGGAATTTGGATAGTTGGATATAATCTCTTCCTCCTGCCTATATAATTCGTCAGCAGCCTTCCGACGTCATCAACGCTTACTAGTTTCACCTACTTGCAGATGTCTCGTCAGCTCCGCTCTAGCAGTCGGAGTCGTGGCAATACAGGACTGTCATCGTCTCCTCCGCAACCTACCTCTGCTGAGTTGCTGCAAATGCTTGCCGAAAGTCAGCGTGCCTTGGACGAGAGTGTCAGAAACCATGTCCATCAGGAACCTGAGCCTGCCCAGTACAGCAACTATAAAGATTTCTTGGATGCTGAGCCTCCTATTTTTCGAGAAGCAGAAGAACCACTTCAAGCAGACGAATGGTTGAACACTATCGAACAGAAGTTTCGTGTGCTCAAGGTGGCAGATGATATGAAAACAGAATATGCTTCGCAACAGTTGCAAGGACCTGCAGGTGTTTGGTGGTGTCACCATCGGAGTACCCTGCCTGAGAATATGGAAGTAGTTTGGGATCAGTTCAAGGAAGCATTTCGGGGACATTACATTCCTGCTTGTCTCATGGCAATCAAGCACACCGAGTTTATGAAGCTCACCCAAGGAGACAAAAGCGTAACAGCATATCTGCATGCTTTCATCAACTTGTCAAGATATGCCCCAGAATTTGTTAATACGAAGGTTAAGAAGATCGCAAGTTTTAAAAGAGGGTTGTGTCCCAAATTGATGAAGGCCATGTGCAATAGCAAGTGTGCAACTTTCAACGAGTTTGTCAGTGATACTATCCTTCAAGAGAACTGTAATGTTGTGTATGCTGCTTCTAAGAGCCAAGAGAAATCTCATGAATCTAATGCACCTACAACCCATACTCTTGTGGTGATTACACCTCAGTATTATTCGCCTGGCACATCTACCAGATATCACCCATATCAGAAACAGGATTCGGTCAAGAGGAGCAGTATTAAGAAAGGAAAGCCTAAGGCACCGCCAAGTAACCGGCCGTGTTGGAATTGCAAGATGTCAGGTCATTGGGTCAAAGATTGTCCTCTTCCGCAGAAGAAATCAAATGATAATAATGTAGATGTGTGTAAAGGGTATGTTCGTTACACCACGGTGGAATCTATCCCTACGGGTGAGATTATCACTGCCGGTGCATTTTTAGTAAACCAACATCCTGCAATTGTGCTGTTCGATTCAGGTGCTTCCCACTCTTTTATCAGTTCAACGTTCGCAGCCAAGCATGGTATGAAGGTTGTTACTTTGGATAATAGTGGTTATAATATTAGTGCTACTGGAAATAATATTTCAACCAACCAGTTGGTCTTAGGAGCAAAGATCGAGATAGAAGGACGTCTGTATGATCTAGATCTCGTGGTATTACCTGGTTTGGGCCTAGATGTAATCTTAGGTATGAAGTGGATGAGTGGAAACGGTGTCCTGATCGATACTTCTACGAGAGTGGTTATGTTGAGGGATCCAAAAGATCAACAAGCTTTTCTAGTGCAACTTCCTAGAGACGTTAGTCCTCAGACTACAGTTAACGCTATGATAGCAAAAGCAAAAGAGATTGCAGAAGTTCCAGTAGTGTGTGAATTTCCAGATGTTTTTCCCGATGAATTGCCAGGATTACCTCCAGATCGTGATGTAGAGTTTAAAATTGAGTTAATTCCGGGTACCGCACCAATTTCCAAAAGACCGTATAGAATGCCGCCGAATGAGTTAGCTGAACTCAAGACTCAACTTAGTGACCTTTTACTGAAAGGGCTGATCCGTCCTAGTTCTTCTCCGTGGGGTTGTCCTGCTATCTTTGTGAAGAAGAAGGACCAGTCTCTGCGTATGTGTGTAGACTATCGACCACTCAATGCAGTCACTATCAAGAACAAGTATCCGTTGCCTCGTATTGATATCTTGTTTGATCAGTTGTCTAAAGCAAAGGTATTCTCGAAGATTGATCTGAGATCTGGGTATCACCAAATTAAAATCCGTTCGGAAGACATACCAAAGACCGCTTTCTCTACCAGATACGGGTTATATGAATATCTTGTCATGTCTTTTGGTCTGACCAATTCTCCTGCACATTTCATGTACCTGATGAATTCAGTATTCATGCGAGAGCTAGACAAGTTTGTGGTGATATTCATTGATGATATTCTCATCTATTCTGAAAATGAAGAAGAACATACCGAGCATCTAAGAATTGTTTTATCCAGATTACGTGAACATAAGCTTTACGCCAAGTTCAGTAAATGTGAATTCTGGTTAAAGAAGGTACCTTTCCTCGGTCATGTATTGTCTGGTGAGGGAATTTCAGTAGACCCGACTAAGGTACAGGAAGTTGTGGATTGGAAGGCACCAACTACAGTACATGAAGTTCGGAGTTTTCTTGGATTGGCTGGCTACTATCGTCGTTTTATTCAGGATTTCTCTAAAATAGCTAAGCCCATGACTCGACTACTTGAGAAGGATAGGAAGTTTGATTGGACTCCGGAGTGTGAACAAGCTTTCCGCACTCTACGGACTTTGTTGACATCAGCTCCTGTATTAGCGCAACCTGACATTGAGAAACCGTTTGATGTGTATTGTGATGCATCAGGTACTGGTTTAGGTGGCGTACTGATGCAGGGAGGCCGAGTTATTGCGTATGATTCGCGTCAGTTAAGAAAACATGAAGTTAACTATCCGACTCATGACTTAGAGTTAGCTGCTGTAGTGCATGCTCTGAAAATCTGGAGACACTATTTGCTTGGAAATATATGCAATATTTATACAGATCATAAGAGTCTTAAGTACATATTTACTCAACCGGAGTTAAATATGCGCCAGAGAAGATGGTTAGAGTTGATCAAAGATTATAACCTCCAGGTGCATTACCATCCGGGTAAAGCAAATGTGGTTGCCGATGCCTTAAGTAGAAAATCTCATTGCAACTCTCTGATAGAAGAAGATTTTCATTTGTCTCATCTCTTACATCCTGTTGTAATCTATCATATCACTGTAGATTGTTCTTTGAGAAGTAGAATCATTGAGTTACAAAAGACTGATACTGGTATATTTCACATCAAGAGAAAGATGAAAGAGCAAGAAACTAAGCACTTTCGAGTGGATGACAAAGGAATTCTCTGGTTCAAAGATAGACTCATTGTGCCAAAAGATAGAGAGCTCAGAAATCAAATCTTATCTGAAGCCCATTCTTCTAAGTTATCCATCCATCCTGGTAGTAGTAAGATGTATCAAGACCTCAAGCCGTACTATTGGTGGACCAAGATGAAAAAGGAAATTGCAGCCTACGTCGCTAGGTGTGATAATTGTTGTAGAGTTAAGGTCATTCACATGAAGCCTGGTTTACTCCAGCCTTTGTCTGTTCCCGGTTGGAAGTGGGACGACATTGTTATGGACTTTATTGTCGGATTACCAACCACCCAAAAAGGTTTTGACTCTATTTGGGTTATAGTTGATCGTTTGATAAAATCTGCTCACTTTATCCCTGTGAAGAGTAACTATCACCCACACCAATATGCTGACATTTACTTCCAAGAAGTCGTACGTCTTCATGGAGTGCCTGGGTCTATTGTCTCTGACAGAGGGCCACAGTTTACTGCTCGTTTCTGGGAGCGCCTACATCAGAATCTTGGAACTAATTTGGTCTGTAGTTCTGCTTATCATCCACAGACGTCGGGGCAGACTGAACGTGTGAATCAGATTCTTGAAGACATGCTTAGAGCTTGCATCATCTCTTGTAATGGCTCCTGGGAGAAATGGTTGCCTCTCGCTGAATTCTCTTACAACAACAGTTATCAAGAGAGTATCCAAATGGCTCCTTTTGAAGCTTTATATGGTCGCAAGTGTAGAACTCCTTTGAACTGGGTGGAACCAGGAGAAAGAAGATTCTATGGCATTGACTTTGTAAAAGAAGCCGAGGAGCAAGTTCATGCTATACAGAAAAATATAGCAGCTGCTCAGGCTAGACAAAAGAGCTACGCAGATAAGAGGAGGAAACCTATTGAGTTTGAAGTAGGTGACCATGTCTATCTGAAGGTGTCCCCTATGAGAGGAGTAAAACGTTTTGGGATCAAAAGGAAGCTTGAGCCTCGATATGTTGGACCTTATCGGATCATCGAGAAAAGTGGAAGAGTAGCCTATAAGCTCAATCTACCTCGTGAAATGGGAGCTATCTTTCCAGTCTTCCATGTTTCTCAATTAAAGAAATGTCTCCGTCTTCCCGAAGAAAGAGTAGAAGTGAGACGCATCAAGTTGAAATTCGATCTTTCTTATGAGGAGAAACCGGTATATGTTCTGGATACTCTGGAAAGGGTGACTCGAAATCGAGTAGTCAAATTATACAAGGTGGTTTGGAGTAATCACGGTGAACGTGATGCAACTTGGGAAAAAGAGGATTATTTAAAGGACAACTATTTCGCTTTCTATGAAAAATGGTATGACTTTCAAATCTCGGGATGAGATTTTTATAAGGGGGGAGGGCTGTAACACCCCTGGTGTTAGTTAGCCTCATAATGCATTCATAATGCATGATCATGGCATGACATTACCATAAGCATCGTCATTTCATGTGCATCCTTGTTTGAAACATGACCTTGCAACATTGTGGTTTCTATGTGCTTCCTTTATGTGTTGCTAGGGTTTTTGTATAGATGACATATGTGATGCTATTGTGTGACTTGGGGGCTTGAAACATCTTTGATATGTTAGTGGAGCAAAATGAGCTAGGGTCTATATTCATGTTTTGACCAAAATCCAATTTGACTAGGTTTGACCCCAGTTTGACCATAGCACTGATCTGCTTTGACCGAATTAAAAGTGGTATCTAGAGGTCTTGCATGGTTGTGCAACCTTTAACAAAGTTGTAGCAAACTTGATAAGGAACAAAAGTTGTAATTTGAGCATCTCATGAAAATGGCTAGAACATCCTCAAACAGGGCCCACAAGTCAGGTTTCCATGTTGTTTCAACACTTAGCAAAATTTCCAAGTCTTGTGTACTGACTTACAGTTTCAGTGTACCCCAGTTTAGGGCTCTACAGTTTCAAATACAGGCCGAACTAGCTCAAGTTAGTATTGGCAAAGTTGAAGCCCTCACATAGCTCTACATTTTTGTTAACTACGGCTCTCATCGAATCAGCCTTGATCACGAGCGGTGGGGCAATGAAATCACGCTGTCAGTCGTCGTGATTATGACTGAATCGGGAATTTGGGTTCAGGCACCGTCGACCGTGGCCGACCGCGCGCAGGGCTAGAACGCCGTGTGTCCTCCACGCGTCCGTGCTGCACTGAGCTCGCCCTCACGAAGACGCCACGCCGCCCCTCCTGCTGCCCACTCCCTCCATTTCCTCCCTTCTGTCTCCACCGAAGCGGAGAGCTGCGCCACCATCGCCACCGCGAGCTCCGCCGTCCTCGTGTGCACGCGCCGTGGCACCGCGAGCCGCCAAAGCTCGCCCACACCTCCGCCACCGCCTCCTCTGCCTCAGTTGCCCCTCCGACGAGCCGGTCAAGCCAAGGGGAGGGCGAATTTCGCCGGTTCCGATGTCACCGTCGTGAGCCGACCTCGCCGGAGTTCATGCTCGCCATGGTCGACCCGGCTAGAGCCTCTTCCTCCCTCCATTTTCTACTCAGACCTCTCCATTTTGCCCTAGGAAAGCTCGTCCCGAGCTCATCTCGGCCAAGGCAGCCTCGCCGTCGGCGCATCGCTGCCGCGACATGGCCGCCGGCCGCTGCACTCGCTGGCAGTGGGGTTAGGTTAGGTCTAGGGGTGCGTTTAGCACATCATTCGGTGCGGAATCGCATGGGGAGCGTGTAGATGCCCTCGGACTCGTCGGAGTCGTCACCGGCGGTGAGCAATCGCCGGCCGGAGCCGCTCCCCTGTCCGGTGTCCCTAACGGGCGGGGCCCGCCTGTCGGCGCGCGGGATCCCCCCCGGTGTTGCTGCTTGGGCCGTCGTGGGCCGAGCCACGTTGCCGGGCCGCGCTGACGCGGGTGCGTGCGCGCGCGTCGCGGGCCGCAATGGTGGTCTGGGCCGGCCCGAAGTAGAGTAGGGTTTCTGTTTTCAATTTATTTATTTGATTCATGTGCAAACTTCAAAAATATATATCTCCTGTTCTAGAGGTCCAAATAAGGTGCTTTAAATTTTTGTGTGCTCTACATAATGCCTAGTTTATTATAAAAATATAATATGTGCCATGTTTTGTGATGAATTAAATAGTTATTAATTATATCTTTTATTCATGAAGAAAAAGGAGAAAATGATATCTCTTTCTGTGAAGCTCCAAATGACATGAAATTTTTATAGTGAACTGCTCATACCATGAATAGCTTATGGTTAAATTTTCATGCAATGTGGATGTGGTTTGGTGGAGTTATATAATTATCTTGTTTGCTTGAATGAATCTTATGTGAATTTTCATAATTTTTCTATAGATCCAGTAAGGGTAAAACTTGGTGAATGTTGTTCTCATGTTAGAAGGATGCTAGGAAAAATATGAAATCTGTTGTTTGATACTTTTCAATAGGGTTTCCTATTTATGCTAGAAATAGACATGCCATCTGTTATTTTTGATATCTCCATATTTGCTTGTCAAAATGAAGTGAAATTTTTATGGTAGCCTATATGAAGCATTAGGTGGCTACTGTAATTTTTGTAGATTTTTATATATAGTTTTACTATATATTTCTTTAATCACCTAATTAACTAAATAAATTATAAAAGAATATTAAATAATTTATTTAGAAGTTGGCACTATACTTTCTGATGTTTCTTTGATATGCACAACAGGTTGGTAAACTTAGTTTGGTCCAATTGTGCTTTTGAATCGTCACTAAATATTTAAATTAGTGATTCTGCCATTTCTGGACAGAATTGCTAGTTAAGAGAATTAACCTATGATAACGATGTTTTCATGCTTGGTGATCTATAGCAAAGTTGTTGAGAACTTTATGAACTAGTTGCTGGTAAATTTTGGTAGCATTTAGAGTTATAGTTTAGAAATGGCAGCTGTTCCAAGCTGGGTTCAGTTTTGGAAGTGCTCTCTGTCTTTTAGAACAGATTCTGTATGTATGCTATTTTAACTTGGTAAATGATGAAATCATGCTTAGATGTTTATAAATGAAATGTAGATAATTTCATAAGCTTTCCAGAATGTCCTCTTTCAGGTCATTTGGATTGATAGAACTCCAGTTGTGAGTTTTCTTAGCTACTGTTGATAATATGTTGTAAATACTAATGTCTGGAATCTTGTTACGTGCGTGTTTAATCTTAACTTTGTGATACTTAATGGTTTCTTAGGAATGTTTAAACATGTCAATACCGGAGAGGAAATTTGCACCTAAGATTGAAGTGATTTGAATAGAGCACCACATCACTTGGTTTTGTGCTTACAACGTTGCAATGTCATTGCATTCATCTTCACATCATTCATGCACGTCCATAAATCATCACGTCATTTTTGGATGCATACATGAAATTCATTGGATGCATATGCATGCAATAGGTGTGCCAAGAATCATGTTACGAGCGAAGTCCTGCTGGGCGTGGGACCCGAAGTTGAAGTCCGTTCGAGAACCGGAGGTCCAGTCCGACGAAGCCGGAGAAGACGTGGGAATCGTTCTTGAAGCCGAACCTTGGTCTCTCTTCTTTCGGTTAAGGCAAGCCCCGGAGCATTATAAGCCTCCTATTTTCAAAGCAATTATCTATCTATACATGTTATATGTATTGTTGCATTACGTGATAGGAGTTGGTTGAAAACCCTTGCTGCATTGATAACACTCCTTGTCCAGCAATTTGAACCTTGAATCCTAAGTAGACAGGATCGTATCTATGCTTAGCCCAGCTAAATTAGACCGGTAGAAGTCGGGTGATTTCCTGTCACCTGCGAGATATAGGGCTTAATCAGGTCACGGTTGGCTATATTTGCTATCGTGGAAGTGAACCATGTGTTAATGAAATGAAATGAGACCGGGCGGGATGACGATAGTAAAGCAGCAAGGCATGGAGGTCTTGGGTGTGGATCTATCCCCGTCTGTGTCGATTAAGGACCGAGACCTGGAGCCTTCTATGTCATTTTGAACGCATGCCTGACATTTAGCTGGCCGGCCTGAGGTTGCCGACCGCGAAGCCTAGTAGCTCAACTCAGGCTGCGAAGTCAAAAAGTGAAAGTCGCCTCGGAAGGGAGCCAGAGGGTCCAAGGGCAGGTGAGTTAAAAGTCCTGAGCATCCTGGCCACTGGTATCCCTGAGAACGCGGCGCTGTTCGGGCCCACCCTGAGTTGTACCAAAGGTTATCTACGGCTGCCTTTAGCGGGGTTTGCCGGGTGAGTGTCAGAAATACCCCCTCAGCTAAGTTGGAATCGATTCGAGTCGCCGTCTCTCCCGGATAGTGAGAAACTTGACTGGTTATCTCCAGCGTAGATACACTAATTATAATGATGGTTCGGAATTGATGATAATGATGATGATAGCCTTATTATACATGCTATGGTTAATATTGTTTGATCTTAATAAAGTGAGTGCTCTAGTACAGGTGCTAATCTAGTTATCAGGTTAATGATGATCAACTTGATACTTAAGCATATATTGGTTACTTAGGGTTTATTCCCTCCTGTTGCTTCCGCTAATCTTTACTTTGGTTTTGTAATAAAAATATCTGTACTCCGATGTATGAGATTACTTTTGAACTGTTGTAACGAGTGTTGTGTTATGTTGAATCATTACGATCTGGTTGCTCTCGGTTTGGTTTGAAATCCCTCGCGATTTCGTGGACTACCGGAGTTATATGGGCTCAAGTTTGAGAATTTGATCATTTCGGTGATTGTTTTTGAACTTGTGCTCTTATAATTTGGACGGTTCCGTGACAGTTTATGTTGACCAAATTTACCAAAATGCCCTCCAATGTGTTGTTGACCAACATTAGACCCTAGAATGCTTTAGTTTGACCAATTAAAAAGTCTATTTTAGAGACTTTGCATGGAGGAGCAACCTTAAGCAAAGTTGTAGAGAATTTCCTAGGGAACAAAAGTCTCAATATGGCCATCTCATGAAAATGACTAGAACATGCTCAAAAATGGCCCACAAGTCAGCTAGAGGGGCTGCCCCAGCACTTAGAAAATTTCTAAGTCTAAAAAGTGACCTTTCAGTTTGATGGTGGCCTACTTTGGGAGCTTGTAGTTTGCACACCAGACCAAACCAGCTCTAACTCATATTGACACTTTTATTGTACCCACTTAGCTCTACAATATTATCAACATCACCATCACCTAGTTCTAAATGGTTTAGGAGATAGGGTGCTTTAAAAAATGGGTTTCAGTCGGTGTAGTTAACTGAAACTCAGTTTCAGTTTTCGGGTGCCTCACTTTAGGACACTATATCTCAATAACTAAGCCGAACTAGCCCTGGAGCCAATTGACAAAGTTATAGGCCTCATGTAGTTCTACAAAATTGGTGCTATCGTCCTCTGGTAACTCGAGCTCGTTTGTGAGTTAATCGACGTCAAAAACGCGCTGTCAGACCACCCGTCGGGCTCTGTTTCAGAAGACAGACAGCAGCGCTGTCGTGGCGGCCGTGCAGAGCGATGTGGCCGCGTGGCGTTCGCGCCCTGCCGTCGCCTCCACGTCGCAAGCGCATGCACGGGCGTGAAGACGGAGCCGACACCTCAACCCCCCACTCGCGCTCACCAGCTCCTTCCCTCTCTGCTTCCTCCTCCGCGCTGAAAGTCCCTAGTTTGGTTTTGGCTAATTGATGAAACCTAGGACTAACCTTTGTATCTAAGTGGATGATTTAGATAAAGGTGGTCATTGAATATGAGACATGACATTGACTCATATGACCAAGATGGTGAAGACCAAGATGAGGCTTGGCTCGATGGACCGGTTGTGAAGGTGAAGGGCAAGTCGAGGCTTCGAAGCGAAGGACCATGCGATGGTGAAGCTTGAGCAAGACTTGGCGCCGACGGACCGATACAACGGTGAAGAGCAAGTGAAGTCAAGGTCGATGGATCGAGACGGTCATGTGATGATATGAAGTGGATCATATCATTTGGAGAAACAAAATGGGCTCAAGGCAAAGGTATAACCATAGGGCCATTTTGTTTTACACTCAAGACACCATAGAGGGTGTGAGTGGTTTAGGGTCGATAGCCGAACTATTAAGAGGGGAAGTCTTATCGGTTAATCGACGCACGGGTGCCACTAGGTGAATTCATGAAGTGCATTGCATGTAGGGCCTAGTGAGCTAACTGGAAAACCTTTGAAAATGATTGAGAAAAAGCTAACACACAAGCACATGGAGATGTACACTTGATGGTGTTGGCACATTTGCAAAGGTGGCGTTGGTCGCGCTGTGGTTTGCGGGTAGAGAGGGGTTTGGGTTGCTCTCTCCCTCCCGCCGAGCGTGCGAGCGCGGGATTCAGGCGATTTCGGGGAAATGAAATGCCTATTTTCCATTGCGCCGGAAGTCGGAAAAGAAACGGAGGCGAACGCGGTCACAGAAGTGACCGGACGCTGCACCGGACGCGGTCACTGTGCGTCCGGCGCGTCCGGTCAGTACTGCGCAGAGGTCTGGCGTGCGAGCGAGGGTTTGCCACCGGCGCGTCCGGTGACTCGCGGGACCGGCGCGTCCGGTCATGCGAACAGCGGTTCACGAAGACGTCGGACGCGGTTGAAAGGTCTTGATGGCTAGAGGGGGGTGAATAGCCTTTTAAAAATTTCTACAAAGACAAGCTAAACAAGTTTATCAATACAACAAATAGCGCGATGCGAGTTTTGCTTAGCCTACGGGGTGTTTGCAAGCCACCTATCCAATACACAATTCTAGTATATTTGCAATCAACCGCACAAGTCAAACCGAGAAGGTAACTACAACTACAACTAGCAAGCTACACAAAAGAGCTACTCTAGCAAAGCTAACAAGCTAGCAAAGATAACTAAGAAAGTAATACAAGATAGAGTTAGAAAGGTTTCACCGAGGGGCGAAGTATTGAGCCAACCAATATGATCAACAATGAATACCAAGACAACCGAACACCGGGATCAATCAATCACAATATGGAAGTGATGACACGAAGATTTATCCCGAGGTTCACGTGCTTGCCGGCACGCTAGTCCCCGTTGTGTCCCTCTTCACCACGTGGTTCGGTGGCTAATCGGTCTCACACCGAGCCTCTCAAAAGGCACCACAAGAACCTACCAAATGGCAAAAGGTTGCAATGACACGAGCAATTTACTAACGTTGCCTTTGGCGCTTCGCCAAGGTAGGCACAAACCCCTCACAAACACCGGAGGTGGCCAAGAACAATCACCAACTCTTGCCAACGCCTCCAAGCTGCTCTAAGCCGTCTAGGTGGCGGCAACCACCAAGAGAAACAAGAATCCCGCAGCAAATCAACCACCAAGTGCCAACTAGGTGCAATCTCACAATGCAAATGCACTTGGATCACTCAATCTCACTTCGAATATGCAAAGAAGCAAGAGAGATGAGTGGGAGGGGAGTTGCTTAGCTCAAAGTGCTCACAAGTATGTCAAATGTTCGAGAGAGAGAGCCTTGAGCCGGCCAACGAGTATTTATAGACGTACCCCTTCGAATATAGCCGTTAGAAACTTAATTCAGCAGCAGTCGCGCTGACCGGACGCGCCGGTCGTAACGACCGGACGCTCCGGTCGCGTAACGACTAGATTTCGAAACGCCGACCGGACGCACCGGTCGCAACGACCGGACGCGCTGGTCACGACCGGACGCGCCGGTCCCGTGACTGACCGGACGCGCCGGTCAACACTAAGTCGCGCAAAACGAACCATCGACCGGACGCGCCGAAGAACTGACCGGACGCCACAGTGACCGCGTCCGGTCGGAGTCCAGTAAGCTCCCTGGACGACCGGACGCGTCCGGTCGCCTGTGACCGGACGCGCCTCGCGTCCGATCAACCAACTGAAAAACGCGCCGATACTGGACGCTGACCGGACGCGTCCGGTCAAACAGTGACCGCGTCCGGTGCAGCGTCCGGTGCAGCATCCGGTCACCACTGTGACCTCCGTTCGCTTTCGTTTCTTTTCCGTTTGAATTCCGACTTTCGGCGTAGTAGAAAATAGGCATTTCATTTCCCCGAAATCGCCTGAATCCCGCGCTCGCACGCTCGGCGGGAGGGAGAGAGGACCCCAAACCCTCTCTACCGCTTAAACTCCAACGTCATCGTAAATGTGCTAACACCACCAAGTGATCATCACCATGTGCATGTGTGTTAGCATTTTCACAATCATTTTTCGAGGCGTTATTAGTTCTATCCAAATGCATATGATTATGAAATGCACACCTAGAGGCACTTAGGAGTTCAATAGCCGCGTCATTCCCCTCTTTATAGTACGGCTATCTATCCTATAATGTAACCACACCCACTAGGTGTCTTGGTTACTAAAACACAACCCTTAAGCATATACCTTTGCCTTGATCATGTAGGGTTGCGTCCAAATCCAAGTGTGGCCATCATGATCACCATGTCCATCTTGCCACCAACCTTGGAATGTACTAATCCTCATATGCTACATACAACTTAGGCATAGGATTAGTACTTAGGCATTGTCACTAATTACCAACACCAAACATAGGACTTTCAGCGGTGCGCGTCCGGTCACACACGATCGGACGCGTCCGGTCGTCCAGGGAGCTTACTGGACTCCCACCGGACGCGGGCACTGTGGCATCCGGTCAGTTCTTCAGCGCGTCCGGTCGTTGTTTCACTGTGCGCGGCTCTGTGTTGACCGGCGCGTCCGGTGGGTCACGGGACCGGCGCGTCCGGTCGTGACCAGCGCGTCCGGTCGTTGCGACCGGCGCGTCCGGTCAGTGGATCGCGAAAGAACCGTTGAGCGACCGGCGCGTCCGGTCGTTGCGACCGGCGCGTCCGGTCGCAGTTTCGAAATTTAGCCGTTGGGCGACCGGAGCGTCCGGTCAGTTTCGACCGGCGCGTCCGGTCGTCCCGAGTTTTTCTGTGAGTGGAGTGGCAACGGCTCTATTTGTTTGGGGTGCTTATAAATACTCGTTGGCCGGCCCTTGGGGAGGTGGCTTGGCATTTCTAACACTCTTGTGCATCCTTTGAGCTAAAGCAACTCCTCCCACTCATCTCTCTTGCTTGATTGCAAATCAAAAGTGAGATTGAGTGATCCCAAAGTGCATTGCATAGCTTGAGGGCATCTAGTGGCACTTGTGGGTGGTTGAGCCGGTGGATTTCTTGTTACTCTTGGAGAGTACCGCTCCTAGCCGGCTTGGAGATTGTTGGAGGCGTTGGCAAGAGAAGGTGATTGTTCTTGGCCACCTCCGGTTGTTTGTGAGAGGTTCTTGTGCTTTCCTCGGCGGGACGCCAAAAGCAACTCTAGTGGAATCCGCGTGTCGTTGAGTTACCTCACTTGAGAGTGGCGTCTTACGGGGCGTGCCTTGAGGGGCAAGTGACTTGAGGGTCACACCGGGGAACCATCTAAGTGTTGGTCGACACAATCGGTGACGTAGCTTGTCGGTGCACAAGTGAACACCGGGTGAACAAAATATTGTGTCTCTTGTCTCCCGGTGATTGGTCTCCATATTGTTTTGTTGTCAATATTGATTGATTATATATCTCCTTGGTGATTGGCAACATCTTCACTCCACCGTCGGTATAAGAATCATAATCCTATCTCTTGCATTTACTTTACTAGTTTATCTTGTGTAGCTCTAGTGGTAGCCTTTGCTAGTAGTTGTTAGCTTGCTCACTAGTGTAAGTTAGTGACCTAGCACTTGTGTGAACTAGAGATTATAATCTACTAGACTTGTGGATAGGAGGCTTGCATCACAACCGTAGGCTAAGCAAAACTCGCTTTACGCCGTTTGTTATTCTAACAAGTTTGCTTAGTGGTGCTTGTAGAATTTTTATAGGCTATTCACCCCCCCTCTAGCCATCTAGGACCTTACAAGTGGTATCGGAGCCGTGGTCACCGTTTTAATCAAGGCTTAACATCCTTCGGTGTGAAAAATGGCTCAAATTGTGTTCAATCATGTTGGGGGCAAGCCACCGTTCTTTGATGGTGTTAGTTCTTTTGCTCATTGGAAGAGAAAGATGACAATGTACCTTGGTTCTATTCATGAGAGAGTATTGGAAGTCACCGAGAATGATTTTGCTATCATTGATCCCGATCATCTCACCGATGAAGATAGAGCAAATAGAACATGCAATAGAATGGCTCTCAATACACTTTACAATAATATTGACACAAAAGTATTTGAGGGCATCAAGGATTTAGAATTGGCAAATGAAGTGTGGACAAGGTTAAGTGAAACATATGAGGGCACTAAGGTTGTGAAGAGTGCTAAGCTATATGGGCTCAAGAGTGAGTTTGAGAACTTCAAGATGAAAGAAGAAGAAACAATCTTAGAGATGTTTCATAGATTGCAAGTCATTGTGAATGATCTCAAGAGCTTAGGGCACAAGACACAAGACCAAGATTTTTGCCATAAGTTCTTGTTGAGCTTACCTAAAAGATTCAAGATGTTGATCATGATGCTACAAAGAGATGGACTTGAAACAATAAAGCCCAATGATTTGCTTGGAGAGGTATTGACCTTTGACAAGTATGATCAAGATGTTGATGAGAAGGAGGAAGAAAAGAAGAAGAAGACCGTGGCATTTAAGGCCACCTCCTCAAAGGGAAAAGCCTCAATTCAAGAAGAAGATGACAACGAAGAAGATGAAGAATTGGAGGTTGATGATGAGGCACTTGCTCTAGTTGTCAAAAACATTGGCAAAATGTTTATCAAAAGAAGAGGCTTCAAAAAGAGAAATGACAATTTCAAGAGCAATGAGCAACAAAGGAAGTGCTTCAATTGTGATAGCACCGAGCACCTTCAAGCGGAATGTCCCTATGACAAGAAGAAGAACAACAAGAGGGGCAAGTTTGAGAAGAAGAAGAGAGAGGCCAAGATGACATTCAAGAAAGGAAAGAATGGTGCCTATGTGATCACTTGGGAAAGTGATGAAGAAGAAGAAGAAGAAGAATCATCCAACAAGGCTTTTGCTTCCATTGCTATCAACAAGAAGCCATCACTATTTGATTCATCCTCTTCATGCTTCATGGCTAAAGAAGCTAAGGTATTATATGATGAGAGTGATGATGAAAGTGAAATGGAATATGCTCATGATAGTGATAATGATAATGATAATGAAAACGATGATGATGAACCAACTAAAGATCAACTATATGACTTGATGCAACAAACTAGAGACATAGCTATTGCCAAGGACAAGGAGTGTAAGAAACTTTCAATGAAAGTAGCAATACTTGAGAAAGTCCTTAGTGAGCTTAAGACCACTCATGAGAGTCTAGTGGAAGACCATGAGGATCTTGATAAGGCTCATTCCAAGCTTGAAAAAGCTTACTCTTTGCTACTTGAGCAACAAGCAAAGAAGGAGGTTATTGTATCATGTGATATAGGTGTTACATGTGATATAATTGATGAATCCTTTAATGAACCTATCATCATGTCAAATGCTAACCCTTCTTGTAGCCCTTCATCCACCACCACCAACTCTACCTCCACTAATAGTGATGGTTTCACTTGTGATGCCTCACTAATGGTTGAGAATGAGACTCTCAAGAGAGAGGTGGATGAGCTCACTCACGCCCTAGGCAAGGCCTATGGTGGTGAGGCCCGCTTGCTTAAATGCTTGGGTAGCCAAAGGTTCTCTCTTAACAAAGAGGGATTGGGCTACACCCCCAAGAAAGGCAAGTCGGCCTTTGCAACTCCAAAGCCTAGCTTTGTGAAGGGCAATGGTCGATTTTGCAATAGATGCAAGCAAGTTGGGCACCTAGAGCATAATTGCAATAAAAAGAACCAAAGCAAGAACCTTGTTAATGCTATACCTTTTGATTCTTGCTATGTGCTTACCAAGGGTGTGAAGGGTGTGCAAGCTAAGTTTATTGGTACACCAATTGTGGGCCCAAAGAAGAAGGCTATTTGGGTACCAAAGAGCTTAGTCACTAACCTACAAGGACCCAAGCAAAAGTGGGTACCTAAGCTTCATTGATTTGCTTGTAGGTCAATTACAAAGCCGGAGGAAGGCATTGGATTATTGATAGTGGGTGCACTCAACACATGACCGGTACATCAAGAATGTTTGACTCAATCAATGACAATAATAGTGGTGTTGATTCTATCATATTTGGCAATAACAAGAAAGGCAAGGTTATTGGTTTGGGCAAGATTGCAATATCAAATGACATGAGTATCTCCAATGTGTTGCTAGTTGAAAGCTTAGATTTCAATCTTCTATCCGTGGCACAAATATGTGATCTAGGCTACAAATGCATCTTTGGGGTTGATGATGTGGAAGTTATTAGTGTGGATGGTTCAAATGTGGCATTCAAGGGCTTTAGATATGAGAATCTCTACCTAGTTGACTTCAATGCTAGAGAAACTTCTTTGACAACTTGCTTAGTCTCCAAATCAAGCATGGGTTGGCTTTGGCATAGAAGGCTTGGTCATGTTGGCATGAAACAATTGAAGAAGCTTACAACTCACAATCTTGTCAATGGTTTGAAAGATGTTGAATTTGAGAAGAATAAGCTCTGTAGTGCATGTCAAGCCGGGAAGCAAGTTGGAAGCTCACATCCAAAGAAGAGTACAATGAGCACATGCAAAGCATTTGAGTTGATGCACATGGATCTATTTGGACCAACAACATATACAAGCATAGGCGGCAACAAGTATGGCTTTGTCATAGTGGATGATTTCACAAGATTCACATGGGTATTCTTTCTTAGTGACAAAAGTGAAGTGTTTGACACCTTCAAGACATTTCTCACTAGAGTTCACAATGAGTTTGAGATTAGAATCAAGAAAGTGAGAAGTGACAATGGAAGTGAGTTCAAGAATACAAGAATTGAAGAACTTTGTGATCATTATGGTATTGGACATCAATTCTCGGCCAAGTACACTCCACAATCAAATGGCCTAGTTGAAAGGAAGAATAGAACATTGCTTGATATGGCTAGATCAATGCTTCATGAGTACAATGTGAGTCAATCATTTTGGGATGAAGCAATCAATACCGCTTGCTACTACATCAATAGACTATATTGTCATCCATTGCTAGAGAAGACCCCATATGAGCTACTTCATGGAAGAAAGCCCAATATTTCTTATTTTAGAGTCTTTGGTTGCAAATGCTATATCTTGAAGAAAGGCACTAGATTGGGGAAGTTTGACAAGAGATGTGATGAGGGGTTCCTACTTGGTTATTCAACTACAAGCAAAGCTTATAGAGTTTGGAACAACTCAAGTGGCATTCTAGAAGAAGTCCATGATGTGCAATTTGATGAAACCAATGGGTCACAAGATGAAGAAGAAAATCTAGATGATATTGGTGGAACTCTATTAGTGGAAGCAATGAAGAACATGGACATTGGAGACATTAGAGCAAAGCAAGTAATTGATATTCAAGATGATGATAAAGATCAAGTGCTAAATTCTCCATTCAAGCTAGTTAGTGACTCTCAAGTGCAAGATCATGGTGCTAGTTCTTCTCATCGAGATACATCAAGTGATCAACCCAGCTCAAGCAATCAAGTGCAAGTACTCCAACCACAACATGTTGCAAGAGATCACCCCATTGATAGTGTTATTGGTGATATTAGAAGTGGTGTGCAAACAAGATCAAGATTGGCTATGTTTTGTGAGCATGCATCATTTGTGTCAACCATAGAACCAAAGAAGATAGAAGAAGCTTTGAGGGATACCGATTGGATCATGGCTATGCAAGAAGAGCTTAACAATTTCACAAGAAATGATGTTTGGGAGTTGGTAGAAAGGCCAAATGACTACAATGTGATTGGAACCAAGTGGGTGTTCAAAAACAAGCAAGATCAAGATGGCATTGTAGTGAGAAACAAAGCAAGACTAGTTGCTCAAGGTTACACTCAAGTTGAAGGTCTTGACTATGATGAGACATATGCTCCCGTGGCAAGATTGGAGGCAATAAGGATTCTATTGGCTTTTGCTTGTGCACACAACATCAAACTATATCAAATGGATGTCAAAAGTGCATTTCTCAATGGGATCATCAATGAGTTAGTCTTTGTTGAGCAACCTCCCGGATTTGAAGATGACAAGAAACCCAACCATGTGTACAAGTTGAAGAAGGCTTTATATGGCTTGAAGCAAGCACCTAGAGCATGGTATGAGAGGCTAAGGGATTTCCTTCTCTCTAAGGGATTCAAGATGGGCAAGGTTGATACAACTCTATTCACCAAGAAGATTGGAAATGATCTATTCATAGTGCAAATATATGTTGATGACATCATCTTTGGATCAACCGATCAAGCTTATTGTGAAGAATTTGGTGCTATGATGGCCAAAGAGTTTGAAATGTCTATGATTGGTGAACTTAGCTACTTCCTTGGTCTCCAAGTAAAGCAATTGAAGAATGGGACATTTGTGAGTCAAGGGAAATACATAAGGGACATGTTGAAGAAATTTGGAATGCAAGATGCAAAGCCAATTTCAACTCCAATGGGTACAAATAGAAATTTGGATAGTGATCTTGATGGCAAAATGGTGAATCAAAAGGAATATCGGTCTTTGATTGGAAGTCTACTCTATGTCACCGCATCAAGGCCGGATGTCATGTTTAGTGTTTGCATGTGTGCTAGATATCAAGCCTCACCTAGAGAGAGTCATCTCACGGCCGCAAAGAGAATATTGAGGTACTTAAAGCAAACAAGAGATGTTGGACTATGGTATCCCAAGGGGTCAAAGTTTGAATTGATTGGATATTCGGACTCCGACTATGGGGGTTGCAAGATCAATAGAAAGAGCATAAGTGGCACATGTCAATTACTTGGAAGATCACTTGTGTCATGGTCCTCAAAGAAACAAAATAGTGTGGCAATCTCTACCGCCGAAGCCGAATATGTGAGTGCGGGGAGTTGTTGTGCACAATTGCTATGGATGAAATCAACTTTGAAGGATTATGGCCTCAACTTCAAGAATGTGCCATTGCTATGTGATAATGAGAGTGCAATCAAGATGATACAAAACCCGGTTCAACATGGAAGAACAAAGCATATTGACATAAGGCATCATTTCATTAGAGATCATCAACAAAAGGGAGATATTGCCATTGAAAGTGTTGGCACCGATGATCAACTTGCCGATATTCTCACTAAGCCACTTGATGAAAAGAGGTTTTGCAAGCTAAGGAATGAATTGAATATTCTTGATTTCTCAAACATGAGTTGAATGCACCCCATCCACTTACTGACATGCCTCGCCTTCGACATTGCAAGGTAAAGTTGATTGACATATCATTCATCCTATGCTAAGGACTTGCTAGAGCATGTAGACATATTAAGTGGTATGCATGAGCATTCATGATAAATCAAATGAATTTGATGGATATATGTTACCACTATTGCCTCTATGCTTGATTTGATCTAGTGGTGGCATATGACATGTTTGTGAGCTTGCAAACCTAGTGTTGAATCTAGAAAATTTGCTAAAGTGTTTAATTCAACATAGGCAAGATAACCCTTATTATGAGGTGTGAAGAAGCTTGTCTTTGGTTCAAATTGAATTAAATATCTTTGGCAAGTATTCTAGGTTGAACCAAAATTGATAATTCTTAACCTACTCCATCAAACATTTTTCTTCTCTCCACAATTTGATCCCATTTTTGGGTAAGTTGTTGACAAAGGGGGAGAGAAAAAGATGATTCAACATGATAAAGGGGTAAATAAAATTTTTGATGCACACAAGTAGGGGGAGCAAGCTCATAAACAAAGTTGTTGCATTTGTGCATTCTCATATGACTTGCTCATTGCACATGTATTTAAATTCAATATACATGCTTGTGTGGTGCAATGCTAGTATAGAACTTGGATGATGAAATGATCTACTAGCATGCATAGGAATAGTTTACATGTGGTATCTAGACATGCCTAAAAGTTTTTACAAGTGGTCCAAGAACCTTTACATATAATGTTGATCTCACGGGGTTCTTGAGTTTTGATGAATGTCTAGTTACTTCATGATGCTAAGGATGGTGTAAAAGGCAACTCCGATTGGTATCACGCTTCAAAGGTCCATTTCTTACACCTTAGCATTATTTTGGTAGAATTACTCTCCCAACACTTCTATCCATGCATATGTGCAAAGCTTTCAATCCAAACTCTATGCACATATGTAGGGGGAGCTAATGCTACCAAAACCGAGCTTGTGATAATTGTCCAAACTTTACTTATGAGCAAAATGATTGGACAAGTATGACAAGTTCAAAACTTTTATTATCAAAATCATCTTTGTGAGGGTTGTCATCAATTACCAAAAGGGGGAGATTGAAAGTCCCTAGTTTGGTTTTGGCTAATTGATGAAACCTAGGACTAACCTTTGTATCTAAGTGGATGATTTAGATAAAGGTGGTCATTGAATATGAGACATGACATTGACTCATATGACCAAGATGGTGAAGACCAAGATGAGGCTTGGCTCGATGGACCGGTTGTGAAGGTGAAGGGCAAGTCGAGGCTTCGAAGCGAAGGACCATGCGATGGTGAAGCTTGAGCAAGACTTGGCGCCGACGGACCGATACAACGGTGAAGAGCAAGTGAAGTCAAGGTCGATGGATCGAGACGGTCATGTGATGATATGAAGTGGATCATATCATTTGGAGAAACAAAATGGGCTCAAGGCAAAGGTATAACCATAGGGCCATTTTGTTTTACACTCAAGACACCATAGAGGGTGTGAGTGGTTTAGGGTCGATAGCCGAACTATTAAGAGGGGAAGTCTTATCGGTTAATCGACGCACGGGTGCCACTAGGTGAATTCATGAAGTGCATTGCATGTAGGGCCTAGTGAGCTAACTGGAAAACCTTTGAAAATGATTGAGAAAAAGCTAACACACAAGCACATGGAGATGTACACTTGATGGTGTTGGCACATTTGCAAAGGTGGCGTTGGTCGCGCTGTGGTTTGCGGGTAGAGAGGGGTTTGGGTTGCTCTCTCCCTCCCGCCGAGCGTGCGAGCGCGGGATTCAGGCGATTTCGGGGAAATGAAATGCCTATTTTCCATTGCGCCGGAAGTCGGAAAAGAAACGGAGGCGAACGCGGTCACAGAAGTGACCGGACGCTGCACCGGACGCTGCACCGGACGCGGTCACTGTGCGTCCGGCGCGTCCGGTCAGTACTGCGCAGAGGTCTGGCGTGCGAGCGAGGGTTTGCCACCGGCGCGTCCGGTGACTCGCGGGACCGGCGCGTCCGGTCATGCGAACAGCGGTTCACGAAGACGTCGGACGCGGTGCACGTCCGGTCACACACGATCGGACGCGTCCGGTCGTCCAGGGAGCTTACTGGACTCCCACCGGACGCGGGCACTGTGGCGTCCGGTCAGTTCTTCAGCGCGTCCGGTCGTTGTTTCGCTGTGCGCGGCTCTGTGTTGACCGGCGCGTCCAGTGGGTCACGGGACCGGCGCGTCCGGTCGTGACCAGCGCGTCCGATCGTTGCGACCGGCGCGTCCGGTCAGTGGATCGCGAAAGAACCGTTGAGCGACCGGCGCGTCCGGTCGTTGCGACCGGCGCGTCCGGTCGCAGTTTCGAAATTTAGCCGTTGGGCGACCGGAGCGTCCGGTCAGTTTCGACCGGCGCGTCCGGTCGTCCCGAGTTTTTCTGTGAGTGGAGTGGCAACGGCTCTATTTGTTTGGGGTGCTTATAAATACTCGTTGGCCGGCCCTTGGGGAGGTGGCTTGGCATTTCTAACACTCTTGTGCATCCTTTGAGCTAAAGCAACTCCTCCCACTCATCTCTCTTGCTTGATTGCAAATCAAAAGTGAGATTGAGTGATCCCAAAGTGCATTGCATAGCTTGAGGGCATCTAGTGGCACTTGTGGGTGGTTGAGCCGGTGGATTTCTTGTTACTCTTGGAGAGTACTGCTCCTAGCCGGCTTGGAGATTGTTGGAGGCGTTGGCAAGAGAAGGTGATTGTTCTTGGCCACCTCCGGTTGTTTGTGAGAGGTTCTTGTGCTTTCCTCGGCGGGACGCCAAAAGCAACTCTAGTGGAATCCGCGTGTCGTTGAGTTACCTCACTTGAGAGTGGCGTCTTGCGGTGCCTTGCGGGGCGTGCCTTGAGGGGCAAGTGACTTGAGGGTCACACCGGGGAACCATCTAAGTGTTGGTCGACACAACCGGTGACGTAGCTTGTCGGTGCACAAGTGAACACCGGGTGAACAAAATATTGTGTCTCTTGTCTCCCGGTGATTGGTCTCCATATTGTTTTGTTGTCAATATTGATTGATTATATATCTCCTTGGTGATTGGCAACATCTTCACTCCACCGTCGGTATAAGAATCATAATCCTATCTCTTGCATTTACTTTACTAGTTTATCTTGTGTAGCTCTAGTGGTAGCCTTTGCTAGTAGTTGTTAGCTTGCTCACTAGTGTAAGTTAGTGACCTAGCACTTGTGTGAACTAGAGATTATAATCTACTAGACTTGTGGATAGGAGGCTTGCATCACAACCGTAGGCTAAGCAAAACTCGCTTTACGCCGTTTGTTATTCTAACAAGTTTGCTTAGTGGTGCTTGTAGAATTTTTATAGGCTATTCACCCCCCCCTCTAGCCATCTAGGACCTTACACGCGCGCGAGCAGTGACCGAAGGAGAGAAACAGTGACCGCGTTCGAGCCATTCACCCAAACCACAGCGCCTTTGGCCAAATCGTCTAGACCACCGCACCACCGTGAGCCCCTCCACCTCCTCGTCCTCACCGAACCACCTCTGTCGCTTCAGGTAGGGTACACCGCGAAGGCGGCTCCACCGGGCCGCCATGTCCGCCGCCGTCGAGCTCGCACGTGGCCATGCCATTCGAGCTCCTCCCTATCCTATCTCTCCCGTGCTTTAGGTGCAGTTAGGCATGCTGAGGCTCGTAGGGTAGGCTAATTGACCCGGGATGCCGGCGACTCGCCAGAGCTAGTCGAACCGCGGCCGCACGCCGCCATGGCTGCTGCCATCCTCTCTAGACGCCGAAATCATAGCAATTGAGGGTACCCCTAGGTGCGCGAGGATGAGGTGAACGCGTTGGTACCCGTAGCTTCGCCGGAGCTGCCGCCGGCGGCGAGCTACCACCGTCGCCTTTCTTCCCTCCTCTGTCCCCCTCTCTGACCGGTGGGGTCACCTGGTCAGGCGCGCGCGCGCGGGCGGGAGGCCGACCGCAGGCCGCGCGCGGGAGTGGGCCGCGCCGCGCGGATTGGGCCGCGTCGGTTTTCTAGGCCGGCCCTGTAGCGGGTTTTGATTTTAGTTTTCGTCTTTCCTTTTATTTTTGTCACACATTTTAGATAATGTTTAGGAAATGAATATCTAGGGTTTTACTTGCTCAAAAATTATGAAGTAAATTTTGTTGGGCTCTGCATGATGTGTAGTATTTAAGAAAAAAAATAAAATAGGTATGTGATGTTTATTTTCTGGAAGAAATAATTAGGGTTTTGAAATATGTCTTATTTGGGATATAAACTTGATAAATGAATAACTGGAGTTCTAATGTCCCAAAAATTGTGAAAATTGGTGGGTAGGTTAATTTATGCATGTACTAGCTCTGATAAAAATTTGGGTACTAGTGCTGGTGTAGTTTTCAAGTTATGATGATATCATGTTGTTTTAGGAAATACTTGAATGAATTTTAGTAATTTTTCTACATGTGCAATGTTCATATAAATTTTTGGAGAGTGTCCTGGTACCCTAAAGTGTTTAAGAAAAATATGAATTCTGTTGTTTGATACTTTTCAATGTGATTTGTTAATTATATAAAAATCAGCATTTTTGGCTTGTGAATTTTGTGTAGGGAGTTTCTGTGAATAACTTTAGTTTAAATTTTTACAGTAGCCTCTTTTTGGGTCAGAGAGTCTCCTGTAATTTTTGTAGAATTTTATGAGTAGTTTACATATATGATTAAATTTCCACTTAATTAATTAAGTAAATTAAGAAAGGGGTGTAAATAAATATTCTAGATGAGCACACCTTACTTTCTGGTGTTTTGTGACCTATGTGAACTTTTGGTAACATTAGTTTGGTCTTAGAGGAAGTTTGCCACATAAATAAATATTTAATCTTCACAATTCTAGGTTTTCTGGACAGCTGGTAGTATCTTTGGGTTTGACCCTTAATAAAAGTGTTTGCTGGAAAACATGTGAATACCAAAGTTGTAGTAAACTTGATAAACTAGCTTGTGTCAAAATTTGGGGGCATTTGGCTTAGTAGTTTAGGAGTTATTGCTGTTTTAAGTGACTGTCCAGAAATGACTGCTCTCTGTTTAGAGAGGACAGATTTCTGGAACTTTGGAAATTCGACCAGGAAAACTTAGGAATTAAGGGTTGAGGTCTGAAAATGATTTGTACGGAATTTTATAAGCTTTCCATATTGTCTTGGATCATATCTTTTGGAATTAGGAATCTTCAGTTATGATAGAAACATTTAGCTGCTGTCCAGAATGTCTTGCTGTGATATTTTGTGTTTGGATGTGGTAACTTAAGTAAAGTTGTTCTTGTGATTGTTAGGTGCTAGGGCCTTAACAGAGGAGGAACAGCTATACCTTAGGTTGAGTAGATTAGGTGAGTACTTCTCTATCGGAGAGAAAATTTGTACTTAATAATTGAAGTGATTTGAATAGAGCTTTAGGAGTGGTTGTAATGCATTTCATTCCGAGCATGCTGCATCTTTCATTATGCATCTATGAAATTTATTATGCACTCATGCAATAGGTGTTCCAGAGGGGGTGACTCTCCTCGAGTTCGAGGAAGCGATCCCGGAGGAAATCCAGGAGCAGCCGGAGCAGCCAGAGGAACCAGCCGGCGAAGGAGTTCCTGCAGGAGATCTGCCCGAGTGTCCTGACCACTGGCCGTCTACCTTTCTGAAAGGCAAGCCCTGGTGCATGCTGAACCTATTGTTTTATAAATCAATCTTGAGTACTTTTAATTATTTACTGCATTAAGTTGTAGAAGTTGTATGAAAACACTTGCTGCATTATACCTGTCCTTGTCCAGATATCGTACTAATCCTAAATTAGGTTTAGGCACGTGTCAATGCTTAGCCCTGCATAGTTCGGTAGAAGTCGGGTGATTTCCGATCATCCGCGAGATGTAGGAATGGGTCACGAGTGGCTATATGGCTATCGTGGATGGAACCATGCCTTAAAAATGAAATTGAGACCGGGCGGGAGTTCGATAGTACAGCCACAAGACACTTCACGTCTTGGGTGTGGAGCTATGTCCGTCTGAGTCGTTTAAGGACCGATTCGCTGTACGTCCTTGAGTCATGTTGAACACAGTCTAACACTTAGTTGGCCGGATAAGTCGTTCCGACCGCGAAGCCGAGTAATATGGTTCAGGCCGAGAATCGAATGGTAGGTTGCTTCTTGGAGGAGAGAAAGGATGTGCTTGGGGACATTGGCGTGAGACCAAGGGGGGTTAGAGTCCCTATCACCTGGCAGAGTGTCGCCCTTGGGGTTGCGACATCATTCGGACCCGCGATTCCTGAATCATATGAAAAGGTGGCCTGTGCGACCCTGGCAGGGGTCTGCACGGTGAGTGTTAGAAATACCCCTCCAGCTGGATAGGAATTCGATTCGAATCGCCGTCGCTCCCGGTTAGTGAGCACTTGACTTGAGCAGCGGCAATGTAGATCTCATTAAATTAAACAGATGGTTAAGTGAATGATACAATGTTGCCACAATTTATACCTGCTATGGATATAATGTTATTAATTGTTTGATTATAATCAAGTGCATGTTTAGTACAGGTGCTAAGATAGATGACAGGTAAATGCTAAAAATAACTGCTAGTACAGGTTAAAAGAGTTTCAATTACTTATGCCTTTCTGCAAAATGTGATGTCAGCTAGCCTCTTGTGTAAGTCTTGCATAATCCTTGGTGTCACCTTATTTCTGGTTTTTGACGGGTAAGTCTAGCTGAGTACATTCCAGTACTTAGGGTTTATTCCCTCCTGTTGCAGATGATATGCTTTACCAAGGCTTCTGCAAGACCTGTCTCCACCCTGCAGGTGACGAAGACTAGATCACTAGGGCGTGATCATCCTTTATATACTTTCCCTAATGCTTTTGCGGGATGTTGATCAGTAAGACTGGCAGTAGTATTTGAACAACTGGTGTGTGTTATGCTTCTGCTACTTTATGAACTTGGTTTGTAATAATTTGCGACTCCGTGTGTGTAAGTGGATTTCGGAACTACTTGTGAAATGTAACGTGTGATGTGTTATGTTGAATGATGCGATCTTGGTTGTAAGCAAGTTGGTTTGAAATCCTTCGTGGTTTCGATTGACTACCGGGATTATATGGGCTCAAGTTCGAAAATTTGAGCGCTTCGGTGCTTGTTTTTGTACTTGTGCTCTTATAATTTGGTCGGTTCTGTTACACTATGCTAGCATCTAGAAGAGGGGGAGGGGCGGCGGATGCCCAGCCGGCGCCGGGAAGAGGAGGAAGAGACACCGAGGCGAAGGTGAGGTAGCAGAAAAGCGAGGATAGAGATGCAACATCCGATCTACTTTTGAAACATTCGGATGCAACATTTGCAACATACGTCTGGAGGTAGATAAAACACATGAAACATGCATCTGAAACACTAGCTCCAACACTAGATCTACTTTTGAAACATCCAAATGAAACACTTGCAACATACGTATGAAACAGCTGAAACACTCGAAACATGCGTATAAAACACTTGCAAAACACACCTAAAAACACTTCATATGTGTGAAAACATATGCAACATCAAGATGAAACATTTGCAAACATACGTCTGAAAAATGAGATGAAACATTCGGAACATACACTTGAAACATATATGTATAGCCACTGCAACTTGTGCAACATTTTGATCTACCTTTGCAACATCAAGATGAAACACTTGCAACATCCGGATGAAACATCTGAAACACTTGAAACACTCTTACAACATGAGCTTTGCTTGGACGAATGACGCCACGCCGGCGCAGAGGGCGACGGCGGCGAATGGACCTCGCTGTGTGGTAGTGGCACGGGCAACTCGCCGGCGAGCATGGTGTCACACAAATCTCGTCCCCCTCGCCTGCTTGCTGGAGCATCCGTTGTGCAGGCTCGCCGGCTCGGTGGAGGCGGTCGCGGCGAGCGGGCCGGCCACGGCAAGGAAGACTGGGCCCGGTGGGGAATGCGGTGCGGAGGAGGCCGCAGGGTTTGGGGTGTGGCGCTGCGGGGGTCCGGTAGCGGTGAGGCGCAGTGTGGTCGGCGGATGGGCACGGCGACGCAGGAGGAAACGGTGCAGCGAGCATCGAAGCGCGCGGACGGGACGAGCGAATAGGGTCGCTGGATGAGCGGCGCGTACCGGAGTGAGCGGAGGGTGACGTCTGTCCGTCCAGACATCTTAATTGTATCGTTGTTGATTTCGGTGTGAGAGCTTTGGTGCTCCTCCTTTGTGAGAGCTTTGGTGCGGCTGAGTCCACTCTGCTGGCGAAGCTAGCGGATGCTACACCAAACTGTCCAGGCCATACCTATCTCATGACCTGATTGACCTTTGGTGGAGGGAAGGAAAGAAGAGCGCGGTGGCGGGGAGATTTGAAAATTGAAATGTACAAGCTGTTTAGTTCTCAGATTTTGGGTCCAGATTCACTGTACAAAAAGAAGATTTTTCATCACAAAATGTCGGCACATGCATGGAGTAGTAAATGTAGATGAAATAAAAAAATTAATTGCACAGTTTGGTTGTACTTTGCGAGGCGAACGTTTTAAGCCTAATTAGTCAATGTTTTGATAATTTTTACTAAATACAAACGAAATGTTATAGTGACGCTACAATGTATTTTGTCAACTTTGCACACCCTAAATTGGAGAACTAAACAAGACCTGGGCCTAGTAGCCCGTAGCCATAGGCATAGCCATAGCCTGACGGCTGATAGCGCATGGCCATGCTGGTGATTCCCAACTCCCATGCGCATGTGCTGAAGAACTGCTCACCTGTCATTCAGACACGCAGCTTTGTCGCTCAAGAATCCACCCGGGCCGTTCCCGGAAGAACGATGACACGGTCCATCCATTGACAATGCTGCTTGTTGGATTTAATACTGTATCTTTAATTTAATTCTTTTATCTAAGAAAGAAGAAGTCGTTGTGCCCCCCGGACATCCTATCCTATCATCAGCAAGTTGACTTGGCATCGCGTCGCATGCATGTATTTTTTTTTTTTTTTGCGATACATGTATGGCATCCAAGGCGAGGCGAGGTGAGGCGAGGGTCGACACTGAAGAAACAAAACAGCGCATCTATGATCCATCCATGGGTCCATCTCTTATCTTGGAAGTGATGTGTGCGTGGCAGCCACAGTGGCGGACGGGCGCCGTGCACGGAGACGGAGACGGCCGCGGCACAGTGCAAAGTGCTCGACTGTTCATTCGGCTCGTCGCCCTGTCCCCGTCACTGACTCCATACATGTTGCTATCTATGGATATGGATGGATGCACATGCACTGGACGGCAGCATCCGTCCGTCCAGCAAGCACGTGCGCGCCTCTGCCATGAGAGCGCGGGACGGAGGCCAATCACGTCGCGCGGGCTGCCATCTGCCATGACTGCACTGCCACGGCTGGCGCGCATGCGGACAGCCGCACAGCCAGCCGGAGGAGCTGCCCGGCGTCGCGTCGCTTACAGGCCGGTGCAGAGGATCACATGGCGACATGACGTCAATCGTCATGCTGGGCCGACGGACGCGCGGGGTGGGCTGTGGCGTGCCCTGTGTGTGGGCCGTGGGGGGCTGGCCCTGCCGGCGAACGCGCGTCGCCGTCGGCCGTCCCGGGGGTAGGTAGGTTGGGTGAGTGGAACACATGGTACACCGACCGGGACCCAGACATGCCAGCTGCCTCCTGGTTCCTGGAGAGAGGAAACGGCATGCTTGGTGCTTGCCCAGTCCAGGCCTACGTGGACTGCGTACATGCACGCGGAAGGCCCACATGCATCACCTGCCCTGTATTGCTCTGCCGCAGTGCCGCCGTGGACTACGTACCTTGCCAACGCAATCTCACCGAGTCACTGGATGAAATCAATCAACTTGCACATGGAAGAAACTGGATGAAATCAATCAACTTGCACATGGAAGAAACTGGATGAATTAACAAGCCAAATGATTCCCCCGCCCCCCGCGCCCCCCATTACAAAAACTGGCAAAAAGGAATCCCCTTTTTTTTAACTAACACCCAAAGCACTGACGTATTATTGGGTTCGGTTTCGGATTTTGGGTTCCACCCACAGATACCTAATGGAGGTTCCAAATAGTAGATCATTTTGATTTTTGAATCAAAACTTATGTCTTGTATTAACAAATTGTTTTAGTAAACTACAAAAGTTTGTTTTAAATTGAGTTTTAGAATTGTACGTTGTTTGTTGCCTCTTATTTATATATGTGAATATGTAATATATGCCATGTATGGGCTTATTGCTCTTATTGTATTGCCATACAATATGATGGGTTTCAGGGACCCACCAGATTTGGTGATGGCGTGCATTATCACTCGATTGGTGTTCAGAATAGGTGCGCAGAGACCCTGTCCGAATCCAAATCCACCCCGTTGCCCTTCTATAGATAATTAAGCCTGTAGAGTATAAAAATTTCACCGTTTGAAGTCGTCAGTCAAGCACGGCACGTGTCCCCGGCGTAGGTAGAAACCTGAGTCCAAGGTCAAGGCGACACGAAGTGCTTTCTTTTCGTCGCCGCGCGTTCCGTGAGGTCAGGTAGCTGGGATCCAGTAGACTCACTGACTGACTGATGCTGCTGCCAGTGTCAGTGTTACCATACCCAACCAGCGAGTGGATTACCAACCTGCTCTAATGCAAGTCATCACTGCGTTACTGTGTCCGAAAAAAGAACTAGCAGGGCAAGAAGACGGCAGAAGCAAGCTGACAAGGCCTGTCACCAATGCAACACGGTTGTTTATTGGTTGGGTTAGGCCATGTTTAGTTCCTAAAAATTTTTAAGATTTTTCGTCACATCGAATATTTGGACACATGCATGGAACATTAAATGTAGACGGAAAAAAAAATTACACAGTTTGGTAGAAAACCACGAGACGAATCTTTTTAGCTTAATTAGTCCATGATTGGACACTAATTGACAAATACAAACGAAAGTGCTATAGTAGCTAAAGCTAAAAATTTTCACGAATAAACACACCCTTACTCGAAATCAATCGCAGGAACAACTCTCTCCTTTTCTTTTCGCGTCTGTTAAGAGTCCGGATTGATGCACTGATTGAGCATTATATTGGCATGGATGTGTGACAACTGACATGGTTAGGTCTTCTCATAATAAACAAAAAAAAATGTGCACAACACTATGATAAGATATCGCCTGCATAAAACGAGAATGACTGTGTTCAGTTCTCTGAAAAGGGATAAAAAAAAGTACTGTAGCACGTTTTGGCTTTATTTGGTAAATAGTGTCCAACCGTTGACTAATTAGGTTCAAAACGTTCGTCTCGCAAAGTACAACCAAGCTGTACAATTAGTTTTTGATTTCATCTACATTTAGTACTGTATGCATGTATCGCAAGTTTGATGTGACGGGAAATCTTTTTTTTGCGTAGTGCTTTTTTTGAGGAACTGAACACAGCCAATATTACTTCATGTCCAGTGTCAATGTCACAAAAGATTGCAATCGGAAGGGTCCAGCAATGTGGGCAGCAGCACCAGCATCCTACCTGAAGTCACCCACCGCGTTCCACCTTCTGAATTGTCCAAATCCGGCCCATAACAACATGACAAGGAGAGACGCTTTTGATTTTGGAAGAAAATGCTGTCCTCTTCCTCTAGTCTCTGCATGCACCCTCAGCAAACAAACAGTAGAATTTCATGCTCCTGCATGCTATTTATTATATATCTCACATAAAATCTCACATTCTGGACACAATCCAAGATACCCGTTCTCAATTACTCAGGTGAACTCAACCACCATTTGTCTCTGCTATGTTTGCCAAATTCTCTAGTTCTTTTTTTTCAATCAAAATTTTGTTCTCTTGCATCAAACCAAACCCCACTCAGAGTGTGTGTCAGTGATCCCTTGTTTATGTTTGAGTGAAGAACCTGCATACATATACATGCATACAACAACAACAACAACATAGCCTTTTGTCCCAAGCAAGTTGGGGGTAGGCTAGAGATGAAACCCAAAAAAGACGAGAAACAGGGAGACACTTAAAGGAACATAAAGGGCACAAGACACAAAGAGGTCACGGTTCAGGCACGTTGATTGCCAATCTCCAAGTGCTCCTGTCCATAGCTAAATCCTTGGAGATATTCCACTCCTTAAGATCTCTCTTAACGGACTCGTTCCAAGTTAGTTTAGGTCGACCTCTACCGCTCTTTACATTATCGGCTCACTTTAGAACTCCACTACGCACCGGCGCCTCAGGAGGTCTCCGTTGGACATGTCCAAACCATCTCAATCGATGTTGAATCAATTTCTCCTCAATTGGTGCCACCCCAACCCTATCCCGAATATCGTCATTCCGGACTCTATCCCTCCTTATGTGCCCACAACACCAACGCAACATACGCATATCTGCTACATATACATGCATGCATGATTAAATATGGAGGGCGTTGAGGTTTAAACATAAATACTCAAATGGATCGGAGGAACGAATTAACGCAAAGATTCTCTATCACCACCGGCCTTCATTTCTTAGCAGTTACTAATTTCTCTTTTGCAGACAAGCACAAACTGGGCAGTCCTTTCCAGCATCATCGGAAACCCAAACCTGCAAGGATGGCAGTTGAGGTGAGCTCGATTGCTACAGTACTTTATTAACACCATATGTCCATATATGCATGTGGATTAATTAATCTGGTGCCATAAGAATCTTGAACAAGTAGTCACACATTACCTGTCTGCTAAAGTAATCTTTTGATGGGTAGCCCATCAAACAAGGAAGCTTCACCAGGCAGGCAATCAGATACAGAAATATCTGAGTGAAGCCAGTGGTAGCATGCATACTAGCATTTCATTTGGTTAATATAATGCTTGATGATAGCTAGGCTCTAGCTAGCACACTGTTATTTCTGTGTTTTTCCTATGTCCTTAGCTTGTTGCCGACAGCAAATGATGCAAGTTTAGGACAGCACACAGGAACAGCCTTGCAAAAAGGAGGAGCAGAGGAGAAAAGACTTGCATTGTTGACTTGTTTAGTGTCTGATGATCATGCCATCCTGCTCCTAGCTTAGCTTGGTCCTGTCCCTTGTGGGTTTAGTTGGCTCAATTAGATATAGCCTTTTCATAAACTACCAAAACATGTAGTTTAGACTTTAGACTCACTAAACTTCAGGGCACACACCTTTCTGCCTAATATAAGATGAACACTAGCTTATCCCATATAAATTCAAGTACTGAACTTGACCATCCCACGTATAAACTTGCACAAACTCGAATTGGATTATTCATGGTCTTGTTTCGCAAATGATAAAAGCATGATGATATGCTTACTTGGTTTTCATCTTGTCATGTTAAATGCTTTGGATCTCGCTCTGCTCTCCTATATATATGGTCTTATAGTTCCTGCCTTTTTTTTATCAGACATCCCACAAGGGCAGTTCTTCTAACCAATCTAGTTTTCATACGAACAAGAAGAACAACCCTGGGTTCTACTATAGGATATAGGACACGTAGGTTATGTTAGAATTAGACAATTAGTCTTGAGTGGAAGTGAGGTTTATGCCTGTTCACATGCATATGTAAATCAAGGAGTCATGTGCTGCTCCAAGAGTCAAGTCATCAAGTGCAGTAATAGATCCAGGTTAACGTGAATACTAGAAAGTATACGATTGTGTGAACGAGTCACTCTAGCATCGAACCAACAACACGGTTGATTATTGGTTTGTTTACTTTAGGTTTGTTTTTTAGAATGGCAAATGTATAGTAGGTGATTAAGAAGCAAAGTAACCCTGCTACTAGAGGAAGGGAGGATTATATTTTCAGAGACAGGCAGAGCGGCTGTCTCTGGCAAATGGTCACGGTTAATCGATAAATGGTCACTATTAATGGTAAAAGAAAATAGTGTTTTTGAACGGCCTAGGACCATGTAACACTTCTCTACCACTAAACTACATGCTCATTTGTGAGTATATATAGATAGCTATCTTTTTTATCACCATTCAGTAATTTTGTATTGAATATTTCAACCCCTAAACTTGCATGCCAGCTATATATAGCTCTACTCACACATTTAACATTTTCAGTGCAAGGTCTAGGTTACTTGTTGGTATACCAAGAGAAGATTATTATCTGTGGATTTTTTTTAGTGGTATACATATGCATTCTATTCATGTGGTTGTCTTTTTTTTAGTATGTGTAAGTGAATCCTTTTTTTTAGAATGTGTAAGTGAGCAAGTGTGTGTGTGCGCGCGCGCGTGCAAGGTTTAGGTACTGTTCATGCATGTAACACAACGACATTATATATTTGTATAGATTCAATGTATCAACTACAGAATATCAAATTATGATTACCCTCATTACGACCAGAGAAGACTGAGCATATGCTACGAAAGTCTGAAACTTCCATACTCGGAGTGCACAAGCAGCCTGATATGACGTCATGGATTATGTAGTATATGCATATATAAAGGCGAGTCTTCTCTCGGCCATGCATTTTGTGAGATTATTAAGAAAGAGCATCATGCATGGAGTAGAACACAGCTACAGCCTTTTATAATGAGCTCCAGAGATCTGCAAATCTTCCACGATCGAGCTGCAAACAACTTGCTGCATGCTGTGCCACTGTTCTTGATGTTACTCGTAACTTCTTACGGAGTACCTAGCACTAGCAGTAGCAGGTGTATATATATATATATATATATATATATATATATATATATATATATATATATATATATAGCCGCGTTAGGCTGTGCTGATAAGTCGGTTGAAAAATATTGTTGGCTGATTTGTTGTGAGAGAAAAACACTGTTCTGACTGAAAAAACAAGCTGAAAAGTATGGATTATAAGCCGGATGAACAGGACCAGAATATACACTACACCTACGTGCTTAGCTAGGTCAAAGATTTACATACCATGCATTTATATATTATTGTTATCCTAATTATATAAGTTAGGATTAGGACTACTAGAATATGCAATAAGATGTACCTAGAAACATATTGGTTAATTATCAGCAGCTGTACTGTTAAATGTTCCCATCATGACAAATATATTTGTTTGCAGCAACATGTCCATGCTTTAGCCTTCTTAATAAAGCCCATGAGGTGTACGATATATGCTGCCGTATATACGGGTCTCTGCAGTAGGTGGCAGCATGACGTACGTATATGTAGCGAGTTCCTGACAACAAGTGTGCCGTATATATAATCTTCAACTCTTGTCTACTCCCTCTGTTCCTTTAAAAGGGTCGCTATGGGATACGTGTTGGTCAAACTTTCTCAATTTTAACTAGATTTGTAGAAAATACGTGCAACATTTGTATCTCCAAATAAGTTTATTATGAAAGTATATTCAAAGATCTATCCAATAATACTAATTATGTTTCATAAATATTAATATTTTATTAAATATATTTGGTCAAACTTAAACATTGTTAACTTTTTAGGAAGCGAGAATGACTTTTTTTTAGGGACGGAGGGAGTACAGATAACAACAGCCAATATATATGTGCTTAGCTAGGTCAAAGATTTACATACCATGCATTTATATATTATTGTTATCCTAATTATATAAGTTAGGATTAGGACTACTAGAATATGCAATAAGATGTACCTAGAAACTTTGTGAGTGCTGTTTTCCTGAACATTGTCTCGTGACAGTGGTACATATACGTGATGTTTAAATTGTTGTTTTTATTAATTATTTGGTCAACAGATATACAAGGACCCCTTTGTACGGACAAGTTGCATGGTCGTCTAACTTTCAAATGTACTGTTCATCAGGTCTCCGTGGCCCATGCTTGTTCAAATGCATTGACATTATGCTATTAATCCTAGTTAGTTGACCAACTAGGCTTCTGTAATCTGTGAGCAAAAATGTTATGCAGCTTCCCTTAATAGCCAGGTAGGCTGGGTTATTGATTAGGCTGACCACGCACTGCAAGGCATGTTTGGAGTGCAGGCATTTTCGTAGGCCATGTTTGGATTCCTTCGGGTTTTGCTAGTTTTTAAGAATTTGGCTTTTGTAAACTAGGTAAGATCCTAACAAGCCAATTTTTGCCAATTTCTTGTGCTAGTTTTTACCAGATTCTTAAAAACCATAAAACTGTTGATACAGCTTTTGCAAGTTTCTTATGACCCATAGAACAATAAATGAAGTTAGATTCTTAAAATCTGGGGGACCAAACACCCCACCAATTTTTACTCAGAATCAAGATTTTAGAAATTAAAGGCAAAAATTGTTTTTAAGAATTCAAAACTGATCCAAACAGGGCCATCGAAAAAACATGGGATTCCTATGTTGGAAACTGAGGCCTAATAACTATATTTGAGTGTTAAAACTAGCTGCGTTTCACAGCTTTTGGATGATTGCGCGGAGGGTTTTGAAAAGAAAATGTGTAGAGCAAATGGCACAAACTAAAGTGGATGATTCTCTCTATCTGATGAAACTTTGGTTACAGAGATCTATATATCGAAAAAGGTCATATTGTTAAAACGAACAATGTGTCATGTTTCAGAAAAAAAAAATCAACAATGTGCCGGGAAAGAGACTTGTGCATGCGAGAAGATCAAAAGATGCAACAAGAGGAAGTCGTCAATTGAGGGCACCTTTAGCCTTTAGGGGTTAGGGAGGGTGGGACAGGTGATCCGAAGAAAACGAGGGTGGGACAGGTGATCCGAAGAAAAGTATCTTAATTACGTGTTTTGCGTGCATGCATGGGCGTCCAACCAAAGCATTTCATATGCATGCATGGAGAGCTGAGGCCGGAGAAAATGCATGTTTGGATTTGACGGGAGCTGCTCGCTGCCTGCTGACCCTGGATTCAGTAGTGTTGTATCGGTCCACCTCCATACAGCTCTCTCGTACCAAGCAAGACGAAGACAGCCCAAGAAAGCCGTTTAGTTGTTCCTTCACCTTGACTCAAAGCCAACCCAGCATCCCAGCAGAGAGCACAAAGTCCAAGCCGCTACGTGACAACTCTGCATGAACTCAGCCAATCATTTTATTATATAATCGTGTGTGTGCTATTATTCTGCTGGGTCTGTGTAGAATGCGAATTTGTCATCTACTAGGCCCTTGTTTAGATTTGGAAAAAATTTCAACCTGATGAATAGTACCACTTTCGTCTTATTTGACAAATATTGTCCAATCGTGGACTAACTAGGCTCAAAAGATTCATCTCGTGATTTCCAACTAAACTGTGTAATTAGTTATTTTTTTTACCTACATTTAGTACTCCATGTAAGCGGCTAAAAATTGATGTGATGGAGAGAGAGTGAAAAAACTTGGAATTTTGAGGTGAACTAAACAAGGGGTAGTATTGTACCAGTACCATGCCAGCAAATTGCTTCTGAATTCTGGCAGTGTCATACACATATAAATAAGCATACGCCTATATTTCCCTAAGTTACTACAAAAATAAATTAACTTTATGAGTTATTCGAAGTTAAGCTTTCTTAATTAAGTTTGGTTGTTTTATACTCATCCCTCCGTTCCAAATTATAAGACGTCTTGATTTTTTAGATATATTGATTTTTCTATGTATCTAGATATAATGGATATCTAAATTCATAACAAAAGCTACACACACCACACAAGCGCCAAAGCATCTTATAATTTAGAATTAAGAGAGTAGAAAATAGCACCAGTATCTATTTATGATACCAAATTATAATAGTTAGATGCACTACAAAATAATATTTCATTAGTATACACTATAAAATAATTAGATATACTATAAAATGCATTTTCATAGTATATTTATCTAGTGTCATAGATGTTGCTACCCTTCGCTATAAAAATAGTCAAAGTCAAAAATAATTTGACTTACGACAACTCTATAAGTAAATTTATTGTTCGATAGAGGAAGTATGCCATACCTATCTAGGAGTTCCAATAGTCATAGCATTTCACTGCATTATGTTTAAATAACACATCCTTCAAATTCGATCACTTTGAGTTTGGAGCATGGTGGTTAGTCAATGGCAAGCTGTGGTTGTGAGATCTGAGGTTTGGTATTAGGATTGGTTTGAGGCTTCCCTTTTTGTCACCGGGTAGAGGGAGAGGCTTGGTACTATTGGGGTTAGCTTGAGGGTTCCCTTCGTCACAGGGACTTAGAGGGAGATTATGGAAAAAGGATGTAGACTCTACAGGGCTACGAGGTGGTCATAGCCTCATAGGATTGAGTGGTGAGGCCATGGAGAATTGCTGGCAATGGAACTCGGTGGATCGCCGATGGACCGCCGCTAGGATAGGGAAGCTCGACATGAAGTGGTTAGCAGCATGGACAACGATGGTGGACCTGACAATGTGTATGCAATCAAGGTTATTTTTCTCGACTTGGTATGTGTGTTTATTTTTCCTAAATTTATTCTACAATTAACTCGTGGATGACAAATAGTACAATGACCTTGTCAATCTCAACACATGTTACCTCAATCTCTCGAAGCTTCTCACGGTGAAAGAGTGTGTGTTTTCATAAAGGTGAGTGCGAGCATCTATGTACACATTGTGTTTTGAAAGAAAAAAAAAGTATACAAAGAACCTATTGTATAAAAAAACCCCCAACAGTTCAGATCGGTTACCTGAGAAAAGACCTGATTTAAGCCAACTGACCTATATAGCGCCGCCCATAGAAAAAAAAAGTGTACTTTAGAGATGATCAATTATAATTAAACAATTTGCTAGTTGTTGCAGAGAGGGAGGTGCCATTGAACCTAGGCTTACTTGTTTCATTGGAACAAGTGAAAATTCTGTGTACTATCATTATAAGCTCGGTTGTAGATTATAGGTATAACAGAAGGGGGGTGGGCATATAGAAGCTTCTTGCTTGGGTATTATGGACACAACTACTATACTACTAGTTGTACTCTTTCTGCCTGTACTTGCTCATAACTGTCTGGATTTTGGAGCAAGTCAGCATGAACAAGTAGAGCTAGTAGGTAATCATATATTGTATTACATTATATAGCCCTCATTATCAGTTTCTTTCAGCACGACAAGAACCATGCTATACTCTAGCTGACACCAGCCTCTTGCGTGCGTAGACTGACAAGCAAGTCTCGTCTCTCTCGATCTGTCTCTCTTGTGCACATACACAAACGGTCATAGGACACACCTCAGCACGCATGGTGAAGGCAAACCCATGACGAGCTGAGACACGCAGGCCACACACAGCTAGATAGAGCTAGGAGCTAGCTAGGGAACCAAGGTCGCACCCGGCACCAGCAGCCAGCCAGTATATAAGCAGCAGGCTGCCCCGTAGCCACCACCTGCTCGAGGCCACCATTCGCCACTCGGTTGGTGCTGGTGTCTAGCCTTGAGCAGGCCTGTCCAGCGTGCAGTTTGTTGCATCGGTTGCCGGCCGACCGGCCATGGGGAGGTCTCCTTGCTGCGACGAGAACGGCCTGAAGAAGGGCCCCTGGACTCAGGAGGAAGACGAGAAGCTGCTGCACTACATCCAGAAGAACGGCCATGGCAGCTGGAGGACCCTGCCGAGGCTGGCCGGTACACTAATTCATTCCCTTCTCCATCATATCGATGGTCTAGCTCATATCAATCAGATGATCGATCATAGAGCTAGCGATGGAGCTGAGCAATGATCCTGCTGCTATACCTGATGGCGTGGCATGGCATGGATGCAGGTCTGAACAGGTGCGGCAAGAGCTGCCGGCTGCGGTGGACCAACTACCTGCGGCCGGACATCAAGCGTGGCAAGTTCTCGCATGAGGAGGAGCAGACCATCCTCCACCTGCACTCCGTCCTGGGCAACAAGTGGTCCGCCATCGCCACGCACCTCCCCGGCCGCACCGACAACGAGATCAAGAACTTCTGGAACACACACCTCAAGAAGCGCCTCATCCAGATGGGCTTCGACCCCATGACGCACCGCCCGCGCACCGACTTCTTCGCCGCGCTGCCGCAGCTCATCGCGCTCGCCGCCCTCCGCGAACAGCTCGGCGGCGGTACCGCCGTCGCCGACCAGTCCGGCGCCGGCGCCGGCGTGGCCACCGTCCAGCAGGCCGCCAAGCTCCAGTACCTGCAGTCCCTCCTCCAGTCCGCGGCCACCACCATCGCCGCCGCCTCCTCCGCTCCGTCGTCCGACGCCGAGGCGGCGGCGGCGGCTCTTGGTCTCGGCGCCATCTGCTCACCGCGACTGACGGCGCTTGACAGTTCTACTACCACTACTGCCCCATCCGTGGACAACGCCAGCGGCCAGCTATTACCATGCACGTTCCCGGCCGAGGCGCCCGTCAGCAGTGAAGAAGATGAAGCCAATAACCAGCAACAGCAAACAGGCCTCAGCAGCTATAGCGGCCTCAGCCGCGCCGATGATGTCGTTGACGTGTTCGCGTGCCACGGTGGCAACTCGTCGCTGCCGCCCCTGACCGACCTCTCCGACGCGGCCAGCCTGTTGCCGGTGGACGGTTGCATGCGCAGCGCCACGGCGTCGTCCAGCTTTGGTGGCGGCTCCAGCTGCAGCCCGCTCCCTTGGCCGGAGTTGTTCTTCCCCGACGACCCTTTCATCACTGATTTCCTATGACATCACTGCGCATCATACTACATATTTGCTTGTGCAAGCACATCTTGTATACTATACTATATACGCTGATCGATATACGTATCTCCCTCTGAATTTTGTAAGCTTTACGTATAGACATCCATATATGTATACATATACGTGCATGCCTTTCAGTACATATATGGAGTACTGTGCTCCATATCATATTCTGATAGCATGACACATTAATTCAAACTTCAGAGTATATAGAATATGTATAAATATAAACACACACTCTGAATATATGCTAGCTAGCTCAGAGACGAGGAGTGTCAAGTGTGCAAGTGAGTCGCTCATGCATGAGAATAATACACATATATACTGCAGTGCTTATATATTGTAAATTTGTAATACTGATGGTATATGAAACAAAAATACCAAAAGGATCTTTCTCTGCATTTTCCAAGTTTATGTAAATGCATTGCATATCATCTGAATGTATATATATACAATAAATCCATGCCTTACACCTTTATTTTGCTGGGCTTTAATAATTAGCATGATATTGACCAGAACAGTTGGAAAGTGTGTAGAGGTCGAGTAGTCTGCTGTCTTGGGCTTTTGTTGGCGACCAAACCTCCCCTAACACTGAGACTCCTCGCTAGCTCTCATGTCCTTCACAACATTGCTTTGTCATTGCGTGTCATGTAAAAAAAAAAGGGGGTTGGGGGGGTGGTGGGGGGGGGGATTTAAATTGGAAAAGAACCGTGCAAAGTAAATAAAATAATATCCGTATTGTGATCGACCCTTGGCTTCTCCGTTTTTCCTGGCGAGCAGGTACGAGTTGATTCACTCACTGACGCTACAAGATCGATCGAGCTGGCTGCCGGCTGGCATCTTATATTATTACTGATGAAGAAACTTCACAGTTTCACACTGCCGGTAATAGGGCCTCAGCGGCGACGGCGACGGCGACGATGACTGAGGTGATCGTCGAGCAACGGCCGGGAGTGAACGAGAAAGCAGCCCGGCCGTGCAACCGAATAAGGTGGAGTTGGTCGCGGTTGCTAGCTAGGGAAGTTTTAGAGCAAAAGCTCATCACGTCGCACGCACTGTGAAAGAGATGCTCGAGCTGAGACCCATCGCAGTAGTGCAGTGGCGGACCTTGCAGCAAAAAAAAAAAAGGTGGGGCTCAATTTGCACTACCTGCTGACTTTGTGTACGTGGTCGTTATGTGGGTTTGCATGAGCTGAAGGTATGCTTGGATCATAGGATTTTGTATGGAATCTAGAGTTCCCCGTTCCTCTGCAAACAGTGGTAGAGGAAAGCGGGTCATGGCCTAGATGGTGGTCCATTGTTTCTATATTGTAGCACACCATTGACCATTCTAAGGGCATCGCCAGCGGACCGATGATTTCGGCAGCTGACACGGCATCTAAAAATTAAAGATAAAAAACAAAAGCTGGATTAGTGATGAGCACAGTGAATTCTGTCCGAGAGAACAGAGACCGTAAATTCTTTGGGAAGGTGTGAGACTAGAGACGAGAGAGTCGCTAGCTACTTATTTTTCAGTGTTATCTTTCCTTCACGTAAGATGAGACATGATGTCAGCTAGCTACGTTGATAGTCCGTTGAGGGCGCCCTAAAGAGGCCCAATCCATATGGCAAAAATCAGCCTATGGAGCGCTCTAAGTGTTGTGTGATAGTCTACTAGCTTCACTACCGTCTGAAAATGAACCGCTTAGGCGCATTTAGAACACGGAACACTCATTTCCATTCTGAAGGAATGGGTCCAAAGGCATGTGTATTTCAGTACATAAAAGAAACGTTCACTCGAATCCTTTCTGACTCTTTTGCTCTCGAAAGGATCAAGATGTCCAAGAGGGGAGTGAATTGGACTTTTTTAAAAATTAATTGCAAGAATTAAATCCTACAAGCCGGAATTCACCCCTAGTGTCTATTTGTGTTCCTAGAGATTCTACCGGTAAAAGTTTTGCACCCTAGTTTTCAATCCTAGTCTAGCATGGCAATTCTAGGAAAGTAAATCAAGCAATGAAAGTAAATACGAGAATGTAAATACTTGAAAGTAAGGGCAAGGAACACGGCGATATTTTCTCGAGGTATCGGAGAGTCGCCACTCCCCACTAGTTCTCGTTAGAGCACCCGCGCAAGGGTGTAGCTCCCCCTTGATCCGCGCAAGGATCAAGTGCTCTCTACGGGCTGATTCTTCGACACTCCGTCGCGGTGAATCGCCCAAAACCGCTCACAAGATGAGTTGGGTCATCCACAAGCTCCGCCAGATGATCACCAAACTCCCAATCACCACCAAGCCGTCTAGGTGATGGCGATCACCAAGAGTAACAAGCTAGAACTCTCACTTGACCACAACGAGCCTAATGAGAAGGTGGATGCACACTTGCTACTCTCTATTCACTAGTGGAGGACTCTCAAGCTTTGATTCTCAAATCACAATCCTCACTAGAGCTCTTGCACTCCCTTGCACTCCAAAGGTGTTTCTCAGCTGAACAAAATGAGCAAGAGACCTCTAAAAGAGGTGGTGGGATGTATTTATACACCCCACAAACAAATCTAACCGTTACCTGCCAACTCAGCAAAATACGAGGTGACCGGACGCGCCGGTCGAAGTGACCGGACGCGCCGGTCGCTCGTAACGGTCAAAACCGGAAATAACGGCTGAGTGGCCGAACGCGCCGATCAGGGGTGACCCGACACATCCGATCGTGCAGGGAGCTTACTGTACTCTGACCTGACGCGCGACCGCGTCCGATCGGTGATGACCGGACGTGTCCGGTCGTCAGAGTACCTTACTGGAACGTGATCGGACGCGCCGATCACACCCCAGTCGCGTTCGATTAGGTGGTTTCCCTCAAGTGACACGTGTCAGCCTGAACACCGCGTCCGGTCCTCGCAAGGGCCGCGTCCGGTCGTCAGCGCTGAAACACAGTTAGCGGTTAGAACTGACCGGACGCGTCCGGTCGTACCAGACACCGCGTCCGGTCAAGGGAAAACTCCTCTAAACACTCCGAAACGCGACGCAACTTAAACTAAGTTGCTTCCAACTGAACTTTGAGCTATTCTAGAGCTTCCTAGTGCTAAGTTTGACAAGTGTGCACCACACCTAAACATAAGACTCACCTAGGTCAAGCTACTCGCGCATGCCCCCCTTTATAGTACGGCCAAAGGAAGAAACGAAGATCGTAATGACTATTCCGAATGTAACTTAACACCTTGACATCCGGAACTAACCGTCCTTAATCTTGACGTCAATCCTTTGAAAACCGAAATGATTTCCATCAAGGGGCATGAATATCATAGTGCCCAAAGCAGTTATCATCTCCATGATCTAACTTACCAAAGTTTCTGTAAAACACACGTTAGTCATGGTAATAAAGCGTTGTCATCAATTGCCGAAACCAACTCTCGGGGCCTAGATGCTTTCAATCTCCCCCTTTTTGGTGATTAATGACAACACTAAGATTCAAAAGATAGGAGTTGAGGTTTTCGAACATGCTTGGTTCACATAAGCAAAAAGCAATAAGCACAGGGGGTTAGGAATTGCTTATGTGCCCCAAGCCAAAAGGGTGTACTTATAAGATAAGACATAAAGCGTTAGTACACAAAAGATATAACTCAAAAGAAATCGGAGTAAGGCACGGAAGCACAACCTTATGAGCTATAACTAACCAAGTGACATGATTTAAAAACGGTGACTAGATAGACTCAAAGTATCTCACACGACCACATGTCACAAGAATGCAGGTACTAAAATGTAAACATGATGCATGAATGTAGCACACAAATAAAAATGAAAATCCTCTATCAAAACTCCCCCTGAATCTACTCTCTCTCCCCCTTTGGCATCAACCGCCAAAAACTAATCTAAGGATCTGACGGGGGAACATACGGAGTCGAGTCGGGTGCCGAGGAGCGCGGAGTGATCACGAACTGAGAAGTGTCTTCCTCGGACTCGGAGCTATCAGGCTGACCCTCTGAAGAAGCACGCGGCTGTGAAGCGGTCTGGGTCTGAACAACAGGATCAGGTGCTGACGAAGTAGCGACTAGTGGAGCAGTCTCTGTGACCTGAGCCTAAAGTGAGCCAATAGCTGGGGGATCTGTCGAGGCAACTGACGAAGGTACTGTCTCTGTAGTGCCCGTCCCTGTCATAGGAGGAACAGCTGCCTCTGAAGCGGACAACCCTGAATAAGTAGCTAGAGTAGTGTGCGAGGGCGTCGGCTGACCAGTCAACTCGCTATAGGTGGCACTGAAATCAACAAACGGTGTGCCTGTCAGTAGATGAGGGCGAGGCTGGTCTGAAGGAGTGAATCCCGTCTGAATAGGCGTGTAGCTCGGGGACTGAAATGACTGGGGGACCTGCTGCTGTGGAGAAGTGAACTGAAAACTCGGCTGTCCCTGACTCGAAGGTCCACTAGACTGTAAGGCTGGAGTCAGAGCAGATGCAGGTGGAGGAACCCCAACTATGACCAAGTGACGCAAAAGCTCCAAGTACTGCTGCTGGCTTGCTACGTGCTGTCGCTGCATCTCGTACTGCTGTCGCTACACCTCAACCTGTTGGTGCTGAATCTCAAGCTGCTGTCTCTGGAACTCGTCCTGTCGAGTCTGTATCTGAGCAAAAGCGGCAGCTATGTCCTAAGCCTGTCTCTGTAGCTGAAGCTCCTATCGCTCCTGTGCCTGGGTCAACCTCTCAAGAATAGCCACCATGGCTGGGTCTGAGCGGGAGGCTGAACCAGAGCCACCTGCCTCGTGGTCGTGAGGCCGAGGAGACCGATACCTGGGGATGGGCTGATAATCCTCGTCAGTGCTGTCAGAGGCCTCATCCTCAGCTAGATCAGTAGGCTGAGCATCTAGATCTGCAAGCTCTGCCTCAGCAAGACCCTCAATGGTCGCGTCCTGCTCAGCTGCTGTCTCTGGCACCTCAGGTCTCTCTCGCTGTCCTGGCACTGGGGCCTGCTCTCTGGTGACCGAAGCCCATAGCTAACGGATATTATACTCTGGAAAGGCAGTGGTAGTATCAGATATCTCAGCTCTAATCTCTGAAGACAGCTCTAGTGCAGATCTGATGATGAAGCATATCCAATGAGCATAGGGCAGCTGATGGTGTCCCTTGAAGCCTTCTGCCAGGGTGTCCTCCATCTCACTTAGCATAAGATCCCATATATCAAATGGTGTCTGTGAGAGAAGGTGGTGTACTACCCACAACTGCATCCTGGTCAGTCCCTCTCTATAGCCCAGCCTAGGAAGAAAAGTGCGTCTGACAATAGCATCAAGGACTCGGGCAAGCGGTGTCAAGCTGGCGGGTGTGCGATGAGACCCTTCGCCAAAAGGCTCACGGAAGTAGGGTCGGATCAGATCAGTAGGAGGCACTGTCCCGCCGTGAGGGCATCTAGGTGGAGCAGTCTGACCAAAGCAAAGCTGATGTATCTTCGTGTCTGAAGCTGGGAGTCTGAGAATCTCCCGCACTCTGGTGCTGTACAGTCTACGGTCACGGCCTCGGAATGCAAAGTGTATGAACTCATGGGCTAGATCAATCCATAGTGAGGCATAGAACTCCCTGACCCAAGTGCCGCAGTATGCTCCTGTCCGTCCAAGAAAGTCAGATAAGCCCGGAAGAAAGGACAGGTGCGGACGAAGCTGCTCACCCACTACCTCAACAAGTGACTCAATGCGACAGACCCTCTGTAGTCGAAAAGCAATCCCACTGTCAACATAGGCTCTGTAGAAATCCTCCTGTAGAGGTGTATAGAATCCCTCTGAAGCTCTAGAATCCTGCTGAGGTGGGAACCACCGGCTGACCTCAACAAATCTCAAGCCCTGCACCTGACGTGCTGTAGCACCCCTCAAGTCAAAGTGCTCGACTGGGGGCGAACCTCGAGCCCTGGGAGGTGGACGTCCTCCACGACACTGGCCCTCTGGCCTAGGAGTCACCTGAGCTCGTGTACGTGTGGAGCGGCGACGCGGTGGAGTCTGAGCTGGCTGCTCCTCTGTCTCCTCTGGAGCCTCTGTAGGTGGATCAACTGACATGTCATCTGTCCCCTCTGTGCCCTCTGTGGCCTCTGTACCGAGCTGTCGACCTTCAAGATGAAAGCGACGCTCGCCAATGCGAATACCACTGCTCCTGCCTCCCCTCTCTGCCTGCTCAGCTGCATCTGTGACTACATGAGCGATCTCAGCATCAGTAAGGGTCTTCTTCTTCTTTCTGGCCATAACCTTTATGCGTTTACCACGTGCAACCTCAGACATACGGGGAGGACTCTCGTCCCCGTCACTAGGAGCACCCCCGGCGTTCTTGCAGCGAACCATACTTACGACTATCGGGAACCCTCTGAAAGATGGTGTACTAACACTCAAGAGGCTTGGCCTCAATCTGTATCCGCAGGCTTGGCCTCGGATTCAAGCACAGAACTGCAGTCACCCCGACACACCGACAAACTCGCTGAAAAGACGGAATAGATGGATCTACTATAAGCAACATATATAATCTAAAAGGTACGAAACCCTAGAGATAGCAAGCATATAAGATAAGATGTGAATCGAAACGCGATGGCTACCTCGGATCGACGAGAAAACGATGACAAGGCGAGATGACCTAGTTCGCGAGACTTTCCGAAGCACCGGACGAGCGCTGAAAGGATCGAGTCAAGTGACGATGATAAGCGATGGAATGTGACGATCAAGTAAGCCCTAACAAAGGAATTAAACGAAGGAAAGCGAAAAGGAACGAGTTTTTTTCGCCTTCGAACTAGGGTTAGGGCAAACCCTAGAACAAAGACGCGGCCAAACCGAGAAGAAGAAGCTAGGGTTGCTCGGCAAAGCGCGAGGCGAGGCAAGCAAGGGCCGGAGACTACGCAGGTGATGGTAGCACGGCGGTGGGTGGCGGTGCAGCACAGCGGCGGTGGGCGGCAGCGCGGCAAGTCGATGACGCGGCGAGGCGGAGTAGGCGCGGCGCAGGCACGGTGGGGCAGCGCGGCTGGGCAGGGCAGTGCGGGCGCGAGGCAACGGCGATGGCCGGACGGCGAATTCGGCGAGCTAGGGCTGGATCTCGGCGAGTACAGGCGCGGCGGCAGGTGGATTGAAAAGAACCCGAACCGAAGACGAAAGGTTATATGGGGCTCAGATCCGCTCGGCACGCACTGACCGGATGCGGTGGTCGAATGACCAGACGCGGTGGTGCAGCGTCCGGTCACACTCCAGTAAGCTCCTGGAGCGACCGGACGCGTCCGGTTAGGACTGACCGGACGCGGACAGAGTCCGGTCGAGGGTCATCCGGGAAAGTCATCGCGAATGACCGGACGCGGTGGTCAACAACGACGCGTCCGGTGCAGCGTCCGGTCACAAGGTCAGGAAGAAGTCTTCAGGATGACCGGACGCACTGGTGGTCGCCGAGACCGGACGCGGTGGTGAAGCATCACTGCGTCCGGTGCAGCGTCCGGTCCAGCGTCCGGTCACTGTTTTTCGCCTTTCTTCAATCCGAACTTCGACGCGACTTCTCCCAATCAAGTTCCAATTCAAAGAGACTCAAATAAACACCAATTGGAACCTGATATGAGTGACCTCACTCAAACCCTCAAGTTTTTTAAAATAATTTGCCTTAGGCTAATATTATTTTTAGGAAAATAAGCAATAAACACTCGAGGAGCAACGTATGGCCATGCAATAGAGTTTGTGAACCCTTAGGAGCGTCAAATGCTCTCTCTATTCATGGACGAACACAGAGGTTACTCAAAGCCAAACCGAAAAGAAACGACAAAGCAACAACCATGCATATGCAATGCAATACAATTAAGTAAAGCTAGGTTGCTTGTCAAGTTTGATCCACGGTTAGGCTTCTTCACTCCTCCAAAGGAGGGTTATCGTAACCGTGTTAGGCTTCTTCACTCCCCACTAGTCCTCGTTGGAGCACCCGCGCAAGGGTGTAGCTCCCCCTTGATCCGCGCAAGGATCAAGTGCTCTCTATGGGCTGATTCTTCAACACTCCGTCATGGTGAATCGCCCAAAACCGCTCACAAGATGAGTTGGGTCATCCACAAGCTCCGCCGGATGATCACCAAACTCCCAATCACCACCAAGCCATCTAGGTGATGGCGATCACCAAGAGTAACAAGCTAGAACTCTCACTTGACCACAACGAGCCTAATGAGAAGGTGGATGCACACTTGCTACTCTCTATTCACTAGTGGAGGACTCTCAAGCTTTGATTCTCAAATCACAATCCTCACTAGAGCTCTTGCACTCCCTTGCACTCCAAAGATGTTTCTCAGCTGAACAAAATGAGCAAGAGACCTCTAAAAGAGAACTCCAAAGTTGCGTCGCGTTCGATTAGGTGGTTTCCCTCAAGTGACACGTGTCAGCCTGAACACCGCGTCCGGTCCTCGCAAGGGTCGCGTCCGGTCGTCAGCGCTGAAACACAGTTAGCGGTTAGAACTGACCGGACGCGTCCGGTCGTACCAGACACCGCGTCCGGTCAAGGGAAAACTCCTCTAAACACTCCGAAACGCGACGCAACTTAAACTAAGTTGCTTCTAACTGAACTTTGAGCTATTCTAGAGCTTCCTAGTGCTAAGTTTGACAAGTGTGCACCACACCTAAACATAAGACTCACCTAGGTCAAGCTACTCGCTCATGCCCCCCTTTATAGTACGGCCAAAGGAAGAAACGAAGATCGTAACGACTATTCCGAATGTAACTCAACACCTTGACATCCGGAACTAACCGTCCTTAATCTTGACGTCAATCCTTTGAAAACCGAAACGATTTCCATCAAGGGGCATGAATACCATAGTGCTCAAAGCAGTTATCATCTTCATGACCTAACTTACCAAAGTTTCTGCAAAACACACGTTAGTCATGGTAATAAAGCGTTGTCATCAATTGCCGAAACCAACTCTCGGGGCCTAGATGCTTTCAGCTCTCTCTCTCTCTCAAGGCCGCATCACTCTCGCATCTCTCTAGTCTACTCCCCTTCGGTCCCGTTCTACATGGAATCTTGAGCGGACAGCTTGAGCAACAAATGAACAATAGTGCATGGTCTCCGCTTTACAAAAATCCCTCTTGCCCCCATCTTTTCCTCCCATATCCATCACAATAGATGTTTGATGTTCATTAGTTCCACAAAAAGTAAAGAGATCTCCCAAAAAAACATGTGATTTAGTAGACGGTGTACCTAAGCAGTGAGATTAAGAAGATCGGTAAAAAATACTTAGGTCAAATATCATGGTGTCCTACTACTTGTCAGGTGCTTTGGCCTCTTATGGCGATGGCATCAATGGTCATAATCAGATGGACCAAATGATCATCTTTTGTGTGGTTATTTCACCATCTGCAACAAGTGTGTCCTCTTCTTTATTTATTGGCTCTATGGTAAGGTTCGGTGTCTCCAACTTTTTCTATCGTGGTAGTGAAATATTGCAAACTTATGTTGCTTAGGATGAATCCTCAATCAATTTTGTTTTAATGGTTTATACATCTCGCTACTAGCAAAGAGTGGCTATTGCAATCTTTAAAGCATTTGTGTGGTGACGGTGTCTGTTGCTCGGCAGGGTACCTCGTTGCTGCTGCCGACAAGGATGGTGGTGTCGATGCGCTGCTCCTGGAGACTGATGAGGTGGGCGACGTTGATGTCGATGATGTTGTGTGTGGCGCCCGTGTCAACCAGGATGTGGACGCCAGTCCCGGACACTACTCCCGTCAAGTACATTGTGGGGCGACCTTGGACGGGGGAGTGGTTGGTCCTGATCATCATGAGCAGGCTGTTGTCGATGTCATCATCGTCGTCGTTGTTGTCATAGTCGTTGATAGCCGTGATGTCAAAGAGATGTTTGCACTTGTGGCCGCGTGAAATCCCAAGTTTGGTTTTGGTAATTAATGACACCAAGTTGCTAATGCCATGTGTTAAATGTTTTTAGTTAGGCATAAGCAACACACGTGATGAAGGAGCAAATGGCATAGAGAGATGGCCACAAGACCACATGATTTGGTGCATGAAATGATGAGCAAGATCACGAAGTAATGCACATAAAATGATGGACATGATGATCAAGTGGAGGAGAAGGATCTAAGAGCGCAAGGCAAAGGTATAACCATAGGGTTTTCCTTTTGCCGGTCTAAGATGAGTAGAAAAGTGATTGACCGGGTTTAGGATATATAGCCGACTATCAAGAGGGGCAATCACGGTTAGCTCGGGAATTAAGTGCCACTAGATCAATGTCTTGAGCATATGCATTAGGATCTAGTTGAGAGCTAACATAACGCCTTGAAAAATGACTGTGAAAATGCTAACACACATGCACATGGTGATATACACATGGTGGTGTTAGCACATTGGCGAAGGCGGTGGAGTTTCAGGCGTTTTCGAGGAAACGAAATGCCTATTTTCCATTGCACCGGAGGCAAGAAAAAGGTAGCGAAAGTCCGAAGTGTTTCTCTCTGAAAAACTCCAACCGGACGCTGAACCGGACGCGGTCCCGGTTTGACCGGTCGCGTCCAGTCAGTTCAACACGGCGCGGGCACTAGGGTTTGCAACCGGCGCGTCCAGTCCCTCACGGAACCAGAGCGTCCGATTGGGCACCCAGAGGGGCAGAGCATGGAGAAGAGCTGATCGGACGCGCGGCGCGTTCGGTCGCGGTGGGAGCTCTCTGGACTCCGACCGGACGCCAGGTGTAGCGCGTCCGGTCAAACGGTGAAGCGCGTCCGGTCACGACAACGGCTCTCTTTGACGCGCGCGGTTACTGCTTGTCCTGTAGTGACCGGACGCGTCCGGTCACCCTGACCGGTGCGTCCGGTCATCATGTTTTTTACTGTGTCGTCCGGTAACGGCTAGCTGCGTACCCCTTCGCTATAAATAGATGGTGGCCGGGTATGGGGAGCTCTCTCTTGCACATTTGAGACCTTGAGACATCCTTTGAGCTAGAGAACAACCCTCCACTCATCTCTTTGCTTGGTTGCACATCTTGAGTGAGATTGAGTGAGACTCAAGTGCATTACTTGAGAGTTGCATTCTAGAGGCACTTGATCTTCGAGTTGCTATGGATTTCTTGTTACTCTTTCGTGTTTCCCGACGCGGTAGACGGCTTGGAGCTGTGGAGGTGATTGAGCTCGCAATTGGAGATTGTTGGAGCCCTCACCAAGTGTTGTAAGGGGTTCTTGATCCTTCCCTGCGGGAGTTCGCAAATTGAATACTCTAGTGGAGCTCGTGGCTTGGAGGATCCTCATCTTGTGTGCAGTTGTGCGGCGTCCGCCGAGGGCTCGACTCTTGATAGTTGATTAGCTCACGAACCGACAAGTGGGTGTATCGCCACAACGGAGAGTAGCTTGCCGAGAAGCAAGTGAACCTCGGGATAAATTCTTGTGTCATTCTCTTCCCGAGGATTTCTCTTGTGTGATTGATTGAATGGTTCTTCTTATCCCTACACAGCGGTATAATCACTCAAAACTCTTCTCTCGTATTACTTCTTGTATCTAGCTTGTAGTAGTTGTTGTTGTGTTTAGTGGATAGCCTTGTACTAGACTTGTGTAGGTGGCTTGCTTAATTAGTTAGAGCTAGTGCATTTTGCTTCGCCACCTTTTGTACTAACACGTGTGGTTAAGTAATTCTTGTAGAAGTTTTAATTAGGCTATTCACCCCCCTCTAGCCTATTTGGACCTTACACCACGAGTGAAGGGTTCATCACAGTTGAAGCAGAGTCCCGATCGGCGATGTTCCGCCATCTCTTCGACGGTGAGGCGCTTGAACAGGAGTGGTGGAGCAGTCGACGATGAGCTCGAAGCAGGTGTCATAGCTGATGGTGTCGAGGTAGGCACCTTCAGAGGTAGGGATCGTGGCGCTGTCTTTGTTGCTGGTGATTTGTTGGCGTCGGAGATCACCGCGAGTCATCGTTCATATGCCCGAGCAAGGGACATAGTCATCTCCATGTCTTGCGGGTTCTGGAGCTTGACATCCGTCTTCGGTGGTTCAAGGAGGGCGACGGTGTAGATGTTCACTTGTTGCTGCTCGTCGAGGGTGCCGGCCTGTGCTACGTGTGCCAAGAAGCGCTCTGTGTAGCTGTCGACGGTGGTGGTCTTGCACAGGGATGCAAGCTCTCCTAATGGGTTGCGCCATGTCGGTGGTCCAAAGTGCTCGTTGATGCAGCAGGCGAAGTATGCCCAGTCTGTCACCACCTTGTCCTGCGTGAGGCGCATGTACCACTGTTGTACTGTTCCTATCAGATGGTAAGATGCATACCAGACTTGATCGTTCTCCGGAGTCTTCTTATCCCTGAAGAACTGCTCACAGAGGTTGATCCATGGTAGCGGATCCTCCTTAGCGTCGTACGTGGGGAAGGAGAGCTTGTGGATGCAGGGCGTCAGCATCGGGAAGGAGCCTAGTGCTCCCTGGTACAGGTGCGGGGGTGGATGTTCATCTCCGGTGCCTCCTTGAAGATGTCGAAGAGCTTGCTCTCCAAGGCATCAACGATCTCGAGGATCGACTGGGACGATGCCTTCTCCTTCTGTTCCTTGAGGAAGGCATGACCAGTTGTTTCCATGGGCAACTTGGCGGCGGCCTCCAGCTTGTTGGAGGTGATCTCCCGATCACGTTGGAGTTGGGCTGCTGCTGCGGCTTCATCCGTCTGGCGCCCTTGCTCAATGTTCACGAGGCTGGTGTTGGCGGTGTCGAGCTGTTCCTTGAGCGGGTCGAGCTTGGCGTTGATGTCTTTGTTGAAGTTGTCGAATAGCTTTTGCAGGTTGGAGGTGTTGATGTTGTTACCCATGGCAGTGGTGTGGGGATCAAAGTGGTCTCTGGATACCAGGTGTAAGGAATCTCCTGGTGGAGGTGGGGCGGCTATGGAGGAGGGAGGTGCGGCTAGGGCTTGGGCGGCATGGGAAGGGGGGCGGCGCAGAGAGAGAGAGAGCGGCAGGCGCAGGAGAAGGAGAGGAGAGAGGGATAGGAAGGAGCAATCACTCTCCTTTTAGTTGATTTGATTGATTACATCCCCTAGTATTTATAGTCCCTATTGGACCTGTATTCCAAGCAACCTACGAGATATCCCTATAGATTGGATTCTCCCTTTCATAACTCAGCACCGTCTCCCAACCTTTTCGGCAAGGGATGGTGAAACACGCTCCTCGGCATTTTTTTGGCGGTGCAAGGTCATTGGGCTCATTTTATATCATTGTGCTTCGTTTGCGCGTATCTTTGACAGCATGAAAACATTGAGTTTTTGTTTCTGCCGATATTGGGGGGCCATATGATGCTAAGGTGCCCCTTACAGCTCATGCGAAATGCTTATACGATGAATGGCTATCATGATGCAGATGGATGCGTTCACGTATAAAATGGATGTGAAGGCATTTTGTTTTAGTTTCACCCTTGCTTTAACTTTGGTGGTCGAAATTTTGAACCCTTAGGGTTTCTATTTCATTTACCTTCGATCTCATGTATTTTGTTGGGTTAGAGCCTTTGAGCCCATAGATTTTTCATTTGGCTTCACCCTTGCTTATTTTTGGAGGGTCAAAGTATTTTTAGCTCTTGCGCTTTTCTCTTCTTCGTCCTCGTGTATTTTTGGAGGATCAAAGTGTTTTTAGCCCTTATGCTTTTGAGGTTGAGCTAGCGAATTTGAGAACTTTAGTGAAAACCCGGTAGCCCAACCTTTTAACTTAGCTGGTCCTATCGATATCCAGGCCTTGTTGCACTCAAGGCTTGTTTTGGTATTCGGGTCTGAGACTGCTTGCTTTGGGAAAGATTTAAATAAAGTTTAATGGGGTACAAAGAATTGCCTCGTTAACGTCCTTTCGCAAAGGCTTTTCAAAGTAAAAACCCACAAATGCATTCTAGCGAGAGATGAGTGTTCTCAGTGAAATAATAAGAACATACCGATTTGAGAGTTTTCGATATACTTCGCCCTCACGTATTTTTGGAGTGTCAAGTCTTGAGCCCTTAGGCTTTTCGATATGCTTTGCCCTCTCATATTTTCGGAGGGTCAAAGTCTTTAGCCCTTAAGTTTTTCGATATGCTTCGCCCTCTCGCATTTTCGGAGGGTTGAAGTCCTTAGCCCTTAGACTTTTCGATATGCTTCACCCTCTCGTATTTTCGGAGTGTCGAAGTCTTCAGCCCTTAGACTTTTCGATATGTTTCACCCTCTTATATTTTCGGAGAGTCAAAGTCCTTGGCCTTTAGGCTTTTCGATACTACCTATATATCGCATGTACAAATCATTTATTGTAATTTTTGTATGTAGTCTTTTTTCAATTTGTATATCAATGGTGGCTACTTTTATTATCCTTGATAAAAATAGGATGAGATATAAACTGTTTTGAGTGTCTTTTTTTTAAAAAAAAAATCCTTGCGACCGTGCCCATTCCTTGCGCGGCAAAATTTCGCAAGTCGCTGTCGCTGGTCCGCGAAGGCCTTCCATAGTTCCATCGCGTTCTGCCGTCCAGGTCATTTCCACGGCTCCCCAGATGGGCCGGCCGGGCCTCCATGGGCAGCAGGCCTCGGCGCAACGGCCTTCCCGCGCGACTGGATGCGCTGCACCTAAATATGGCAACGGGCAATATCCGCGCGGATAGTGGCTTCCCACGCCCGCGCCCGCGAGCAAAATCTCGTGCCCGCACCCGCGCCCGCCACCCGCCACGGGCACCAAGCTGTGCCCGTGCCCGCTATCCGCGGGCAAGGCTCGCCCGCGGGCATGCCCGTGTGCCCGCCGGCAGGTCAACGAGGACAGCGGCCAGCTGGGGCGAGCGACGAGGACGGTGGCTGGCCGAGGTGAGCGAAGAGGAAGGTGGCCGGCGAGGCGAGCGACGAGGATGGCCGGCGGAGCAACGAGGGCGAGCGACGATGAAGGCGGCCGCTCGCCTACGTCTCCCTCCGCGCGCTCCTCCACCGCGCGGGCGGGCTCCGCCGCCTGCTCTACCTCGACAGCCTCCACCGTGATTCTGAGGACGTGCAGGCGGGGTACGCCGCGCAGCTGGCGCGCTCCTTCCGCGTCCTCGTCTGCTTCGTGCTCCCCTACACGCTCGCCGAGGCCGCGTACAAGGCCTACAGGTACCGCGCTGCCGCCTCCGCCACTGGTGGTGGGCCGCCGCGGCCTGCACCGTCGTCAAGTTCGCCTCCTGGGTGTACCGCATCGCGCTCTTCTTCATGGTCTGCGTGCTCTTCCGCAGAGATGGAGAGGTCGAGCAGGAAGAGCCATGGAGGGCGACCTTCTTCGATCTCCTCCGATACTCCACGCTAGCGAGAGCCCCATAGGAGAATGGAAAGCTCTCGAGATGGAGAACGCGGTGGTGTGACATGCATGACTTGATTCCTGGATTTGGAGGTGAGATTTGGGAGAGGAAGAAGAGCTGTTCTTGGCAAAGAAGAGGAGAGAGCAGTGAGACAGAGGAGGCCAGGAGGGTGCGGTGCGGACATGTGGTGTGATGTTAGGGAGGAGTGGGGCGGTCCCAGCTTTTTCGGCTGGTTGGCTGCAACTGTGCAGCAGCAGCAGCGAACCCACATATACGAGAGGAGGCAAGTAGCAAGCTGACATCCGTAGGCTATCAACAGCAAAAAGAGACTTTTTAGTGATGGAGCGGGTCTGTCGGGTTAGCGGGTGCGGGTAGGTTATTTCTTTGCCCGTTATCAAATATCCATCGGGTTGATAGTTGTGCCCGCATCCGTGCCCGCGGGCACAGTTTGGCGCCCGTATCCGTGCCCGTCGGGTTTTTTGCCCGCGGGTTTGCGGGTATTCTCTACGCGTTGCCATCTTTAGCTGCACCTGCACTGCTGCGCAAGCAGCTAGCGGATAAGAAGCTCTCCCTCTCGACCTACTCCCACTTGCATTCACCCGACTCCGCTGCTCTCCCTCTCCCTCTCCCCCTCGGGGGAGCCATAAACCCTAGGCCTCGCCGTCGTCGGAGGCGCCGCCGCAGGAGGACCCGTGATGTCGCACTTCGGGAGGTCGGGTCCGCCGGACATCCGCGACACCTTCTCGCTCCTCGTCCTCAACATCAGCTTCCGTGAGCGAGACCTAACCCTAGCCCCTTCAGCGCCGCCGCGCGGGCGCCCTCTCTAATCGCTTCCTTCTCGTATTCGTCTTCATCCGCTTCGCAGGCACCACGGCCGACGACCTCTTCCCGCTCTTCGAGCGCTACGGCAAGGTCGTCGACGTCTTCATCCCGAGGGACCGGAGGTGAGGCGTCGGTTTGAATTTTCCGGGCGGTGGTTCGATGGCTGTTTCCTCAGGTTTTGTTTGTTGGTTGGCTCGCAGGACTGGGGACTCGAGGGGTTTCGCGTTCGTGCGGTACAAGTACGCCGACGAGGCGCAGAAGGCTATAGATCGGCTCGATGGTGGGGTTTGCTCTTTTTTTTTTTTAACCGTGTTTCCCCTGTGGGGATTTTGGGCTTCTACTTCTATTGATAGTTGTGCCTGAACGTCGTTTTCTTTTGTGCAGGCCGTAATGTGGATGGGAGGAACATCATGGTGCGGTTTGCAAAGTACGGCCCCAATGCTGAGCCAATGTGAGTAGGCACACATGTATGCTAACATCCTTTTACTTGTGGTGTTTTATGTACCTAACATAACAATATGAACCATATTGCTTATCTCATTTGTTGTAAACCACTCTTTATTTGATGTGACAGTAATTATATGCTAACAGCAAGGAATATGATTAGGTTGATGTGTTTTGATTTTTTATTTGTCTGTGATCTTGTTGATGGTTGATGACTGATTATCTATCTCTTGTTACCCAAACACGTTTTAGTTTAATCTTCTGGCATGAGCATACCAATATACTAGTTATGCCTTATTTCATTTAGTCTTGATAATGTGAATGAACATTTTGGAGATTGTTTGTTCTTAGTTCCTTAGTTCAAAACTACTAAAATGAGTCTCCAGAAACAAAATCAGCAAAAATCTTGTCGTTCTCTGTATATTTTTGGGTTACTGATACAGGAAATAGGTTGAGAGAATCATTTGTCTAATAATATGTATGAACAGTCGAGCATTGTATTTATCTAGCTTTAAGATATATAGCTTGTTTTTCTTAAGGTAAAATTCCAGTACCCATACAGTACTCATTCTGTACATCTAGTCTTCCATATGCATTCTTGAGGTAGCTTGTGTAAAATTTGTTTAGTTAAATGTATACAACTCAAAGACAACACTTGCATTCAATCTCATGTACTAGGCTTTGTTACAGAATGTAGTTTTTTTTCCTCCTTAAATTTATTTGTCTCCTGAAGCTGTGTGCAAGAGACTGCATGCTTCCATTTATCTTATCCTCTACTTATTTCAATCAGGTCACCATAGTTCGTCCCTGTTTTGTATTTTTGTTTTGTTTCTGTAGCCGCAAAGGAAGGGTCAAAGAGGGGGTTGAGAAATCACGAGACAGGTCAAGAAGCCGTAGTCCAAGGCCAAGGTGAAGATTTTAGTTCCTTTCACATTATCTCCAGAATTACTTTAAATTGTGTTTTATGGTATTTCCCCCCCTTTTGCTCCAGTAACTATCCCTCCTTCCAGGCCTCTGCTGTAGCTATTCGCTTCTTTCTCTGAACCTAAGTGTTGACATGAATACTGCCTTTGCTTTTCTTGCAGAGAAGCAAACTGTCAGTATTAACACTGCTTTCACCTTATTTGCGGAGAAGCATTATTTCTAATATATCAATTTAGCATATCCTTAACTGCCTTCATTTTGATTTACTAGATCAGCAGTCTAGGCAACTTATAGTGCATGCATTATTTTAACTAGGCACAGAGACAGAGATCATAGAAGGCGAAGTCGCAGCAGGAGCAGGAGTAGAGAAAGGCATGGCCGTGATAGAGACAGGGACTATCGTCGTCGGAGCAGAAGTAGAAGCCGAAGTCCGAGTTCAAGCCCTGACCACAAAAGTCGTCGTAGAGCAAGAGATGATGGCAAGCATGGGAGCAGGAGTAAGAGTAGAAGCAAGAGCAGGAGCAGGAGCAAGAGCAGGAGCAGAAGCAGGAGTAGAAGCCGCTCATACCATAGGTTCCTCAATACCAATTTGCAGTTCCACCATTTGGTTATTCTTTACATGTTCCCAAATTCTAATTTGATTTCTTTCAACAGTGCTTCACCTGCCCGGCGTAGTGCTAGCCCTCACAAGAGCCCACCGCCACGGAGGAGCCCCACTCCTGAAAAGCATACCAATGGAAAAGATTCACCTCTGTCACGCAGTGTTTCTCCATCACCAAAGCGTGCAAGCTCCCACAGCCCAGGCAGTGATGGCAAGGTTAGATTGGTGTTTAACTGCTGGCTATTTATTATTTTTTTGCCCGTGCATTTGTTCACGTATCTTACTTTTGAAAGCAAATTCACATCAGGAATGAAGCTTGTTGATCTGGTGATGCCTAAGGAACAATCTTCCATGGGATTGCAGAATGTTGAGAAGGTTGATTGAGCACAATGGAAGTAGCAATCTGCAATCAACCGCTATCCAAGGTTGCTAGTTGTTCCTTTAATGGCTTCTAGAATTGTGTTTTCCAGTTGTCAAAAACATGCTGTTGGTTTGTATTTCGACCTCTATTGTGTTTTTATACCCTTGTACTGCATCATCTACTTCATATATGCATCAGTTTCATGATACCTGTCATATTAATTTGTTAAAACATTTGTGCATTTTCTAGTTATCTGTTCGTGAGATGGGTTGCTGTTTACTGGTAGAATGGTATTGCACGGGACCGACTATGGTGGATGATGTCTTGCTGTTAAGTCTTTTGTCATTGGTGTTGATATGGCGATGGTGCAGCTGATGATGCGACGATGCCCGATATTGTATTGATGCTGATGCTGATGCTGCTGACAGTGACCCTCTTGATGCAGTCTTTATTTTTGTTCGAAAAGGTTCTGAATCAAATCATGAAATTCCAGATGGATGGATCTCATGATTGGTAAGAATTATTGCACAATGATGCCTTACAAGTTATGTTGGTTCTTACCCCCCCCCCCCCCCCCCCCCCCCTTTGGCAAATGCTTTGCATCAGTTCTATTTGGAACATGGTGTTGAGTGGCAGAGATGCTGAGGGGTGTACTCATAGTGACAATGGTACTCGTACATGGCTAATAATCTCTGTACAGGAATGGAGGTGTCAATTATGAGTAGCGTGGGTCCTGTTGATCTTGTGGTGGTGGTGAACCAAACTATTCTGCTTCTCTATCACGTTGTTTTCATATTCTGGTAGTGTTGAGTGGCTCCTTTTGCTATCAGATGCTCTAGCTTTATTCATTCTCTTAAGCAACCAGTTATAAAATCCATGAACTCAATGTTCTTGTACCAAGGCTCATTAGTAACATGTATTCTCTATCTGGAAATGTATTTTTCAAATAAGGTTTGTATGGTAACATACTAACGGTTTGTGGTAGTATACAAGAGTACAACTGTTACATTTCGTTTGTAGCAGAGCACTTGACTATAATATTAGCTAATTGGAGCTCTACAAAGTCTCAGGTTTAAGATGTTTGGAGGCATGTGACATGTGATAGAGGATTAACTGTACCTCTTTACTGTAAATGTAGATATCATTGACACAACATGGCACTTTAATTTGTAATATGGGTTAAGTAAACTATTTTAAATAGAGGGTTATATAAGTATTTTCACGATGAATCTGATAACCTCAACTATGCGAGTGGATCCATGCATATATGTTATAACTAGGCCAAGATAGAAGTTTGGCCTGCATTTGGAATCGTAGTACTCCCACTAGTCCTATGTATATGATGTTTCAAACAGTAAATTTAGCTTGTTTGTAGCTTCATTGTTATTAATTTGTTGGCTGAAACACCATATACAGGTGACGATGTAGTAGTAAAGCATGTAACAAGGTATTCTGAAAGTATAGCATATCACTTTGTATAGCTGAGCATCCTGCTAGGGGACTACATAATGCACAATTGACTTTTTGGTGATTGAATTGATTTTTCTTTTGAAATATTTGATTGAATTGAATATCGTTTGAACTGAGGCTGTTGCCACCGAAGTTGTTTACTTCAGCGTGGGCACTGGGCACAGGTGTGGCAACTTGTGGAAGGCAAGCAAAACCTTGCATATGGTGCAGAGTGCAGACTGCTCACTGCAGCTAAAATACCTGCACGGCTTCTTGTTTTTTTTAAAAAAAAAATGAATAAGCCCTACATTGACATGTGGTAGCTACGAGAACTAAGCGTGCCACCATTGAGTTTGAGTAGAAAACTCGAAATATGCCGTTCTTGCCAACATGGGCTGACCGTTCGGCTACAGCCGCAACCGTGAAGATTGGCAGCCGTGAAAAACAGCACTCACAACACCTCAGTTGAGAACTATCGCAACTTTTAGTATAAGAACCCGTTCGCTTCGTTGAAAAGCCATGGCTAAAAGTATTGTTTGCTAAAAGTACTGTTCGCTGATTCGTTGAAAAGCCATGGCTAAAAGTATTGTTTGCTAAAAGTACTGTTTGCTGATTTGTTACGAGAGAAACGCGGTTCCGGCTGAAAAATACAGATAAGACAAACGAACAAGGCAGGAGGGTTGAGCGGAAAAAAAAAACAAAACAAGCTACAAAGAGCTAGGCAGAACTGTTGCATATAAAAAGGTCGTGCAGTGGGGCCAGCACCATACATGGATGGAGAGAGATCACCATGAAGACCTAACAAACCACAGGAGCTGATCTCAGCTATCCTAACCTACAGCCAGCCAATGTTTTGATTTGTTCAACTGATGACTACAATCTATGCCAAGGGAACTAGACAGCTAGTGAAACTAGATGACACACTATCCAACCTTTGCTCCGTGCATACACTTCTGAGGAATCCGTGGCATTGGCACCCAACCGTGGTCTTTTCAGTGGCCGATGTTACCAAATAGTGTCCAAATCATCATGAATGAATGAATGAACATGGTCTAAGATTCGAACTACTCAGGTACTCCTCCATTTCGATGAGTAATTTTTCTCAGCCTCATCAGTAGTTTCTGATGGACCATCAGATATGGCTTTCTGTGGCTCTCGCCTGGTGTCAGCCTGGCTTGCTTGCTTTGAACTCAGCCTCACCCTCAAAAGCAACGAGTTGGCCATCACACCGACCGAACTAAAACCCATTAGAGCTCCAGCTATTGATGGCGTCAGTATCGTCCCCGTAACTGGAAGCAATGCTCCAGCAGCAACGGGGAGTCCAACCTGCAAAGTAATTAACTATATGAGAACGTGCAAGCAGAGGTCAGAGAAGGAAGTCTACTTCTAATCTAAGTTGGTAATAAAAAGTAAATGTCAAAATAAATATGAAATTCAAATCTAAAAGCATTTTGGTGATGCCGTAGTTAGCAGCCTATACCACAATCAATATACAGCAAAAATTGCAGAATTTGTACGTAACCCATTGGTTTTTCTTTTCTAGGGTGCTTCATAATATTTACAATAATAATTCTAAAATGGTCAGCAAGTAAACGAAATTATCATTTTATATCTAATCTGTTAGATAAAAAAAAAAAGAAGCCATGTCTAAGAGATAAGATAGAACCATACAATGTTATACAGGAAAGCCCACCAAAGATTCTGCTTCACCGTCTTCATGGTCTCTTTACTCAACTCTAAAGCATCAACGAGCTGCATCGAAGGGGCAGGTTTTTAAGAATCATACTGGTAGTGGTAGGGGACTAGGGGAAAAGGCAATTCATTGAGTTATACAGCAACGTCCAGGTATGTAAAGAAACAACTGCAATGTTTTACACTTGGTTGCTACAGAAAATTCCAAACTGCAGTGAAAGAAATTACCTGGGATAACCTGTTGCCCAAAAGTACAACTGAAGATACATCACTGGCTGCCCCAACACCTCCACCCATTGCAACTCCAACATCAGCTGAAGCTAGTGCTGCAGCATCATTAATGCCGTCACCAACCATGGCGACTAACCTGTGCTCTTTCTGAAGTTCAGATATGAACTTCTTTTTCTCATGTGGTTTAACTTCAGCAAGAACCTAAGACATTTTCCCACGTACACAGATAAGTGAACCATGCTGAAATGGCAATAAAAAAGTCATGCTAGCAAAAACAATCTAAATGGAAGATACAAAAACAGTCTGTCCTGAGCTCCCTTTTGTGCTTCAGTCAGTTCCGATCTGATTACCAGATATTTTGTTTATCTATTTATGAACCTGCTTCCAGCTATTTTCATTTCATAAACCAATGACCTATTATATACAAATTGCGCTCTTGTTTCATTAAAATATGAAGTGGGGGTATGTGCACTTCACAAACAGACCATTTTCAAGTGGATGGTGATGTTGACTGAGAATAACATTTAAGTGATTTCACATATTTATACTTTGGGAAGTTTGTCTTCCTAAGTTATACTCCCTCCTTTCCAAAGTGTAGGGCATGGTTTAACCTGGCACAGCCTTCAACAGTACTGATTGACCATTAATGTATGAGCTACTTCCAAAGCACATGGCTTTCTAGATGTGTATGTCGATATCTACACAGATGTATCTTATATGATAAGATTAATCGTAGGAAGTACCACATGAGTGGGTATATAGAGAAGGAATCCACATCTGCCAAAGTCGATTATGTTAGGATCTTCTACAACCTATACAGTTCTTAGGCTAATTCTTGATCAAAGATTGAGTTTGAATCTTGGAGTGCATGCACACCTTATAAAAAGAAAGGGAGTACAAGACATGGCAACTTGATGACAAATGACTTCATATTTTTCTGGTAATTCAAAACAATAGTCACTAATATTTCTGCAGCGATCTGAAACTCATAGAATCATAATCTGTGGTGCATCTCCAAGATTTCTATGATGTAATTGGCGCACATAACAGCCAAAGAGATAGCAGGCAACCTCATAACATGTTCATTCTGGCTACTTTAATGCCAAACACCAGAGAATTAAGCCACTTTACTACAGAAAACTGGGAAAATTACCATTCACAAGAACAAAACACAACAACAAAACTCAGTTGATGTTACCTTGTCTGCCTGGATACCAACAACAGAAGCCACATTCATAGCAGCGCTTTCCTTGTCCCCAGATAACATATATACACTAATTCCTTGCTTAGATAGAGTGTCGATTACTTGACGAGAATCTTCCCTGAGCTTATCCTCAAAACAAATAAGACCAGCCAGAGCACCATTCACTGCTACATATGCAACAGACTGGCCAAAATGCTCTGCTTCTGGGAAGGGATTGTGAACGACCCCATGCCTGAAACGTTACAATTTTACTAGTGAACATACTCCAATCGGTACAACATACAATTGCACATGACAGCTAGTGCGTGGAGAAAAGTTTAGAACAGATAGCACTTACAGAAGGTATAGCAGGAACACGAGACGATTAAAAGTGTCATGTTGTTAGTGAATTTAGCATAGGGAATAGCTGTAGAATAAGAAATTCGTTTGTACCTTCTAATCCAATCTAATGTTCCGACAGAAACCTGTTTCTCACCAATGGTAGCCACAGCACCAGATCCTGGTTCTTCCATGAAGGATCCATCATTTGCCTGTGACAGCACGCATAAGTAAAGGGCAAAAACCAGAAAAGGTAAATTTGTGTAACAAGTGAATAAAAAGTGTGAAAAAAGATAAAAATATAAAATAGGTCATCCCATTCCATAATAATGTGTCATGGAAGTTTGGAAGAAGTCCGGCGCAACTATGGGAAACATCTTATTATTGATTATAAGATTGCAGTTCAGCAGACATGATTATAACTCAAGTGGAGAAAACATTTATCCTGAAACAGTTTTTTATAACTTGCAGAATACCCACTTAGTTCATACTTCATACTAAGGTCATTCTAAGCTCACATTTATTGCGCACTTCTGCTATGACTACCTTCATAACGATACAATTGGCAGCCCCTGCAGCATCCATGATGGCTTTTCCAAGCGGGTGGTTTGTATTTGATTCCACTCCAGCAGCAAAACTCAGAATTTCAGCCTCTGTCCACTGGTGGGCCCCCAAATCCCTGATGACGGGAATATGGTTTGTCAACAAGAAAGTCTTAGAAATAATCTTCACTTTGACATCTATTAACATTAGGTTTGCAGAGAAAAATCCATGAGAAATATGGCACATTTTCAATGGAAATACATTGGAAACTGCATTCTGTCACACCCTATTCATAGGTAAGTTCTCCAGAAAGATGTTCAATCAGATGTGAAGTCCAAAGTAGGTATATCACAATACAAACCTAGCGTAATTAATTACAACATATAATAAGAGACACTCAACTTTGTATTCGCATCTCCCATGCCTCTGGAAGCTATTACTTTAGTCACCACAGGTCTACCAATTGTCAAAGTTCCAGTTTTGTCAAACACAATGGCATCAACATCAGAGAACTTCTCCAAAACATCCCCACCACGTAAAAGAAGTCCTCTCGTTGCACCTAATGAAGTACCAACCTGGCAAAATGACACCTGAATAAACATAGATGTGCTATATATTTCAACCAAAAATTTCTAATATTATTTGTTTCGTACCAGTACAGCAGTGGGTGTGGCAAGCCCAAGAGCACAAGGGCAAGCAATTACCTGCAAATGAGGATCAATATTACTATTTACTAGCTTTTGAAGAGGCATAGAATGATAACACGGGGATGGCATTTTTCTCTCTACAGAGAAAACAGGCACTGCAGTCCAACATAAATCAATTTAACATAAACAGATACCAACATCCAGGATCCAAAACTGCTAGAGATTTTGCGCATTCTTAATGCACATGAGGGCTCAAATATCAACAATCTGAGCATGTTTCATCAAGTCACGCCCTTTATATTTTTTTATAAGATAAGAAACAATTCTAATTTTGAATCCTGAGAGTAATTAGTTTCAAAAGCAATAGCTGCACTTGAAATCAGAACCTACTTTTGCTCAACAAAATCTCATCTTCAAAATGAAGGATTTGCATATCTCCATATACTAGCCACCTAGTTTTAGGAACTAGAAATTTCGCTCATTCAAAGTAAAATAGCCAAAGCAAGGGTGCTATAACATATCTTCCTTGTATCATACCAGAACACTGCAAGAAAGTTGCAATGCCAAAGACATTGCACCTCCATGTTGGATAGCAGCAGGTACAAGTTGTGAACCCAAAATACTCCAGAACATGTAAGTAGCAGCAGAAAGTGCCATGACTCCATATGTAAAGTTCCCTGCAACCTGTGTAACAATAAAATTGACATTGAATCATAGAGCAAAACTATTACTAATTTAGGTCACAATAATAATGTGGTAAAGAAAGGGCCCCTAAGACTGTTACTAAACCCATCCACATGGAAACACCACCAAAGCAACCATGATCCATCAGTGATGCCCAGAATACAGTACGGACAATCAAATAAATTCCACAAGAAAGTTCAAAAAAAAAAACCTCAAGCACCAACACATGGAAGAGGTAGTACCAAAAGAATAACAGAACCAATATTTCCATTGATCAGAAACTTAACATATAATGGAATGCACTGAGTGCCTGAAGAGAGGAAGAAGTGCTCCAACTAAAATAAGCCATTTTAAATATTAACCATACCAAAGGGTAAAAAAACAATTAGATGAAGTAACCAATCACCCATATTCTGACATTATTTTGTCTGTTAAAAAGCTCTACAGAACCCATGAACTACTGTTGACCATGATATTCACACATATCTAGTCCTATCCCATGGAGATGGTTAGCAGGACAAAAGGCATAAATGAGCTTTGAACATCATCTCCAAACTACTAGTTTTCCTAAGAGGACGAATCAGTTCACATATTATACCTTGTCAGCCAATCGTTGAACAGGGGCTGCCCTTGTCTGGGCTTCTTCAACTAAGTGAAGTATGTCAGACATGACAGTCTCACCACCAGGTCTTCTAACTTCGACAGTGAGTTTACCATTCAAGTTAATACTTCCTGCTGATACTTCTGCCTAACGAAGGAGGAGAATCATCAATATTCAGCACAATAAGATACTAAACTGAGATGTTACTTGAATTCAGCAAGCCAGATAATGAGATGAGAACAGTTTGCTTCATGTTAAGAAAAAAAAAACTAAGGCATTTAGAGACATACATACCCCTGCTATCTTTGTTACCGGCATAGGTTCACCTGTCAAACTTGATTCATCAACTGTACTCCTTCCAGCTTTGACAATACCATCAGCTGGGATGCGATCCTGTATGGTGAGTAAATAAGCAACAAAAAGATCATGCCAACAAGATCAGCGTGAGCATCATACCATTCATAAAAGATTTCATCATATGAGGGAAGTTTTATATGTGAATATGTAACTGCTGCCAAAGTATGCACGCATGTTTACTGTTTAGCATGCAATTAAAGAGTAGTGAAAGTCATATGCAGCAAGGAAAAAGAAACTATCACCCATGTTTGTGCATGCTTTACAGCCTGTACTCACCCCAGGTAGCACAACAACATAGTCCCCAACAGAAAGAGTATCACATGGGACCTCAATCAACGATGATTTCTCAGTATCGTTATCCACCATTAGGCGTGCTTTAGATGGAAGAATACTAAGCAGTCCAGTCATATCGCTGGTAGCTTTAAGCTTTGCCCTCTGCTCCAGATTCTTCCCTAGAAGAACAAAAGCTATCAACATAACTGGTTCCTCAAAAAATGTCTTCCACCCCTGCAGGAAAATGAAATGATATAAACAAACTACTGACACATTGGCCATATGCCATGATGCAAATTAACAGAGCATATTATAGAGCTAGAGGGTAACAAAAGGAGTTTAAACTATGAAACTGGCCAACAATATCTGCAAAGCATGCAAAAAACCAAAAAAAAAAGAGAAAGAGAGTAGGAGCTACCAGCTTCGGAATGAAGGCTGCAATTGAGCTGACAGCAAACGATGACAAAGCACCTAAACCAACCAGTGTATTCATGTTTGGAGACCCCTTGAACAGACTCTTTAGCCCGTCAAGTATTAGTCTTCGACCAGGACCGACAAATGTAAATATTGACAGAGACAAATGAAATCCAGTGGAATGAATGAGGTGCATCAATGGCACATTAACTCCAAAAAGGTGAGAAATGTGTCCCAGAAGGCAAACTGTACATAATGCCCATGATACAGCAAGTTCTCTACCTAGAAGAAAAAACAGGGCATCGTGTCAGATATAAAGTTAACACTTTGTATTATAAAAAATGGGACTTTGCAAATGTACCAATGGGTCAAACCCCAGTTTGCTATTTTTGCACTGGATGTCTCAATGGCAGGTGGCACCGGGACCCACTTGTCATTGAGACATGCCATGGTAAAATAGCAAACAGGGGTGATGACCAGGAGACAGTGGTATGCTTGCAAATTTTCCTATAAAAACATCATGGACTCAGAGAAGCTCGTAAACTGATGGGTACTCGTCTCAACAAAAAAAACTTTACCACTTTGTTTCATCTGTTCAAGTTTGTCTTGCATCTTTCTTTCGAAAACTGTTTGTGAACCGACCTTTGAAGAATCTGCAGATAAGATAGACATTTGCATGAGACTGAACAGACATAGCAGCAACATGTGGAGATTTGTAACATGTTGTCTGTGCTCAAGAGTGCCATGTGAACAAAGAAGACTTTGCATTCATGTATCTCAAGGCAAGATTGACTGATAAGCAACAGGAATTCTAAAGCACCATTTCATCTTTCTAAGAAGAACATTCAGATGCTTAAGAGATTTGAGTTATGATCGTCATGATTTTCTATTGAAGAGAAAATGTATTATTTAGCTCTTTATTCAAAGTTTCAAACTAACAACGCTTATCCATTATTCAACTGCCTCATCACTCCCAACTAAAATGTACATGTTTAGCCCTTTGACAGTACTTGACCAATAATTGCAGCGTTTACCTCGAAGATTGGATTTATAACCACATGTCGTCAACTGATTGGCAAGCTTCTCACCCAACTGCTCCTTCCAGTCCTGAACATCTCTATCTTCAGGCACTGCCCAGACGACTGCCATTTCAGTGGCAAGGTTAACAGTTGCTGACTGCACCTGGGGCTGAAAAATCCAGGCGCAGAGTTACAAACACAACTAGAAACAGTAGAGAGCTAATAAGCACTTGGCCAAAACTCTACATCTGAGACATGATGATCTAACTTAGCTAACCTCATTCTCCAGAATGCGTTTAACACTTGCTGCACATCCACCACATGACATTCCCTGCAATGAAGCTAATCAGGCGACTAATATAGATACAGATTACAAGGTGGTAAGAACTTGTAGCATGTAAGAACGAACATGAACACAAATGACAGGTTATAAGTTTTTTCTATTAATTCAGAACAAATATTAATTGGTTGGAGATTCTAGTAATTGGCCCAGAAACAATTCTGGTTAGATGGGTTGTTGACACAAGAGATAATGCAGCAAGATCTACAACCGGTACCATTGGTGATTTGTTTGCTGATTCATGATTGTCTTGATGCTATGAGAATGCTTGTTATGTTAATCCGAATTCTAAATATGAAAAACCAGTTACAAGCGGGTAAAGTAGCAATCCGTGTGTACAAGTGTTTGACCAGCCAAGCATATACTACATAAGTTATTCAAAGTTTTAAAAGATTCCTTCTATGTCACACATAATATGTTTTTTTTAAGAGCGGAAGGTGATTTGATCAGTGTATACTCGTCCTATAGGGATAGCCATACCCCAACGTCAAGCACGATGACATCGGCTCCCTGCGCTGCCGCTTCCTCCACCACACCCGCTCCCTGGGAAGCACGCGGGCGCTTCCAGCCGTCGCCGCCACCGCCGCCACCATCACCGTTCCCCGGACCGCCGCCGCCGCCGCGGGGCGGACCACCCGATGCGAGCGGGGTGGCAGCCGAGACGCTCGCGAACCACCGCCGAGGTGCCGCGGGGGGTCCGGGGCCGCGGAGCGCGAGCCGGGCGAGCGAGACGAGGAGGAGGTCGCCCGGCACGGCGAGGCCGCGCGGCGCGGAGGCCGAGGCGGGGCCGGACGCGCAGGCGGCGAAGGGGGAGCGGCGGCGGAGCGGGGCGAGGAGGCGGCCGCGGCGGAGGAGGAAGGGCTTGGTGCCGGAGGAGACGAAGGCCTTGGACAGCGCGAGGACGGGCGCGGCCGGGTCCATCATCGGCGAGGGGAGGAGCCGGCAGGGCCTAGCTAGCGGTGGCGGCGGCTGTAGCGTGTAGCGGCCGGAGCATTGGCGTTGCTCGCGGCGGGGATGAGTTGCGTCCTGTTTGTTGTTGAGAGTGCGAGAGTCCGAGGGAGATGGGGACGGGAGGCGGCGGCGGAGGGCGGCGCAGGTGCAGTGGTCAGGTAGTGGTGCCGCCGTGGGCCGAGGGGGGTGGAGGTGGATTGGGATTTGGGTTGGCGACCCGATCGGCCTGGAGCTGGAGGGCGATGCGTGCAGCACGAGTGTACTAGTATGCTCGTGTCTCGTCGCTACTGGTCTACCGACGGCCGGGCAGTCCACCGTACTAGCACAGCACCACTTGCTGAGATTGTATTATTTAAATCTTTTAAAATTGTATTAACAACCATGAAATATAACTTATAAAGGTCATATTAGATATATAATTTTATACATTCCAGCTAAGACGTTTGATAGTATAAATAATAATAGCATAGCGACTTAATCTTTAACAAAATCATATTATTACATGCATAATTCCTTGATAAGAAAATTCAAATATCTTGACAAGTAGAGATTAGTGCAGACCAAAGGTTGCTATTACTATTTGATATTTTGAGATTTTTCGAGTAAACAATGATTATATGGCTTGAATATTAATATTTGTTGAGGTTAAATCGCAACCTCATCTTAGATCTCACTTTAAGCTGTATCACCAATTTTAAAGGATCGTGGTGGTTTTAAATAATTGTTATGCCATTATAGTGCTCATTAAGAGTGCAGACTATGACAAAAGAAGAGTTAATAGAAGATAAAATAAACATAAGAGGTTCGTAGAAAAAAAGACTATTACTTAAACAATACAAAATCTGGATTCATGCATTCATAACTAGAATCTTCATGCGAAGTCATGCGCATACAAAGTCTATCATCGATCAGAAATCAATCTACTACTACCGTTATTATCCTTCCTTTAGGTTCTCCAGCCCCCTGCTATGTAATACCCCTTTTGACGAGATTTGTTAGTGTTCTAGATAGATTTGCGGGTCCTAGAACAATTTCGTTGCGCTTATTCCTGATGCGTATTCCTAAGAGGTGTTTATGGGATTTTTGACAAAGAATGAGCGTTGGATCTGCATAACTGACTCATTGATTGGCCTCGCTGTTTTCGACCTCCTCTGCTACGTGCTAGGCCATGTGTGGACCGGACGAGCTAGGCCTTTCTAATATGTGACTGGATTTTATGTCAACAACTACAGTTACGTCAACAAAAGAAAATAAAAGGAAACGGAAAATATTGGCTTATACATGGCGTTCATCTTTATTTGAGCAGTCGTTTATTTATTAATTAAGGGTGTGTTTAGATGGGGGTGTAAAATTGTTGGAAGCACAGTAACTCTTTTGTTTGTATTTGGCAATTAGTGTCCAATCATAGACTAATTAGGTTCTAAAGATTCGTCTCGTGATTTACAACCAAACTGTGTAATTAGTTATTTTTTTTACCTATATTTAATGCTCCATGTATGCGTCCAAAGATTCGATGTAACGGAAAATCTTGTAAAATTTTTGGAATTTTGAAGGAAGTGAACACACCCTAATTATGCCTCCCAGAGTCCTAGGTGATGGCGTGATAAGGTTCATTGTTTTTGACTTTTTGTGTAGTGTTACACCATAAGTTGGATTTGGGCCGGCAGCACTTCTGTGTGCTGAAGTCGTCGTACTTTGTAGTATACAACAGTAATCTGCTTACGTTGTTCCTTGTCAATGACGAAGCCCCCCCCCCCCCCCCCCAAAAAAAAGGTTCCGTACGAATGGGGGATCTCCTATAAATATGGGCACCCATCAACACGAAGAAATGTGCCTGCTAGTTTAGCTCCCTCTACACTACATGAGGATAACCATGGCAATGGCGAAATCGAGCTCTGCTGTGCTCGTGGCCGAGGTGACAATGGTTGTATTACAGCTACTAGTACTAGGAACGGTCTCTCTTGCCACGCTGCCGGACGCTAAACAGCCGGCTTGCCACGGCCACGGTTACCAGAGGCAGACCATCCACTTGATCTCCAATCCGAACCTCGGCAAGACCACCACCACCCTCGACGACGACGACGACGACGGGGTCATGGTCGTCGCCCCTGAGTAAGTGCAGTGCATAATACGAAAACCACGTTCTCCTTCTGCCGTTTTCTTCTGAGCGAGCAAGGGGTGGGGTATATAGAACATCATTTTTTCTCGGGCGGAGTGGATATGTATCTGTGAAGGTAAGACAACAGTAAAAAATAAAGGGGTAAAACCAGATTGAAAGCATCTAGGCCCCGAGAGTTGGTTTCGGCAATTGATGACAACGCTTTATTACCATGACTAACGTGTGTTTTGCAGAAACCTTGGTAAGTTAGGTCATGGAGGTGATAACTGCTTTGGGCACCATGGTATTCATGCCCCCTGATGGAAATCGTTTCGGTTTTTAAAGAAGTGACGTCAAGATTAAGGACGGTTAGTTCCGGATGTCGAGGTGTTGAGTTACATTCGGAATAGTCGTTAGGATCTTCGTTTTCTCTTTTGGCCGTACTATAAAGGGGAGCATGAGCGGGTAGCTTGACCTAGGTGAGTCTTATGTTTAGGTGTGGTGCACACTTGTTAAACTTAGCACTAGGCAGCTCTAGAATAGCTCAAAGTTCAGTTGGAAGCAACTTGGTTCAAGTTGCGTCGCGTTTCGGAGAGTTTAGAGGGTTTTTCCCTTGACCGGACGCGGTTCTCGGCTTGACCGGACGCGTCCGGTCAGTTCAAAACCGCGACTGCGTTTCGGCGCTGACGACCGGACGCGGCCCTTGCGAGGACCGGACGCGGTGGTCAGGGCCGACACGTGTCACTAGAGGGAAACCATCCGTTCGGACGCGGCCTGGGTGTGATCGGCGCGTCCAGTCACGTTCCAGTAAGGTTCTGCGACGACCGGACGCGTCCGGTCATCACCGATCGGACGCGGTCGCGCGTCCGGTCTCGTTACAGTATGCTCCCTGCACGATCGGACGCGTCCGGTCACTCAGCTGAAATTTCAGAATTTTGACCATTACGAGCGACCGGCGCGTCCGGTCACTTCGTCCGGCGCGTCCGGTCACTCAGCCGAAATTTCAGAATTTCGACCGTTACGAGCGACCGGCGCGTCCGGTCACTTCGACCGGCGCGTCCGGTCACCCCGTATTTTTGCTGAGTTGGCAGGTAACGGTTCGTTTTGACTGTGGGGTGTATAAATACATCCCCACCACCTCTTTTAGAGGTCTCTTGCTCATTTATTCAGCTAAGAAACACCTTTGGAGTGCAAGGGAGTGCAAAAGCTCTAGTGAGGAGTGTGGTTTGAGAATCAAAGCTTGAGAATTCCTCACTAGCGATTAGAGAGTAGCAAGTGTGCATCCTCCTTCTCATTAGGCTCGGTGTGGTCAAGTGAGAGTTCTAGCTTGTTACTCTTGGTGATCGCCATCACCTAGACGGCTTGGTGGTGATTGGGAGTTTGGTGATCATCCGGCGGAGCTTGTGGATGACCCAACTCATCTTGTGAGCGGTTTTGGGCGATTCACCGCGACGGAGTGTCGAAGAATCAGCCCGTAGAGAGCACTTGATCCTTGCGCGGATCAAGGGGGAGCTACACCCTTGCGCGGGTGCTCCAACGAGGACTAGTGGGGAGTGGCGACTCTCCGATACCTCGGAAAAACATCACCGTGTTCCTTGCCCTTACTTTCAAGCATTTACATTCTCGTATTTACATTTATTGCTTGATTTACTTTCCTAGAATTGCCATGCTAGACTAGGATTGGAAACTAGGGTGCAAAACTTTTTACCGGTAGAATATCTAGGAACACAAGTAGGCACTAGGGGTGAATTCCGGCTTGTATGATTTAATTCTTGCAATTAATTTTTAGAGAAGCCCAATTCACCCCCCTCTTGGGCATCTTGATCCTTTCAATTGGTATCGGAGCCGAGTTGCTCCTAATTTAGGCTTTACCGCATAGAGCAAGATGTCTAACGGGGAAGGACCACCTCCCACCTTTAAGGGGGATGATTTTCCATATTGGAAAATCCGAATGGAGGCGTACCTCGAAGCCATAGATGTTGGGTGTCTTAAAGCCGCAAGCCAAGGGCTTCCCGCCATTAGGGATCCCGCTAACCCAAGTGGTGACGAGGAGAAGTACGACCGGTGGAATGCAAAGGCCAAAAATACACTCTACCGGGGCTTAGGCAAGGATATTTTTAATCGTATGCGTAATGCAAAGAACGCTCATGAATTATGGGAAAACCTTTGTGCTCTCCATGAGGAAACTAAGAGTGAGCGTGAGGAACGCTATCACATTGCTTTAAAGAAAATCAATTCTTTTGAGATGCTTCCCAAAGAAAGTGCTAATGATATGTACACTCGTTTGAATGTTCTTGTAGAGGATCTCAATGCTCTTGGGCTCACTCAAATGAGTCAATCGGATGTTGCAAGGAAGATCTTGAGTGTTCTTTCCGTTGAGAAGTATGGTCACATTGTCACCGTGCTTCACCAAAGTGATCTTTCCACCACAACACCGACACAAGTATTGGGGAAGATCAATGCTCATGAGATGTACATGCACATCACTCCGGAAGAGGGATCATCATCTTCCAATAAGAAAGACTTGGCCTTCAAAGCTAGTTATGACAAGAAGAAGAAGAAGAAGGGCCAAGCCATGATGGTGCAAGAGAGCTCAAGTGAAAGTGATGTTGATGATGAATCACTTGCACTCATGGTGAGAAAGACCACCAAAATGCTAAAGAAGCTCAACAAGAGTGGCATCAAGTTCGATGGCAAGAAAAAGAAATTCTTCACAAGTAGCAAAAGAAAGCCAATCTCGGAGATGGATTGCTTCAATTGTGGTGAACTTGGCCACTTAGCTCATCAATGCCCTAGACCTCCAAAAGACAAGTACAAGAACAAGAACAAGGACAAAAAGAATGATTCAAGTGATGAAGAAGAAGAGAAAAAGAAAAACAAGCCATACAAGAAGAAGGATGGCAAGAGGAAGGAGTTCTACAAGAAGAAGAAGGGAGGAAAGGCATATATTGTTGGTGATTGGCTCACCGACATTGAATCATCTTGTGAGTCCTCCGAAGATGAAAGCAATGATGAGAAAGAGAAGGTTACCGTATTTGTGATGGGGCCATCATCTTCACCGACATCTTCATCACCACCTTCACCGCCTCCTTCACCATCATCGTCCACTACTCACCTATGCCTTATGGCCAAGGGTGAACGAAAGGTACAAAACCATGATAGTGATGATGATAGTGATAGTGATGATGAATATGATGCACCTTCTTATGATGAACTTGTAAAATTGTTGAACAAATACACTAAAATCATAAGAAGGATTAGAAATGAAAATGATGAACTTCAAAATGAAAATGAATCACTCTCATCCAAGCTTGAAAGTGCTCAAAAGGCTAGTGGTGAGCTCAAAGATCAAAATGAAATTATGTCTTCCACTCTCAAGGAGCTCAAAACTTCTAATAAAGAGCTTAGAGATCAACATGATAAACTTGAGAAGAAGCATGATGAGCTCATCACTAGGCATAACTCTCTAAAAGACAAATATACAACATTAAAAATTGACTATGATAGTCTTGTGGTTGCTAATGAACTTTCTCTTGAGACACATGATGCTACTAACAAAGTTGCTAAGTGTGACATAGCTACATCATGTGACGACTTGATCATTGAAAGCATTGAGCAAGGTTCTAGTAGCAAAGGCAAGAGTGTGGTTGAGTCAAGCAACTATGATGATTATACCAAGATCAAGAGTGAAAATGAGAAGCTTGAAAATGAGAACAAGAAGCTAAAAGGTTTGATGGCTCTTGAGAAGCAAACAACAAATGAGTCACTCATTGAAGAAAACAAAAAGCTCAAGCAAGAGAAAGAGCATCTCAAGACCGGCCTAAGCAAGTTCACAAGAGGCCAATATTTACAAAGTGAGCTACTCATGAACACCGTAATGAAGATGGATAGAAGTGGTATTGGGTACTTGGCAAATCAAGAGAAGAAGGCAAAAGCTCAACAACAACAAAGCAAGTCAAAGCCTAAGCCAAAGAGATGTGTTGAGTGTGGACAAGAAGGTCACTTTGCTCATGAGTGCAATACTCCACCACCACAACCCTTGCCCAAGCATGCTAGACCATTTGCCTTCAATGCTCATTACATGCTAAGAAAAGATTCAAATAGAAAGATGAAAGTTATGTTCTTGGGTCCCCCAAACAAGAATAGGCCTAAGAAAATATGGGTTGCCAAGTCACTAGTTGAGAAAGTCAAGGGTCCCTCTCAAGTGTGGGTCCCTAAACAAAAAGCTTGATCTCTTATGTGTAGGTGAACTACAAGACCGGTGGATCTCATTGGGTTATTGATAGTGGTTGCACTCAACATATGACCGGTGATCCTCGTATGTTCACCTCTATAGAAGAGAATGGGATATGTCAAGAGAAGATCACATTTGGGGATAATTCAAAGAGCAAAGTCAAGGGTATAGGCAAGATTGCAATATCAAATGATCACTCACTCTCAAATGTGCTCTATGCTGCTTCATTGAGTTTCAACTTATTATCCGTTGGGCAACTTTGTGACCTTGGCTTCCAATGCTTGTTCACACCTAATGAAGTGGTAGTTTCAAAGATAGATGACAAGTAAGTGATATTCAAAGGCTTTAGATACAACAATCTTTATCTTGTTGACTTCACCTCCGAAGATGCAAACTTGATGACATGTTTGTTCACCAAGACCTCACTTGGATGGCTTTGGCATAGGAGGCTTGCTCATGTTGGAATAAACACTCTCAACAAGCTATTGAAGAAAGAACTAGTGAGAGGATTGAAGGATGTAAAGTTTGAAAAGGACAAACCTTGTAGTGCATGTTAAGCGGGCAAACAAGTTGCAAACACTCATCTAACTAAAGCTTTCATGTCAACTTCAAGAGTGCTAGAATTTCTACACATGGATTTGTTTGGGCCTACAACATACAAGAGCTTGGGTGGTAATCTCTATTGTCTTGTGATAGTGGATGACTACTCAAGGTACACATGGACCTTCTTCCTTCATGACAAATCCGAAGTGGCCAATTGTTTCAAGAAGTTTGCAAAGAGAGCTCAAAATGAATTTGAAGTCAAGATAAAAAAGATTAGAAGTGACAATGGCAAAGAGTTTGACAACACCAACATTGAAGCTTATTGTGATGAAATTAGAATCAAGCATGAAGTTTCTTCAACCTACACTCCTCAACAAAATGGTGTAGTTGAGAGAAAGAACCGGACTTTGATCACCCTTGCAAGAACAATGTTAGATGAGTACAATACTCCGGAGAAGTTGTGGGCCGAGGCAATCAACACCGCATGCTATGCTTCAAATCGCCTCTTCCTACAAAAGTTTCTTGGCAAGACCCCCTATGAGTTGCTTAATGGGAAGAAGCCGGACGTCTCATTCTTCCGGGTGTTTGGTTACAAATGCTACATCTACAAGAAGCGTCAACACCTAGGGAAGTTTCAAAGACGTTGTGATATTGGTTTTCTTGTTGGTTACTCATCAAAGTCCAAAGCATATAGAGTATTTAACCATGCCACCAGTTTGGTTGAAGAAACATATGATGTGGAATTTGATGAATCTAATGGCTCCCAAGGAGCAATTGAGAATTGTGATGATGTAGGTAATGAACCCTTGAGGGAGGCAATGAAGAACATGCCGGTGGGAGACATCAAGCCAAAAGATGATGAAGACGATGTACAAATTGTTGATCCACCATCTTCATCACATGTGTCTCAAGATGATGACAAGAATGAGAGAGTTGAAAATGAAGACACTTATGTCTCTCATGAACAAGCCGAGGCACAAGCTCAAGATGTTGATGCTCCCCGTCCACCTCCTCAAGTGATTGATAGAAGAAACTCACCTCTACTTCAAGCACATCCACAAGATCTCATCATAGGGAGTCCTTCTAAGGGAGTAATGACTCGATCTCAAAAGCTTGCTTCTTTTGTTGAACATCACTCTTTTGTCTCTTGTGTTGAACCTAAGAATGTAGAAGAAGCTCTTCAAGATCCGGATTGGGTTAATGCTATGCATGAAGAATTGAACAACTTCACCCGCAATCAAGTATGGACACTTGAAGAGCATCCTAAAGGTGCAAGAGTCATTGGAACCAAGTGGGTGTTCCGCAACAAGCAAGATGACCAAGGCATAGTAGTGAGGAACAAGGCAAGACTAGTTGCAAAGGGGTTCTCTCAAGTTGAAGGTCTTGATTTTGGAGAGACTTTTGCACCCGTTGCAAGACTTGAAGCCATTCGTATCCTCCTTGCATATGCATCACATCATGATATGAAACTATATCAAATGGATGTGAAAAGTGCATTCTTAAATGGCTTCATAAATGAACTAGTCTATGTTAATCAACCTCCCGGGTTTGAAGACCCTAGATATCATAATCATGTTTATAGGTTGTCCAAGGCGCTATATGGGCTCAAGCAAGCCCTAGAGCGTGGTATGAGCGTCTCCGGGACTTTCTCATTGAGAAGGGCTTCACCATTGGGAAGGTCGACACCACACTATTCACCAAGAAGCTTAATGGAGAGATCTTCATTTGTCAAGTGTATGTTGATGATATCATCTTCGGATCAACAAATAAAGAATATTGCAAGAAATTTGGTGAATTGATGTCAAAGGAGTTCGAGATGTCTATGATCGGTGAGCTCACATTCTTCCTTGGTTTTCAAGTCAAGCAAATGAGAGAAGGGATTTTCATCTCTCAAGAAAAGTATACCAAGGATCTTCTCAAAAGATTTAAGATGGAAGAATGCAAGCCAATCAAGACCCCAATGCCATCAAATGGACATCTCGACCTAGATGAGGGAGGTAAACCGGTTGATCAAACTCTCTACCGTTCTATGATTGGTAGTTTGTTGTACCTTACCGCATCTAGGTCCGATATCATGTTTAGTGTGTGCATGTGTGCTCGCTTTCAAGCGTGTCCTAAAGAACCTCACTTAAGTGCCGTAAAAAGAATCTTAAGATATCTTAAGCACACCCCAAGCATTGGTCTTTGGTATCCCAAAGGAGCTAGATTCCAACTAGTTGGCTATTCCGATTCGGATTATGCCGGTTGCAAAATTGATAGAAAAAGCACATCCGGAGGGTGCCATTTGCTTGGGAGGTCCTTAGTATCTTGGTCATCTAAAAAGCAAAATAGTGTGGCTCTGTCCACCGCCGAGGCGGAATACATTGCCGCGGGGGCTTGTTGTGCACAAATCTTATATATGAAACAAACCCTCCTAGACTATGGAATTATTCTTGAAAAGGTGCCACTTTTATGTGATAATGAAAGTACCGTTAAAATTGCTAACAATCCGGTACAACACTCTCGCACCAAGCACATTGATATCCACCACCACTTTCTAAGAGATCACGTTGCTAAAAATGATATATCACTAGAAGGTGTAAGAAGTGAAAATCAATTAGCGGATATCTTCACTAAACCTTTGGATGAGGCCACCTTTTGTAGGTTGAGAAGTGAACTTAATGTGCTTGACTCTAGTAACTTTAAAAAATGAGCGTGTGTTGTCCCTTGCATTGCATTGTATTATATGTCATGTTTATTTACCCGCAATGCATCTAGGGCTTGGCTAACACTGTTACGATAACCCTCATTTGGAGGAGTGAAGAAGCCTAACCGTGGATCAAACTTGACAAGCAACCTAGCTTTACTTTCTTGTATTGCATTGCATATGCATGGTTGTTGTTTTGTTGTTTCTTTTCGGTTTGGCTTTGAGCAACCTCTGTGTTCGTCCATGGGTAGAGAGAGCATTTTGACGCTCCTAAGGGTTCAAAAACTTTATTGCATGGCCATACGTTGCTCCTTGGGTGTTTATTGCTTATTTTCTTAAAAATAATATTAGCCTAAGGCAAACTATTTTGAAAAACTTGAGGGTTTGAGTGAGGTCACTCATATCATGTTCCAATTGGTGTTTATTTGTGTCTCTTTGAATTGGAACTTGATTGGGAGAAGTCGCGTCGAAGTTCGGAATGAAGAAGGGCGAAAAACTGTGACCGGACGTAGGACCGGACGCTGCACCGGACGCAGTGATGCTTCACCACCGCGTCCGGTCATCCAGAAGACCAACTCCTGATCTAGTGACCGGACGCTGCACCGGACGCGCTGCTGTTGACCACCGCGTTCGGTCCCGGTAACCACCACCGCGTCCGGTCATTCACGATGACTTTCCCGGGTAACCCTTGACCGGACTCTGTCCGCATCCGGTCAGTTCTAACCGGACACGTCCGGTCGCTCTAGGTGCTTACTGGAGTGTGACCGGACGCTGCACCACCGCGTCCGGTCATATCGACCACCGCGTCCGGTCATCGCGTGACGAGCGGGTTTAACCCTTCATAAATTTCTTCGCTGCCGGTTCGTTCATCTTCAATCTAACGCCGCCCGTGCCCTAGCCGCCGCGTTTTTCGCCGTTTCGCCGCCTTCTCCTCCGACGCGCAGTCGCCGAAGCTCATCCCCGCCGCGCCCTGTCCTCCTCCCTCTCTGGCGTGCCTCGCTACGCTGCCCGCCGCGCCTCTCTGCATCCACCCGCGCAGCGCCGCCCCACTTGTGCCCGCGCCGCCGTCGCTGCCCTAGCTGTGCTCAGCTCACCGCCGCCGTGCCCTGCAGCCGCCAGTGTGCCACGCCACAGTCACCTGCGCCACCTCCGGCCGGTCCTTGTCATCCTCGCGATCGTCTTCGTTCTCGGCCTTCGCGCGTTGCCCTAACCCTAACCCTAGGGTTCACGCTACGGCATCTCCTTCGATTCGTCGTCGAAACTTCTTCGCGCGACGTCGTCTTGCGAGGTTGTTACGCATCTCCTTGATCTTCTTGTTAGGGTTTGCCGAAATCTCATTGTTTGATATCCTAATTATCTTTTGTTTCGGCAAATCAGCGCTCGTCCGGCGTATTCAGGAAGTCTCGCGAGCTAGGTCATCTTACCTTTTCACCGTCTACTCGTCGATCTGAGGTAGCTATCGCGTTTCGATTCATATCTTACCCTATTTGCTTGCTATCTCTTGGGGTTCGTACCTTTTAGATTATATATGTTGCTTATAGTAGATCCATCTATTCCATCTTTTCAGCGAGTTTATCGGTGTGTCGAGGTGATCTCAGTTCAGTTGCTGAATCCGAGGCCAAGCCTGCGGATACGGATTGAGGCCAAGCCTCTTGAGTGTCAGTACACCATCTTACAGAGGATTCCCGATAGTTTGATAGCATGGTTCATTGCAAGAACGCCGGTGGTGCTCCTAGTGACGGGGATGACAGTCCGCCTCGTCTGTCTGAGGTTGCGCGTGGCAAGCGCATTAAGGTTATGGCCAGAAAGAAGAAGAAGACTCTTACAGATGCAGAGATAGCTCAGGCAGTTGCAGATGCAGCAGATCAGGCAGAGAGGGGAGGCAGGAGCAGTGGTATTCACATTGGCGAGCGTCGCTTTCATCTTGAAGGTCGACAGCTCGGTACAGAGGCCACAGAGGGCACAGAGGTGACAGAGGATGCAGATGCTATGTCAGTTGATCCACCTGTAGAGGCTCCAGAGGGGACAGAGGAGCAGCCAGCTCAGACTCCACCGCGTCGCCGCTCCACACGCACACGAGCTCAGGTGACTCCTAGGCCAGAGGGCCAGCGTCGTGGAGGACGTCCACCTCCCAGGGCTAGAGGTTCACCCCCAGTCGAGCACTTTGACTTGAGGGGTGCTACAGCACGTCAGGTGCAAGGGTTGAGATTTGTTGAGGTCAGCCGGTGGTTTCCACCTGTGAGGGATTCCAGAGCTTCAGAGGGATTCTATACACCCTTACAGGAGGATTTTTACAGAGCTTATGTTGACAGTGGCATTGCCTTTCGACCACAGAGGGTCTGTCGCATTGAGTCTCTTGTTGAGGTAGTGGGTGAGCAGCTTCGTCCGCACCTGTCCTTTCTACCGGGCTTGTCTGATTTTCTTGGACGGACAGGTGCATACTGCGGCACTTGGGTTAGGGAGTTCTATGCTTCATTATGGATTGACCCGGCCCATGAGTTCATACACTTTGCTTTCCGAGGCCGCGACCGCAGACTGTACAGCACCAGAGTGCGGGAGATCCTCAGACTCCCAGCTTCAGAGACGAAGTTACATCAGCTTTGCTATGGTCAGATAGCTCCACCGAGACGCCCTCACGGCGGGACAGTGCCCCCTACAGATTTGATTTGACCCTGTTTCTGTGAGCCTTTTGGCGAAGGGTCTCGACGCACTCCTGCTAGTTTGACACCACTTGCTCGAGTCCTGGATGCTATTGTCAGGCGTACTCTTCTTCCCAGGCTTGGCTACAGAGAGGGATTGACCAGGATGCAGCTATGGGTTGTTCACCACCTTCTTTCACAGACACCTTTTGACATATGGGATCTTATGCTTGGTGAGATGGAGGACACCCTAGCAGAAGGCTTCAAGGGACACCGTCAGCTGCCCTATGATCATTGGATTTGCTTCATTATCAGATCTGCACTTGAGCTTCCCGCAGAGATTAGAGCTGAGATATCTGATACTACTACTGCCTTTCCTGAGTATGATATCCGTCAGCTATGGGCTTCAGTTATGAGAGAGCCGGCCCCAGTGCCAGGACAGAGAGAGAGACCTGAGGTGCCTGAGACAGCGGCTGAGCAGGACGCGACCATACAGGGTCTTGCTGAGGCAGAGCTTGCAGATCTAGATGCTCAGCCCACTGATATAGCTGAGGATGAGGTCTCTGACAGCACTGACGAGGATTATCAGCCCATCCCCAGGTATCGGTCTCCTTGGCCTCACGACCACGAGGCCGGTGGCTCTGGTTCAGCCTCTCGCTCAGATCCAGCCATGGTGGCTATTCTTGAGAGGCTGACCCAGGCATAGGAGCGACAGGAGCTTCAGCTACAGAGACAGGCTCAGGACACAGCTGCCGCGTTTGCACAGATACAGGCTCGACAGGACGAGTTCTAGAGACAGCAGCTTGAGATACAGCGCCAGCAAGTCGAGATGCAGCGTCAACAGTATGAGATGCAGCGACAGAGTGCAGCTAGCCAGCAGCAGTACTTGGATCTTCTGTGTCACCTAGTCACAGTTGGGGTTCCTCCACCTGCATCTGTCCTGACTCCAGCCTTACAGTCTAGTGGACCTTCGAGTCAGGGACAGCTAAGCTTTCAGTTCACCTCTCCACAGCAGCAGGTCCCCCAGTCATTCCAATCCCCGAGCTACACGCCTATTCAGACGGGGTTTACTCCTTCAGACCAGCCTCGCCCTCACCTTTTGACCGGCACACCATTCGTTGATTTTAGTGCCACATATAGTGAGTTGACTGGTCAGCCGACGCCCTCGCACACCACTTTTGCTACTTCTTCAGGGTTGTCAGCTTCAGAGGCAGCTGTTCCTCCTGTGACAGGGACGGGCACTACAGAGACAGTTCCTTCGTCAGTTGCCTCGACCGATCCCCCAGCTATCGGCTCACTTCAGGCTCAGGTCACAGAGACTGCTCCACTTGTCGCTACTACATCAGCACCTGTTCCTGTTGTTCAGACCCAGACCGCTTCACAACCACGTGCTTCTTCAGAGGGTCAGCCTGATAGCTCCTAGTCCGAGGAAGACACTTCTCAGTTTGTGATTACTCCACGCTCCTCGGCATCCGACTCGACTCCGTCTGTTCCCCCGTCAGATCCTTAGATTAGTTTTTGGCGGTTGATGCCAAAGGGGGAGAGAGAGTAGATTCAGAGGGAGTTTTGATAGAGGTTTTTCGTTCCTTTTTTGTGTGCTACATTCATGCATCATGTTTACTTTACAGTAATTGCATTCTTGTGACATGTGGTCGTGTGAGATACTTTGAGTCTATATGGTATATCTAGTCTCAGTTTTAAATCATGTCACTTGTTTGTTTATAGCTCATAAGGTTGTGCTTCCGTGCCTTACTCCGATTTCTTTTGAGCTATATCTTTATGTGTACTAACGCTTTATGTCTTATTTTATGAGTACACTCTTTTGGCTTGGGGCACATAAGCAATTCCTAATCCCTTGTGCTTATTGCTTTTTGCTTATGTGAACCAAGCATGTTCGAAAACCTCAACTCCAATCTTTTGAATCTTAGTGTTGTCATCAATCACCAAAAAGGGGGAGATTGAAAGCATCTAGGCCCCGAGAGTTGGTTTCGGCAATTGATGACAACGCTTTATTACCATGACTAACGTGTGTTTTGCAGAAACCTTGGTAAGTTAGGTCATGGAGGTGATAACTGCTTTGGGCACCATGGTATTCATGCCCCCTGATGGAAATCATTTCGATTTTCAAAGAAGTGACGTCAAGATTAAGGACGGTTAGTTCCGGATGTCGAGGTGTTGAGTTACATTCGGAATAGTCGTTAGGATCTTCGTTTTCTCTTTTGGCCATACTATAAAGGGGAGCATGAGCGGGTAGCTTGACCTAGGTGAGTCTTATGTTTAGGTGTGGTGCACACTTGTTAAACTTAGCACTAGGCAGCTCTAGAATAGCTCAAAGTTCAGTTGGAAGCAACTTGGTTCAAGTTGCGTCGCGTTTCGGAGAGTTTAGAGGGTTTTTCCCTTGACCGGACGCGGTTCTCGGCTTGACCGGACGCGTCCGGTCAGTTCAAAACCGCGACTGCGTTTTGGCGCTGATGACCGGACGCGGCCCTTGCGAGGACCGGACGCGGTGGTCAGGGCCGACACGTGTCACTAGAGGGAAACCATCCGTTCGGACGCGGCCTGGGTGTGATCGGCGCGTCCAATCACGCTCCAGTAAGGTCCTGCGACGACCGGACGCGTCCGGTCATCACCGATCGGACGCGGTCGCGCGTCCGGTCTCGTTACAGTATGCTCCCTGCACGATCGGACGCGTCCGGTCACCCCTGACCGACGCGTCCGGTCACTCAGCTGAAATTTCAGAATTTCGACCATTACGAGCGACCGGCGCGTCCAGTCACTTCGTCCGGCGCGTCCAGTCACTCAGCCGAAATTTTAGAATTTCGACCGTTACGAGCGACCGGCGCGTTCGGTCACTTCGACCGGCGTGTCTGGTCACCCCGTATTTTTGCTGAGTTGGCAGGTAACGGTTCGTTTCGACTGTGGGGTGTATAAATACATCCCCACCACCTCTTTTAGAGGTCTCTTGCTCATTTGTTCAGCTAAGAAACACCTTGGGAGTGCATGGGAGTGCAAGAGCTCTAGTGAGGAGTGTGGTTTGAGAATCAAAGCTTGAGAATTCCTCACTAGCGATTAGAGAGTAGCAAGTGTGCATCCTCCTTCTCATTAGGCTCGGTGTGGTCAAGTGAGAGTTCTAGCTTGTTACTCTTGGTGATCGCCATCACCTAGACGGCTTGGTGGTGATTGGGAGTTTGGTGATCATCCGACGGAGCTTGTGGATGACCCAACTCATCTTGTGAGCGGTTTTGGGCGATTCACCGCGACGGAGTGTCGAAGAATCAGCCCGTAGAGAGCACTTGATCCTTGCGCGGATCAAGGGGGAGCTACACCCTTGCGCGGGTGCTCCAACGAGGACTAGTGGGGAGTGGCGACTCTCCGATACCTCGGAAAAACATCACCGTGTTCCTTGCCCTTACTTTCAAGCATTTACATTCTCGTATTTACATTTATTGCTTGATTTACTTTCCTAGAATTGCCATGCTAGACTAGGATTGGAAACTAGGGTGCAAAACTTTTTACCGGTAGAATATCTAGGAACACAAGTAGGCACTAGGGGTGAATTCCGGCTTGTAGGATTTAATTCTTGCAATTAATTTTTAGAGAAGCCCAATTCACCCCCCCCCCTCTTGGGCATCTTGATCCTTTCACAGATGTTCGCCTTTTACATGAATTTCTAGGTTATATATATTCTCTTTGTTTAGCCAAAATGGTCATTTCTATATATGGTAGCTGAAAAGAGGAAAGATATTTTTGCATAAAACCCACACATTTGTATAATCCAATCAAGACGTTCATTTTTTTTGTTTCGTTTTTTGATCTTCTAGTTGTAAAGTAGATGTACAAATAAGTTGATGCTCATAATTTAGGGTATGTTTGGTTCCATCCACTAAAGTTTAGTGGCCCCTAAAGTTTAGTGACCCCTCTAAAATTTAGTGACCCCATATTTGATTTCACCCACTAAAACAGTTGTCTCATATATACTTTAGTCACTTTTAGCTACCCCTTGGTGACTAGAAGCCACTAAACTTTAGTGATACCCTAAACTTTAGTGGGAGTCTTTGGCATTTTAGTGACTAAAGTTTAGTCAAACTTTAGGAGAGGTGAACCAATCAAGCCTTTAGAAAGATAGATGGATTGATCGTTGCTAATTACCTTGTAAAAATCGGGACTCTGTTCATTGTGCAGATATCCATTGTACAAGCGTGTGTTACGTGTGTGTTGCCCTATACATTTGGGAAGGACGGTTTGCCGGGGGTGCTGATCCCTGTTCGCCTGAGCTTATCAGTCAAAATCAGTCAGCCATTGAACAGTGTTTTTCTCTCACAACAAATCAGCATCAGCATCAGCAGTAGCCGCAGAAATGATCAGCCAAAAAGTGGTGTTGGAACTGTTCCCAGTTCCTAGAGACGTGATGATGAGAAGGATAATGTACTACTGCTACTACTAAATAATCTCCAACCTGTGTAAGGGTAGTGTACTGTGTACATGTATAACTATATATACAGTATGAAATAAGAATTGGATGCTTAAACAATTTCTACAATGTTTAGTACTAGTCTTTAATTGTCAGGACTCACTGCCATATGGGCCCAGGAACAGGCTGGCGTTAGCATGTCTACAAAAGGCAGCGGTGGAAGCCAAAGGGGGCCATCAACGAATATCACAACAAACATATCTCCTCTCTAGTTACTGTAGTTCTTCCTCCTCCAGCCCCTCTTCCTCTTGTACCCGGATTCCTACTTTCAGTCCTTCTAGATCCTTCTAGTACCTTCCTCTAGCATCTTATTCCCTTGCTTGCTACTTATCCCCAAGTTCCATCTCGATTGTATCTGGTTGTGGGTGTTGTTAGTGAAGCAGTATTGAGGTTGCTAACATTAGTATATCTCAAGATGGCAACGGGTACGTACCCGACGGGTAGTGTCCACCCGTACCCGTACCCGCACCCGCAAAATTTTACCCGTCGGGTTACCCGTACCCGCATGCGGGTAAAAAAATAGTTCCATACCCGTACCCGCCGGGTAATTCTCACCCGACAGGTAACCCGTACCCGATAGCATACTCGAAAATTACCTAAAAATATCAAATAGTCACGTGCAAAAATAAATCATTCTAAGCTTCCAACAAGTTACAACATGCTAACAAACATTATTAACATTATTACAACAAAGGCAATCTACTAGAAATATAGTGGATGTCTCAATGAGCCAAATTCATGACTTATATGCGCTAAAATAACTGAAGTTGGCTAGTTATTTTTGTGGGTATGTCTTACCCGTGGGTATGCGGGTATGGGTAGTATACACCCGCACCCGTACCCGCCATATCCGATGGGTATAGGATTTTGCCCAATAACGTACCCACGGGTAGAAAATTCATTCCATACCCGTCTCTTTATCGGGTAATACCTGTCGGGTACTCGGGTTTCGGGTACCCGTTGCCATCTCTAAGTATATCCAATAATGTGGCAAGGAACCAACATGCCGATATAAAGTACGTGTATCCCTCTCTATTAAAGATGGCAATGGGGAATTCCGCGTCGGGGAATGCCTCTCCATCCCCGTCCCCGTGGGGAGAAAAAAAAATCCCCGTCCCCGTCAGAGTTCACGGGAGCGCTTTCTCCCCCATCCCCGTCCCCGTGTGGGGAAAATCCCTGTCGGGGATCCCTGTTCCCACGTACACGTTAGTTTATCATCATTCACGGTCAGTCAATTCATCACCATTTACATAAGGCCATCAATAGAACATTAGAGTACATCACGGATCACAATCCAGAAATAGCTAAATAGCAACAAGCAGGACATTAATGAACATAATCGGCTCAATCTATTGTGTGGTCAATGAAGATCTTGAGAAGTGACGTGAAGGAAAAATCCATGGTGGTGGTGACAAGTCAAGTCTTGATCTGAAGCTCCAGTGCCTACTTGCTTCAAGAAACCACCGCTTACCTTGGGGACGCACGCATTGCTGCCTGGGGGAGCCGCGCGTTGTTGCCGTTAGGGAGCCACGCGTGGATGTTCCTCTGTTTCTGATGGGAAGCCAAACGCGGATGCGCCGCCGCTGTTGGAAGGTCGCGCGATGCGCCCATGGGTCACCTTGTGGACTGCAGCAGCGCGCGGTGTGTGGTGCGGGCGGCGTGCGGCTAGGCAATGCGGTGGCGGCGGGCGAGACAGGGAGAGGATAAGGACTGGGAGCGATTAGGTTTTCTGGTGCTTATATATGTATGTTCGACTTGGGTGTTGATGGGCCGAGTACACAGCTGGGTTGTGTTTGAGAAACGGGGACGTGGGGAAACGTGGACGGGGGATAGTCTACCAGACCCGGCCCCGTTAGACCTGACGGGGGAAGGTTTTCCCCCCATTTAATCCCCCGTGGGGATAATTTTAGTCCCATCCCCATTTCCTAATAGGGGAATTTTCCGCGGGGAATTAGGGATCGGGTCCTCGTTGCCATCTTTACTCTCTATCTATGCTACGACAAGTTGCTTAGGAACCGGACGTGACTGTCTGCCATGCGTTCATCAGCCATTGAATTGGCTCTACAGTCCAACCCAATTTAATTAAGGATGTATTTGGTTTGGGGATCACCGAAAAAGAACCCCATTTTAGGGATATCACACCATCCGTATTCCTTCACTCTGTTCGTTTGGCTAATACGGCATGGCTGAAAGTACTGTTCGCTAATTTATTATAAAAGAAAAACACCATTCATTCGTTGAAAAAGTACGGCTTATAAGACAAGCAAACAGGGCCTAGAAGGGGACCATTCTCGTCGTGTTAGAATTTAGGATAAACTTACACATGGGGCCGCATCATTCTCTGAACTGACACGTGTGGCCTGGTCCCCACACCTCCGCCACAGCTGGCCAGCGCGCACTGACCGATCCGCCCGTCATGGAGCGAGTTGTTCGATCAGCCCGCCGCTGCCCAGCTGGCCAACGCAAGGTCACCGGTCGCCCTGCCGTTGAGGATGAAAGAGGAACTGACTACAGCTGTTCGATCGGGAGGTATATTCCCGAGGGGGATGGACCCCTCTCAACCAAACACGGGATCAATGTTCCATCCCCTTCCCTCCTCCGAACTGAACATTGAATACACCAAAGCCGCTGCCCTGGGCTGTCAGCACAACAGTAGTACTACTTAACTACTTATGTTGTTTGGATTGGGTTCAAAATTTCTCACGAATTTCGGTAATTTCAGTGGTGGCCAAAAAAAAAATCCAAAATTTTTATAATACACTAATACATGTGCTATATAACTCTAAACTCACATTTTCTATTATTTATATTGCATATTATTCTATTCAATTGACGTGTAGTCATAAATCCTACTAATATTTGTTTAGATTCACTTTTTTTTAGCAAAAGCATACTTCATGTGCTAGTCTCAAAAAAAAATTTCTGCAAAATTTCAGCCGTCACAAAATTCAGTAATTTCGGTGGTGGCTGAAATTTTTGCAATACCAAAATTAAAAACCCTGGATTTCCTTATAGCCTAGCATTAAATCAAAAAATCAAGAGCCACGCTTACCGCAAAATGTACTTCAGCTTGACTAAATAGAACTTCAATAGGCAAGGATCGACAAAGGCTCCCCGGAGTTGGGGAAATATTACATTACATCAAGAGCTAGAGGCCTAATCCACATGAGCTAACACATATTTTACACAACCACCAAGAGACTGGACTGGAGTCATTTCAAGTTTAGTACCAATAACAAAGGCCACTCCCATTGCAGCTAGAGCACAAAGCAACCAGAGATAGCTCGAGGAACCGACAAACATGCCAGCTTGATCCCTAAACATCGAAAGCTTTACCTGAGTGGCAACAACCTTGGTTTCTCAGAGCAGCAAAATTTCAGATGTAATGCCAACCGGTGAACTGAAGACATTCCCACATAATGTAACTGGTGGATTCAAGAAAAAGATGTCCTGAATTCACCATGGTCTCCCATTGCTATCTTTGACAAGTAGCAGAAAAACCAACTTATCTCATTACATACCGACTCAAGCATTCCAGCTCCCAGCTCAAGACCTTGTCGATACAGATACCATCCATTCCTTGACAGTTCACTCAAAGGCAGACCACTGCTGCTTGTGCAGACAATTTTCAGTCCTCTGACAGTCAACAGACATGAGTAGTGCACAGAAAACCACAAGATCCCTAAGATGCAGCAATACAGATGATTAACAAATGACACCGCACCTCAAGGCTGCCATGAACCATTGTTGGGCATATTGTTATGACCAGACATCCGATCTTTACAGGTGGGGCAAATGAAGCCAAAAGAACTAGGCTGCTGTCCATCGAAAGGGCCAAAATGATGGAACTGACTGTTGCACCATATACATAAACAGGTGACCATGCTACCGCCAGTAACCATCCTTGGCAAGGACAAATCCCATCCTAACTGGACTTGAGGTGGAGGGCCACTTCCAATCTGCGGTGCATACCCCAAAACTAGAGTTGGTTCAGATGCGCTCACAAAATTTTGACTGGGCATGTTAACAAACTGTGACGATACAGGAGGTACAGAATTTGGTCTGGCCATGCTCCCAAACTGTGAGGATTCTGGAGTTACAGAATTTGGTTGAGCCGTGCTCCCAAAAGACTGAGAAGATTCAGAAGGTACAGAATTAGGTCTAGTCATGCTCCCAAACTGAGAGGACTGAGGAGGAGGTACAGAATTTGGTCCAGCCATGCCCCTGAACTGAGAGGTTTTAGCAGGGGGTACAGAACTAGATTGGGCTTTGCTTCCAAACTGAGAGGATTCAGCAGGAGGAATAGAATTCGGTTGAACCAAGCTTGAGCATTGAGAGGATTGAGCAGCATGCACATGATTAGGTTGAGCCATGCTCCCAAACTGAGAAGGTGCAGCAGGCACCAAAGTAGGCCTTGCAAAGCCCCCAAACTGAGATGTTCCAGTGGGGAAAGATTTAGGCGCATCCATGCTCCCAAACTGTGAGGATTCAGTGGGTACAGAACTTTTTTTGGAAATGCTCCCAGGTGGAGGGGATCCAGCTGTAGCCATTCTAAGCTGTCCATGGCTAGAAAATATCTGCTGCTTCTGTGCACCAAATCCAAGTTGCAAATCACACTGTTTAAAAAAAATAGCAAAGTATCACATTGTTACCCAGCATTAAATGTCATGAATATCCATGTGGCAGAAACCACTTGATACATGCTAACGACATCAAGAACAAAGAATTGGTAAACATACCAAACCCCAACACATAAAGGTTTAGGCCAAATAAAAGGGTATAAGTTCTGAAAGCAAGACAACCATCAACAAAATTTTTAATTGGTTTTACAAACTGGGCACAAAAGTATAATTATTTACCATATGAAAGTAATATTAGTAAGTTTCAGGAAAAGTTGTTCATAAATCATATTTTAACGATTTTTTTCTGCTAATATATATTTACAAAAACCAATAGTAGTCAAATGTGGGTTTTGGAGACAGTTGATGTCCAAGATGACAGGTACCAAGCTGTAGTATATATATATATATATATATATATATATATATATATATATATATATATATATATATATATATATATATATATATATATATATATACTAGTTCATAAACATATTCGATAATCAAAGAGGCATTATGCTTCTGCAGAACAGAATAACCGGCATGCTATGTTGACAAGATGCAAATAAAAAAGTTTCTAGTAATGGAAAATTGTTGACATCTATCGATATTCATCTTCTTTATTTATAGTCAATATATGTTTCCAAGCTACATTGCTGTAAAACTTGTGGAATAATGAACTTAAAGGCCATCTACGTAATAAACAGCAGCATCTATGTTACTCATTTATCCAGTCATAAAACCACATGAGATACGAAATAAAACAACTAACGAGGTAAGGGGAAACGAAATAAAACAACTAAAGGGGTAAGGGGAAACGAAATAAAACAACTAACGAGGTAAGGGAAGTACTAATTTAAGTGGGTATAATATCATCATGATCCACTAGATGTTTAACAGTATTCTTATCATTGCTAAAGAGCGCAACAGTTAAGAAAGTCTACAAATTCTGGTATGTTTACCTGATCTTGAGATGTGCTGGTCACTGAAACATCAGCAACAGATTGAACTGTAGAGGACATGCGACCAAAATTGGTCTGCACAGACACAAGGCCATTGGCATTCCGGCTAGCACTAGCTGCAGCATGAGGGTCAAAACCAGGAGCATGATCATTATAGTGGTTTTGCATCTCATTATTCAACTTTCCCATCACCTCAAGCCTAGCTACATTTGGTTCATTGTTGTTGATGGGTCTATTGACAAATGAGCCCTTTGTGAAGCTAACATCACCTCTACTAACCAAAGAGCCCTTGATGCAATTGATATCACTTCCATTTGTTGGAGTTTTTGGTGCAGGTACTGAACAATGGCCAGAAGAATTGGGCTTTGTGTGAGTAAAACTGTTACTGAACTGTGCAAAACCCTTTTCAGTAAAACTGGATGCAAGTTCTTTATCACTATTCTTTGTCTGCATTGAACCAGAAGCAAAACAATCTGCCCTAGTTGCCACAGCATAGACAGGTTGTGTGCCCAAATTGGACTGATACACTGCGGTATTGTTCTTGCTTGCAAAAGGGTTATCTTTAAGAGCACCAAAATTTTCACCATAAGGCTCATAGCGTGCACCAATGCATCTGGAGCCAACAGCTTGGGTTTTGCTTGCTGTGCCAAATGAACTAGATATTTTATTGGTCAATCCGCAACAGGAAGACGCATTAGATGCACCATCATTGTTATTGAAACTGCCACTAAAACATTTTGCAGTAGAAGATGACCGATTAGCTTCATTAAGGGCAGCTGATGTTTCATTATTTGCATTAGCAATAGGGAAAGATATTGTATTTACACATGAATTGAGGTTGACATCTCTTGCTTTCACAGTATTATTGTCATCATGCCTCGGAGCAGCCCTGCCACGATCAATAATCTGGTCCTGATAATGACTGGCTGTTCCAAAGGCAGTAGGTCTGACAACATGGTTACTTCCCGGCTGATCACTAAACATAGCCACTCCCGAAAAGCTACTAATGTTGCTAACAGATTGATTATTGGAGATCAATGCCCTTTCTGGAACTGTCACATCAGCATGGCCTGTAAAATTTGTATATCTACATACACTTGGAGCATCATTAAAGGAAGGACCCACTTCAGGCCTACTCCAAGTTTTATTTGGCCTAATGAAATTATCTGAATAATTTGTACTAAAAAGCTCAGTGACTGTAGAGTTATTGTCACCATGTTCATTTGAATGATTGTGGTGCTGAAAGCCTGCTTCACCATAAGAAACCTTGTTGTTCTGTCCATGTGATTCAGTCAACTCCTGAAGGCTAAATGAAATTTCTGCCGAGGAATCATTAGTTGCCCTTCTGGAAGTAGCCTTATCCAGAAATGCTTCAGGAGTCAACCCTCCGTACCTTGCATGAGATCCGACATGGCCAAAGTACCGTGATTCCTCTTCAAAGGTCTTACAACAAATAGGGCATTCAAACTTACCATCTTTCCCTACTACTGGCTCACCAAACTTGCCAGTCCTGCGCCTCTTAGCACTCATTTCATGATATGACAAATGGTGCCGTACATATGAAGTCCGGTCACCAAAGGTCAAATTGCATTTCTGGCATTCATAAGCATTTATTTTGTCTGCATTCCTTTCATCCACATCGTTTGGATCACTGGAATAGCTGGAGAAGGCAAGAGAAGAAACTGAATGTACATTTGTCTTGTCCATAATCGAACCAATTTGATCTTGAAAACCTAAAACCTGTTACATACTTTATTAATTAAAACAGGTGAATTCAAGTAAATAAAATTTAGTTTTGTACACTTCAAACTTACACCATCGTTAGCACTCAAGTAATGTTGTCCCGTGCTTTCATACTGAATAGTGGCTGGTTTGAGCTCTGGATACCCAAGAAGTGACATGAGGTATGCAGAAACCTCCTTGCAAGTAGAAAACTGACTTCCCTTGGGGCTGGAAAGTATGGCGTGCACATTTAGCTAGTTGAAGTCATATAGAAAAGAGACATGCAAAACACTCAAATCAAAATGGGCAGGGATTTTCGAAACGCATCAACCTAGAAGGACAAATGCATGCGTTGAGGAGTACATGAAAGCAGACTATCAAAACGGCATAAACAACATAGCCTTTTGTCCCAAGCAAGTTGGGGTAGGCTAGAGATGAAACCCAAAACGGCATAAACACTGTTGATACTTAAACGACAGCATCAAATGCAGCTACACCATGACAAGCACCAAGACTGTCTTTGCAATTTAACAAACATCTCACTCCAGTGATGTAGTAACATTATTATTAGTTAACATCTAAAACATGCATACATCCACTCAAACAGGAGCATCCGATTTCCACAGCTAAGCAGAATCAACTGACATCGTTGACTGCCAGAGGTATCACTATCACCATGTATTGGTAAACCCAATCCACCACTTGTATTGTGCATGTCTCGGGCACACTACTAGAGGATCTCTGAACAAGTATACATCGCATCAGGTAAGGTATTCCAGCATAGTTCGATTCCAGATACTAACACTAGCATAGAGAAAGAGTGAGAGGGCAGGGCAAAAGAGGCAAACCTCACGTATCTGAAGCAGCACACCCAGACGAGTCCCCCCTTTCGCTTGAGCCCGAGCTGCAGCTTCCACCCGCGAGGGAGGTGATCCCCAAAGAAGGAGGCGTCCACATTCTTCCTCCGCTGCCTCGGGCTGACAAACTTCCCTGCGAGGCTGTCGATGAAACCCTGCAGGTCGGCCTCGGAAGCCATCCCGACCGTCCGCCTGTGCAGCTCGGCATCGTAGGGGTCCACCATCCCCGCAAGCCTGAGCAGGTCAACGGAGACCCCCTTGGCGTTGGTGGTCTCCCGGTCGGGGTCAGGGGGCGGCGGCGGAGGGAAGGAGGGTTCTTGTAGTAGGGCTAGGGTTTGGAGCTCCGAAGGGGGCGGGAGCGAGTGGTCATCGGGGACGAAGAGGCGGCGGAGGTGGTACGCGACGATTTCGCTCCCGGGGTCGTACTCCGGCCAGGCGGACGACCGCGCGGAGGAGGTGTGACGGGCGGAGGAGGAGGACGCGGCGGAGGAGGAGAAGCGGAGGCGGGAGAAGGTCTGCTTCCGGGAACCGGCGCTCTCGTTGAAGACGGCGCGGTCGATCTTGAGGGGCGGGAGCGGGTCGGCGTCGGGGCAGGTCCGCGGCGCGAGGGCGTGCGCGGAGGCGGCGGCGAGCGCGTCCAGGTCGGGCTGCGAGAGCGCCCGGATGTCCACCACGGGGAGCAGCTCCGTCGCCATTGGGTGGCTGCGGGGGGGCGCCGATTGGATTGGAGAGGGCGAGGTGGGCGGCGGCGGCGGCGGAGCGTGGAGCGTGGACCGATCCGAGCGTGTCGCTCGCCGAGGAGACCAGGGGAAGTATCTATGAGCTTGGGTTGTTGGGGAGAAATTTCCCCGAGTTCCAGTTCCACACTAGTACTAGTATTGCTTTGCTACCCCTCCCCCTCTTCAAGTCCTGAGACGATGAAATGAAACGGGGGAGGCGGACGCCGGACGGAGCTGTCTTGGTTTGGTTGGTTCCATGAGGGCGGCTCAGTCTGCGCCTTGTGGGCTGGGCTTTATCGTTCCTTTTGAGTATTGGATGGGCCGTAGCAAAGCGCTTTTTCGTTGTTGGCAGATGGAATTCTTGCGCCTGTTGTGCTCATGCAGCAGGAATGTTTTCCCCCTCCTTTTTATAAACAAAATGTACCCCCAACATCCATCCAAAAGAAAATTTGTCCTTCTAGAATTTCTAGAACAAATTAATAGAGAAGGAACACAGATAGATTTGTTTCAAATGCATGAATAAATGTTCTGCCTATGTTTATTTGTAGTCCCTACAAATTAGGTGCAAGTAGAAGTAGTGCGTGAGAACGTGTGTATCTTTATCAATTCTAGGATCGTTATATTCCCCTGTACTTCTACATTTTTTTTTTGAGGGGGGAGAGATTCTATTAAATTGAGAGAACAATTATACCTATGTTCACATCTAAGTCAGATTTTTTTGCAAGTGTTTTTCAGGTATTTTTACAAGTGTTTCAGATGCATGTTTTAAGTGTTTCATATGCCGTTAGACGTATGTTGCAAGTGTTGCATCATGATGTTTCATCTCCCTCTTCGCTTTCGACTGCCTCGTCTAAATGTCTCCTCCTTCTCCAGGCGCCGGCTAAGTATATGTTATCCCCTCCCCCTCTTCTCGATGCTGGTGACGTTCGGGATGGCGCGAGCCCGGGTGGGTGCGTGGAAAGGCGCATGAAAGAGACTGCAGGCATGGGCGTCCGGACACCCCGTCCGTCTAGACATCCAGGCGCTAGCAAGCCCGTTAAAGAAAAACAAATACTTGGCCGTCTTGAGAAGCAGGTTTGAGTCAAACATTTAAAGCTTTGACTTGCTAGAAATAACACTTAAAGTAGATATTTTGTTTAGAAACTTAGACATGAACTTGTCTTGAACAGTTTGTTTCATTAAAAAAGCATAAACAATGCTATAGGATGTTGTCCTTACGCAGATTAAACCAGGAGCATTATTCAGTTGTGAGGGCCAAATTAAAGCAGGGAGACCAGCAGCATTAAACATGATGATCCGGCTCGCCGGTGGACCACGAACGAACACATACTCCTACTAGCCGCCGATCGACGACATGTACATACATGATGAGACCCCGACCGCTAGATTCTTGGATAAGCAAGAGAGAACAATGTACTGTACGTACTACTCCTACTAGCTAGCTACAAAAGGAGGAGAAGGAGCCAGAGCATGCAAGCTAATAACAATAGTGTAAGAACAAATTGTATAAATGTAGCTGGAGAGGCCTGCATTGCCGGCCGACACAGACGCAATGCAATGCATCAAGGAAGGAAGGAAGGCAAGGGAAGGAACGATCATACGGAGTATATATATATATATATATATATATCTCCATGGACATCATAGTGACGACGGCGGGCGGTGAGACGTACGTGGAAGAGAAGAATGTATATATATAGGACGAGGACGAGACGGCACGACGATCGTGTGTGGTCAGGGGCTGGATGGATGGATGGATCAGGGCTGGTAGAGGCACTGGCACTTCCACCCCATGGGCTTGTAGTTGGAGAGCGTGGTGGTACTGGTAGCCACCAGAGTGGGCACCTGCACGGCCGTGGCAGCTCGGCGGCCTGGACCCTAGCCGCGCCTTCTCCTCCGCCCCCTGCGTCCTTGTTGCCTTTGCTTGCAGGCCGCCGCAGCTGGCGGCTTGGACCTGAAGAAGAAGCAATAAGCCGCCGACTCCGAGAAAGGGCAAAGGCAAGCAACAATGCTGCTGCTGCTGGCCTCCTCATGGCCGGCCGAAGCCGAATTAATGGTACGGTGAGCAGGACAGACGGGAGCACGCAGCGCGCGTGTGGGCGTTGTCGCTGGCTACCAACAGGAAGATGGAAGCTGCGGGCTGGCTTTGGCTCGAGAAGAAGGCGAGCAGTGAGGCGGGCGGTGAGTGAGAGTGAGTGAGCGAACTTCCTTCCGGCCGGAACTGGTTTTTATATAGGAGTATTTATTTGATTTCTGCAGGCTGCTGGCTGCGGATCGAGCATGCAGGGAAGGAGTAACCGATCGAGAAAGATGGAGGCCGCCGGAGGGCAAATTTTGAAGGGCACCTGCACTGCACGGCCAGGGCCAGGGACGACGTACTACTACGTCTACCAATATGTATATATATATATATATACATACGGCCATAATGTACGTAGATATTGTACATACCATGCCATGCCATGCCATGCCCACGTACATACACGTAGTCACGTAGACGCAGGCACAATTTTCCAGGACGTCATCCAGCAAGTCCAATCTCTCTCTCGGTTCTTTGGTCGTTGCCGTGTTGCTCTAGATTTCTACTGTACATGCATGCATGGTCTTTTCCTGTCGATGCAAGTGCCAACCCAGTCCCAGCCCACCAGCTGGAGGGAGAGAGAGGGCCAGCTGTTGTTGTAGAAATGAATCTACACGGCCAATGTTTAGTTCTTCAAATTTGGGTTCAAAATACACTATACAAAAAGATGATTCCCAGTCACATTAAAATGCCGACACATGCATGGAGTATTAAATGTAGATGAAATAAAAAACTAATTACACAGTTTTATTGTACTTTACGAGACGAACATTTTGAACCTAATTAATCAATGTTTGGACAATTATTAACCAATAAAAACAAAATGCTACAGTGCCCAACCGTAATTTAGGTGTTCTCAATTTGGAATCTAAACGAGGCCTCGTTTACTGTAGCAGGTACGCTAGCCTAGCAGCCTAGTAGCAGTGCTCGAGTCCGCAGGCAGCGGTCCTGCCTCTGCATGTGCCTGCGGCTGCGGGCGCCGCTGTAACAGTGAAACAACACAGGTACAGCTGTACCTGTACGTACTGCTACTGTAGCAGGAGTAGCTGCAGCCTGCATGCACTAGTGTACAGGTACAGCTGCCGTACGTTTACCAAAACCAAAAATTTTTACCCGTCGTCGCCGCGCGCTCCGGTGTCCGGTGATTGCAGACTGCCACTGGGGTCTGGCTGGGGGCAGGGCACCACCGCAGCAGGCACAGTGCCCGCCGGGGCTTTGACTGCCAGGCCGGCCGGAGGACAGGAGGAGCCAACACGGCCGGGAAGAAGCCAGATCCAATTTTCAATGCAATGCAAATATGCAATGCGATTGAAGATGGACACTTCACGTCAACACCCAAGGATCCATGGAGTACTAAATTGTACTATGCAAAAAGAAGATTCTCCGTTACATCAAAATGTCGGCAAATGCATGGAGTACTAAATGTAGATGAAATTTAAAACTAATTGCACAGTTTTGTTGTACTTTGCGAGACGAACATTTTGAGCCTAATTAGTCAAAATTTGGACAATTTTTACCAAATACAAACGAATCACTACAGTGCGCACTGTTCCGAATCGGGGGTGCCCGATTTGGGAACTGAACAAGGCCAGTATTTGTGACTGACATGTTGTGCTTGCTAATAATGCACTCGATCAGCAACACAACTTAACTTGTTTTGCATGTTGTGCTTGCTAATAATGCACTCGATCAGCAACACAACTTAACTTGTTCAAAACAGAGCATTATTTGCCTTGGTACGTACTACGGTCCATCTTGCTAGGCGAGTTTTATTAGCACTACTAGAACGAAGGTAAGTTTCACAATCTTCATCAGGTACGGTGGCGTGACCACGTAGTACGCTTCATCAGACTACCCGCACTGGGTATGTGAAACCGCGCGCTACCCGATTTTATCGCAGCAAATTCGCTGCAGCGGCGTGCGTTAAGCGCTGCGCTATCCGAGCGTGTGCGCCAAATTTACCGCGATAGCGCACACGCTACAACCGCGTCGGGCCCCACCGCGCAACCTGCCCGCTCGTCCTCGTGCCTCGCCATGGCCGCGCGCCATCTCCGTCGGACAGGCACAACGGATCTGAGCACGTCGGACCCGCACGCGCTCGCCGGCCGGTGAGGAGCCGCCCGCGCGCTCGCCCCGAGATCCGGTGGCGAGGAGGAGGAGCCCACCCGCTGCGCTCGCCCCGACGCTCGCCATGGAGCTCCACCATGGACGCCGATGTGGGAGCTCCTCCGGCCGAGCTCGGGGAGGAGGAGGGAGGGGCGCCGGAGATGGACGCCGTGGGAAGGGGGCGGCTTGCTGGCGGGGCAAGGACCAGCGTGGAGGAGGAGCTCCGTCCGCCGGGGAGCGCCAGGGCCGCGCCGTCCGCCGGGGAGCGCCGTCCGCCACGCTGGGGTCGCGCCGTCCGCTGGGGAAGCCATGCTGCGCCCAACTCTTGCTGCTGCTGCTCGAGGTCGCCCGCGCTCGCGAGGAGCAGCGCGAGGGCGCCCGCGCAGGCGTCCGCCGCTGCCCCGAGCTCCACCGCGCCATGGCGTCCGCCGTTGCCCACAGCGAGAGAGAGGAGAGGGCCGGACGGAGAAAAAAGAGGAGGGGAAAGGAAAGAAAAACAAAAAGGAAAGAAAAAAAGAAAAAGTGAGGAGAGGGAAGATGGTAGTTGGGATGGTTGAATAAAATATAGGGTAGTTGGTATATAGTAGAGATATAAAGTATGAATGGATACGGGAAAACTAGATTTATAGTAGAAAATCTTGATGACTAGGATAAATAGAGTACGAATATAGAGGTCCGTGGGCAGTGTCAGGTACGGTCCATATGCTCCTTTTGGCTGTTTAGTTCCTAAGAAATTTTGTAAAATTTTTTAATTCTCCGTCACATCAAACCTTTGGACACATGCATGAAGCATTAAATATAGATAAAAAATAAAACTAATTACACAGTTTAGACGAAATGGACGAGACAAATCTTTTAAGCCTAATTAGATCATAATTGGATACTAATTACCAAATAACAACGAAAATAACTATATAGTGCCATTTTGCCAAATTTTTTTGCAACTAAACGCTACCTTTATTAGATTTTGGTCCACGCACGCTTCTGCTGCTGCTGCACCCTGGACTGTAGTAGAGCCGTACGAGGTGATGTAATGCATGCAAGGAGGCAGCTGAAAAACCAGGAAGCATTTAGGCCACGTTATTGCAAATATTTTGAACCTGATAAATAGTACCACTTTTGTCTTATTTGATAAATATTGTCCAATCGTGGATTAACTAGGCTAAAAAAATTCATCTCGTGATTTCCAACTAAACTGTGTACTCCCTCCGATTAGAAAAGAATGCAATTACGTGTTGCGTACCACCAAAAGTAGTTCATATTTGACCAAATTTTTAGTAAATATTATTCACATTTACGGCTCCAAAATAATTTATTATGAAAATACGTTTCATAATTAATCTAATGATATTTATTTCATACCATACATACCATACATATTGATACTCTTTTATCTATAATTGATCGAACTTAAGATACTGAACCATGTCACTGTGCTAGAATTGCATTCTTTCTTGAACGGAGGGAGTACTTAGTTATTTTTTTATCTACATTTACTACTTCATACATGGATCCAAAGATTGAACGGAGAGAGAATGAAAAAATTCTAACTTTTTAGGTGCATCTAAACAAGACCTTAGGCGTCTCCGGCATGGCTGGCTGTTGATCAAGGACACACGCACGCACACCAATAAACAAATATTCCGCATATGCAAATGAGTGCATCCTGACTAACATTCACCTTGTTCGTTTGATCATATCAGCAGAATCAGCAACCATCCAGCAGTGTTTTTCTCTCACAATAAACCAACGAACAGTACTTTTAGCCACAACAATCTAGCGAAACGAACAGGCTGATTATGGTCACAACAGTCAAGCTAAGGCTAAGCTTTCAGTAGGTAGGTCTGAATCTGGGCCGAGAACTCTCGCTGGAGCTAAGACACCATCATTTGTGTTTGAGGCTTTCTTTATTTGAGCAGTCATGAACGAACTGGATCTTCTCATCATCACAAGGAATAAAAGGCTGCATTGCTTCCTAGTACTGAGAAAGAAGCAATCGTGGAAACGATGCCATGACTGCATATCTACCCCTCCAGCATCCATCCATCCTGAAGCAATGCAAAGCAAGTACTGCGTCTGATGCCGTTCAACATTCTTTCATTTAGCCCGTATACATAGATCGACTGACGGAGCACTTGCTTGCCCTCATTGTTCATCAATCAGACACATGCCATGATTCCAATATGGGCCTGTTTAGATGGTAAAAAAGTTTAGGTAAAATTCCTGTAGCACTTTTCGTTGTTATTTGGTAAAATTTATCTAATCATGGACTAACTAGACTTAAAAGATTCGTCTCGACATTTACAGACAAACTGTGCAATTAGTTATTTTTTTACCTACATTTAATGCTCCATGTATGCGTCAAAAGATTCGATGTGACAGTTACTGTGTAAACTTTTTTAGGCCTTTTCACCAACTAAACAGGCTCATGGTTGAATTTACCTGTGGACAAATCCATGTCAGTGTCCAAATCAACAAATCAGCACTGTGCTGGTACCTTTGTTGTTTTCCTTCTCTTCACCTCCCCCATGATCTGGTCAGAAGCTCAACGGGTGGGTATGGGCACTCAATTTGCGAGTGGTCCAGAGCTGGAGCAAGCTGCTGGTGGGTGGAAGAGCCGACCAATGGCATCAACATCAATGCAATATATCTGCAACACCCAAACTTTGTACGAATGAATAGATATACACCAATAGTCTACTCCACCAGACCTAGACTCATCCAGCCTATTCGTTTCGCTGGATTATTGTGGCTGTTCGCTGGTTTATTGTGAGAGAAAAACACTGCTAGATGACTACTGATTTGGCTGAACCAGCGAAACGAACATCATTCATGCATACATGGTGACTGGTCAGCTTGTCCAGGGTTGGAACTAAAATAAAGCAAACACAGTTAACTTCAGCCTTCAGGGTGTGCGTGGTCAATATTTACAAAAATGTAATTATGTTTAAAACCATTTACAGATTGAGTACATTGTCATTGGATTCATCATAACAAGTGCTTTCATAATATGGTTTCTTCTTTTGGTACAATGATATAGTGCGAGATTATGTAAAAAAAATCAATGACTTGAAGACCATAAAAGCTACTAACATCAATCAATAAAGTACAAAGGGCGAGGGAGTAGTACATAGCAGTGCAAAGATTTTGGTAGACAGGACACCTTGGTAGTCTCATTTTATTTCTGTTAGCCATGAACCCATGATTTACAAACAGCACATAGAAGCAAACACCGCACCCATAATGTCGCACCACTACACAAAACACGGACATTGTCGTCATAGAAAACAAAGAATACCTTGGTGATATTTATCATCTGTTGTGATTGCTGATTACTTACAAGTGCATCATGCGTTTGTTATAGATAAAACTTTCAGTCCTAGAGGACTTTTACTGGAAATCAGAAAGCCTTTCTCTGATGACATCCTTCGCTTCAGCGACCAGCCTTCTGACAACTTCGACGGCTGGTATGATCTCTGTGATTAACCCAACACTCTGACCTGCGTACATGACCATGCTGCCGATATCACCTGTGGCGGTGGGGTTTGGAGCAATACCAGCAAATCGATGAGTATCCTTGTGCTGGAAACAGAAATTTCTGCTTAGTAGCCCATTCCTTTTTTGAGAAGCATAGTAAAAAACATGTGATTCAAGTTGCAATAGCCGAGCTACTATACTGAGATCCATCATGTGCAGTGTATTAACGTTTGGCTTCCACTAAAATCTTTTGGTTCAAGGAAAAATTGATTAAATACTATGAGCCAATAATTAGTTGAAAGAATGGCAAATAGTCCACGCTGAGATACCACGAATCCAGATGCAAAAGTAAAATAGCTTTATGCTTTACCACACCGCTACAACTACTGACTTGAACGCAACCATGGATATCTAGTACTAGAAAAACAGCATTATAAGCAACCATTTTGATTCAAAGCAAAGTAGCTAATTACCAACTCTCACCATGTCCCAAGGTACATTTAGCCGAATGATGCTCATTCATGGAAACGTAACCTAAACAGAGAACCGATTTTTTGACTGATGAAAACCTAAAAGGAAGTTTTGAGGTTTATCATATTGAATAATTCTTTTTTTCGCAAATACGCAGGAGAATATTGAACAAATATAATTCTGCGTACTATTGTGGCTATTTTAATATGGCTGCCAGAGTTCATGTATTTTGTTTGCAACGAGGCTACTAAGGTTCTGATATCTGAGCTTTCATTAGGCACCAGTTCTATTACTACTTCCATCCTGAAATCTGAGTTTACAGAAAATTGTTCAAACTTAAAATATAGTTTGACTTAGGACAGACTCAAATCCCTTATATTTTAGGACGGAGGTAGTACCGCGATTGAAATAATTTACACACCAGGGCCAGAATAAGTGAAGAAGAAAAGCCATGAAAAACACTTTTTTTTTGGCAAAGTAAGCTCAAAAAAACTCAAGACAAATCAAATATTCAAATACATACCACACCATGGATGATAGAGTGCCCAATAATGGGTTGGTTTTCCTCTGTTTCCTGATCTGGGAGATTCTTGCAGCCAGAATAGAATGGTGTTTCCAGGACACGTTGTGGAGCATAAGACCATCTAGCACGCCCAAACACATTTGTATAGTCAGTGCAACTCATCTCAATTACCTTTTCCTTACAAATAGGATGTGCATAGCTTTCCTCGGTAGCCAGGAATCTGAATGTTCAAGGAGCGATATAATGTGAGCATTACCTATGCAAACTACAAATAAAAGGCTCTGTGTTGATGTATCCTCGTATCGAAATACAAGAGACCAAGAGAATACCTTGTTCCTAAGCAAACACCTTGAACACCAAGTGCCAATGCAGCAACATAGCCACGACCGTCTACGATTCCCCCGGCAGCAATAACTGGAATGCCAGAGTCCAAAACAAGATCTACTACTCTTGGCAACAGTGGAATCAATCCTTCCTGCTTTTCCAAATAGAAGCTGACTGAGAGAATATTCATGAGAAAAGGCAATTAAAAGGACACAGACTATAAGAGCATGTTATGCTACTAGAGACGAGACCATGGGCCCTAATCTGTATCAAGCCTTGCATATAGCACTTTAGCAGTAGCAAATACTGGCCGGTGGTATGCTTACTGAAAGATTGCCCAACAGTATTTCAACAAAGCTGAAACTAACTTATTTACATTTACCTGACCAATTACATGACCCCCCGCTTCACGGCCTTGAACAATTATTCCATCTACACCGGCTTCTTTAGCTTTTGTTGCCTCTTCAAGGCTGCCGACCTGTTTGGGTATCAACAAAAAGTCTAAACTCAAGAATCAATCAATTAAAACAATGTCATGAATTTACAAGGACTGGGGTTCTCATGCCACCATCACAAAGTAGCATTCACCTTTGTGGTCTCAAACAGAAACCAAAGATTATTGGCCACTGATGAAATTTGCCATACCAAATGTTGCAAAAAAATTGGCACAGCTTAGTTTGATTGTCAAATTGGTTGCACAATTGTTAGAAGAGTCAAGGGTCTATTGGGCCTTAGCCCGTTAGGGTTAATTAGTCGCTTGTTTAGGGGCCAAGTAAGACCTCTTCTCTATATAATGAGAAGAGATGTATCAATCTAATCAAGCAAGAGATTAGAAGGAAAAACCTTCTCTCTTGCCGGCCGTGGGCGAAGCCCCGCGGCCGGCGTTCCCAGCGCACCTCGCAGCCCTAGCCGCCGGTCCTCTGCCACTCTTATGTGAACAGTACCCGCGGATACTGTAGCTCTAGCTGCCGCCCCTCTCTTCCTCCTCGATCCTCTCGATCCCAACGGCCCCCATAACAATCTGGTATCAGAGATGCCAAGTTACGATGAGCCGCTGCCGGTCACTTCCTCACCGATGACGCCAGATCAGTTGACCGCGGCCATCACCGATCTCACCCGTTCCATCGCCGCCATCCAGTCCTACCTCGGCATACCGCCACTGCAACCAGCCAGCTGGCCTCTGTCGCAATCGGGCGTGGCCTCTCTGCCACCGGTTTTCCCCTACGGGATGCCAGGTTACGGCACGACGCTGCTACCGTTCCAGGACGTGCAGCCAACGGTGCAGCCAACATTGCAGCAGATCGAGCAGGCGATGGACATCATGACGGAGCCGGCAGGGAAGATGCTTACCTACAAGGTGTCTGCGGCGGTGCGGCTACAGGGTGCGGCGCGCGGCCTCCTAGCGCGCCGGCTGCTGCAGGAGATGCGCCAGCCTATGCACAAGACGACCTTGGCGACGGTCGACCTCAGCTCAGCGGAGCGCGACCTCGCCACGTGGGACGGCCACCAGCAACTGCGCCGACCCGCTGCTATCTTCAGGCGCGAGCATGGTGATTTTCCCGCGGGCAGCGACCTCCAACTCTGCGGCAGCGGCGGTAGGGGAGTCGCTCCCCTCCTTGTCTCCGGCGGGGACGCACTGCCTAGCGCCACCGCATTCCGCCACCGGCCGCCGCGAGGACGTCTCCGCTGGTCGCTATCGCGACTAATTCCAGGTGGCTATACCCGTGCACCCCTCTCGTTCCGGTGGGCTCCATGGGATCCAGGTGACCACACACGTGCAGGTCCATCACGCGAAGGGTGTCCGCCGTATCTCCAGAAATCAAAAATAAAGAGTCACAGTCTATTTCAGGTCAATAAAATAAGCCGAGATGTAAAAGGCTTGTTTTTAGGTGTTAGATTTATGTCTAGCGGAGTTATCGTTAGTGTCATCGTTAAGTTGCAGCTCGAGGACGAGCTGCATGTCCAGGTAGGGTGTAGTGTTAGAAGAGTTAAGGGTCTATTGGGCCTTAGCCCGTTAGGGTTAATTAGTCGCTTGCTTAGGGGTCAAGTAAGACCTCTTCTCTATATAAGGAGATAAGATGTATCAATCTAATGAAAGCAAGAGATTAGAAGGAAAAACCTTCTCTCTTGCCGGCCGTGGGCGAAGCCCCGCGGCCGGCGTTCCCAGCGCCCCTCACAGCCCTAGCCGCTGGTGCTCCGCCTCTCTCTCAGCCCGTAAACAGTACCCGCGGTGCTGTAGCGCCGCGGGTCCTGTAGCTCCGCCGCCGCTCCTCTCGACTCTCTTCTCCCAATCCCAACGACGTCCATAACAACAATAGTGGATGATTTTTTTCAGTAAAAAATGAATACAAAGTAAACATTACCAGAAGCATGCCAAATTTCAAAAACCAACCATTGCAGAGCAGTAAAGACCTTAACACAGATTATGTACCTATTGTGCATCAAAACATTTCCACTGATGTTGAATTTTATGGCATGTATTGACTATTGATCAGGAGGATTTATGTATACAAGAATCACATCAAACGAACTCAAATAACATGTAAGGTATAGTGTTTAAAATTCTTAAAGGTAAACGACTTCCATTCCTTAGAAGAATTTCAATAAGCTTGCAAACATTTTTCTTGGGCACAAATATGTGTATGCAGAGACAAAGCAAAATAAATCATGTGTGTATTTCAAACATAATTGGCCCAGTCCTGATTTGAGAAATGGGAAGTTCTGCTAGAAATTAGACATGATAGCATGAAGACTCATTTCGGAAATATGAAGATTAGACAGCTTAATTTGCAGAGATTTCACATGATATTGGGTCTACGATATTGTCATTTGCAGTTTGAAGTACTTATTTTGCTGCTCTATAAGAAAATTTTAATTGGACTTTTCAATGCTAACTCCCTGGCCCCTGCTCCATTCCATGAACCAAGGCACCACCGGTGCGACAGGCCGACAGCCTAACCACGTTTGCGAAAAACTCTATTTCCTCTTAAAAACTCTATTTTCTCTTAATGAAAAATGTGCCAATGCACAGTTGCGAAAAAAAAATGGTGTGACAGCCTAACCACACACATACATTGAGATAACCACTCCATCTTGGCGTCGCCCCCTACCAACAGTAGGGATTTCTAAACTGTAAATCAACAACAATAGCACGACAGGCATATCTTCACAATTGGTAATCTGGAAGTTAGGAACAATATCATGAGAGTATGAAGCAAGGATGGTTTTCCTTTTTTTTTCAATTATTGCATAAAAAATTGTCTCACCTGATGCAAGACCTTTACGCCGGCGCGGTGCGCCTCTTGGACCCACTCCCTGGGGAACTCACCCCAGTAGACCTGCAGCACGGCAAGCTTCTCCTCCAGCACGACCCTCAGGTTCTCCTCGTACGGGAACGGGAGCACGATGGCCGCCCCGAACGGCCTGGACGTCAGGCTCCTCGTCTTCCGTATCAGCTCCCTCACATAATCTGGCGCCGGCTGCAGTGCAGTCAGCAGCGTAGCCAGCCAGTGATCAGCTGAGATACAGTAATTGACAGAGGAAACATAATATAAAACTGAAGAGAAGAAGAGAAAGGCGTGGGTACAAAGCCGGGGAGGCGGATAAGGCCGACGGCGCCGGCGTTGGCGGCGGCGGCGGCGAGCTCGGGGCCGGAGATGTCGGGGCCCAGCGGCTCCTGCACGATGCCGTAGTCGAAGCCCAGGATGCCCCTCCACAGCTGCGAGCTGCCGGTTCTCTGATGGCGCTGCAAGTCCGCTGCGTGCGGATACGAGGCCGCGCGATGGTTGGATGCGGCGGCAACGCGAGTGGTTGGGCATGGGGAGGACCAGAGTTGGTGGCGAGGCGCGGTCGGCGCTGTAGCTCCCCAGGCTACGACGGCGAGCTGCGCGGCGACGAAATCCGTCCACGGCGCTCGGCGCTCGGTGACAAGCGGTACGCGCGGCGCGGCCCTGGTCCTTTTGTGGGGTTCTGTATTATTACGTGGCAAATCCAGAATGAAAATGGGTCATTTTTTAAAAGAATTTTTTTTCGCAGCTTAATTCCTTGTGAAATAAAGCCCAAACAAGGTTCAGTACAGCTTATTCTAGGCGCGTTCGCCTAAAGGGTCCGACTCTGCAAATCCACAAGAGTCTCTGCTAACCACCTAATATAAGATGTAGTATATGCTACTCCAGCTCTTCGCTGGGCTATCGATTGCCAAATTACTCAGTGATATTTGTGACCATTGTCTTGATTATTCTAAAAAAATGACCCATGTCAGAGTTTATAGTTCCTACTGCCCATTTGAAAAACTTAATGACGGACATTGCAATGTCAGCCCTATTCGCTAACTACTTCAGCGGTACTTTTTAGCGAACGAACGGTATTTTCCTCTCACAACAAATCAGCATACTCCTAGGCATCAGGATAGGTCCAAAGTAAGGTTAACTTACACCCATACGAGAGGAGCCTACCCCTCCGGCCAGGATCTCCCTCACATTGGCGTTGCCCTCAGAATTTGAACCATCACACCAACTGACCACCACATACGTTTCTTGGCTCTGTGGATTGAGCAAAATCATACGGAAAGCCGGAAAGGAGACAAAATAGAGTATCTCTTTAGGTTTTGTAGGTCACGTAGCAACAATGCAATAGGGCAGAGGCCCTTCAGGGTTATGTGAAGACACTCCAAAAATATTACAGGTAGTATTCCATGACACTATAGCAGCATAAAATTTTGGCAGACAGAATACCTTTGGTAGTCTCATTTATTTTCACCAGTTTTTTACTTACAAATAGCACAAGAAACAAACCTTGGTACTCCCAATTATTCTTATTGGCGGCTACTCACAAATACTTGATACTTCACACGTTCTAACTTGCAGTTCAGGAAGGATTTTACTGGTAACCAGAAAGCTTTTCTCTAATAACTTCCTTTGCTTCAGCGACCAGACTTTTGACAACTTCAGAAGCTGGTATGATCTCCGTGATTAGCCCAACACCCTGACCCGCATACATGGCCATGATGTCGATATCTCCTGTTGCCGTGGCGTTTGGAACCGTACCGGCAAACCGACGAATATCCTTGTGCTGTGGTCAGGAATTGTTGGTCAGTTTCAGATGCACAAGTACAGAGTATGCAATTGAAGTTGCAATAAGTGATACACTGAACTACAGTACTACTGAGATCCATCATCTACAAACTGCATAATATATCAATGTTTGCCTTCCTTTGAACAAAACAATCTGTGGTTAAAAGAAAGGCAAATATACTAATTACTATGAGCCAACTATTAGTTGAAAGAATGGCGAATGTCCGAGCAGAGATACTGAAAATCCAGATCGAGTAGGTTCTCAGGTCTGACCACCAATGATGCAACTGAGTGCTGACATAGACCTCAATAATCATTGCATGTTCTACACTATAATCTACTATTTTGTTTTAAGGCAAGCAACTATTAGCCACCCTCCACTGCGCTAAGGTGAATTTAGCAGAATGATGGCCATTCCTCCCAAATCATAGCATAACTAGAAGAACCATTTTCAGATGCATGATAACAACTAAGTAGAATTCCATAAACTAGGGTAGCCATTTCAAATTGGTTGCCTGAGTTTCAAAGCCACAGTTCTTTATATTGGATGCAAAAGTGAACAGTTATATACTGCTGCTTTGTGCTTCTGGCCTCTGAACTGGAGCAAACTCTTTTATGCCAAGTGTTATACTGTTTTATTTAACCTTTGGCATGCTGAATTTCATATACTTTTTGTATGATTGTATCAAGCAGACAACCTAGAGTTACGGGTCAAACAATTCATGGTCACAACTATATATGGCTCGCATTTCTTTTTTGCAACTAGATTACTAAGGGTCTAACGCTGTGTGTTCCAGTTCTTTAATATTTATAAGCCTGCAAATAAATGAAATAATTTCTGCAGATGTCTAGAATAAGTGAACAGAAAAGACATGAAAAATGGATGCAACTGCTAAATTCAGAATGTGTGACCAAATTCAAGGCATATAAAATATCCAAATACATACCACGCCATGGATGATAGAGTGGCCTATGATGGGTTGATTTTCCTCTGTTTCCTCATCTGGAAAATTATTCTTCCACTCAGCATAGAAGGGCGTTTCCAGGACACGTTGTGGAGCATCAGGCCATCTAGCACGTCCGAATATATTTGTGTAGTCTGTGTGACTCACCTCGATTAGCTTTTGCTTATAAATAGGATGTGCAAAGCTTTCCTCGGTAGCAACAAACCTGAATGTTCAAGAACCGATGTAATGTAAGCATAAGAAATTAAGATTATGCATAAAAGGCTCTGTTTAGGTATATCCTCAGTACAAGAGACCGAGATAATACCTGGTTCCTAAACAAACACCTTGGGCACCAAGTGCCAATGCGGCAACATAGCCACGTCCGTCTACAATTCCCCCAGCGGCAATAACTGGAATGCCCGAGTCTGAAACAAGATCTACTACTCTTGGCAACAGCGGAAATAGTCCTTCCTGTTTTTCCAAAAGAAGCTGATTGAGAGAACATTCATGAAAAAAGACAATTAAAAGGACACAAGCTATAAATGCATGCTATGCTTTTAGAGATAAGAAGATACAGGGGCCATAAGCTAGGAAGTTGAATCAAGCCCTGCATACAGTATTTTTACTGAAATCTGCATAGTGGCAGCAAAATGCTGCTCTGCATTCACGGGATGGAGAAGATTCTAAATGCACAAATGACTGCATAAGCAGATGGGTGGTGAAAGGTTGTCCAACAGTGTTAAAACAAAGCAGAAACCAGAAACCAGCTGGAATTACCTGACCAATTACATGACCTCCTGCTTCACGCCCCTGAACAATGATTCCATCTACACCGGCTTCTTTAGCTTTAGCTGCCTCCTCAATGCTGCCGACCTGTTCAGATATCAACGAAAAGTCTAAAATCATGAAACCATCAATCACAACAATGTCAATAATTTACACAAATTGGAGTTATCATATCAGCATGAACAGGCAGCATTCGCTTCTGTGGACTCAACCAAAAAACAAGTGTTACGGGCCACCAACAAAATATTCCCTGCCAAAATTTGGCACAGCCTTTTATTCTAATCGTCAAATTGGTTGCCCAATGTTGGCACATTTCTGGCACGAAAATGAAGTATGAAGTAAAATGAAGTAAAAAGCGTGCCAAATTTCGACGACTAAGCATTGCAGAGCAGTAATAACTCCACAGATCATCACATCATGTGGTCGTGCCTGCCATTGAACTATGAAGTACTAGGGATATATTTTCCCCAATGATGAAATTGTCACTAATACCGCTACTTGGATGATGATAATAATAACTGGCGCAGCTAACTAGCAATGGCGCGCACCTGATGCAAGACCTTAACTCCGGCGCGATGCGCCTCTTGGACCCTCTCCTTGGGGAAGTCCCCCCAGTAGACCTGCAGCACGGCGAGCTTCTCCTCGAGGACGACCCTGAGGTTCTCCTCGTGCGGGAAGGCCAGCACGATGGCCGCCCCGAACGGCTTGGACGTGAGGCTCCTGGTCTTCCGGATCAGCTCTCTGACGTGGTCCGGCGCCGGCTGCGGTCAGCAACAAACAACGAAGCGGTTGATCTCAGCTCAGCGGGGACAGCACAGGAAGCAAAACCAGTACTAGTAACTAATTAGAGAGCACGGAGACGGTGGCTACCCACCCAGTCGGGGAGGCGGAGGAGGCCGATGGCGCCGGCGTTGGCGACGGCGGCGACGAGCTCGGGGCCGGAGATGTCGGGGCCGAGCGGCGCCTGCACGATGCCGTAGTCGAAGCCCAGGATGCCCCTCCACCCGGACGGCATCGCCATCTAGCTCTCCAGACTCCAGAGCACGCAGGCAGAAGCGCACCTCCTTCAGCAGTCCACAGCCGTCAGCCGCCGATCCCTCCACGGCAGCAGGTGGGGGAGGGTTTAAAGTAGGCGCGGTGCGGTGGGGGCCCGCCGCCCGCCTCGGCGGTAGGTCGCTGTAGCTCGCGGAGCGGACGAGACGGAAGCTGCGCTGCGGAGGTCCGTCCACGGCGCGCGGCGTCATGGGGGACGTCAAGGCGCCCGCTGCGCGCCGCCGCTTCGGGGGTCACGTGGCGAAATCGAACTAGAACCAGACAGTGGAGAGGGGGGCACAAGCACAACCCAGCAGTAAGTGGAAGTGGATTTGGTTTCTGCCTAGTCCAGTTTAGTTTCCCCAAGAATTTTGCAAAAATTTTCATATTCCCCGTCACATCGAATCTTTGGACGCATGCATGAAGCATTAAATATAAATAAAAAATAAAACTAATTACACAGTTTAGACGAAATCCACGAGACGAATCTTTTAAGCCTAATTAGACTATGATTGGACACTAATTGCCAAATAACAACGAAAACGCTACAGTGTCCATTTTGCCAAAAAAAAAATTTCATCTAAACAGGCTAGACTGCCATGGAGGATACTGTAGTTCTGTAGATCAGGATCAGCAGTCCTCTGTCTTCTTCCACAGCAATCACAGCGGAGGTGATTGCGATTGGTCTCCCCACGTTCCAGGAGACAGCAGGTCCAGGTCCAGTTTCAGTGTTTGGTTAGGCTGGGGCCCGGTTTAGTTCTCGAAAATTTTTGAAAAACGCTACTGTAATAATTTCATTATTACTCCCTCCGTTCAGAAAAGAATGCAATTACGGGTTGTGTGCCGCTAAAAGTAGTTCATATTTAATCAAATTTTTAGTAAATACTATTCACATTTACGGCTCCAAAATAATTTATTATGAAAATACGTTTCATAATTAATCTAATGATATTTATTTCATACCATACATATTGATACTCTTTTATCTATAATTGATCAAACTTAAGATACTGAACCATATCACTGTGCTAGAATTGCATTCTTTCTCGAACGGAGGGAGTATTTGACAAATATTATCTAATCATGGACTAACTAGGCTTAAAAGATTCATCTCGTGAATTTTGTCTAAACTGTATAATTAATTTTATTTTTTATCTATATTTAATACTTTATGTATGTGTCTAAAGATTCGATGTGACGGGGAATCTGAAAAATTTTTGGGTGGAAACTAAACACCCCCAGGTAATGCAAACGTAAAGGGAATGGAAAAACAGTGGTAACGTAAATAATGTAAGCCATTAATTACTTCATCCCAAATGATAAGACGTTTGACTTTTTTAACACCAAGTTTAACCACTCGTCTTATTTTAAAATTTATGTAAAATATCAATTCTTTTATCGTGGCTTGGTATATTAATAAAAGTTCCTTAAGAATGACTTAAATTTGACTATATTTGTACAAATTTTTTAAATAAGACGAATGATCAAACTTGGGATAAAAAAAAAGTCAACCGTCTTATAATTTGGGATGGAGGGAGTACTTGATTTGTTTGTTTGGGGTTTGTAACGGTAACAGACCAAGCACGAAATCAAAAGGAAGAACCAAATGCTGACACCATAGTGAAGAGCATAGCAGCGCCTCAGCCTCCAGTCCTCCACTGAAGCATGGATGCACACCGCCTCAGCAACGCGTTGCTCCCGCTGCCGAATGAGCCTTAAGTGGATTTGCACTAGACCGTAATCCGATTCCACCGTATCTGTTTACGGTGCACGTGAACCAAACAAAAACAAACGGCTTTTGATATCGCTGTTACGTTACAAAAACTTGAACCAAACACTTTGATAGTGTGACCTTTGCTGTCACGCTGGCGCTGTGGCGCACTGCGTTCTTCTTGCGCCAAGGCATCGTCGTTACGTCTCAAAATTTTTGCACACGCCTGCTTGCTCACGCAGCGAAGCGCGTGCACTATGCTAAATGTTAGGAGTAGGTGTCAGCAGTCAGAAGAAGGGAGATTAATATTGTTCTTTTTTACTACTTTAGAGCTCAAAGATCAGAAAAATCTCGGACGGGCAAAATGTGCTGCAAATCCAATCCGCTATATGTTGTGTTGGGCCTTCTTAGGCTTCTCAGGCCTCACAGACTTGGGCATGGGCCGGCCACTATGGTCTATAAGTGGGCCATGAATTTCAAACTATGGTTGTGTGGGCTGCAGTGCAGTGGCTGTCTACTCCAGCTCGCCTTTTTAACTTGCGTTCCCAACGGGTTTCAAATAGCTAGCGAGAAATATTTTTCATACTATACGTAGGAGAGAGATTATAAGAAATCAACTTGCTAGCGTCGGGCAAAACGCGTCCACCTCTCTTCTCTTTGTCTTGAGTAAAATGCATGCCGGGTCCTTAAACTTTTAGGATGTTCCCATTTAGGTCCTCGAACTAAAAAAAGCGACCACTTAGGTCCTTAATCTATTGCCGTCGCACGCCAACCGTCCAAAATCCGCCACATCAGCGCCAGCATCTGACATGGCCATGCCACGGTGGCACTTGATGCTGTGGCATGCCACAGTGGCAGGTGATGGGTCTATAGCAGGACGTCTCGTCCTCCTCCTCCTGGGCTCATGGCGTTCGTGTTCCTCACCACGGCGGCCCTCAACGACGCACCTGGGCCTAGGCGTCGTCCATCTCCGCGGCTCCCGAACCAGCACCACGGCCGCGACGCCGGCCTCATGCTCCCGCTGGTGCTGGCGCTGTCGCCGGACATAATGCCCAGGCTGGGCCAGGCCGTCCCTGGCTTCGTCCTCGGATGCAGCCTCGTGTTCGTGCACCAGCGGCCGTCGGACCCGTGGGCTTCGGCCGCGGCACGCCGTCCATGCCCGCGCAGCTCCGCCTCCCCAAGTTCTCCTACTCCGGCACCACGTTCATGTACCTTGACCCAACGGTGTTCCCGCCTAGGGCGGACACGATGGTGGCGGCGGTGCCGGAGCTGCCGCTCCACTTCAAGGGCGGCGCGGTACTGATGCAGCTCCTCCTCGAGAACTACTTCATGATCGCGGGGCGCGCCTCCGTGCCTGGCGCCAGATCGCCGCGGATTTGTAGAGCGAGTAGCCGCCGCCAACGCCGTCGGGCCCACGTCCACTACCCATCGAACAGGTCATCGTTGTTGTCGTTCTTTCCCGCCCGATGCCACCACGTCCGTCTCGGCCACGACGGAGACCCCACCAGCCCAAAGCGTCCTTGGCGGACAGCGCACATCCGAAGGCCGGTGAGCAACGGAGCGAGGCGGCGCAGAGCAACAGCAGAAGCAGCGGTGGGCGCTACAGCCTGCCCTGCCGCGGGACTGGCGAGTCGAGTAGAGGCAATGGTGCTCCGTCGATCTTGAACGCTGAGTTGTTTGTCGCAGGCATGGAAGCAGTTGGCAATGGGACGTCGAAGTTCTTGGTCCCGAACGGCTCGCTTATCGTGGAGACGACCACCGACGTATGGCGCACGTGCACGTGCACGTGCGGATCACGAATCACGACCGTGCTCGGGTACAGGAAGAAGCCGCTCGAGTTGAGCGGCAGGAAGAAGGCGTCGACCATGGGCGCCATCAGCGACGCGACGCCGTGGATCCCGTCCTTGAGATGGAGTAGCCATCTGCACATGTAAATAAGGAACGAAACAAATACAGTAGTTGGCGCTTGGCGGCGGCCACGTTTTCCTCCTCAGCGGTTTGGTTTCTCCGTGACGCCATCTACCTCCTTACTCTTGGCGGCGACCACGTCTCCCTCCTCGGCGGCGAGGACATTGATGATGTCGTACATGTCGACGACGCGACGGTGGGACGCGGAGAGCCCGCGAATGAGCGCCGCGACCACGGCGGGCGCGTTGGCGATGGTCGTCCAGTGCCCGGAACGCGACAATGCGCTGCAGGCCCACCACCTGCCACTATGGCACGCCAATAGCATCCAGGTGCCACTGTGGCATGGCCACGTCAGATTGCTAGCGCTGGCATAGTGAGCTTTGGACTGGTAGTGTGCGACGGCAGAAGATTAGGGACTCAGATGGTCGCTTTTAGATGGGAATACCCAAAAGTTTGAGGACGCAGCATGCATTTTACTCTTTTTTCTTTATTCGATCTGTTTGCATGTCGTTGGCAATTCGATGGAGGCCACTACAAACGCTCTCGGAGCTAGTACAGTAATTGATTTATAGCTAATTAAATACTGATGTGAAGGATGGGAGAGAAGAGAGAGACCAGCAACAGCCGGACGCAGAAGCACATGCAGTGATGTGTCCGTACATTAAGCGGATGTTAGGAGGATTAGTAAAGAAAATGTGGATATGGTAAAAAATAACAAATAAAAAAGTTTAGTATTATAAACAAATAAGAGTGTAGGAGTATATAGTTTGGCTATGTTTGGTTGGCGACCAAAAACTTGCCACGTCTAACCTTCGGCAAAGTGTGGATGCCACAGAAAGCATGGTGAGCAAAATCGAAGCCACACTTGTGGTAAAGTTTGGCACGAAAATGAGTCTATGACATATAGAGCAGGGTGCTAAAAAAGTTTGACGTGCCATATCTGGAGCAGTGAACCAAACAGACATGACTGACCTTTAACATGGCAAACTTTGGTCTCCAACCAAACACGCCCCTATAACACTTGAAAAGCCGCCGCTGCCGGCAGACATCATGTTTGCCGCTCCTCGCGTGCTTCACGTTTGCTCCTTGGTTTTCATTCGTCCTGTTTTGTAACACTACTTCAGCAATACTTTTCAACGAACGAATAATGTTTTTCTCTCACGATAAATCAGTATAAACGAAATTTCAGCGAAACAAACAAGGACAACTGTAGCCTGCAGCGTGTGCCACAAGCATATTGCTTCCACCTTTTAAAAAAAATCTGGGATCTTTGGTCGAATTTCGTGTTGTGTGATGTTGATACGAGTACGTGTTTCCGAAAACTACTGGAAGTCAAACATAATATTGACAATTCTTTGAAAAACAAGAGTTTGTCATGAAACTACCCAGATCAAACCAGTTTTTTATCATCATGGCCACAATCTTCGTCTAGGCCTGGTTTAGATACCAAATTTTCTCCCAAATTTTACTATGCAAAAAGAAGATTCTCCATCACATCAAAATGCCGGCACAGGTATAGAGTACTAAATGTAGATGAAATCAAAAACTAATTGCACAGTTTAGTTGTACTTTGCGAGACGAATCTTTTGAGCATAATTAGTCAATGTTTGAACAATTATTACTAAATACAAATAAAATGCTACAATACGCTACAGTGCTGTGTAGTAATTCAGCCGCTACCGAATCGGCCGAACTAAACACGGTCCTACTCCCTCCGTCCCATTGAAAGTGTCGCCCGGGAAACGTGTTTGTGAGGGGGACACGGTTTTCCAACGACACTTTCAATGGGACGGAGGGAGTATTTTTTTTACAGAGCTTGACATGAAATTCCTTCCCGGAGAAGCTCGTCATTGTGCTCTCGATCTTTGCGAAAGCGTGCACCAACACAGTGGCAGGAGGCAGCCTTTGGATGTCGGCAACTGCAAAGCTGCCACTAGACTTGGGCCATCCTAAATTTCAACCTCAAATTCTACTATGCAAAAAGAAGATTTCCATCACATCAAAATACCGACACATGCATAGAGTACTAGATGTAGATAAAATTAAAAATTAATTGTACAGTTTTATTTAACTTTGCGAGACGAACATTTTAAGCCTAATTAGTCAAAGTTTGGATAATTTTTACCAAATACAAACGAATTGCTACAGCGCGCATTTAATGCGCACTGTATAGATTTGGGTCCCCAAATTAGGGATCTAAACACGGCCTTGGACTCCTCCATCTGTGTGTGCTAGGATCGGATGTGTTTGGGACGACGAATCCCGTTTTGAAACCGAGACTTGCTCTACAAGTCCTTTTCTTGGTCCGCAGTTCAGCATGGCGCGAGCTAGTACAGTATACTCATGTTCAATCATTTTTTGTTTTAGCCTCGTTTAGATCCTAATTTTTTTTATAAAAAAATTCTGTAACACTTTCATTATTATTTAATAAAATTTATCTTACCATGGCCAGCTTAAAAGGGGAACATCGATGGGGCTGGTTCGCCCTGTTCATTGGTTCGTCGTAACCGGATACCGGCCCGGACCAAACCCAGCAGGAACCGTCAAACACACTCCAGCGGGTTGCATCGGTCTACGGGTTTACCCGAGAAACCCGCTTGACCAGGGAAAGCAAAAAAATCACGGTCCTCCACTCGGCGGCGGCCATGCCGGAGACCAATGGTGATGGGTGCCAAGAGTGCCGTTGCCTCGGGTGGCGAGCAGCGGCATCGCAGTGGCCTTGGGCGTCGGATGCTGGGAGCGTTGCAGCCTCGAGCAGCCGACGGCCGGAGCGCCGTGGCCTCAGGCGTCGGGTGCTGGGAGCGCCGAAGCCTCGAGCGGCCGGCAGCTGGAGCGCCATGGCCTCGGGCGTCGGGTGCCGGGATTGCCGCAGCCTGAAGCGGTGCCGGCGTGCTGCCCCTTCGGGCGTCCGTTGGCAGCGGGACCGTGTGCATTTTCCCTTTCCTTCTATACTCTCCAAATTCCAATCAAAATCTTGCGTCCATGGTAACTACCCTCGTCGGAGTGAACGCGAACTGGCTCCTGGCGAGCTCCACGAGCTGTACCATCGTCTCTGGCATGAACACCAGCATCGGGCTCAACACCGCTCCCTGGTGCGACGACCCGAACAGCTGCTGCATCTCGTGGTGGCCGAGCTAGCCCGCCATGGTCCTCGGAGTCCGACCGCCGCCATCCTCCCTGTCGGCGTCGGCGTCGTGCTCGAGCAGGACCCTGACCATCCCGACGTCGCCCTGTAGAACCGCGCGGTGGAGCGCGGTGACGCCGTCGTCCCAGCACGCCACCGTCACGTCCCCGCTGTGGCGCGGGACGTCCTCTAGCAGCGCGACGTCGTCCGCCTCAACGGCTGCACGGGCGTAGAGCGCCGCGTCGCCGGCGGCCAGGTCCGCACCGGCGTCCATCAGCAGCTGCACGGCCGCGCGGTGCCGGGTTGGGTCGTGCGTCGTGCTTGCATTAGTACTCTTTGCTGAGCTTAACCATGGAAACCACGAACCCGCCGGTTCCCAACCCACCGACGCAACATCTCTACGGGTTGGGCTGGATTTTACCCAGAAATCGGTTAAACCGGACCATGAACAGGCCGAGGGCTGGTGTGTTGTTTTCCAAAGCCTAGCTTCTCGGCACATGGCATGCGGTCGGATTTATGAGAGAGGAGAGGACGGACGGGAGACCTGTCTGGGGCCGGCCATGAATTCCGGTGACGTACCCATTCATGCCAGCCCGTGTTTTCGCTCTCTTTCCCTCCGTAGTTTCAGGAGCAATGATGAGATGAGATGAGCACCATTTTGCCAACCATGGCCTTGTTTAGAGGGCAAACTTTAGAAGCAAAGTTTATATAGGAAGTGTCCCGTCACACTGTAGCAATTTTGTTTTTATTTGGTAATAATTATCCAAATATTGATTAATTAGACTTAAAATGTTCGTCTCGCAAAGTACAACAAAACTGTGTAATTAGTTTTTGATTTCATCTATATTTAGTACTCCATATATGTACCGGTATTTTGATGTGACGGAGAATAGGAATTCTGCATAGTAAATTTGGGAGGCAAACTTTGGAATCTAAACGACGGGTGCGCCTACGTACGAGTACTCACCAGCAATACTACGTAGAGTACTGTAGGCGCGCCAGTGTCGTACTCACCAGCAATACTACGTAGAATATTGTCAAAAGAGTGTAGTGACTGTGACACAGCGGTGTCACGTGTCAACATGAGCTGAAAATATTCAAACCCCACGCCTCTTCCCACGCAAGGAACCCTGACAATGCTGGCCCCACCCGCAGCCCCCACGGGCCCACCGCAAGGACCAAAAATGATTTGTCCATGTCCGGCCCGAGTACTGTACACAAAAAAAAATCAAAAAGGAAACAAAAGCCGTGAAAAGTCGCGCCCGGCCCAGTGGACCACGCCCACCCAAGCGGCCTGGCCCGGGTCCACGCGCGGCGCTAGCAAATAAACCCCTATAAAACCCCTCGGCCAGGGTCCGTCCCTCCCTACCACCTCACCAAAGCTCTCCATGACAGCCATGCCCCACCGCCTCGTCCCCTTCCTCCTCCTCGCCGCGGCCGCCGCCACCGGAGCCGGCGCGGCCAACCCGCGGCAGCTGTTTCTCGTGAGCCAGCCGCCCGTCACGCTCACCAACCACCACGGGCAGCTGCTGACGGGCAACTATTCCGTCAACCTGCTCTGGTACGGGCGCTTCACGCCGGCGCAGCGCGCCGTGGTGGCCGACTTCATCCTGTCCCTCTCGGGTCCGGGGCCGGCCTCCGCCTCGGCGCCTCCGTCTGTGGCGGCGTGGTGGGCCACGACGGCGCGCTACCACCCAGGCGCGGCGCGGCTGTCGCTGGGGCGGCAGGTGCTGGACCCGACGCTGTCCCTGGGCCGCCGCCTCTCGGAGTCCTCGCTGGCGTCCCTGGCGGCGCGCCTGAGCCCGCACCGGGACACCGTGGCGGTGGTGGTGACGGCGCCGGACGTGCTGGTGGACGGGTTCTGCCTCTCCCGCTGCGGCCTGCACGCGTCGGCGAGCACCCCGGCGCCGGCCAGCAGCGCCCACGGGGGCCGCGGGCGGTTCGCGTACGCGTGGGTGGGGAACCCGGCGGAGCAGTGCCCGGGGGAGTGCGCGTGGCCGTTCCACCAGCCGCCGTACGGCCCGCAGGCGGCGCCACTGGTGTCCCCGAACGCGGACGTCGGGATGGACGGCGCGGTGATCACGCTGGCGACGCTGCTGGCGGGCGCGGTGACCAACCCGTACGGCGGCGGGTTCTTCCAGGGCCCCGCGGAGGCGCCGCTGGAGGCCGTGTCGGCGTGCGCGGGCGTGTTCGGCGCCGGCGCCTACCCGGGGTACCCGGGCCAGGTGCGCGTGGACGCCGCCACGGGCGCGAGCTACAACGCCGTCGGGGTGGCTGGGCGCATGTTCCTGCTGCCGGCCATGTGGGACCCCGCGACGGCGCAGTGCTCCACGCCGCTCGTGTAGTCCAGTCGAGACGAGTGAAGTTCCAGCGATGGCCGACTCGAGACTGGAGTCGGTGGTAGTGGTGGACTGGGGTCGCCGTGTTTCTGGTGTCGTGCTCACATTGTACATATCCATTTCGTTCGTGGTCACAACTTGAAAACAAAAAAAAATGTTGGGAAGAAAATCAGCCGCAGGTCGTTAGTGTAATGTACCATGGAGTATTACTGTGCTCCTAACGGCAGTCACCATCAGTAATAATAATAAAAATACTGACTGTATTAGTTGTAGGTTTATGTGTAGGCAATAATGGCATTGTTGGCGGCGTTGTGGTTTTTGATGGCGTTGCGCGATTGATTGATGTTTGGAAGCGTCAGGATGCAATGCAACAGCACCCATTTACTGTTGATCGTGCAGGCAGCCGAGCCGGCGCCGTGAACAGTTCTGGGCGTGCGGGACGGGCACTCGTCGACCATGGCAAGGAGGCAAGGACAAGCATCCAGCCACACCACAGCCATCCAGGATAAGCATGGCAGCAGGAGCGTCCTTCGCGTGCAGGAGCACTATCACTTTCACTGTGCGGGCAGGGGCAGCTCAGGCGGGCAGAGGCGCAGGCACAGCGTGCTGACCTTGGGGGGGGCCGTGCCGTACGGAAGGCGTCCCGTGGCTGCACGGACGGAAGGCGTCTCCGTGGGTGCGCTGTGCCTGTGCTCACGCATGGCCGCTTGCCTCGCGAGCTTTCACTTGCTAGGGGCATGGCCATGGCGTCGGGAGATGGCCATGTTGTGGGTCCGCGACTAGGGGGGGGGGGGGGGGGGCGTGTCACGGCTTGTCGCGTTGCTGCTGTAGCTGTACTGTGGTACGGTGCAGTACTATCCCGTCCTTTTTCTTTTCTTTTTTGAATTGTACGTTCGACTTTGACCTTGTTTGATTCTAGAATTCACCCTAAATTCTACTATAAAAAGAAGATTCTCCGTCACATCAAAATGTCAGCATATATATGGAGTACTAAATGCAGATGAAATCAAAAACTAATTGTACAGTTTTGTTGTACTTTACGAGACGAACATTTTGAACCTAATTAATCAAAATTTGGACAATTATTACCATAAAAAACAAAATGCTACAGTACTCAAGGGTGGCACTGTGCAGATTTGGCCACCCGAGTCGGGATCTAAACGAGGCGTTTGGCTCCAACACGCTCCGTTCCGGGCGGCCATGGCCCATGAATACTTTTTCCTGTTTTCCAAGATCGGAACAATGGGCGGGTTCCGCTGGTGGAAAAGCATGACCAGCACAACAGGGCCGATGGATAGTAGTGTGAATGTGTGATTCACATGACCCCAGCCATCATCCATGGCGCAGAGCCAGTTGTCTTCCACGACCCCATGCCTGCCTATGGCCTGTGCCAGCAGCCCTACCACTCTCGGGCCTCGTCCCCGCAAGCTAGCACATGACGGATGCTGCTCTTCTTCGCTCTTGGCAGCCCGCAGCCTCTCAAGTCTGAACTGCGGCCGTGTTGGCCCTGTTTAGATCACAAATATTTCTCCAAATTCTACTATGCAAAAAAAAATTTCTCATCACATTAAAATATCGGTACATACATGGAGTACTAAATATAGATGAAATCAAAAGCTAATTGCACAGTTTTGTTGTACTTTGCGAGACGAACGTTTTGAGCCTAATTAGTCAATGTTTGGACAATTTTTACCAAATAAAAACAAAATACTACAGTGCCACACCGTGTGCTACAGTGTTTTGGGCGGCGCCAAATCTGCCCAACTAAACACGGGCTGATTTTTGATGTTCAAAATCTGCACAGTGCAAGATTTCGCACTGTAGCATTTCGTTTGTATTTGTGAATTTTTGTCTAAACATTGACTAATTAGGCTCAAAAGATTCGTCTCGCAAAATACAACTAAACTGTGCAATTAGTTTTTGATTTCATCTACATTTAGTACTCCATGCATGTACCGACATTTTGATGTGATGAGAAATCTTCTTTTGCATAGTAGAATTTAGAAGAAAATTTGGCATCTAAACGAGGCCCGCATTAACAAACGTTAGAGAGTAGGAATATACGTAGCTACAGTCACATCCTGATTCGGACAGAGGTAATACTGTAGCACTCTCGAGTCTCGACGATAGAGCCATGACGGGAGGACGTACCGATGGGAATGATACAGTATTATTATTAGCGTTAGTTGCAAGTTTAAGGGTAGTTGCATGCATCAAATGCATGGTACCGTACGGATGACATGCAGGATTCGATTCTTGGACGGGCATCATTGACAAATGACAGTGGTTTTGTGTGCACTCGAGTAGGACGAGTAGCTCTTGACACACGAGAGCCATGACGGGGCACCGTACGCGCAGACACATCTCAGCATGTGTTAAATGCCAGTTAATGCAACAGTGGACGAGCACCAGTGACGTCGCCACTCGCAGCCAGTGGTAAATACTAGCGCCTTGTTTAGATGCCCGAGTCGGGCCGCCGATTCGGCGCCTGTTGCTACAGTGTTCCTGTCGGAACACTGTAGCAACTTTTGTTTTTTAGTGCAAAAAAAATGTCCAAAAATTGATTAATTAGACTCAAAATGTTCGTCTCGCAAAGTACAACAAAACTATGGAATTAGTTTATGATTTCATCTACATTTAGTACTCCATACATTTGCCGACATTTTGATGTGATGGAGAATCTCCTTTTTGTATAGTAAAATTTGGAGGGGAATTTAGCAATCTAAACAAGGCCTAGTACGTAGTAGTAACGGTGAACCACCCCCGGCCGGCCGGTCGTCCAGAGAAGAAGCAGAGGCACGGAAACGCATCATTGCCATGATGCCATCGTCCCTCCATCAGGAGGCGCTGTCAAAGGCAGCAGCAGGACAAGAGCATGAGCATGGGCATGGGCATGGGCATGGGAGGGCGAGTAGTAATAATCCCAGCTCCAGGCTCCTGCAGCAGCTGCCTCCAATTCAATTCCACCCTCCAGTATCCACTCCACCGTAGGGCAAGGGCATCCTAAGCTTGTCTCTGCTGCTAAGTACACACGTATATACTCCCCTATTAACCGGATCTGGTTTCCTTGTCCATCTACGCTACTAGTACTCTTCTAGTACAATTCTACTTCTACATGCACAGAAGAGGATGGTGAGCTGCTGAAACACCTCAATCTCAAAGGCTTGGACAAATGTTTATAACGAACTAAGGTCCTATTTGGTGGAGTTCTCGCTGTTCTAGCTTCTCCATGCAAGTAATAAACCTTTTATTTTATCTCTTTTTTTTTATCGAAATGAACCAAAGCTAAGTGAAGCAATTATTTTCGCTTCATCAGCTCCCAAACAGACCTAAAGAGGCATCCCAATCTCACGATGAAACAGACTCAAAGCCTGTGGCTGGCCACCTTCAAGGCTTGTTTGATGCCTATATATGTGTTTCACCAACCCACCCAAACACACATGGATGAAAGTGGATACATGATCATCCAGAAACTGGCAATGGCATTGTCATCGACTGAGTTTAGGCCTTGTTTACTTTGCAAAAAAATTGAACCTGATGAATAGTACCGTTTTCGTCTTATTTAGCAAATATTGTCCGACCAACTAAGCTCAAAAGATTCATCTCGTGATTTCTAACTAAACTGTGTAATTAGTTATTTTTTTACCTACATTTAATACTCTATGCAAACGGCTAAAAATTAATGTGACGGAGAGAGAGTGAAAAAACTTGAAATTTGGATGACATCTAAACAAGGCCTTAGTAACTGTTGAGGCTTCTGCTCGTGCCAGTACGACCACGAGCTCGGCAGAGCCTAGAGACGTCATGTGAAATTGTAAAGTGAGTGAGGGTCCACGCACTTTGGCGATACCACGGTCGTGGGTCGTCTTTGTTACACCGTTAGTCAAATGGCAAATAACCCGTCATATGCTCCAGTGCAGGACGAGGCCTAACTGTTTCCTCACCCACCGAAATGAAATGAACATCACAACATGCAACTGCAATACTTACCATACTATCAAACGCAAGACCTTGCAATGAACGTCGAAGTGGGTACACTGGTACAGGCGTACTTACAAGCCTACAGAAGCAATGGGATAGCTCTGAATGATTGCACATCATTACACATGTACTAGTACACAAGAACACCGAACGAAATTAGTCCTTCATCGGCGGTGTCCGTATCAATCAACATTTGTATGTCATCAATCAATGACTCGGATGTACTCCCTCCGTCCGGTTGAATGTGCAATTATGGAAAACGTGCCATTCAAACTGTGTCAACTTTGACCAAATTTATAGCAAAAAGTATTAACATTTATGTCTCGAAATAAATTTATTATAAAAATATATCTCATAACCAATCTAACGGTACTTATTTTGTCTCATAAGAGTTAGTATTTTTTTATATAATTTTTATCAAAATTTGTGATGGCTGATTTCTCGGGATGCGAGAATTGCATATTCATTGGGACGGAGGGAGTATGTGGTTAGTACAAAGCCGTGGAGAAGCTATCGGTGACCAAACAGAAATGACGAAATGTCAGAGAGTCTTGTGAATATGGAGTACACCAGCTTGCCCTGTACAATCCTCCTGGGCTGTATTTGCCGAGAATGTATGTACAACCAGCTGTGAAGCTTTAAGTCTTTAACCATTCATTCATGCTCCTCAATCTCGGACTCAGATGTAACCAAACCGCTGGTCGATCCTGGATGCATCTTGTTTCCATTTCACAAGATAAAATCAGGACTTGTTATTTCCTCCTGTAGCGGCTTCAGATTCTGTTTCTACTTGTTTGTTCTCCAGCTCTGGAGCTGGACTTGCGCTGGAAGATCTAGCACTGTCCCCGTCTAACAAGTCTTGTTCGCCATCCAGTATCCTGCTTGCTTCCCCAATCGAAAGGATTAGGTCAAGTTGCTTTTGCTGTTGTTCCTGCAGGGTAGATTGGGTCTTTAGCCAAAGGTGAATTATTCATCAGACAGCAAGCATTACCTTGCAGTACTACTACTACAACAACAACATAGCATTTTGTCCCAAGCAAGTTGAGGCAGGCTAGAGATGAAACCCAAAAGAGACGAGAAAACATGGAGACACATAAAGGGACAAAAAGAGCATAAGACAAAAAGAGGTCACCGTTCAGGCACGTTGATTGTCAATCTCCAAGCGCTCCTATCCATAGCTAAATCTTTGGGAATATTCCACTCCTTAAGATCTCTCTTAACGGACTCGTCCCAAGTTAGTTTAGGTCGACCTCTACCGCTCTTTACATTATCGGCCCGCTTTAGAACTCCACTACGCACCGGCGCCTCAGGAGGCCTCCGTTGGACATGTCCAAACCATCTCAACCAATGTTGAATCAATTTCTCCTTAATTGGAGCCACCCCAACCCTATCCCGAATATCGTCGTTCCGGACTCTATCCCTCCTTGTGTGCCCACAACACCAACGCAACATACGCATCTCTGCTACACTCAATTGCTAGACATGTCGCCTTTTTGTAGGCCAACACTCAGCACCGTATAACATCGCCGGACGAATCGCCGTCCTATAGAACTTACCTTTCAGCTTCTGAGGCACCCTTTTGTCACAGAGGACGCCAGAAGCTTGACGCCATTTCAACCAGCCGGCTGAAATTCTATGCCTAACATCTTCATCAATGTCTCCGTCCTTTTGTAGCATCGACCCTAAATACCGAAAAGTATCCTTCTTGGCCACCACTTGTCCATCGAGGCTAACGTCTCCCTCCTCATGCCTAGTCGCGCTGAAATCGCACCTCATGTACTCGGTCTTAGTCCTACTAAGTCTGAACCCTTTCGACTCTAACGTTTGCCTCCATAGTTCTAACTTCCTATTAACCCCTGCCCTACTGTCGTCAACTAGCACCACATCATCAGCAAAGAGCATACACCAAGGGATACCACCTTGTATGTCCCTTGTGACCTCATCCATCACCAAAGCAAATAAATAAGGACTCAAAGCTGACCCCTGATGCAGTCCTATTTTAATTGGAAAGTCACTGGTGTCGCCATCACATGTTCGGACAAACGTCACCACATCCCTGTACATATCCTTAATGAGGGTAACGTACTTAGTTGGGACTTTGTGCTTTTCCAAGGCCCACCACATGACATTTCTCGGTACTTTATCATATGCCTTCTCGAGGTCAATAAAGACCATGTGCAAGTCCTTCTTCTGCTCCCTATATCTCTCCATCAATTGTCGTAATAAGAAAATCGCCTCCATGGTCGACCAACCAGGCATGAACCCAAACTGATTTTAGGTCACATGTGTCACTCTCCTTAGGCGATGCTCGATAACCCTCTCCCAGAGCTTCATCGTATGGCTCATCAACTTAATCCCACGGTAGTTAGTACAACTTTGAACATCTCCCTGGTTCTTAAAGATAGGTACTAATATGCTTCTCCTCCATTCTTCAGGCATCTTGTTAGACCGAAAAATAAGGTTAAAAAGCTTAGTTAACCATACTATCGCTTTGGCGCCTAGGTATCTCCACACCTCAATGGGGATACCATCAGGGCCCATCGCTTTACCTACCTTCATCCTCTTCAAAGCCTCTCCGATCTCTGCCTCCTGAATTCTCCTCACAAAGGTTCTGTTGGTATCGTCAAATGAGTCGTCCAACTCAAGGGTAGGACCCTCATTCTCCCCATTAAACAGCTTGTCGAAGTACTTTCTCCATCTGTCCTTGATCTCCTCATCCTTCACCAGAAGTCGATCTGTCCCATCCTTGATGCATTTTATTTGGTTGATGTCCCTTGTCTTCCTCTCGCGGATTCTAGCCATCCTATAAATGTCCTTCTCCCCTTCCTTTGTGCCTAGCCGCTGATAAAGGCCATCATACGCCTGACCTTTTGCTACACTCACAGCTCGCTTTGCAACCCTCTTCGCTATTTTATAGCTCTCGATGTTGGTTGCACTCTTGTCATGGTGGAGACGCTTGAAACACTCTTTCTTCTCCCTAATAGCCCTTTGCACCTCGTCATTCCACCACCATGTGTCTTTCGCTTCCCGTTTGCCTCCCCTACTCACGCCAAACACTTCCGAAGCCACCTTCCGGACACATGTTGCCATCTTTAGCCACATGTCGTCGGCATCTTCTCCTTCTTCCCAAGGCCCATCGTCTAGCATCCTCTCCTTAAACGTTTGCGCTGCTTCCCCTCTAAGCTTCCACCACTTCGTTCTCGCAATCTTGGCCCGTTTGTCCCGATGGACACGTACTCGAAAGCGAAAGTCCACCACCACAAGCTTATGTTGAGGGACAACACACTCCCCAGATAACACCTTACAATCAAAGCAAGCACGTCTATCCTCCCTCCTTGCAAGGATAAAGTCGATCTGGCTCGAGTGTTGTCCACTACGAAAGGTTACTAGATGAGATTCCCTCTTCCTAAAGAGGGTGTTCGCTATCAACAAGTCATAGGCCAGCGTGAAGTTCAAAACATCCTCCCCCTCTTGATTCCTACTACCATACCCGAACCCCCCGTGCACCCGCTCGAAACCTACATTAGTCGCACCAACATGGCCGTTGAGGTCTCCTCCTATAAAGAGTTTCTCGCCGATAGGCACGGTACTAACCATGCTATCAAGATCTTCTCAAAACTACCTCTTGGTGCCCTCGCTAAGACCTACCTGAGGGGCATAGGCACTGATCACATTTAGAGCCGAATCTCCAACTACCAGCTTGACCAAGATAATCCGGTCGCCTTGCCTCCTAACATCAACGACTCCATCCTTAAGGCTCCTATCGATCAAGATGCCTACACCATTCCTACCCGATGTTGTCCCCGTGTACCAAAGTTTGAAGCCAGTATCCTCCACCTCCTTGCAGTACTGGTAAAGGAAAAAGAACTCAATTATCTCCGAGTTTCAGCACACAATGAAAATCACTGATTGTATATGATCACTGTTCAGGGTGAATAATTCGAGCAGGAAATGCCTTGGAAGGGGAAAAATATATATCCCAATGATGCAATTAAATTTGGCGTAGGGTTTCATTTCCTGCCACAGTTGTGGTTGTGGCTTGCCAGTTGCCACACTTTTCAGCTATGCCCCGTCATATAGTCATCTCTTTTCCAAACATTATTGCCTAAGGTGTGGTGAGCAAATTGTTAAGCCAGACCTTAAGCAAAAAAAATTTAAGCAAGTGTGGCAATGTGTGGATATTATCCAAACACGCCAAATCCATCTTGTTTGTTATTTGCTGCCAACCTTAAAGGAACTAGTTTCGGTGCCAAATTTGTGTGCCTGTACCTATTGTGTGGCAAACTCTGGCCAACATCCAATTGATTTCTGAAATGCTGGTAGTATCTTGCTGTAGTATAACATGAACTGGGTTCCATAACATACATGTGAGCATAGGTAATAGGAGGGGAAGACAAATCGTTAAAACCTACTCTAATATCTATCTCAACACATCGAATACATGTGTTTATGCTAACCATATGAATGTACTGAAGTACAACGATATAAATTAAAGTATGATAGCATACGAATTCCTCAATTATTTGTCCACACCATGGAACATACTGCCAGTCAGCCATAACCGGCTAATGAAATATACAAAGCAGAACCACAATATATATCCCAGCAAACTTTTCTAATAATAAAGATTACTCAAGAAATTGAGCTTTTGAGAAATGTCAAAGCAAACAGCCAAGATACATCACCTGCATTGCATAAAGAACCTTTTGAATTGCACCAATTTCTTTTTCAAGGAGGTCTTCTTGTGCAGATAGAATACGAGTGGCTTCAGAGTTCTTCTGCGCTAAAGCCGCTGTCTGCAGAAGAAAGCGATAATAGGTGAAGCTAAATGGATGCAATTATAGCAGTGTAAGCATGTTATGGTTTATTCAGGAACAATCACAAATCATCCCAGAGAGACTTGCGTGTCACTAAGAAGTATGACTGACATAAATCGTTGGTATTATCTCAAAGAGATGCTTCTTTTTTTCCAAAGCAATTTGTGCAAACTGAGAACAGCTAATGATATTGAGAAAGCAAACATAGGTGTCGTGCGTATATAGACCGGCCTTCTCCAAAGAGAAGATGCATAGCTACTAGTATTATTTACACCAATACAAATACACAGAAGAAACAGCCATGCTTTCGTGTTACCTCCAGAACAGTTAATCCTGATACATTTTGCTGCACAGCTTCTCCAAAAAGATAACTGTGGGGAACAAGAAAGAGAAGAAACCAAGGAGATACTAGTTTCCTTGCTGTTTAGCAACTATCTCTATGAACCATTTCAGGTGCTTATTTTGTTACAGGATTATACACACATCTAATATTTTTCAGAACTAAGCTAAAAATGGTGCAAGCCTACTACCTTAGCACATGATCATACAGACATACAACATAGATCCAGGCAGGTTGCTGAATGAGGCTGTACACCAGCACTGTGAATCAAAAGAAACAGTAGCACTATGTTTTGACAAGCAGTAACTGATCTAGCAAGGTTGCAGCCAATGTCCTGTTGCGCAATAGAATGGCGCAGTTTACAGAAGTAGTTGCTAACAACCCAAATGTCCACGTCTAATACAGTTACGGATCAACTCATGAAGTGCACTACGTTGAGAACTAAACTCAAGCACAACTACAATTTCCATCCAACATTTCATTATGGAGTTCCTATCAATGCTACTAGGTTAGTATCAACTCAACAAACATACATTCAAAAAACACTCAACAAACATGAACACTGTATTTTCGTCACCGAACTTCTTGGCATCTAATTTCAAGCAATAAATCAATCAAATATTATGTGCTCTCTCAAAAGTCACAACCAAGTACTAGCGCACAAGAGTCTAATGAGTTGGCAAGTAGCAACTGTGACAAAATAAGCACTACTATACCTCACTGATAGGGTCCCTCAGCGTCCTCCGCAACACCCTAAACCTGAGGCCGAGCTTCTCGACAGTCCTCGAGAGCACAGCAACGGCCGTCATCATGCCCCTGACAGTCTCCTCCACTTTCTCCACCCTCCTCGTCAATCCACCCCCCGCCGGGCGGAGTCTCCCCGACTGCCTCCGCCGTATGAGGCTCCCGATGGCCACCGCGCCCACCAAGAGCACGTACTGCAGGACCAGCAGAGGCGGCGGCCCGGCGCTGGAGCCAGCCGGCAGGAAGACAAGGCGCGCGGCGCAGACCACCGAGCAGATGGCCGGCGGCGCGAGGCAGAGCAGCTCCGCAGCCGAGAGAAGCGCGTCGGGGCCGAAGACGCCGCGGCGGCCGCCGAGCCCCGTCTCGCCTGCGAAATGCCCACGGGATTAGCACGAATCGAGGTGCGGTGCGCCGGGGGGTGAGTGTGACCGTGGTGCAAGTGAGCCGAGAGTGTGTGAGGGCCGTGGGCGTGGGGGGGTTACCGGACGCGTGGGCGCGAATCGGCGGCGGCCATCGGGGTCGGGGACTTGGCGAGGAGAGGAGCGGCGAGGGGTAAGGAGAGCACAGGAACGGGAGGTGGAAGCGGAGGCGCGCGGCCGGGGAGGAGGAGCTGGCGCGGAGCGGCGCGAGGGGACTGGGATGCGGCAGCAGCATTGGGGCTGGGGGTGATGATGTCGTGGCCGGGGGCGGCCGGGCGGGCAAGGCCACCGGTTGGAAACGAAGGAGACCTGGAGAGGAGAGGAGAGACCAGACTGGGCCGGCTCCATTGGGCTTTTCTGTGGGCCTAGGGAATTGGCACTGACAGCATCACATGGTGTATCTATCTGGTTCTTCAGCAACGCAACGTCGCAATGCTTCGATCAAATCCATCGATGACAATGTGAATCAATCCAATCCATCGAGAACATGGTAATTGGCAATTCAACGGAGACTTTACAGGAACGGTTAAGCAACTCAGTATTAACCAGAAAGGATAGTTCAAGCTAGAAGAAGTGAAGCTGACGGAGACTTTACCAGCTGAACAATACTCGTTCGTAATTTATTAGGCAGTCAGCCAGAATCACCTCGGCAGAAACACTAGACGTGGACAACGAAGAAGGTTGAAGGTAAACTGAACCGGTGCAATGTCCACGCAATTGATTGAAGAACAACCTGTGTAATTACCATAAAAAAAACGCACAGCAGCTTTAGGTAATGCTCTTCCATGTCATGCACGTCACAGATTCTGCTGGTACTGACCATGTGTAGGCTTCCTTATGAATCATTTATGGTGACAATTTCTCCCCACCTCAACAAGGGTTTTGTTTTTCAGAGGAAATCAAAGCAAAGCTTTTTAAATTCTTCTATAAGCACAACTGTCATGACAAGCGGGTCCAACATCATGATCAATTCCGTCAGATTACTTGACTCATCGCCACTAACCGGAAGAATCTGTGCAATTTTTGTCACATCTCATACACAAGGGCTCTAGAAGCAAACCACAGATAATTAGCAACACAAACACAGATATAGCTAGCTACTTCACTAAAAAAATCAGCTACGGAGTACTTCACTACGTTAGCCTGCTGCACCATCCAAAATCATCGCCACCATTCACCATAACGCAAGATTAACATAAATGAGTCATAAATAAACATAAGGGTCCAAAGAAGACGCTACTGCAAATCAGTACTACCACCATATACGAACTGAACTGACTAGCACTACTGTACGTACATCCTTCCCTGCTAACAGAAGAAGAGGAAGGAACATCCAATTGGGATGGGATGGGATGCCTTCCCTTCCCTGCTAGCATTAGCATTAGCATCAGCATCGGATCACTAACCGACGGTGTCAATTGCTATTGCTACGAGTCTCCATGGTCCCTCCTGGCCTTCTTCGGCGGCAGGGCGCAGGCGGCGGCGACGGTGTCACGGAGCTGGCGCTGCGCGTCCTGGAGCATCCTGGCGTGGCGGCCGTCCGCCTCCTGCCACCCGCGCTCGATCTCCCACTGCACCTCCATGCGCCGCCGCTCCAGCCGCATGACGCCCTCGCCGAAATCCCTCAGCACATCCGAGAGCTGCGCGCCGGCTCCCCCAGCCCGCCGCCCAGAGGAGCCGCCGCGGCGGGCCAACTCCACGGCCTCCTCGTCGTCGTCCTTGGCCTTGTCCGCCGCCGCCGCGGCGGCCTTGGCCTGGAACGCCTCGTAGGCCACCCTCTTCCGCGGGGGCGCGGTGGACGGCGTGATGGAAGAAGGCGGCGGCTGGTGGAGCTGCAGCTGCGGGTGGCGCGGGGCGAAGCCGGTGCCGAATTCCCGGATGATGCCGTTGATGCTCCGGGTGTGGTTGCGGGGGACGAGCTCTTCCTCTTCCTCTCCTTCCTCCTCCTGCACGTCTTCCTCCTCCTCCTCCTCTTCGTCGCCGTCGGCGGCAGGCGGAGAACCACCCGCGGCCGGGTAGGCGGCGAGGGGCCCCCGTTCGAGGCGATCCATGCGGCGGAAGTAGGGCCAGAGCGAGGTGACGGGGCGGGCGCCCTCGGTGCGGTAGCGCTTGCGGAGCTTCTCGAGCTTGTGGCGGCACTGGGTGCCCGTCTTGCGCTGGGCGACGACCCCCGGTGTGGCGGCGCAGCGGGCGACGACCTCGGCCGCCACCTCCTCCCACTGGTGCGCCTTGAGCTGGCCGCGGCGCAGCGCCGTCCAGCGCTCCTCGTACGCGTCGATGAGGTGCATGGTCTCGACGTGCGACCACGGCTGCGCCGGCGCGCTCTTCCTGGCTAGCGCCGACGGCGGGTCGTCGGCCATCATCTGGTCACGGGAGGCTCAGATCTAGATCTGGGGGGCGGGCGGGCGGCGACTAGGGTGGGGGTGAGGACGAGTTGTTGTGGGGCGGGCGCCGCGTAATAGCTGGGGGCGGGGCGGCGGCGGCGGTGGAGGATAAGGCGGGGGCTGGGTATGGGTGGTGCGTGGTTGGGTTTTTCTGGGTGGGGGCTGGCTGTGCCATCGCCCGGGCGGGCCGCGGCGGGTGGTGGTGGTGGCGGTGTGGTTCACGTGGACGCGAGCGGCGGGCGGGCGCGGTGGATGCCACTGCCTGTGCCCTAGAGAGGCGGCCGCGGCCGCGTGGCCCCTCCTCTCCCCTCGCGCCGCTGTGCTGTGTGACTTGCATCTCTCCTGCTGGCTGCTGCCTTGGGGGCTGTCGCTTTGCCTGACCGGTGGAGCCGGACGGGGGCAGGGCCCGGTCGTCAGGCCCGGGAGCCCGGAGCGGAGGAGCGGAGGCTCGCTCGGGCAGTCGGGCTGCGGCGGCCGGGGCCCCGGGCGCGTTGGTTTGGCACACGTTGGCTGGCCTTTGGCCCTTGGGGTTGGGACTTGGGGCGCTCTGCCGGAGCGGTCACTAAGGACGGCAACGGATCGGGTGGAGTCTTCGTACATCCAAAACCGAAACCCGAACTTAAAACCCGAACCCGATCCGAATCCTGATTCGGGTGAAAATCCATCCCCGAAATCGAAACCCGCGGATACCCGAAACTCGAAAATGTTTCAATAAATTACCAGAACATAAGAGATGGTCCTGAATATCATAGATGATATATAGAACATGCAAGTAGAAGTAGCAGGCTAGCTGCTAGCAGGCAGCTGATAGCCATGTCCAGAAACATAAACATGCAAGCTAAGGCTCTAAGCCTCTAAGTCTAAGCCAATGCCATGTGCCCATGTACTGAGATTAGTTGTCCTTGCCTTGCTAGATGGATGCTAATAGTACAGGAAACACAAATACTTGTCAATGATCATGGTGTTTCCTTAGGATACCGTCTCTATAAGACTGAAACTTTTCTTTCAAAATCTGAAAATGTGACATTATAGAGCAGCAGAGCTAAGGTTTCGAGGCAATCATGATTTTAGTTCTAACTCCAGCATATTTGTCCACAGGGAGAATCTCCTTTGTTGTCAGTTGAGGCACTACATCAGCTGCATATCTTCATTTTCATTTGAACCCTAAAGTAACCAAAAAGGATGGTAAAGTATCAATGACATTTCATTCATTCCTGTGTTTTGACTATGCTTTTAGGAACCCGAACCACTGCTGGACTGCTGGATTCGACCGGAGGGGAGGTGAGATCTAGGGAAGGGATGTGTCGTCGTACCTGCTGGACTGCTGGATTCGCCGGCGAGGTGGGGAGGTCGGCGAGGCTGGTGAGCTCGGCGAGGTCGCAGACTGGCGATGGGGCGAGGTCGCGGACTGGCCAGCGCCGAGGCCGGTGAGGCGGTGAGCCGGCGCGGTCGCCCGTCGGGGCGCGGTCGCGCCTGATGCGCGGCGCCGGCGCCTGGTTGCGGGCGTGGGCGTGCGGCCGCCGTGCGGGAGCGTCGGAGCCCGGAGCGGCTCCTGGGTGCGGGAAGGAGACAGGGAGTAAGGGAGACGGGAGACCGAGGTGGGGAATGGGGAGGCCGGGACCGGGGGAGGCAGCGGAGGCTCGACCGCGTGAGGGAGACGGGAGACCGAGGTGGGGAACGGGGAGGCCGGGGCCGGGATCGAGGGTCGGCATCAGGTGACCGAGTGAGGTTTCTCTTATATAGCTAGGGTTGCTAGCTGGGCTTTTAATGGGCTGCATGTTTCGGGGCCCCGATGGAGCACCACGGGTCAAATTTAGAATCCGCCCCAAACCCGCGGTATTTCGGGTATCCGAAACCGCAAAACCGTGGACGAAAAACAGGCACCAAAACCGAAACCCGAGAACCCAAAAACCGCGGGTATCCGCCCCGAACCCGAACCGCTGCCATCTTTAGCGGTCACCGCCTCCGCGCCACGCCGGGTTTAGCTGGCTCTCGCGAATTTGGCATGACGTGTGTGCAATGCTCCACTCTGAAACGATAGAAGGCCACCGGCCCAGCTTTGGAAGGACAGGGGGACTGGGGGAGAGAGGCCTGCTACTCCGACAGTCCTAGCACGAAGACTGTCTTTTTTTCATGTTCACGAGGTTTACCTTATGAATAAATGAACGGATTTATGTGACATTTCTGTCAAATTACAGTGTTACAACATGCCCTCATTATCTGATGAATCCACTACATCAAAGGCTGCATGCTCAAGTAATAACAACAATTGTAAAAAAAAACAAAAGAGAAGACACTTCATGTAATGTGGTTATGTGGAGTATGTTTCTTATCAGTTTTGCCATCACCGTTGACCTAGACATGGCATAGGTTGACACAGGTAAATGCCTCTCTCTAGATACCAGCACGATCCACTAAGGGTTAATAGTTTATAACTAATATTAGCTTAGCTATAAGTATTATTTGGATCAAGAGCTAAAAAGCATACATGTATTAAAATGTGTATAACTATATACTATATGATCAAAATTACCCCCTATTATATGATCAAAATGTGTATACTGTGACTCAAAATCCTCAACGTACTTTGTATTTGTGACCCACTGGTCTACTACTGCTCCATTTGAGCAGATGACTAGATGAGGATTCAGGCCCTGTTCATCCGGCTTATAATCTGTCTTTTTCAGCTTGTTTTTTTAGCCGGAACAGTATTTTTCTCTCACAATAAATCAGCCAACAGTGTTTTTCAGCCGGCTTATCAGCACAGCCGAACGAGACCTTAAATACACAATCATCTCTTGATTTGATTGGACCACATGGCAAGATATATCCCCAAGCCGAAAAAGGACACCCCGACCCGGTCTCGCTCTCGCACTTGTGCTGCGTGCCGCGTGTCGTCGTAGCCTCGTAGGCATATCGCGCACGCTCCTACTTGAACCTCACGGACCACGCAGCACGACCGCCTCCAGACTCCAGCAGCGAGCCAGAAGCTTCCTCCGGCACCCCCATCTATCCGATCCGTACCCGAAAACCCCTCCGCCGCATTCCCCAAAATGCCACTCGCGCCATCAACCCCCGCGCCGCCGCCCAACCCGGCCCTCCCCTCGCCGTGGCGGGGCCGGGGCGGCCGCGGGGCGCTCCTCCGCGCCCGCGCCGTCCGCGCGGCGCCGCGGCCCCCGAGCCAGTGGTCCGTCGGGAGCTGGCGGGCCCGCCCGGCGCTGCAGCAGCCCGAGTACCCGGACAAGGCGGACCTGAACGAGGTGCTGCGGACGGTGGAGACGTTCCCGCCCATCGTCTTCGCCGGCGAGGCGCGCACCCTCGAGGAGCGCCTCGCGGAGGCCGCCGTCGGCCGGGCCTTCCTCCTCCAGGGCGGCGACTGCGCCGAGAGCTTCAAGGAGTTCAACGCCAACAATATCAGGGACACCTTCCGCGTCCTCCTGCAAATGTCCGTCGTGCTCATGTTCGGAGGCCAGATGCCTGTCGTCAAGGTATACTATATATAAATAAAATCGCCTCAAAGCTTTAGTGTTGTTGATCATCGGACATCATGCGTCCTCTTTTTCAGTTTAAATTAAATCCTATTTTCTTTCTCTGCAAATATGACATTTATCCCCAGTAATTGCATGTTTCTCATTAAAAATGGGGGTATGACTGATGGAAGGACAACAATTGTACATCTTCCATCTGTTATTAATTTTAATCTAACACAATACGTTTCAAATGGATCTATTTTGACACGAGGAATCAGGATATATAATTGAACAGTGTTGGTTGTATCTCTAAATCATGCTCCAGCTAACTTTGTATTTACTATATAATAATATATGCATATGGATGTTTAGGTGGGAAGAATGGCAGGTCAGTTTGCAAAGCCAAGGTCAGATGGTTTTGAGGAGCGGGACGGAGTGAAGTTGCCAAGCTACAGAGGGGACAATATCAATGGGGATGCATTCGATGAGAAGTCAAGATTGCCAGATCCACACCGCATGATAAGTGCGTACTCACAGTCTGCAGCAACGCTGAATCTGCTGCGGGCGTTCGCAACTGGAGGTTATGCTGCAATGCAGAGGGTAACACAATGGAACCTTGATTTCACAGAGCATAGTGAACAGGGGGATAGGTGGGTTATCTTGAATCAATGATGATTAACCTTCATGCCCATTGATTGATGCACTTATTTCTTTAATATTGCAATTCATGCTAAGATGTGTGCATTTTAAGTTCATTTTATGGTCTTAGTGATTAGCTATTTGTTTACACAAAAAATGGAAATGATTTTTTTTTCTTGACTCTAGAGGTATCCTGATTTGAACGAAGTGACTGCAACACACTTAATAACAACTCAAGAGTTATTCAACTTTGCCAATTCATGTTTTACATGTGGGAAATGGTGAATAGGTACATGGAATTGGCTCACCGAGTTGATGAAGCTTTGGGGTTCATGTCAGCTGCTGGACTCACTTTAGATCACCCTATAATGACAACAACAGAATTCTGGACGTCACATGAGTGCCTTCTTCTGCCTTATGAGCAAGCGCTCACTCGTGAAGATTCCACCTCTGGCCTCTATTATGACTGCTCTGCCCACTTCCTATGGGTCGGAGAGCGTACTCGCCAGCTTGATGGTGCTCATGTGGAGTTCCTTCGAGGCATTGCCAACCCTCTTGGTATCAAGGTAAATATAATACTCAACATCTAGCAACTCCTGTTTGACCTCTGCATTTGAAAATTGAAGAGCTCAAGGTTTAGGCATTCTCTGAGAAATTTCTCCTCATCCACTGTAATACAGGTTAGTGACAAGATGGACCCCGCAGAACTTGTGCAGTTGATTGATATATTGAATCCCGAAAACAGGGCTGGGAGAATAACCATCATCACAAGAATGGGGCCTGAAAACATGAGGGTGAAACTTCCACACCTGATACGCGCCGTCCGTGGGGCCGGCCAGATAGTAACATGGGTTACTGACCCAATGCATGGGAACACCATGAAGGCCCCTTGCGGACTCAAAACCCGCTCCTTCGACAGAATTTTGGTAATTCTCTTTGCTTGTTATCTTATCTCCTTGTTGGGCTATTTGCTTGTCTTTATGTCAACGGTCTGTATTCTTTTTGAGTGAATAGTGGCTAGTCTGTTATCTCTTTCTGGGGCCAGTTTGTCTATGCAGTGTGCAAGTGTGAGTTTACAAGGGACAGGGTATATAGCTTCACCATACTGATCGTTTCAGTACTGATTATTTGGTCCCTAGAGTAAATACTAAATAGTACAATATATCCATGGGGCCATCCAATTGAAATGAAAATTACTTGAAAAGGTTTAAAGCGATTGATAAAGAAATTGTCCCAATCTATTGCGCTCTCATGGATCTTTTGGATATTCCTCGAATATTCCAGCCCCATTAGCTATAAATTCTGGTCGGATGTAGTGGTTTGGTCCTTCCAACTATCTATTTTACCATCCTTGTCAGTCAGCAGCCAAAGATTAGGATAAAAAGTTGTTGGCTGTTGGCTTGTTGCTATCACTTTGTGCTTGGTAGGCGATAGGAGTGCTGAATAATTTCTATGCATCCAATGTCATACTGGAGAATAAGTAAATGAACTATTTCTGATGGCTATGTTGTTAAAACCAGGGCGAGGTGCGTGCGTTCTTTGATGTCCACGAACAAGAAGGAAGCCACCCTGGAGGAGTGCATCTAGAGATGACTGGACAAAATGTTACAGAGTGCATTGGAGGGTCACGTACGGTTACATTTGATGACCTGGGCTCACGCTACCACACGCACTGCGACCCAAGGCTCAACGCCTCACAGTCTCTGGAGATGGCATTCATCATCGCGGAGCGCCTTAGGAAAAGGAGGATTGCCTCGTCGCCTTTGTACACGAACCAGCTGGGTTCGATTCGTCTGTGAACTGTGATAAGTTCACTGACAAGGACTAGTCCTTCGTTTTTGTTTTAGCTGCTGTGTCAAATTTTGCTGTCATGTATACTGGTAAGCAAGACAACCTTTTGATTTCCGGTGTCATATATAAATAAAGTGCAAGTTACTTCTGCTCTCCTACTCGTAAAGTAGCAGTTCTAAATTTCCCTCTTGAGAATTGCACTGTACACTGAATCTACCTGGTAGGTTTATGCAGTTACTGAAGTTGATAATCGGTTGAAACATGAATGAACAGGCGATAGAAGACTGGTAGTATGACCATTCGGAGCAGGAATCTTGTACTTCTGCATTTGTTTTTCAAATATTACCTCCGATTTCTCTTCCAGGTTGTGTGTGTGTGTATAAATATATGTGTGCCATGTAATACGGATACAGTGTATATTCTGATTCGTGAATGGACATTCAAATTTATACAAAATCTGTCTACTATAGCTATGTTTGTTTTATAGATAATACAGTAGCATATTCTCGTTGTAAGTTTCGTTTTGAACTAGTCAAATTTTGATCGGGTCATCTTTTGCTCTCGTGTGTCTTGAGGGTTTCATGCATTTGCACCGTAGAAGATTTACAGTTTTTTGAGGAATCAAAGCACGCCAAGTATAACGGCAGTGTCCGTGGACGTCCACGTTCGCTTCCAGACACCCACGCATGCACTCCGCGTACTGCCCGACCTAATGTGGCATCTGCGCCCCACCTGATACCACGCGACATATGTGCCCCCTCCAGCAGCTGCAACCGACAGGTCACATTGTAATGCAATAACCGATCTATTTTTGAAACGTCCAGACGCAACACTTGTAATATACGTTTGAAGATAGATAAAATACTTGAAAAATACATCTAAAATATTTGTAAAAGCACCTAAAAATACTTGAAAACCATTGCAAACATAACAACATCCAGATAAAACACTTACAACGTATGGGTGAAATATATGCAACATCCAGATAAACACACTCGAAACATACGTCTGAAAAAAAAGATGAAACATTGAGAACAGACGTTTGCAACATATGTGTACGACCATTGCAACATATGCAATATCCTGATCTACTTTTATAACATTCACACGAAACACTTGTAACATACCTCTTAAACATCTAAAATACTTGAAACATACGCTTGCAACATCTCTTTGTTGCTTGCGAGAATGGAGGCTCGTCGGCGTGTGGAGTTCACCGATTGTCGGTGTTCGGAATCACCGGTTAGTAAATTTCTATTATTGCGCGTTTAGGCTCGGATGGTGTGCAAAGAGGACACGAAGATGTATTCTGGTTCAGGCTGAATGTCCCTACGTCCAGTGGCGAGCTGCTCGTATTACTTGCACTTGGGTCTGTAGCAGGGGTTACAAACGGTCGAGAGAGGGATGAGCTCCCAGGTCTCCGGTGAGAGTGAAGTGGAGTTGAAGTGTCTTTAATGGGTTGAAAAAGGATCCCCGAATGAGGCGCCCAGCCTTCCCTTTTATAGATCAAGGGAAGGACCCGTGGTACAAGAGCGAAAGAGAGAAAAAGAAGAAAGAGGGAAACGAGGGAGGAGACCGCCCCGGAGCGGCGTCGCCCTCCCCCCTGCGGACGGGTCTTGCAGGTCCTGCAGACGACAATGGAGGCACGCGCATGCTATGGTTATGTCCGTCTCCGGCGCTACAGGCGGGCATCGCCGTTTTGGTCATGATTCCCTTGTCCGTCATGGGTGCTACAGACGGGTGCCGCTGCTCGACCGCGCCGCCCGGTCCCTCCCTGTCATGCGATATGGCCAACCGATCTCCTTGCTTGGAGTCGCACGGAGATCGAGCCACACAGTGCCAGTCCACCCGACACTGTGAGAGACATGGGTGCCTAGGTATAGCGGTGGCAGCCGCGGGTCACGTCAAGGTGCCCCTGCCCCCTCTAGTGTTAGGGGCATGGCCGGGGACCCACCGCCTGCATTCGTGGTGGTTGGGGCGGTGGGGGCCCCCGTAGGAGCCTGCGCCTGAAACCGACCCCGTGGCCCCCGGGTCGGGCGGGGTGGCTCCGCTCCCAAGGGGTCGGGCGAGACGAACCCGTGTCCCCAGGGTCGGGCGAGGCGGAGCTTTCCCCCGGGGGGTCGGACGCGGCTGGACCCACGCCCAAGGGGTCGGGCGAGGCGGAACCCCCGCCCTTGGGGTCGGTCGGGATGGAGTTCCATACCGAAGGGTCGACCAGGTTCGTGATTACGTTCCTGATCCGCCGAATGGCTAATTCTTAGCGTCGTCTTCGGCATGGGGATCATTGATACCCGACACCGATGTTTAGCTCGCCGGTAGCGCGGAGATCGTCGCTCCGTTGGAGAAGGTCACGACAAGTCTGGTGGAGAAGACTGCGGTGGGTCTCCACATTGTGTAGGTGGAGCGTGAGCTCCGTTGCAAGCTGTGCGTCAGCGAGTTCCATCCCAGCCATCATGAGTTGCGTGCAGGTGAGTTCCGCCCCGGCCATGGTGAACTGGGCATGCGAAGCACGAGATGTGCGGGCGGGCTCCGCCTGGGCTGCCGTGAGCTGCATGTGGGTGAGCTTCACCCCGGCCGCGACGAGTTGGGCTTGCGGAGCACGAGATGTGCGCGGGCGGCCTCCGCCCCGGCCGGCCGCCGCGAGCTGCGCAGGTAGAGTGCGAGCTGTGCGCGGTTCAAGCTTTGCTACAGCGATTTTTTTTCTTAGAAACTGCCATGACAGGAGAGCTGGACGAACGGACAAGAAGAAAGTCATTTGGACTGGCATCGCGGCCACGAACGGAAGCGTCCAGGAGTACGAACACCGTGTTCCAAGCATTACCTAAGTATATACGCATAATAAATCTTAGAATCATCATATTGTTCCGTAAAATTTAAATACTTAACATGCCAGATTTTGAAATTAGGATAAGATGCCTGGTTGCCATGCCATTCAGTTCCTTCCAGCAAACTACTTATTAAATCAAAACAAAAGGTTAAAAAATACGAGCTGTGCATTGCAACTGCACATTATCCTTGTTGATGACATCCTAATCCTACTGAGCCCACCCACCTCACCACCACAGTCCGCGAGCACAAATTGAAATGCTGGCATGTTAGCCGCGAGGACCCCCGCCTGCATCGTCGCCGGCGGCCAGCGGGGGCGATGCGTCTGGGGCAGCGAAAGGAGGCGCGGTCGCGCGCCGTGCCGCCAGTTCACGCAGGCGCTCGAGAGCCTCTGGAGTCGCAGTCCCCGGATCCCTCCTCCTGCCCCTCCCGCTGCCGAGGCCAAACCCTCGCGGCAGCCGCCACTACTGGAGAACGCTGCCTTTGAGGAGTACTATAAGGTGTGGTGCCCATTTCGATTTCAAATAGCTTCTTTCCTATCTATCGCATTGGCACGATTTGAAGTGAATCAAGCTGCAGTCTCTGGGGTGACAACTTGTTTGTTGAGATTGGAACGATTTGATGCTGCAGTAATGATAAATGTGTTCATATATGAACAATACTCCCTTCGTATCGAATTTAGAAGTCGTTTAGGACAGCGACACGGTCTCCAAAACACAACTCTGACCTATTGTTTTTATAAAAAATATTTATGGAAAAGTGATATATGTATACTTTTATGAAAGTTTTTTTCAAGACAAATCTATTCATATAATTTTTACATTTGCAAACTCAAGAACTTAAAAGTTATTGATGATTTATATTCCCAATGTTTGACCCAAACCTTGTCCAAAACGGTTTCTAAATCCGATACGGAGGGAGTATTTCTGTATTATAGGTCTGAGGTTTAACTGATTACCACTATGTACTCTTGTGCTAGGTGAGTTTAGTCTTCATATTTAGAGTTACGTAGAAAATGGCATGGTTTCAGGATCCTGCTCTTCTGGATGTGTGTCAGTGTGTGTGATCGCACCTGCATATTTGTTTGGGCAGGTTCAGCAAATTGTCCGCAAGGAGGAGTGGGATGCCTTCATGAATGTCTTGCGGAAACCGTTACCAGCGACCTTTCGGATCAATGCCTGGTAATGCTGGTTACTCTGAAGTGAAATCACGAATTGCCACTGAGGTCTTCATTTAGTTATCCAATTCCTTGGCTTGAGTAACTCCACATGGACCACTGTCATCAACGGTTCATGTTCTCTTGGACGTGATGCCCATCTCTCCTTCTCGTTCTGCACCCAAAGCCTTTGGTTATCAAAGGCTGGCTGCTCCATGACTTGGATATCTGGTTAATCTGCCATTCAAGTAGTCATGTGCAAGGGTTGTATTAGATAGTTTATTTGCAATCTGCGCTTTATGGTAGTCCAGTAAGGAACCTGTACTTCTGAATTGCCTTAGGAATGCGTGTAAACCATCCAATTAATTGTCACTTATTATAAGACTCATGTAGTTTCAGGGTAGCTTCAAGTGTGCCATTTAGCAAACCTTTCAGTGTAGTTACTGCAAAAGTTATTCCATTAAGTAATATCATGATATTCTCACAAAGGCTAAATTTACTTTTGCGTATTTGATACATGAATACAATAATTCATCTTTTACTAGTGCTTACCATGTAAGCTGAAGGTTTACATTTCTACTTTCCTTTTCAGTTGCCAGTTTTATAAAGATATCTGCTCAAAGTTGGAAAATGAATTTAGGCGATCTTTGGAGAGTGAGGTAGCCTTTTCTCTGTCGTCTATGAATTTCTCCTTACTCAATCCTTGACATTTTCTAATTTACAATTAAAAAACTCACTGCAAAGGTCAGTAATGAGCATGGAGAAGATGCTATAACTCCCTTGCCTTGGTATCCATGCAATCTTGCATGGCATCTGAATTTCTCTCGGAAGGAATTGAGGAAAAATCAGGCACTCGAAAGGTAATTAATTGCAGCATGATGTTTATGTCTTGCCATGATCTGAATCTTGCTTGGTTTATGTAGTGTAAATACGGGACACTCTTGGCTTTGCACTAGTGATTATATGGTAGGGATTTGGGGTGGGGTGGAGATGTTTGAGATGGTCTTGAAGTGGTCTTCAAACTGAGTTGTATTGGGTCAGAAGAATCAGGATATCCAATAAACATCAGATACTGGTACTGCAGATTGGTAGAGCATCAGGTTAACCTAGGGAATATTTGTTCCACAATTATGTTATTAAAATTTATCTAATTTCAGGAACATTGGCTTATGTAGCATTGGTTTTTATGAGCAACCAGTTTTCCCAAAAGCTTAAATTGTTATGGGGAAGTTGGCTATATATTTCTTTCACTTTCAAACTATTATTATTCTGAACAATTAATTTCTGTTTCTACCTTGATGTGCTATCGATTAATCTATGAGTATTCTATTGATCCACTCTTCTTTTCCAGTTTTCATGAGTTTCTAAAGCATGAGAGTGAGGTTGGTAACATAACTAGGCAAGAGGCTGTTAGCATGGTGGGCATCCTGTAATAATTTGTTGATAAATATTGTCATATCTGTTAACTTGTATTTTAGTTGTTTTTTTTTCAATTCTGTTAGACGAAGTCTTGTTTCATTAACTGAAATTTATTTCTACAGGTTCCGCCACTGTTTCTGAATGTACAACCTGATCACCATATTCTTGATAGTATGTCCCTGTTTAATTCTTCTCTGTTATCTTAAATATCCTGTGCTTCTCATACAAACCGACTGTGTCAATGGGTATTCTTTCATTTTGATTGGATGACAAAATACTCCAATAGTATAGGCTCACATGTATCTGTGTATCTTGTGCAGTGTGTGCTGCTCCAGGATCTAAAACTTTTCAGTTACTTGAGATGATTCACCCATCAAAAGAACCAGGGCTACTTCCAGGAGCATTGGTATGTTTCTCCCTCAGTTTCATGTGGCACTAAAACTATTGCTCTTATAACTCTTGATGATTTTTGAAGTCATATTAGTTGTTAGTATTTAGTTTTGTTACATGTAGTTAGTAGAACTAGTTGTGTTATAATTTCCAAAGACTTATGAGAAATGAATAGTTTAGTTATATTGGTATGGCCCAGGACCAACTTGATCTAGTAAGCGGCTCAGTCAGGCCTGCTGTATTGTTATGGGGTCAATGCTAACTTGTGTACCGTAGACTGTGGTGCCGCATGGTAAGAACTAAGAAGGATCTAGAGCCTAGATGGCTAGGAGGTCTATCTCCTGTACTACCTCTGTCCCTAAGTCATAGGCCCCTATATATAGAGACCCAATGTACCCTTGCAACTTAAGGAGAAGTAGATCAAAGGCATAGCCCATCTCTTATTCTCTTCCGCCCCTGTCTTGGGCGTCGGCCTACTGGTCACTGTTCCTACCCTCTCACTTCTCCCCAAATCCCCCCTCCCTAATTCGGGGTAATATAAGTACTAACATATATATTCTCCCTTCTTGTGAGACTGATTAGGTGATAGCCAATGATCTCAATGTGCGAAGATGTGACCTCCTTATCCATAATACAAAGAGAATGTGCACCGCCAACCTAATAGTAACAAACCATGAAGCAGAAAACTTCCCCTATTGTTCTCTTGCAAAGGATTCTTTAGAATCATATAAAGATCCCTGCAAACTACAAAGGTTAGAATTCGACCGCATACTTTGTGATGTTCCCTGTAGTGGTGATGGGACTATTCGCAAGGGTCATGACATGTGGAGAAAGTGGTAATAACTGAATCTTTGTTTTGTCTGCTGCTTTATGCTTCCCTGTATGTATCCTCAGGTCGCAATATGTTATTGTTGTTCAGGAACTCAGGCATGGGTAACCAACTTCATCTTCTGCAAGTAAATATTGCAATGCGTGGTATGGATCTGTTAATATTGATTTGACACTTTGTTGGGGGGGTGATTCTTCTTTCTAATTGAGTAATCATAGTATACCATGAGTTTTTAAACATACCTACCTGGGAATTTCGTCGGAGTTCTACTGCATAATATATCACAGTTTGAGAGCAAAATATATCATTTGAAGCTTTAAGGTTAACAGTATGTAATATCACAGTTTTATTTTATTTCTTAAGGTATTGCATTACTTAAAGTGGGTGGAAGGATGGTCTATTCGACTTGTTCAATGAATCCTGTTGAAAATGAAGCTGTCATAGCTGAGGTATCTACTGTAGTTTCTTACCTTTAGCTATTGAACATAAAGCTGTTAATTTCTTGCGACTTCTAGCCTAGATATGAGCAAAATCTCTGCGCGTTGAAGGCCTTCTGGAGTAGTTTGGTCACATAGTTTTGGGTGCTTTATTGGCTGGTCATTTAATAAGGCAATTAAGGTAGCTTATAGAATCCAAAATGATGTCTGGACAAATTCAATTTGTATGCCTTACAGGCTTATGCCACTGGATTTATGAGGCAGCTTAAGCACAAGCCCCAATCTGAACCGTCTCATCGGAACTTCGAAGATCTTTAGAGGAAATTCCAAAAAATTCATATGTTATTTGGGTTGGTGTACTTTTTTAAACTTAAGTCCTTAACTATGAGTGATTACCTTTCCTTTAGGCTGCTGCATACAAATACCATTTACTATTCATTTTTACAATCTGTTCACAATATGTGTGCTGTAACATGAATTAGCTTTGCAAGTTGTTCATGTATCTCATAATCATATAGCTCATTCGAAGAAGTGGAAACTCTATTGAACTCCTTGATGTTTCTAGCGAGCTACCTGAATTGGTCCGGCGTCCTGGGCTTAGCACTTGGAAGGTTTGTGTGCTTATATCTATATCAAGGTTGATCCCTTGGTTACTTTCTTTTTTATGTGTTCTATCTAATAAGATTGCTCATTCTTAATTACAATTTTTACCCTGGTTTGTATGTGTCTCTGGATTCACGATTATGACACTCAACATACTATACCAATGGCTTTACTTTCGTTATGATTTTTTAGTTTACTAATAATCTTTTACATGGAGAAAATAAATTGAGCATGTCAGCACAGGTCTCATTTTTTTTTACTCTCTCGAAGTATAGATACTTATCACTTTTGACCACTTTATTTATCTTGTTCGTGATTCCTGAAATGTTTTCCCAAAATGCCCCTATATATTCTGTCTATACCATCTACTTTGGTTCCTCTTTTTTATATGGGTGATAACTAGGAGCATTTTGGTCCAATTGACATCACAATTATTTTAATTGGTTTATGTGTATTGGCTGAATTTGACAATTATTTGTAAGCAGAGGATCTATAGTTGTCTCTTTTTTTTGTAGAATTATGATTGTTTTTAGAATAAACCTTTTTCCATCTCAGTGTTTTAGTCGAACAGTTAGTCCCTACTTGACAATGTACAATACATAATCAAGGTGGCAAAAATCTTATCCTTCTATTCTGGTTATCCTAGCGGTTCCTTTTCTGACTCTTGCAGGTACAAGACCGAGAATCTTGGTTTCAGAGTCATGATGAAGTTCCACACAATAGGAAGAATGTAGTATTGCCAAGCATGTTTCCTGCAAGTAATAGCACTGATGTCAAGGGCGTCGAACCCTCGACGAGCTGGGCCTCGGCTACGAAGCTCGTAGCCTTCGGCCGTCTTCTCCGGTGAGGTTATGCCCCTCTACCGCAGGCTTAGGTTAAAGAGAAGAAGGTAGGAGATAATAATCTTTGCTTAATTCTCAAAGTGCCGGATACAATTATTTTATAGCCCTGCGGCTGCAACTAAAAGGAAACTAACCTCCTAAACTTAAGGAAATAACCTGTAGCTAACTTTAGGTAATTGACTTGATTTATTTCTAAATTAGCTACGCTGCTGCTGCGGCTCTAATGCATGCGCGGCCTGGCCCAAGTTAGCGGCCCGCTCAGCTGCCCTACGCACGTCGCGGGCACGTCTCCTCCTTGTATATGGGACGCCGCACATGACATCTCTCCCCGCCTCGAAGTCCAGCTCGTCCTCGAGCTGAAAGGAGGGAAACCGAGCGCGGAAGTCGTCCAGGTCTTCCCATGATGCAGACGTGGGGGGCTGGCCTTCCCACTCGACGAGCACCTGGCGGACACCCCGGGCCATGCGTCCCTGCGTTACCCGGGATGGTGCAGGCACCACCGCGCCATGCAGGATCGGAGGCAGCGATGGCGGTGCAGCCGGTGGCGACCCTATGAACTTCTTGAGGATGCCCACATGGAACACGTCGTGGAGACGAGCGCCAGGTGGAAGTTGGAGGCGCACAGCCACCGGGTTGATGACCTCTGTCACCTGGTAAGGCCCGACGAAGCGAACCAGGTTGTCAAGGGCGTCGAACCCTTGACGAGCTGGGCCTCGGCTACGAAGCTCGTAGCCTTCGGCCGTCTTCTCCGGTGAGGTTATGCCCCTCTACCGCAGGCTTAGGTTAAAGAGAAGAAGGTAGGAGATAATAATCTTTGCTTAATTCTCAAAGTGCCGGATACAATTATTTTATAGCCCTGCGGCTGCAACTAAAAGGAAACTAACCTCCTAAACTTAAGGAAATAACCTGTAGCTAACTTTAGGTAATTGACTTGATTTATTTCTAAATTAGCCACGCTGCTGCTGCGGCTCTAATGCATGCGCGGCCTGGCCCAAGTTAGCGGCCCGCTCAGCTGCCCTACGCACGTCGCGGGCGCGTCTCCTCCTTGTATATGGGACGCCGCACATGACAACTGAGGAAAGCCATACTGTGTGTGGTGATGTTGAAGTGAACATAGATAATATGAACAGCTTCTCAAGAAATATCAACATTGAAGAAACGGAAAAAGTTAATCGTGATATGGATGGAGTTTCTATCAGTTCCAATAAAATTTTGGATTGCACTTCAAACATTGTGAGTTCAAAATTTCCACTGCATCGGTGCATGAGGATTGTTCCTCATGACCAAAACAGTGGGGCATTTTTCATCGCAGTTCTTCATAAATTGTCTCCCTTGAATGGTAATCTCCGCTTTCTTTTTGATGATTCCACTCAATACCTTTCAAGAAAGTTTGCATTTAATCTTATATGCCTACATGCATAAATAGTACTACCACTGTATGCTTGAATGCTCTGCATTCTTTCAGGCAGTCAGATAAAGGGCACAAAAATTCAGCACACACTTGGAACAGACAGGATTATGCAGTTTCAGAAAGAACCTGAGCCAGAAACAAGACCCTATGAAACTATTTTGACACTCCAACAGCACAACGTTTCTGAAGTTGATACTGAAATGCTGGGTAGGCAACAGAATTTAAGAACAGACAGCCAAACTTCAAAGGATAAGAACTCAACCGAGGTTGAAATGGTTTTCAGTGGTGTAGAAAGCACTCAAGCAGAGTCTGGAGATAGAATGGCTTTGCAAAAGCAAAGCAGGTGGAAAGGGGTTGATCCTGTCTTATTTTTGAATGATGAAGCGGTGATAAAGAGTATAATATCCTTCTTTGGCATCAAGGAATCATTCCCACTCGAAGGTCATCTGGTGACTAGAAGTACTGATAACGCAAGGAGAATATATTACATATCAAAATCAGTTAAAGAGATTTTGGAGCTGAATGCAGAAGTTGGTGGGCAGCTCAAGATGGCTTCACTTGGTGTTAAAATGTTTGTAAGTATAAAGTGCTCTAAACACACGGTGTTACTTACTGATTCATGATTTCTTAGGAACATTCAACGGTGGAAGAACATACATATTTTACTCAAACTTTGAGGTACTCTGTTCTCTTTCAGGAAAGGCATAGATCAAAGGATGCCTGTCCATGTGCATATAGGTTGTCTTATGAGGGATTATCGCTACTGCTTCCATACATCAGCAAGAGGATACTATACGCATACCCAGTTGACTTCCACCGCCTTTTACAGTACCCAAGCATAAACTTCGCTCATTTTCTCGACACCAGATCTGGGGAACAAGCTGCGTCCTTGATGCCAGGTTGCTGTGTTGTAGTGTTACTCGAAGGTAACATTACGCCCTATCTGAAGATAAAAGAAACCATGACTTCATAATCTAACTTTCTCTAGTATTTCAGGGCAAAAGCATGTAGATTCCATTTCTAAGGACCCCTCCACAATTGCCATTGTTTGCTGGAGAGGGAAGGGGACTATGAATGTTATGGTTTCTCCCACGGATAAGAAGGATCTCCTTGAAAGGATGGCGTATCGATTTGGCCTGAAAGCCTGTGCAGAGGAAGATGAGAGATCTCGTCACAAGGTTAATTGATTATGATAACAACGTGGGACTCAAGACTGGCAAAGTGACAATCAAGAACCTCTAGCTTTCACACCATGCGTAGGCCGAGTAAAATAGGCTGACGTAGCACTGCAACATGCTGTTGGCGGATGCTGACGTCCCACTGATTTTTGTTTCTGAAGTTCTGTGCTATTCTTGCGTGTAAACAAGTCATTTCCGATACAGAAGAAAAACTACCACAGTACTGATGAAATGTAACTTGGTCTGTTGAACTTGTGATTATGTCTTAATCTAATCAGTTATACTTGCCTATTCACAAAAGGGGTCATTTCAGGTGGAGTTTTAAATGACCAGCATACACGAGCAGTTGTTGGAAAACTGAAAAAAAAACATATGGTATATCAACATATACGAGCAGTATGCTTCCGCCGTTGAAAATGCTAATGTGAAACCCCAACGCACGCAGCCGTCGATTTTCAACAAGGCACGTTGTTCTTCTGTTCGTTTCCGCCTTTCTCTGTTTACCTTTCACATGGAAACGCTTGTTCGTCAACCTACTTCTCCGGCCCTGACATCACACTTGCAGCAAGTTTCATGGAAAGAGAACGTAGCCGATTCACCTTTCCCTTCTCCAAAGTAGCACCAGGGGGGTTTCGTCTTTCTGTGACGAGATGAACACGTCGCTACGTCGTCAGATCTCAGATGCCTGCAAAATTTGTGAAGAGCTGTCTTTGTCTTGGTGTCAATTCTAATCATGGCATCGCGTGTGCCAAGTAAACTACTCCTAGGACGCGTTTAGTTTTCAGCCACGTAACTTACTTGGGAATCAATGCAAAAACAATGGTGAGAAATTATATCGTCAGTGTTTGATCTGAACAACACTTTCTCAAAGCACAGCAGGTCACCTGCAGGATCGGAGGCAGCAGCAGATGCTTGTCGCCACACTGATAATCGCCGGCGTGCTGGTCGTCTCGGCATGGCCAGCGGCGGCGTCGGCCGCGCCACCACCGACACCAACACCATACGGGAACGGCTCCAGCTGCCAGCGGCGGTGCGGCGACCTGGAGATCCCGTACCCGTTCGGCATCGGGCGCGGCTGCTACCACTACACGGGCGAGGGCGACATCACCTTCGAACTCACCTGCAGGCGCACCGCGGGCGGCGGCTACCAGGCCTTCAGCGGCGAGTCCGTCGAGGTCATCGACATCAACGTGCGCCTCGCCCAGGCGCGCGTCCGCAACGACATCCAGCCCTGGTGCTACAACCGCACCTCGCGGTCCATGGGCGACAACAGCCTGTGGTGGACGGACCTGTCCGACTCGCAGTTCCGGCTCTCCGACGAGGGCAACCGCTTCGTCGTCGTGGGCTGCAACTCGCTGGCGTACGTGCAGTCCGTCAACACCGGCACCGTCTACATGACCGGCTGCATGGCGACGTGCCCGGACGCCGGGACCCTGGTGAACGGATCCTGCGCCGGCATGGGCTGCTGCCAGGCGGCCATCCCCCGGGGCATCAACACCTACGGGGTGCAGTTCGACGACCGCTTCAACACCTCCGCCGTGCTCATGGAGGCCGCCGCGTTCGACTTCCGGACCACCTACGTCACCACCGGGGACTTCATGGCGTCCACCGGCGGCAAGGTGCCGCTGCTGCTGGACTGGGTGGTCGGCAAGGAGACGTGCCGGGAGGCGCCGCGGAACGCCACGGCGTACATGTGCGTCAGCGACGACAGCAAGTGCGTCGACTCCAGAAACGGGCCCGGCTATCTCTGCAACTGCTCCGCAGGTTACCAAGGAAACCCCTACATCCCTGCCGGCTGCCAAGGTCTGTACTCTGTCCTGTTCGGCATGCTCATCAAAAAGATAAACTTTTGCTAGTTTTGACACACAGACACACCAAAAGAAAAATACAAACTTTGATCTGATCTGCTGCTGCTGCAGATATTAACGAGTGCGGCGAGGAGGATCCTAACAAGTACCCTTGCTCTGTTCCTGGAACCTGCACCAACACTCCCGGAAGCTTCATCTGTTCTTGCCCCGACAAGACGACAGGCAACGCTTACAATGGCACATGCGAGGCAAACAAATCTCAGCTCGGAGTGCGCGTCGCAGTTGGCGTTAGCGCTGGCTTGGCCGTGCTAGTGGTCACCATGGCCTGCGCCTACATGATCCGCCAGAAGCGGAGCCTCGCCGCCGTGAAGCAGAGGTACTTCAAGCAGCACGGTGGCCTCCTGCTGTTCGAGGAGATGAAGTCGAAGCAGGGCCTGTCCTTCACGCTGTTCACCGAAGAGGAGCTGGAGGAGGCGACCGGCGGGTTCGACGAGCGCAACGTTCTGGGCAAGGGAGGCAGCGGCACCGTCTACAAGGGGTCTCTCAGGGACGGCACGGCCGTGGCGATCAAGAAGTGCAAGCTGGTGAGCGAGAGGCAGGAGAAGGAGTTCGGGAAGGAGATGCTCATCCTATCCCAGGTCAACCACCGGAACGTCGTCAGGCTCCACGGCTGCTGCCTCGAGGTGGAGGTCCCCATGCTCGTCTACGAGTTCGTCCCCAACGGCACGCTCTACCACCTCATCCATGGCCACCGCCACGGCGGCTCGCGCGTCTCCTTCGCCTCGCGTCTCAAGATCGCGCACGAGGCTGCCGAGGCGCTCGCCTACCTCCACTCCTGGGCGTCGCCGCCGATCATCCACGGCGACGTCAAGTCGCCCAACATTCTGATCGACGACAGCTACGCCGCCAAGGTCTCCGACTTCGGGGCCTCGAAGATGGCGCCCACGGACGAGGCGCAGTTTGTCACGTTCGTGCAGGGGACCTACGGCTACCTGGACCCGGAGTACATGCAGACCTCCAAGCTGACGAGCAAGAGCGACGTGTACAGCTTCGGCGTCGTGCTCCTGGAGCTGCTCACGTGCAGGAAGGCCATGAACCTCCAGTCGCTGGACGACGAGGAGATCAACCTCTCGGCGCAATTCCTCCACGCCATGGGTGAGAAGAGGCTCGATGAGATACTGGACGAACAGATAAAAGGCGAGCAGAGCATGGAGCTGATCGAGCAGGTGGCCGAGCTGGCGAAGCAGTGCCTGGAGATGGCGAGCGAGAAGAGGCCCTCCATGCGGGAGGTTGCAGAAGAGCTCGACAGGGTGAGGAAGCTGTCGCAGCATCCCTGGGGGAGCCAGCTGGAAGAGACTTGTGATGAGGAGGAGCTCAAGGCCTTGCTTGTCGGATCATCAGGGAGAGGGACGTCCTCTGAAATAGAACTAAGTATTGGTACTAATGCTTATGTTAGCATGACAGATTCAGCCTATTTAGGGATTCGATCTCCACGATAAAATCAATTAGAGTATCTTTTTTTTTTCGTTAGAATCATTTGTTTGTTTGTTTGTTTGTTCAATCTCCACGATGAGTCGATGACATCAATTATCTCCGGCCCCTAGAATCATTTATTTTCTCTGTTCACTACTTCACTTAGTAATGGGTAATGGTAAAAAGCTACTAGTTGCCTTTGTTTGTCCATCAATGAAAAAAGATAATATTTTTCTTTATTCTGTTTTATTGATAGTGAAAATCCCATTATAATACCCCCTTTGTTCCAAATCATATTTCAGTTTGGATTTTTTTTTTGTAATTCAATCTTTCTCAAATATTGACTGAATTTTGTAGCAGGATGTACTTGTATTATTTTCAAATACCCATATTCAACATAGAAAAAGTTATAATATAAGTTTGAATGAATGATTTAGAATAATATCAAAAGATCACTTGTTCTTGATTTGACCCAAATGCAACTCGCACCTCCTGAGATGTCATACAATTTCAATTTTGACCATATCTACATTAAAAAGTACTAATTTTTTTTATATCAAACAAGTATCATCAAATTAATCAATATGTTTTTTACTCCCTCCGTTTCAAATTATAAGTCGCTTTGACTTTTTTTGGTACATACATTTTACTATGCATCTAGATATAATAATATGTCTAGATACATAGCAAAATAAATGAACCAAAAAAGTCAAAGTGACTTGTAATTTGAAACGGAGGGAGTAGTAAATTTATTTGGTGAAATAAAATCAAATCGTATCGTATAGAAAGTGAAGTTCAGTTCCATGTCGCTTCGTCGGTATCTTCCTGAATTTAAGAAAGTAAAATGTTGATATTTTTCCTATATATAAAATAGATTAAACTTGAAAAAAAGTTTGACTACTCTCAAACCTAAAATTGCATTCTTTTTTTCTACTTCTATAAAATAGTATGTAAACTCACACAAAAACGTGCCACGGATTAAGCACCGTCTGGTGTCAAGCATCATTGGGCTTCCTATTCTTGGGCTTGACTGGGCCTCATTCGGCTTCACTGAGACTTTGGTCTGCAACACGTGGGATCTACTAGCCTAATGATATTCCCCTAAAAAATAGCCTAATGATATGAACACTTAATCTATGGCTAATTAAGCAATGACCTTTAGTCGTTTGGAGCAAGTATAATAATAGGCTGTAAGCAGCCTAAATGCTGAGGTGGAGGAGAGAGAGGAAACAAGTTGTAAGAAACTTTGTGAGAGAGACAAATGTATCATGTATTAAAAGTGAAGAACTCACTATTATATGGATGGGTTGAAAGATAGACTGCAAATATCCTTACAACCAACAACTGACTGTATTATTAGCCTTTTTCTTAGACGCTATTTGGATCGCTGAAGTTTATATGCATACTCGTTGCAGGTGTGTAGCAGCTTAGAGCAAGTATAATAAGTGGATGTAAATGGGCTATATGCTGAGGTGAAGGAGAGAGGGGATGAGAGAGAAGACAAGCGGGCTATAAGCTTACAACCAGCTTATGCACAAGAATAAAAAAATGTTATGAGACAGACAAGCGAGCTATATGCCGGCTAACTATTACATGAGTGAGCTATTAGATCAGCTGTAAGTTTTCATACAGCCAGCAACCGGCTTTATGATTAGCGTTGCTCTTACACGAAGATATTGATGGTCCTCCTACGATCGTCATCAATGTAGCTATGCCCATCCAAGTGGTGATATCGAGACTCGGGAGACTAAAGTTTAGTCGTGTCACATCGGATATACGGATGCTACCTAGGAGGACTAAACATGAGCTAATTATAAAACTAATTACACAGGAGTAGACTAATTAGCGAGACAAATTCATTAAGCCTAATTAATCTATAATTAACAAATGTTTTGTTGTAGCACCGCATTGTCAAATTATGGACTAATTAGCTAGACTTAATAGATTCGTCTCGCAAATTAGCCTTAATCTTTGTAATTAGTTTTGTAATTAGTCTATGTTTAATACTCTTAATAGATATCAAAAAAATCGATGTGACAGGGCTAAACTTTTGTCAACCGGAAACAAACACAGCTTAGTCGCCACGGTTGGTTATTATTGGTTGATGACTAAACAGCTTGTAACCGCTGCGTACCGAGAAACCGTGGGTGGTTTTCTTGTGCGTAGATTGCAGAATGCGCAGCTCGTGGTGGCCTGTGGGTGGCCGTTTGTTTGCATCCTTTGCATCTCCTTGGCACTTGGGCCGGCTTTTGCACGCAACCATCCACAGTTGGTCAGTCTCACCGTTGTGTAGTTTTTTTTTCCCTAACAAAAGAGAGTGAGTGAGAGGCATGATGAGCGGTGGGATCGAAAGGGAACCTGGGAACGGCACGGCCATCTCCAACTCCAAGGCCCCGAAACGCATACGCACACGCACACGCACGCGACGCCGACCAGGCCGGAGATTGAATCCGTTTCCCGGACCCTTCCAAACCGCGGGCCTCCCAACCTTTTCTCCTTTTTAAAAAAAAACTGATTTTTTTTAGCAGAACAAAAAAAAACTGATGGCGGTGCGAATGGCGATCATAACTTGCTTTTGCTTGCTGGGTCCGTGAGGCCTCTTTGGTCGCTTGGGTTAGGATTAGGATCGTGACACAGCCCGTTTTCGGCAATTATGTATGCATTTCTAGTGCCCGCTTTCCTCTGAACAAATATATATCCTAGTTTTTTTTGCGAGTGAACAAATATATATTCTAGTGTGGGTGTGGCCACCACTTAAATCATGCATACTCCCTCTGTCTAGAAAGGTGGACATCCTAGTAGCAGGCTCTGGCAGGCAAGCAAAATTACCTGGTTAGGATTTATTTGAATGTTGTAGTATTAAGAAACCATAGTATCAAAGTATCAAGAAACTATAGTTTTATAACCATTGACGTGCAAAACCGTGGTTTAGAAAAAAGAGATCTAGAGTGGAGTTTTTAAAACTCTTAAAAGACTACAGTTTTAGCAATATCATGATATTCAAAATCATAAAGTTTGTTGAACCCAAACACTTCACGGCACTCTAAAATCAAAATAATTTACAAAACCATAGTATTTTTCTAATACTCCAAAAATACTTTGTATGGCCTTAGCCTCATTGCAAAAGCACCGTGCGTTAGTAAAGTAGTACTATGTAAAACTATAGCATCCCTTTTCATCCCTGTGTGCGCACTTTCAGTCGCTGTTGCTGTTCATGCACTGTGTGCATAGAGTGAAGTGTGCAGACAGTAATTAGATGGGACTTGTAGGCTATAACGTCATTTTTTGTGAGACAAGATTCAAATGCTATAACGTCTTGTATTATAGGACGGATGGAGTATAGCCTTTTCTCATTTTCAGAAGCATATACCACCGACCCAGCAAAGGGATTAGCATTCATAACTGCATATATTAGTATTTACTAAAATCAGAATGCTACTGTTTTGTTTGGATGTATTATTTATCAAATTTGGATGGAGTAGATGATATGTTGCACAACTTGTAAGACAAGTAGTGTTAGCTATTGAACTGAGTGTAGCCCATCTTTGCGTTTCTTATGGTGGAATCTATCTACCGGGCGGTTAAGTCCTTGACTTAAGTGGGTACTCGTATGTTTTTTGAGATTTAACGTCGACACGTTTGTTGTTGACAACGAGGCGTCTATATATGATGATTTCATTAATATTAAGATCTACCGACTCAATCATTCGAGATTTAGGTTGTCGTTCAAAAAGAAAGAAAAACGATGCTAGGTAGCTTAGGTTAATAGAGGGGCGTCCAGCCAAACAAAATCCGGCATTGTGCACGTACCGACAACTAAGTGAACTGGCACCGTTGTCTGAATGAACATCTTCGTTGCAATTGCAGGCTACTAGAAAGTTACTTTCTAAAGTCTAAACACGTTACGGCCCACTGCTAAGCTGCTGGCCGCAGTAGTTTAATGGTCTTGAGCGCAATCAAAATCATGTCGCATCGCTTTGTGTTTTTTCCCTGCCTTGTGCCGTATTTTCTTCCTTATTCAGTCCAGCGCACTATGGCACACTAGCTTTTCTGCGCGTTTATCCCAAGCAGCATGGTGCTATCTGGCTAGTGGTAAGCTGCAAAACCAAGCGTCATATCATATCATGCTATGTTATCTTCCCTTTTTGGAACCTTCCGACACCGTATAATACGTAATAAAAATCGATCCGGCAGCTGTATATGCGCTACTATGTTCATAGTCTCTTGAGCTTAGGCCCTTAGCTAAGACTTGCTTGACTTCGTCCATGGACTTCCACCACACGTGGGGATAAAAGTTGAAACAAAACTAATTATTACAAGACCTCGTTTTTCAAGCTTTTTTTTTTTTTTTGTAATTTTACGGTAAATAGGAAATGAAGTATAATCACACAGTAAACAAAATGATAAGAAAATATAGAAGCAAATCAATTTTGTGACATTCTTATCATTTTCTAATTTCCCCATATTTTACGAATAATCTTTTTCAGATGTTTTAACCTAGTTCTAACAGCATCGTTCTCTCGTCACCAAAAGGGTCTATTTGGTTGGTTGCTAATTAAAACTTGCTATACCAAATTTCAGGCATGTGTGGTTGGTTTAACATCATAAGTGCGATTTGTCAAACTTCTAATTTAAACATTTATACCTTTGATTGTTCATTAATTTGAAAAAAAATATAAATACTAACAACATAAGATTTATGTTTTTAGATTCACTGTGACAAATATTTATACAGGCACGGATATATCTTATGGATCGGACAATGGAGCAAGAACAGGGATAGAGAGACGGACGCCGGAAGTCCGATCTGTTTGTTTATTTACAAGGGTGTCAGTTTGTGAAACCACGGTGTTAGACTATGAACTAGCAGTGGTACTTATCATAACTCTTTTTTAGCTTGTACACACGTCGGTCGGTTGGGCGAAGAATTTGTACACTGACCATGCACAGATCTGCAGAGAGATTGTGCTTGCAACTATGAACCATCTATAGCTAGGTAGTATCTGCATCGTCTAGCTCTCTCGACGGAGAGATTGAAAAAAAAAACAGGGAGCTAAAGCTAAGCTAACTACTCGTCGTCGTAGCTGTCGTAGTCGTCGTCGTCGTCATCCATATCGACCGTGAGCTCAGGGCCAAGATATGGAGCCCCGGCGACGGTGAAACCTTCGGGCAGATCCGTCTCTTCCAATACAGCGAAACCCGGGAGAGACGGGACGGGGACGTCGGTGTAGTAGGTGGAGGGGCGTCCGTGGTCCTCCGAGTAGGGCGGCGTGAGGACGTCGAGGATGGCGCAGGGGGTGATGGCGGTGAAGGCGTGCAGGTTGCCACCGCTGCGCGGAAAGAGCACGGATGCCTGGCAGGGCGCGCAGCGCACCTCGTCCGCGGCCACCACCCTGGCCAGGCCACATTTCCTCCTCATGGACAATGACGGCGAAGAAGGCAGCTCAGCGACCCAGTCGTAGGAACGCACACGCACCGAGCCGTACAGCAGCTTGCTGAGCACCACCATCTCCGGGTGGTCGTGCAGCGGCAGCGTCGCGCCGGCCGGGAAGCAGAAGACGCCGATCTGCATGATGCATGAGCACGGCCGGGATCAGTACACAAGCGCAACATAACACAACCGACCACAAGCTCGATCGGCCGCGGCTAAACAGCAGCAGCCCTGCAGCTTTACCGAGAAATCGTCGCACTGGTGTATGTGCACGTAGGTGATCCGCGTGAACGCCGGCGCCGGCAGGAGGCAGCGGCCGCTCTTGGGGCTGAGCTCGTCGTCGGACGAGGACGAGGACGACGTCGGCTTCTCCCCGTCGTCGATCCCAACGTCGGCTGCCTCCACGCCATCTGAACCAAAGGAAAACATGTATGAGTCGTCTTCATTCGTTCACCGGCCGGCGAACACCAATAAGAGGCAAAAAGAAGAAATGAAGGCATGACAACGGAAGTAGTGAACTGACCAAGGATGTTCTGCAGCCATCTGATCTCCCCGAGCGTGGGCGCCGCCCCCGGCGAGGAGAAGACGACGTCGCAGGCGTCGTAGAGCCGCTGCACCTTGCTCAGCGCCAGATGTGCGGCGGGAACGCCACGGCCATGGTGAGTGAGTGAGTGACTTCTTGCAGGTCGTCGTGTGGATGGATGTCGGGTATCGATCGCGCTCTGCAGCTGCACCGCTGGATCGAGCCCGGATTATAAAGCTCTGGCATGGCATCGCGTGCGTACGTGGTGCGCCGTGGGTGGGTGGTCTGGATTGGATGCAGCAGAATTGATGCACAGGCACATTCCGGCGTTCCGCGCCCGCCCAAACCGTGGGCCTTCGCGTGCTTTTCCAGGGGCCCGGGCCTCCAAGTTTGCGCCGTTCCAGCCAGCCAGGCAACCCAACCCCCGTGCACTGCCCTGCTGTTTCTGACGGACGGCGGCGCTGCCAGCGTTCGCTCGCCCCCTTGTTTTCCTTTCCTGACAAAAACTTGTGGTCTGTGTTTGGTCGCTTGGGATCTCGACAGACAGCGTCCAGTCCATTTTGGGGTTTGAGCTTTGTACATGTAGCGCCCACTTGATATTGATACTGCTTTGTTTTGTTCTATTTCCGGGATGGTTTATTAATGCTAGTAGTACTTAGTAAGTAGTACCTTGATAGCAAAACTCTATGCATGTAGTACTGTACCACTATTGCAGTCATTTTTTCTTACTTTTTTATCAAGTTTATAGAAAAATGCAGTTCCATCTACGACACTAAATAGGTTTATTGAAATTCACCATAGAAAATATGTCCATGCATTGAGTAATTGTGAAATATACTGGTACCGCATTTTATGGTATATATGTGGTGTCAGGAATGTTAAATATATTTTCTACAATCTTTGCCAAAGTTAGAGATGTTATGCTTAATTAGTATATGAACCAGGCCATTGCTTAAAGAAATCAGTAAAAGATCGAAACCGGGAGCCACTGTGACAAAAAAAAAAGCCTGACACGCTATGTATAAATAATCCACTGCTAATAAACTGTTGGTGACCATATTTTTCTGAATTTATTTCAGAATTTAACGACGATATGCTTTTAGTGGTACGCGACGTCCTCGTCGACACCGAGACGTCTATGGTGACTTCGTGAATCACGAGATCTGCCGGCTCAGTCCTTCGAATGTGCTCATAAGGATATTGTTTATGTACGTGTGTTCATACGGGTGAGTGGGCGTACTTGTCGTGGGCGTCTACTTTGTAATGTGTAATTCTAAAAAAAACTGATGCTGGTGACCGTATTGCGTATGTCCCTTTGCATTTAGTCTAAAGTCTAGTATGTATACGGTACGAATCCTATCTGCAGAGCCGAAAAGACAAGTTATTCCACGCGCGCACCCAGTCCAATTCCAATCCGACGAACAAAAGAATGCTTGCTTTGCTTGAGACACGGATAGCGTGAGAAGAAAAGCATTTCATCCATTGGTCGTCGTCCCTCCCGTCCGCGCTTTTTTTTTTCCATGCACGCTGCTAGCTAGTGGTAAGATGCAAAACCACCGCCGGCCGACCGGCCGCTAGCTCAACGGAAAAGATGTGCACCTCTCACTACTCTACCACGCATGCGGCGAAGAAGGAAAAAAGACATTTCTGTTGCTGTCACTTCCCCTGTTTGGAACCCCTGTAAATTAATTCAGGTGGCTGTGCATTTTTATTTGCGTCTACTAGTCTTGATCTACCTGGACTTGCTTGACTTGCAGACTTGGTAAATTCATTCGGTGCGCAGTACGTGCGTGCTCTTGACGCTGATGTGACGATGACAGTCCATTTCGCTTTATTCCACGGTTCTTGCACCATTCATTTTAAATTGTAAATCGTGTTATTTTTTTTTTCTAAACCTATAGTTTTTATCATATATCTGAACATAACATATTTAGGTACACAAAGTATTATATATAGTTTTTTTATATAAAGACACTTAAACGAGTGTCTCGTATCTGATATATATAGTTGATTCAGCTGGTCATGGGTCATGTCGGGGTCATAACCCCGGGGTGTCTCAGGGCACCGATTAGTTAGCGGGCCACATGGTCCGCAATACAGTAGCTAGCAAAGGCCCAAATAACCGAGACCCAGCAAAAGCAGAGCAGAGCAGGCCAGACGCTAAGGCCGGAGGCGATCATGATCCCTTCCTCCAGCATTAGCCGCTTGGTGCTCAAATACGTGACCTCTTCCCCGTCACGATCCCTGGGAGAGACAGGGAGAGGTCGAGCCTCGCGTGACGTGCCCGTTCTGACGTAGGCAAGCACACCGCACTGACCCCGCAAGGACCGATGTGACAGCGGTCACCTCAGTCCGGTCAGACACTATCCCTGTGCCACGTCGCACTAACGAGACAACACCAGCAACGGGTACGAAACCCACCGTCCAAATACGGACCGATAGGACGCAATTAAGGTCCCACCCACTACGGGATGGGGTCCATGACAAGGGTCTCAACCTAAAGACCACTCTGGCTGCGCGGAGTGCCCCGACCCCGACGATCGGGGTCGTGGCCCTCAGCCCCATAAAACGACCAGGCGAGCAACGACCCAGGGCGGCTAGCTACTACGGGTACGATGCCCCGGGGAACCTGAAGACGACGGCGAAGACCATGATGGATGTCGCGTTGCACAGGATAGCTGACGAACTATCACCATGGTTACAGTACTGCCACGACCAGTATAGTAGCACCACGTCAGACCCTGCCACGACATAGACCATGACGACAGCCACGCCCGGGCAAGCATCAGAAGACGGCATAGCTTGCAAGCCAAGTTAGCTAGGACCTTCCTCAGGCTCTCGATCCTTCGATCGGGAGAACCTCTTGTAACAACCCAGGTTCCTGTGCAACAAAAAATACGAGCTTTTTAAAATTTTCCCATAATGTGTGGAGCATGTAGTTGATAGGTCAAACCCGAGTCAACCTAAGAAGAGCTTGCTAACAAATCGGTGCATCCTTATAGAATTGTTTGTAGGCGTGTGCCTATGTTTTTGAGTTGGTTTGAGTGTGAGTTTTGTTCGTGTTTGCAGAGCACAAATCCGTAGCAAAATCCCCTTCAATCCTCTTTGGATATTTCTCTTAAACTCTTTCAAATCTCTCTCGAATTTCTTGAATCATAAATTCATAAAAGGAAAAAACCCTTTCCCTTTTCCCCTCTCAATTCCTTTGTTTGAATTCCCTTCTAATCCCTTTTGATTCCCTTTCTATTTCTCTAAGCCATAAATGGGAAAACCATCTTCCTTTCTCCTTGGGCTGCAACCTCCCCTTTTCTCCCCTTTCCCACGGCCCAGTTCTCCTGTCCCCGTCGGCCCAGCAGCCTCCCTCCTAGTCCAATCTGCCATTTGGCCCGCTTGCCCCTCCTCGTGGCCCAAGGCCCGGGTCAACCCATGCACGGTGCCACTAGCCTCTCTCCCCTTCCCCTGGCCCATCCCGTGCCTAGGCCCGCCTAGCACCGCAGGCCTAGGCGCCGAGCAGCCCACCTGACCCAACCGTGACCCTACCGCTGGAAACCTAGGAGCGTCCGCTCCCAGGCACTGCCGCCGCCAGAGACGCGCGCGCCTCGCGCCCCCTCGACGCCAGCACCGCGCCCCGACCCCACCTGTCCCCGCCTTTGACTGGAGCCGCACTCTGGCCGCCTGGGAATGGAAATCCCCGTGCATGCTCCTGTGCCTCTGCCGTGTGGGCCTCACGTCCACATTGGCAGCGTCCCGTAGGCCGGTCAACCCACCGCCGCTCTCGTCCAAGCCAGCAAGGGCGCGGGGCGAAAAGCCCAATCCCGTTGTCGCGCCTGTCCCATCCCCACGCCTCGGCGTCCATACCAAGCGCTGCTGGATAGCCGTCGCGTGCCCTTCCCTTGCATGGATGCCTAGAATGGTCGGTGCCCCTTGGAACCCTAGAACCGTGGCTATAAAAATCGCAGCAATCACCACCCGCCCGGTCTTCCCCAATCCGCCGCCACCACCGCCACCTTGCTCCTCTCCTCCTTCCAGCAGCCGCCACCCACTCTGCTCCACTCCAAGAATGCCCGGGCGCACTAGCCTCACCCCGCCGGCCTGAGCTCCCACCACCACCACGGCACCACCCGGTCGGCTGCCGGCACACCTCGTCGCTCGGAGCCAGGTCCATCGCGCCATCCTCGCCAACGCCGTCTGATCCGGAGTCGCGACCTAGAGTGGTGGCGTCCATGACGCCGATGGCTCACCAGGGCACCTCGACCTTGCCACAACGCTGACCCGGAGCCTATGACCTCCATGTAATACAGATACAGTGTATATTCTGATTCATGAATGGACATTCAAATTTATACAAAATCTGTCTACTATAGCTATGTTTGTTTTATAGATAATACAATAGCATATTCTCATTGTAAGGTTTGTTTTGAACTAGTCAAATTTTGATCGGGTCATCTTTTGTTCTTGTGTGTCTTGAGGGTTCCATGCATTTGCACCGTAGAAGATTTACAGTTTTTTGAGGAATCAAAGCACGCTAAGGGGATGTTTGGGACTGCTCCACGAACTCTGCTCCACAAACTTCACCGTGAAGCAACTCCACAAAAACCTAGAGTTTGTGGAGCACCTCTTTAGGTGCTCTCACAACTCCACCCTTTTTCTTCGAATAGAGTGTGTGGAGCTAAAACCGTTTAGCTAAAAAATATGGAGCAAAGCTGAAAAACATGGAGCGGAGCAGTCCCAAACACCCCCTAAGTATAACGGCAGTGTCAGTGGATGTGCACGTCCGCATCTAGACACCCAAGCCTGCACTCCACGTACCGGCCGACCCAACGTGGCATCTGCGCCCCACCTGATACCACGCGGCATCTGCACCCCCACCCGACCCCACGCGGTGTCTGTGCCCCGCCTGACCCCTCGTGCCCCATCCAGCAGCTACAACTGACAGATCACATTGTACCATGTGTAATAACCGATCTACTTTTGAAATATCCAACCGCAACACTTGTAACATACGTTTGAATACAGATAAAATACTTGAAACATGCATCTGAAACACTTGCAAAAACACATGAAAGCACTTGAAAACCATTGCAAATATACGTAACATCCAGATAAAACACTTGCAACATATGGGTGAAACATGTGCAACATCTAGATAAACACACTTGAAATATACGTCTGAAAAACAGATGAAACATTGGGAACAGACGCTTGCAACATATGTGTACAACCATTGCAACATATGCAATATCCCGATCTACTTTGACAACATCCACACGAAACAGTTGCAACATACCTCTAAAATATCTGAAACATTTGAAACATACGCTTACAGCATCTCTTTGTTGCTTGAGAGAATGGAGGCTCGTCGGTGCGTGGAGTTCACTGATGTAGAGCTCGCTGGTAGCGCGGAGATCGTTGCTCCGTTGGAGAAGGCCACGACAGGTCTGGTGGAGAAGGTCGCGGCGTGTCTCCACATTGTGCAGGGTGGAGCACGAGCTGTGCGTGGGGTGAGCTCCGTTGCAAACTGTGCGTCGGCGAGTTCCATCCCGGCATCATGAGCTATGCGCGGGCGAGTTCCGCCCTAGCCATGGCAAACTAGGCATGCAGAGCGCGAGATGTGCAAGGCGCGCTCCGTCTAGGCTGCCGTGAGCTACATGCGGGCGAGCTCCACCCCCGCTGCGGCGAGTTAGGCTTGCGGAGCACGAGATGTGTGCGGGCGGCCTCCGCCCTGGCCGACCGCCACGAGTTGCATGGGTGGAGTGCGAGCTGTGCGCGGTTCCAGCTCCGCCGCGGTGATTTCTTAGAAGAAGAAACTGCCATGACTGGAGAGCTAAACAAACAGATAGGAAGAGAGTCATTTGGATTGGCGTCACGGCCTACGAACGGTACCGTCCAGAGGACGAACACCGTGTTCCAAGCATTACCTAAGTATAGTACTTATATCAGGTACGCATAATAAATCTTAGAATCATCGTATTGTTCCGTAAAATTTAAATGCTTAACATGCCAGATTTTGAAATTAGGATAAGATGCTTGGTTACCATACAATTCAGTTCCTTCCAGCAAACTACTCCGTACTTGTTAAATCAAAACCAAAGGTTAAAAAATACGAGCTGTGCATCTTTGCAGCTGCACATTATCCTTGTTGATGACATCCTAATCCTACTGAGCCCACCCACCTCACCACCACAGTCCACGAGCACAAATTGAAATGCTGGAATGTTAGCCGCGAGGACCCCCGCCTGTGTTGTCGCCGGCGACCAGCGGGGGCGATGCGTCGGGGCAGCGAAAGGAGGCGTGGTCGCGCGCCGTGCCGCCAGTTCACGCAGGCGCTCGAGAGCCTCTGGAGTCGCAGTCCCCGGATCCCTCCTCTTGCCCCTCCCGCTGCCGAGGCCAAACCCTCACGGCAGCCGCCACTACTAGAGAACGCTGCCTTCGAAGAGTACTATAAGATGTGGTGCCCATTTCGATTTCAGATAGCTTCTTTCCTATCTATCGCATTGGCACGATTTGAAGTGAATCAAGCTGCAGTATCTGGGGTGACAGCTTGTTTGTTGAGATTGGAATGATTTGTTGCTGCAGTAATGATAAATGTGTTCATATATGAACAATATTTCTGTATCCTAGGTCTGAGGTTTAACTGATTACCACTATGTACTCTTGTGCTAGGTGAGTTTAGTCTTCATATTTAGAGTTACGTAGAAAATGGCATGGTTTCAGGATCCTGCTCTTCTGGATGTGTGTCAGTGTGTGTGATCGCACCTGCATATTTGTTTGGGCAGGTTCAGCAAATTGTCCGTAAGGAGGAATGGGATGCCTTCATGAATGTCCTGCGGAAACCGTTACCAGCAACCTTTCGGATCAATGCCTGGTAATGCTGGTTACTCTGAAGTGGAATCATGAATTGCCACTGAGGTCTTAATTTGGCTATCTGATCCGATTCCTTGGCTTGAGTAACTCCACATGGACCATTGTCATCAATGATATTCATGTTCTCTTGGACGTGATGCCCATCTCTCCTTCTCGTCCTGCGTCCAAAGCCTTTGGCTATCAAAGGCTGGCTACTCCATGACTTGGATATCTAGTTAATCTGCCATTCAAGTAGTCATGTGCAAGGGTTGTATTAGATAGTTTTTTTGCAATCTGCGCTTTATGGTAGTCCAGTAAGTAACCTGTACTTCTGAATTGCCTTAGGAATGCATGTAAACCATCCAATTAATTGTCACTTATTATAAGACTCATGCAGTTTCTGGGTAGCTTCAAGTGTGCCATTTAGCAAACCTTTTAGTGTAGTTACTGCAACAGTTTATTCCATTAAGCAATATCATGCTATTCTCACAAAGGCTAAATTTACTTTTGCGTATTTGATACATGAATACAATAATTAATCTTTTACTAGTGCTTGCCATGTAAGCTGAAGGTTTACATGTCTACTTTCCTTCTCAGTTGCCAGTTTTATAAAGATATCTGCTCAAAGTTGGAAAATGAATTTAGGCGATCTTTGGAGAGTGCGGTAGCCTTTTCTCTGTCGTCTCTGAATTTCTCCTTACTCAATCCTTGATATTTTCTAATTTACAATTAAATGCAAAGGTCAGTAATGAGCATGGAGAAGATGCTATAACTCCCTTGCCTTGGTATCCATGCAATCTTGCATGGCATCTGAATTTCTCTTGGAAGGAATTGAGGAAAAATCAGGCACTCGAAAGGTAATTAATTGCAACATGATGTTTATGTCTTGCCATGATCTGAATCTTGCTTGGTTTATGTAGTGTAAATACGGGACACTCTTGGCTTTGCACTAGTGATTATATGGTAGGGATTTGGGGTGGGGTGGAGATGTCTGAGATGGTCTTGAAGTGGGCTTCAAACTGAGTTGTATTGGGTCAGAAGAATCAGGATATCCAATAAACATCAGATACTGGTACTGCAGATTGGTAGAGCATCAAGTTAACCTAGGGAATATTTGTTCCACAATTATGTTATTAAAATTTATCTAATTTCAGGAACATTGGCTTATGTAGCATTGGTTTTTATGAGCAACCAGTTTTCCCAAAAGCTTAAATTGTTATGGGGAAGTTGGCTATATATTTCTTTCACTTTCAAACTATTATTATTCTGAACAATTAATTTCTGTTTCTACCTTGATGTGCTATCGATTAATCTATGAGTATTCTATTGATCCACTCTTCTTTTCCAGTTTTCATGAGTTTCTAAAGCATGAGAGTGAGGTTGGTAACATAACTAGGCAAGAGGCTGTTAGCATGGTGGGCATCCTGTAACAATTTATTGATAAATATTGTCATATCTGTTAACTTGTATTTTAGTTGTTTTTTCGATTCTCTTAGACGAAGTCTTGTTTCATTAACTGAAATTTATTTCTACAGGTTCCGCCACTGTTTTTGAATGTACAACCTGATCACCATATTCTTGATAGTATGTCCCTGTTTAATTCTTCTATGTTATCTTAAATATCCTGTGCTTCTCATACAAACCGACTGTGTCAATGGGTATTCTTTCATTTTGATTGGATGACAAAATACTCCAATAGTATAGCCTCACATGTATCTGCGTATCTTGTGCAGCGTGTGCTGCTTCAGGATCTAAAACTTTTCAGTTACTTGAGATGATTCACTAATCAAAAGAACCAGGGCTACTTCCAGCAACATTGGTATGTTTCTCCCTCAGTTTCATGTGGCACTAAAACTATTGCTCTTATAACTCTCGATGATTTTTGGAGTCATATTAGTTGTTAGTGTTTAGTTTTGTTACATGTAGCTAGTAGAACTAGTTGCGTTATAATTTCCAAAGACTTATGAGAAATGAATAGTTTAGTTATGTTGGTATGGCCTAGGACCAACTTGACCTAGTAAGCGGCTCAGTCAGGCCTGCTATACTGTTATGGGGTCAATGCTAACTTGTGTATAGGCTGTGGCGCCGGCATGGTAAGAACTAAGAAGGATCTAGAGCCTAGATGGCTAGGAGGTCTATCTCCTGTACTACCTCTGTCCCTAAGTCATAGTCCCCTATATATAGAGGCCCTATGTACCCTTGCAACTTAAGGAGAAGTAGATCAAGGCTTAGCCCATCTCTTCCTCCCCTGTCTTGGGCGTCGGCCTACTGGTCACTGTTCCTACCCTCTCACTTCTCCCCAAATCCTCCCTCCCTAATCTGAGGTAATCTAAATACTAACATATATATTATTCCTTCTTTTTGTGAGACTGATTAGGTGATAGCCAATGATCTCAATGTGCAAAGATGTGACCTCCTTATCCATAATACAAAGAGAATGTTCACCGCCAACCTAATAGTAACAAACCATGAAGCAGAAAACTTCCCCTATTGTTCTCTTGCAAAGGATTCTTTAGAATCATATAAAGATCCCTGCAAACCACAAAGTTTAGAATTTGATCGCATACTTTGTGATGTTCCCTGTTGTGGTGATGGGACTATTCGCAAGGGTCAAGACATGTGGAGAAAATGGTAATAACTAAATCTTTGTTTTGTCTACTGCTTTATGCTTCCCTGTACGTATCCTTAGGTCGCAATCTGTTATTGTTGTTCAGGAACTTAGACATGGGTAACCAACTTCATCTTCTGCAAATAAATATTGCAATGCGTGGTATGGATCTGTTAATATTGATGACACTTTTTTGGGGTGATTCTTCTTCCTAATTGAGTAATCATAGACTTATAGTATACCATGAGTTTTTAAACATACCTACCTGGGAATTTCGGAGGAGTTTTACTTTATAATATATCACAGTTTGAGAGCAAAATATATCATTTGAAGCTTTAAGGTTAACAGTATGTAATATCACAATTTTATTTTATTTCTTAAGGTATTGCATTACTTAAAGTGGGTGGAAGGATGGTCTATTCGACTTGTTCAATGAATCCTGTTGAAAATGAAGTTGTCATAGTTGAGGTATCTACTGTAGTTTCTTACCTTTAGCTGTTGAACATAAAGCTGTTAGTTTCTTGCGACTTCTAGCCTAGATATGAGCAAAATCTCTACGCGCTAAAGGCCTTCTGGAGTAGTTTAGTCACATAGTTTTGGGTGCTTTATTGGCTTGTCATTTAATAAGGCAATTAAGGTAGCTTATAGAATCCAAAATGATGTCTGGACAAATTCAATTTGTATGCCTTACAGGCTAATGCCACTGGATTTATGAGGCAGCTTAAGCACAAGCCCCAATCTGAACCGTCTCGTCGGAACTCCGAAGATCTGTAGAGGAAATTCCAAAAAATTCATATGTTATTTGGGTTGGTGTAGTTTTTTAAACTTAACTCCTTAACTATGAGTGATTACCTTTCCTTTAGGCTGCTGCATACAAATACCATTTGCTATTCATTTTTACAATCTGTTCACAATATGTGTGCTGTAACATAAATTAGCTTTGCAAGTTGTTCATGTATCTCATAATCATATAGCTCATTCAAAGAAGTGGAAACTCTATTGAACTCCTTGACGTTTCTAGCAAGCTACCTGAATTGGTCCGGCGTCCTGGGCTTAGCACTTGGATGGTTTGTGTGCTTATATCTATATCAAGGTTGATCCCTTGGTTACTTTCTTTTTTATGTGTTCTATCTAATAAGATTGCTCATTCTTAATTACAATTTTTACCCTGGTTTATATGTGTCTCTGGATTCACGATTATGACACTCAACATACTATACCAATGGCTTTACATTCGTTATGATTTTTTAGTTTACTAATAATCTTTTACATAGAGAAAATAAATTGAGCATGTCAGCACAGGTCTCATTTTTTTTACTCTCTCGAAGTATACTTATCACTTTTGACCACTTTATTTATCTTGTTCATGATTCCTGAAATGTTTTCCCAAAATGCCCCTATATATTCTGTCTATGCCATCTACTTTGGTTCCTCTTTTTTATACGGGTGATAACTAGGAGCATTTTGGTCCAATTGACATCACAATTATTTTAATTGGTTTATGTGTATTGGCTGAATTTGATAATTATTTGTAAGCAGAGGATCTATAGTTGTCTCTTTTTTTTGTAGAATTATGATTGTTTTTAGAATAAACCTTTTTTTCCATCTCAGTGTTTTAGTTGAACAGTTAGTCCCTACTTGACAATGTACAATACATAATCAAGGTGGCAAAAATCTTATCCTTCTATTCTGGTTATCCTAGCGGTTCCTTTTCTGACTCTTGCTGGTACAAGACCGAGAATCTTGTTTTCAGAATCATGATGTAGTTCCACACAATAGGAAGAATGTAGTATTGCCAAGCATGTTTCCTGCAAGTGATAACACTGAGGAAAGCCATACTGTGTGTGGTGATGTTGATGTGAACATAGATAATATGAACAGCTTCTCAAGAAATATCAACATTGAAGAAACGGAAAAAGTTAATCATGATAAGGATGGAGTTTCTATCAGTTCCAATAAAATTTTGGATTGCACTGCAAACATTGTGAGTTCAAAATTTCCACTGCATCGGTGCATGAGGATTGTTCCTCATGACCAAAACAGTGGGGCATTTTTCATCGCAGTTCTTCATAAATTGTCTCCCTTGAATGGTAATCTCCGCTTTCTTTTTGATGATTCCACTCAATACCTTTCAAGAAAGTTTGTATTTAATCTTATATGTCTACATGCATAAATAGTACTACCACTGTATGCTTGAATGCTCCGCGTTCTTTCAGGCAGTCAGATAAAGGACATAAAAATTCAGCACACACTTGGAACAGACAGGATTATGCAGTTTCAGAAAGAACCTGAGCCAGAAACAAGACCCTATGAAACTATTTTGACACTCCAACAGCACAACATTTCTGAAGTTGATACTGAAATGTTGGGTAGGCAACAGAATTTAACAACAGACAGCCAAACTTCAAAGGATAAGAACTCAACAGAGGTTGAAATGGTTTTCAGTGGTGTAGAAAGCACTCAAGCAGAGTCTGGAGATAGAATGGAGTTGCAAAAGCAAAGCAGGTGGAAAGGGGTTGATCCTGTCTTATTTTTGAATGATGAAGCGGTGATAAAGAGTATAATATCCTTCTTTGGCATCAAGGAATCATTCCCACTCGAAGGTCATCTAGTGACTAGAAGTACTAATAACACAAGGAGAATATATTACATATCAAAATCAGTCAGAGATTTTGGAGCTGAATGCAGAAGTTTATGGGCAGCTCAAGATGGCTTCACTTGGTGTTAAAATGTTTGTAAGTATAAAGTGCTCTAAATACATGGTGTTCCTTACTGATTCATGATTTCTTAGGAACATTCAACAGTGGAAGAATATACATATTTTACTCAAACTTTGAGGTACTCTGTTCTCTTTCAGGAAAGGCATAGATCAAAAGATGTCAGTCCATGTGCATATAGGTTGTCTTATGAGGGATTATCGCTACTGCTTCCATACATCAGCAAGAGGATACTGTATGCATCCCCAGTTGACTTCCACCGCCTTCTACAGTACCCAAGCATAAACTTCGCTCATTTTCTCGACACCAGATTTGGGGAACAAGCTGCGTCCTTGATGCCAGGTTGCTGTGTTGTAGTGTTACTCGAAGGTAACGTCATGCCCTATCCGAAGATAAAAGAAACCATGACTTCATAATCTAACTTTCTCTAGTATTTCAGGGCAAAAGCATGTAGACTCCATTTCTAAGGACCCCTCCACAATTGCCATTGTTTGCTGGAGAGGGAAGGGGGCTATGAATGTTATGGTTTCTCCCACGGATAGGAAGGATCTCCTTGAAAGGATGGCGTATCAATTTGGCCTGAAAGCCTGTGCAGAGGAAGATGAGAAATCTCGTCACAAGGTTAATTGATTATGATAACAACGTGGAGACTCAAGACTGACAATCAAGAACCTCTAGCTTTCACACCATGCGTAGGCCGAGTAAAATAAGCTGACGTAGCACTGCAGCATGCTGTTGGTGGATGTTGACATCCCACTTATTTTTGTTTCTGAAGTTGTGCTATTCTTGCATATAAACAAGTCATTTCCGATACCGAAGAAAAACTACCACAATACTGATGAAATGTAACTTGGTCTGTTGAACTTGTGATTATGTCTTAATCTAATCAGTTATACTTGCCTATTCACAAAAGGGGTCATTTCAGGTGGAGTTTTAAATGACCAGCATACACGAGCAGTTGTTGGAAAACTGAAAAAAAAAACATATGGCATATCAACATAGACGAGCAGTATGCTTCCGCCGTTGAAAATGCTAGTGTGAAAGCCCAACGCACGCAGCCGTCGATTTTCAACAAGGCACGTTGTTCTTCTGTTCGTTTCCGCCTTTCTCTGTTTACCTTTCACATGGAAATGGAAATGGAAACCAGCCTGTTCGCTAAAGCTTTCAACCACTTATTTTTAGTTAGTCAGCAGTGTTTTTCTCTCACATAAATCAGCCAACAATACTTTCAGCCACTTATTTTCAGCCCAGGGAACAAACTGAACGCTTGTTCGTCAACCTACTTCTCCGGCCCTGACATCACACTGAACGGGACTTGCAGCAAGGTTCATAGAAAGAGAACGTGTAGCCGATTCACCTTTCCCTTCTCCGAAGTAGCACCAGTGGGGCATGGGCTTCTGCCAGGCGGCCATCCCCCGGGGCATCAACACCTACGCGGTGGAGTTCGACGACCGCTTCAACACCTCCGCCGTGCTCATGGAGGCCGCCGCGTTCGACTTCCGGATCACCTACGTCACCACCGAAGACTTCATGACGTCCACCGGCGGCAAGGTGCCGGTGCTCCTGGACTGGGTAGTCGGTATGGAGACGTGCCGGGAGGCGAAGCGGAACGCCACGGCGTACATGTGCGACAGCGACGACAGCGAGTGCGTCGACTCCAGGAACGGCGGCGGCTACCTCTGCAACTGCTCCACAGGTTACCAAGGAAACCCCTACATCCCTGCCGGCTGCCAAGGTCTGTACTCTGTCCTGTTCGGCATGCTCATCAAAAAGATAAACTTTTGCTAGTTTTGACACACAGACACACCAAAAGAAAAATACAAACTTTGATCTGATCTGCTGCTGCAGACATTAACGAGTGCGAGGAGGATCCTAACAAGTACCCTTGCTCTGTTCCTGGAACCTGCACCAACACTCCTGGAAGCTTCATCTGCTCTTGCCCCGACAAGACGACAGGCAACGCTTACAATGGCACATGCGAGGCGAACAAATCTCAGCTCGGAGTGCGCGTCGCAGTTGGCGTTAGCGCTGGCTTGGCCGTGCTAGTGGTCACCATGGCCTGCGCCTACATGATCCGCCAGAAGCGGAGCCTCGCCGCCGTGAAGCAGAGGTACTTCAAGCAGCACGGCGGCCTCCTGCTGTTCGAGGAGATGAAGTCGAAGCAGGGCCTGTCCTTCACGCTGTTCACCGAAGAGGAGCTGGAGGAGGCGACCGGCGGGTTCGACGAGCGCAACGTGCTGGGCAAGGGAGGCAGCGGCACCGTCTACAAGGGGTCTCTCAGGGACGGCAGGGCCGTGGCGATCAAGAAGTGCAAGCTGGTGAGAGAGAGGCAGGAGAAGGAGTTCGGGAAGGAGATGCTCATCCTGTCCCAGGTCAACCACCGGAACGTCGTCAGGCTCCACGGCTGCTGCCTCGAGGTGGAGGTCCCCATGCTCGTCTACGAGTTCGTCCCCAACGGCACGCTGTACCACCTCATCCATGGCCACCGCAGCCACGGCGGCTCGCGCGTCTCCTTCGCGACGCGCCTCAAGATCGCGCACGAGGCCGCCGAGGCGCTTGCCTACCTCTACTCCTGGGCGTCGCCGCCGATCATCCACGGCGACGTCAAGTCGCCCAACATACTCATCGACGAGAGCTACGCCGCCAAGGTGTCCGACTTCGGGGCCTCGACGTTGGCGCCCACGGACGAGGCGCAGTTCGTCACGTTCGTGCAGGGGACCTACGGCTACCTGGACCCGGAGTACATGCAGACCTCCAAGCTGACGAGCAAGAGCGACGTGTACAGCTTCGGCGTCGTGCTCCTGGAGCTGCTCACGTGCAGGAAGGCCATGAACCTCCAGGCGCTGGACGACGAGGAGATCAACCTCTCGGCGCAGTTCCTCCACGCCATGGGTGAGAAGAGGGGCTCGATGAGATACTGGACAAACAGATAAAAGGCGAGCAGAGCATGGAGCTGATCGAGCTGGCGAAGCAGTGCCTGGAGATGGCGAGCGAGAAGAGGCCCTCCATGCGGGAGGTTGCAGAAAAGCTCGACAGGGTTAGGAAGCTGTCGCAGTATCCCTGGGGAGCCAGCTGGAAGAGACTTGTGATGAGGAGGAGCTCAAGGCCTTGCTTGTCGGATCATCAGGGACAGGGACGTCCTCTGAAATAGAACTTAGTATTAGTACTAATGCTTATGTTAGCATGACAGATTCAGCCTATTTAGGGATTCGATCTCCACGATAAAATCAATCAGGAGGTGTTTGGTTTGCCCGTTTAACATATACTGTAGTACTTTCGTCTTATTTAGTAATTAGTGTCTAATCATGGATTAATTAGGCTTAATAAATTCGTCTCATAAATTACTTTTAATCTGTGTCGACATGCATGTAATTAGTCTATATTTAGTACTCCATGCATGTGCCGCAACATTCGATATGATGTGTGTTAAAAAAAACAGAGGCAACCAACAGGACATTAGAGTATTTTTTTTCCTTAGAATCATTTGTTTTGTTTGTTCAATCTCCACGATGACATCAATTATCTCCGGCCCCTAGAATCATTTATTTTCTCTGTTCACTACTTCACTTAGTAATGGGTAATGGTAAAAAGCTACTAGTAGCCTTTGTTTGTCCATCAATGAAAAAAGATAATATTTTTCTTTATTCTGTTTTATTGATAGTGAAAATCCCATTATAATACCCCCTTTGTTCCCAATCATATTTCAGTTTGGATTTTTTTTGTAATTCAATCTTTCTCAAATATTGACTGAATTTTGTAGCAAGATGTACTTGTATTATTTTCAAATACCCATATTCAACATAGAAAAAGTTATAATATAAGTTTGAATGAATGATTTAGAATAATCTCAAAAGATCACTTGTTCCTGATTTGAGCCAAATGCAACTCGCACCTCCTGAGAAGTCATACAATTTCAATTTTGACCATATCTACATTAAAAGGTACAAATTTTTTTTATATCAAACAAGTATCATCAAATTAATCAATATGTTTTTTACTCCCTCCGTTTCAAACTATAAATCGCTTTGACTTTTTTAGTACATACATTTTACTATGCATCTAGATATAATAATATGTCTAGATACATAGCAAAATAAATAAACCAAAAAAGTCAAAGTGACTTAGACTATCCGCACTCATGGACCTCTATATTCATCCTCTAAAAGGAATATTCATCCTAGTCACCATAAAATATACAGTTTTTCCGCATCCATCCATCCTCTATCCGTTGTGGGGTCCACTTGTCACTTTATCTAAATATATCCATGTGAGATCTTGTTTTGAAGGATTTATTCAAATGAATTTAATGGTGCAATCAGAATTTAATTTGGTTTTTTGGTTTGTGAGTTATAGCATTTTTTAGGAACTTGAACTAGCGGGGCTCACAGTTGCATGCACTCACCTCGGTAATGTAGCAAGATACATATAAACCTGTGTATTAGTGTATATATATACATATTAATTTTGTCACACAAATCTTGGGTATGCCTTGGCATATAGGGGCATACACCTGCCACCGCCCATGCTCCCGCACCTGCAATCTGCATGTGCCCCTCGACAAGTGCGCCCAGTCTATGCACCCCATCCCCCGACGTCACGCCTTACCCAGTGTAAGGACTGTGACACGCCTAAGAGGGGGTGAATTAGACAACTTAAAATCTACTTCTAATTATGGCCTCTAATTTTCACCTTGGCAAAACCTATGCAAATAAATAAACTGTTTAGATGTGCAACTATGGTTTTGCTAGTAATAGAAAAAACTAAAATAGTAAGAACACAAAAAGTTGCTGGCTTATAGTTGCTTAATTATGCAAGAACGAAAATAATCAACAAAGTCCAGGTCTAGGTCAAGGGCGTTGCGAATAGAGCTGGAGGCAAAGTAGAGTAGGTTTTCTCTCATCGGTAGCAAGAAATAAATGTTTTCTTGCGATGTTCATGAGTTAATTTGAAAAACGCAGTGTCCATATGGCAAAAACGATCACACTTAGCGTCAACTGTATCTAATTTTGTCATTTTCTTATAAACCTAGGATGATATTTTTATTGGGGCAAAGGGACTAGTTGTTAGTTTTTCTCTCTCTTTTATTAATGGGGAATAGTTGTTAGTTAGACGTGAACTTTAGATTAGAAAAAGTTTGGCTGGTCTAAAAAATTTTACTCCTAGATGAACAAACTTTTGTCTTAGGTGTGGACTAAAGTTTAATCCATCGTTGGATAATAGATTAAACATGAATTAATTAAAATTTTCTTTTTCTAATGAGTCCTACCCATCAATTAGCCTCTATTAATTCTTATTATTCCACGATTAGTTTATATTTAGGCCTTCTACTTGGCATCAAACACATGGACTAAAGTTTAGTTTAGTCCATCCAAACACACTCTTAGTCCTCGTATCAAAACAGATAGGCCATGTTCATCTGGCTTATAATCCGTACTTTTCAGCTTGTTTTTTTAGCCGGAACAATATTTTTCTCTCACAACAAATCAGCCAACGGTGTTTTTCAGCCGGCTTATCAGCATAGCCAAACGGGGCCATACTCCCTCCGTCCCAGAATAAGAGTCGTTCTGGGATGGGGCACAGCTACCAAGACCAGAGCAAAAAGACCAATATACCTCTATTCCCCATCGAGATCCGACGCTTCCTTCTCTGACGTCGAGCGCTCCATCTCTGCCACCGCACCAAGCCATGCCGCCACCTCCGCCTTCACGCCGGTGAGAAGATCAGAGGAGGGAGAGCGCCGGCGACCTTGTCGACGCGCGGGCCGCACGTGCCACGCCCGCTCCACCGGCCCCGTGCATGGACCTCGAGGAGCCCGCCCCATCGGTCCCGCCCACGGACCTCAGGGGAGCGCTCGTCGCGGGCGCACGGGCCTCTCCCAAGGCATGAGGATCTCCAGCGGGGGGATGTTGTAACACCCCTGGGTGTTAAGCATGCATTAGCATTTCAAAGCATAAAGCATTCAGCATCATTTCATGACTAGCATTGCATGAAATATAGCTCTTTTAAATTTAAACTTGAAAAGCAAATAATTAGAACCCTAACTTTGATGTAAGTGCCAAAAAAGGTAGTATACTCTTGGGTATTAGCAATTTTAAATAATCTAGAATAAATTAACATGATTTTTGGAGCAATTCTTGAATTCAAGTTTTCCCCAAATTTTGCTTTAAAAATATTCTAAACAAATAAATTTTTGATTAACAATTTAGCTTTAAATCCCAAATTTAAAATCTATTGAGAATTTTGAAAAATGCTCTACATGAAAGTTGTAGAGAATAAAATTTTGAACAACTTTTATTTTGGGCCAAAATTCTGAAAACCTCCTTTTTCATCTTCAAATTCACTTTTGAAACAAAGAAATAAATCTGAAAATATTAATTATAAAGAAAAATCGATTTTTCCACTTGACTGGGCCGCCGCCTCACTTCTCGGCTCATGGCCGAAGCCGGCCTAGCCCGCCTCGCGCGTCCGCCCGCACCAGCGCGCGTGCCCCGCGCTAGCGCACGCCGCGCTCAGGCCACGGCCGCCGCGTGGCCGCCGCTCGCCGCCTCCGGCGTACGGGTGGCGAGCCGTGGGCTCCACCGACCGCGCCACGCGCCTTGAAGCCGCGCCCGCTCCTCCCTCGCCAGCACACCCTCCATTTTCGTCTCGCTCGGCTTCGCGCGAGCAGCAGCAGCCGCCGCTCTCGCCTCCTCGCGCCACCACCGCTCCGCCCGAGACGAACACCGCCGTTCCCGCTCAACGGCCGCACCACCTCCCGATTCGTCTCGCCACCGGCTCCGCCACCTTCTCCTCTTCTCCGAACGGGGCTCGGCATCTCTTGCTCGACGACGGTGAGGCTCAATTTCTCCTTTTCTCGCACGCGCCACCGTCGCCGGCCGCCGGGCTCGAGCTCCGCCACCGGCGCCCTTGCTCCCTCCTTCTTCCCTTGCTTCGCGCGGTCGTGCTCGCCATCCTTGCGCGGGAGCCATGCGTGCTCGGGATTTCAGCTCGGAGCCGGAGGTCGGCCGTTGGCCGACGGCGACCACCGCTCCGCCTCCGCGACGTCGGGACACCGGCACCCGTGGCCGTGCTCTGCGTTCCGCCCCCCTCCTTGGTTGCTGGGCCACCGGCCTTGGGCCGAGCCGCCAAGCCGGGCCGCCCCTTGCTTTTTCCCGCGCAGCGCCCCAGCAGATATCGGCCGCGGGCCAGTGTTGCCGAGTGGGCCGGCCCGTTCAGCGATTTCCAAATTTCGTTTTTGAATTTCTATTTATTTTGGGAAAAGAAAGTACTTTAGAAAATGTTTGTGTACAATTGTTAGCTCCAAAAATTATGAAACAAAGTTTGAAATGTTCCTCTTGAATAGATCTACAGTTTAAAAATATCTCATGTCATTTTTGTGACACTTTGCTGTGCAAATTTATTTAATTGCTATAAATGCTGATATCTTAGAAAATATGTAGTAAATAAAATACTGAGGGGAAAATGTGATTCTTGTTGCATAAATCTTTATTAGTGATGAACTTTCTAGGAAAAATACTAGTGAAGCATGTTCTGTGAGAAATTTTTGAAGTGTAGTTCAAATGCTTTTAATTGATAATCTTTGTTATTTTTAGTAGAGAGCTAAATTTGTATAGAACATACACGTGATAATTTTTGTAGTATGTTAGTTTACTGTTAGTAACATAGGAAAAATATGAAATCTGTTGTTTGATACTTTTTCTAGTACAAAATAATTTCATGCTCATATTTAGGCTATAACTTGTTTATTTTGTACAGGCAGTTTTACATATTCAATTCTCATGAAAATTTAGTAGTAGGTTAGTTAGGGTAAGAGTAATCTACTGTAATTTTTGTAGATTTTTATCTACACCAGAAATAGGTGTTTCTGTGTAACCCTAGTTAAATAGGGAATAAAAGATTATTATCTATGAGAAATTAAGAGTAATAAAATATGTTTGGTGTATCTTTGAAGCATCATTATGCCTTGCTGATGTTGTGGATGAGTTAGGTTGGTAAGATTTGGTCATTTAGGATCACTTGTATGTGTAAGTTATGTGCTAATTAGTAGAATAACAATGTGCATGTTTTTAAGGTACATGTTCTTGGATGACGTGGACTACCTTGTAGAAGAAATAGTTATATCCAAACTGGTCATTCCATGTGCTCATCTACATATCATATCATCAAAGCACTCCACCACAATCCGATGCATCATTCACATGTTTACTTATGCACTTGCATCATACAGGATCGCAGGAGGAGTCGCAGGTAGCAGTACTGGAAGAGCAGGCTTGGACGGATCAGCAGGAGCCCCAGGCACAGGAGGTGCCCGAGGAGGAAGAGCCAGGCGAGGAGCTGCCAGAGTGCGTCGACCACCATCCTAGCTCGTTCGAAAGAGGCAAGCCCCGGAGCATTTTAAGTCTCCTATTTTATAAAAGCTATTCCTTATTATATGAACTATAGTTATATATATATTATTGCATTAAGTTATAGGAGTTGAGTGAAACTGTTGTTGCATTATTACCTTGGCCACCAGATTACCTTTTACCTGATTAGGTCAGGATCGAATAAGTTGCTTAGCCATGCTTAGACCGGTAGAAGTCGGGTGATTTCCTGTCACCTGCGAGCTATAGGTGGATACCGGGCTATGGTTAGCTGTATTGGTGATCATGAAAAGTAACCAAGTGTTGATGGATAAACGGAGACCGGGCGGAGTCTTATAGGGTTTTGGACTATAGTGATTCCGTCTGTGTCGATTAAGGACCGATCGTTGCTCGTCCCTCTTGTCATGTTGAACGCATGCCTCACATTTAGCTGGCCGAATAAAGTACCTTTCGACCGCGAAGCTAGTGACACTTTTCGAGCCGGGATAAACTCGGGTTGGCAGACTGGTGTTGAAGGGGGTGTAATGGGGACGCGAAGAGTGAGCCCAAGGTGCGTCCTGGCAGTCGGGCGGTCCCTGGGTAGTGCGATCCATGATTGTTATCCCGCGGCTTCTTAGAAAGTGTCATTGGTGATCTACGCGACCCTGACGGGGGAAGCATGGTTTGTGTGAGGAATAAATCTCCAGCTAGATAGGAATTCGATTCGAATCACCGTCGCTCCCGGTTAGTGAGCACTTGACTCGAGCTACGGCATCGTAGTAACAATGATAAAACACTGATGGTTAAGTGAATGATGTTGAAAATGCTAAACCTGGTATGGTAATTTTGATGTTAATAGTTAATCAAGTGATTACTTTAGCAATAAGTGCTTACCTAGCTTGAATAGGTTATAATAAAAATGATGTAAAAAGTATTAGTATAGTTTTTCATAACAACTCATGCTTTTCGCAAATGAGTCAAGCCAGTCCACTGTATACAAGCCTTGCATACTCCTTGGTGTCATATTATTTCTGGTTTATGACGGGTAAGTCTAGCTGAGTACATTCTCGTACTCAGGGCGTTGTTCCCATTGTTATTGCAGATGGTCAGATGTACTATGGGTACTGCTCCAACTGTCTGTATCCGGCGATGGGCGACAACTAGGACCTTGGGCAAGGGTCACTCTGATCGTCTTATCCAATGCTTTTGTGAACCATGACTATCTACTGGCACTGTATTTGAACTAAGTGTGTGTGTTAAAACTATTTGCTTCCGCCCTGTTATTTTTAACTATGTTGTAATAACTTTTATTTCCGAACTCCGATGTATTCCACTGTTATTGTGAATCCTATGTATCATGTGAACTGTGGCTGCTAAATCAGTACGATCTTGGTTGTATGTTGGTTGGTTTGAAATCCCTCGTGATTTCACGGAATCTCGGGTTATACGGGTTTAAGTTTGTTAAATTAACCGCCTCGGTGGAAGATTTTCTTACTTAATCTCGTATAATTACGTTGATCCGTTACAGATGTGCCCGTCCTTGCTAGTGGAGAAGATGAGGAGGGGCTCTGGTGGAGGAGAGAGGAAGAGGGCTGCCGATGGAGGAGATGATTGGGGGTGCTGGATCTGGATCTGGATCTCCGGCGTTGGCCTGCTGCCGGCAGAGAAGGGGAGGGGACTCCGGTGCAGAAGAGGTAGGTGGCGCTGGTGGAGGAAGGGAGGGAGATGATGCCGAGAATGGGAGGGGGCAGAGTGGATGGCTCAGGGTCAGGGGCGATGCAGCCTAGTGAGTGCGGTTGTCAGGTGGGTCCGATGCCTAAAATGACGTTCTTTTTGGGACACGGTTCAAGAGCTAAAACGACGTTTATTGTAGGACAGAGGGAGTAATAGCTAACTAGACAACTAGAGGGGCATGGAAAACTTGAAAAACACTAACTAGATGAGTCCCAGTTGGAGCCTAGCAGCCAACCTCCCTGGTGCATGGAAAGAGGAGAGACACTTGGCATGTGTTTGGTTTTGAGAGGTTCACCGGGGACAGGATGGGACGGTCCCTATTTTATCAGTGTTCAGTTCCGAGTCATATGAGGATAGATCCATCCCCAACAGGAATATCCCTGAATATTCGAGTAACCCTCGTCCCTCCAAATCGAGAGGATGGGCTTGTCCCCAATTGACGCTGTGGAGTCTCGGCGCCTGCTACTTTTATTTGGCCACATGCTTCGGCTTCGGCGACGTGGCCATAGGTGGTGCAGCACCATGGCTCCATGCGGGCGACATGGAGCGTTGCGAGGGTGAGGAACGGTGGCATGTCGCTAGAGCTCATCCATGGCAGCCACGAGGCCAACCTTGTAGAGGTGACCCAGGGCAGAGGCTGCGGTGGGAGTGATTGGAGGAGGCAGCGGTGGATGGCCCAGCGTTGGTAAGGAAATTAGGGGCCATGGAGATGCGATTGGGGATGGGAGCCGCGGTACTAGCGGGAAGGCGCGAACAACGGGAAGCTCGACTCTGATGGGAAGCGTAGATGGTGGGGAGATGTAGCACTGACGAGGACGATCGGCTGAGCGCCGGTTGGGGAGGCATGGTTGGGTTCGACGAGGCTCTGCGCCCATGTCTAGAGGAAGAAGAAGACTATGACCACGAGTGGGACCCACTAACAATAGTCACGGTATTAAAATTAAAATGACATCTATTTCTACCCTTTTTTTCATCCCTTCTACCAAATAAAAAATAGGAATGAACATACCCTCCTAACCAAACGCATATACATGAGACGATCCTATCCTCAAAAATAGAGATGGAATCATTCCATCCCAACTTGTGCCCAGACTAAACACACGAACCCCAACTTGTCCCCAAACTAAACACACGAACTGATTGCTAATTGCTTCTGGTTATCTAACACCAAAATGCGTTGAAGTACTTTGTCACCGTATAGCATCATCATATCTAGCTGGTTATCGGGGGAAAAAATCATCTACTAGCAGAGAGCTGGTCGCTAGCCGCTAGGGCATAGAGTAGGGTAGCACCGTGCTGTCCTGCGCTCGGTCATGATGATAGCCCATTCTCTGATCGTGTTGTACTGTTGCGTGCGACGTTCCGTAGTCCATGTGATTGGAGAGTCCATGTACTAGGCTTTTCGCAGAAAGTATATATACTAGTAAAAAATAAAACTCTATGGAGCAGCAGGATAGCGCAGGAAAGCGTTGGCGGCCAATGCAATGCAATGCCACCAGGGGTAGCTTGGAGCCTTGGATACGCGTCTTGTACCGTTCGTACGTTGGACCACATGGGCATGGTATAGAGGAAGTGCTACAGAAACACTCCGCGGTTTTTTTAAGACACCATAGTTTTATGTTCTCTATCTAGAGTGATATTGCATGTAAGCTTGCCTAAACCTCAGAGTTTCTAGGAGTACTAGTTGTGATACTGATATGGATAGTCATAATATTCAAGTCCTTTATTAGCAATTGTTAATGTGCAGAATAATAGCTTTATTAGGTAACTGAAACCTCCGTGTGGATTGAGGATCGCAATGTAAAGTTCCCTTCAATCACAATTCACAACACCATCACCGGTTCACCAGCAGTGTGTGTCTCGGGAACCTCAGTTTACCTCACCATGCGCATGCGGTCGTCAGCTACATATAGCTCTGCGTGGAACGAATGGGCCGAGGTGAAGACCCCGAGCTGCCCAGCCTGTGCAGTAGTGTGCTGCACAACACGGATACGCGATCGCGATGGGAGGGATCGTAGACGTGTAGTAGCTCGGCAGTGAGAGAGTCTGAGAGACCATCAAAGCAAAGGATTCCGCATTGTCCGCTTGTGCCGGTTTCATTTCCTCCTAGGTGATCCAGGCGTGCTGTCTTTCAAAAGAACGAAGAAACCCAGAGACGTGCTATATGGTCTCAGTGAAGTTAAAATGTACTGCCTCCATCTAAAAAATATTCTAGATGCATTCTTGTTAAAGCGACTAAAAAATAAGAAACGTATAAAACTTTCAACGTATAAAGTGGATTTCTTTTCAACTATTGATTTCCTCCTATTATGTACGTGACCTTCTTGATTAAAGTGGATTTTTTTCCTTGCCTAGTTATTTATTTATTTATTTTATAAATCTAAAAAAGTCAATGACTTAGATTTGTTTGAGTTATTTTACCTCCTAGTATGTAGGTAACGCATGAGTACCGTAGCATTGCGCATTTCTAATGACACATATCCACGTACATGTGTCTATGATATATGTCGAACTAAACATCTGTGATCATTTTCAGAATTTACGATGAACTCATGTTTCATTATGAAGGAGAAAGAGTCTTACAGATCGGTCAATACCAGAAAGGCACACAGGAGAAAGGAGAGAAAAAGAAGAAAACGAACATCGAGAGTGACCAATACAAACATGGCTTGCATTGGAACAGTATCGAATAGATTGACAGACATTGGTAGTGAAAAAGGCCATAATAATTATTTAGTCCGTTGTATGGTTGAGACACCTTATGGTCTATTTGGAAGCATGGTAATCAGTAAAAAACTCTGTATATTTTTCCAACCCAAGACGTATTTTTTCGCTTGAATGGGCGGTGAGACCACAAATATTACACCTGGTTTGAGGCAAAACAACCGAAAAAAAAATAATCGTCTATCGAGACCCGAAAAGAAAAATGACAACATATTCGCTCTCTCAAGTTGTCCATCCACTCACCAGAACCTGCTGATGGCAGCGTGGAGATCCCATCTATGGTCCGGTGGATGCGTGCCGGCAAAGGCATCGGCGGGTGGAGGAGCCGTAAGGGCGATCGTCCTGTACCCGTTGTTGCCGAAGCTCCAGCTCTCGGCGCTCGAGACTGATGATGCGATAGTGGTCATGGTGTCCGCCTAGTCATCGGACGACAGCGGTGGCATGGTCGAGGCACTACTACACATTCAGTCATCAGTGCCGGCCACATCACTGCCGAAATTAGGACAACCGGCAGTGATGACCCTTCACTGCCGGTTCTAGGCTCTGACAACCAGAAAATAATTGGGGGGTGCGAGAACCGGCAGTGATGACAACTATCACTGCCGGTTTGTGCCTCCCGCCGGCAGTGATGACAACTCCACTTATCACTGCCGGTTCAAGCCAAGAACCGACAGTGATTTGATTCTATCACTGTCGGTTCTAGGATAGAACCGACAGTGATGAGCCTGACAGTACAAAAAGGTTGTAGCCGTCATCTTCTTCCTCCACTCTTTTATCCCGAGAACAGAGGCGCGCGTTTGGGCCACTCCCTCCAATGTTGCGGTCGCCCAAATCCGTGAAGCTACCACTTGGATTTGGAAGAATGGCTTGATCTTTTTGCTTTAAGGTTAGTAACAAGCCTCCATTCCTTTGATTTTGTTGCTTAATTAGCTTTGTTTTGATGGCTATAATGCTTGATTCTCATTCTTATTTCTCCATTCTTCTACAGAGCACTTTTCTAATTGATGGCTATAATGCATTGTTAGTATGTGATGTTATAATTGGTTCTTAGGAGTAGAGTAGATTCTTTTACAATGTTGATGAGCAAATTAACCCATGTGTCACCAAACAATGCATTGTTTGGAGCAGTGGCGGATCTACAGGGGGGCTGGGTGGGCTCCAGCCCCCTTAATGACTTGATTTACTACTAGAAACACTGTAGCAAAAATCTCAAATCACCGTTAAATCTTCATGCAAATCAACATCTCCATTGTTTTTAGCCCCCCTTGATTCTCATCCTGCATCCGCCACTGGTTTGGAGCTACATTGTTGTTCATGATCATGTCTCCAATTTTAGTATTTTTTTAAATTAATGTCTCTATTTTTATGTGGCATGGAGTAGAATAATTGTTCTACAATATTGTGCAATAATTATTTTTTATGGGGCTACGATTTTTAATTTATATGGGCATTGTTTGGAGCTACATTGTTATTCATGATCATGTCTCCAAATTTAGTCTTTTTTTAAATTAGTGTCTCCATTTTTATGTTGCATGGAGTAGAATAATTGTTCTTCAATATTGTGCAATAATTGTTTCTTATTAAAACTTTCCTATGTTTCCTCTGCCCGGCCCATTTTACCTGTGCAGACATGGATCGAGGGTGGATGTACGATCTGTCATGTACAGACCAACGGTACTTGACGGGCATCGACGATTTTATCAAGCTCGCTAGAGCCAATGCTGGGGACTCACAGCCTATATTCTGTCCATGCAAAGATTGCAAGAATACGAGAAAATGGGGCGACGTGGAGCATATACGATTGCACTTGATTACCAGGGGGTTTATGAGAGACTACACGATTTGGACTTTGCATGGGGAGGTTGGTCAAAATGTTGCATAAGAAAACAATGATGATGTGCCCATGCCTAGCGTATCCCTAAACGTATGTCTGCCTATTGATGATTACCAATGCTACACAGTACCTGTGCCTACCAACGATAATGTGTTTAGGAATACATTAGTTGACGACACAGAGGAAAATGATGGCATTTCACAGTTTCTACATGATGTGCATGGCGGATTCTTTAGTGCTACACAGTTGAAAAAACTGGAGATCATGAGAAAGGATGCAAAAACACCATTGTATCCGACCTGCCCAATAAGCAAACTGGAAGCCAACATTATGCTATTAGAGTTCAAATCAACGAATGGATTGAGTGATAAAGGCTTCGATAGCTTGTTAGGTATACTACATAAACTGCTCCCGAAGGGTAGCGAGTTACCAGAAAAGACTTACCTGGCCAAGCAAATGATTTGCCCAATCGGCCTCGAGGTTGAGAAAATACACGCGTGTTCCAACGATTGCATATTGTACCGTGGAGAAAAATACAAAGACTTGGATGCGTGTCCCAAGTGTAAAGCTCCCCGATACAAGCAAGGGCCGTCAAATCAGGGAAGCAAGACTAGAGGAGGGCCCATAAAGGTCGTATGGTATTTTCCTATAGCTCCACGAGTGCATAGGTTGTTTGCAAATGCAAAGTCAGCCAAACTGTTGCGTTGGCACGGCGAAGAGCGTAAGAAAGATACAATGTTGAGGCACCCCGCCGACGGGTCGGACTGGAGGACTATCAACACTATGTTCTATAAGAACATCGGTGGAGAGGTAAGGCATCTTTGGATAGGTTTGAGCACAGATGGGATGAATCCGTTTGACCAGGTTAGAAGCAATCATAGCACTTGGCCAGTGACGCTATGTATATACAACCTTCCACCCTGGCTTTGTATGAAACGGTCATACATCCAGATGCCACTATTAATCTAAGGGCCAAAACAACCTGGTAATGATATCGATGTGCTTCTACAACCAGTGATCGATGAACTACTACAGATGTGGGAGACGGGTGTGAAGGATGTTTGGGATGAGTACAAAAAAGAACATGTCACGATAAAGGCTATACTTATCGCTACAATCACTGACCTGCCAGGGCGAAGTTGCTTGTCTAGAGAGAAGATAAAAGGATACACTGGGTGTGTCGAGTGCTTGGACGAGACTGATGCTATACATCTACCAGAAAACAAGAAGATGGTCTATATGGGACACCGTAGGTTCCTACGAAGGGATCACCCTTACCGCAGGAATAGAAAAGATTTTAATGGGACTACTGAGAAACGTGGACCTCCAAAGTATCGAGACGAGAAACAGATACTTAAACAAGTAAGCAAACTCACAGATGTTGTCCTTGGGAAGGGGGAAGGGGCAGTACCAGCGCCAGCCGGTAGTATCTGGAAGAAAAAATCAATCTTTTGGGAACTACCTTATTGGCCACTTTTGAGTGTACGTCACTGTCTTGATCCAATGCACATAACTAAAAACGTGTGCGGTAACACACTTAACACGTTGATGAACACCGGGGGAACAACAAAGGATTCTCTCACGACACGCTTGGACATGCAACACCTGGGCCTCAGGAAGGAGTTGCACCCAATAACTCTTGAGGATGGCCACTTGAAACTTCCGGTGGCATCATGGACACTGAAAAAGGAAGAAAAGGCTATGCTTATTTCTTTCTTCAATGATCTCAAAGTGCCAACTGGCTACTGTGCGAACCCGAAGAGGCTAGTTAATATGAGAGAACTTAAGTTTAACTATGGTTGTATGAAGGCCCATGACTGTCATGTCATTATGACTCAGCTGCTCCCAGTTGCCCTGTGAGGTATCCTCCCTGACAAGGTCCGTGCCCCAATCATAAAGTTGTGTTCGTTCTTCAACGCGATCTCTGAAAAGGTCATTGAAGGGGCCAAGCTAGACCAGCTGAAGCAGGAGATAACCGAGATTCTATGCAGGCTTGAGATGCATTTCCCACCGACTTACTTCGACATATCAGTGCATCTACTTGTTCATCTTGTGGACCAAATTAAAGCCCTTGGCCCAATGTACCTACACCAGATGTTTCCTTTCGAGAGGTTGATGAAAGTTTTCAGGCGGTATATTAGGAATAGATTCAGACCAGAAGGGAGCATGGTAGAAGGATGGACAATGGAGGAGGCCATTGAGTTCTGCACATATTATATGGACATCAATCGGGTCGGAGTTCCAGTATCTCATCACGATGGAAGACTAGGGGGCAAAGGAACGATAGGTGAGAAAGCTATCAAAATAGTCGAAGTGGTTTCCTTCAGACAGGCACACTTCGCTGTTCTCCAGCAGGCCGACGGTGTGATGGCATACATTAATGAGCACAAGCAGTTACTGCAAAGTAAGCACATCGGTAGGTCACAGGCTTGGCTTGAGAAAAAACATAAGGAGGAATTCGGTGACTGGTTTCGACGCCGCAGACTAGGAATGGTGACGGGATATCAGCTAGATCTCTTAGCTCCCGGACCTTCGACTACGGTGATGATGTACCAAGGTTATGATATAAATGGTTTTACAGTTTACACAAAAAAAACAGGATGGAAAGAGCACCAACCAAAATAGTGCTGTTCGTTTCGACGCCCACGATGAATACGGCACGGTGGAGGCAACATACTATGGTTTCATAGATGAGATATGGGAGCTAGACTATGGACGACAGTTGAAGGTCGCTCTTTTCCGTTGCCAGTGGGTCCGGCTAGATGAAATCAACACCGACAATGATGGGTTCACTACCGTTGATCTATCCAAGACGGCATACAGAGATGACCCCTTCGTCCTTGCAAAGGATGTTTTGCAAATCTTCTATGCAAGGGATAACAATACAAAGGGAAGACTACAAGTAGTCATGCAAGGCAAAAGGAAGATTGTCGGTGTTGAAGGAGTGACGGACGAAGAAGAGTACAAAGGTTATCAAGAAATGGCTCCTTTTGGGGCAGACATTACCCTACCTATCCTTGAAGAGGGTGACGAACCTGCTTACCTCCGGAGTGATCACGATGAGGCCATCATAGTTAGAATATCATAAACTATGTAATCCTTAATGAAATGTTGTTTTAGTAATTTGCATCGAATTTGAGATCATATGGAGTTGTAGAGATTGATGAGTTCTACCACTATTATTTTGGAACTTTGTTGATATAACGGATGCCATGTTTCCAACAAAGTGACGTAACTTTGTGTGAGACAGAGCACTTTATGAGACATGCCTAATAAAACTTTCTCAAATTGAGAAATGACTAAAATAAAAGTTGTAGACATTTATGAGTTCCACAACTTTGTTGTTTATAACTTTTCCATTTGAGATCAATTGGGGACCCAAAATGTTTAAAAATAATCAATATCACTGCCGGTTCTAATAACCACCCGGCAGTGATATGGGACATCACTGCCGGGTGGTTATTAGAACCGGCAGTGATATGGGACATCACTGCCGGGTGGTTATTAGAACCGGCAGTGATATGGGACATCACTGCCGGTTCTAATAACCACCCGGCAGTGATGCGTGGGTTATATAAGGCGCTAGCGCGCACCAAGGCCAGTGCACGACACTTTGCGCGCTCGACGCTGTCCGCCAGTGCACGCCGCCGCCGCCCGACGCGCACTGCACGACGCCGCAGCCTGACGCCGCCCTTCACGACGCCGTCCCCTACCGCTTCCTCAACGCCGCCGTCCCCTACAGCTACGCCGACGCCGCCAGGAGCTCCTCCACGTCGCTGTTGAGCGCGCCACCCCTGCTTACTCGGTGAGTGCCCATAAGGTGTTCGATAGAATGTCTCAGACTTGATCTGAATTATTTGGTGCCTTTTGCAAGCCCAAAATGTAATGGATGCATCCATCAGCAATGTATCGTACGTCTTGATTGATTATGTTTTAATTTCAACAATCCAGCTCGTATTCAAAATGAATTGCTCGCGTCTTAGTTGCCTATTTCTCATCACCTGCCAAACGACGACGAGCTGCGCGGTTGCCACGTCATTTCTCACCTGGTCGGATTTTTTATTTAGGGCGTTTCTGAAGATGATGCAAGGGTCGGAGGAGGGAAATCTTTTCCAACATATTTGAAGAAAGCGCCCAAAAGTTTATACAATGTCACTAACAAATTCACTTTAAACAACATTAATACTATGTGGCAACAAATTTGTAACTCGTCATTTTACACAAGTTCATACGTACATTTATTTAGACTAACATTATAGTGTTAATTAATTTTAAGAAATTTTTTTATACACACTTAATGAGCTAGAAAAAAATATAATTCATAAAAATTCTAATTAGATGTACTGCACAAGAAAGTGTCTATTTATCTTCATGGGACATGCTATAAAAAAGATAAATCACGTATTTATTAGGGGACATATAAACCTTGTTGTGACTAATTACGTCCCTGCTACCTACCATTATGATATTTTCCCTCAGTCCCAAAAATGCAATTTTCGTTTTTGGAGGTGTCACTGTCAACTGACTTGAACTTTGACCAAAGTTATACAAAAAAATGTAACATTTAAAATACAAAATAACTATTATTAGAGTAATTACAGAAAATATTTTCTAATAAACCCATAAGGAGCGCGTGGAATACGATGCGGGCACAGGGGCACGGGAGCTGCGTCCGGACGTGGGCTAGCCTTACCCTTACCACTTGGCTCTGTTGTTTGATACTTTTCATAGTGTAAAGTATTTTTATGCTCATTTTTAGACTCTAGGTTGTTATTTTTGTGTAGATAGTTCTAGTACTCAAATTGCAATGGAATTTTTGTGACATGCTAAAGTATCTTTGAGGCCTCTTAGGGTGCTAGGGTGACTTTGCATGGTAGAGACTATTGGTGGTAGTTTATGAGTACATGTTCTTGGATGATGTAGACTACCTTGTAGAAGAGTTACTTCAATAATTGCCTGTGTTTAATCTGGTATAATAAACTTATACCATGTTAATTGCCTGTCGAAATGCATGTCCAGAAACATGACTCGTCATCGCCAATTCACCACCCGTCGCCGAACTACTGATACCCCACAAGCAGAGAGCACTGCGACAGGAGCGCCGCAGGATCCAACTAATGGTGGTGGTAACAATCAGGACGATTGGAGCCCTAGCCATTATCTGCAGCTAGATCAAGGAGACGAGGTAATAACTTAGGTCATACCTAATAACGCGATAGTAAGAAATCACGCTAGATAAGTTTGATGGGGACTTATTTATGAATTTTGAAGCAGGTTCCGCCGTAAGAGCCAAGTGGTGAGGGTACCAGCAGGACTAAGCGTGGTGCAACAAAGCTTCCTCAAACAAGTAAACATTGGCACATCTCTGAGTTCGACCAAGTAGGGGAGCCGGTGGAGCCTCTTAAAGCATTAGGCCCATACAAGAGTGTCATCGGGGCACTTGTAAGAGACTTTATCCCGATCAAATACAGGAAATGGACTGGTCGTGAGGATGACCCATGGAGGGTTCCAGAAAGTGAGAAGGAGCTAGTTTGGAACAAGTTGAAAGGGTATTTCACTTTTCCTAATGACTATGACGAGGTGACAGTCAAGAAGAAGGCCAAGGAAATCATGGGTCGCTCGTTCAAGATTTTCAAGGGAACCTTGTACAAGTTAATCAAGGAGGACAGAGAATCGAATTTTGAGAGAGGTCAATACAACAAGCAGAGAGACTTCTGGGAGGAGTTCAAGGCTTACAAGCTATCCGAAGAGGCCAAGGCATCAAGCGAAAGAAATAGAGCAAACTCGCTTAAGGCAAAGGATCCTCATCGCCTAGGATCGCGTGGCTATGTAAGGAAGATTTCGGAATGGGAAATGGAAGTCCAGAAACTAGAGCAGCGCGGCGTTAGGCCTCAGACAAGCGATTGGCAGCCCAGATCAGTAAACTACCTACTCGCAAGGGGGGCACAATACAATAGTGACGGGAGCCTTAATGCCAGTAGTGAACCCGTCAGCAATCTCCTCCAGAGGATTTCAACCTTAACTGAGGAAGTGAATAGAGGTAACCGCAAGTCCGATAGAGAAAATGACGTGCTCACACAAGCACTTGGAAACAAGGAGCACCCCGGTCGCACTAGAGGAGCCGGGAATGTTCCTTGGGTGAAAGCATTCGAAGGTGAATCTTCATCCTATAGGAGCCGGGCGAGGGCTAGAACGCAAAGAGAAGAAGAGCTCCAAAGGTTTCGAAAGGAAATCAAAGATAGCATGGAAGCACGGATAGCTGCTCAAGTTGATGCACGAGTTATGTCAGCTATGCAATCCATGTGTTCGACACAACCGCAGCCTATCCCGACTTTGAATAGCCCAGTGCCCAAGGGTCGCAGTAGCTGCGGCTCAACCCCTATGCTTGACGAAGAAGAGGTCAATGCTCCTCATCCGGTGGACAACATCACTGGACCTATTAATGTCAGGTTGTACATCCGTCAGCAGTGGACAAAAGACAAGGTGGCAGTCGGACAAGCATTTCCAAGAGGAGGTGGCATCATTCATGGCAAGCCAATGCCACCCGGGTATGCCAGGGTCAGCATTGATAAGATCTTGGATAAGAAGTACAATAAGATACACATTGATTTCCCAGTGGAGGAAGATAGGCCGCGTCTTGTTCACAACTTGGGCACTCATGTGGCTTGGCGCAAACGCTTCATCAAGCTGGATGAGCAGCCATCTTCGGATGATGAGGATGACAATGAATCATCGGCATCGCCGCCGCCAAGAGGTTTCTCTCCTCTGCAAGATCCTCATTCTCCCTCTCCTGCCTCGAAAGAGAAGACACCTCCTCCACCGCCAAAGGAGAAAACACCTCCTCTACCTCCTCCACCTCCTCCACAGCCAAAGGAGAAGACACCTCCTCCTCCGCCGCCAAAATCCAAAGTGCGATCAGGTTCGACCTCGCAACACAAGAGGTCATCAGTTTCGGTTGGTAATGCTCCCCAGACAAGTAAAAAGAAGGTGGATGCTAGCATTACGAGTAAGATGAAGGACCCGACTGTGGAGCCTCCAAGCAAGAAAGCCGCCGTTGCCTTCTTTAATCGAATAGCCAGTCTACCTAAGTGGAGACAACATACCGAATTTAAAAGGCAACACAACAAAGAGAGTAATCAAATCAGAGCTAGAGAAATACACACCAAAGAATTGCTAGAGATACAGAACTTGGCCAACAACATGGGCATATCCATGGAGAGGGCCACGGAGTTGTATTACGGAACGAGAGATTTTGAAAAAGCCACGGTCGCATACAAGTATTCAAGAGGCAATCCTTTGGTCGCCACCGAACAAGAGTATAGAGATTTGCCAACATACATGCGACAGTTGCATGATTATTACTCCCTGGATACTGCCAACGGAGACTGTGTCGGTTTTGAAGTTTGCATCCCTCCCGGACTGGTTTTTAATCATCCTGAAGAAACGGTGCATATTATTTATTATGAACACCTCTTTCAGCTCTTCCAACGGCGCTCGCTCGATACACAGATTTTGATGATATGGTCTATGTAAGTACCCTACCCTCACAACGTTATAATAAACTACGTCATTTGCATTTGAATATATCATATGTTTATTATGTAGGTGTACGGCAAAATGGTGCCTAAAGAAGCAATTGAGCAATATAGACTTCTTGGATCCCATATTTGTAAATGAGACAACATGCACCGCCCCTGGTGAAGATGACTATGTACCAACAAGTTTGAAGATTGAGTTTGAAAGGATGTTCAGAAACAACAAAACAAACGTACTCCTACCCTACAACTGCGAGTATGTGTTCTCGACCCTTATTTTAGTGTTTCTTTTCTTGATATGTCATTCAATAACATGGACTTTGTGATTGCAGCAACCATTTCATCCTCGTAGATATCTATCTTCAAGATTCACATATCGAGGTGTGGGACTAAAAGAAAAAGGCACTTTCTCTTATCGACCCCCTAGTCAAAGTGCTGAATAAGTAAGTGAACCCAATATCACAACACTTTCTAATCACATAGGATATTGTAATGTCCTCGGTCTTCACACTTCATTTACAATGTAACATAGAATGAAGGCATTACCTAATTGGAAAAATCTCGATAGCAAGATGCAAAAGCAATGGAGTGCCCCATTCAGTGTAAAGTATATGGAGGATCTCAAGACCCTAGATCAACCGATGGGGAACAACGAATGCGGGTTCTATGTGATGTGGGCAATGCTAAAATACTTTGGCGCAAAAACAAATAAGGGAGATGACATGGTACGTAGGCATCCCATTTCTATTGTTTTGTCTTACGTTTGTGCATCTCAATATCATCTTGCTTCAATTACAGCGCAAAGCAAACAATCACAACCAGTTGCTAGATTTTGAGATGAGAGGAATTCAAGAGGAGATAGCAAGGTTTGTGATGGACGAGATATTGACCAAGAAAGGATCATTCTCCATTGCGAGGACTAAGAAGTACAAGGCGCAGTACGGAAGAGACCACATTGATAGGCTATTGTAATGCGACTCTTAATTCGATACTTAAAGTTTTTTTTTGAAACTTTTGTAATATAAATGTTGATGGGTTTGTATTGTCGCTGATCAACAACCACCTTCACATCGATATCAAATTGATCGATAGCAACCACCTCCACCTCCCCGACCTCCCACCCCACCACCTCCCCTCGAAATGAAAATAAAACAATTATTAAAATGCAAATTGTGAAAAGTATATCACTACCGGTTCAAAGAAAACCGGCAGTGATAATATAATCTACACAACCGGTTGATTAAAACAACCGGCAGTGATGGCTCAAGTATTACTGCCGGTTTGTAACACGAACCGGCAGTGATACATGAGCTATCACTGCCGGTTTGGCATAACCGGCAGTGATGTGATCAGCTCATCACTGCCGAGTTGGTTATGGCGGTTCAAAATCCGCCAGTGAAGGGGGGTTTTGAACCGCCAGTGATGTCCTTCTCTGCTGTAGTGAGGGCAGGGAGGCACCTCCACGCTAGCTCAGCTTGTCACTGGCGCGTATAGACTATAGATTTCTGGGTAGACGTGGCTGGTTTTAGGTATGTTGACGCCGATGTCGACGGGGATTAAGGATGACAGGGGTCGGGTAAGATACGGGTAGAGCAAATGCCCGCCCGCGAGTGTACCTGTTAATTTTATTTCTTACCTGTACCCGCAATGGATGTCGTGTAAAATTTGTTACCTGTACCCACGCCCGCACCGGTGGACAGCAGGTACCAGAGGTCGGGGAATGGTAAGTCGGATCCGAAGGAGGCAGATAGGAAGAGATACAACCGGAGCATTCTTGACCCAAACGACATTTTCCATGGTTGTAGAAAATCATTTGTGTTCCAAGGGTTTTGTTGTGCACAACAAATTACAGATGTATTGTATCTACATGTGTATAAAATTGCTAATCATCCAAACAGGACTTCAGGGCTTATTATAGGTCTCATTTGGATGTACTCTATTCCATTTCAATCTACACGACTACAAAGGGAGTGTTCAGTCGTCCTCGTTCAGGAAAACGGTAAAAGAGCAAGGAGCCAAAAGCGACACAAGTGGAATTTGATGCTAAGCCCTTGTTTAGTTCTCAAAAACTTTTTCAAAAAGTGCTACAGTAGCCGTCACATCGAATTTTTGAACGCATGTATGGAGTATTAAATGTAGGTAAAAAAATAACTAATTGTACAGTTGTCTGTGAAATATCGAGACGAATCTTTTAAGCCTAGTTAGTCCATGGTTGAACAAATTTTGTCAAATAACAACGAAAGTGCCACAGGAATTTTCAAAAAAAATTTGCAATCTAAACTTCCATTAACATTTTTTCCGCGGGGGTGTACCCAACAAATTTGTAGGAGAGCTAGCACTGTTGACTGATGTGCTATTTGCCCTGTCCAGTTATCCCTGACGCGATGCATAGAACTGTAGATCAATTATATAGTGTGTTTCCTGGATTTAATTGTTGATGAGGCCACCCTCCAAATTCCAAATTTTTACATTTTCTTTCCATCACATCAATTTTTAGACGTATGCATGGAACATTTAATGCAGATAAAAGAAATAACTAATTACACAGTTTGGTTGTAAATCACGAGACGAATCTTTTGAGCCTAATTAGTCCATAATTGGACACTAATTGCCAAAGCTCCATGACCCCGGTTGTGTCGCGCCGGCGGCGGCTGCATCTGCTGGTACTGACTCTCTTCTCCACCTCCGTTAATCTGATTTTTCATCTATCACATGTCCGACGCACCCTGCAAGGATCCTGGTACTTGAAGCAGTAAGTTACGTTCGTGCCTCGTCTGCCTCATGCATTTCGATTGAATTTTTGATTTAGGCGCCTTGGTTCAGCTGCACAGGTTCATGGCATAAAAGTTTCGTTGATTTTACTGTGGTTTAATATATGCTTGCCTCGCAGGTTAGCATGACTGGAATCTTTACTGTGCATTTTCCTTGCCTAAAATTAATGTGTAGGCACATGTGCATAACCAAAGCTAAATAATAATTTGTTCTTGTTTCAATGCTTCCTTGAGATGTTTTAAATCCTATTTGTTCTTCGTTGAGATTGCTTTACAGTAAATTGCCATCCTTTCTGCCAGTTACTCCTTTCATGAAAAAAGAATTTCATAGTCAACCTCCATCTAAGAGAAAAGCCTATCAATATGTGCGGTTATCTGGAAGATCCTATCAATATTTTTTTCATTTTTTGGGGGAAATACAGGTTTCACAAATGGTCTGGTTATCATTTATACAATGGTGTATAGTACAAGTTACTAAAAACGATGGTTCATTTAACTCCAAGTTGTTAATTTCTGCTGTGCAGTTCCAGAATCTTTTATGTGTGCGCACTACACAGGTTTTGCTGAATCTGTTTCCTTTGCAGACCACTGGGGCAGCAGGTACATATATATTTGCGCTTATTTGGGGACTTTTGTACTATCCACAATACCATGAAGTTTGTTTAATTTTCCTTGTAAGATAATCCATTTTGTTCTTTCATTTAATCCCATTGTAATACATGATGATATGATAGTTCCTGCGATTAATTGCTTCAGGGCCTTTTGGTAACAATTTTTTTGATAGTATGCTACTCTTCCCCTTGCCGGCTGGATCTCGTAGCACGGCGGCCAGACATGGCTAGGGTTTGTACAGTCTTGGCCTTCATCGACTTATGGTTTCATCTCCCCTTGTTGCTACACTCACAACGGCAGGTACACACGTGCGGATGTTTCTTGTCTCTGAAACCAGCTTAATGCTTTGGTTAATTTTGACAGAACCAGATATTACTATGTGCAGATTAAATAGTTACTGATGTTCTTCTTCATTGCTTGAGGATTAATAAAAGGATGGGCGTTACACAGGGTATGGTCACAGTTTCTCCTCCACATGGTGTCCTTCAAATTCCTTTTTGTTACCTGTCCGCATAAGAGTAGCAATAGAGTTCCTGTGATTAGATTTGGCTGTGCACGCATCAATTCCATGTGAGGTTGTTTTTCATACATGTTCAGTGATTTATCGTATGCTGCTTAGTGCTTTCTCATTTGTCAATTGTTGTTGCTTTCCCTAATACACGCAGGTTGTTTTTATATCAAACTATGCTATTTGGAATATGTTCAGATCAGCCATCAATCTACTATAACGCCACTTCCTAATTACTATGGGTGAGCATTTTTATTTTGTGCTTGTTAGATGTCTTTTGTCGTTCATTCTTCAATTCCACTGTATATTGAACGGTTATGCATTTTTTTCTTTGTTTCATGGGATTATTCCCAGATGTTGCCCCTGGAGATGGCAATGTGCTGGATGTACATCTATCCAGTTCTGTTGATGCCTTCCCAATAGGCTTTGATTTTCATTCACCCCGTTTCATCCGACGACGTCTATCTGCTAACTCAGCTGGTCCCACTGCTGCAATGCCGTCTCTACCATATTCCTTGAACATTTTTGCGTTTGCTGCTCAAGGCTGCAAAATAGATGTGCTCCTCAGCTTGCACTCCTGAATTTTTAGTGCTAATTATTGTCTAAATCTGTGTAACGTGGTCTAATGCAGTTCTGGTTTTCTGAATTTAGATTAAGTTCTGCAGTGTTTTCCATTTGCTGCTCAAGGCTGCAAAATAAATGTGCTCCTCAGTTTGCTCTCCTGAATTTTTAGTGCTAATTCTCTAAATTTGTCTTACGTGATCTAATTGAATTCTGGTTTCCTAAATTTAGATTCAGTTCTGCAGTGCATCCTACGTCCATGCAGTATTCAGTTCCTAATGCATATATTTACAGTACTATACATTTTTTAGTTAGTAGTGTGTACATTTGCATAAGGGCTCACTCATATTCCTGATTTTGGTCCAAGAAATGATTCAGTTTTCCATAGCGTACATACCCGTATTTATTGACTTTATCTTTTCCATTTTTACCATATTTCATGACCAAAATATGGAAACATATTATGGTGTTCCTTATCAATCTGATAGCTTAATGTCTTCTCTCGAATCTCCATTATAGTTGGTCACAGGTTCATATTTCGTACAGTTACAGTCTTCTGGATTATTGTAGGCAGATCTGCCTACTGCTTTGGTTAATTTTTTTTAACAACACTGCTTTGGTTAGCTTTGACAAGAAAGATTCCTATGTACAGGTCCAATCCTTATTTTTGGAGGCCTGTATTATCGCTACCTTTTCTAATTTGGAGTTAAAGCAAAATCGGGTTCCAGCTTATGAAAATAGGGTGCTGGTGGTCTGGTGGAGGATTTCGCAAGACCAAAGTGAGAATCCAGAAATGGAAGGTATGTTCTTTTCTCCATTATAGTTCTTTACAGGTTCTTATTTCCTAGAGTTCATGTCAACTTCACAAGGCCTTCTTATGAATTCTCCATTCTTGAAATCATCAGGTTGTTGGGCTTTCGGCATAAGCCCGAATGACATCATTAATAACATGGTAAGCCCTTGTGAAAGAATCAGCTCTCCAGAAAATGGTTAGTGACACATCTGCATTTTCTTTATCTTCTACATAGTTTTTCTTATTTTGTTATGACCTTCCATTTACTTGAAATATTTTGTGGTTGCACCAAAGATTGAAGAACCTAACAATGGTTCTAATGTGCTTTAGGGAGCCATGTTCTAATGGTGCCTTTTTAAAAAGCGATGACAATAGCAAATTAAGTTTCTGCCTTATTGCTATGGTACCTTCTAAAAAATGACAACTTTATTGCTTTAGGCTTGCGCCTACTTCCTCTATTATAGAGCAACAAAGGCTTCTTTCTAAAACTAATCTGGCTCCAAAGCATTAGACGCAGCAGATCCGTAATGAGAGTCGCCTTTCAAAAGGCACATGTGATTTAGGCTACATGTATATTTCCTAACAGAATTTAACTGAATATCCATGTTCAGGGTTGGTGTTCTGATTTCGTGTAGATTGTATATTAGCCGGGCTATCTTGACTTCGGTTACAATTAGGTAACTATAAGTGTGTAATCCGGCCAAAAACTTATATGCAAATGTATTCCCTAGACTGACACACCATGTACGAAACTGAATGTGCTCTGATTGCCTTTTGTGCCTTATTAGTCAGCACGCTTTCTTCATATCTAAGATTTCACGTATATCACTACACACGTGCGCGATGACGCGCACCAGCCACGTCGCCCGAAATTCCTACAGCCATCCGATCTCGCGACGAACGGCTGAGATTGCTTGCAGCGGATTTTCCCCGGAAGCGGCTCCTCCTGCTTCTCTTAGCCTCATCCGACTTCTCCTCAGCTTCCCCGTTAACTCTTCCAGCTTTTTACTAGAATCCATAGAACAAATATATACTCGGCTCCTACTTCTCCTTCCAGAGGCTTCTCTGATTCCCTCCTCACACCTTGCTGGCTTGCTGCTGACCGACCAAAAGCTTGTGCTGATCATCTTGTGTACTAACTACGTGTTTTTCTGCTGTGGTAAAGATCATGTTTGTCCACAATTTGGTTTGATGATGCTTTGTGCATCTTTTCAACAAGACGCCTGTTTCAGTATGTGATCTTTCCTGCATCACATACTCCCTTTCTAGGTTCATACTTACGAAGTTCTCATCGCTGGTTATTTTTTATGATAAGATCAGGACGGCTTGCCCCTGCTTTCTTACTATTGATTAAGTGTAGCAATGGTTCTAAAGGAATGATCGGCAAGGTTTCAGAACAGGAGACGACCATCAGAGTCAAAAGAGTTGACAGAGCTCGTGTTCGGTCAGTAATGCATTTTCTCTCAGAATGTCATTCTGCTACTGCAATTTTTATCTCTTGAGAACAATGTGCTATAAATACATCATTTGGATCAGCGCTGGTGGTTTTAGTTAGTGAAGTGTTGTTCTTACTAATTGTTTCTTATCGGATATCTCATAATGAAGCAAGTGGAGTTCTAAATGCAGTTCCAAATAGTGGATGTGGGCATGGTGGTCATTAGGCCTTTCAGATTTAAATTCGTATGTTCTCTGTCTTCGGTTCTATCGAAATTCAGTTACAGTAATGTGGTGCAGTGATCTGGTTTTTTAAGACTCTTGTTGCATGCTTAGGTCTACTTTGCATGGTACATGTTAGTAAAAGATGACGTCGTTAGAGATATCCATGCATCACAAGTAAATTTCCAGTTCTCAATAACTTTGACAGTTTTGAGAAGTTTGACGTGTAGTATGATGCTGCACACAAATGCAGTATCCTCGCGCCATTGCTTTGTGGACCTAGTGTTGTGCATCCTTAGAAGTGGTATTTTCATATATTACCTTGATTTCAAACATGCCCGCAATGACTTGCTTTTCATATATTTATAGGCCATTCAGCTGTGATGTGGACTTCTTTCTATGACAATTGTTCTTTTTCCCATGACCACAATGCGACAAAAGAGGGTAAATTATATCAGAAATCCTTTTAACCACCCATCTCCTAATTTCGTGCGTCAAAGCAGTGCTACTAACTTGATTTTCATCTGACAGATTGTACAACCAAAGACAATTGTGTTGCTATAGCTTGCGTCCATCAGGTGACATTCGTGATTAAACTCAGTCTGCTGAAATAGCGAGCTGGTTCATAAAGCAGAATAGTTGATACTATATTCTGGTTCTGTATCTTTTATTTCTGTTACCTACTGTATAATAACCGTGCTCCTATGCAGAGCACCGCTATCAATGTACCAAAGCACCTATTAATATAACGGAGATCCTCTGCCTTGCACTCTAGATCAAGTGACATAAAGCTACGCCTTTGTGTGTGTTTGTAAAATCGCAGCCGTTTCCAATCCCAGACTCAGAACAGTACCTGAACAAATAGTTCAGTGTAAACATAGTAATGCTTTATCTTAACACCGTGTTGTTTCCTTATATATTTAAGCTTTTCCATCTGCATGTTATAACCATAATCAGTTTAACCAAAAAACCATCCATACTATATCGGCGTTAGGTTTTTCTAAAATCGCAGCAGCACAGGCGCGCGCCCCGCTACTAGTTTTTTTAATAGATAGCAATGTTCCTAGTTCACGAGAAGCATGGTTCCATGTTTAGCACAGCACTTGGGAAATTATCATAAAGAGGAAATTGTTTCTAATGTTGTTATAGCTTCTTAGTTTGTGAAATTGTTATATGTTCTTGTGAAAATGGCTTCTAGCTTTAATAGAAAAATGTTCAACCTCAATAAAATATAAAAAGTCTATTTACTTGTTTACAGTGTACTAGTATATATATATACTCGTAATATCATTATTATTTCTGTTATTTATGAAGGAGAATATAATTGGTCGAATATTGGATGTATTGCATTGGGCCTCATGGGCTGATTATATAGGGTACATAGGACTAACACCTCACGTGGGTACACAATGTGGTACTATTTCTATTTACTCTAACATCCCCCCGCAGTCACAGCGGGAGCGCTGCAGACGGTGAGATTGGAGAAGTAAGCTGACAAAGCTAACATCCCCTGCAGTCATAACAGTCGATGCGTCGCGCATGCTGTGGCTGGAGAAGAAGCCGATGACTCCTCATGCAAGGCGGTAGCCCTTTATGCCGATGTCGAGGTAGCCGAGTGTGAGGGTGCAGTAGCCGTGGTCGAAGAAGCCGTGCTGAAGATAGCCAAGGTCGACATAGTTGTGGTCGGGTTGCCATGTCGATGGAGCTGCAGGCGCACAAGGGGCGCCATGGTGATGACGGAGACGCGTTGAGGCAATCATCGTGGGAGGAGGCGATGCCGAAGTTGACGCAGTCAGGGCCGTCGTGGACGTAGAAGAAAAGGCGACGACGCAATTGAGGCAGACGGGGTGGGAACAGGAGGGTCGATGCCGAAGTCGATGCAGTCAAGCCGCCTGAGCGCCGAGGCGAGGCTGGATTTGCCAGATCCAGCAACGCGTCGGGGACGAAAGCACGCGACGGTGTTGCCAATACCAGACGTACAAGGGAGAGGGCCCCAACCGTGAGATTGTGCTGGACGAAGAAGAAGCAACGCATCGGCGAGTAGGACTCAGCGACGACGCGATGCGGCGGCCGGACCAGCGAGCAGGGCTCAGCGACGGTGCGGGTAGGGGTAGCTCAATAACGAAGACCCAATCAGCAAGACGAAGACCTTATGCAGACCGATAGCGCAACGGGGATTGCGCAGCATAGTCGTCGATGCACAGGTGACGGCGATATAGATGCAACGGCGAAGCGGACACACGGGCGGCGGTGCTGCGGCCCGATGAGGCGACACAGCTGCAGCCCTGTTGCTCGGAGAAGATGCACGTAGTACCCAGCGACGGTGTTGATGACGAGCCAATGGGGCGTACAACCGTGCTGGGACAGATGCACAGCCGATGGCGTGCCGGGGCAGCCAATGGCCCGTTCGATGCCGATGCCGAAGTAGTACGCACGAGGTCGACGGGCGATGGGCAACTCAATCCCGATCAGTGATCGGGCAAACCAAAAAGATACAGCAGCAGGAGATCGGATGTACCCAGCGAGATGGCATGACAGCGGCGGTGCAACCCGATCGGGTGACGCGCGGGGTCGAAGGCGCCAACGTGGATCGACGTGGTGAAGATGGGCAGATCCGCCCAATAGCAACGACACGCCAGATTTGGCTGCCTCCATGGCAGCACAAGGTCGGGGCATGTGGCCGGGCCTGGCCGCCACCACGGCGGCACGGGACGGGGCGAGATCCATCTACCTCCATGCGACGAAGATCAGGAAGGTGTTGACGGCGACAGCCAATGACGAGCCCGGGGACGAGGCGACGGCGGTCCGGCGATGACGTAGGGGAGGTCCCGATCTGCTGCGCGACGACGACGATGGCAGCCGGATCAATTAGGATCGGACGCCTAAACGGGGGCGCTGCCCCCGGCGGAGATCGACCTCTCCCCGGGGGCGCGCGGAGCAGAAGCGGTGGCGGCTAGGGTTAGGATCTAAACCTAGACGAATGATACCATGAAGGAGAATATAATTGGTCGAATATTGGATGTATTGCATTGGGCCTCATGGGCTGATTATATAGAGTACATAGGACTAACACCTCACGTGGGTATACAATGTGGTACTATTCCTATTTACTCTAACAATTTAAAACAAATGTTGTATTAGTCGTTGATAGTGTCCCATGATGCCTTGAATAGAATATTCCTAGATATGAAATCAATAAGAATAAAACAATTAAAGGGAAGGGAGAAAAACAAAGAAAACAGAAATTTTGATTCGTGAAAAAAAACCCTCTTTTTTTTGGACGCCGTCGCTGCAAACTCCCCCTTCCGTCCGCCGCATCCGTCCACGTGCTCTCCATCTTTCTTCCTCTAAAAAAAAAACGTGCTCTCTCTCTCTGTGTCCGGCGACTGGTGGAGTGCTGGGCCGCCGCCGCCGCCCTAAGCCAGGTGCTGAGGCTTTCGTTGGTCTCTTCGCCGGCGACGAGCACCCACCAGGTACTCCCAACCCTTATCTTCCCTTCCCTTCCCTTCATGCTGTGCGAAGCTGAGCACCGAAACCCTAACCTAAAGCTATTCGACAAGCCTCCTAACTTCGAACTTTTTGCAAAAATTATTGGGTTTACATGTGTACACTCATCTCCCTTTAGTGGATCCGCCCCTGTTGCTGAAAGCCTGTCGTATTCCCCCTTGCAATTATTCAAAGGTTTATTCTTGGAGCTAGGTGGAAATGTTGAATAACTAGTTCCAAGTGATTACAGATGGAAGTAATAAGTGTTGAATCCTCACTTCTAGCTTTTGAACCCTAACATTAAACTCAGCTATGACTTGTTGGACTTTGATAGTTGCTCCTTTTCTGTATGCTTCAATCATGTTATCTGCTTCAGTTGCTATACATTTGCATTCAGTTCATCTATTAATAACTATGTCCATTTCAAGCATTTTTATCATGCTTAAAATGCCAAAATTTCCCTCTTTATTTCCGTTTTTTTTTATTTTAGCACAAGTGCTAACCTTTTGTCATTCTTTATTTCTAGATGCAAGGCCTCATTTTACCCTCAGTCAGACTGTTAGTTTATATTGCTTGTTATGATATGTAATTACCATAGTATTTTTAAAATTGAATATGGTTGCACAACTGAAAAATTGTTGATCAAAGTTTGCAATGTTTGACTATAAATTGGTTGCTGTTTTGAAATGGAGGAAAAAAAAAGGAAGTATCTCCTATCTTCTAATCTTTGAATTCCTCTTTGGGTTGTTAATTCATTTTGCAAAATGATAGAATCACAACTTTTATATCTTTTTTGTTTATTTGAATAGCTTAGCCTTGCAGTTTCATATCACCAAACAAATTTTCTCTGGAAATGACTTGAAGAGAAATTCTTTGTTCACTCCCTTGTTTCAGATCCAAAAGGCAGTGGAACAGAATTCCTGGCCTACTCCAATGGAGACAATTCACAGGAAGGTTACAAGGAAAAATGCTTTGCATCAGGATAATGTTGAAGGTAAAGATGGCTTGACGGCAGATCTAATGGCTCCATGGGATCCTTACTTTCTAGAACCACCTGCTCGATCCAATCTTGACTTGCATTCATATACAAGATTGGTTATCGAGGTATGCTAGCCAACCACCTTACTGATACTCCTCTCCTTTTAAGTTGCCTCATGGTTATTGACACATTCTCTCTCTCTCTCTCTATCTCACACAGTGGATGAATAAAAAACAGGCCCTGCTTCGCACCTATGGAGATACTGCTATAATGTATCCAGACATCACTCCAAAGGTTCTTTGCTGTCTTCCTTGGTTCTTTTTCATTGACTAATCATGGTAGTATGTACTTTTTTAATGTGTCTATTGCAAAATTATTTTTGTGCTTTCCTAAGATTCTGAGCAGCAAATCTGTTTATTTTGTGTGGATCACTGAATGCCATTCACTGACCTTTTCAATTGTGATGGATCCATCCAGGCGGTCAATGACAATTTCTTCACCGCAATGGATGTCTTGCTGCCCATCTTGGAAAAAGATTGCCCCCGGCGCTTTCTCAGGTTTTTCGACAAGTATGGGGGTTGGATGGTTTGGCGTAAAAGGATCACCCCAGAAGCCCTCAACTGCCTGATAACCGAAGATGCTGTGAAATGTACCAAAGTTGTATTGGAGGGCAAGGCTCCTGAGCTAAATGGGCACCGTGCCAATCCTAACTGGATGAGCCAATATGGACACTTCCCCCTTCACCAAGCTGCTGATATTTTTTCTGTTGACATGATTAAATTGCTTTTATCCAAAGGTGCATCAGCTAATGTACGCACGGCAGGCGATGCAGTCATTGAGGGTCTACTCCCTCTCCATGTTGCTGTTGAGAACACTTGCTTGCATAAGTACCTGGAGGATAATCTATTGCCTAACAGGGAGCATCCAAGCTACAGTAAAGATGATGTTTACAAGCTTATCCATCTTCTGTGCCTACCCGAGATGGTTTGCCTTCCATTCCTCCCTGCACAAACTATTACTTCTGAAGTATAATAAATAAAAACTGCTAAGCTCATGTCATATATCTTAAACCATTGATTTCCTTACGTCCTGAGCATGCTTACATCTGGATTCGTGACAGAATTGTTTCCTTGTTATTTTCTGTTGTTAGTGATTTAGTTCTTAATTTTGAGAAAAAGAGCTAGCAACTTCAAGTTGCTATTAACATATCTTTAGAATCTATTTCATTTTTCTTGGAGGTGCTAACATATTCATATTCCAAGTTAGTATGTTTAAGGGACAGGTGCTTAAATGCATTTTATCTTTTGCTTTTGCAGAAAATCTTCTTGGATGTTACCAGGGAGCTTGCAAAACACACGAATGACACAGTTGATGAGGTCTGGACTTACATAAAGGATGGAAAACTTGTCCAGGCGGGAGTTCTGCTCCTTGCAGCTCAAGAGCATATCCGCCTGGGACCTTCATGCAAGAAAAATGGTAATAGTATGCCAGATGGGTTTGCTATTATCCTTAGTCGGATTGCCGACCATTTCTATTCCTTCGATTTGGGGATGGGTCAAAATGAAAGGGAACATGAGCAGTCTCATGCAAATGTAAAATATCTTTCATCTGCATTGTTGTTGGTGAATGTAATTTCTCAAGCTGGGAAAGCTCTCGATGAATACATTCGGGTGCATTCAGAGGTACCACACTCGTGTTATTCTGCAACTACTTTGTTTCTGTTATCTTCTGTTGGCATATATGCGGTTAGGCCAATTACCATCAATGTCATTGTCTATTCCATCTCTTGTTTATTATTGTCATCTTTCTTATTTTTTATACAAGCAACACCTTTGCAGGCTCCGCATGTGGATGTCCTTGAGCGTGTTTCATCAATTCTGAAGGATTTTGGATTTTGCCCTCCTGAAGAAATCATCAATATTGGAAACCTGTATTGTCTTACTCACATTTTGCAGTGCTTCAGTGATCAGATTTTTTTCATGGAATTATGGGACTGATGTTCATTTACTTATTTATTTTTACTTGTTCTTGAAGCTGCCCCTATAAGTGCCGACATTATGAAAAGGTATTTGGCCCTCCTAGCCACATGAACAAATATGGGCACTTCCCCCTCCACGAAGCTGCTGGAACTTTCTCTGTTGAGATGATTAAGTTGCTCATACGCAAAGGTGCGTCAGCTAATGTACGCATGGCTGGCAACACAGCCAAGGGCCTACTCCCACTCCATTTTGCAGTTGATAACACTTGCTTGCATAATTACCTGGAGGATAATCTTTCTCCTAATCGAGAGTATCCATGTTACAGTAAAGAAGATATCTACAAGCTTATCCATCTTCTGTGCCTACCTGAGATGGTTTGTCACTTTGTCTTGCCTCCCTCCTTGCATAAACTACTACTCCTGCAGAGTAATGAATATAACTCATTGAGCTCATGTCATATCATATATCATGAACCATTGGTATTACTTATATACCGAGCATTCTTATACGTCCACTTTCAAAGACAATAAGTTCCATGTATTTTCTTTTTTTTTAGATCATTTGCTGGCACTACCTTAGTTTTTTTAATTAACAAAAGTGGAGCTAACGTCTTCAAGCTGCTATTTATGTGATTAAAAATATTTTTTTCTTTTGCTAACGAATTCCAGGTTACTATTGTTTAAGGACTATAGGTGATAAAGCTTGTTTTTTACTCTTTTCTGCAGAAAATCTTCTTGGATACTACAAGGGAGCTTGCACAACACACAAATGATCTAGTTGATGAGGTCTGGAACTACATAAAGGATGGTAAACTTGTCCATGCAGGAGTTGTGCTCATTGCAGCTCAAGAGCATATCCGCTTGGCGTCTTCCTCCAAGAAAAATGGTAATAGTAAACCAGATGGTTTTGCTACTATTGTTAATCGGATTGTCGACAACTTCTATGGCTTTGATTTGGAGATGGGTCAAAATGAAAAGGAACTTGAGCAGCCACATGCAAAGATCAAGTATTTTTCATCTGTATTGTTACTGGTTAATGCAATTTCTCAAGTTGGTAAAACTCTTCATGAATACATTCAGGTGCATTCAGAGGTATATCACTTTTTGTGGTCTGCTGCTACTGTGTTTCTATTAATTTCCGTAGCATTCTTGCAGTTACCTTCAGTGACATTCTCTAGATATTTCCTTTCAGCACTTATTTTTTTTTTCTTTTCATCTTTCTTATTTGAAGCTGAAAACTTTTGCAGGTTCCGCATGTGGATGTCCTTGAACATGTTTCATCAATTCTGAAGGATTTTTGTTTTTGTCCTACTGAAGAAGGCTTTAGTATTGAAAATCTGTATTGTCTTACTCTGCACTGCTTCAATTATTGTAATTTTTCTTGCAATTATGTGATCAATGTGACATTCATTTCTTTTTACATGTTCTTGACGCTTTCCCTATAGTTGCCTACCTTATGGCGAGTTACCTAACAAACATGGTGGGTATGGGTTTGGGTGGGTGTGTTAGCCTAAGTTATTTCCATCATCGCATAAAATAATCCCCATTTAATTTGCCATGTAAACAGGGCATGTGGTTGGAATCAAGAAAGATACAAAGATGCCTTGTCTGCATGCTCCAGGGAGAAAGGTACACATGTTTATGATTGTGCAGTGTGCTGGTTCTTGGTTCATGTCAAGTTGGTATTCCTTTTGCATTTCTTTCTCCTCTTTTATTTTATGAATGCATATGATCCAAAATATGTCGAAAATGCTGGTAGATTTCAATTTGTACCTTTAATAACATCATTAAGATCCACCGAGTATGGTTTTTCCTAGCATGATTCTTTTGATGCTGAATTATCTATTTTATTTTTTGGGGGCTATTATTAAGTGTCATGGGTCGATCCCTGGCCCTAAGTGCTGGGCCAAGTGAGGCCCAAAGGAGGGTCCTTCCCATTGGAGGAGTCCGAATCAGAAAAGAATTAGGAATAGGAATAGATAAGGATAAGAATTGAAGGAAATAGTGTTTGTTTAGGAAAGGAGAGTCCAAATCTATAAGGGCTCTACCTATAGATTGAGTGGTAATCAAGTCCACCAGTGACTATAAATTTTAGATAATGGGTACAAATCCGGCCTCTATATCCACACGTGGATATACACAGCCAAAGATAACATGAGCCTTTAGACTCAAAGTCTCAAAACCAAGGTACGCAAAAAAAAAAGAAACAAAGAGCAAAAAGACCAAGAGAGCTAGAAAGACCAAACTTTGAACTTCTATGTCCTTGCTTCAAACTTGCTTTGATCTTGTGCACTGGCAATCCTTCACATTCTAGTTTACTTAGAAACTCTTGATGTCAGGCCTCAAAATTTGATCTTGTACAGTAGCAATCCTTCGCATCCTCGTTTACTTAGAAACTTTGATGTCAAAACAAAGCCACCAAAGTGGGAACCGTGTGTGGAACTGTAAAGACAACACCTTCAGGAAGGAACACAACGTAGGGACGCCGCCGCTGCCCGTCCAACATGGACAGGGATTTCTCCCGCAGGATCCACACCGAGAGAGGAGGCGGTGCATTGACAAACGCCTCCTAGTAATAATACGGCTCCCAAAGGAATCGTCATCGTCAGCCCAACAGCAAGACAAAGGCTTTTGCCTAGCACCCAAGCACTTCCATCGACAGCACGCCAACGACTAGCATAATCCAGCGTTGATGGCTGCACATCGACCACGGCCACCACCACACATTCCAGTACACTGATGATGGAACGGGGAACACAGATCCATCCATCAGGAGCAGATCCCAATGCCCTGCACCACCAACAACAGCACCGTCACCGTGGTTGGTGACACCAGATCCACAACCGGGACTGTTGGATCCACGCCCGAAGCTCGGATCCAGACCCCTAGCTGCCGAGCACTGTGACTCAGCTCATTCCGCCCGCGCGCAGATCTGGTGAAACCGGGCCATGTCACCTTCGCAGGACCCCGAGTTCGACTCCGACTAGATCCGAGCACAAACAGGTCGGAACCGCATGGCCTGCAAGAGGATCTGGCTGGCCACCTCGGCGCGGACGAATTGTGGTTGCCGCGCCTCACGGACAGCACGCAGAACCATCCTGCGATGACCGCAGGAGGCACGCCCACGTGGATCCGACAATGGAGCAACAGAGCAACAGAGGGCCATCTCCACCGCCTCGAACGCGGCCACGACCACGACAATCATCACCCCCTTCAGTCGTCGCCACAACGCTTGGAAAGCACGAGCCCTGGCCGCACCGCACTATATATAGGCCCATGTACTCATTATAATTAAGCAGAAAATAGATGATTCTCCTCTCTGCCCCCAGCCCCCTGCGCCTCCTGCCGTCGCTCCCCTGCCCTAGGCCGACGCCCTTCTCCCTCACCCTCTCTAGTCTCCACCGCCCCAACACCCCCAAAACGATCTACGCCCATCACAATAAGTCTATTCGTTTCTTACTAGAAAAAAACATTCTAACAATACAAATTTTCTTCTAAACCAATCTTTGAAAACCAATAGCATTGGTATGTTTTACTTGCTTTATTTAATTATGGTTTTGTAAATTCATTACAACTCAGAAAATGATATTATGGGTAGCTTAGCTAATAGAGTGTACCCAGTGCTGAGAGCTCCCACACAATGAGCAGCCGTGGCTCTGTGGTCTACCATAATGTTAGACCTGCCCTTCTGAGTAGCTTAACTGATATTCAATTTTTCCTCAGTAACACTGATAGCATGTACCGTCTCTGGTGGCACTGGATGGTCTCGTATTGCTTTATTGACATTTTTGGATTTCTAACTTCTATATATAAATATTTGTGGACCTATGAAATAGACCGAGACAAAGAAAATGCTGGCTAGATGGGAACTTGTATACAAGAAGGCACAGTTCTTCCCATATTGGAGATCAGTGTTATCATCCATGTCTCCTGTGAAGCCGTTTCCATCTCATGCACCAGAAGTTTTCTCTCTGACTCCTGAGCAGCTCCATGGTAGTAAATCAACAGACGAAAATTCTGCTCCAGTTCAAAATGACAATTTGCATTTGTATGGAAGATTTCAGCAAAAAATTAACCTTCAACATAGAAGGTCATTGAGTACTGCTGCATCAATGTTGAAGTTGTTAAGGAATGCATGAGTACAAAGGTATGCGATGAGCTAGAATTTTCTATTTCTTGTTGCTAAACATGTCCATTATAAACTGTGAAATATTTTTTTCCTGATACAACTGATGACTGAACAAATAGACAAAGGTAGTTTTGTGCGCCCACCTAGCAGAAATAGCAAATAAATGAATACAGAAGAGAAGCAGTCATGGCCCCAGGTTATTTGGCTTCTGCTGGTCTGAAATAAGAATTCACTGAAGCTTACACAGTTACACTTATTACACTGTATAATAGCTGAATTTCATCCGAGCCCTAAAATCTTCATTTGGAGGACTCAAATGACCGGGTGCCTATCCTTTTTCGGAGACTTCCATTTTGATGCCTATCCCAAGTAATTACATGTAGCAAAATTACTTGTTGGACCTGGGTGTGGTTCGGCTATTTGATTCATTGTTGAGTTTTTTAGTGGAGAGCTGTACACGTAGTTCACCTGCTAGTCTACATCCTTTGGATTTTTTGGGAACTCTTGTGCTGATGCAGATATATTTGTTCGTGGTGTCTCTTTTCAGTAATTAAAAATACAAAATAAGCTAGTTGATGCTGCTGGTGTTATTCCTAATTATAATAAACTAGTAAATCTAATTGATTTGTGCTCATGAGCTAGAAAATAAACTAAGAACATCTTCAAAAGTGCCAAAAAAAGAATCCTAAAAACATGATATTAGGTGATTGCAGAAAAGTATTGGACAAAAAAAAAGATCCTTCCTCCAACGGAGTGTCCTATTTTTAGCACCCAAAACCTTTGAAAATCTAGTCCGGGGCATCGGCAAACCACTCCTTCTGGGTGTACTCACAGCAGGGGCATGGTGTGTGTCGCTGATCCGTGGCAGACTGGCTGGCAGCACGGGGCCGATCAGATGCTTGCTGCTTTCTGCAGGAAATGAAAGCATCGCACGAGATCTAAATACAATTCATGGTGGCCGGTTCCATGTGAACTCTGAGCGTTGTCATGATTTCCGAAGACAATTCGTTGAAACGTGAAAGACTGATAGGGCGAGGTTGAAGCAGCGCAAAAATAAGGTGATGCGTGGACGGTGTTGCGTGATCAGGAATTTAGGCTGGGTATTTAGGACACTGTTGGTGTTCTGTTTTTATGGGCCAACCAAGACTAAATTTTGGGCTTGTCACCTGGATTTTTGATAAACCAGTGTATCTGATTCATGCTGTCTTATGTTCACATTGAGGGCAAAACCAAAACAATTATAAGATCTGACTAATTCAAGTTGTCTCATAATTTTTTTTTTGGAAATTTGTGCAGGTGCCGGGCAAGTAGAGCTATGCAGCTACACTGACGCTAGGTAGACGTAATCATTTGTGCAATGATGTACATTGTGAAGAATGTAACCCGATGTACTGGCACAAATTCGCTCTGAAACTAGTACTTTAACTGGGGCTTGCTCTGTATACTACACTTATTATGTACATGGGCAAATTGCTGAAAACGGTTTTCATACCCAACAACTGTTCTGTTGTTACTCTCATCTCCACTAAATGCATTCAGTTCGATGTGTTTTTTTTTAAACCGTAGTACGACCTTGGTGTAGCTCAGCTTTGCGTTTCTTGCGATGGAATCTACCTAACATGTTAAGTCCTAGGCTTAAGGTCCTGTTTGGATCCATGGGCCTAAACTTTTTGCCCAGGGCTAAAGATTAGTTCTTAAAATTAAAGGGGCTAAAGATTAGTCCTTAGAATTAAAGGAGCTAAAGTTTAGTCCATAGGGTTGTTTGAATACGAGGGCTAAAGATTAGCCTCTTAACCTACGATGATCCATTTGTCCCTAATTTATTATCATAGCCATGCAGTCCTAGCGCTCTCTGCCTACCGCACATTCCTTGCATCAGACCCGCACAAACATCACACATCACATTTATAGATATGTTCATACAATTTTCATGGTCCATGCATTATTACACACATATTAAACATAATCATACACTTTCTATGACTATTGAATTACCCATTCGCTATTTTATCACGAAATGCATTCATATTCTGATCTTCCTCCTCTTCGTCTTGGGCATTCGGCACATTCCGTTGAGAAGACGATGGTTCCGCGATTGGTACGAAGTTTTCATCACGATCTACCAACTCGAAGTCTCTATCCGCAATAGCACTCTCTCAAATGAAATTATGAAGTGCTATGCATGCTAGAATTATTGAGCTTTGCTTTGCCATCGGATAACTTGGCAAATCCAACAAAATCCTCCACTTCATCTTCAAAACTTAAAAGGGCCGCTCGATGACATTTCTAAGGGAAGAGTGTGCGAAATTAAATGTCTCTTTTTTTACCTCTTGCCATTGGTTCGTTTCGAAACTCCGGCAGATGATACTTTGTACCCTTGTATGGTGCAAGATAACCCGGTCGATTGGGGGTACCCCGAGTCAACTAAGTAAAACTTTCCTACTTTACAAAATTTTGTGAGTGCATGAAATGGTACATGTAAGTGGAACCAATGAACACAAACATAGTAGTTTACCTGATGGTGGATGTGGAAACTTGTCACCATATTTTCGTATAGCATCATTGAACACTCTCATATCATGTACCAATCCAGGCCATCCCGCAACAACAAAAGTAAACCTTATGTTGAAATCACATATAGCTAGCACATTTTGGGTGGGATATCCATGTCTCCCCGTATGTTGTACTGCCTTCACAGCTGGCACCACAACTGGTATATGCATCTCGTCTGTTGCTCCAATGCAATTGTTGAAGAATGGAGCAAATCGAGGACTTTGCAATCTTTGGTGCACCGTCCTAAATTCAGGATCTAGAGGCCTAATGATATCTGCTGCTAGCTTTTCATCATCCTCTTGTTCCCCAGCACCTTCCACTTCTTCTAGATCAATTTGGTCAGGGATACAGGAAGAGGATCCATCCACAGCCGTAACATGAAACATTTCTTCAAGTTGAGGTAGGTACTCTGGAGGACCATTCTGAAGTTTCTTCAACTCTGGTTCGCCCTGTTGGGAATTAAAAAAATTTGAGTGTGACATAACAGAATGTTTAACAACACAATAAGCATTAAATAGGCAAAATGAAGGTTACCTCTATGTGTTTCTTCCAAAATGCAGGAGGGGCCACAACTTTACCATTGTCACGGCCTAAACAGTTTATTGATTGAGCCACAGCCAAAATGAATACATGGATTTAAGCTGTCCAATTCTTTTCTTCAGTTGCTTCCTGTCATGCCTCAGACCAGTGGCCATCAAATACTTATCTGAGATAATCTTGTAACCTCTTCCTGTCATGGTTCCATTGTGTGGTAGAACCACCCAAATTATATGGCCCACATGCGCCTGTCATTGTCCTTAAAACCTCTGACTGCTGCACTTGAGAGCCAGATAATTCCGGTAGTCTGTCGGGTGTCCTCGGAGAACCCCTATTCATCCACATTTTACAACTCATACATGATCAACATGGAGTTACCACAACATTACAACATTTGGTACAAAAATAACTTACATTAGAGTGCGGAAGACTTATTAACATTAGGTTACAAACATGTTAGCGTAAAAACTTAAGTTTCCAAAGGTGAGTATTGCTACAGAAGCCACTTAGTGAAGCATCTAAGGTAGAAGAGGTAGTCGGATCATGTCAAGCCCACTGACATGACCGCGATTAGCAGCAGAAGTCAGATCCTACAACAAGGGTTAACAAACCCTGAGTACTTGAGGGTACTCAACAAGTCTTGCCCAACTAAAAGAAAAAACTCCAAGGGCATGCTGGATTAAAGGGAAGTTGAAGCAAGAATTACTTTTGCAGAAAAGCTCACTACAAGTGGATCCTTACTTTCAATCTTTTAGCTGTGTATTAAGTCATTATCAGTATCCAATTAGCACCTATTCTAGCTCAAGCATTTCATTAAACATCACATTTCTTCTCATCTCATTTCCACAAGTAACCATGTTCCATTGATTAACTACGATGCAGTTCAGTTGATCGTGTCTCCTGTTATCGTGGAGCAAACGGTGACTCGTATCAATTTGGCCTAGTTGGGGTTTCCTTACCACACGACATATGCAGGTCTAGGCCCGAACCTGAACCTACATATATCAACCCTCACTCGGATCCTCCAAAACATGAACGGGTCCTGTGTGTAACGCCCCAGAGTCCAAACGGCTCAGATCCACTCTGCACGCTGAATGAACCACACCTACCACCATCCCACTTACGCTTTCGTCCTCGCTTCGCGTAAAAGGATTAACCCGAGGATGGTGAGATGGACTCTAGAAGCCTTATATGTTGGTCTATCCCACTCTAAATAACCAAGGTGGGACTAGACTCTCCACAATATCTCATAACATTCACATGGGCCACTATAGGCCAAATTCCAAATTAGGCCGGGTGTGACATACACCCCCCTCAAAGAACCCGACGTCCTCGTCGGGCCCAACATACCCACAATCAGGCAAACGATAACCAGGAACGTTCCCTCTTAGCACACGCGACCGTGCGCCCAGTGCCGGCACATGTGCCACGCCGTGCACTCCGCAGAGCCTACACGCGCAATGAACCCCATGTCCAGCCCCTGGCCCGCACGCGCCCGTGGCTGCGAATGTCGGCTCTGATACCATTTGTAACGTCCCAGAGTCCAAACGGCTCAGATTCACTCTGCACGCTGAATGAACCACACCTACCACCTGTAAGGTCCTAGATGGCTAGAGGGGGGTGAATAGCCTATAAAAATTTCTACAAAAACCACTAAGCAAACTTGATAGAATAACAAACGGCGTAAAACGAGTTTTGCTTAGCCAAAGGTTGTGATGCAAGCCTCCTATCCACAAGTCTAGTAGATTATGATCTCTAGTTCACACAAGAGCTATGTCACTAATCTTACACTAGAGAGCAAGCTAACAACACAACTAGCAAAGCTACCACTAGAGCTACACAAGATAATCTAGTAAATATAAATGCAAGAGAGAGGATTGTGATTCTTATACCGACGGTGGAGTGAAGATGTTGATAATCACCAAGATGATATACAATCAATCAATATTGACAACAACACAATATAAAGACCAATCACCGGGAGACAAGAGACACAATATTTTTGTTCACCCGGTGTTCACTTGTGCACCGACAAGCTACGTCACCGGTTGTGTCGACCAACACTTAGATGGTTTCCCGGTGTGACCCTCAAGTCACTTGCCCCTCAAGGCACGCCCCGCAAGGCACCGCAAGACACCACTCTCAAGTGAGGTAACTCAATGACACGCGCATTCCACTAGAGTTGCTTTTGACGTCCCGCCGAGGAAAGCACAAGAACCTCTCACAATCAACCGGAGGTGGCCAAGAACAATCACCTTCTCTTGCCAACGCCTCCAACAATCTCTAAGCCGGCTAGGAGCGGTACTCTCCAAGAGTAACAAGAAATCTACCGGTTAAACCACCCACAAGTGCCACTAGATGCCCTCAAGCTATGCAATGCACTTTAGGATCACTCAATCTCACTTTTGATTCGCAATCAAGCAAGGGAGATGAGTGGGAGGAGAAGATTTAGCTCAAAGGATGCACAAGAGTGTTAGAAATGCCAAGAGACCTCCCCAAGGGCCGGCCAACGAGTATTTATAAGCATCTCATACAAATAGAGTCGTTGCCACTCCACTGACCGTTTTTTTCGGGACGACCGAACGCGCCGGTCGAAACTGACCGGACGCGCTCAACCGCGTCCGATCACCTTGCATCGTCCACATGTCCATCCAGATTTAAACGCGGCCGCCAGATCCTCCAACGGTCACTGCGCGCCAACGGTCAAACGCTATGACCGGACGCGCTGCTCAAACGACTGGACGCGCCGATCGCACAGCACCGCACGCCCGCGAAGCAACGACCGGACGCGCTCCAGATAACGACCGGACGCGACAGTGCTAGCGTCCGGTTGGAGTCCAGTAAGCTCCCCTGACGACCGGACGCGTCCGATCACGTGTGACCGGACGCGCACCGCGTCCGATCGACCTTGCGAACTGTAGTTCCCTCAAGGCGCCTGACCGGACGCGCCGGTCCCGCGAGTGACCGGACGTGCCGGTTACAAACCCTAGCCCGCGCGCCTAACTGCTGCGCTGTACTGACCGGACGCGTCCGGTCACACCGTGACCGCGTCTGGTGCAGCGTCCGGTCACCTCTGTGACCACGTTTGCTTCCGTTTCTTTTCCGACTTTCGGCGTAGTGAAAAATAGGCATTTCATTTCCCCGAAATCGCCTGAATCCCACGCTCGCACGCTCGGCGGGAGGGAGAGAGGAACCCAAACCCCTCTCTACCCGCAAGCCACAACGTGACCAACGTCACCTTTGCAAATGTGCCAACACCATCAAGTGTACATCTTCATGTGCTTGTGTGTTAGCCTTTTCTCAATCATTTTCAAATGTTTTCCAGTTAGCTCACTAGGCCCTACATGCAATGTACTTCATGAATTCACCTAGTGGCACCCGTGCGTCGAATAACCGATAAGACTTCCCCTCTTAATAGTTCGGCTATCGACCCTAAACCACTCACACCCTCTATGGTGTCTTGAGTGTAAAACAAAATGGCCCTATGGTTATACCTTTGCCTTGAGCCCATTTTGTTTCTCCAAATGATATGATCCACTTCATATCATCACATGACCGTCTCGATCCATCGACCTTGACTTCACTTGCTCTTCACCATTGCATCGGTCTATCGGCGCCAAGTCTTGCTCAAGCTTCACCATCACATGGTTCTTCGCTTCGAAGCCTCGACTAGCCCTTCACCTTCACAACCGGTCCATCGAGCCAAGCCTCATCTTGGTCTTCACCATTTTGGTCATATGAGTCAATGTCATGTCTCATATTCAATGACCACCTTTATCTAAATCATCCACTTAGATACAAAGGTTAGTCCTAGGTTTCATCAATTAGCCAAAACCAAACTAGGGACTTTCACCACCATCCCACTTACGCTTTCATCCTCGCTTCGCGTAAAAGGATTAACCCAGGGATGGTGAGATAGACTCTAGAAGCCTTATATGTTGGTCTATCCCACTCTAAACAACCAAGGTGAGACTAAACTCTCCACAATATCTCATAACATTCACATAGGTCACTATGGGCCAAATTCCAAATTGGGCTGGTGTGACATATGCAGACTTCGTGTGCCGAACTTAAGAAGAAAATCTCGAACTTATCGGCAAAGAGAATGACTCTACTGGCTGAACTGAAAGAAGTCGAGGCAGCTCTAACTCATGCCAGGCAGGAAGAAATCCAGTTATCCGATGCAATCAAGGCTCTCCAGCAAGAAAGAGATATCCAAGCTCGCAAAGCCCTAGCAGTGAAGAAAAAACTTAGGCCAGTGGAGGGTGCTGCCGATGAAGATATCAAAGAGATAAAGGAAGCCGATCAGATTCGTCTGCGTGCGATATCGGCCATCCAATCTTTACTAAATTTGTAAATCCTGTTTATTGCATCGGCGCTCTAGGAAACACTGATACCCTTGTATGATTTTGGCCAATAGGACTGTTATCGGCACTTATGCTTTTATGCATCCATCCAGATACTAGGGTAATATTTCTTTAAATCTTTTCCGTTTAATGCTCTGGGAAACACAACCCCTTCGAGGGTTTCTAGAATATATGCGTTGCCAGGAACAGATTGGTTTATCCGATAAGGACCCTCCCAATTAGGAGACCACTTGCCGAACTTTGAACTTTTAGTCCCAATCGGTAAAATCAATTTCCAAACCAGATCTCCATCGGCAAACTCCTTTACCTTCATCTTCTTGTCATACCATCTGGCTACCCTTTTCTTATTTTCTTCGATGCTAACTAAAGCCTTCAACCGATGACCTGCCACATCTTCTAACTCGTCTTTCATAAGAGTATCATAGTCATCTGTTGTCAGTTGATCTTGAGAAAATATCCGTCTAGAGCCAGTTTTAATTTCCCAAGGCAATACTGCATCGTGGCCGTATACTAGCTGATAAGGCGTTACTTTGATTGTACCATGACATGCCATCCGATATAACCACAGGGCCTCATTCAATACTGTATGCCACCACTTAGGATTTTCTTTAATTTTGCGCTTAATGAGTTTGATAATTCCAGCCTGACCATTAGCTTGAGCATAATAGGGAGAAGAATTCAAAACTTTAATCCCCATACCAATAGTAAACTCATCAAATTCTCCCGATGTAAACATAGTACCCTGATCGGTAGTGATAGTTTGAGGAATACCAAATCGATAAACAATATGCTCTTTCACAAAAATCGATCATACTAGCCGATGTCACCTTTTTCAACCCATTTTGTGAAATAATTGGTAGCAACAAGAATAAATTTATGTCTTTTGCTCGATGGTGGATAAATCTGACCGATGAGATCGATAATCCATCCCCGGAACGGCCAAGGTTTAATTATAGGATTCATAGCCGATGCAGGCGCTCTTTGAATATTACCGAACTTCTGACACCCCTGACATCCTTTAAAATATTTAAAGCAATCTTCAAGAATAGTTGGCCAATAGTATCCATTCCTTCTGATCACCCACTTCATCTTGAAAGCCGATTGATGTGCCCCACACACTCCTTCATGAATTTCACCCATCAAGCTTTTTGATTCATCACCGCTAATACATCTGAGTAAAACTCCATCTATAGTCCGATAATATAATTTATCCTCGAGGAGCACATACTTAGTGGCCTGAAATCTTATACGTCTTTCAACCTTCTTAGATGGATCCCTTAAGTAATCGACAATCTCCTTTCTACAGTCATCGGTATCAACTGCCGATGTCAGCACCTTCTGGATAGGCTGATACCCTGAAGCATGCTGAGCTAGCCGATTAGCTTCTTCATTATGCAATCGAGAAATATGTTCAAGACGAAAATCTTTAAACTCTTTCAATAATTGCAAACATCTCTCATGATATGAGATCAAAACTTCACTTCGGCATTCATAAATCCCAGCTAATTGATTTATAACCAGCATAGCATCACCAAAGATCTCGACAGAATCGGCACATATCTCCCTAAGTAATTCCAACCCTTTTATCAAAGCTTGATACTCAGCCTGATTGTTTGTCGATGTAGCAACAATCGACAATGAAAACTCATACTTCCTTCCTTGAGGTGAAATCAACACAATGCCGATACCTGCTCCTTCACCACACGTAGACCCATCAAAGAAAAGTGTCCAAGGAGCAACTTCCAGAGAATCCGCTGTACTGGAATGCTGAGTGACAAAATCGACCATAACCTGTCCTTTAACTGCCTTAGCCGATTCATAATGCAGGTCAAATTCCGACAATGCTAAAATCCATTTGCCGATTCTACCACTTAATATCGGCATCGACAGCATATATTTGACCACGTCATCCTTGCATATGACAGTGCATTCGATCGATAGCAAATAATGCCTCAATTTAATACAAGAAAAGTATAGACACAGACATAATTTTTCGATGGCCGAATACCTTATCTCAGCATCCACCAATCTTCTACTCAAATAATAAATAGCATGTTCTTTCCCTTCAAATTCTTGAATAAGAGCTGAGCCGATAACAGTATCATCAGTTGACAAATACAACCTGAAGGGTTTCCCGTGTTGGGGTGGAACTAGCACTGGAGGGTTTGTTAAGTACTTCTTAATTTCATCTAGGGCCAACTGCTGCTCAGCTCCCCATACAAATTCCTGATCAGCTTCAATTTAAGCAACGAACTGAAAGCCTTGATCTTACCCGATAGATTAGATATAAACCTTCTAATGAAATTAATCTTGCCGATCAAAGATTGCAATTCAGTTTTATCGGCAGGAGCGACTACCTTGTAAATTGCATCAATAGACTTTCTACTGATTTCAATACCTCTCTGATGCACCATAAAACCTAAGAATTGACCTGCAAATACACCAAACGCACATTTATTAGGATTCATCTTCAATCCATGCTTCCTCGTGCACTCCAGTATCTTTCGTAGATCGGCTAGATGTTTTGTGATATTCCCAGACTTAACCACTACATCATCAATGTAGATTTCCACTAATATGCCGATGTACTCATGAAAAATAAAATTCATAGCTCTCTGATAAGTAGCACCGGTATTTTTTAAACCGAAGGTCATAACTATCCACTCAAACAACCCCACATGACCTGGACATCTGAAAGCAGTCTTGGGAATATCTTCTTCAGCCATGAATATTTGATTGTAACCTGCATTACCATCCATGAAGCTGATAATTTGATATCCGGCTGCAGCATCAATCAACAAATCAGCAATAGGCATTGGATAGCCATCCATCGGTGTTGCTTTGTTGAGGTTCCTGAAATCAATACAAACACGAAGTTTCCCGTTTTTCTTATAAACAGGAACCACATTAGAAATCCACTCCGTATATCGACACTGCCGAATAAATTTTGCCTTAATTAATTTAGTTATTTCGGCCTTAATGTCAGGAAGTATATTAGGGTTGCATCGGCACGCTGGCTGCTGATATGGCCGAAATCCAGATTTGATAGGTAACCGATGTTCAACTATCGATCGGTCTAATCCAGGCATTTCAGTATAATCCCAAGTAAAATAATCTTTATATTCCTTTAATAAATTGGTTATTTGCTGCTTACACTTGGAATCTAACTTAGCGCTAATAAAAGTAGGCCTTGGCCTATCACCATTACCAATATCTACCTCTACTAAATCATCAGCCGATATGAACCCCTGACCTAACTTTCCATCATCGGCAAACCTATCCATTAAAATTCCTCTTTAGAACCGACTGTTTGGATCGATGGAATTTCATAGTCAGCAACTCTGAGGAACTCTTTCTCCCAAACTTCTCCTGATATGCATTTGGTTCGCTCATAAGTATCTGATTCTGCCGATGCGATGATATAAGAAAAATCACCAGGGACAACCTCAATCTTATCCCCAACCCACTGTGCAAGGCATTGATGCATTGTGGAAGGAACACAACAATTGGCATGAATCCAGTCCCTTCCTAGAAGCATATTGTACGCACATTTACCATTGGTAACAAAGAACGTCGTCGGCAAGGTTTTGCTGCCGATGGTCAATTCAACGCATACTGCCCCTTTAGCTGGTGACACATTGCCTTCGAAATCTTTCAGCATCATATCGGTTTTGGTCAAGTCTTGATCTCCTTTGCCAAGTTTTTGATACATCACATAGGGCATAATATTAATCGCAGCTCCTCCGTCGATAAGTATCTTAGATACAGGCTGCCCATCAACTCTGCCTTTCATAAATAAAGCTTTGAGATGCTGTCTCTTGTCATCGGTAGGTTTCTCAAAAACAGCCATCATTGGATCTAGTGCCAGCTGAGCTACTTGATCGGAGAGAACAACTTCTTCCTCATCATCAGAGAGTGCTAGAAACTCCATCGGCAACATAAATACCATATTAACATCTGCCGATGGGCCCTCATCTTTGTGTTTCACCTGCCACTGCCGATGTCCGGACCTCTCATTGGAAGAGCTTTCCTCTCGGTATAGGTCCTCCTGACGCTCATGCTGCATCCTCCTTTTCTGTGTCTTTGTCAGACCCTCAGGGCACCATCGAGGAAGCTTAGTTTTCGAAACCGGCTGATAACAGATCCCTGTTGATTCTACACGACGTATATTAGGGTCCCTGTAGAATATTTCTTCATCGGGAACTCTTGCATTTGCCATCTCCTCAAGCTCCTCTTGATTCCTTGGAAAATATCCAGCGCGCTTACCAAGCCTTTCATGTACACTAAGTCTGCCCCCAGCTGATCATGCACTGATGATCTGCCTCTGATTGGCTCATTGATAGATAAACCCTGATTACCAGGCTGAAACCTCCTTTCTGGTTGATTGGCCCCATAGTAACTATTGCACTCAGGGTAATTTTCAACACTTGGCAATTTAATGTCTTCTTCCCAGCAATGGATGAAAAACGGGCACCTCCAATGATCTTTATGCCGATACCACTCTTCCCGACGTCTCTCTTCTTGCTGTTGTTGATATCGGTCCTTACGCTGACGCCAACCCTCCTGCTGCCTTCGATGAGTAATCACAACGCCAGGTTGAGGAGGTTTTTTGGAACTACCACTTTCTCCTAGCAGACCCTTACTTTTTGCTTAATCGGTAGTTATCCGATGTTGGGGATCCACTGATGCATTTTTCTCAGCAGCCTCTGATGTCAATACCTTGGTCTTACCCTTGGCATCCAACATATTTGCTGGAAAAGGATGCTGATCGATTTTCATCGACTTCTGAGTCTTGGAGTTGCCAAACTTAATTCTCCCAGATTCGATGGCCGATTGCAACTGCTGTCTGAACACTTTGCACTTATTTATACTGTGTGAAATTGCATTGTGCCATTTGCAGTATTGGATCTTCTTCAACTGTTCTGCTGATGGAATCACATGATTAGGTGATAGCTTAATTTGACCTTCTTGAAGCAAAAGATCAAATATCTTGTCAGCTTTGGTGATATCAAAGGTAAACTTCTCTGGCTCTTTATGACCAAAAGGACAAGATATCGGCCTTTTATTCTTAACCCACTCAGCTAAGCCGATAACTGGTTCTTCATCAGAATCAGAATCTTCTACCTCATCAACAAATGATACTTTTTTGCTCCAATTCTTTTTAGGCTCAAAAACCCTAGTGTCTTTATTAGAGATCCTTTGTACAAGATGACTCAGGCTTTCAAACTCCTGAGAAGCATACCTGTCCTTGAGATGTGGCAATAACCCTTGAAAAGCTAGATCGGCAAGCTGCCGATCATCCAACACCAGGCTGTAGCACTTATTCTTTACATCTCGTAGCCTCTGTACAAAGCTTTCTACCGATTCATCATTACGTTGCCTCAATTTTACTAAATCGGTAAACTTCTTTTCATGGATTCCAGCAAAGAAATACTTATGAAATTGTTTTTCTAGTTCAGCCCAAGTAATAATAGAATTTGGTGGCAATAAAATGAACCACGTGAATGCCGATCCAGACAAAGATGATGAAAATAATCGAATTCTTAATTCATCTCTGCTAGCTGCCTCTCCACATTGAATAATGAAGCGATTGACGTGTTCTATCGTTGATGTATCATTTTGTCCAGAAAATTTGGTGAAATCTGGTACCTTGTACCGATTTGGGAGAGGAATTAAATCATATGCTGTAGGTATGAAGTCTGATAAGAATAAGTATTAACTTTGGGTTTTATCCCAAACTGATCTCTCATGATTTCTGCTATCTTATCGGCCCAAAAAGCATCAGCCTCCTGCTGATGAACTGGCTGAATTTCTACAGGAGGTGCCTGCTGATATCCCTCCATGTATCTTTGTGGCACACGATCTCTAGCAATCGGCATATTCGCCGCCACTTGTGGCCCCACTAACCTGCTAGAAAGGATTCATCGGCTGAGCTGCCGATGCCTGATTCTGAAAACCAGCTTGCATATAACCTTGCTGAATTCCTGTAACTTACTGATTCTGCTGAACTGCATGCTAAACAGGTAACTGTCATGACCAACCATTATTAGAACTCATTGGTACAAAGCTTACCGATGGCTGGTAACTTGCTGACATTGTTGGATAACAATTAGCATAACCAGCTTGAGGCATGAACTGCACCCCAGGTTGACTCATAGCAGGAGCCTTCTGCTGCATCGACAGTAGACTTGCCGATGGACTTGTGTTGGGTGCTTGGAACGAAGGCATCTGGAAACCTCCTGAAGTTGATTGCACAGTAGTTGATGTGGCATATTGAGGTACCTGAGTCATCGGTGAAACGGGAGCAGCCGATGATACAAGAGCTTTTCCTGCTGCGTCAAACACTTGAGGTAACCCAGAGTTGAAGGCAGACAACTCCGGAGGCATACCATATCCCCACCAATTAGCAGAAATCTGGCTGTTTTGAGACACATGCCCTGACATAGCTGATGCCGATAGATCTGTATTGAGTTAAACTCGTCCTCCTGAAAGTACTGGATCTGATCTTATCGGTGTAGATTGAACATTAGGCAAACCTGCCGAGACTGGAGGAGAAGTAACTTCTGTACCCGCAACGGCTGAGGGAGCCGATGGAGCATTGACCGATGCCGGTTCTGATTGGTGATAAGCTGGCCCAACGTAATGTGGTGGCACTTGTCCCTCTTTAAAAGTTCGAACCACAGCATTGTGAACAGTATTGGACAGCACATTGGAGTGGTTAATCAAAGCATGATTTACTGCAGAATTAACCATCTCTTGAAGTTTACCAGGATTGGAATCAAAGGTAACTTGCCGAGGCAACGGCAGATCTTGCTTCTGGATGACTTCTCCGCTCCTGTTTAAGCTGAATGATTTCAGGCAGAGCTGTTTGTAATCCTCCATAGCCTTTTCCATAGCCTGCTTCTGATCTTCCTTAAGATCTTCTTCCGATATCGCGATAACGTTCCCCGAATCGATCTAAGGATTGAACATATTGATCGTGTTGATTCGTCCCACTAGGCATGCCAAAAGATGTGTTGATGCAAAAGTGGATCTGTAAACACAAAGGGATAATACCCAATTCGATATCCAAAGCGTGCCAGTCGATTTGACCTGTTAATCGACAAGGATGAAAATTTGAGTCCTTTGGTTCTGACAACAGCGATAAGCCCGAAAGCCACGGCCAAGAGGTACTCACGCGGAACTCGAGGATCGTCGAAGGTCGCACTGAAGCGATGCAGCTCGTCGAATCGATGAGAACTCGTAAAAAGAAAAAAAAATATACAAATTGACGAAGTCACCGAAAAGTAAGTAGACGCAAATAGGAGTAAAATTGGTTTGATATTGATTGATTTATCTTACATTGTCCCTCAGTCTATATTTATACCCTGATCTGAGGAAACATAACCAGACACGACTAAGACACCGAGTCCATATCTAAGGAAAAACGTGACTCTTACATGAATCATACTCTAACAAAAAAAAGGAAATCAACACCTATCTACTTCCCTGTCCGCCTTAATTACGATGAAATTTCCATCGACCTCCTCTCCATCGGCATGTTTCCCGTCATCACAAGCTTCATCGGCAGCAGTCCTCAGATCTTCCTTCATCGGCATTGGCAATAACATCTCCGATCTTGCCAGCAACGCCTCTGAGTCTAAGTCAACCTTTTCATCGGTCACCACCATTCATCGTCAACAATCCTCACAAGCTGATCTTCATCGGCACCCTTCTACCAGCGTAATACAATAACTTTTCTTCTGCCAATTAGCCCACTCTGATCATCTTGACACGTGCCAAAAACAGTGTCAACACCACTGATCTTCCTCATTCCACTACTACTGATGCTTTTAGATTTCCTGTCAAAATACTACAGCGACGACTCAAACTGCACGGAGATCGGTTGGTCTCTGAAGTGTTGATTCAGTGGTCATCTCGGCCAACATCTATGGCTACTTGGGAATTAGAGGAAGAGCTCAAGCTTCAGTTTCCAGGAGCACCGGCTTGGGGACAAGCCGTTTCTCAGGGAGGAAGGGATGTCAGGGACCCTGATGGCGCCTATTCCGAAGAAGGTGATCAGCGTCAGTTGGCGGGAGGCGAGAGTGAAGAAGAGGCTCCAAGGTCACCTACTGCCAAACATGAGCCGACGGATGAAGCCAGGCCCAAGCGAAGCTGGAAGCCCAACCCCAGATACTTCGGGCCCAACTGGGTGGCGTGATCGAGTTGCCGTGGAGAGGGGTTAAGAGCAGAGGAGCGAACAGAGGAGAGACGACGAGGAAGGAGAGAATTGGCCGGCTGCGTCTGGATTGGAGTGGCGGCGGTGGAGCTGATGCTCACCGGCCGATGTAATCTACCTTTTGTCGTGTTAAACTCTTCCTCAAACGCTATTCCAATACATACATCGTGAACCCAATATCTCTGAGTTTTGTGAGCGAGATCGATAGTCTTCACAAGCTATCTGATGATATTCTGAACAGGATTCTCTGATGGTTTTTGTCGATCGTTTCTTACGACGGATCCTCGAAAACACAAGTGTTCTTTGACCATGGAGCACCCATCCTTTTCAAAACCCTGAAATTTCTTTTTAGTACCTGTCTTTGTCTTGGTGTCAATTCTAATCATAGATGGCATCGCGTGTGCCAAGTAAACTACTCCTAACTTACTTGGGAATCAATTCAAAAACGAAATGGTGTCCAAATCCTAGTTCTAACAAAAACAATGGTCAGAAATTATATCATTAGTGTTTGATCTGAACAACACTTTCTCAAAGCACAGCAGGTCACCTGCAGGATCAGAGGGAGCAGCAGATGCTTGTCGCCACACCCACACTGATCGCCGTCGTGCTGGTCGTCTCGGCATGGCCGCCATCATTCCATCAATATCGGCAGCCGCGCCACCACCAACACCAACACCAACACCATTCGGCGGGAACGCCTCCTGCCAGCGGCGGTGCGGCGACCTGGAGAGCCCGTTCCCGTTCGGCATGGCTGCTACCACTACACGGGCGAGGGCGACATCACCTTCAACCTCACCTGCAGGCGCACCGCGGGCGGCAGCTACCAGGCCTTCAGCGGCGAGGACGTCGAGGTCGTCGACGTCTCCGTGCGCCGCGGCCAGGCGCGCGTCCGCAACGGCATCCAGCCCTGGTGCTACAACCGCACCTCGCGGTCCATGGGCGACAACAGCCTGTGGTGGACGGACCTGTCCGACTCGCAGTTCCGGCTCTCCGACGAGGGCAACCGCTTCGTCGTCGTGGGCTGCAACTCGCTGGCGTACGTGCAGTCCGTCAACACCGGCACCGTCTACATAACCGGCTGCATGGCGACGTGCCCGGACGCCGGGACCCTGGTGAACGGATCTTGCGCCGGCATGGGCTGCTGCCAGGCGGCCATCCCCCGGCGTATCAACACCTACGCGGTGGAGTTCGACGACCGCTTCAACACCTCCGCCGTGCTCATGGAGGCCGTCGATTTTCAACAAGGCACGTTGTTCTTCTGTTCGTTTCCGCCTTTCTCTGTTTACCTTTCACATGGAAATGGAAATGGAAACCAGCCTGTTCGCTAAAGCTTTCAACCACTTATTTTTAGTTAGTCAGCAGTGTTTTTCTCTCACATAAATCAGCCAACAATACTTTCAGCCACTTATTTTCAGCCCAGGGAACAAACTGAACGCTTGTTCGTCAACCTACTTCTCCGGCCCTGACATCACACTGAACGGGACTTGCAGCAAGGTTCATAGAAAGAGAACGTGTAGCCGATTCACCTTTCCCTTCTCCGAAGTAGCACCAGTGGGGCATGGGCTTCTGCCAGGCGGCCATCCCCCGGGGCATCAACACCTACGCGGTGGAGTTCGACGACCGCTTCAACACCTCCGCCGTGCTCATGGAGGCCGCCGCGTTCGACTTCCGGATCACCTACGTCACCACCGAAGACTTCATGACGTCCACCGGCGGCAAGGTGCCGGTGCTCCTGGACTGGGTAGTCGGTATGGAGACGTGCCGGGAGGCGAAGCGGAACGCCACGGCGTACATGTGCGACAGCGACGACAGCGAGTGCGTCGACTCCAGGAACGGCGGCGGCTACCTCTGCAACTGCTCCACAGGTTACCAAGGAAACCCCTACATCCCTGCCGGCTGCCAAGGTCTGTACTCTGTCCTGTTCGGCATGCTCATCAAAAAGATAAACTTTTGCTAGTTTTGACACACAGACACACCAAAAGAAAAATACAAACTTTGATCTGATCTGCTGCTGCAGACATTAACGAGTGCGAGGAGGATCCTAACAAGTACCCTTGCTCTGTTCCTGGAACCTGCACCAACACTCCTGGAAGCTTCATCTGCTCTTGCCCCGACAAGACGACAGGCAACGCTTACAATGGCACATGCGAGGCGAACAAATCTCAGCTCGGAGTGCGCGTCGCAGTTGGCGTTAGCGCTGGCTTGGCCGTGCTAGTGGTCACCATGGCCTGCGCCTACATGATCCGCCAGAAGCGGAGCCTCGCCGCCGTGAAGCAGAGGTACTTCAAGCAGCACGGCGGCCTCCTGCTGTTCGAGGAGATGAAGTCGAAGCAGGGCCTGTCCTTCACGCTGTTCACCGAAGAGGAGCTGGAGGAGGCGACCGGCGGGTTCGACGAGCGCAACGTGCTGGGCAAGGGAGGCAGCGGCACCGTCTACAAGGGGTCTCTCAGGGACGGCAGGGCCGTGGCGATCAAGAAGTGCAAGCTGGTGAGAGAGAGGCAGGAGAAGGAGTTCGGGAAGGAGATGCTCATCCTGTCCCAGGTCAACCACCGGAACGTCGTCAGGCTCCACGGCTGCTGCCTCGAGGTGGAGGTCCCCATGCTCGTCTACGAGTTCGTCCCCAACGGCACGCTGTACCACCTCATCCATGGCCACCGCAGCCACGGCGGCTCGCGCGTCTCCTTCGCGACGCGCCTCAAGATCGCGCACGAGGCCGCCGAGGCGCTTGCCTACCTCTACTCCTGGGCGTCGCCGCCGATCATCCACGGCGACGTCAAGTCGCCCAACATACTCATCGACGAGAGCTACGCCGCCAAGGTGTCCGACTTCGGGGCCTCGACGTTGGCGCCCACGGACGAGGCGCAGTTCGTCACGTTCGTGCAGGGGACCTACGGCTACCTGGACCCGGAGTACATGCAGACCTCCAAGCTGACGAGCAAGAGCGACGTGTACAGCTTCGGCGTCGTGCTCCTGGAGCTGCTCACGTGCAGGAAGGCCATGAACCTCCAGGCGCTGGACGACGAGGAGATCAACCTCTCGGCGCAGTTCCTCCACGCCATGGGTGAGAAGAGGGGCTCGATGAGATACTGGACAAACAGATAAAAGGCGAGCAGAGCATGGAGCTGATCGAGCTGGCGAAGCAGTGCCTGGAGATGGCGAGCGAGAAGAGGCCCTCCATGCGGGAGGTTGCAGAAAAGCTCGACAGGGTTAGGAAGCTGTCGCAGTATCCCTGGGGAGCCAGCTGGAAGAGACTTGTGATGAGGAGGAGCTCAAGGCCTTGCTTGTCGGATCATCAGGGACAGGGACGTCCTCTGAAATAGAACTTAGTATTAGTACTAATGCTTATGTTAGCATGACAGATTCAGCCTATTTAGGGATTCGATCTCCACGATAAAATCAATCAGGAGGTGTTTGGTTTGCCCTGTTAATGTTTAACATATACTGTAGTACTTTCGTCTTATTTAGTAATTAGTGTCTAATCATGGATTAATTAGGTTTAATAAATTCGTCTCATAAATTACTTTTAATCTGTGCCGACATGCATGTAATTAGTCTATATTTAGTACTCCATGCATGTGCCGCAACATTTGATATGATGTGTGTTAAAAAAACAGAGGCAACCAACAGGACATTAGAGTATTTTTTTTCCTTAGAATCATTTGTTTTGTTTGTTCAATCTCCACGATGACATCAATTATCTCCGGCCCCTAGAATCATTTATTTTCTCTGTTCACTACTTCACTTAGTAATGGGTAATGGTAAAAAGCTACTAGTAGCCTTTGTTTGTCCATCAATGAAAAAAGATAATATTTTTCTTTATTCTGTTTTATTGATAGTGAAAATCCCATTATAATACCCCCTTTGTTCCCAATCATATTTCAGTTTGGATTTTTTTTTGTAATTCAATCTTTCTCAAATATTGACTGAATTTTGTAGCAAGATGTACTTGTATTATTTTCAAATACCCATATTCAACATAGAAAAAGTTATAATATAAGTTTGAATGAATGATTTAGAATAATCTCAAAAGATCACTTGTTCCTGATTTGAGCCAAATGCAACTCGCACCTCCTGAGAAGTCATACAATTTCAATTTTGACCATATCTACATTAAAAGGTACAAATTTTTTTTATATCAAACAAGTATCATCAAATTAATCAATATGTTTTTTACTCCCTCCGTTTCAAACTATAAATCGCTTTGACTTTTTTAGTACATACATTTTACTATGCATCTAGATATAATAATATGTCTAGATACATAGCAAAATAAATGAACCAAAAAAGTCAAAGTGACTTAGACTATCCGCACTCATGGACCTCTATATTCATCCTCTAAAAGGATTATTCATCCTAGTCACCATAAAATATACAGTTTTTCCGCATCCATCCATCCTCTATATCATCCTCTATCCACTGTGGGTCCACTTGTCACTTTATCTAAATATATCCATGTGAGATCTTGTTTAGAAGGATTTATTGAAATGAATTTAATGGTGCAATCGGAATTTAATTTGGTTTTTTGGTTTGTGAATTATAGCATTTTTTAGGAACTTGAACTAGCGGGGCCCACAGTTGCATGCAGTCACCTCGGTAATGTAGCAAGATACATATAAACCTGTGTATTAGTGTATATATATACATATTAATTTTGTCACACAAATCTTGGGTATGCCTTGGCATATAGGGGCATACACCTGCCACCGCCCATGCTTCCGCACCTGCAATCTGCACGTGCCCCTCGACAAGTGCGCCCAGTCTACGCACCCCATCCCCCGATGTCACGCCTTACCCAGTGTAAGGACTGTGACACGCCTAAGAGGGGGTGAATTAGACAACTTAAAATCTACTTCTAATTATGGCCTCTAATTTTCACCTTGGCAAAACCTATGCAAATAAATAAACTGTTTAGATGTGCAACTATGGTTTTGCTAGTAATAGAAAAAACTAAAATAGTAAGAACACAAAAAGTTGCTGGCTTATAGTTGCTTAATTATGCAAGAACGAAAATAATCAACAAAGTCCAGGTCTAGGTCAAGGGCGTTGCGAATAGAGCTGGAGGCAAAGTAGAGTAGGTTTTCTCTCATCGGTAGCACGAAATAAATGTTTTCTTGCGATGTTCATGAGTTAATTTGAAAAACGCAGTGTCCATATGGCAAAAACGATCACACTTAGCGTCTCCTGTATCTAATTTTGTCATTTTCTTATAAACCTAGGATGATATTTTTATTGGGGCAAAGGGACTAGTTGTTAGTTTTTCTCTCTCTTTTATTAATGGGGGAATAGTTGTTAGTTAGACGTGAACTTTAGATTAGAAAAAGTTTGGCTGGTCTAAAAAATTTTACTCCTAGATGAACAAACTTTTGTCTTAGGTGTGGACTCAAGTTTAGTCCATCGTTGGATAATAGATTAAACATGAACTAATTAAAATTTTCTTTTTCTAATGAGTCCTTCTACCCGTCAATTAGCCTCTATTAATTCTTATTATTCCACGATTAGTTTATATTTAGGCCTTCTATTTGGCATCAAACACATGGACTAAAGTTTAGTTTAGTCCATCCAAACACACTCTTAGTCCTCGTATCAAAACAGATAGGCCCTGTTCATCTAGCTTATAATCCGTACTTTTCAGCTTGTTTTTTTAGCCGGAACAGTATTTTTCTCTCACAACAAATCAGCCAACGGTGTTTTTCAGCCGGCTTATCAGCATAGCCAAACGGGGCCATACTCCCTCCGTCCCAGAATAAGAGTCGTTCTGGGATAGGGCACAGCTACCAAGACCAGAGCAAAAAGACCAATATACCTCTATTCCCCATCGAGATCCGACGCTTCCTTCTCTGACGTCGAGCGCTCCATCTCTGCCACCGCACCAAGCCATGCCGCCACCTCCGCCTTCACGCCGGTGAGAAGATCAGAGGAGGGAGAGCGCCGGCGACCTTGTCGACGCGCGGGCCGCACGTGCCACGCCCACTCCACCGGCCCCGTGCATGGACCTCGAGGAGCCCGCCCCATCGGTCCCGCCCACGGACCTCAGGGGAGCGCTCGTCGCGGGCGCACGGGCCTCTCCCAAGGCATGAGGATCTCCAGCGGGGGGATGCGCCCGTCCTTGCTAGTGGAGAAGATGAGGAGGGGCTCTGGTGGAGGAGAGAGGAAGAGGGCTGCCGATGGAGGAGATGATTGAGGGTGCTGGATCTGGATCTGGATCTCCGGCGTTGGCCTGCTGCCGGCAGAGAAGGGGAGGGGACTCCGGTGCAGAAGAGGTAGGTGGCGCTGGTGGAGGAAGGGAGGGAGATGATGCCGAGAATGGGAGGGGGCAGAGTGGATGGCTCAGAGTCAGGGTCGATGTAGCCTAGTGAGTGTGGTTGTCAGGTGGGTCCGATGCCTAAAACGACGTTTTTTTTGGGACACGGTTCAAGAGCTAAAACGACGTTTATTGTAGGACAGAGGGAGTAATAGCTAACTAGACAACTAGAGGGGCGTGGAAAACTGGAAAGACACTAACTAGATGAGTCCCAGTCAGAGCCCAGTTTGTCACGTTCATGCAGGGAACCTACGGCTACCTGGACCTGTAGTACATGCAGACCTCCAAGCTGACGAGCAAGAGCGACGTGTACAGCTTCGGCGTCGTACTCCTGGAGCTGCTCACGTGCAGGAAGGCCATGAACCTCCAGGCGCTGGACGACGAGGAGATTAACCTCTCGGCGCAATTCCTCTACGCCATGGGTGAGAAGAGGCTAGATGAGATACTGGACGAACAGATAAAAGGCGAGCAGAGCATGGAGCTGATCGAGCAGGTGGCGGAGCTGGCGAAGCAGTCCCTGGAGATGGAGAGACAAGGAGCCCTCCATGCGGGAGGTTGCCGAAGAGCTCGACAGGGTTAGGAAGCTGTCGCAGCATCCTTGGGGGAGCCAGGAAGAGACTTGTGATGAGGAGGAGCTCAAGGCCTTGCTTGTAGGATCACCAGGGACAGGGGCTGTTATGGACGTCGTTGGGATGGGAAGAATTGAGGAGGAAGAGACTGGCGGCGCTACAGTACCGCGCGGGTACTGTTCACGAGCTAGAGGCGGAGACCCGGCGGCTAGGGCTGTGAGGGGCGCTGGGAACGCTGTAACACTCCGGTGTTACGCAAGCATTTGCATGGCAATCATATGCATGGCATTTCATATCATCATAATCATGTGTGATAATATTATAACTTGAATGAAATAAAAGCTTGGAAAGTGGTATTTGAGATGTAATATATTAATGTGCTAATCACATTCCATCAAAATTTTGCAACTACAAATCTTATATCACTTAGAACTATAGTTCAATTTTTGGAGCAACTAGATGACTCAAAGTTTTGTCAAAAACTTGTTCAAAAATATTAATTAAAAATATTCAAAAATACTCCCTATTTTAGCTTTTATTCTTCAATTCAAAATCTATTGATAATTTTTAGTTGGCCCCTTAATCAAAGTTGTAGGGAATTAAATTCTAAGCAACTTTTATTTTTGGGTCAATTCCAGAAAATGTCTTCTTCTTGTTCAAAATGGGGTTTGAAATCTGTGTTTGAATTTGATTTGAAATGAAAAATTTGAAAAAGATCAAAACCAGCTTAGCAGGCCGCCGCCTCGGTTTCGGCCCGCTGGCCGAAACGGCCCGCGCCACTCCCACGCGCGCCCGCGTCTGCCTTCGCCTCGGCCCGGCCCAGCCAGCCTCCCCTCCCTTCTTCCCGCTCGCGCGCGCGCACGCTGTCGCCCCGGCAGAAATCGCCCGCCGCGTGGCGGCCGCATGCCGGCGACGCCACCGCGTGGCCGCCGTGGACCCCACGCCCGCGCTCCGCTTCAAAATCGCCCGGGCACCTGGTCTCCCTCCCACTTGCGCCTCGTTTGCTTCCCTTCTTCCTCCCTCCGGTGAAACCGCAGCGGAACGCCGCTCGCCACCGAGCGCCTTCACCTTCACCGCCCTGTTCCGGCACCGGTGGACCACCACCGTCCGATTGGCCGTGCACAAGGCTCCGCCCCATTCTCCCCTCCTCCGAACGGGTGTCGCCATCTCCTCGTTTGCCCCGGTAGGGCTCAATTTCCCTCGCCCCGCCGCGCCACCGCGTCGGTGCCGCCGAACCCATGCCCCGCGCACCGCCTCACTCGCTCTCTCTCTGCCCTCCCGCGTCTCCCTCTCGAGTTCGCCACTCATTTGCGAACATCGCGCTCGAGGTCGCTGGTCTCGGCTTGGCCGGAGCTGGCCGTTGGCCCTCGGCCACCGCCGCGACGTCGAGGCCATGGACGCCGGCGAGGACGCTCTGTCCCCCTTCCCTCTTCGGTCTGGACTGGGCTACGCCCTGTGGGCCGCGCCCCGAGCGGGCCGGCTCGGCCGTTTCCCCCCCGCGCGCAAGCCAGGCCGAGAACGGCCATGGGCCGCTTGACTCCCCGGGCCGGCCCAGTGCCGTTATGAAAAAATCATTTCTATTTTTTTTCCTTTTATTATTCTTTATGAAAATGCTTTGGAAAATGTTTTAGTAGTCATTTCAGCTCCAAAAGATTGTGAAATAAATTTCTCTAGATTCATTGGAACCAGATCTATGATATAAAATTATTGCATGTCAAATTTGAGATACTTTCCTGTAGAGTTTTTAATTAACTATTGAAATGACTGTTTTCTTGATAAATGCTTAATAAATCCTAGAAAAATCAGAAAAATGTGATTCCAAGTTTGTTAATCTTTTTGTGCCATGTACTTGCTAGGAAAAATTTATATCATGTCTGTTTTGTAGAAAATTGTGTAGGTGTAGTTCAAATGCTTTCTATCACTAATAATTGTTATTTTTGTTAATTAAATAAATTTGAATAAAACATGCTAGTAATAATTTTTCTATAGTGTTTGTTTACTGAGTAGAAAGTAGGAAAATTTCTAAATCTGTTGTTTGATACTTTTCATAATGCAAAGTATTTTAATATTCATTTTTAGGTCTTAGCTTGTTATTTTTGTATAGACAGTTCTAGTAATCCAAATGCAATGAAAATCTTGTGGCAGGCTAGTTTTGATATTAGTAATCCACTGTAATTTTCTAAGATTTTTCTGTGCTACTAAACTATGTATTGCTGTTCAAGCATAGGGCTAATTAGGGTTTACATTCACTCTTTAATGCAAGATTAGTTAGTAAACTATACTTTGGTGCATCTTTGAAGCATCTTGAGTGTCAAAGTGCCTTTGCATGGTAGAGAATAATGGTGGTAGTTTTCGAGTACATGTTCTTGGATGACGTAGACTACCTTGTAGAAGAGTCGTAAGTTCCCCGTAATTCAAATAAAATAACATGCTCATTTACATCTCATGCATTCATCATCATCCTCTCATGTCATCCCTGCAATGCACCTAGGCATGAGCACTTATACTTCTGCATCATACAGGATCGCAGGAAGTGACCCCGGTAGCAGTTCCCGAGGACCCAGAAGGGCAGTCCGAGGTGCCAGAGCAGGAGTTGACCGAAGCCGAAGAGGAGGTCGGTGAAGATCTTCCGGAGTGCCCCGACCACCGTCCAAGCTCGTTTGAGAGAGGCAAGCCCCGGAGCATTTCTCCCTCGGTTTGCAAATAATTTATTATTAACTTTACTTAATTTGATGCATTACGTTTAGGAGTTGTTTGCAAACGTTGCTGCATTATATCTTGTTTCACCTTGCTTTACCCGATCCTTGTTACCCTGGTGTCCGCGGTCAATAATTGCTTAGTTTGCTTAGACCGGTAGAAGTCGGGTGATTGTTTGTCATCCGCGAGCTATAGGGGATTACCTGGATTTATGTGAAAGAATGTCATATGAGAATAACTAAGTGTTGAAATGAACCTGAGACCGGACGGAAGCTTGCAGGGTTCCGACTGTAGTGTCTTCCGTCTGTGTCGATTAAGGACCGTCCGTTGTTGGGCCTCGAGTCATGTTGAACGCATGCCTCACATTTAGCTGGCCGAATAAAGTACCTTTCGACCGCGAAGCCGGGAGATTATTCGGGCCGAGTGGATTGCCCGCAACGCACTGTACCGGAGCAGTAGTGGCAGGAAACGGGGGCACGATGATAAGGCCAAAGAGCAGTCGGGCGGCCTCCGGGTACATGTGGTTCCTGGTAAGCTCGCGACTTTACCTGAATGGTTGACTCGGTGACCAATACCTCACTTTAGCGGGTGAGTGAGGTTTGTGTGAGGAATAAATTACCAGCTGGTTAATAATCGATTCGAATCGCCATCGTTCACTGGATAGTGAACACTTGACTTGAGCTACTTCATCGTAGTAATAATGATGAACACTTGGATAGTTATGTGGAAGATGACATGGTAATTATTGTTAATGATCAATGGTAATCCTTACTTACTTAATTACATTGTTACTCTAGCATAAGTGCAAACATAGTTGACAAGGTAATAAAGCTTAAAATACTGCATGCTTTTGTAAAAGAACTGTTAAGTTAAAATGCTTTTCTTGCAACTGAGTCAGCTACCCCACCAAAAAGCCTATCATGATCCTTGGTGTCATTTTATTTTGGTTCTATCGGGTAAGTCTAGCTGAGTACCTTCTCGTACTCAGGGCTTTGTTCCCACTTGTTGCAGATGGACAGATGTACTATGGTTACTGTATCAACTGTCTCTATCCTACGATGGGCGAAGCTTAGGACCATGGGCAATGGTCATTCACTACTTCTCGTCTGATGCTTTTGCTGGAGATGATCACAAGCTGGCACTTTATTTCAAAACGCTGTGTGTGTGCGTGATTTGAACTACTGCTTCCGCTACTTTTATTCGAACCTGGTTTGTAATAACTATGTTTAAACTCTGATGTATTTTGTGCCGCGAACTTCTATGTAACTTATGACGGTGACCGCTAAACTTAGTACAATCTTGGCTGTTATGTGAATGGTTTGAAATCCGTCGAGATTTCACAGACTACCGGGTTATACGGGCTTAAGTTTGTTAAATTGCCCTCTCGTTGGATGATTTTCCTACTTAATCTCGTATAATTGGGTGGTTCTGTTACAAACGCCGGCCGCGGGGCTTCGCCCACGGCCGACAAGAGAGAAGGTTTTTCCTTCTAATCTCTTGCTTAATTAGATTGATACATCTCCTCTCATTATATAGAGAAGAGATCTTACTTGGCCCCTAAGCAAGCGACTAATTAACCCTAACGGGCTAAGGCCCAAAAAACCATTGACTCTTCTAACACTACACCCCACCTAGACATGCAGCTTGTCCTCGAGCTGCAACCTAACTCGACTCTGCCAGACACAAACCTAACACCTAAAAATAAGTCTTTTATATTTCGACTTATTTTATTGACCTGAAATAGACTACGACTCTTTATTTTTTTACTCCTGAAGATATGGCGGACACCCTCCGCGTGATGGACCTGCACGTGTGTAGCCACCTGAATCCCATGGAGCCCACCGGAACGAGAGGGGTGCACGGGTATAGCCACCAGGAATTAGTCGCGATAGCGACCAGCGGAGACGTCCTCGCGGCGGCCGGTGTCGGAGCACGACAATGCTAATTAAGGTCCGCCTATGGGTGGCCACACACCCGCGTCCCCAAACGCCGGCGCTGTAGACACCGAGTTCGCCACCCGAGGTGGCGATGCCACGCCTGATCTCTATGACGCAGCGGACGAGATCGGAGCCCTCCATGTGGCGAAGCGCAGCCTGGTGGTGAAGCAAAGGGGCACGGGGCACAGGCACCAGCTGCAACCCACGCATCTCCCACACCTGCCATCGCGCCAGGAGTCCACGTGCTGCAGCCTGTAACTGTACCGCCGCCAGGACCGCCTCCTGCATCTTCTGGCGCATCTCCTGCAGCCGCTGCCATGCTCGGAGACCGCGCGCAGCAGCCTGCAGTCGCACCACAGCCGATACTTGGTGAATAAGCATCGGCTGCGCTGCGATGTCCTTTCGCTGCTTGATCTGCTGTGCGGTGTCTGCCTTCGCGCGGCGAAGCACAGCTTGGAGGAACTGCGACGGGGTGCGGGGCTGAATCAGCTGCAGATCGCACAGCCGTCGCACTCGCCGGCGCGCCAGGAGGCCACACGCCGCCGCCTGCAGCCGCACCGCCACCGACACCTGGCGCGCAAACGCCGCCTGACGGCTCTCCATGGCGGCCAACCATGCGTTGATGTCGGCCAGCGCCTAGACGAGCTGATCCCACAGCGGCTCATCAAAACCTGGCATCTCCGATACCAGATTGTTATGGACGTCATTGGGATGGGGAGAATTGAGGAGGAAGAGACTGGCGGCGCTACAGTACCCGCGCGCTATAGTACCGCGCGGGTACTGTTTACGAGCTAGAGGCAGAGACCCGGCGGCTAGGGCTGTGAGGGGCGCTGGGAACGCCGGCCGCGGGGCTTCGCCCACGGCCGGCAAGAGAGAAGGTTTTTCCTTCTAATCTCTTGCTTAATTAGATTGATACATCTCCTCTCATTATATAGAGAAGAGATCTTACTTGGCCCCTAAGCAAGCGACTAATTAACCCTAACGGGCTAAGGCCCAATAGACCATTGACTCTTCTAACCGGGGCGTCCTCTGAAATAGAACTTAGTATCAGTACTAATGTGTATGTTAGCATGACTGATTCAGCCTATTTAGGGGTTCAATCTCCACGGTAAAATCAAATTAGAGTATCTTATTGTTTCCTTAGAATCATTTGTTTGTTTGTTCAATCTCCACGATGACATCAATTATCTCCAGCCCCTAGAATCATTTATTTTCTCTGTTCACTACTTAACTTAGTAATGGGTAATGGTAAAAAGCTATTAGTAGCCTTTATTTGTCCATCAATGAAAAAAGATAATAATTTTCCTTGTTCTGTTTTATTGATAGTGAAAATCCCATTATAATACCCCCTTTGTTCCAAATTATATTTCAGTTTGATTTTTTTTGTAATTCAATCTTTCCCAAATATTGACTGAATTTTGTAGCAAGATGTACTTGTATTATTTTCAAATACCCAAAATCAGCATAGAAAAAAGTTATAATATAAGTTTGAACAAATGACTTAGAATAATCTCAAAAGATCACTTGTTCGTGATTTGACCCTCCGTCCCTCCCCTAAAAAAATGCAATTCGATGACCACCTCTATATGAAAAAGTATTGACATTTTTTAATATCAAACAAGTATCATTGGATTGATGATGAAATATATTTTTATAGTAAATTTATTTGAAGATATAAATATTGATACTTTTTCCTATATATAAAATAGATTAAATCTGAGAAAGTTTGACTACTACTCTTAAACTAAAATTGCATTCTTTTTGGGGACGGAGGGAGCAAATTCTGCTTCTATAGAATTCTATTCTATTCTATTCTATGCAAACTCACACAAAAAAAAATGTGCCACTGATTAAGCATCGCCGGCTGTCCAAGTATCACCGGGCTTTCCTCTTTCTTGGGCTTGACTGGGCCTCATTCGGCTTCATTGAGACTTTTGGCTTAAAACATGTGGGATATGCACGTGTAGATGGAGTTGGACGAAACTGTTAAACCAGTGTCAACCCTAACAGCGTGTAACCGCGGCGTACCAAAAAAACTGTGTTTTTTTTTTCGAAAGACCCGTTACCGGCTTTCATTGAATATAGAGAAGAGCAATGTTACAAAGTACAATAAGGCACAAGATGCACCGAGACGGCACAAGAGGCGCCACACCCTTTTGCTTGGGGCTCACAGCCGAGCCCCCAGTCACCCCTGAGGATCAAGAGGTTAAATTACACGAAAATCTAACACAACTGAGAATCCAGCAAACTATGTTGTAGCCATCATCGGCAGCAGCAACTCGAGTCCCTTGTTTCCAGCAAAGCTCCACATCCGTGCTACATCTTCGATGGAGTGCACGATCTGGCAGACGGTTCTTGCCTGTTTCATGAAAAGTACCGAAAAAACTGTGGGCTTTCTTGTACATAGATTGTAGAATCCGAAGCTCGTGTGGGCTGTGGGTGGCCGTCTGTTTGTTGCATACTCCCTCCGTCCCGCTTTAAGTGTCGTTCTAGCACTACTTTTACCTGTCCAGGTTCAAACCACGTAGCAAGAATCTAGACGCAAGGCAGCATCAAGTTCACAGCAAGGAGCACGCACCTGGTCGGAGGCTACAACGATAATTAATACGGGACCACAGTTGGCCAGTCACAGACTCAAAGTGTAGGTTTTCGGCCTTTTGTTTGCTAAAAACAAAAGAGAGTGAGTGAGTGAGTGAGTGACTGAGAGGCATGATAAGCGGTGGGATCGAAAGGGGAACTGCACGGGGGGCATCTCCAAGGCCCCGGACCCGAACGCACATGGCACACGCACGCGGCGCCGACCAGGCCGGACATTGAATTCGCTTCCCGGCCCCCGCCCCCTCCAAACCGCGGATAAAAGATAATAAAAAAAACTGATGGCGGTGCCAGCTTAGCTTTGTGTTCTGGTGGAATTTACCCATCTGATTAACTCGTTTTTTTAACGAACCGACAAGAGAGCTGCCTATTATATTAAAAAGGAGAAGACCAAAGACAACCACAGTAGCACTGTACAAGACGCTTTAGCCTACCACGCCCCCAAAGTAAAATATAGTAAAAAAGATCAAGAAAAAGGTAGAAGAGTTGTCAAATGTTTTGCTTCGGCCGCTTTCCAAAGCCTCGCTTCATCTCTAATCTTTTTTCGAAAGCGTGCCTTGGCATGTGCTTCATTAAGTGGAAGAGGAGGGTTTACAAACTCCGAAGATAATTACGGCGAGGCGTCGTACGTATCCTGAAGAACACACATAACACTAATTGCCACCATATGGCGGAAGGGAAATTTTGTACTAACTAAAAAACCGATGTCGCGACAGGAGAAGACGGCTCGCGTCCAGGCGCTAGGTGGCAAGGGGCGTGAGCAACGCCAGGCTACTGAAGCCCGCGCCAATCCATGTGTTTGCCTCTTCTAGGATCCGGTCGAGCAGCTCAGACGTCGACGATGCCTGATGGTCGAAGGTGCGGCGGTTCCTCTCCTTCCATAGGCACCAGGACACCAGGAGCACAAGGGAGTCGAAACTCCGGCAAAGGGCCTGCAGGAGCGTTTCCCTGGCTGTGAACCACCAACCGAGAAGGGTGTCGTCCTGAGTCAGTGTGGCAGCCAGGAATCCTAGGGAGCTGAGAAGTCTAGACCAGACCTCACGGACGAACACACCGGAGCAAAGGAGGTGATCTGTGGTCTCGTCGAGCTGGTCGCACAAGGCACAAGCTGCATCCGGTTGCAAGCCATGCCGCTTCCTGTGCTCAGCTGTCCATAGCCGTCCGTGCAGAGCTAGCCAGAAAAAGAACTTGATCTTCGGAGGAATAGCGGCGCGCCAGAGTTCCTTGGCCCCTGCCAAGCGGGTCCAACCAATGAAGCAGGCTCGGTAGGCAGAGCGCATAAAGTACTGACCATCAGCTGTCCAACGCCAGACGAAGCGGTCCGTGTAACAGAACCGACCAAATTATAAGAGCACAAGTACAAAAACAAGCGCCGAAACACTCAAATTTTCGAACTAGCAGTTATTTTTATCATTTACCTGTCATCTATCTTAGCACCTGTACTAAACATTCACTTGATTATAATCAAACAAATAATATCATTATATCCATAGCAGGTATAAATTGCAGCAACATTGTATCATTCACTTATGAGATCTACGTTGCCGCTGCTCAAGTCAAGTGCTCACTAACCGGGAGCGACGGCGATTCGAATCGAATTCCTATCCAGCTGGAGGATTATATGGGCTCAAGTCAAGTGCTCACTAAACATTCACTTGATTATAATCAAACAAATAATGCAGCATGCTCGGGATAAAATGCACTACAACACTTCCTACTGCTCTATTCAAATCACAACAATAATAAGTGCAAATCTCTTCTCCGGTAGAGAAGTACTTACCTAGTCTACACAATCTAATGTATAATTGTTCCTCCTCTGTTAAGGCCCTAACACCTAACAATCACAAGAACAACTTTACTTAGGTTACCACATCCAAGCATAAAATATCAAAACAACACATTCTGGACAGCAGCTAAGTGTTTCAATCATAACTGAAAATTTCCAAATCCAAAAGATATTATACAAGACAATCTGAAAAGCTTATAAAATGCTCTACAAATCATTTTCAGACTTCAACACTTAACTAGGTAGCGTGCTCGTGCGTTGCTACGGGACAATTAAACTTTGTACTAAAAACACACAGATCGTACGATAAGATAGCAATACCGTGAAATTAAATATCGACGTTCAAGTGACATTTAATTCAAAAAGCAAAGTTCGTGAAATTGACACAGTCATGGAGAGTGCGGCGTCGTAGGCTCACAAACTCTACTGCATAGACCTTAAAGAAATCTCAAATATCCATTTCTTTTGTGCGCCAATAAATCCACGAATTAGTTCCGCTGCATCTCCATACCATTATGTACACAAATTCGAGTATATATGTAAATATTAGTGCATCATGGGTAATAATGCGTATCTTGAAAAATCTCTCATAAAATCTTAAAACAAAGTATGTCCGTGCGTTCCAACGGGAAAACATAATACCACGATAACATATTTATAAGTATATCTGTTACCTAAAACAGATACTGCAATCGTGATGTTTGGAACATGTATATTACATAAGTCTTTAGAGATTAATATTTGATTTAGGTAAATGGTATGCCAAAGTTGCATGTGTAAAATAATCCTATGCTCCAGGAATCCCAAATTGACAAGACAATTTAGAGAATCATAAACCCTTTCAAAACACGGAAAATATCATCTGGTGTTTATCTATATCAGCTTGATAAAGAACAGAGTATGTAGCAGGTCTAAGAAAACAGAAAACTAATGAGTTTCACCATGCATAATTAGTACATGTCCTACCAGCTTAAAACTTGGGATTCTTATCCTATATGTGCACCAGAACCATCCAAAATCTTAATTTGCATTTCTGTGTGTCCCTGCACACTGCACTGTAATCGCAACTATATCCAGGTAATTAGGAAATAAGCATCTATTAGAATGAAGTCACCTTTTACATTTTTCATTAATAAGAAAGAAGTGTTACAACAACGTAGCGAGCGTTGATCGGACAAAGTAAGTAGCAACTCGTCAATCACGTATACCGATACAAAGAGAGCTACAACGTGATTAACAAAAGAACAATTTCGCGACCGAGGAGCACTCTCACGGGAAGTTCTACGTGTTCAGCTTCAGCGCCTTTCGACGGCTGTGCCTTTGACATAGCCTCACAGTAGCCATGACATAGACTTCTTCCTTCTTCCAGCACTTGTTGATTCGACTTGTTCAAACACTTGCTGGCTAGACTCCTTCAAGCAAGCAACGGACAACAACAGCTTCTCCTTGAGAAGCACAAATGGCCGATGCAACATCATAGAGCCGTGTATTAGGTTCTCTGCCAAGAAACTTCATTCCCAAAGTTGGTGCTCAGCTTCCAAGTCACAACCAACACAAGTATACAATTTACAGGAGCTCCTCGCACACAAGTCCTAGAACTTCGTTGCTGCCCTCTTGTGCTGGCCAGTTCAATAAAAGAACAGCATCACTTAACAATCTGATCAATAGGTTTCAATACTGTGCATGTTCTCAGGATCCAGTTTAGAAACTGAGCCATCCGTCACTGATGAATTTAATTTTCGCAAGCCTTTGAGAATCCTTTTTGCTCTTTAACCTAGGCAGTTCGGCCAATGAGATAACTGCTATATACCAGAAACCAAAGCAGCACAATATGAACAGGCCTAATTCATTGCATTTACAGGATAACCTGATTCCATGTCAAAAATGCACGAGTATAGTCACTTGAGTATCAGTTGCACTCTAGATTCTTCTACCACAAATAGAGGCAATTCCCTTACGTATACACTCTGAGGGACAAAATAGTGACGAGTGTATTGGGACAACTATGATATGAACATCAGTTAATCATCGGTGCCAGTTACAATTATCAAAAGCACAAGATAGGAAGCTCACCTATTCGGTTCAATGGTTGAAGCAACCTGCAAAACTCTCAGATAAGTTCTTTCTTCTCATTTCCAAAATTCTGAACATAGAACACTATTATTTTAATATAAATAACAAAGATAAAAAAATCTCTGTAAGTGTTATTCTTCATGACATGGTGAGATTAAAATCAGAACGCAAGAATCACTGCAGCAAACAGAAAATATTTTATTAAAATGGAAATCTAGAAGCTCAGTTGTCGCGTTATAATGAGAAACAAACCTCACAAGCTTGCTTAAGAGTTAAGATCCTTGAGCTGATTATTTAGGAACAATGGACTTGTATTGTAATCTGGGTAGATGATATATAATCTATAATTAGTTAATGATATATATGATACAACTAAAATACCAGTCCCCTATATTTTTTTATGCACAGGGGAATGTATATGGGGGTTGGATGATACTAATCTTTAGCACCAAGGGATATCAGTCCCCTATATTTCTTTACGCAGAAATCATGAGGAACAAAGGGATATCAAATTTGTATCAATAAAAGGATGTAAGGAGCAATACTGAAGATGTGACATTAAGTGATAAATTAGTTGAAATGAATACTTATTGTTTTTGGAATATGTAGTGCAAAAATGTAAAGATTCAGGCAATGAGAACCAACAATAACTATATCGATTCCTTGAAGCTAAAATGGTATGAATTAAATTATTTTTTTAAAGTAGAAGTGTAGAACTGTGTGTTCAACTGGAAAGATAATCTAGCATAAACAAACATCAAGTGTACAACTAACCCTGAAGCCTAATGACACAGAAGCTTGTCATTGTAACTTTTCAAACAGATGCTACCCTAGCTAAAGGCGGCGAAGTGCCGCTGGAGGGAACACTTCATGGAAGGTAGGAAATTAAGAATGACAATTTTTTAGTAATAATCTACACATTAAGAGACACCGATGAAGTGCCATTGAGGGAATATTGCAATACAATAATAAGAGATTGACTTTGATATATGGATGCACGGGAGAACTGCTAGCTTTTTACCTACAGTGATGTCTGCCAATGTAAACTGTATGGAGCACCCAGCCATCAAGTCGTGAGCTGAATAGAATACTGTATTTACTTGAGAAGTTGTCCCTCCTCGTAGATCACTAGATCAATTAGCCAATCAAAGAAGTCAGAACCGGACTTTGTTCTTGAGCGTGTCCCAGGACCATTGATATCCAAAGAGAAAAATCAGAACAAATCAAACTACAGCCCCTGGGCTTTAGAAGATGGAATGAGACCTCACCGCTGGAAACCAACGGATGAGACAATGGCACACAAAACTAACCTCAATGTCGTAGAAGTTGTTGTTGCCGCCATCATCCATCAGCGGTAGCTCGAGCCCGACCTGCTTCTCGAAGAGATGGCCCTGGGGCCATGGATCCCGCTGTCTCGCCTCTCGTCCGTCGTGGCTCGTGCGCTGAGGAAAAAAAAGAACTGCGATGGTAAAGACAGATACTTTCGGTAGATATACTCGTTTTATGCTTTTCTGAAGGATAGAGATATAAAATCCCGATTATTGTACAAATAAAGATCACATTACATTAGTTAGTGAGTAAAAGAGGCTTCCCATACCTGAGGACTACAGTAGGCAGTGTGCAAAGAATCGCAGCGAGACGATCAAACAAATCAATTGGTATCTCTTTAACTGAAAATGATTGATTGAATCAAACATGAGAAATTCAGAACAACAGTATAGACGAAGTTTACTGGATGCAACATCAGAGTAGCAGTAATATTGACAGAGGACCGACGTACTTGCAGGTGACGGCCAAAGGTATGGTGATGCGCAGATGTAGCGATGTACCCAGCGCAGTGCGCTGAGACCGAGAATTCATGGGCTGCGCTTGCCGCTTCACCTTGGTGCCATGTCGTCGCCCTCCCATCCCGTCGGCATGCCACGTGCGTGCGGCCGTGCTGTGCGGCACTGCAGTGGATTAGCGTTTCACCACTCCTGTTTAGAGGAATCATGGAAACAGAGATCGAATTCATGCCTAAACAACAAACGTTTAAACAAGACACATATATAGAACTCGAATACAGAAAAGTCAATAGCAGCGCAGATAAACAATGCAATCGATCACAAAAATTGCAGTGGAGCAATGCGATCTATCAATCACAAAAATTGTAGTAGAGCAGGCAATCTATCACAAAAGTTTGAGCAGAGCAATATGGATTTGATGGGCACCTGTGTGGTGGTCGTTGCTCGCTTCGTGCTTCTAGTAGGCTGTCACGCCGTGCCGGATCAGGCACAGTACCATTGGGTGCTTGCTGCTGTCGGGCCGATCGATGGACGGGGATTGAAGAGGACGGAGCCGAGCGAGTAAGGGATAGAGCGCGGTTACGCCGTGTCGGATCAAGCACAGTACCGATGGCTGCTTTGCTGCCGTCGGGCTGGTTGATCAATGAATGATCAAGGAAGACGGAGCCGAGCGAGGGATAGAGCGACGATGGGAGAGAAAGAAAGAAAGAATCGGCTTGGCGGGTTTCTTTCCGTGGGTGAGATGATTTTTTTCCTACCTTCTATGCGTTGATCGTCTGGTGACTGCGGAGGCGGGTGCTAGCAATTTGCTTCCTTCCTTCCAGAGATTGCGGAGGCACGCGTATGGAAGCCGATAAGAGAGGGCCGTGGTTTTCCTTCCTTCCGGGGACGGCCAGCGAGCTTCCTTCCATGTGGTTTTCCTTCCTGCCGGGGAAGCATGCAAGCGGGCGAGCGATCGCACCCAGCGGCAGGTCGACGACGCGAAATTTTTGTCGCAAGAAGAAATTGTCTTAATTTTACTCTTTTTAGTTGTGAGAGATTCCTAACTTCACCTAGTCAAAATTCTAGAGTTCCAGAAATCTATCCTCTCCAAACAGAGAGCAGCCATTTCTGGACAGCCACTTTAAACAGCTATAACTCCTAGACTACTAAGCCAAATGCCCCTAAATTTTGACACAAGCTAGTTTATCAAGTTTACTACCACTTTGGTATTCATAAGTTTCCCAGCAAACACTTTTATCAAGGATCAAATCCAAAAAATGCTACCAGCTGTCCAGAGAACCTAGAAATGTGAAAATTAAATATTTATTTATGTGTCAAACTTCCTCTATAACCAAACCAATGATACTATTAGTTCACACATGTCATGAAAACACCAGAAAGTAAGGTGTGCCAACCTAGAACATTTATTTTCACCCCTTTCTTAATTTACTTAATTAATTAAGTAGGAAATTAAACTTATATGCAAACTGCTTATAAAATTCTACAAAAATTACAAGAGGCTCTCTGACCTATAAAAAGGCTACTGAAAAAATTTTAACTAAAGTTATCCATAGAAACTCCCTACACAAAATTCACAAGCCAAAAAGGCTGATTTTTGTATAATTAACAAATCATATTGAAAAGTATCAAAAAACAGAAATCGTATTTTTCTTAGCAACCTTGGGGTACCAGGATACTCTCCACAAATTTTCATGAATATTTCACATATAGAAAAATTACTAAAATTCATTCGAGTATTTCCTAATATAACATGATATCATCATAACTTGAAAAGTACTCAAGCACTAGTACCCAAATTTTTAACAGAGCTAGAACAAGCATAAAATAACCTACCCACCAATTTTCATAATTTTTGGGACAGTACAACTCCATTTATTCATTTAACAAGTTTGTATCCAATTTAAAACACATTTCAAAACCCTAATTAATTCTTCCAGAAAATAAACATCACATACATATTTGACATTTTTCCTAAATACTACACTTCATGCAGAGCTCAACAAAATTTAAATCACAATTTCTGGACAAGTCAAACCCTAGATATGAAATTCATAAACATCATTCAAATCAGTGAACAATTCACAAGAATCAACCCTAGTGCTACAGTCCTGGGCCGGCCCGGTTTGCCAACGCGGCCCAGCCAATGCGCGGCCTGTCCCGGACTCCCGCTCACGCACGTGGCGCTGCCAGCGCGGGCCCGCAGGCCAGAGAGAGAAAGGGCAGGGGAAAGGAGACGGTGGCCGGAGTTCGCCGCCGGTGGCGGTTCCGGCAAGGCCAAGTGCACCGTCATGTTCCCCACCTCAATGCGAATCTAAGGGTACCATCCAAGAGGGCTACGACGGCGGCTAAGGTAGTCGGCGATGGCAATGGCGGCCCACGGCCGTGGCATGCCGGCTCCGACGAGCTAGACGGCTGCTCGGCCCTAATGGCCGGTCCGGTGAGCACCAGTGGTTCAAGGCGGACGCGATACACAAAGAACGGAGGATAGGGAGGCGCTAGGGAAGCACGGCCACGCCATGGGGGTGCTCTGGCGAGAAATGCCCGAGGTGGGCGGTGGCGGAGATGGCAATGCCGCCCTACCTCCGCACAATTGACCTAATGGCGAGGTGGAGGATGAAGAGGGGTTCAAGGCGGAGCAGTGGACGAGTTTTGGTGGGTTGCGGTGCGGTGGTGAGCGCGCGTGAGCTCGCCAGAGTGGAGGCGGTAATGGCGGCACCGTTTCTCCGTGTTGAAGCCGAATGAGGGAGGGAGAGGGAATGGGGAAGCTCCTGTGCGTCGTGGCGGTCTTTGAAGGTCCTGTGGACTGACCGGTGGGGCCACGGCTGGCGTACGGTCACCACCGCGCGCCCACGCGTCGACGACGGCCTATGGCCGGTCGGCCACGACTGCCAACAGCGACTGTCTTAACTGAATCGAAGCCGGCATTAGGTGACTAACAGAGGGATTTCGTCGTTGATTAACCCCCAAACTAGCTCGATCTAGCAAAAGTTGATCACAGTAAAGTTGTAGAGCTACATGAGTGCTACAACTTTACCAATTGGAGCTTGGCCTAGTTCGGCATGGTTTGCAAGTTACATGGCGTTGAAGTGGGGTACTTTGAAACTGAAACTTCGAATTTCAGACTTAGAAATTTTCTAAGTGTTGGACAGCCCCTCAAACTGACTTGTGGGCCATTTTTGAGCATGTTCTGGTCATTTTCATGAGATGGCCATATTGGAACTTTTGTTCCTTAGGAAATCCACTACAACTTTGTTTAAGGTTGCTCCTCCATGCAAGATTTCTAAACTAGACTTTTTAATTGGTCAAACCAAAGCATTCCAGGGTCAAGTGTTGGTCAACAGCACATTGGAGGGCAATTTGGTCATTTTGGTCAACATGAACATTGCTCCACTAGTTACCCTAAGTGTAATTAAGGTGTTGTAAGATATAGTTAGCCACTCTACCCCTTGGTTACACAAAAACACTAGTATCACATAATTGGAAACAAGTAAAACCCTAAATCCACCCAAAATGTTGCAATATCATGTTGCACATGTTGCAAGACTTTGTTGCACCCATTGAGACTATCAAGATGTGCTAACCACATTGTCATGTTTCATAGTATGAGACCCAAAGTTGTATCTACAAGTTGCACCACCCACATTTCATAAGCAAATAATCTATGAAACAATCACATTGGGGCATGTTACATACTCAAGTTGCAAGCAAAGAAAGACATAAATGAGATGAGTGATGCTCATGCTTATGAAATGCAATGCAATTATGGAAGCTAAACACCTGAGGTGTTACGGCCCTCCCCCTTATAAAAATCTCGTCCCGAGATTTGAAAAGCGTACCATTTTTGATAGAATTCTTTATAACCATCACATAAATAGTCCTCTCGTTCCCACGTAGCATCACTCTCACTGCCCTGATTACTCCACATCACTTTATACCATTTAACCACTCGACTTCTAGTTACTCGCTCTTGAGTGTCGATCACACAGACTGGCTTTTCTTCGTAAGTTAGATCAAATTCTAGCCTGATATCTCCTAAAGGAACTCTTTCCTCAGGAACCCGAAGACACTTCTTTAAGACTTTAACTGAGATGCATGGAAAACATTGAAAATGACGCTCATTTCAGGAGGTAACTGGACCTTATACGCAACAGCTCCACTCTTGCCTATGATCTGGAAAGGACCCACGTATCTCGGTGCAAGCTTCCGCTTGACACCAAAACGTTGTACACTCTTCATAGGATAAACTTTCAGATAAACGAAGTTTCCAACTTCAAACTCGATCGGTTTTCTACGATGATCACCGTAACTTTTCTGTCTAGCTTGAGCTGCAGCCATATGTATTTTGATGGTACAGACTTGTTCCTCAGCTTCCTTGACAAAATCGATACCATAATACCTTCTTTCACCAGCTTCTACCCAATTTAGTGGGGTTCTACACTTACGATCGTACAAGGCTTCGAATGGGGCCATCTTAATACTCTCTTGGTAACTATTATTATATGAAAACTCAGCTAGAGGCAACCATTTTCCCCATGAACCCTTGGATGAAATAACACATGCCCGTAACATATCCTCCAAGATTTGGTTAACTCGTTCAGTCTGCCCTGACGTCTGGGGTGATAAGCAGAGCTTCTCACTAACTTGGTTCCCAGAAGATGATGCAAGTGCTCCCAAAAGCGAGCAGTGAACTAGGGGCCATGGTCAGAAACAATAGTACGAGGTACCCCGTGGAGCCGGACTATCTGATTGAAGTACAACTCAGCATAGTCAGTGGGACGATAGTCTACTCGAACAGGAATGAAGTGAGCTGACTTGGTTAAGCGATCTACAATTACCCAGATAGAGTTATGATTTTTGACAGTAGGAGGAAGTCCAACGATAAAATCCATACTTATCTCCTCTGAAAGTCCCTAGTTTGGTTTTGGCTAATTGATGAAACCTAGGACTAACCTTTGTATCTAAGTGGATGATTTAGATAAAGGTGGTCATTGAATATGAGACATGACATTGACTCATGTGACCAAGATGGTGAAGACCATGATGAGGCTTGGCTCGATGGACCGGTTGTGAAGGTGAAGGGCAAGTCGAGGCTTCGAAGCGAAGGACCATGCGATGGTGAAGCTTGAGCAAGACTTGGCGCCGACGGACCGATACAACGGTGAAGAGCAAGTGAAGTCAAGGTCGATGGATCGAGACGGTCATGTGATGATATGAAGTGGATCATATCATTTGGAGAAACAAAATGGGCTCAAGGCAAAGGTATAACCATAGGGCCATTTTGTTTTACACTCAAGACACCATAGAGGGTGTGAGTGGTTTAGGGTCGATAGCCGAACTATTAAGAGGGGAAGTCTTATCGGTCATTCGACGCATGGGTGCCACAAGGTGAATTCATGAAGTGCATTGCATGTAGGGCCTAGTGAGCTAACTGGAAAACCTTTGAAAATGATTGAGAAAAAGCTAACACACAAGCACATGGAGATGTACACTTGATGGTGTTGGCACATTTGCAAAGGTGGCGTTGGTCGCGCTGTGGTCTGCGGGTAGAGAAGGGTTTGGGTTCCTTTCTCCCTCCCGCCGAGCGTGCGAGCGCGGGATTCAGGCGATTTCGGGGAAATGAAATGCCTATTTTCCAATGCGCCGGAAGTCGGAAAAGAAAAGGAGGCGAACGCGGTCACGGAAGTGACTGGACGGAGCACCGGACGCCGCACCGGACGCCGCACCGGACGCTGCACCGGACGCGGTCACTGTGGACCGGCGCGTCCGGTCAGTGCAGCGCGGGCGTCAGGCGCGCGGGCTAGGGTTTGACACCGGCGCGTCCGGTGACCCACGGGACCGGCGCGTCCGGTCTGGCGAACAGCGAGTCACGAAGTCATCGGACGCGGTGCGCGTCCGGTGTCACACCATCGGACGCGTCCGGTGGTCTCGGGAGCTTACTGGACTCGCACCGGACGCGGGTACTGTGGCGTCCGGTGGTTGCGAGGAGCGCGTCCGGTCTTGTCTTCGCGCGTGCGGGAACTGTGCGCACCGGCGCGTCCGGTGGTTCGCAACAGCGCGTCCGGTCTTGTCTTCGCGCGTGCGGGAACTGTGCGCACCGGCGCGTCCGGTGGTTCGCATCAGCGCGTCCGGTGGCTCGTTTGACCGTTGGCGCGCAGTGACCGTTGGTGGATCTAACGGACGAATTTGAATTCGGAGAACACGTGGACGTCGCAGGGGCACCGGACGCGGTTGAGCGCGTCCGGTGAGTTACCACCGGCGCGTCCGGTGCTCCCGCGGAAAACGTGAGTGGAGTTGTAACGGCTCTATTTGGATGGGATGCTTATAAATACTCGTTGGCCGGCCCTTGGGGAGGTCTCTTGGCATTTCTAACATACTTGTGCATCCTTTGAGCTAGAACAACTCCTCCCACTCATCTCCCTTGCTTGATTGCAAATCAAAAGTGAGATTGAGTGATCCCAAAGTGCATTGCATAGCTTGAGGGCATCTAGTGGCACTTGTGGGTGGTTTAGCCGGTGGATTTCTTGTTACTCTTGGAGAGTACCGCTCCTAGCCGGCTTGGAGATTGTTGGAGGCGTTGGCAAGAGAAGGTGATTGTTCTTGGCCACCTCCGGTTGATTGTAAGAGGTTCTTGTGCTTTCCTCGGCGGAGTGCCAAAAGCAACTCTATTACATTGCGCGTGTCATTGAGTTACCTCACTTGAGAGTGGTGTCTTGCGGTGCCTTGCGGGGCGTGCCTTGAGGGGCAAGTGACTTGAGGGTCACACCGGGGAACCATCTAGGTGTTGGTCGACACAACCGGTGACGTAGCTTGTCGGTGCACAAGTGAACACCGGGTGAACAAATATTGTGTCTCTTGTCTCCCGGTGATTGGTCTTCATCTTGGGTTGTTGTCAATATTGATTGTTTGTATATCATCTTGGTGATTGGCAACATCTTCTCTTCACCGTCGGTATAAGAATCACAATCCTCTCTCTTGCATTTACATTCACTAGTTTATCTTGTGTAGCTCTAGTAGTAGCCTTTGCTAGTAGTTGTTAGCTTGCTCACTAGTGTAAGTTAGTGACCTAGCACTTGTGTGAACTAGAGATCATAATCTACTAGACTTGTGGATAGGAGGCTTGCATCACAACCGTAGGCTAAGCAAAACTCGCTTTACGCCGTTTGTTTTTCTAACAAGTTTGCTTAGTGGTGCTTGTAGAATTTTTTATAGGCTATTCACCCCCCCTCTAGCCATCTAGGACCTTACAAGTGGTATCGGAGCCGTGGTCACCGTTTTAATCAAGGCTTAACATCCTTCGGTGTGAAAAATGGCTCAAATTGTGTTCAATCATGTTGGGGGCAAGCCACCGTTCTTTGATGGTGTTAGTTCTTTTGCTCATTGGAAGAGAAAGATGACAATGTATCTTGGTTCTATTCATGAGAGAGTATTGGAAGTCACCGAGAATGATTTTGCTATCATTGATCCCGATCATCTCACCGATGAAGATAGAGCAAATAGAACATGCAATAGAATGGCTCTCAATACACTTTACAATGGTATTGACACAAAAGTATTTGAGGGCATCAAGGACTTGGAATTGGCAAATGAAGTGTGGACAAGGTTAAGTGAAACATATGAGGGCACTAAGGTTGTGAAGAGTGCCAAGCTATATGGGCTCAAGAGTGAGTTTGAGAACTTCAAGATGAAAGAAGAAGAAACAATCTTAGAGATGTTTCATAGATTGCAAGTCATTGTGAATGATCTCAAGAGCTTAGGGCACAAGACACAAGACCAAGATTTTTCCCACAAGTTCTTGTTGAGCTTACCTAAAAGATTCAAGATGTTGATCATGATGCTACAAAGAGATGGGCTTGAAACAATAAAGCCCAATGATTTGCTTGGAGAGGTATTGACCTTTGACAAGTATGATCAAGATGTTGATGAGAAGGAGGAAGAAAAGAAGAAGACCGTGGCATTCAAAGCCACCTCCTCCAAGGGCAAAGCTACCATCATTGAAGAAGACGAAGACAACAATGAAGATGGGGAATTTGAAATTGATGATGAGGCACTTGCTCTTGTAGTCAAGAAGATGGGTCACATGTTCATCAAGAGAAGAGGCTTTAAGAAGAGAAATGACAACTTCAAAAGAAATGAGCAACAAAGAAAGTGCTTCAATTGTGATAGCACCGAGCACCTTCAAGCGGAATGTCCTTATGATAAAAAGAAGAACAAAAAGGACAAGTTTGAGAAGAAAAAGAAAGAGGCCAAGATGACATTCAAGAAAGGCAAGAATGGTGCCTATGTGATGACTTGGGAAAGTGATGAAGAAGAAGAAGAAGAAGAATCATCCAACAAGGCTTTTGCTTCCATTGCTATCAACAAGAAGCCATCACTATTTGATTCATCCTCTTCATGCTTCATGGCTAAAGAAGCTAAGGTATTATATGATGAGAGTGATGATGAAAGTGAAATGGAATATGCTCATGATAGTGATAATGATAATGATGATGAAAATGATGATGATGAACCAACTAAAGAACAACTATATGACTTGATGCAACAAACTAGAGACATAGCTATTGCCAAGCACAAAGAGTGTAAGAAGCTTTCAATGAAAGTAGCAATACTTGAGAAAGTCCTTAGTGAGCTTAAGACCACTCATGAGAGTCTAGTGGAAGACCATGAGGATCTTGATAAGGCTCATTCCAAGCTTGAAAAAGCTCACTCATTGCTACTTGAGCAACAAGCTAAGAAGGAGGTTGTTGTATCATGTGATATAGGTGTTACATGTGATATAATTGATGAATCCTTTAATGAACCTATCATCATGTCAAATGCTAACCCTTCTTGTAGCTCTTCATCCACCACCACCAACTCTACCTCCACTACTAGTGATAATCTCACTTGTGATGCCTCACTAATGGTTGAGAATGAGACTCTCAAGAGAGAGGTGGATGAGCTCACTCACGCCCTAGGCAAGGCCTATGGTGGTGAGGCCCGCTTGCTTAAGTGCTTGGGTAGCCAAAGGTTTTCTCTTAACAAAGAGGGATTGGGCTACACCCCCAAGAAAGGCAAGTCGGCCTTTGCAACTCCAAAGCCTAGCTTTGTGAAGGGCAATGGTCGGTTTTGCAATAGATGCAAGCAAGTTGGGCACCTAGAGCATAATTGCAATAAAAAGAACCAAAGCAAGAACCTTGTTAATACTATACCTTTTGATTCTTGCTATGTGCTTACCAAGGGTGTGAAGGGTGTGCAAGCTAAGTTTGTTGGTACACCAATTGTGGGCCCAAAGAAGAAGGCTATTTGGGTACCAAAGAGCTTAGTTACTAACCTACAAGGACCCAAGCAAAAATGGGTACCTAAGCTTCATTGATTTGCTTGTAGGTCAATTACAAAGCCGGAGGAAGGCATTGGATTATTGATAGTGGGTGCACTCAACACATGACCGGTACATCAAGAATGTTTGACTCAATCAATGACAATGATAGTGGTGTTGATTCTATCACATTTGGCAATAATAAGAAAGGCAAGGTTATTGGCTTGGGCAAGATTGCAATATCAAATGACATGAGTATCTCAAATGTGTTGCTAGTTGAAAGCTTGGATTTCAATCTTCTATCCGTGGCACAAATATGTGATCTAGGCTACAAATGCATTTTTGGGGTTGATGATGTGGAAGTTATTAGTGTGGATGGTTCAAATGTGGCATTCAAGGGCTTTAGATATGAGAATCTCTACCTAGTTGACTTCAATGCTAGAGAAACTTCTTTGACAACTTGCTTAGTCTCCAAATCAAGCATGGGTTGGCTTTGGCATAGAAGGCTTGGTCATGTTGGCATGAAACAATTGAAGAAGCTTACAACTCACAATCTTGTCAATGGTTTGAAAGATGTTGAATTTGAGAAGAATAAGCTTTGTAGTGCATGTCAAGCCGGGAAGCAAGTTGGAAGCTCACATCCAAAGAAGAGTACAATGAGCACATGCAAAGCATTTGAGTTGATGCACATGGATCTATTTGGACCAACAACATATACAAGCATAGGCGGCAATAAGTATGGATTTGTCATAGTGGATGACTTCACAAGATTCACATGGGTATTCTTTCTTAGTGACAAAAGTGAAGTGTTTGACACCTTCAAAACATTTCTCACTAGAGTTCACAATGAGTTTGAGATTAGAATCAAGAAAGTGAGAAGTGATAATGGAAGTGAGTTCAAGAATACAAGAATTGAAGAACTTTGTGATCATTATGGTATTGGACATCAATTTTCGGCCAAGTACACTCCACAATCAAATGGTCTAGTTGAGAGAAAGAATAGAACATTGCTTGATATGGCTAGATCAATGCTTCATGAGTACAATGTGAGTCAATCATTTTGGGATGAAGCAATCAATACCGCTTGCTACTACATCAATAGACTATATTGTCATCCATTGCTAGAGAAGACCCCATATGAGCTACTTCATGGAAGAAAGCCCAATATTTCATACTTTAGGGTGTTTGGTTGCAAATGCTATATCTTGAAGAAAGGCACTAGATTGGGAAAGTTTGACAAGAGATGTGATGAGGGGTTCCTACTTGGTTATTCAACTACAAGCAAAGCTTATAGAGTTTGGAACAATTCAAGTGGCATTCTAGAAGAAGTCCATGATGTGCAATTTGATGAAACCAATGGGTCACAAGATGAAGAAGAAAATCTAGATGATATTGGTGGAACTCTATTAGTGGAAGCAATGAAGAACATGGACATTGGAGACATTAGAGCAAAGCAAGTAATTGATATTCAAAATGATGATAAAGATCAAGTGCTCAATTCACCATTCAAGCTAGTTAGTGACTCTCAAGTGCAAGATTATGGTACTAGTACATCTCATCGAGATACATCAAGTGTTCAACCAAGCTCAAGCAATCAAGTGCAAGTACTCCAACCACAACATGTTGCAAGAGATCACCCCATTGATAGTGTTATTGGTGATATTAGAAGTGGTGTGCAAACAAGATCAAGATTGGCTATGTTTTGTGAGCATGCATCATTTGTGTCAACCATAGAACCAAAGAAGATAGAAGAAGCTTTGAGGGATGCGGATTGGATCATGGCTATGCAAGAGGAGCTTAACAATTTCACAAGAAATGATGTTTGGGAGTTGGTAGAAAGGCCAAATGACTACAATGTGATTGGAACCAAGTGGGTGTTCAAAAACAAGCAAGATCAAGATGGCATTGTAGTGAGAAACAAAGCAAGACTAGTTGCTCAAGGTTACACTCAAGTAGAAGGTCTTGACTATGATGAGACATATGCTCCTGTGGCAAGATTGGAGGCAATAAGGATTTTATTGGCTTTTGCTTGTGCACATAACATCAAACTATATCAAATGGATGTCAAAAGTGCATTTCTCAATGGGATCATCAATGAGTTAGTCTTTGTTGAGCAACCTCCCGGATTTGAAGATGACAAGAAACCCAACCATGTGTACAAGTTGAAGAAGGCTTTATATGGCTTGAAGCAAGCACCTAGAGCATGGTATGAGAGGCTAAGGGATTTCCTTCTCTCTAAGGGATTCAATATGGGCAAGGTTGATACAACTCTATTCACCAAGAAGATTGGAAATGATCTATTCATAGTGCAAATATATGTTGATGACATCATTTTTGGATCAACCGAACAAGCTTATTGTGAAGAATTTGGTGATATGATGGCCAAAGAGTTTGAAATGTCTATGATTGGTGAACTTAGCTACTTCCTTGGTCTCCAAGTAAAGCAATTAAAGAATGGAACATTTGTGAGTCAAGGGAAATACATAAGGGACATGTTGAAGAAGTTTGGAATGCAAGATGCAAAGCCAATTTCAACTCCAATGGGTACAAATGGCAATTTGGATAGTGATCTTGATGGCAATATGGTGAATCAAAAGGAATATCGGTCTTTGATTGGAAGTCTACTTTATGTCACCGCATCAAGGCCGGATGTCATGTTTAGTGTTTGCATGTGTGCTAGATATCAAGCCTCACCTAGAGAGAGTCATCTCACGGCCGCAAAAAGAATATTGAGGTACTTGAAGCAAACAAGAGATGTTGGACTATGGTATCCCAAGGGGTCAAAGTTTGAATTGATTGGATATTCGGACTCCGACTATGGGGGTTGCAAGATCAATAGAAAGAGCACAAGTGGCACATGTCAATTACTTGGAAGATCACTTGTGTCATGGTCCTCAAAGAAACAAAATAGTGTGGCAATCTCTACCGCCGAAGCCGAATATGTGAGTGCGGGAAGTTGTTGTGCACAATTGCTATGGATGAAATCAACTTTGAAGGATTATGGTCTCAACTTCAAGAATGTGCCATTGCTATGTGATAATGAGAGTGCAATCAAGATGATACAAAACCCGGTTCAACATGGAAGAACAAAGCATATTGACATAAGGCATCATTTCATTAGAGATCATCAACAAAAGGGAGATATTGCCATTGAAAGTGTTGGCACCGATGATCAACTTGCCGATATTCTCACTAAGCCACTTGATGAAAAGAGGTTTTGCAAGCTAAGGAATGAATTGAACATTCTTGATTTCTCAAACATGAGTTGAATGCACCCCACTCACTTATTGACATGCCTCTCCTTCGACATTGCAAGGTAAAGTTGATTGACATGTCATTCATTCTATGCTAAGAACTTGCTAGAGCATGTAGACATAATAAGTGGTATGCATGAGCATTCATGATAAATCAAATGAATCTGATGGATATATGTTACCACTATTGCCTCTATGTTTGTTTTGATCTAGTGGTAGCATATGACATGTTTGTGAGCTTGCAAACCTAGTGTTGAATCTAGAAGATTTGCTATAAGTGTTTAATTCAACATAGGCAAGATAACCCTTATTAGGAGGTGTGAAGAAGCTTGTCTTTGGTTCAAATCGAATTAAATATCTTTGGCAAGTGTTCTAGGTTGAACCAAATTTGATAAATTTTAACCTACTCCATCAAACATTTTTTTTCTTCTCTCCACAATTTGATCCCATTTTTGGGTAAGTTGTTGACAAAGGGGGAGAAGTAGAAAAAGATGATTCAACATGATAAAGGGGTAAATACGATGCACACAAGTAGGGGGAGCAAGCTCATAAACAAAGGTGTTGCATTTGTTTGTGCATTTTCATATGACTTGCTCATTGCACATGTATTTAAATTCAATATGCATGCTTGTGTGGTGCAATGCTAGTATAGAACTTGGATGATGAAATGATCTACTAGCATGCATAGGAATAGTTTACTTGTGGTATCTAGACTTGCCTAAAGTTTTTACAAGTGGTCCAAGAACCTTTACATATAATGTTGATCTCACGGGGTTCTTGAGTTTTGATGGATGTCTAGTTACCTCATGATGCTAAGGACGGTGTAAAAGGCAACTCCGATTGGTATCACGCTTCAAAGGTCCATTTCTTACACCTTAGCATCATTTTGGTAGAATTACTCTCCCAACACTTCTATCCATGCATATGTGCAAAGCTTTCAATCCAAACTCTATGCACATATGTAGGGGGAGCTAATGCTACCAAAACCGAGCTTGTGATAATTGTCCAAACTTTACTTATGAGCAAAATGATTGGACAAGTATGACAAGTTCAAAACTTTTATTATCAAAATCATCTTTGTGAGGGTTGTCATCAATTACCAAAAAGGGGGAGATTGAAAGTCCCTAGTTTGGTTTTGGCTAATTGATGAAACCTAGGACTAACCTTTGTATCTAAGTGGATGATTTAGATAAAGGTGGTCATTGAATATGAGACATGACATTGACTCATGTGACCAAGATGGTGAAGACCATGATGAGGCTTGGCTCGATGGACCGGTTGTGAAGGTGAAGGGCAAGTCGAGGCTTCGAAGCGAAGGACCATGCGATGGTGAAGCTTGAGCAAGACTTGGCGCCGACGGACCGATACAACGGTGAAGAGCAAGTGAAGTCAAGGTCGATGGATCGAGACGGTCATGTGATGATATGAAGTGGATCATATCATTTGGAGAAACAAAATGGGCTCAAGGCAAAGGTATAACCATAGGGCCATTTTGTTTTACACTCAAGACACCATAGAGGGTGTGAGTGGTTTAGGGTCGATAGCCGAACTATTAAGAGGGGAAGTCTTATCGGTCATTCGACGCATGGGTGCCACAAGGTGAATTCATGAAGTGCATTGCATGTAGGGCCTAGTGAGCTAACTGGAAAACCTTTGAAAATGATTGAGAAAAAGCTAACACACAAGCACATGGAGATGTACACTTGATGGTGTTGGCACATTTGCAAAGGTGGCGTTGGTCGCGCTGTGGTCTGCGGGTAGAGAAGGGTTTGGGTTCCTTTCTCCCTCCCGCCGAGCGTGCGAGCGCGGGATTCAGGCGATTTCGGGGAAATGAAATGCCTATTTTCCAATGCGCCGGAAGTCGGAAAAGAAAAGGAGGCGAACGCGGTCACGGAAGTGACTGGACGGAGCACCGGACGCCGCACCGGACGCCGCACCGGACACTGCACCGGACGCGGTCACTGTGGACCGGCGCGTCCGGTCAGTGCAGCGCGGGCGTCAGGCGCGCGGGCTAGGGTTTGACACCGGCGCGTCCGGTGACCCACGGGACCGGCGCGTCCGGTCTGGCGAACAGCGAGTCACGAAGTCATCGGACGCGGTGCGCGTCCGGTGTCACACCATCGGACGCGTCCGGTGGTCTCGGGAGCTTACTGGACTCGCACCGGACGCGGGTACTGTGGCGTCCGGTGGTTGCGAGGAGCGCGTCCGGTCTTGTCTTCGCGCGTGCGGGAACTGTGCGCACCGGCGCGTCCGGTGGTTCGCAACAGCGCGTCCGGTCTTGTCTTCGCGCGTGCGGGAACTGTGCGCACCGGCGCGTCCGGTGGTTCGCATCAGCGCGTCCGGTGGCTCGTTTGACCGTTGGCGCGCAGTGACCGTTGGTGGATCTAACGGACGAATTTGAATTCGGAGAACACGTGGACGTCGCAGGGGCACCGGACGCGGTTGAGCGCGTCCGGTGAGTTACCACCGGCGCGTCCGGTGCTCCCGCGGAAAACGTGAGTGGAGTTGTAACGGCTCTATTTGGATGAGATGCTTATAAATACTCGTTGGCCGGCCCTTGGGGAGGTCTCTTGGCATTTCTAACATACTTGTGCATCCTTTGAGCTAGAACAACTCCTCCCACTCATCTCCCTTGCTTGATTGCAAATCAAAAGTGAGATTGAGTGATCCCAAAGTGCATTGCATAGCTTGAGGGCATCTAGTGGCACTTGTGGGTGGTTTAGCCGGTGGATTTCTTGTTACTCTTGGAGAGTACCGCTCCTAGCCGGCTTGGAGATTGTTGGAGGCGTTGGCAAGAGAAGGTGATTGTTCTTGGCCACCTCCGGTTGATTGTAAGAGGTTCTTGTGCTTTCCTCGGCGGAGTGCCAAAAGCAACTCTATTACATTGCGCGTGTCATTGAGTTACCTCACTTGAGAGTGGTGTCTTGCGGTGCCTTGCGGGGCGTGCCTTGAGGGGCAAGTGACTTGAGGGTCACACCGGGGAACCATCTAGGTGTTGGTCGACACAACCGGTGACGTAGCTTGTCGGTGCACAAGTGAACACCGGGTGAACAAATATTGTGTCTCTTGTCTCCCGGTGATTGGTCTTCATCTTGGGTTGTTGTCAATATTGATTGTTTGTATATCATCTTGGTGATTGGCAACATCTTCTCTTCACCGTCGGTATAAGAATCACAATCCTCTCTCTTGCATTTACATTCACTAGTTTATCTTGTGTAGCTCTAGTAGTAGCCTTTGCTAGTAGTTGTTAGCTTGCTCACTAGTGTAAGTTAGTGACCTAGCACTTGTGTGAACTAGAGATCATAATCTACTAGACTTGTGGATAGGAGGCTTGCATCACAACCGTAGGCTAAGCAAAACTCGCTTTACGCCGTTTGTTTTTCTAACAAGTTTGCTTAGTGGTGCTTGTAGAATTTTTTATAGGCTATTCACCCCCCCTCTAGCCATCTAGGACCTTACATCCTCCCATTTCCAACCTGGGATAGAAAGTGGTTGTAGCAATCCAGCTTTCATGTGCACAGTCTTAACTCTACAGCAGGTGTCACACCTAGCAACATATGCAGCTATCTCTTTCCGCATTTTGGTCCATCAATAGTAGGGCTTCAAATCATAATACATCTTATTGCTACCAGGATGGATGGACAACTTAGAGGAATGTGCTTCCGATAGGATCTGATTTCTAAGCTCTCGGTCCTTAGGCACCACTAACCTATCTTTAAACCATAGCACACCCTCTTCATCTACCCTGAAATATTTAGTTTCTTGCTCTTTCATCTTACGTTTGATGTGGAATATACCAGTGTCAGTCTTTTGGAGCTCAATAATTCTACTCTTGAGAGTGCAACTGACAGTGTGAAAGGTCTTGATGGCTAGAGGGGGGTGAATAGCCTTTTAAAATTTTCTACAAAGACAAGCTAAACAAGTTTATCAATACAACAAATAGCGAGATGCGAGTTTTGCTTAGCCTACGGGGTGTTTACAAGCCACCTATCCAATTCATAATTCTAGTATATTGGCACTCAACCGCACAAGTCAAACCGAGAAGATAACTACAACTACAACTAGCAAGCTACACAAAAGAGCTACTCTAGCAAAGATAACTAAGAAAGTAATGCGGAGTTGAGTTAGGAGAGTTTCACCGAGGGGCGAAGTATTGAGCCAACCAATATGATCAACAATGAATACCAAGACAACCGAACACCGGGATCAATCAATCACAATATGAAAGTGATGACACGAAGATTTATCCCGAGGTTCACGTGCTTGCCGGCACGCTAGTCCCCGTTGTGTCCCTCTTCACCACGTGGTTCGGTGGCTAATCGGTCTCACACTGAGTCTCTTAAAAGGCACCACAAGAACCTACCAAATGGCAAAAGGTTGCAATGACACGAGCAATTTACTAACGTTGCCTTTGGCACTTCGCCGAGGTAGGCACAAACCCCTCACAATCACCGGAGGTGGCCAAGAACAATCACCAACTCTTGCCAACGCCTCCAAGCTGCTCCAAGCCGTCTAGGTGGCGGCAACCACCAAGAGAAATAAGAATCCCGCAGCAAATCAACCACCAAGTGCCAACTAGATGCAATCTCACAATGCAAATGCACTTGGATCACTCAATCTCACTTCGAATAAGCAAAGAAGCAAGAGAGATGAGTGGGAGGGGAGTTACTTAGCTCAAAGTGCTCACAAGTATGTTAAAAGTCTAAGAGAGAGAGTCTTGAGCCGGCCAACGAGTATTTATAGACGTACCCCTTCGAATATAACCGTTACACACTTGAAACAGCCGAAGTCGCGCTGACCGGACGCGTTGGTCGCGCGGACCGGACACGCCGATCACACAACGGCTACTTTCACGAACCACCGACCGGATGCGCTGCACGCAATGACCGGACGCGCGAAGCTCGACCGGACGTACTGGTCCCGTGACCGACCGGACGCGCTGGTCAAGCCTGAGCAGCGCACAACGAAACAGCGACCGGACGCACTGGAGAACTGACCGGACGCCACAGTGCCAGCGTCCGGTTGGAGTCCAGTAAGCTCCCTGATCGACCGGACGCGTCCGGTCGACTGTGACCGGACGCGCCACCGCGTCCGATCAACAAACCGAAACACGCGAAGACGCTGAACGCTGACCGGACGCGTCCGGTCATACAGAGACCGCGTCCGGTCCAGCGTCCGGTCACCACTGTGACCTCCGTTCGCCTCCATTCGATTTCTGATTTCCGGCGTAGTGGAAAATAGTCGTTTCAACTCCTCAAAACGCCTGAATCCCGCCTCACAAGCTCGGCAGGAGGGAGAGAGGACCCCAAACCCTCTCTACCGCTCAAACTCCAACGCCATCGCAAAAGTGCTAACACCACCAAGTGATCATGTCATGTGTGAGTGTGTTAGCATTTTCACAATCACTTTTTGAGGTATTATTAGTTCTATCCAAATGCATATGATTATGAAATGCACACCTAGAGGCACTTAGGAGTTCAATAGCCGCGTCATTCCCCTCTTTATAGTACGGCTATCTATCCTATAATGTAACCACACCCACTAGGTGTCTTGGTTACTAAAACACAACCCTTAAGCATATACCTTTGCCTTGATCACGTAGGGTTGCGTCCAAATCCAAGTGTGGCCATCATGATCACCATGTCCATCTTGCCAACAACCTTGGAATGTACTAATCCTCATATGCTACATACAACTTAGGCATAGGATTAGTACGTAGGCATTGTCACTAATTACTAACACCAAACATAGGACTTTCACAGTGATGTTGTATAGAATTGCTGGATGTAGAAGGCGAGACCGGTGAAAATCAGTTTCAACTAAGGAGTGGCAATGAGACTTACGGCTTAAAGCATCGGCAACCACATTGGCCTTGCCAGGATGATAGTGCACTTGAAGATTATAATCCTTAATCAACTCAAGCCATCTTCTTTGGTGCATATTCAACTCAGGTTGGGTGAAGATATATTTGAGGCTTTTATGGTCAGTATAGATATTGTAAACATTGTCCAACAGATAATGTCGCCAAACTTTCAAAGCATGAACAACTGCAGCGAGTTCTAAGTCATGCGTTGGATAATTCACCTCATGCTTTCTAAGTTGTCGAGAGGTATATGCAATCACTCGGCCTTCCTGCATCAAAACACCTCCCAAACCTATGCCTGAGGCATCACAATAAACATCAAATGGTTTCTCGATATCCGGTTGCTCCAAAACCAGAGCCGAGGTTAGGAGGGTTCGCAGTTTGTGAAAAGCCGCATCACACTCAGGAGTCCAGACAAACCTGGTGTCTTTTTGCAGCAACCGAGTCATTGGCTTGGCTATTTTAGAGAAATTCGGGATGAAGCGACGATAATAACCAGCCAAACCAAGAAAACTCCGGACCTCGTGAACCAAGGTAGGAGCCTTCCAGTTCAATACTTCTTGTACCTTGGTGGGATCCACCATAATTCCCTCATCGGACAACACATGCCCAAGGAAAGGTACTTCGCGAAGCCAGAATTCACACTTACTGAACTTTGCATACAGTCGATGTTCGCACAGTTTTGTAAGGACTATATGCAGATGTTTAGCATGTTCTTCCTCATTCTCAGAATATATCAATATGTCATCAATAAATACCACCACAAACTTGTCCAATTCGGGCATAAACACCGAATTCATCAAGCACATGAAGTGTGCAGGGGCATTAGTTAAGCCGAAGGACATAACAAGATACTCATAAAGAACGTATCTTGTAGAGAAAGTTGTTTTTGAAATATCTTCAGGACGGATTTTAATTTGATGGTAACCAGATCTTAGATCAATCTTGGAAAAGACTTTAGCTTTAGACAACTGATCAAACAAGATGTCGATGCGTGGTAGAGGATACTTATTTTTGACAGTGACTGCATTCAGAGGCCTATAATCTACACACATCCGCAACGACTGGTCCTTCTTCACAAAGATAGCAGGACATCCCCACGGAGATGAACTAGGACGAATCAGCCCCTTCTTCAAAAGTTCATTCAACTGCACCTTAAGTTCAGCTAGCTCATTCGGAGGCATCCTATAGGGTCTTCTAGAGATGGGTGCCGTGCCAGGCAACAACTCGATTTTAAACTCCACATCCCGATTCGGAGGTAGTCTCGGCAAATCATCGGGAAAAACGTCAGGAAACTCACTCACTATCGGAATATCAGCTAAGGCCTTTGCTTGCACCGCATGAACTTCACTAGAAAGATCAATTTTTCTGGGAAGTTACACTAGAAAACCTTTTTGATCAGTAGGATCTCTGAGCATAACTACCCGGGTGGATGTATCAATGAGCACCCCAGTCCGACTCATCCAATTCATGCCTAGAATAACATCTATGCCTAATCCAGGCAACACCACTAAGGTAAGCGAGTACTTTTGCCCTTCTATTTCAAATTCTAGATCCCTCACTACTTGATTTGTGGAAATATTCTCACTTGCTGCACTAATGCAATAACCCCCACCTTCAACAGTATGTAATTTGTGTGCAAACTTTGATGCAAACATAGGACTGATAAAGGAATGTGAAGCACCTGAATCAAATAGTACCACTGTAGAATGTTGGTCAACTAGGAACTTACCAGTAGTGACAACCTCACCAGATGGAATTTCTTCAATACTATTATAATGAACATGCCCCTGACGGCCACCTTGATTGGCATTCTTCTTAGGATATGGACAGTTCCTAGACCAATGACCTGGCTTGTTGCAGTTCTAGCAAGGCATGTTGCTGGGAGGGACACTGGAGCTGCCTTGACCAGAACTACCCTTTGGCAGAGATACTGTATATGCCTTACGAAACCCAGTCTTAACTGTAGACTTCTTCTGCGGGGGACGGAACTTAGCATTCGGGGCAGGTGGGCAAGGGGGAGCCCTCGGTGCAGCTGGAGTTCGGGACTATGAAGCACTCGCCTCAAGGGCCCTCTTACGGCTCTTAGAAGCAGCATAGATAGCATTATTGTTTTCTTGAGTCAGAGCATCACTGATAAAATCATTGAAGGTAGCACACTTGCTAGTGCCCATGATCTTCATCAGCTTTGGGCCGAGGCCACGTTTAAAGCTAGCAATTTTCTTAGCATCGGTATCCACAAACTCTGTTGCATACCTTGCCAGGTTGTTAAAGGATTGCAGATATTCTGTCAAACTCTTATTGCCCTGGGACAGCCTCATGACTCGGTGTGCTTTATAGCCATAAGACCTGGAGGAATGAAATTCCCACAGAACACCGCCTTAAACTAGTCCCAAGTAATCGGGACATTAGGAGGCAACGTGGAGCGATAGTGGCTCCACCAAATACCAGCCGGGCCATGCAGTTGATGAGAAGCATACTCAGTCTTCAGCTCCTCAGTCAAGCGAAGCAGACAGAACTTCTGCTCAATGGTATTCAACTACTCGTCGGCTTGCAGAGGTTCCTCTACCTCCTTAAAGAGCGGGGGCTTGGTGTCAAGAAAATCCTTGAAATCACTATATTGATTTGGTTCCGGGCCCTGACGACCATGACGAGCCTCTCGATTGGCAAGCTGGCGTATAGCGTCTGCTAACATGCGCTGACCTTCAACCACTGTCTGCATCAGCTCAGCCGGGGTGGGTGGTGGCGGAGGGGGTGGCTGTTCCTCATCCTCAACGCCACGACCACGACGGAGGTTGTACGCCATCTGCAAAATGCATAGCCAATGAGCATTGACGATGTGGGAAATTTGTAGATGAATTTTGTAATTATGCCAAACTGACTTCATTAGAATGAATTCGCAAACAACCAAGGCACAGTAATTCATCACAACCACACACTCTCATCAAGTGCATCAATTGGCGCAATCATGCGAGGGACATAACAACAAGATATCTTCCGATGAAAGGGGAAATTTATTAGAGGCTCACATACAGGGAGCACAAATGTGACTGAACCGTTTACATCAAGATCAACGGAATTTCAATCTTACATAACAGGTGTTTGGATTCGATCTAAACTTCTAGCCAAATAAGAAAGGCTACTAAGAAATGACCACAAGGAGAATTCCCATCGATAGAATTCCATGGTGGATCATGACTAGCCACCTCGATACCAGCGCGTGCCAAGCAGCACAGCCTTATGTCACGCACCATAGGAGGCCCTCGGTTTTGTCACGGCACCGAAGGGTGCTAATCGTGACACCATCATCGAATGCAACACAATGAGACATCCATTTGTGATCGAAATTTAATAGTTTCAAACTAACATCCAGGATAACATAGGGTTCGATGTTACATCCCAAAAGCTAAGTTATTACAAAGCCCCACTCCCACACATGGAGGGCACAAAAGATGAGTCTAACGCCATAGCTATGCGATGACTACACTAAGCATCGTCCTCGGAGTCAGTGTCGAAGATCTTCCCACCATCCTCGTCGCTAGCAGGCTCTAACTCCTCATCCTCTTCTTCTTCTGGTGGGGCATCCTGTGGCCCATTGACCTCCACGTCATCATCACCTTCAGCCATGAAGACTCCAGAGCCCATTTCCTCATCCTCGTCATTGTCATGCGGCAGCAGAGGATTGAGCTGATTGTTCAGGCGGTGCACTTCCTCATGAAGATTGTCATTGTATTCTTCTGCATCTTCCAACTATTGCTCAAGCTCCACCTGACGAGCTCTCAGGATGTTCTCTTCGTGCCAGGCTTCATCCCTCTGGTTCATCATGTGGACAGCATGCGTTGACAGTTGCGATTAACCACAGTCAACCTCTGGACCGCAAGTGTCTCCTGATCTCTGTCATGGATCACTTTCTCCAGCTGTTGTTGTGCCGCATTTCTAGCAGCAGTCACCTCAGCCAACTCAGCCCTCAACCTTTCCACCTCAGTGGGCTCAGGGCGAGGCTCACGTGGAGCGAGCTGGTGGCGAGGGACCTTGCCTCCGATTGACTTGCGAGCGGTCCTCTTGGTGCGTGCCATCTGTAGCCACAAGATATGACTTAAGTGAGGATAATTTAGGGGATACGAAATTTAATTTAGTCGGGACTATCGAAATTTTTTAAGGAGGGAGTAAAATGAAATGTATGACATGAATTAAACATGATGCATGCACGTTTCGTACGCCCTCTCACCCTAGTAGAAACAAAAACTTCTAACGCTAGGTGGTGGCATACATACGTTCTCTCATATAGGCGAAACTATCGGTCTACTCGTTTACGCTGTTAGTGTACCTGCAGAAAATCTCATTTCAGCCCAATAATTTTCCCAATATAAACACACAAGTAAGCAGTAAACTAAATATTTTCCATATACACATCCCCGATGTATATACTTCAGTATCACAGCTACCCGACAGATATACCCACAATTAAGCACTTCCATAATTACATGGTTTGAACATGTAAGTATGCAAGTAACCACAGCTACTCTCCCTAGATCGCCGGTTGGACGATCATGCTCTCACAACTCACACTTACCAGAGCGTCGAGGTATTTGATCCATGCATTACCACCCAAGTGGATGGCATCCATACAATATCACGTCGTATGGACGACGAAACAGAAACAAACAAGACCCCAAAGTTAGTCTTTTAATAAGCCACCTAAGAGTCCTTATTTGGGCTAAGGGATGTGATCACTAGTATACCTATAGAAATAATTTTTAGAGTTTTAACACTTTTTGCAAATAAATACTTTTGTTTTCAAATACTCGTATGATGTGTTTAATGTTGAATTATGCTCTGGTACCAGCTGTAACAGAACCGACCAAATTATAAGAGCACAAGTACAAAAATAAGCACCGAAACGCTCAAATTTTCGAACTTGAGCCCATATAATCCCGGTAGTCATTCGAAACCATGAAGGATTTCAAACCTACTTGCTTACAACCAAGATCGCATCATTCAACATAACACATCACACGTTACATTTCACAAGTAGTTCTAAAATCCACTTACAACACACGGAGTCACAAATTATTACAAACCAAGTTCATAAAGTAGCGGAAGCATAACACACGCACATTGTTCAAATACTACTGCCAGTCTTACTGATCAACATCCCACAAAAGCATTAAGGAAAGTACATAACAGACGATCACGCCCAAGTGATCTAGTCCTCGTCACCCGCAGGGTGGAGACAGTTCTTGCAGAAGCCCTGGTAAAGCATGTCATCTGCAACAGAAGGGAATAAACCCTGAGTACTGGAATGTACTCAGCTAGACTTACCCATCAAAAACCAGAAATAAGATGACACCAAGAATTATGCAAGGCTTTCATAAGTGGGGCTAGCTGACATCACATTTTGCCGAAAAGCATAAGTAATTGAAACTCTTTTAACCTGTACTAGTAGTTATTTTTAGCATTTACCTGTCATCTATCTTAGCACCTGTACTAAACATTCACTTGATTATAATCAAACAAATAATATCATTATATCCATAGCAGGTATAAATTGCGGCAACATTGTATCATTCACTTAACCATCTGTTCAATTTAATGAGATCTACGTTGCCGTTGCTCAAGTCAAGTGCTCACTAACCGGGAGTGACGGCGATTCGAATCGAATTCCTATCCAGCTGGAGGGGTATTTCTAACACTCACCGCGCAGGCCCCTGCCAGGGTCGTACAAGCCACCTTTCGTACAATTCAGGAGTCGCGGGTCCGAATAATGCCGCATCCCCAAGGGCGACACTCTGCCAGATGATAGGGACTCTAACCCCCTTGGTCTCACGCCAATGTCCCCAAGCACATCCTTTCTCTCATCCAAGATGCGACCTACCTTTCGATTCTCGGCCTGAACCATATTACTCGGCTTCGCGGTCGAAACGACTTATCCGGCCAACTAAGTGTTAGACTACGTTCAACATGACTCAAGGACGTACAACGAATCGGTCCTTAAACGACTCAGACGGGCATAGCTCCGCACCCAAGACGTGAAGTGTCTTGCGGCTGCACTATCGAACTTCCGCCCGGTCTCAATTTCATTTTAAGGCATGGTTCCATCCACGATAGCCAGTATAGCCACTCATGACCCAATTCCTACATCTCGCGGATGACCGGAAATCACCCGACTTCTACCGGACTAAGCAGGGCTAAGCATTGACACGTGCCTAAACCTAATTTAGGATTTAAGTATGATATCTGGACAAGGACATGTATAATGCAACAAGTGTTTTCACACAATTCCTACAACTTAATGCATTAAACAAGTAAAAGTACTCAAGATTGATTTATAAATAATTAGGTCAACATGCACCGGGACTTGCCTTTCAGGAAAGAGGACAACCGATGATCTGGACACTCAGGTAGATCTTCTACGGGAACTCCTTCGCCGGCTGGGTCCTCTGGCTCCCTCGGCTGCTCCTGATCTTCCTCCGGAATCGCTCCCTCGAACTCGAGGAGAGTCACTCCCTCCGGAACACCTATTGCATGAATGCACAATAAATTTCATGGATGCATAAGAAAAAATGCAGCATGCTCGGGATAAAATGCACTACAACACTTCCTACTGCTCTATTAAAATCACATCAATAATAAGTGCAAATCTCTTCTCCGGTAGAGAAGTACTTACCTAGTCTACACAACCTAATGTATAATTGTTCCTCCTCTATTAAGGCTCTAATACCTAACAATCACAAGAACAACTTTACTTAGGTTACCACATCCAAGCACAAAATATCAAAACAACACATTCTGGACAGCAGCTAAGTGTTTCAATCATAACTAGAGATTCCCAAATCCAAAAGACATGATACAAGATAATCTGGAAAGCTTATAAAATGCTCTACAAATTATTTTCAGACTTCAACACTTAATTCCTAAGTTCACCTAGTCGAAATTCTAAAGTTCCAGAAATCTGTCCTCTCCAAACAGAGAGCAGCCATTTCTGGACAGCCACTTTAAACAGCTATAACTCCTAGACTACTAAGCCAAATGCCCCTAAATTTTGACACAAGCTAGTTTATCAAGTTTACTACCACTTTGGTATTCACAAGTTTTCCAGCAAACACTTTTATCAAGGATCAAATCCAAAAATGCTACCAGCTGTCCAGAGAACCTAGAAATGTGAAAATTAAATATTTATTTATGTGTCAAACTTCCTCTATGACCAAACCAATGATACTATTAGTTCACACATGTCATGAAAACAACAGAAAGTAAGGTGTGCCAACCTAGAACATTTATTTTCACCCCTTTCTTAATTTACTTAATTAATTAAGTAGGAAATTAAACTTATATGCAAACTGCTTATAAAATTCTACAAAAATTACAGGAGGCTCTCTGACCTATAAAAAGGCTAATGAAAAATTTTGAACTAAAGTTATCCACAGAAACTCCCTACACAAAATTCACAAGCCAAAAAGGCTGATTTTTGTATAATTAACAAATCATAATGAAAAGTATCAAACAACATAAATCATATTTTTCTTAGCAACCTTAGGGTACCAGGATACTCTCCACAAATTTTCATGAATATTGCACATATAGAAAAATTACTAAAATTCATTCAAGTATTTCCTAATATAACATGATATCATCATAACTTGAAAAGTACTCAAGCACTAGTACCCAAATTTTTACCAGAGCTAGAAGAAGCATAAAATAACCTACCCACCAATTTTCATAATTTTTGGGACACTACAACTCCAGTTATTCATTTAACAAGTTTGTATCCAATTTAAAACACATTTCAAAACCCTAATTAATTCTTCCAGAAAATAAACATCACATATATATTTGATATTTTTCCTAAATACTACACGTCATGCAGAGCTTAACAAAATTTAAATCACAATTTTTAGACAAGTTAAACCCTAGATATGAAATTCATAAACATCATTCAAATCTGTGAACAATTCACAAGAATCAACCCTAGTGCTACAGTCCTGGGCCGGCCCGGTTTGCCAACGTGGCCCAGCCAACGCGCGGCCTGTCCCGGACTCCCACCCGCGCACGTGGCGCTGCCAGCGCGGGCCCGTAGGCCAGAGAGAGAAAGGGCAGGGGAAAGGCGACGGTGGCCGGAGTTCACCACCGGTGGCGGTTCCGGCAAGGCCAAGTGCACCGTGATGTTCCCCACCTCGATGCGAATCTAAGGGTACCATCCAAGAGGGCTACGATGGCGGCTAAGGTAGTCGACGATGGCAATGGCGGCCTGCAGCCGCGGCATGCCGGCTCCGACGAGCTAGACGGCTGCTCGGCCCTAATGGCCGGTCCGGTGAGCACCAGTGGTTCAAGGCGGACGCGATACACTAAGAACGGAGGATAGGGAGGCGCTAGGGAAGCACGGCCACGCCACGGGGGTGCTCCGGCGAGAAATGCCCGAGGCGGGCGGTGGCGGAGATGGCAATGCCGCCCTACCTCCGCACAATTGAACAATGGCGAGGTGGAGGATGAAAAGGGGTTCAAGGCGGAGCAGTGGACGAGTTTTGGTGGGTTGCGGTGCGGTGGTGAGCGCGCGCGAGCTCGCCGGAGTGGAGGTGGTAATGGCGGCACCGTTTCTCCGTGTTGAAGCCGAATGAGGGAGGGAGAGGGAATGGGGGAGCTCCTGTGCGTCGTGGCGGTCTTTGAAGGTCCTGTGGACTGACCGGTGGGGCCACGGCTGGCGTACGGTCACCACCGCGCGGCCACGCGTCGACGACGGCCTGTGGCCGGTCGGCCACGACTGCCAACAGCGACTGTCTTAACTGAATCGAAGCCGACATTAGGTGACTGACAGAGGGATTTCGTCGTTGATTAACCCCCAAACTAGCTCGATCTAGCAAAAGTTGATAACAGTAAAGTTATAGAGCTACATGAGTGCTACAACTTTACCAATTGGAGCTTGGCCTAGTTCGGCATGGTTTGCAAGTTACATGGCGTTGAAGTGGGGTACTTTGAAACTGAAACTTTGAATTTCAGACTTAGAAATTTTCTAAGTGTTGGACAGCCCCTCAAACTGACTTGTGGGCCATTTTTGAGTATGTTCTGGTAATTTTCATGAGATGGCCATATTGGAACTTTTGTTCCTTAGGAAATCCTCTACAACTTTGCTTAAGGTTGCTCCTCCATGCAAGATCTCTAAACTAGACTTTTTAATTGGTCAAACCAAAGCATTCCAGGGTCAAGTGTTGGTCAACAGCACATTGGAGGGCAATTTGGTCATTTTGGTCAACATGAACATTGCTCCACTAGTTACCCTAAGTGTAATTAAGGTGTTGTAAGATATAATTAGCCACTCTACCCCTTGGTTACACAAAAACACTAGTATCACATAATTGGAAACAAGCAAAAACCTAAATCCACCCAAAATGTTGCAATATCATGTTGCACATGTTGCAAGACTTTGTTGCACCCATTGAGCCTATCAAGATGTGCTAACCACATTGTCATGTTTCATAGTATGAGACCCAAAGTTGTATCTACAAGTTGCACCACCCACATTTCATAAGCAAATAATCTATGAAACAATCACATTGGGGCATGTTACATACTCAAGTTGCAAGCAAAGAAAGACATAAATGAGATGATTGATGCTCATGCTTATGAAATGCAATGCAATTATGGAAGCTAAACACCTGAGGTGTTACAGTCCGGCTCCAACAGCCTCAGCTGAACGTCCCGTAGCGTCCCCTAGAGCTGAATGTACTTGTAGAGGACAGGGGCGGTGCGCGCGCCTGTGATGTCATGCACCCATCGACGGTTCGTCAAGGCGTCCCTGACGGAACGACCAAGGCGGCGGCGGCCGATGGCCCTGAAGAGGTTGGGGGCGAAGGAGGGAATGGCGCCCACCGGTAGCCATGCATCCGTCCAAAAGCGCATGGATGCCCCATCGCCGACGTCGACGGTGATCGAACAGGCGAACAAGGAGGAGGTCATACGCTCGGGCGTGCATGGCAGAAGGGCCCAGGTGGAGTCCGGCATATTTCGGCGTAGCCACTCCCACCTCAAGCGTAGCGTAAATCCTAGGACCCTCAGGTCGAGGATGCCCATCCCACCGTAATCCTTGGGCGCACAGACCAGCGGCCAGGCCACTTTGCATTGACCGCTGGAGACTGAGTCGGCCCCGGTCTAGAGGAAGGCGTGACGTCTCCTGTCAATCTGTCGGATGGCCCAAGCCGAAAGGCAGTAACAGATAGCGATGTGCATTGGGATGGCGGATAGCGTCGACTGGGTTAGGGTCGTGCGGCCGGCGTGGGTGAGCAGCCCGCCCTTCCAGGCCGGTATGCGGGCCACCACCCACGCCGGGGCGTCCATTCACCAAGACCCTGGTGCTCGCAGTGCTGAGCATGGCCGAGATCCAATCACGCTAGCGCAGTGGGAACCCCGCGTGCTCCAAAACCTCTAGCAGGAACAGCCAAGCAACGGAGTCAAAGGCCTTGGCGAGGTCGATCTTCAGTAGCACCGTCGGCCGGCGGTTAGCATGCAGCCACCTACATGTGAGCTGCACCGTCATGAAGTTCTCGTGTATCTGTCTACCCCAGATGAACGCGGACTGGTTATGCCTGACCAGCTCGTGCATGCGGGGGGCAAGACGCATAGCCAAGCACTTGGAGAACAGCTTCCCCACCGAGTGGATCAAACTAATTGGCCGGTAATCTTTTAGCCCCGCCGATGCCTGAGTTTTGTGAAGCAAGACCATGACGGCCTCGTTGAGATGGTGAAAACTCCTGAAGTCCATTTCCCAAAGCGCACGGAAGGCGCGGACGACATCGGGTCTGACGATGTCCCAGACAGCCTTGTACAAGGCACCATTCAGGCCGTCGGAGCCAGGGGCACGGCCAGAAGGCGTCTCCTTGACGACTGTGGCTACCTCGTCCGCGGAGAACGGGGCCACAAGGTCGGAGAGGTCCAACATAGGCAGACCAAGCTGGGAGAAGTCAATGCGGTGCGTCCTGGCAAAAGGTGCGCCCAGGAGGTCATTGTAGTAGGAGAAGACGATGTTCGCCTTGGCTTGCTCCTCGGTGAACGTGTGCCCATTGTGGCTGATGGCGAAGAGATAGTTCTTGCGGCATCGATGGCAGGCCTGTAAGTGGAAGTAGCGTGTGCACGCATCACTATCCCGTAGCTACCTGGTTCTAGCGCGCCATGGTCCGGCTGAGGGATGCCAGACCGAGGACAACATGCTTCAGGTCCACACGTCATCTCTAATCTTGTTTAGTACTTATTGATTTGTTGCGCCGTTATGCTCGAAAATTCTTGCATTTCTTTCCTTCCACACTTCCTAAGATGATAAGAGAGTGCAAACTTTTTCTGTCCACACAGTGAACATGGACCATGTTACTCCACCATTCAAGAACACTTTCGCCATGGACCCAGTTGACATATAGTAGACCAGGTACACTAACTCGTTCTTAACTTAAGTGTGTACTCGTATTTCTCTAAATTTATTTCAAGATTGAACGCTAACGTGTTCATTGTCGACAGGGAGACATCTATACATGACAATCCATCTCAATCATTTGAGATTTATGCCGTGATTAAAAAAAACGATGCTAGCTAGCTTAGGCTAACAGGGGGGTGTTCAGCAAAAACAAAGTCCGGCATCAAGCGCATAGGGCGTTTACTAGAAGCGCGTTGTGTGTATTGAACTTTTCTACCTTAGTACAAAGATGTACCTTTTGCGTATTGAGAAAAAGCACGTAGTTCTGACAACTGAGTGAACTCTCACCGTTGTCTGCGTGAACATCTTCGTTGCAATTGTAAGAAAGTTACTACTTTCTAAAGTCTAAACAAGTTACACGGTCCACTGCTAAGCTGGCCGCAGTAGTTTAATGGTTTTGAGCCTAAATCATATATATCACATCGCTTTGTTTCTTTAATTTCCTGCCTCGTGTCGGACGGCACACTAGCTTTTCTGCGTTTATCCCAAGCAGCACGGTTCTAGCTAGTGGCAAGCTGCAAACCAAGCATCAAATCATATCATACTATGTTATCACGCATTCCCCTTTGGAACCTTCCGACACTGTAATAAAAATCGATCCGGCAGCTTTATATGTTCATAGTCTCTTGCATTGGGCTTAGCTAAGGACTTGCTTGACTTCGTCCATGGACTTCCACCACACGTGCGCATAAAAGTTTGAAACACTACTAATTACAAGACCTCATTTTCCAAGTTTTTTTTTTCATGCAATTTTGTGAAATTCTTATCGTTTTCTAATATTTCCCATATTTTACGAATAATCTTTTCAGATGTTTTAACCTAGTTCTAATAGTTTCGTTCTCTCTTTTTTCCAAAAAAAAAGGGGATTTTCCTATTTTTGTTTTTACCTTGTATGCTTATTTAGTTTGTCAGACGCCCTACTTTGAGACGACTGATAGTGATATGTTCGCTTAATAGGCGGAATCTGTGGTCTTAGTCACCTACTATATCCCTAGGGAATTTCATGGCTTCTAGATTTAGAGAAAGTGAGCAACTCCAACGGTTTTGCATTTTTTGTTTGGCAAAAGATGGAGTTTGCCAACTCTCAAATCAATATGGGGAGGAGAAAAAAAGGTTATGTCCAACGGTTTGGCAAAATTGACTTGCCAAAATCCAAAAAAGGAAACCCGGCGGCGCGGGAGGGAAGAGCGCACGCGGGAGTAGCGCGTGAGATGGAATGCCAAGCCGATTGCGAGCTTGCATATATGCCAATTCATCCCAGGATTTTGCCAAGTTAACAAAAATGCAAAGCCCATTTACCAAACCGTTGGATAGGAGTTTTGTAGAATTTTTTGCAAAAACAGAAATGCAAAGCCCATTTACAAAACTGTTGGAGTTGCTCTAGCAATAGGGATAGGATAGGACGGTGATAGTGAGGGTGTCACAGGACACAAGCAGCAAAAACAGCCAGACGTGTAGTGCTAAGATGGGTTTCCCAATATCTTAAAGGCTCTTTATGTACTTGGGCATATTGATACGGATAGAGATTTTTGTGAAGACTCCACTGTCAGATCTGGAGAGGAAGGCGGGACCAGGGAGCTTGTCTTGGCATCTTGATAAGGATCTATTTGGTTGGTTGCTAGCTAATTAAAACTTGCTATACCACATTTTAGGCATGTACGTTTGGTTTCACATCAAAAGTGTGATCGATTTGTCAAACTTTCTTATCAATGTGTCTAGCATGCAATTGAACAATTTTCTTGGAAAGTTTTGTTCTAATTTAAATATTTCTATATCTTTGATCATTAATTTGAAAAAAAAAATGTAAATGTTAAGAACATAATAATTATGTTTTTAGATTCACTACGACAAATACAACGGAGACGAATATCGAATCGGACACCGGAGCAAGAACAAGGATGGAGAGACGAACCCGGGAGTCCGATCTGCTTGGTCGACTGAAACCACCAATGACGTTTTCGATCAGTACGTCGAACAATATAGCAGGCTCTTAATTTACAAGGGTATCAGTTTGTGAAATCAGTGATGAACCAGCAGTGCTAACTTTACTCTGAGAACTCTGCTAGTGGCTAGTACACACACGTCGGTTGGGTTGGCCGAAGAATTTGTACAACGCCAATGTACAGATCAGAGAGCTTGTTCTTGCAACTAAGAACTGTCTATAGGTAGCTAGTATCTGCATCATCTAGCTCTTCGGATCGATCGACCGAGAGAGAGAACACGGAGGGAACTATCTATAGCTAACTACTCGTCGTCGTAGCTGCTGTCGTAATCGTCGTCGTCGTCATCATCCATATCGACCATGAGCTCAGGGCCAAGATATGGAGCCCCGTCGACGGTGAAACCTTCTGGCAGATCCGTCTCCTCCAAGACAGCAAAACCCGGGAGAGACGGGATAGGGACGTCGGTGAAGTAGGTGGAGGCGCGTCCGTGGTCCTCCGAGTAGGGCGGCGTGAGGACGTCGAGGATGGCGCAGGGCGTGACAGCGGTGAAGGCGTGCAGGTTACCGCCGCTGCGCGGGAAGAGCACGGACGCTTGGCAGGGCGCGTGGCGCACCTCGTCCGCGGCCACCACCCTGGCCAGGCCACATTTCCTCCTCATGGACGACGACGGCGAAGAAGGCGGCGCGGTGACCCAGTCGTAGGAGCGCACGCGCACCGAGCCGTACAGCAGCTTGCTGAGCACCACCATCTCCGGGTGGTCGTGCAGCGGCAGCGTCGCGCCGGCCGGGAAGCAGAAGACGCCGATCTGTAAGCAGGCAACACGCCGGGGCGGGATCAGTACAAACACAACACAAGCAACCACAAGCTCTGGCCGGCTAATATAAACAGCAGCAGCACTGCAGCTTTACCGAGAAATCGTGGCACTGGTGTATGTGCACGTAGGTGATCCGCGTGAACACCGGCGCCGGCAGGAGGCGGCGGCCGCTCTTGGGGCTGAGCTCGTCGTCGGACGAGGACGAGGACAAGGACGACGTCGGCTTCTCCCCGTCGTCGATTCCGACGTCGGCTGCCTCCACGCCATCTGAACCAAAGGAAAACATGTATGAGTCGTCTTTATTCGTTCACCGGCCGGCGAACACCAATAAGAGGCAAAAAGAAGAAATGAAGGCATGACAACGGAAGTAGTGAACTGACCAAGGATGTTCTGCAGCCATCTGATCTCCCCGAGCGTGGGCGCCGCCCCCGGCGAGGAGAAGACGACGTCGCAGGCGTCGTAGAGCCGCTGCACCTTGCTCAGCGCCATGATGTGCGGCGGGAACGCCACGGCCATGGTGAGTGAGTGAGTGACTTCTTGCTGGTCGTCGTGTGGATGTCGGGTGTCGATCGCTGCAGCTGCACCGCTGGATCGGGCCCGGATTATAAAGCTTTGGCATGGCATCGCGTGCGTACGTGGTGCGCCGTGGGTGGATGGAAGCGCAGGCACATTCCGGCTTTCCGCGACCGCCCAAACCGTGGGCCTTCGCGTGCTTTTCCAGGGGCCCGGGCCTCCAAGTTTGCGCCGTTCCAGCCAGCCAGGCAACCCAACCCCCGGGCACTGCCCTGCTGTTTCTGACGGACGGCGCTGCCTGCGTTCGCTCGCCCCCTTTTTTCCTTTCCTGACAATAGCTTGTTTGGATGGGCTTCAGATTTTCAAAAACCAGTTTTTGTTTATGGTTTCTAAAATCTAGATTATGAGCAAAAACCAGTGGGGGTGTTTGGATCCCAAGTTTTTAAGAATCTGGCTTCATTTATTGCTCATAGGATCAACAAAAACTGGTAAAAGCTGGGTATGAATAGTTTCTTGATTTTTAAGAATATGACAAAAACTGAAACAAGAAACTGCATAAAAACTGATCTGTTTGAATTCTACCTAGTTTCTAAAAGCTAGATTCTTAGAAATTAGAAGGATGCAGACAGGGCCTAAATAAAATAAGTTGCTGCACTGAACTTGTGGCCTGTGTTTGGTCGCTTGGGATCTCGACAGCATCCTTATTGGGGTTCGGGTTTTGTACATGTAGCGGTAGCGCCCACTTGATATTTGATACTGCCTTGTTTTATTCTGTTTCCGGAATGGTTTAATGCCACTAGCCTAGTAGTACCACCTTGTTAGCAAAGTTTTATGCATGTACTACTTAGTAGTATACTAGTATTGCTGACATAAACCAAATCTTACATTGTTATCTCTCCTATACTGTTTGGGTCGCGCTAATAAGGTACTCCCTCTGTGGTAAAACACACATCATTTTAGCTTTATCCAAGTTAAATTTCTCTAACTTTTACCAAGTTTATGAAAAAAATGCAGCCAGCCCCATCTACGTGGCTTTATAAAATTCACCATAAAATGTATCTGTTTTTTCTTGAGAAATCATGAAATATATACATGTCATATCTAATAACATATGTAAAACTGAAAAGAATTACATTTTGGAATAGAGAAAATATAGATCAGTGTTGACATTGCTTAAATTAGCAGTAGACAGTGGCGTAACCAGGGGGCAAGCAGAGGCCCTGGCCCCCCCTAAGCACGGCAGATTTTCTTTAATACCCCTACAAATATTTTGGATTTACAGCGTAACAAAGTAACTATTCACCCATTTTTTATTAAAATATTATGATTTTGATTATAAATAATGTAAAAATATTTAAAAAGGCATTGAGACATACACTTGTGTATATTTTATCACATTTAAAGATGTCATCGTATTTGTTTGGCTCCCCTTAATCAAAATCGCTGGTTCCGCCACTGGCAGTAGAAGATAGAAACCAGGAGCCACTATTAAAAAAAAGAGGCCTGACGACAAGCTATGTATATACATATAATCCACTGCTAATAAGTTGACGCTGGTGACGACATTTGCGTATGTCCCTTTGCATTTAGGACCTGCTTGGTTCCTGGCCACACCACAATTAATACACGTTACACGACGGATAGCAGGAGCAAACGACAAGGAAAAAAGTCTGTGACGGCCGATGCTTAGATGAGAACCAAACGACAGCCTCGACGGGTGTGACAGCCAAACTTGAGGTGTGGAGTGCTGTGACTGCAAACCAAACACGGCCTTAGTCAAGTCATGTATATATGCATACGGCACGACGAATCCTATCCGCTGCAGAGGCGAAAAGACAAGTTATTCCACGCGCGCGCGCACCGACTCCAATTCCAATCCGACGAACAAAATGCTTTCTTGCTTTGCTTGAGACACGGCTAGCGTGACAAGAAAAGCATTCCATCCATTGGTCGTTCTTCCCGTCCGCGCTTTTTTTGTTTTCCATGCACGCTGTTAGCTAGTGGTAAGATGCAAAACAACCACCGGCCGACCGGCTAGCTCGGCGGAAAAGATCTACCATGCGGCGAAGGAAAAAATTGGCATTTTTGTTGCTGTCACATCTCACATCAATTCCCCTGTTTCGAACCCCTGTAAAGTCAGTCAGGTGGCTGTGGGTAATGGTAAGGTTGTCTGGTCTCGGTGCGCAGTACGTGCGTGTTCTTGCCGCCGATGTGATGATGACTGTCCATTTCGCTTTATCTATTCCATGGTTCTTGCTCCATTCATTTAAAATTGTAAATCGTGTTACTACCTCTATCCGGTTAAGAATACAATTCTAGTTCATTTTTTAATTTTCGTATCCAATGTTTAACCGAATATATAAATAAAAGTATTAATATTTTTGACACCAAATAAATATATTATAAAAATATATCTCATAACAAATCTAATGATACTAATTTTATGTCATAATTATTTAAATTTTTTTATATATAATTAGTCAAACTTGACATACTAAAATATTGCACTGTGCTAGAATTGCATTCTTTTCCGGACGGAGGGAGTACTTTTTTTTCTTAAATATATAGTTTTTATCAATGTGTCTAAACATAATAACATGTCTAGGTACACAAAGTATAGCTGGCCATAGGTTATTTCTACTTTCAGAATAAAAATAATAGTATTTGTCTAAATATAGTTTATTCATCTGACTATAAGTTTAGCTAATATATATAAAAATACTAATAATTATGATATATTATCATTACATTGGCCATTCAATATACTGTCAATAAATCTATCTAAAGATATAAATGTTGATAATATTTTTATGTATATAGTAAAACTTAAAAATTTAACTTACTGAGAAGGGAGATGTGTGGTTATTATTTTAAAACAAAGAGGGTAGACTTTTATTGGTTACTTTAGGTTATTGTTTGACGGACGTAGATGCCACAGATGTGCAAGAAAATTAGAAGATGTCTGTCTTTTACAAGGATTTATAGAAATCTATATCTATTTTGTACTGAAGTTTGTTAGAGTTAGGGCACTCCAAACTTATAACATAGAATAACTTCTATGTTTATTAATTATGGTGACAACTAAGCAAAATGGTGATGCAGAAAATTGAGAGAGAGAGAGAGAGAGAGATGAAGAGGAGGAGGAGGAGGAAATGCTCTCTAGATGAGAAACTATATTGATACGAAACAACTCCAATCGGTAATCAAGGCGGTGGCAAGGAAGCTGCCCCCTGTCATGGATCACTCATGGCAAGAAGCGGGCAACTGGTATGGATCAAGTCAGTTTTGCGCGCTGTCCCAATGTATGCCATGATGGCAGAAAATCTTCTAGCATGGGCTAGGAAGGAGATAGACGCCATTTTGCCAAAAGTTTCTGTGGGCAGGCAGTGATGCTTCGGTTAGGGGGAGATGTATGGTGGCCTGGCTAACAGTTTGCAAACCAACACAATTGGGCAGCCTTGGCATCAGCGATTTAAAGCTACAAGGTTTCGCGCTACAGACCCGATGGCTGTGATTGCAAAAGACGGACCAAGACAGGGCGTGGAGCGAGCTGCCGATCAAGACAGCCCCTGAGGTACAGGTATTCTTCTGGGCCTCCACATATACCGCTGTCGGAGATGGACGATTGGCCCTATTCTGGGAAGTCCGATGGGTTCATGGAAATTGCATCAGTGATCTTGCGCCATGTCTGTACCAGCTAGTACCAAGCCACACCAGGCAGCAGCAATCAGTTCAGGAGGCTCTGACCAACATGCAATGGGTACACGCAATCGCCGGAGGCCTTTCGTAGACAACTATTGAGGAGTACTTGGAACTATGGACCATCTTGGAACAGATAAATATCATTGATCAACCGGACAGGCTCGTATGGCGCTGGTCACCTGATGGCACTTACTCAACCAAGTGAGCATACATCATGCTCCAATATAATCTAGCGCGGTCAATTTCCATGGTCACCGGCTCATGTGGAAGAGTTGGGCGCCGCTCAGAGTCAAGATCTTCCTTTGGTTGGCTCTGCGACGCAGGCATTGGACAGCGGATCGGCGAGCTCGCCATTGCCTCGAGGCAAGAGACCGCTTCTATCTCTGTGATCAAGCCCCTGAAACAATCGACCACATCATCGCTTCATGTCTGTCCACTCGGCAACTCTGGCACTTCATCTTACAAGTGCTTGGCTTCTAGCTCCTGCAAGGAACCCAATCCACAATCAGCTGGTGGCGCAAATACGTAAGCTTGCCTATGGCCATCATCAAAAGGGCCTCGACTCACTATTTGCGTTTGTTTCTTGGTAGGTGTGGAAGGAACAGAATGCAAGGTGCTTCCGAGACACCTCTGTTACGATCTCTGAGCTGCTTCAAATCATCAAGAGGGAGGCGGATCGATGGATCGATGCTGGAGTAGCTGGATTGCAGGCATTGGTCGAGCATTAGCATCGTCAGGCTCTAATGTTTTGTTGTTGTGCGTTTCAATATGTAGTCCCTTAACTGAAACCGGTTGAGCCGGCTATTCTTGTAACATATACTATATTCTTCTTAAATGCAATGATACGCAGATCTCATGCGTATTCGAGAAAAAATATTGATACAGAACCAAGATATAAAGAAATGTGATAGGTAGATAGTGTAGAGAGAAAGATAAAAAAAAATATTTAAAAATGACTATCCGTCGAGAATACGGTTTCTATGTCTATAATGTGACAGTAGACATGGTTTCTTGCCTTTACGGGAGTACTGTATTTTTTGGGAATTTTGTCCCTGGGACATCAGGAAGCTCTGGTTTTGTGCGCAGGACATTCCAGTTGTTGATTTAGTCCCGTGGACATTGCACAATTGTGACTTTGTGGGTAGCACACTGCACCAATTAAAATAGGCTTTTTCACTATGGGAGGAGAGATGACGATAGATAGAAAGGCCGAAATGCCCCTGGTAAAAATGAGTATGCTCAGGCGTTAGGCCACCGGCCATCGTTGCCATCGTCTCATCACGCTTGCTGCCCCTATCGCACTGCATCGGCATCCTCGCGTATGTGTGTCCCTGCTCGAGCTTTTGTGCGGGCAGCTGCAAGACACCGTGGTGGGTGTACTTGCCGTTGCCGTCGCCGTCGCCACGCGCACGGACTGCTTGGTGACCGCGGCTGCCGACCGTGCTCCGCTGCAACGGCGCGCCCGGCCAGCTGCAGCACCCATGCCGCCTAGCACCAGACCAGCCCCCGCTGTGCTCCAGTGCGTCCCTTGCCACAACGGCCTCGGTGAGCTGCCGCGTGCCATCAACTTGAGCGGTCGGTGTAGATCGTCTCGATCTGTGATTCGAGCCACTGGAGTTCCTTGTCAAGCGGTATGGACGCGAGCCACGCATCAGCCCTGCATTGCTCGAGCCAGAGTTGGACTCGATCTGTGATCTGATCGAGGACTTGTTGGCCTCGTTTAGTTCTTCTCCTAAAATTTTACACCTTATCACATCGGATGTTTAGACATATGCATGAAATATTAAATGTAAACTAAAAAAATAACTAATTGTACAGATTGCGTGTATTTTGCGAGATGAATTTTTTTAAGCCTAATTAGTCTGTGATTAGACAATGTTATGCTACAGTAAATATGTGCTAATAATGGATTAATTAGTCTTAATAAATTTATCTCACGGTTTACAGACGAAGTTCTATAATTAGTTTTTTTATTAGTATCTAAACACCCCTTCGAACGTCCCATGAAACATCTGATGTGACATCTCAGAACTTAGATGACGTCTTCTCGCCGGCCATGCCTCGAGGCGGAGGAGGGGCGGCTAGTAGGGCATGAATCCCACGCTACATGATCCTGTGGCGCTAGAGTGGCGAGACGAGCTCAGCGCTGCTTCGTGACCGGCGACCTCACCATGCGATGGCAGATGGACTCCGCTTTGCTTCTCGCAGTGGTGTGGACTTTGAGGGCGTGGTAGCACACTTCCGGCCCTGCGCTAATGATGCTGGGAGAGGTAGGCGCAGATGAGCAGATGACAGGTGGGACGTGCGCCAATGGCATTTTGGTCCTTTACCATGCGTGCTCACTCATCCCATGCCGAAGAGGAGTTTTTTAATGAGCCTGGTGTGTTGTGCACAAATGCACGTTTTTGCGGTGTCCAATGGCCTAAAACGATGAGTAGAATGTGTTGTGCACAAAACCGTGTTTTCTCAGTGTCCCAGACACAAAAAAAAATCCCGTATTTTTTTTGTTACGGGAGTACTCTTACGAAGAGCAGTGGGAAGGAAGGCTTATGAGTTGACATGACCCGGTTGTGCAATAATAGACCCCGGGCCCTGAACGCGAGAGAAACAACAGGAGGGCGAAGCAAACATGGGGCCGGGCGGGAGGAGGATTGGTCGTGGATGAATGCGCTGTGGCCAACGAGGCAGGCAGCCAACCACAGGATCCTGTTCGCTGTTCCTGGGGGCGCACGAAGCCATGTGCGTGGACGACGGGGTGCGGAGACCGCCCGCAGGTAGCCAGCCTAGCCCATAGATAGATGGGTCAGGCAAAGGCAGGTTTTTTTTTTTTTGAGCACTAGGCAAAGGCAGGTAAGGTTGCGCTTGCGGCTGCTCAAATCGGCCTGTCCTGTTGGGATGGTAATCTAGCCCGCTCCGGTCCAATCAGGACGAAACGGGATAAAGGCCCAATGGAAGTGAAAAATACAAGGGAGCGTTTCGTTTGGGCTGCCGCGGTGCGGCCTGGCCCAACATCGCAACCAGGGCCCAGGGGGCCGGGCCTATGACCAATCGACACGCCGTATGAAGAAGACAACACAAGAAGCTCTCGTTCCTTCGTTCGTTCTTATCTCCAACGCAGCAGGGCGGCAGCAACGTTTGTGTTGTGTTGTGTTGCGCGTCCGTCGCCTCCGAAAAGGGAAAAAGCGAAAAAGCCAAGACGGGAGGGAGAAAAGGCAGCAAAGCCCCCGCCCCCCCACCCCCCCTCGTCGCCGCCTCCGTTTCGCGTTTCCATCCCATCATTAAAGAGTAAAAGACACTATCGGTCCTTAAATTTTTCTAGGTGTGTCATTTCGGTCCATAAACTTTTAAAGTGTGTCACCCCGGTCCATAAACTTTTAAAATGTGTCATCCAGATCCATATACTTTTAAAGTGTGTCATCCTGGTCCATGGACTTTTTTAGGTGTGTCATTCCGGTCCATGGACTTTTAAAGTGTGTCATCCTGGTACATGAAATCCATGCAAGGCGGTTTGCTACAGTAAATGGTGGTATGCTATGGTTAACGGTGGTTTTGCTACAGTGTTCGTTTTTTATCTTTTCTTATTTATTTTGTCTGAATCTTTGAAAAATCATAGTAAATCACAGAAAAATCATAAAATGAAAAAAATCAATTTTGTTGTACTCTATATGAGTAGATCTACACAGTGAATATATAATATGGTATGCTTTAGTACAAAGTTTTTGCTATGAAGGTTTTGTCTTTTTCTTTTTTATTTATTTGGCTGAATCTTTGAAAAATCATAGTAAATCACAGAAAAATCATAAAATAGAAAATTCAATTTTGTTGGACTCCACATGAGTAGATCTACACGGTGAATATATAATATGGTATGCTTTAGTACAAAGTTTTTGCTATGAAGGTTTTGTTTTTTTTTATTTATTTATTTCGACTGAATCTTTAAAAAATCATAGTAACAAAACAAACAGGCCGCTCCTTCCCCCATCTCCCTCTCCCGTTCCCATCTCCACCCACCCACTCCCCATCCCGCTCGAGCCACACACACACACCCACCCATGGCCGCCGCCGCCGCCGGCACCCGGGAGGAGATGGTCTACATGGCCAAGCTAGCGGAGCAGGCGGAGCGGTACGAGGAGATGGTCGACTTCATGGAGAAGGTCGTGGCCGCCGCCGCGTCCTCCGAGCTCACCGTCGAGGAGCGCAACCTGCTCTCCGTCGCCTACAAGAACGTCATCGGCGCGCGCAGGGCGTCCTGGCGCATCGTCTCCTCCATCGAGCACAAGGAGGAGACGCGGGGCGCCGCGGGCCACGCCGCCGCCGCCAGAGGGTACCGCGCCCGCGTCGAGGCCGAGCTCTCCGGGATCTGCGCGGGGATCCTGCGCCTCCTCGACGACCGCCTCGTCCCCTTCGCGGCGGCCGTTGATGCTAAGGTCTTCTACCTAAAGATGAAGGGGGATTACCACCGCTACCTCGCCGAGTTCAAGACCGGTGCTGAGCGTAAGGACGCCGCGGACTCCACGCTCGCCGCGTACCAGGCCGCGCAGGTGGGTCGTGCTACTTCATTGGATTGGATCTCCCTTCTTCCCCCTCTTGTCTTCTCTTCTCTTCTCCGTAGCACAGTTAGTTATGGATGGTTGTGGATTCATTGGATCTCTTGTCTCCTCTTCTAAACCCAGGACATCGCCGTCAAGGAGCTGCCGCCCACGCACCCCATCAGGCTCGGCCTCGCCCTCAACTTCTCCGTCTTCTACTACGAGATCCTCAACTCGCCCGACCGCGCATGCTCCCTCGCCAAGCAGGTTCTTCCTCACCTCACTTTAATTAGTTTCTTCGCTCGCTATTTCTTCGACAAACGCGCGTACGTGTAGATCTCACCTCGCTAGTTTAGCTTGCTTGCTCCACAGCACAGAGTAACTGCTAAGTTAAACCCCCAAGATTTGCAGGACAAAGTTGGATTTCATTTTGTGCATGTGGATGATTGATTTAGCCCGGTTCACCTCCTTTTCACCAAAAATGCGTTATTAATATTCTCCAACTTTCCCTTTTTTATTTTATTATTATTATTACTACTACTACTGCACTGTGCAACGCTTTTGCATCCGTAAAAATGTTTGTTCTTGCCTTCTTGGTTTACATTCACGTTTGGTTTGGGTGGCGTGTGTTGACTCTTCCGCGCCCCCCAATCACCTTGGCCACTGCCCACTGCACCTTCACCCTGTAGTAGTAGTAGATGCATATCCGATGCGTCCATGCCGGCCCAAATTGCCGGATACTTCCAAGATGTGATCGTTACTAAGTATCTTGCACAGTGTAGTCCCCCACATGCTTGCTTGCTACTGGCATGTATGAACTCATTGCATGTGCTGCCTGGCTCATATCAACATGGAGGGCGCCATGCTGCCTTTCCGGATCCACCGCAACTTGCTATATCTGTATTCAGGAATCTCCCAAAGCAATGGGGCCTGTTTGTTGGGCGCGATCAGCTTGCGCATCTCAGTGGGGGTGCTCTTTTGGTAGTCCCATGCTGCGATGAGATGAGGCCTTTCTTAATCTTGTCTTGCATCAGAGTTTGTGGCACTGAACTGAATTCTTAGATGCTTGTAAAACCCTTCTTCTCTGATATAGAGATTACCATTCTGTACTTAAAGCTTTGGTGCAAGTAATTACTAATTAGCCAATATAGGTAGCACATGCCGTTTTATGCAATCCATCATATCATATCCCTACTTGGTTCCAGGCCTTCGATGAAGCTATTTCGGAGCTGGATACTCTTGGGGAAGAGTCCTACAAGGATAGCACCCTTATCATGCAGCTTCTTCGTGACAACCTCACCTTGTGGACTTCTGACATGCAGGTACATCAGTAAACCTTACACATTTTTTAGTGCGTGGTACACTTGGGATTTTTCTCTATTGTCAGTAATGCTAACCTCATCATCATATGAGGATAGCTGACAACAATTCAGAACACTTGGAGTTCTATTGTTAGTAAATAATGCTTATCATGCTGTATGGATCAGGAGGATGGCAGTGATGAAATGAGGGATGCAAGCAAGCCTGACGATGAGTAGTAGCCAGACCATCCAAGTGACTGCCATCTCTGTCTCTTAAGTCTTAACCCTTGGGGTAGTCTTGTACAAGGACCATTTTCGTGTGTCCTTTATCATCGGGTCTGCTTACCTTTCGTTTTCTTATATTGCTATTGTGGTCCCCCATGTATCATTTCACCTTGCAACTGGAACCCTGTTACTGTTAGTGTGTGGGAGAGAATAACCTAAGCCCGCAGTTAACTAGTACATGGATTGCCGCCAACTCTTATGAACTAGTATGAGTTTATGATTGAATGGTTATGCATGTTGGATGTGTATCCACCAAATCCTAGTGATGGCTAGGGCTGTGGGTTGTTGTTTAGCTGTGTGTGATTACAATCATGGCCCTTTTGATCTTGGGAAGAGATGGATCGCAGCTGGAGATGCAATAATTGTAATCATGGGTATGGCATGGGAGATGGATTGGGATGTATCATTGTACTATTGAGCTTTTATGCTGGTCTAGGCTTTCCAGCCGAAGATATCTGGGAAAGGATCAGAGGATTAGGAGAACATGGTCTGTCGACCTCGGCTAGTGGTCGTGACACTCAGATGTGACGTTATGCTGATGGTTTCATTTATCGGGGAGTGATAATTTTACATTCACTGCAGCTAATCGTTTTGCACGTTTCTGAGGAAATTAGGTCGCCATTGTGCCTTGTGGTAAACTGGTAACCGCTAAGGCCACCATTATACCCTTTTGCAAGTTGCAACACAAGCTGTTCGGCTGCTTGCTCAGACAGCCACGTAGCTGTCGATTTTCACTGGTTACAGTGTTTTGTGCCATACGCAACCAGCTGCTGCTGTGAAAGCCAAACAACTCCTTAGTCTTTTGTTTTTTAATCTCGTTCATGAATTTTGAATTGATATATTCCCATATTCCGTGCTATTGCCAATTGAAAAACTTGTGGAGGATTTTTGTTAAAAAAAAATAATTGACTTGTTTTCAAAAGAATCTGCACTGCATTTCTGCAAGGACCGAACATATTTTTGTCATGGATACCGATGTTGCTGCCATGGTGGAGTGAAGTAGCCATTCCCCGTTCAGAGCGTGCGCAATGAGGTGAGATCAGCCGTCTCACTTATTATATGACGTGTGAAAGGGAGAGGGTCGAGGGAAAGATGTTGTGTACTGCTTCTGTCGCAAAATAAGTGCGCATTTTATATCCCTTCTTAGAAGTCAAACAAACTTAACTTTAACCAAATATATATAAAAATATTGATATTTATGATATCATCAAATAAACATTATTAGATTAATCATGTTATATATTTTCATAATAAACCTATTTGGAGATACAAATATCAATAATATTTTCTATAAATCTAGCTAAACTTAAAATTAGTTAACTTCTTAAAATACGAGATGTGCACATATTTTAGGACGGAGAGAGTAGTAATTTACTAAACGGATCTAGAGCATAAGAGAAATCTCTCATAAACAATAATTCTCTTCACTATGTAGGTATCATTTTATCGTGTATATCATTCAACAATCAAATGCTATTTAAGCTATTCACAAATGATTCATAGACTGACTTTTCTGCTGTATTGTACAGTAAATAGTTTTACCGACTGGACACCAATCCAGACAGGCCGTTAAGATAGATAAAAGAGGTAGTAGAAGAAAAGGAGGGAGTGGGACGAAGCACCAGCCGGGTTTGCACGCGACAGGATCCTATGATGTATGCAATGTCACTCACATGTGGGCCGCACGGCACCTGGGCCGAGTGTTAGACAAAGTCACGGACTCACGGTTCGTCGCTACGGTTTTTGCACGAAAATGAGCCACAGTATCAAGAATGCGTTGTCTATGCTCGCCCCTCGCAGCGACTGAGGCAGCATGCATGATTGCCTGCTTGCCTCCTACTGACAACGACAATCCTTCACGCTAAAACTGCTCGGTTCCTTCGCAGGAGCTGCAGGCCAGTGATCTCAACTCAACATGGTGAAACCAGCGGCAAGTGGTGGAAGACGGAGAGACCGGAGCGTTAAAATTCGGCTCTTTTTATGCCAGTGAGTGGTTCATGACAAATGTGCAAACTGAATGAGGGATTTAAACGTCATTTGCGTACACGCAAGCTTAATCACCCTCCACAGCTGCCAACAATTGATTTGGGCCAGCGCATCCTTATCTACACATTTTCTCTTGCAAAAACGTAAGTGTTAAAAGGGGAGCAAAGCCGGCCATATTGTCAGGTATCAAATGTGCACATAAAACACATAGTACGTGCAAATCATTCCTCCAGCACTTCCTTTTTCCAGGAATGTCAATTCCATATGGCCAATACGTGCACGCTACTAACAAACTACCAAAACAAACAATTCCTTTTCTTTGGCAAGGAAAAAATACTAATCAATTCTTGATTGTGCCCGGAACGGCCGAGAAAGGGGAAAGACATGACGGAGTCGTATAGAACAGGGGATTCATTTACCTAGTAGAGCTGGAGGTGTCATTGTTGCCATCCCGAACCGCGTAAGGCGAGTCAAGCAATAGTCTCACCGCACCGGCTCCTCTATTTTTTCTAAAGAAAAGTTTAGTCTCACAGGCTGACTGCTGGGCCCAGCTGACGTAGGAGACGTCAAGGTCAAAGGACCTTTCAGTATGCGGCACCAAAAGAAAACACAAAAACAAAAATCTAAAGAAAAAACCACGTCCTGACCATCTTCAAGCCGCGGCTCCTCTCCTGAGAGTTGGAGTTCGACCGTTTCAATTCCGAGCCACGATCCTTCACCAATAAGACTTGTCTTGGTCTTCCCCTTTTCCTCTGACGACACCAGGAGAGAAAATTCCTCCTCGCTCCAACATACAACCTACTGGTCTCCTATGCGCGTGACGGATCATCTCTGACATAAAAGTTGCGGCTTCATAGGCCCACCGCGAGTGGTATGGTTGGTTCATTCTGAGTCTGGCTGCTGCATCCTCCAGGGTTCTCGGTTGGAGAATATGTTTTCTTTCAAGTCCAGGTAGATACGCACGCACTTGGTATTAGTTTCCCTGCTTTTTCTTATTCATTCATCAGATTCTGGGATCATGTCTGTGAATAGCCGATCTTCATTGAGCATTAGATCTCTGCTGATTCGTTTCACCATGTTGTTTTTCCCTTTCTTGTATCGATTCCTGTCATCAATCCATGAACTCACATGAGTTGTGCTTCTGTTGACGTCAGCCTCAGGTCATCCTTCAATGGCAGCAGAGTCCCAAACCAGGGTTTCATGGAGGAATCAGACGTGCAAGAACAATTGAGCAGACTGCAGGAGGAGCTGAGGAAGGAGAAAGAGGAGAAGGCGCGTGCCCTAGATGAGATACAAGAGCTCAGGACAACGAACAAGAATAGGAACAAAAAATTGAAGAGCAATGGAGGCGAAGAGCAGTTGGACCTTGCAGACAGATTACAGAACCTGGAAGGCGAACTGGAGGCAGCAAGAGATTCAGAGAAGAAGATGCTGCGGTCATTGGAGGCCCAAACAAAGCAGCTTGAGCAGACCAAGGTATCCCTGGAGGAGGCCAAGATTGAGATAGCTTCGCTACGAGACAGCACCAACAGCTCTAATCCGGGTAGGCAGTCATTGAGGAATTTCAGGAGAAGGGGTATGATGTCATTCTCCTTTGCCGACCCTGGTGAGGTTGAGACATGGTCGCTACAGCGTGAGCTCAAGTTAGCTGTGGAATCTGAGGAGAAGTGCAAGAAGGCCATGGATGACTTGGCCATAGCCTTGAATGAACAAACTACAGAGGCCAGAGAAACAAAAGCGAAGCTTTCATTGGTGCAAGCTGAGTTGAATAATGCAAGGACCGAAGTGGAGAGCTTGAAGGCCTCACTAGAAAGCACAGAGGGCAAGCTCCAATTGGCACTGGAAGAGGCAGAGCGACTAAAAGTTGAGTCAGATGAATTGGCAGCGGCGTCAAAAGAAAAAGAGAGGGGCCTCGTTGATTGCATCAAGCTGTTTGAGGAGGACCTAAGTAAAGGAAAGGAAGAGAATGATAAGCTGATTGAATCACAGAGGGTGGTCAGAGATGAGAATTCTCGGCTGAGGGAGATGCTGAAGCACGCGGTGGGCGAAGCTAATGTAGCAAGGGAATCACTGGAGATTGCCAGAGTGGAGAACTCTCGCCTTAATGAACAGATATTTGAGAAAGAGAGTACCTTGCAGAGTATCAAGCAAGAATATGAATCCCTCAAGATCAGTGAGGCAGCGGCACAGAGTAGCATTAAAGAATTGAAGAATATGATTGATGCTATGTTCAGTTCCGAATCGACCAAAACGTCAGCAACAGCATCACCTCGTGATGCCAAGGGAAGCAGGACGAAAGAAAATTCTGTGGCAGCAGATGATGTGTATTCTGATTTCGAAAAATCTACTCAACCAGACGACAAAAACCCTGGAAAGCAGAAAAAGAAGACAATTCTCAGAAAATTTGGTGAAATAATGAAGAAAAGAAACTCTTAAATTGTAATATAGTATTATGAATTGAAAGCAGTTTAGCTTCGATTTTGATTGTTCAGATCCACTGAGCACACAGGACAGCTGGAATGGCAAAGATTTACAATGACTGACTGTGTGGGGTAACCTTTTTCTCTTTTACTTCATGCCATGGATTTAAACTACAAAGAATGGAACATACATGTAAAAATACAGAGAATGAAATAAGAAAGTGTCATAGCCTTTTATGGTTTTATAAGTTTCTGCATTTTTGAATCTCTATATAAAATCTTGGCCTGCTATATGCAATTAAGCAGCCCATGTTCCCAGATTACAGCATGCCCAAATTACCTTATCTTTCTGGGAAATATGTTGATTAATACAGTTAATGAGGAGATTGAAAGAACTTGTGTCAAGGTTCTCCAAAGAGCATATTTACAAGTTAATTATGTGTGTCTGTGATCTAGCACTGGAATCCCCCACCATCCGAATAGGCCTAAGTAAAACCGCAAAAAGTATTTCATTACGAGGTTTAAGGAAAACTACAAAGGTCTGTGGAGGACCAGTACAACACTGTCTGAAGAACCGTATCACTTTCCTTTAGGTAATTTGCAGTTTTCCTGGATGTTGCTGTGAAACCTGAAAATATGCCTAAAGTAAGTTGGATCTAGATTTTGTCTAAAACACTAGAAGTTCCGAGGACAACACAAATGAATACAATTATTACCTTTAAGAACTGCTCCTTCTAGTTTGCAGCTCCAACCATCAAGTTTTCAAACTTGAGCCCTTTTCTTTTATCGCAAAGAATCCAGTGTCATCATTACAATAGCCACTAAACCTGTCTGATTAAAGGACATGCTGGATTGTTGGAATTCCATTTTGCCGAGTTGAGGGCAAGTTTAGTTCTACAGCTAGCTTTGCCAGGCAAGCATAAGCATAAGCATAACCTTGCCCACAACGGTGAGCAGCATTGGCTCACTCTTGTTAGCAAGGAAAATCTGGAAAGCGCAGGCACCAAGGCAATGCTAACCAGGGAACCAAACTATTCCACACGAACCCCTTGCCCACCTAGGCAGCACAGTAACCTGTAAAGAATCCAAACACGCCTGTACTCCAAAAAAAATTGATCCTTGAACTCACAGGATACTGAGTAGAGTGGATGTTTCAAATGGCATGGCACTTAAGATTATGAAAAGTAACCACATTCTTGTGCCAGATCTACCATTATATGAGCTTCATTGGTGACCATTCGCATATGAAAGCTGATTTTTCTCAGCTCAGATATGATCTTTCTCATCTCTGGATGAGATGCATCTCCACCCACAAACATATGAACTTCATTTGCAATCTCAGTCCAACTGTATCCAGGTTGTTTCTTCACACCTCTTTCTTTCATCTGACCTCTTACTTGATTGACTTGACCCCACATGCCAGCAGCAGCATATATATTCGAAAGAATCACATAAGGACCTGAACTTTCAGAGTCTGACTGAACAAGCATCTTAGCAGCAAGTTCACCAAGCTGCACGTTACCATGTATCTGACATGCTCCAAGCAAAGAACCCCATACATTTTTCTCAGCTTCTAATGGCATATCTTTTATATAACTAGAAGCTTTCTCCAATTGTCCTGCTCGGCTCAATATATCCACAATACAAGCATAGTGTTCAGCTCTTGGGGATATGGCGTATTTAGATGACATCAGATCAAACAATTTCAAGCTGGCATCCACCATGCCAACATGCCCGCATGCCGATAACACACTAAGGAAGGTGATATCATCGGGAATAAGTCCAGTCACTTCCATCTCATGGAACAGTGCTATAACTTTCTGATATTTACCATGTTGTGCATATGCCGCAATTATTGTGTTCCAAGAAACAATATCCTTGGTTCTGAGATTGATGAAGACTAACTCTGACTCACCCACATTGCCGTATTTACTGTACATTGTCATCAAGGCATTAGAAAAAGAGACGCCAGATTCTAGCATTGCTTTGATGGCAATAGCATGTGTGGATTTTCCTTGTCTGAGCAAAGCAAGAGCAGAACAAGCTGTCAGGACTGCAATAAGAGTCGCATGATCTGGTTTTACACCTTCTCTGAACATTACAGCATGCAATCTCATGGCTTCTTCCCCGTGTCCATTGTGAACATATCCTGCAGAAATACGGAGAAGTGAACCGTGAGGGGTGAGGGTTTCTATCATTGCATGATCAGTGGCACAATTAATAAAAGGGATAAATGCATGATCTTTATATTTTATTCTTGTTTACTATAAATCCCCTTCTTTAACCCAAAAAAAAACGCATCGACAGGATTATCTGAATCACTGAATCAATAACAATGAAACATGAGCTAAAAGCTTGAAATTCCACAGTTTGTCCAACGTGACTGTTGCATTCACCAAGTATATCTTCTTTTTTTAATTGAATAAACGAAAAAGAAATTGAAGCATGAATGCACAAAAGTTAAAGTTGTTAAGGTCAAATAAAACATGGCAATCATACACTTAAAGACCCCCAAGACAAGTTATAACTTCAGAGTATTACAAGCATTAGTAGGTGTACACTTTGTAAACTGTAATTCACAAGAAGTTTATTGCACATAAACATTCTTCAAAGCTTATTATCTATCATTTGAAGCAACTCGATGACACAAGTAGTTGAGGAATGCAGGTGGGCAGCCTCATCTACAGCTTGAAAATCTAGCCAAAATGAAATCATAGGAAAGAAGATTCAACATGTAGGACGTACCAGCGATCATGGCATTCCATGAGATGACATCCTTTGCACTAATCCCATCAAACAGCCTCCTAGCGCTCTCCACATCCCCCTGTTTGCAGTATGCAGTTATCATCGCAGTGCATGCCACAACATTCTTCTCGGGCATCGCTTCAAACAATTCCGTCGCCTCGACAAACATGCCGTTCTCAACGTACCCACTGATCATGGCCGCCCACGACACCAAATTCCTGTCTGGCATTGCGTCAAACACCTCCCGCGCCCTCGCCACCTCACCGCGCCGCGCGAGCCCGTCCACCATGGTTGTGTACGACACCACGTTCCTCTTAGGCATTTCTCCGAACATCCTGTCGGCGTCATCCGCTCGGCCGAGCCGGAGCAGCCCCGCGAGCATGGCGTTCCACGTGGCCACGTTGCGCTTCGGGGCGCCGGCGAAGTAGGCGGAGGCAGCGTCCAAGTCCCCGTGCGCGAGGCAGCCGGCGATCATTGAGTTCCAGGAGACGACGTCGCGGGAGGGCATGGCCTCGTCGAAGAGGCGGCGAGCGGCTGGGAGGTAGTGGCGACCGGCGCGCCAGAGCGCGGTGAGGAGCGCGTTCCAGGAGACGACGTCACGGTGCGGCATGGAGTCGAACACCCGGCGCGCCGCGGCGACATCGCCCGCGCGGGCGAGGGCGCTGATGCGCTGGTTGTCGCGGAGGAGGCGGTGGGCGGCGAGGGAGGCGGCGCGACGGAGCGGGAGCATCTGGAGTTCTGGACACGACAGCATGGGAGAGGAGTGTAGGCCAAATTCTAGTCAAATTGAATTCAATGACAAAATTGGCCCCCCAAAAAAGAACATGAGCTTGATTCAATTCACCCACCGCAAATGCCCCTGCTCGGCTGTTTTGATCTCCGCTTGGTGCCGTTTCACCCCCACTACTCCTACATACAACAGAATTACAAATGAAGATATGACCGTGTTATTAACCAATTCAAAAGCAAAGGTAAAAACTATTACTATTCTATATGAGGTTCATATTTGATAGATTTTATGAATTGACGATGCACCTTGAAGCTTGTACATTTTTTTTTTCGTACATAGATCAAGGGAAGTTTGATTGCATATGGAGAGCATGAAATGTTAATGAAGTTGTTGACTAGGGGCCAAGTCCAAGTATTACTAACTTGCTCCACCAACCACCACATCACTTTTGGCCTAAGAAAAGAAAGACTCTAAGTCCAACAAGTTTTGGAAGTTGAATTCGGACTGCAGAACAGTTCCAACTTGCGACGGTCGCCATAGCTTCATACGAACTCTGATTGAGGCGTTTCTACCGCTTTATGAAAAGCTTATCAAGTCTACTTTCTAATGGATCTGGGCTCGTGCCTATATCTTATCAAATGAGTCCACATTCATCATTTTCATGCCGATACCTTTTCTGCCCACGGTGCTGCGTCACCCTGTTTGGCCTGATGATGCCTATATATCAAGTTGGGTTCTATTTTGACCCGATGAACCATTTATCAAGCTAGGTCCATTAGGGACACGTCCTAGGGTTGGAGAACGACCCAACACCCCTTATATCTCTATAGAGCCACCATGAATAGATTGGGTATTTCGATGTAAGTTTAGTTGTTGGTACCTCCTGGTAGACGCGTGTGTCGATTAGACCATCAATTCTACTCTATTCAGATTTTGGAACCCGTCTTATTGTGATTCATATTTGAACCTCCATATCTTATTTGACAATTTAGTGCTTGTCTACTTGTCCTTGCTTGTTCTTCGATTCCTTGCAGGAATAACCCTAGTGGTTTGGTTGATCTTGCACCACAAGATCGTGAACAACTACCAGAATTGGTGTATCGATCACTAAGGCGTCGTGTCCTTGGACAGTTGTAATCGGGTTTAGAACGTCTCCCCAATCAAATCGAAGTTATCCCTCTCCACAAAAAGATCAGGACATCCATACCCTTATCAAGTGGTATAGTTTAGCTGCTTCTACTTCCTCATAGATGCTTGTGTCGGCTGACCATCCATTCTACTCGATTTGGATCCCACCTTATTGCGGTTCATATCTAAACCTCCATACCTTATTGGCAATTCAATGCTTGTGTACTTGTTCTTTGATTTCTCATAGGAATAACCTAGTGTTTTGGTTGGTCGTGTTATACAAGATCGTGACACAACCGCTAGAATTGGTGTATCGGTCGCTAAGGTGCAGCATCCTTGGATAGTTGTAGTCGGGTCATCAATGTCGCAAGTTGGGACTGCTGTAGTCTGAATTCAACTTCCATAACGTGTTGGACTTGAACTCTTTCTTTCCTGGGGCCAAAAGTGACGTGGTGGCTTGGTGGAGAACGTTGAGAATACTTAGACTTGGTACCCAATCAACTTCATTGGCCTTCCATGTTTCCCATATTCAGTTAAACCTTCCTTTCATCCATGTAAGTAATTCTGTAAAGGAAAATGTATAAACTTCAAGGTGCAGCATCGATTTATAAAATCTATCAAATATAAACCTTATATAAAATGGTTTCACCCTTAGTTTTGAAGTGGTTAACACGGCCATATCAAAATCTAAGCAGTGTTATGTGCTTATTTGGATTTGGACTATGTTTATGTAATATCGTTGGACGTTGAATCGGCATGCCCTGAGATGTTTTTTTTATATGTTGTGGCCACTATGACATGACACTATATGTGTTACATCATTGATATGCAGGCACTCCCAGATTTGCCCAGAACGTGAAAATAGCCATGCCATGCAAGCACAAAAATTAAGTTAGCCATTTCTTCTATCCTAGGAAGTAGCAAACACATGACAAATCTGTTGGGCGATGGCCGATGGATACACATACACAAGCACACCAAAATTTCTCAAATTTCTAGGCCCTGCCGAAAGACGTTGCATTGTACTTGTACGCCTCCTCATCACAAAAAAAGAAGAAGAAAAAGTGAGATCAGAGCTTGCGCGCGAGCTGGATGAGCAAGTTGGCTTTCCTCTGCGCCCTGCTGGTGCCGCTCTTGGCGATCTTGGAGAGGTCCTCGTGGAGTCCGAACCTGAGCCCGTGCACCAGCAGCGGCCTGTTGTTGGTGCCCAGCTCCAGCAGCACCGACAGCGCGCACTCCTTGTTCTTGGGCGTGCTGTTGCCGTCCTTGATGAGCCGCACCAGCTTCTCCACGAACGCCGTCGTCCCGATCTCGGCGCGGCACGTGGCATGGGACGACAGAAGCAGGAAGATGGACAGCGCCTCGTCCACCATGCCGAGCCCCTTGTCGTCCATGACCTTGAGCAGCGCCGGCACGATGCCCGCATGGGTGGCCCGGACCTTGTTCTGCGGGCTGAGCACAAGGTTGAAGATGGCCGTGGCGGCGTCCTTCTTCCCGCGGGCGGTGCCGCTGCTGCGCAGGAGCTCCACCAGCGGGGCCAGCCCGCCCAGGCTCCCGATCGCGGTCTTGTTCTCGTCCAGCATGGACAGGCTGAAGAGCGTCGCCGCCGAGTTCTCCTGCGCCTCCGGGGTGCCGTTCCGGAGGATCTCGATCACCAGCGGGATGGCGCCTCCCCTGGCGATGAGCACCTTGTTCTTGTCGTCGATGGAGAGGTTCAGCAGCGATGTCACCGTGTTCTCCTGCACCTTCTTGTCGGGGCAGGCCAGCAGGCCGATCAGCGCCGGAATGCCGCCATTGTCGGCGATCAGCGTCCGGTTCTCGGGGCACTCCTTGGAGAGCCTCCGGATCTTCTTCACGGCCTTGCGCTGCACGTCGGGATGGATGGACGACATGCCTTCCACCAGCGACGGGATGTCCTCCTTGTGCTCCTCCGTCTCCGCGGCGGGCTCCGGCTCCCGCTTCTGCAGCTCCACCATGTGCTTGTCGCACCACTGCAGGATCAGGTTCTTGAGCGCGTAGTTGGGTGCCAGCGACAGGTGCGCCAATGGCTGCCGCGACTTGGGGCACGTCCTCTCCCCGCTGTCCAGCCACTTCTGGATGCTCCGCCGCTCGTACGTCTGCCCGCTGGCCACGATCACCGGGTCCGTCATGATCTCCAGCGTGATGGGGCAGAGGAAGTCGTTGGGAATCATCAGGGAGGGGCACTTGTCCAGGCTTTTGGGCATGGACACGTCGCCGCCCAGGACGTCCTTCTCGTCCACGCCGGCGATCTCCTTGAACCGGTTGAGCAGGTCCACCATCTGCCTGGTGCTGTCCGCCACCGCGTGCTGCCCGCCGCCGTTATAATTCTTGTCGTTGATGAGCTTCTTGATGGCCATCGTCTCTGCCCTCAGCTCCGCCAGCGTCTGCAGCTCCAGCTTCTTGGCGAGCCTCTCCAGGATGGCCCTGTCGGCGTTCCTCTCCTCGTCCTTGTTCTGGAGGATCACCATCAGATCCATTGACAGCTCCATGTCTTGAGTGTCCGTTCGCTTCTTGCACCTCGTCAGCTGCGCGTTCATCAGCTCCACCTGGATGGAATTCAAGACTCTGAATTAATGGCAGAGATCGACACACATGACACATGCCCATGCCCATGCCACCTTACTTGCTCCTTGACCTCGTCGGAGATGGCGAGCTCGGCGTACGGCATCCCGTCCAGCGCGCTGTGCATCTTCTCGTACACGTCGCGGAACTTGGCCAGCACCGTCTCGCTCTCAAGCGCCTGAAATGGAAGGAGAGAGGAGCGTCAGGCAAGGTCGCAAAGACGTACGCATGGCATGCACTATGCAGTGATTGATCGGATCGGAGGGCCGTCGATCGAAACCGAACCAGGTAGATCTTGCTGCCGTCGTGGCACGATCTGAGCAGGCGTCGCGCGGCGGCGAGCGCGCGGCCGAGCAGGGCGAGCCGGCGGTAGGCGTCATCGGTGAGCCGGGGCGCGGCGTCGCGGAGCTCCTCCAGGAGCGGGAGGACGAGCTGCAGCCAGCGGAGGAGGTTGGCACACTCCTTGCGCTGCGTGCGCCGGAACTCCGTGAAGGCGCGCGCCGAGTTCACGGTCACCAGGAGCTCCTCCACCAGGTCCTCGTCGTCCATCTCCCGCCCCATCGATGGCTCCGCGGGGTCGTCCGGGGACGACGGTGGCAGCGTCGGTGGCGGCATGCGGCATCAAGCGCTCGATCGATCCGGTCACCGGCGATTGATCGGGACGACGATCGACAAGCAACAGGAACAACAATGGACGCTCCTCGCGTGTGCGAAATTCCAGGGAAGGATCGCAAGTGCTCCGACGCTCTGAGCCAGACACGGCACAAGAAAATGGAGAATGCTATGTATAGTGCGCTGCCCCTTGCATGCTGCAGCTGCCCAGCCAAAATGTATACCATCCCGGCCGCCCGACCTCCATTTCTATTTCATTATCTACTAGGAAATGGAACAAGGCAAGCCGAAAATAGTTATGCTTTGGTTGATCTCCTCTAGCTTAACTTGCAATCCGTGTGAGTTTATTTACGATAATGATTCCACCCGGACGTCCGTGCGGACAGACGCGTCTCCCCCATTCGCTATCGCGTCTTCACTCCCTCTCATCCGCACCCTGCCAAGAAAATAAAATTCCCCACCCACCCTCTCTCGCTCCTGTCCGCCTCCACCGCGTTGCCCCGTCGAACGCAGCCGCCTCCACCGCGCTGCTTGCTCAACGCGACCGCCTCCACCGATCTGGGGAGATGCGGTCGCCTCCACCAAACCGGCGAGCCTCCACGACGGATGCTCCAGCAAACAGGCGAGGGGGGTGAGCTTCGTGTGAAGCCGTCCCGTCGGTGAGTTGCCCGCGTCGCTAGCGCACGATGAGCTCCATGCACCTCCGTTGAGCTCCACAACGACAAGCCTCTATAAGTCCAAGCAAGAAGATGACATTGCGTTGAAAGCTCATATTGCAAAGGTATGTTTCAAGTGTTTCCGATGTTTCATCTGAATGTTACAAGTGTTTCATCTTAATGTTGCAAAAGTGAATCGGGATGTTACACATGTTGCAATTGCTATACATGTATGTTTCAGGTGTACGTTCCGAATGTTTTATCTGTTTTTTCATACATTTGTTTGCAAGTGTTTTATCAGGACGTTGCATATGTTTTTAGAAGTGTTTCAAATGTAGTTGTTCCCGTATGTATGTTGCAAGTGTTTCATTTGTATGTCTCAAAAGTAGAGCTGATATTACAGCAAGTGTTTTATATGCATATTTCATGTGTTTCATCCGCCTTCAGAAGTATGTTGAAATGTTGTATCTGAATGTTTCAAAAGTAGATTGGATGTTGCATCTCCCTCCTCGCTTTTCTATCTTGCATCGGTGTCTCTTCCACCTTTTGCCGTCGACTATGCATCCACTGCCCTCTCCTCCTCTTTCTCGATGGTGGTGACGCTCGGGCCGACGCGGGCCCATGTGGGGCGCGCAAAATGGCATAGTCGTTCCGTTTTATTTATGAGCTGAATACATATATCTTCCTGTATAAAAATTGTAGCAGCTGATTTTCGTGCAGTCGTTGTAGGCAAACCAATGTCCATCGCCAGCCCAAGTAATCAAGCTTTTGGGAGAACTGGTGGGCCTAAAAACAAAAAAAAACTAACCTGGCCCACGGTGTTGTGCCGTGGATGTTCTTTGATCTACTAACCATGGCCTAGTGCGCCTCTTTTCCGTGGGCTCAATGAACCTTTGAGAGGGTATGTTGATTTTGATCTGGTAATTAGCATGTCAACTTTTACTCAAAAAAAAATTAGCATGTCAACTGGCACATATAGATCCTTTTCTTCTGTACGACTTCTTCTCTTTTTCCCCCTTCCTTTCCTTTTGGACGGTGGTCATTCAAAAACACGCATTTGATTTATCAAGACTTATCCATGTTGTGGCGTGGTAATTTTAACAATCACAGACCCAAACATACATATAAATGGATTAAATGCACCTACACATCTCCACTCACTCCTATAAATTTACGTACATACACCATACCCTTATAAGCACCCTTCAGAAAACTAAGGAGGCGTTTGGTATGGCTTGTGGCGTCACTTCAGGAATTGTTTTAGCACTTCACCAACCAAACACATTCCTATCAAACTGCTTCAGACAAGAAGTCCTGCAAATACGGGTGACTAGAGCTATTACGCGCAGAAAGGAGCTGAAACGCAAGCTTCTCACACTTTCCTCTAGTGTGTGTGGGCCCCGCACAAGCAAGGGCAGATTTGCCCCGAGCCGGTGCGGAGAGGGATGGGGTAGGTGCTCGGCTAGAGGGCGGCGGGGGTGCTGGCGTCGATGCTCAGGTAGAGCTACTTCACCAGATAGATGTGTTGGGGAGAGGCGGTGGACTTGACGCAACCAATGAATACCATATGTAGCTAGGTGATTTGTTGAACGCGTGAAAAGATTCATCAACCCATTAGCAACACTAAGGTCCTGGTTGGATGAACTGAAATAAATCACTAGTTGCTAAAAGAACTAGAATTGATCCAAACAACTCAACTCAGTTTGTAGCCTATTTAGAAATAGCAAACCATCCAGCTTATAAAAAGCTATTAGCCTATTTTTTTTGGTACATAAAAAGCTATCGCGTAAATCCCTCATAGTTTTTATATGTAAAAAAAATACTATCACAGCTTATAAAAAGTTTAGCTCCTCCGAACGAGGTCTAAATTGGCTTTACACATCATTACATGTGGCCAAGGAACACATGGAAGAGACGAACCAGCACCTCCAAATCCTGAACTGTCGTACTACTAGGAACGAAGCAGACAAAACTTTGGTGAGAAATTAGAAATTATAAAAGCAGTGGTGTTTGAGGATGCCAAATAACACTCCGGAGAGCCACAAAAGGAAAACCGTGAGCTGCTGCTGCACAAACTCCATACAGGAGGAGTACAATATGTTTTTGACAGAGAGCTACGTAAATGTACTAGTGTACTACTACTGCTCCGTGGTACTATATATATTGCCGTGTCGCTGGCACCGGCATGGCGGCATCCATCCTACACCTACACGGTGGCGCCTGTTCACTTGTGTTACGAGCTTTAATGTTTCAGCGAATAAATAGTATTTTTCTTTCGCAACAAATTAACGGACAATACTTGTGGTCATGCTTTTCAGCAAAACGAAAAAGTGTTTTGTCCATGATAGTCGTTTTCGGCCGTGTCAATTCGCTTGCAGTTGCATTCCGGGAGCCGCGCGCGAAATGACGCTCATGTCCTGCCAGTGCCACATGAGAGCGGGCAATTTCCGCCGGCGTCGCTCTCCATCACAGCATGAGTGTCCCCACAGCACACCCAGGCGGGTCCCTGTCCAACGGCAACATATGCGAAGGCAAGTTACAACACGACAGCAATAGCCAATAGGGGGACTCGGCAAAAGAAGAGGACAGGAAATTGCAAAAAGTCAAATGGCGATTGGTCCATTGTATTCGGGAGATGCAGCGTGTGGTATGGACGGTACTGTATGTTATATGTACCAACGAAACGAAAACAGGGGACGGCCTCACTCGGTTAACGCATCGACCTCAGCTTTAGTGGCCGGGCCCCCCTGTTGCTTCCGTCTGATCTGATCCTGAATTCCTGATCCACGTATTGATAAGCTCAAACATGAAGCTATTACTCTAATTTTGCATGGGTGTGCTTAGCGTCGCCTGAAGTATGCCGAGATCTTAGGCGATTGAACCATAGGGAGATGCCTAACATGAAATGTAATGTACACGTAGATTCGTGAGGCAGTACACTTAGGTTAGGTCCATATTAGAAAATCTCCTTTAGCTCGCTCGACAAGTCGGCATGTCGCGGTTGTGAAAGGAAATCCACGTGGAAAAGCACGCCGACGAGGCCAAAAGAGTTTTTTTTAGCGCAAGCGCACCCGCAGGCCGCAGCACCAGCCACCAGCACAGCAGGGAAAACAACGGCAAGGGGAAGGCCAACGCCGGGCCTGCCGCCTGCGGCTGCTGGTGATTGAATCGGTGATGGATAACTGCCGTCCCGACCGTCCTCCAACTTGCATTTGCATCCCATCCCCACACCACAGGCCACAGCGGCAGAGAATACTGTAATGCCCACCTGGCCCTGCACGTGCATCCACGGTTGTTTGTTTTTTATTTTACCCGACCCGCGGTTGTTTTTCTTTTTTGAACATAACGGAATTTCACGAGGAATGGAATTGATTGATTCATCCATGTGCCAGACTCTTTTTTGTTTTGGAACTCCTCCTAGCCTCATTTCAGTTTCAAAAAAAAAAGGGCTGTTGTGCAGTACAGTACTGTAGTGCAGTGCAACATGCTTTTTCTGATTCTTGTTGGACAGAAATTGCGGTGTGCATCACCCACAGGCCCACTGCCGGACCAGCGGATGGTGCGGACTGTGCTGGGGGAGTGGACACCAGGAATCGCTGTCAGTGACATGCCTGACTTTTCACGTGGCACGGGCCCACCGACAGCGACCCCGCCTCGCTCGACTGCTCGTGTGCCGCCTCCAGCCCACTGTCGCTTTCCATCCCGATCCCAATCCCCGTCCCGTCCCATCCTGCTGTTTCTTTCACAAAAGCACCTCCGCTTCCTTCTAATTACCATGCCCTTTTCCCTTGGTGGGTACGTACGCGATGGGTACCGGCCACCCGTATCCACACCCGCGTATCCACACCCGCCAGATCAAAATCTTACCCGTCGGGTTACCTGTACCCGCAGACGGGTAGAAAATTCATTTCATACCCACACCCGACAATATACCCGAGTTCACACACCAAAATATAATAGTTTCCAGCAAAACAAATCAACAATAGAGCAGCAAAACAAAAATATATCCAGGTGCAGTGGAGTGAGGATGAGGATTAGGGTTTGAGGGAGTTCAGGAATATATATACTCATATGCTTGTATGGACCAAATATGGGCTATATGTTTATATGGGCTAAAATTGCAGAGGTTAGATATTATTTATGCAGGGTTTTTTACCCGCAGGTATGAATAGTATACACCCACACCCGTACCCGTATACCTGATGGGTACAAGAATTCGTCCAATAACGTACCCGCAGGTGTAAAATGTCTTCCATACCCGCCTCCTTATCGAGTAAAACCCGTCAGATACTCGGGGTATCCGTTGCCATTTTGAGTCGCTTCATTACTCTTTCGCCACAACTGCAGGAAGGCACACATTTTTGCGGAGACGAGGGATGGGATGGCAAAAAAAAAAAGGCCAGAGGCAGGCAGCGAGAGAGCAGCTGCTACTGCTAGACTGCTACTACGGGAGAAACTGGCAAAAAAACTACTACTAGGTACACTTCCATTTTACAAAATTTGCAGAAACGACCCCCACTGGGCACTGCCGAGTTTCCTTCTTTATTGGGTTCCCCGCAGCCCACCGCGGCCCCCCGGCCCGCCCTAGGCCCAGTGGTCTGTAGCCTCGGTCCACCACGGCAGCGACGGCGGCGGCTGCAGGTCCGCGAAGAAGCCCCCGCACGCGGCGTCGTCGTCGCCCAGGAACGCCGCCTCGTCCTCCTCCACCTTCAGCAGGTGCCCGTGGAAGAACACCTCGCCGTGCTGGAGCTGCCACGCCGACGCGCCGGCCACCGCCGCCGCCTCGGCGGGCACCGCCGGAGGAGAAGGAGGCTTCTCCGCGTCGTTCACCACCCCGCTCGAGTCGCTGTCGGACGACCCCTGCGCCGCCATGGCCGCCCCGGCGACGGGAGCCTCGATGTCGGACGCCGCTGGCTCCTCCTTCACCGACGACAAGGCGTCCTCGTCGCCCAGTTTCGCCTTCAGCTCCTTGATCTGCCACGAGATGAGCCACGGAACTGATGATGATTCATAAATAATCACGAACAAAACAAACGCTGTAAAGAATGTTCCTTTTCTTTTTGGTGTGTGCACGTGAGGAAGAGGATCTCCCCCTGGAAGGAACTGGAACCAAGGAATTAGTGAGTATTATGTATGACGCGCCTCGTCGAGCAGCGCGTCCTTGTCGCGCCGGAGCGCGTCGTGGTCAGCGCGGAGCGCGTCGTACGAGTGGCGGAGCGCCGCGTAGTCGCGCTCCAGCTGCTTCGTCTTCCACCGGGCGCGCCGGTTTTGGAACCACACGGCCACCTGCCGCGGCTGCAGGCCCAGCTCCCGCGCCAGCCGCGCCTTCCGCTCCGGCTCCAGCTTGTTGTTCTCCGTCTCGAAGCTCCGCTCCAGCGCGCGCACCTGCTCCGTGCTCAGCCGCCGCTTCTTCTCGCCGAAGCCGACGCCGTTGCACAGCACCATGTCCTCGTCGGCATCCTCCATCCCGACGCCGCCAAAGCCATCGTCTTTATTGTTCCAAACAACAAACCCAACATATATCAGCCAAACCGGAAGGAGGCACTGAATCGCCGAGAGAGAAAGAGATGAGCCGTCGGAAGGAGGCCGGGACTGCCGCCGCCGGAGATGGAACCGCTCGGTCTCTTCATGCTCTATCGACTGCCGCTGCTGCCGGGCGCGAAATTCTCAAAGATTCCCAAGAGAAGAGAAGGAGGTGGGTGGGTCGGATCCGGAATCGAAGAGAAGGAAGGATCACAGACAGGGTCTCCCTTGAGTCAGGGGAGGGGCAACCGGGGAAAGGGGAATGGGGACAGGCCGGGATGGCGCCTCCGGTGATGCTTCTCCTCCGTCTTGCTGTGACCACCACCACCACCACCACCCAGGACCATCACCATGGCTCTCTTGTCTTCTTCCCCAGCTCCGATCCAAGCGCCTCCTAGTACAACTGGGAGCTACTTGGGAGGTTCCTGAGGTTTCTCATGATCGCCTTGCTCTGTCTCACTGCGTGTGTGTGGAGTACTGGAGGAGTGGAGTGAGAGGTTCCTTCTCTTGGGGCTGTGGCTCTCTCCGGTTACTATTTTCGGCCGGCCGCAACAACTGTGTGCTTAAAATACGAGCGGATGCGTAGCGAAGTGGGGAGGAGGGGAGGGACTGGAGAAGAGAAGTGGAGAGTGCAGAGCTCGGGTTGGTCACTGGTCAGGTTACCTGGGATGGTGTAAAAAATGACCATGGTTAAGCCTCCAAGGTACAGGAGTAGTCAGGTTCAGAGGGGACCAGGCGAAAGCCGAGCTGCGCGTTACACAAACGCAATAGAAAGACAAGGGAGATGCAGCACAGACCATGCATGCCGAGGAGAGAATTTTGAACTGATTTACGCATCTTGCATCTTGTAGGCTCATTGATCAGATCTAGGCCCTGTTTGGTTCCGTGGTGGCGACATGTTTGAGCGGAAAAATCCCGACGAATGGTCTACAATGACCGCGCGTTTGACGACCGTGCGCAACACGAATCGCGGCAAAATGAATTGCGCGCTCAGGAATCGCGAACGCAGCGTCCGAGCCACGGTCGCTCATCGTGGTCGCACGACAGCTTGTCACGGAACCAAACAGGCATCTAGCCGCTCAGAAGGTAGCACGCCCAACAATTTTTTTTGTTAGGAAAGCTATAATATGTTATTTCTACCTTTTCCTCTCCCTTCTCTAAATCCAAGTGATTTGAGGCTCCAACAATTTTGAGATTTGAACTCTTAACGATATATATATATTTTCTCTAATCTTTACACTTAGAGGGAAGGCTGACTTAGTGATCAGTGAAGGATGGTTGGGGTGGAGGCCTCAACTTAGTATCCAAGCAAAGTCGAGTGAGTGTGGTGGTGGTAGGAGCAAGTGTTAGGGATGTGGTCGGAGCATGTAAATTTGGAAAGGATAGTATCACCGTAAGAGTCACGTGCAATTGGAACGAAATGTCAAACAAACAAAAAGCAAAACCAAGGAAATAAGTATTTTTGTAAACGTTATATCATGGTCTGTGGTTTGGAAAATAATAGGATGTGAAGACGGAAGAAACACTCAAACGAGAGTTGTGATAAATACTAACATCTTATTTTTCGAGGTTCATATGCATTAGTCACATGAGAATTAGAGAGTAACTGGTTGCCCCCTTGGGTTTGGACAATGACTTTGATTATAAATCGGGCTTCAAGGGAGACAATCCGAATCAACAATGGTGGTGGGGGTGTGGAGATGGCACATTGAGGTGTCGCGGACACAAGGGGTTGCAAAATGTTCGAGAAGAGGGCTGGACATAGGGGGAAAGCTTGTGGCCCATAAAATTGAAAAGAAGTAAGGAAGGCACATAGGAATAATAAGGAAAAAGGGCTGGTATTTGATGTAGATTAGTGGCTCGGCACGGTGAAGTTTAGAAAAGACCTATTCTAAGTCAAAATGGCAATGTAGCATCACCCTTGTTTTACTCTCTATAGTGTGTTCCAAAGGACGAATTGTTTTAGATTTGTCTAGAGTCAAAATTTCTGTAGCTTTTATAAAGTCGATCAAAGCTATACAAGTTTGGTTTATGACAAAACTAAAACGATTTATAGGCAGAGGTAGCACATGCTACATGCAGTAGGGAAGTGGAACAGAGTTGTGTGCAAGTCTACTGTACCTGTACTCGTACTCGAAAGCAAGCAGTTGGTGATAGGCATTTGCACGTGGCAAACGTACTACTCGGTAATGGTGCCCATGAAGCGACGACGCAGCACGGTGATGGTTGCAAAAGGCAATTGACCCTCCTCTCCGACTGCAGCAGTGCAGCTGCATGCATCTCTCACAACTCTCAGAGGCTGCTCACGCCAGGAGCCATGCCGATGATGCCGAGCAGCCGGCGGCCGTAGGTAGAGGTAGGAAAGGGGGCGGCCTTTTTGGAAAGCTCGTGGGACGGACGGACACGCGCCTGCCCCTCCCTTCTTCCTCAGTGGAGCCGCTTGCTTTCGCACACTTTTGCCCGCGCGGGCCACCCCGCCCAACCCCATCGGGCAACCTTTTCGGCTTTTCCACAGTAGCAGAGCCCCCGTCGGCCTTGCCGTCGTCGGGGCGGGGTAGCTTCTGAACCAACCGCAACCGGATTGGGAACGAGCCGTAGCTCGGTCAGCATTGGCTTCCAGTGGTGGAGCAGCCGGTCGTGAGTTCGAGTCCTGCTCGTCTCACGTTTCCTACCGAGGTTTAGGCGCGTATGTCTAGCTTGTGCATTAACGAATGTGCATGTAAATCTATATGTGTGGTGATGTGAGACGTTTCCCACCGAGGTTTAGGCGCGTATGTCTAGCTTGCGCATTAACGAATGTGCATGTAAATCTATATGTGTGGTGATGTGAGTTGATACGTGAGTTCAGACATCTAACTACTGGTCGAGGAATCAAGAAACCGCAACCGGATCGGAGTCGGAGCACGCGCGGCTTACCGGTGCATCCCGATTCTACACCCGTTTATTGAATTTCATCCCCTTTTTTCTCACCGGGAGAAGAGCTCTTTTTTTAAGATGCTGTCGCGATCACGGGCTCTTGGACGCACGTCCCTTGTTTTATAGTACTAATAATCTACTATACTAATAATATATATAGGGCTGGTTCGGCTGGTATAAAAGTCGGCTGGTTTCGGTTGAATCAATAGTATTCTGTGAGAGAGAATAAGCTGAAACAAGCTGAAATAAGCCGAAACATGACCAGCAGAACAGGGCCATATAATCTGGCTGACGAGAATCGAATCGGATCGCCTCGACGTGAGACGGGCTGAGGCAGTCAGGATCGTACGCAGAAAACTTCTGACTTTGAACTGAACAAAACATGGGTCCTGAGGCTTTTTTTTTCTTATAAGCCGGCTGTGGCTGATTTGCTGTGAGAGAAAAACATTGTTCCACGGCTGATAAGCCGTGCTGATAAGCTCAGCCGAACAGGGGATGGCTGCGTTGAGTTCGTGAAAAGAAATTTTTTTGGGTGTCACATTGAATGTGTCGAAAAGATGTCGGGAGGGGTTTTCAGATACTGATAAAAAAACAAATTATAGAACCCGTCAGGAAACTGCGAGACGAATCTAATGATATTAATTAATCCATCATTAGCACATGTTGGCTACTGTAGCACTTAAGGTTTTTCATGGACTAATTAGGTTTAAAAGATTCACCTCGCGATTTCTCCGAGAACTGTGCAATTAGTTTCTTTCGCCTACGTTTAGTATTCTATGCATGTGTCTAAACATTCGATATGATGGGTGGAGATAAAAAAAAAATTTAGGACCTAAACCAGGCCTAATGCAGACTAGCCATTCTCTGAGGCTCCTTTTCTTTCAAAAAAAAAATCTCCGAGGCTCCTCCTCTCACAGACAGCAGCAGCAGCCGCAGAGCTGCAGCAAACGCAGCCACACTTGTGAACGGCAGAACGGGAAACGAGAGAGAGATCTGAGTTTGTGTTTGTTTCTGCTTCGGTGCTTCCTTTGAGTGCACCCAGCCAGCTCTGCCGTGTTCCGGTATGAAATGATGCCCAACTGATTGGTTAGTCGACTTGCCACCTGCACAACGATGATTGATGGCCTTACTACGGCCTGTTTAGTTCCCTTCGAACCTCTACAAAGTTTACGAGATTTCCCGTCACATTGAATCTTGGACGTATACATAGAACATTAAATATAGGTAAAAAAAATTAACTAGTTATACAGTTTAGTTGTAAATTACGAGACGAATCTTTCAAATATAATTAATTCATGATTGGACACTAATTACTAAGTACTTTAAAAAAATTTACAGTTGCAACCAAACACAGCCTCCGCTGCCATCCGTCGCCCGCCGTACAACACGCGTTTGCTGAAGTTCAGTTTCAGTAGGAGTAAGGCTGTGTTTAGTTCTCTGAAAATGAGGAAAAATATATTGTAGCATGTTTTAGTTTTATTTGACAAATAGTGTCCAACCGTTGATTAATTAGGTTCAAAACGTTCGTCTCATAAAGTACAACCAAGCTGTACAATTAGTTTTTGATTTCATCTACATTTAGTACTCTATGCATATATCGCAAGTTTGATGTGACGGAGAATTTTTTTTTTGCACAGTACTTTTTTTTTTTGTGGAACTAAACACAGTACGTCATCGTGCCTTTTCTGCAACATGATGCCCGTGTTTAGTTCCCAACTTGGGCATGCCCAAGTTGGATGAAAATACTGTTTCAATACTGTAGCATTTTCGTTTGTATTTGGTAAAAATTGTCCAAACTTTGACTAATTAGGCTCAAAATGTTCGTCTCGCAAAGTACAACAAAACTGTGTAATTAGTTTTAAATTTTATCTATATTTAGTATTCCATGCATGTGCCGATATTTCGATGTGATGGGGAATCTTTTTTTTGCATAGTGGAATTTGGAAGAGAAGTTGGGAACTAAACAAGGCGATGATTTTATATCCGTTATCCGCAGCTGCCTGTCCCCACAAAGAAAACGTGAGTACAATTGGCTGGTTCAGAGACATGGCGATATAGTCCTTGTTTAGATTCCAAACTTTAGAGACAAAGTTTGCATAGTGAGTGTTCTGTTACACTGTAATAATTTTGTTTTTATTTGGTAATAATTGTTCAAACATTGATTAATTAGGCTTAAAATATTCGTCTCGCAAAGTACAACAAAACTGTACAATTAGTTTTTGATTTCATCTACATTTAGTACTTCATATATGTGCCGACATTTTAATGTAATAGAATCTTCTTTTTGCATAGTAGAATTTAGAGGTGAATTTGACTATCTAAACAAGGCCATAGGAGTACATAAACAGGGACGTTGAGACCTGACACGCCTAGACGACTGAGGTCGTTTGGTCAGAATGGCCAAACTAGCTAGCACACCACAAAACCACGGCCACACCAGAGCAGAGTACGTAGTCTCTACTATTTGTAGAATAAGGCCTGGTTCAGAATTAAGGGTTTGAGGTGTCACGTCAGGTGTATATATATATATATATATATATATATATATATATATATATATATATATATATATATATATATATATATATATGAGTGTTTGATACTAGTAAAAAAATAAATTACAGAATCCGTTAGTAAATCGTGAGACAAATTTATTAAGCCTAATTAATCTATCATCAGCACATGTGTTACTGTAGCACTTTATTATCAAAATCATGGACTAATTAGGCTTAAAAGATTCATCTCGCAAAGTAGTCGCAATCTGTGTAATTAGTTATTTTTTAGTCTATATTTAATACTCTATGCATGTGTCCAAATATTCGATGAGATAGGGTATAAAATTTTAACGTGGAAACTAAACAAGGCCTAATAATAATGGTATGGCATTGTACACCAGCTGAGCTAGCGTTTTGGCTTGGATGATGAGACACAAATAGGGAGCTAGTAATTCGCAGGATTTTAAAGAGTAGAACAATGAGTCAGTACAGCCTTTGCAAGTAGGAGTAGCAGTGAAGCACAAGGGGATTTATTTGCGTTTTAGTATTTCCTTCCGAGAGCAACGAACAGAGTTGTGTCCAAGTTTACTGTACCTGTAAGTAGACTTGCATGCCAGATGTTTGTTTGTTCACTTTGCTGAAAATGCATGACTGAAAGTACTATTCGCTAATTTATTGTAAGATAAAAATATTATTCGTTCGTTGAAATAGTACGGCGGATAGGACAAGCGAACAGAGCCAAAAAGCTCTTCTCTTCTCTCGTGTCGAGTCAATCGTGGAGGATATACTGTAGACTACTGATTCTTCAACAAAGGCGACGACGAGACCTCGCCCATTAGAGGTGGTATTCTATTGGCTTGGGACAAGGAGATCCTGTCAGTAACAAATGCAGTGAACAGATCCTTCACCATAACCGCAACAGTGAACATCCTGGCCTCCGATTCCTCCTTCCTATTGACAACATGCTATGGTCCCGCCGATGATGGAAGAAAGGAAGACTTCCTTGATGAGATGCGACTAATCAAACCGCCGAACGAGATTGCTTGGATGATGCTCGGAGATTTCAATCTCATCTACCAGGCCAGCGACAAGAACAATTTAAATCTCAACCGAAGACTCATGGGGAAATTTCGCAGGGCCTTGGATGACTGTGAGCTCATTGAGACTGCGTTGCAAAATAGGCGCTACACCTGGTCCAATGAAAGATAAGTCCCTACAATGGTGCGTCTGGACAGAGTCTTCTGCAACCAGGAATGGGAAACCTCCTTCCCGGACTATGCTCTGAACGCGCTATCCACATGCGCCTCTGACCATTGCCCCGTCATGCTCATTCGGCAAACAAGAGCCCCAAGGAGAGCTTGCTTTCGCTTTGAAAATCACTGGATGAAGCTAGATGGCTTCCATGAAGTGGTGCAGTTAGCATGGAACAAACAACAAACTGGATCGCCTCATATAATTCTTCGTAAGAAACTTTCTGAGACAGCAAAAGCACTGCACGCCTGGGCCAAACCTCTTTTAAGCAACGCTAGGCTGCAACTCCATATCGCCATGGAGGTTATTTTTCGGCTTGACAAAGCACAAGAAGACAGACAACTTACAGCTGATGAGACCAACCTGCGACAGGATCTTAAGATCAGAGTATTGGGATTAGCGGCAGTGGAAAGGAGCAGACGAAGATAGGCCTCAAGAATCAATTATATCAGGGCAAGAGATGCTTTTACGAGATTCTTCCATCTAAAGATGTCCGCTAGGAAGCGCAGGAAGTATATTGCATCTCTTAAAAGACAAGATGTCACAATTACATGGAGCCACGATGATAAACATGAAGTGCTGCATGAATACTTCATGAACCTAATGGGGAGAAAGATCAGTAGACAGAGAACATTCAACTAGAACAACTTGAAGATACAACCACTGGTGCAGCTCCCGGGGATCGAATTAGACAGGCCCTTCACATTGACTGAAGTTGAGCAAGCTATTAAATGCTTGCCTAATGACAAGGCGCCCAGGCCCAACGGATTCACAAACGACTTTTATAAAAGGTGCTGGCACATAATCAAGGTGGATGTCATGCGTGCTTTCCATGTCTTTCATCTTCACCGGTGTGGTGCACTTGGCCAACTAAATAGTGCACAGGTGGTGCTCATCCCCAAGACTGAAGTGGCAAGTGAACCCAAAGATTTTAGGCCGATTAGCCTTATCCACTCTTTTGCTAAGTTGGTAACCAAGGTGCTAGCCCTATGACTGTCTATCTACATCGACAAGCTAATATCATCTGCACAAAGTGCCTTTATTAAGAAGAGGTGTATACAGGACAACTACATGTATGTCCGAGGTCTTGCTAGGCACTATCATAGAACGAAGACGCCGGCTTGCCTTATCAAGTTAGACATAACCAAGGCATTTGACTCGGTCTCATGGGAATTCTTACTCAAGCTACTGGTGAAGAGAGGCTTACCGATTAGATGGACAAACTGGCTCACAGCAATCCTAAAGACTTCGTCATCTTCAATATTACTTAATGGCAGCCCTGGAAGTAGCTTCAAGCACCTAAGGGGACTAAGGCAAGGTGACCCTCTCTCACCGTACCTATTCATCCTGGCAATAGACGTCCTCAACAGCATATTCGAGCGAGCAACGCAGGACGGCCTCCTGACAAAGCTGAAAGGCCGGCATGCATCCATGAGGATTTCGATGTATGCCGATGACGCAGTCATTTTCACCAACCCCAAACGAGAGGACATCACCTGCATTATGGAAATAATGAGGGCTTTCGGAGAAGCAACAGGGCTCAATATTAATCTGGCAAAAAGTACAGTGGCGACTATCAGATGTGCTAGACTCAACATACACGATATACTGCAAGACTTCACCGGGCCAAGAGTTAATTTTCCTGTCCAATATTTGGGATTGCCACTCACCCTTGGGCGCCTGAGAATGGTGCATCTCCAATATGTGCAGGACAGAGCCAAAGGAAGAGTTGCGGGCTGGCAAGGGAAGTTGCTGAATGTCTCTGGCCGCAGGGAACTAGTCAGATCGATGCTCAGCTCATTGCCGGTCTATCTGATGACAGTGATCAAGGTGCCAAAAAAATTTCTCAAAGAACTAGACAAATTATGAAGACGAATTCTCTGGGTAGGAGACAGCGAGCTCTCAGGCGGCAAATGCAAGGTAGCATGGACAAAGGTTTGCACCCTAACAATCAACGGAGGCCTAGCCATCATTGATCTGGAAAAGTTCAGTAGAGCTCTCCAGCTTCGATGGCTCTGGTATTCGTAGGACAACAGAGCAAGGCCATGGAAAGGCATGGAGCTACCAGTAGACCAAGAAGACATTGCACTCTTCAATGCTGCAACACAGGTTCACGTAGGCAATGGAAGCAAGGCTATTTTCTGGACATCCAGATGGTTGGACGGGAAGGCACCTGCGTCCTTATTTCTTGCCCTTTTCAGACATAGCAGAAGAAAAAACCGAACACTGAGGGATGGTCTCTCAGAAGACAAATGGATCAGGGATGTAGACTATAACATGATTGAGCAAATGATAGTAGAATTTGTGAGCCTGTGGTCCTACCTTCATAACATTGAATTGTCCCTGTGGTCCTACCTTTGTAACATTGAATTGTCTCCTCAACAGGAAGACACCATAATTTGGCTTCACACATCCGATGGTCAGTACACTGCGAAGTCAGCTTATAATCTGCAGTTCCTTGGCATGACCACATCCATCATGGTCGACACCACCTGGAAAACAAAAGCACCACCAAAATGCCGCTTCTTCACCTGGCTTATGTTGCAAAAAAGGATTTGGACTGCTGCACGTCTCCAACTGAGAGAGTGGCCAAATGATTATTTCTGCCAATTGTGTCTTAGAAACCTTGAAACAACTGCACACCTTTTTCAGGATTGTCCCTTCACCGTAAAAGTTTGGGACAGTGTTGGAAGGTGGATTGGCATATCAGCAGTAAGACCTGAGAATTGGGATCAGACACAAGACCTAGGTCTGTGGTTTACTTCAATCAGCAATAGTGGTCGTGATGAATGCAAGGATGGTGTCAGGTCGTTAGTCATGCTCACGGCCTGGGAAATTTGGAAGGAGAGGAATTACAGGGTTTTCAACCATATTTGTAGAACTCCTGTCACAAAACCTCCTAATTATGATGGCCCACATGTACTCGTCATCGTCATAATGACCTCTGACAACCGTACTTATGTTCCTCATAACTTAAAAGGCCTGCTTTCCCCCGAACAGGATCAAATCACAGGAGTATTGCAATATTACAACAGTTTATTTAAAATATTCAACAGAGTAAAGTAGCGGAAGTCTTACAATAACTTAAGTTTACAAACCAGTTTTCAAACCTCAAACCTTATGTAACATTATTACAAACCGATAGTAGGGAAGTATCAGTAGTAACTTTATTACATCACACAAGCGAGTTGCCTTGCCCAGAGGCCACATAGTCTACTCGTCGTCACTCTCTTCAGCCACAACGGTCATGCAACAAGGCTCAAAGCAGACTTGTTCATGAACCGCACCTGCAACAAGGGGTTCAACAAACCCTGAGTACGAGAGTACTCAACAAGACTTACCCGACTAAGAAAGAGACTCCAAGGGCATGCTAGCTTTAGGGAATCAAGGTACGGGTATTCAAGAATCAAATTTTCTTTTGCAGAAAAGCTTACTAAAGTAAGTTCTTATTTTCAATATTTTACTTTTACCATTGATGGTTCATTAGCCAACTCTAGGTGATCCTAGTCTAGATCAAAGTAATTATCATCAAAACCTTTCTCCTTCTTTCTTTCAATTCCGGTTCTTAACTACGATGCAGGACAGGTGATCGAGTCTCCATAACTGAGGAGCAAACAACGATTCAAACCGATTATACCCAGTTGGGGATCTCTAACCTCACGACATATGTAGAACCGAATCTTGCATATATCAACCCTCATTTAGATCTCCCAAAACCAGAACGTGTCCATCGCCACCCGAGAGTACAGTACTCCTCGAACCCGGCCCGATTCTAGCCCCGAGGGTACACGCTACTCCCACCATCTCTCCACTCCCAGTGCGAGGTTAGACGTTCTCGTAATGGAATCACCAACATTTTAGGTTTACCCAAGGCATGAGGCTAGTTGCAAAGTCTCAAAACACAAGCGGGCCATACAACGAACGGTCCTTAACGGACAAGGCGGAAACACTACATTGAGACTCCTTTCTCAATGTATGTTAGTAGTGGCCAAACCACCCGCCCAATCTTTCAAGTTCATTCTCATCTTTCAATATTCATTAAGTATGTCGTCATGGCCATGTAAACATTTCATTTAAAAGCTTAACTTCTAAGCATAGCGAAGCATACTACGTATTTTCAGTAAAACATGTATCAAGGTTGATATCGCAATAATCAAGGATGATAATGCAGCAATTGGGTTATCACTCAACTCCTAATTACTTAATGCAATAAACCATAATATAAATAATAAAGATTTGTAAATCTCAAGGTAGGTTTAAATGCACTGGGGCTTGCCTTGCTCTGACGTGACGACTGACTCGGACTCGAGGACTCCAACTTCCGGTCCGGAACCCACCGACGATAGCTCTTCTCCGGAGGCTTGCTCGGCAACGTCAACTTCTTCGAAAGCGGGAACTACACGAGTATATAATATGCTTCAACATGATGCTCGATGATAAACATGATGCTTGATGATGATATGCCACGATTTACGACTTGAGTACAACTTTCCTTCGCGGTACAATCGCAAAACAGTAAACCTACTATTAGTAGCGATAACTCTAGCGATACCAGCTTTTATCACTAAGTAAGTTACTAACGAGCTCAAACATGAAATTAAGGTGCCAAAGATCACCAAAGATTAGTGACCTAAGGACATCACTCAATCAAAAGGGCACACAACACTTAAAGTTTTCAATTTAACATTTATTTACTATTTAATTAATTAGGGCATAATTAATATTTGATCATACTTCATCTAAACAGGCTTAAACTTTTTTTATGGATTAATTATGACCTAAAACAGTGTTAAAATAAATTTCATGATTTTTGGATTAATAATTTAATTATTAAAAATCTTGGAAGTTGCATTTAATATTTAATGGAACTAATTAAATATCCTACACAAAGTACTCAAATTTAGCATTTAACATTTTTCCTAGGTAGTTTACACATTGAAAAGCTTACACAAAAATTTTCATGAATTTTGGATCTTTACACAATTTTTAGTGAAATAAACAAATATCAGTACTATTCATAATTTGGAAAAAGAAAAACAAAAACGAGCTCGGGCCGACTTCCTTCCCCGCTCCTGGCTCGGCCCAACCGAGCGGCCCGCTCGCGTCCGCGCCCGCACGGCCCAGCACCGCGACCTGCTCAGTGCGTGCTCTCCCTCTCTTGCTCTCGCTGACAGGCGGCCCGCACTTGTCATCCCTTTCCTCCTCCTCCCTCGCTCTCTCCCGCGACCCGGCCATGTCCGTGCGGTGGCCGGCCGGTGATCAAGGCGTCGGTCAACTAATTGACTCGACCAAAACGGTCTACACTTCACTGCGAACCTGCTACACCCCATTACAGCCCATCTCGAGCTCCGGCAACCCACTACCGACGATGATGGCGACACGATGGCCGCGATACGCAGCACACCAGCACAAAAAACAGCGGTAGAGACTAAAGTGAGGGTACGGGGAGCATCAGTAGCTCACCGCGGTTGCAGTGGTGCTCTCGGTGACGACGGGAAGAGGATGGAGTGGCCTGGCCACGTGAGGGCGGCGGTGGCGGTGCTCCGGCCGGGGTTGGGCACGGGAATGAGTGGTGCAGAGGCTCGGGTGAGAAAACGGTTAACTCAGGTGGCTCACGAGATGCGCGAGGACGAGGCGATTCTGTTGGTGCAGTTTACATGGCTGGTGGAGGCTCAACGACGGCAGCGGCGAGCGGCGGAGCTAGCGGCGGCGGCGGTGGCGAAAACAGAGAAGAAAAGAAAACACGGTGACCTCGTCTACTTATATAGGCAACGGTCAAAGAGATGGCTACTGGAAGACGCGCGACATCGCGCTGGCGCCCCCGGTCGCGCGCAAAGGGCCTGGACGGCCACGGCGGCTCGCCGACGCCCATACCGCGCGGTGGCCGGCCGCCATTGGTGACGTCGCTGTAGCTGCCCCCCCCAAAATTTGAAAATTAAACTATTTTCTCAAATTACTCTCAAATTCATGTAACAACTTGAAAAATTCCTAAGATATGAAATCTTCAGAATTTCAAGATCTACAAGTTTTGTTTTGAACACTTTTTCAAATTCGAACTGGATTTTAAAATTTGAGTTTAAATTCAAAAGGGGACATTTTTTGGAAATTTGGTAATTTAGAAATTACTTTGGATTTTATATTGAAACTTCAAAATCTCCGAACACCAAAGTTGCACATCTAGACAAGACCTACAATTTTGCTGTTCAAAATATTTTCAAATTCTGCCTCCATTTTGAAATTTGAGTTTGGGGACAAAAAGGGGTCAAATCTTAAATTTGTTTATTTTCAAAATTGCTCCACATTTTACACTAAAACTTTGAAAACTCAAAACACCGAAGTTGTAGCCCTTGAAAAGTTCTACAAACTTGGTTTTGAACTTTTTCCCAAATTTTGCTTAGATTTTGAATTATTTAAAAAGGGGTAAAACAGGGTTTTGAAATTTAGGGTTTTCGGGGAAATTTTCAATTGAAATTTGTTGCTACCTTAATTAGTGATTACTTAATGATCAAACCATCATCAAAGGGCATCATTTAGACCAGCATGACATGGTTGACCAAATGCCACTCTTGGTTGACCAATTTAGCTTTTGAAATTCTTTTAACTTTTCCCCAAATTTGAATTTAAATTCGAATCGGAAAACCCGTGACAAGTTTTTGGATTACAACTCAAACTCAAACTTGGAGCTTCATTTTATGTGTTGTACTTGAGCTCATACCCTACACTTGACACTAGTGTGTAACACAGTCACACACCTCAAATTACGCAGGGCATGGACTAAGTATTTGCGGTGTCATTCGAAATTAGGGTTTTCGGTTCGGATCACACCACTGAGAAGCACATCCAATCTAGATAAGTAAACTCGTTTTAGTTGATGCATACCAAGGTTGATCTAATCATGGATGCTTTGCGATGCATTATGATGACATGGCAGATTAATTAGCAACTATAACACCCGGGGTGTTACAACTTCAGAGCAAACCTTCTGGGCAATACAAGAGGAGGCGAGAGTCTGGATCACTGCTGGAAACAAAGGAATTGAAAAGGCTCTACAACAAGCACGGCTGACAGACATGGTGCCCAATGATTAGTCAGGCTAAGGAAATGAGTTCGCTAGTTGCCTTAATAGATTTTATGTAAATCAACCTAGCAACCGGTAGGGGTGGCGTAGTCACACTCTGTGTAACTATGCAAAAAGGTCTCGGCACTGCTTGCGCTAGATTGTAATTGTAACTATTCTCCACTTATTAATAAAAGCCGATAACTGTTATTTCAAAAAAAAAAGAGACCTCGCCCATTGGCCTGGCACCAAAAGTGGCGGGAAATTACTCTACTGTACGGGCGTAACGTCCCCACCACCAGCCTTTTAAGCTGGTGCAGTTGGGAGCCTGAGTGAGGGATTCACTCTCACTGAATGATTCCATTTCCGGAACCATCGTTAGGAGGCTTGTGGTGATCGCTGCTGCCGCATCCTCTTCCTGCTTCTTCTGCTTCTTTTTGAGGGAACAAGAGGGGTTTTAACTCCTACTGGAATTTTATTGATTAAGGCAAAAGCGCTGCTTCTTTTTCTTCTTCTTGTCAATGCCTTGTTTTCTTTAGCTATATACAATACATCTTGGCAGAAGGCATTGAATCATGACAGCGCAGCGGCCGTGGGGCTCTGCTGGATACTACTCGCACTCGGCACACTCAGGTACTAAGGACGTAGTAAGGTAGGACGGCGACTGCAAGGGTGATGAGATCGGTCACCCTTGTTTTGACCTTGAAGCAGCATGCAGTGGGTTTTGCAGTATAAAGGTACTGTACAGTATATGGATCGAGCACCGGTCCAGTCTACAGAAGAGGAGCAGAGCATATGAGTACAGTACAGTAGTAACTGCGTACTAGTATAGTCATGTTCGCTTGGCTAAAAGTACTGATTGTTCGTTGACCAAAAAAGAACGGCTTGTATGCCAAGCGAATAGGGTGACAGAGAAGACTGCACTGCATCATCTGCATGCTCGCTCGCTGACCTGCATTTGCACTAGGACCGATCCAGGATTTGCATTTGCATTTGCATTTGCATTTGCACCTAAACCTAGTGTAGTGGACAGTGGACAGGCCGTCAGGCGTGAGGTCGGGCATTCCTGTCCCGCGCCGGCACCGGGAAAGAAAGATGGAGGTGGAGGTGGGCGTGGCAGGGACCAGGGGAGACCGACCTGCGTGGGCTCGCCAGCAGTCGCCTCTCTCTGTCCTCTCTGCTCCGCCTCCGCCGGTCTGTCTCTGTCTGCCTGCCCAGTGCAGAGGCCGAGGCCGATTGGTTGGATTCCTTGTTGCTTCCTGGCTTCTTCCCCGAGCGCCAAGCCCGCGTCGGCCAGTCGCTGCCATTTTGCCATCGCCGTCCGCCTTTGCCTCGCCGCATTGCTCGCTCCAACTGGACTGCCGCCAAAACACCACGGAGGTCGGAGGTGCAACATCATATCTGCCCATGCGCATCCACTCTTCAATCTACCGTCCAATCGCACGCAGCTTTGCAATCATTTGTTTGTTTGTACAAGGCTAGCTACAAGCACAAGGTTGGACGCGCAGGGATTTAATATTTGAAGCAGGCTGTCGATCGCGGCCTCAAAGCACAAGATTTAACACATCAATCAATATTCATTTATGCACTTAATCTTCATCATGGATTTAATATAAGGCAAGATTTGGGTCGTCATCAAAATTCGTAAGTCACTCATGCTTTTATTTCCCTTGTGGGGAGGGAGAGATATGATGCTACATCAATCAAATCAAAGGATATATAAGACGGTTTTTACAACCTACGAAAACTCATCTGCTTTCTAGTAGATTGATAATAATGCTCAAAAACTTTCTAAAGATGAGCGTTCCTCTGTTATTATGCATTCATAGGCACCTCAGAAGAAAAACGATATGACACGATTTTCACGTACTTACACTGCCCCAAGACTCATCTCAATAGAGACCCAACAGTTTCCACCATAATGCACCAGCAGCTCCCCAAATTACAGCATTGGTTACGGCTGTTATAAAACCTAGCTTGAATACATCTGGAAGGCCAACATACCCAGCTGCACAAGGAAAACATCAGGTTACTCAGCAGAGAACAAATATTAAGGCTTTATTTATTAAAGCCCTTATAATAAAAGGATGACCTAACTAATAAAACACGCAACGAATTTTCTTCATGTCTATGCGCAGCAGCTTGTGCTTTCATTTCATTATAAGGCTCCATATGAATTATCATTTTGTTGTGTGCACAAATATATAAGAAGGTAGTTTTCATGATCAAATACACTGTCATACCTAACGAAATAGAAGTTGATGCTAGAAAAAGGATTTATTAGTAAATTGAATCGACAAAAAGAACGGAAAAGATGGTGCATCCAGATATGTGCTACACATTGCAATACCAGTAGAAGACCTCAAAAAAAACATACCAGTAGAAGCTAATCAGTTAACTGCTCTATAAATTGGCATTGAAAACCAGGCTCGAAACAAGTATGGAATGTACCAATCCAACGCGGTGGATTGCAAGCAAACTTGGAAAATATGGTGCTATTCAACAAAAGAGGTGGAAAAGCACAATTACCTCCAAAGTATACTGCAGATTGCCCGCTACTATAGTGGGTCAGTGATCCAAAGAGGTTTGCATTGTAAGCCAAAGCAAGTGCCGACATTAGAGCTGGCACACCAGCTGCTAAATGCATGGCAAGAAATGCCGAGTATAAAGCTCCAACTTGTGCAGTTTGGCTTGCAAATATATAGTGAATAAAGAAGTATGAAGCCTGAAGAACACCAAATGCTGCAGGCCAGCTCAATGAGAAAGATCGAAGAACCTTGGCAACACAATTTGATATCCAGGACACAATCCCGAGGTTAGTAAGCTGCCCAGCCAAACCAACTAAAATAGCAAACCAAGCTAGGGTGTCCCATGCAGACTTCTCATTCAAACAATCCTCCCAGTTCAGCACTCCAAGCAGAAGAAGTATTGAGAGTCCAATCATTGCAGCAACAACGCTGGATACGCCAATACTTTGCCTGCAATATTAGAAACAGGATAAGCCTTTTTTTTTTGTTCCTCATCAATAAAAAAAGGAAAACTGAATAACCATATTGACTCTTGGCCATAGAGAAAAAAAGAATATTTTAGCTGTCTCCACAACCATAAGTGGAACCACAGACTAATAAAGGAACTTTTCAGGGGAAAACACACAGAACAATGCTGCTCAGTGTTCTGTGATGTGAACATTATCACAATGACAACTGCACCAGTCAAGAAAGATACTTGTGCTCTTGTGCTGTGTGTATATATACTTACTTGCGTGATTCCAAGAACAGTGTAAACGGTGAAACTAAATACAGAAGTTCAGTTACTGAAAGTTTAGCTTCAGATTGCAAGTCAATTCATTGGGAAAATCCTCTTTAAAAAGCAAAATCTTACCCAAAAATCCAGAGTGAGACTGCAAGAAGCATCGTTGCAATCATGATCCATTCATTTTTTGTTACTGGACCCATGTTCTTTAGCTTCTCGGCAGCCAATGCTGGGGCTTCAGGAGTGTCCTTTATTTCAGGGGGAATATTTTGTAAATCAAATAAGGACTCACTAAAAGCCCAAGAAGTGCTGGCACGCTAGCAGCCTTGAACCAAGTAATCCATTGGTTTCTGATATTAACGCCAATCTCCTCTGCTAACTTCAGACACAACAGGTTCTGTGCAGCCGCTGTCAAGAAAAGAGCACTGGAGTTGGCAGCTGCCTGTCAATCAAGCATCAGAAATCAGCACAGTAAATCCGTTGATCAATTTGAAAATGCACTGATGATTAAGAAGCGAAAACATAACTAGTACAACTACAGAGGACATGTAGTCCACATAAACATGCAAGAAACAACATATTTTTTTGGGAACACGACTTCGCGTGTGTTTCATTAAGAAGAAGTTAGAGTGCCGAAAAATAGCTTACACGACACACAGATACAACAACAGGCATCACGGTAATCCCAAGAAACAACATATAAGAACACTTGCAGTTTGAGGCTAATTTCCAATTCAAATCCAAGATTTTTATTTGTTCAAAGAAACATATCTGTACCCACAATTAGTTTGTGCTAAAACAAATGGAGATCTCACTGCTGCATTGATAAATTATGGTTGTATCTTAGCACATCAAAATTATCCTTGCAAACACACCCTTCGTGTCAAATCATAATGCTTACTTAGTTTGAGTGGGCACAAACATAACCTTATAGATCAAGAAAATTATCATTGCTCCCTTCTATAAACACATTGATAGTAGTCGCGAATGCAGGGTGAGGTAGACAAAGAAGTGACAGATTATAGTAAAAAGGGAAAATAAAAACAATTCACATTCATTCCTTATAAAAAGAAAACGGAGGGAGTACTAGTGTACTACATAAGCTAGGTGATAATTTCAAGTGGCTGATGTGGGGGAAGCAGTACTCCCACCACTCTAGGGGCACGAACTCCCAACGCACAGTCACCGTAGCAGCCGTGTTTCTCTCTCTCCGAGTTTGTTAGTATGGGCAACATAAACTTCGGATTTGTATCGATTTGGATTAAGCAACGATTCCTATCTCTTCCATAGGGCGCAGAGGGGAAAAACTTTGCCTCATTAGCGATCATAACTACGGGCTGCGTAGTCGGGGTCCTGCTGTGGGCAGAACACGTCTACAACACCACCTTCCAGTCTTCAGTCCGGGAGACGCCGTTCAAGATCCTCTACGGGAGAGATCCCCCGACCATCCGCTCCTATGAGCCAGGTGAGACGCGGGTCGCTGCGGTGACCAAGTCCATGGCCAAACTTTATGAGCTTCTTGCCTATGTCCACCTCGAGCAAGCTCAGATCATCTACAATCACAGCGTAGTCAGGGTCCCCTGCTGCCATCACACAACCACGGACCCATTCTTAACAGTTTGTAAAATTGTTCAGTGTTTTCCAGTATTTCAGAGCAACCAAGGAGTCACTCAGAGACTCCCAAGAACTTCTTCAACGCCATATACAAATATGGTGAGATCAACTGCAACATTTGTTCTATATAAACACAATCTTATACAGAAACATCAAGAAGGTAAGGACATAGAGTAGCAACTGAAATATATAAACAATGAGACTCTGATGTTACTAATGCATTACATCTCATAACTAAAGCAAGCTGTTGGCCACTTTAACCAGTGCTAGATCTACACAGTGGACTGTGCAGTAGCAGACTAAGAAAGCTAGATACACAAGAATCTACCAAATTCTTTAGCAAGAAAATGAATGCACATGTATCTATATCTGTGTATCACTGTATCCAGAAAACAACCAGCTGAACACTAGACTAGCAAAATGATTTGCATACAATACACTACAATTCGTACAAATGCCATTAGTCTTCCACTGCTTTCTTTGCATTGAGTCAAGTGACCAACAAGGCAGAAACCATAACAAATATTTTTATGGATCAATCCATTCAGTTCTTCAGTTCAGTGTTATGCAATCAAATGCTCAGACGTTTTCCAATTCAGTGGTGATTAGCATCAATGTGGATTCGTATAAGACATTAAATAATCTTAAGGCACAGTTTCCATTACTAGGCCCTATCCTATTAGCAACTACGGAGTACAACAGTTTAGAGCAAGGTCAATGGGCAGTTAAGCACACGCACCGATTCATCCATCTGGAGCAAAATTTAAAAGGCTCATCAGAGCCAGAACGAATATCTGATATATATATAACAGCGGGATTCATCAGACTGTAACATCTTAATATAAAACTTGCATGCATGCACATCTGCATCATCAAGCATTCATTCAAGCACATCGTCGTTTATTACCTGTAGCTGCGATTGCACAAGATAAGAGCCGAGTTTCTTGGCCGATGGGTCGTTGGGCTTGCTTCCCGACGAGAGCGACAGCGACTTGATGATGGGAAGGAAAACCCCTCCTGCCCTGGCCGTGGTGCTGGGCATGGCAGGCGAGATGAGAGCCTCGCTGATGACAAGCCCATAGGATAGGCCCAAAGTGCTGCGCCCGAGCCATTTGACGAAGTAGGTGGCGACGCGGTCGCCGAGGCCGGTCTTGACGAAGCCGCGCGCGAAGAAGAAGGAGATGACGATGAGCCAGATGACCTCGTTAGTGAAAGCCCCAAACGCGGCGGTGAAGGAGAGCGTGCGCGTGGCGACGGTGACGGTGAGGCCGAGGAACGCCCACGCACCGACGGGGAGCGGGGCGAGGACGAGCCCCGCGATGGTGGAGAGGAAGATGGAGAGGAGCTGCCATGCCTGCGGGGTTACCTTGGCCGGCCGCGGCACGAGGAAGCGGACGACGAGGCCGAGGGCAAGCGAGATGAAGAGGGGCAGCGGCTTAGCACCGCCCGATGCCGCTGCCGCCGGCGCCGGCGCCGGCTTAGGGCTCGGGGTTGCCAAGGAAGCGGGGCAGCCAGGAGGATCTTTTTCGACGACCACGACCGTCTCAGCGGTCGTCGTCGTCGTCCCTATCTCTATGTCTCCTGTCGCGACGGTGGGATGACTCCTCATTCAGAAGTGGACGAGGAGGACACGGATCCGGTATCCTAGGCATGGACCAACCGGCCCCGCACCATGCTTGCGGAGCTGAGGTTGAAGCGGTCAATCAGCGGGATGCATGTTGTTGGGGTTGTGAGCCCATGCCCACAGCCACAGGTTGAGAGACCGAGTATCTTCTCTGTTTAGAGTTCAGACAGGCCTCTACGACATCACACTATCATAGTGCACCAAGCAGGACTTGCCGATAACCTTCTTAGCGTTGCGTACTCAAGAAAAAAAAATCTTCTTAGCGACGTCCTCGATCGCGAGACGTCCTCGATCGCGAGACGTGGATCGGCCCGCCCTCAGGCAGAGACGCACATGGAAGTCCATCGGGGCATGCTCGCCGTGGGTGGCAAGGCGCCATCGACGCAGCTCTAGCCAGAGGTTGACGGGGTGGATTCCCTCCCGTGTGACAGCTTAGTCGTGGTGGTGGTGATGGACAAAGCATGCCACTGGGGGTATTTGGCACGGCTTTACTTCACTAGTGAAGCCGTTTTATTTGGCTTAGCTAAAGTCATTTTAATACACCGTTTGGTAAAATAGCTCCTTATGGCACATAAAAGAGATAAAAATTTCATAATACCATTTTCTTTTTCTCCTCCTATTTTTTCCTTTTATCTGCTCGTTTCCTTCTTCTTCCCCGATGGCACGCGCAAGCACTCTGCCCGTCCGTGCGACTACACCTAGCCGGCCGCCCCCTCTTTGCTCTCGCGCCTGGCGGCCGGCGGCCGACGACCAGCGCACCCGGCGCCCAGCGGCCCGCGCGCTCCCTGGCCCCGCGCCCGCACCCTCCCTAGGCGGTCGCGCCTCTCTGCGCCCGCACCCTCACCAGGCAGCCGCATCCCTCTGCTCCGGTGGCCGAGCCCTTCCCTGCTCTCACGCCCGGCGTACAGCGGCCTGCGCGCCCGGCAGCCCACGCCCTCCCCGGCCCCACGTCTGCACCTTCCCTAGACAGCCGCGCCCCTCTGCGCCGGTGACCGCGGCCCTCTGCTCTCGTGCCCGTGTGCGCCTTGACACGGACAGAATGGGTCTCTCTCCTTCTGGTGTCCACGTGGACGAGATGAAGCCGAGGGAAGCCACTATTTGGCTCCATCCCTTCCCAGACATATGTGAGAGCACGTCTTAAGGGGGCTTCACTGGTGGATTGACAGAAAATGGCTCCAAATAGCTTCTGAAGCGATGGAGAAGCTCTGCCAAACGGAACATAAGAAAGTAATAGCAAAAAAAAACTAGTGGTTTGTTGGCTTACATCTAAATACTGTTCTAGAAAAATTAGCATCAATAGTTTCAACATTAAAAAAAGGATGTAAAGTAAAGGATCGACAGACTGTGCACAAAGATGATTGACAACTTCACAATAGTTTTAGTTTACAATTGAAGCAATGCTCAAGTAACTCCCGGGAGAAAAATCATCTTGCTATAAGAAGATAGCATCAACTTATTAATCATGCTCCATTGTGCACTTGTCATATCCTCCTCACTTTCAAGTTTTACAAAGCCAAAACCTCAGGATTGAATGGTCGTCTACTGGTATCCCAATGACTACACACCCTGTTCACTGGATGGTGGCTGGTGCTGGTGCTGCTGCTGATGCTGCTGATTTGTTGTGAGAGAAAAATACTGGTGAATGACTGGCTGATAAGTTTAAGCGAACAGGGTGACTGCTTCCTTCGCATGTCCAAATTCAACATTAAAGAATTCAATAAGGTACTCTGTCAGAAAATAACAAAGAAAGTGAGAAGTGTGCATTGGTTTAAATTTGCTTAAAACCAAGAAGTGCAGGATTTATGAAGTTTTACCTGAGTCTACAGGAACGAAATCGTTTGCAGTCGGGTAATGCAACGCTGATCCCAACCAAACACAACTTTTTTTTTTGAGCAAACACAACCAAACACAACTGCCAGGCCGGTTCAGTGGTCCATCTCAGCCCAAAAATACATAGCGCTAGTCAGTCGTCTCCTTCGCAGCCGTCCAACGTCGTACCGCTGTGCGCTGATGCGCCCGATGCCATCTTCCTCTCTCTTGCCACCGCGACGCACACGTGTCCTCGTCCTCTTCCTCGTTGCAAATAAGTGCTCCCTTACTCGCCACCATGACGCTGGGGCGTCGTTGCTGCGGATGCCTGCCCATCATGGTCGGGCGCGTCGATAGTGTTCCCCATCTCGCCCACCACCATGTGCCCCACTTTTCAGTTTACCGTCCAATTGCAGCTTTGAAATCATTTGTTTGTACAAGTACGGTTTGACTCAAACAGGGGATAGAGTTCGATGCATGCACCTCTTCTTTTATCATCGGTTCTGCTCTCAATGTAGCCGCCATCTACTCCTACTTCATTACTAGCCAAATTCAAGAGCAGTGTCTCCATCGGCAGTTACGAATTTGATCATAACAATAGAGATTTAAATCCTGTTTGGATCATCTAGGGCTAGTTATTAGTGCACTAGTGGCTAAAACTAATTGTCAGGTGACTAAAAGTTGGGTGACCAGCAGCTATTTTAGTCAGTCCACTTTAGGATCCTAAATGTGTACAAGCACAAGCCTAAATTGTTGTTAATTTCTTCTTTAAAACTCGTCCGGCCAGGAAAAGAATACCTCACGGTATTAAGAAACCTCAGCATTCATCACCCAAAGAAATTTGATCAACACTGACCAGGATGGGCCCAGGTTAAACCAACTGTTGGCGTGCGCGCGCGCACAAACACAAAAAGAAACGATAATGATCCAGAGCAAGCGTCCGTCGGTGACTCCTGTCTAGACGTGGCTCCACAGGGACGGAGCCCATCACTCTCAGAAAAAAAAACATATCCCCACCCCATGTTTATCTGCCTGGCCCCAAAGCAGCGTGCGGCTGCTCAGACCTTCCGCCCCCTTCTCCCACACCGCACTCGTCGGGCTACGCTGCACCGTGCCCTTCCCCCATTGCCGGCCGCGTCATGCGCCCTCGCTCCTTTCGCTGCTCACCTGCGTCCTAGTCACCAGCGTCGCCCGCTCCCTCATCGTTCATCCATTGCCCACCGCCGTCGGGCGTGCCGCTGAGCTCGCCATGGCACCTCAGGCCTTCCCCGGCTGAGCCACGGGCACCCAGGAGCGTGGCCGATGCTAGTGGTGCTCGCGTGCCGCAGCTCGCCGCCAGATCCCACTCCGAGGACCGGAATCGACCAGCCTCGGCCTCCCCCTCCCATATGTTGCAAATGTAAATTTCAATTGTTTTCGATGTTTCAGAGGTATGTTGCAATTATTATGTATGGACGTTGCAAAAGTAGATCGGGATGTTGCACATGTTGTATATTTTTGCAGTGTTTTCAGTGGTATGTTGCAAATGTTTTATCTAGATGTTGCATATGTTTCACACACATGTTGCAAGTGTTTTATCTGGATGTTGCATATGTTTCACACATATGTTGCAAGTGTTTTAACTGGATGTTGCATATGTTTCACACATATGTAGCAACAGTATGTTTCAAATGTTTAATCTGTGTCCGATGTATGTTGCATTCAAGTGTTTCATGTTGCAATTGTTTCACACGGGCATGGTGAGTGATGAGCGCACGGCCCGGGCACCTAGGGATGGAGCACGACAGAGCTGGGGACCAGCGAATAGGGGCACAACGAGCTAGAGGCCGGTTCTCTGGTCCCGCCCACGCGGAGAGAGAGAGGATGGGGTAGAAGGAGGGCGCAACAGGGGCAGGGTGCGCATGCGAGGTAGGGGCAGGGTGCGCGGCCGTCCATCTGGACGCGAGGAGTGGCAGACGCAGCGTTGTGGGTGGGGTGCACGAGTGAGTCAGAACGAGGCAGAAGAGGCGGGCTGCATGGCGTCCGTACGTTCGGGTGCTAGCCGTGGCCCAAAAAAAACACAATCAGGGAGATCACAGGCAGCCTTCCTTGCAGGCAAACGCAGATGTAAGGACCCATCTGCGACATGAGGCAGGGCGCGGGAAGCACTAAAATACATAGATATTGTACATCAAAGGTCTCCTGGCTGCTTACTTAGTAGTCATCACAGATAACATAACATTCATCCAAGCTTGCTAATTAGGAAACAAGTCAGGGATACATCCGATCAACTACCTAATTGTTAATTTCGTTTTGAGAGACCTAATTGTTAATGAAGGGGTAGATTTCCTCTCACAAAAAAGGGAGTTTCCTCACGACAATAGCTTAGTATCCTATTCCGACTTCTGAGTTCCATCCACCACACACTGCAAACCCGCCACTGGAGAGATTGATGACATGGTTAGTCCAGTTTTGCTGATAAACTTTGCAAACCCACCACTGGAAGCACGTCTGCTGGCTCTGGGTTTGTAATCAAGAGCTGGTTCTACTACACCTGGAGAAACTCCAACAAGCGCCTTAGTGGAGATCCAGACAGAAGACCATGCAGCAGGGTCACTCCTCGATTCTCCCTCATCAGTAACCTCTTTCCCCCTTGGGCACACCTTGTACAAATCACCCCTTGTCTGAACAAGATATGTCAGTTAAAACAGAAACTGACAAGTGCCTCGTATGATAACTTATGCTACGACCCCGTTACATAGAGACTCCTTACAAACAAATTCCAGCTCCGCTCCAAAAAGAGGAGGCTATCGCAATCTCAAAACCACACCAAAAAAATGAAAAAAAAGAAAGGCACAATGCTGCTGTGACAAGGACATTGATGACCAAATTGATGGTAAAGAAAAATAAAAGCCAAATTGCACCATTCTATAACAAGTAAATGCCCTTTTGCGATACAACATTTGCTACAATCGAGGCCTTAACCTATGAAATTTCTGTTTATAATACTAATCCCTTCCATACAGAATTCTTTTCATTGTATCACAAAATGGCAAAAAACAAGTCAGCATCTAGGCACCACTAAGCCACCTGCCAGGTGCTTTTTGAGTTTGGACAACTACCTATTTGATGCAGTTTACAGATCATATATGACATCATGTGCTTGGTTTACAAAGGCACTGAACTAAGGTAACTCTTACTCCCATGGTATTACCACATACACCCCTCTGCTTTTTATGCTTAGTTATTTTGCCACACTACAAATTTTCCCCATCTTTCATGTTACTTGGTGCCTTGGTGGAAGATGAAGAACATGAATATACTTGTTAGCTTTGTTTGCTACCTGATGTCTGAAAGAGCTTTGCTTGTTAATTTTGCCTGTGCTATTGTTAGCTTGATATCTCTTCCATTTTTAGGCTCACCTTCGTGTTTGAGTTTTCGAAGAACTGGGTACATGACACAGAAATTTCCCGGTACAAGAATTCTAACATTAAACCAATCCGGTACACTTTAATACCACTCAAGATGCTACGGTTAAGAAATCTACCATCCCGTCATCTATAAATGTTTTTTTTTGGGTTTACCTATTTGTCGGTGTTCGGTCCCGCGGGGGGTCTAGACCGACGAGTGAGTGCTGCGTGTCCCTAACCTGGATGGTGATGCAAGGAGAACACACGGGGGTTATCCTGGTTCGGGCAAAAGAAGGCCCTACGTCCAGCGGGAGGAAGAGTTTTGTATTTCCTTGCACCGAGGTGCTTGCGTAGGGGTTACAAGCTTGCGAGAGAGGGCGGCGAGCCCAAGTCTCAAAAAGAAAAAAGAGTACAGAGGTGATTGCTTGAGATGTTGATCTCTGTGTCGGGAGTCTTGGATTGCTCAGTACTGGGCTTTGGACTGGTGCTTTGCCTTCTGTCTGTGACCCCTTGTAGGGTCCTGGCCTGCCCTTTTATAGGGTAAGAGGAGGCCAGGGCGCCGGGAGCCTTGAGGTGATGTTTTTGTCGATCCCTGTAGGAGTGCCTGTAGCGACGTGCTCTAGGGATGGCCGGCCATCCCTGGGCACCATGGCGACACCGGGGATGAGACGGCGAAATGACCCGGAGCACCGTGCCATGCCGGCCTTCCCTCCTAGTTGAACTGCGCTGGGCGTCGAGGCTGGGTCGAAGCCGGGTCGAGGCCGGATGGATAAGGTCGAATCCCAGAGATTGCGGAGTACGGGCCTTGTCGTATCCTTTCTCGAGGGTGACTGACGACAAACAGTGCACGGTAAGGTGTGTATAGTGACAGGTTTCACCTCCCATCACGGGATTGGCGGTAAAACAGTGAGGACTGACATCGGCATTGCTCCCACGTCGATTCTGGTTGCGGCCATGTCGGTAGGTGGTAGCAGGTGTTCGCATTAAATGTTCTGACTTTTGTCTTGGGGTAGGTGAAGTGAGGGGATCGAGCGCTCCGACCTGGGGTCACGCGAGTCGGAGTCTTTCCGGTGGGCGAACGAGCCTCGTGCGAGTCAGAATGCGGTCGAGGTGCTTTGTCGTGCGGGACGGGGCGCAGTCGAGGCGTTCCCGTCGAGGGTGCCTCGTACGAGTCGGAGCCGGAGCGCGGTCGAGGCACTCTATCGAGCTGGCCTCGTACGAGATGGACCCGGTATGCGGTTGAGGCAGGCTGCCTTTTGCTGCGGCTTAGTCGTTTTGTTTTTATTATCGTTGGATGTGGGTACCCCCATACTGTTGGTACCGACAGTAGCCCCCGAGCCTTTGGGTGAGTGTGTGATCACTCTCCCAGAGGCTTGTTTTTTGATGAACTGGAGTCGTAGCGTCGTGGTTTTTGCCGGTGGGGGCGCGCGAGCGCACCCGCCGGGTGTAGCCCCCGAGGCCTCGGTGGAGTGTTGAGACTCCTCCGAGGTCTTTTATACGTTCTATTGGGAAATGGTTTCTAGTGGTGGCGGGATACGTGCTTTTTTGTTTAGAGTTTGGTTTTGTTGCGGTCGAGCCCCCGAGCCTCGTGCGCACAAGGTCGATCAGAGTCCCGGCCATCTTTTATAGTTCGACCCTCACGCTCCTCCTTTAGGAAGGTGGAGGAGGGGTGGGGAACGCCGTACTATCCCTGTTTGGGCGAGTTCCGACAATCTCCGGCGAGCTACTAGCGGGGGAATTCGAGTGTGAGCCCGTGCTCCAGTCGTTAGGAGTCGGCTAGTGGCTCGGAGACGCTCTCAATAATGCCAAGGAGTGGTCATGTGGATCTCGATTCCCTGCGACGAGATCCGAGGGCTCGGTGCCTCCCTCGAGGGGATTCCTACATCGACCTCCTCCTACAGCCTCGAATACGTCTTGGGGTGCCTCGAGAGCGTGGCTCGAGCCTTGGCCATGTACGGGCGCATCCCTGGTCGTCCCTAACTCTGTCGCTCGAGGGCAGCTGTCGAACCCCGGTCGAGGGCCAGCTTCCGCTCCCTCGAGACTTATGGCGGGCTCGAAGCCCGTTTACCAGGTATCTAGGAATATCCGTCCGCGGATCCTGCCCCGCCCGTTAGCCAGGCGTGCCTTTTCAGGGGAGAGGGCGAGATCAGCGTGGTAGTGGGCGACGTGGCGTACGGTTACGATGTGGGGGACGGCCACGCGCCCAACTCCTGTGAGATTCAGGAAAACGGTTAGGTAAGAGCATTGAATGCGAGAAACCGCTCCTACCTTTTCGCGCGGCCGTTGGGCTTCCGCCGGGGCTATAATAACAAAGCCTAGGGATCTGCCTCCCCTACTGGCCCTTTGCGTTCTTGCCTCCTTTGCTTTAGACAGCTCTCTGTGCCCCTTGCGCCCTCCGCCTTCATCCAGCGCCGCCGCCGTTGCACCCCCTCTGTCCACACAGCTTTTTCCAGCGCCAATGGCAGGCAAGAGTCAGATCCTCCCCGCCGACGACTGGGCCGCCTCCTCGGTGACGGAGATGAGGCTGGAGGAGCTGGTCGAGGATGGATTGATGCGGCCGAGGACGAGCCGGTCGCGGTCGGAGTGGATTGCGCCGTCGCCCGACCACCGGGAGCCGGCACCCCCAGAGGGATACGTGGTTAGCTTCATCTGCTTCCACGAGCGGGGATTCGGCGTGCCGGTGACTACCTTCATGCGCGCGCTCCTCCACTACTACCGGGTGGAGCTGCACCATCTCGCCCCCAACGCCGTCGCACAGGCCGCCATCTTCGCGGCGGTCTGTGAGGGCTACCTGGGGATGGAGCCGTAGTGGAATCTGTGGCTCCATCTCTTCAAGGCGGAGCTCTTCGCCAAGAAGGCGGGGGAGAAGGGGCTACGGTGCGCAGTTCGAGCGGGGAGCTGCGTCCTACAGGTGAGGTCTGGTCGGGCAGATCAGTACATCCCGGCCCACCTCATCTCCTCGAACAGCGGCTGGCACGACGGCTGGTTCTACCTTCGCAACGACGAGAGTCAGTTGCCGAGGTATACCGGCCAGGTGCTGGTCGCCTGGGAGGAGAACTGGTCCTACGGAGTCATGGAGGCCGAGAAGCCACGTCTGAACCCGCTGCTAGCGGCGCTGCAGCAACTCCGTCTGCGGGGCTTGATGGCGGCGGCGGTGGCCATGGCATTCCACCGTCGTAGGGTGATGCCGTTGTGCCAGCGCCGCCTTCGTCTCGACCAGATGACACCGGAGGCGCCACTAGAGGGGAGCCGGATGTCGCACGAGTCCCTCACCCTCGAGGAGGTCCTCCAGCGGGTGCGCCAGATGGTGGGGAACTTCAAGGTGGATGAGGTCAACAAGGTGCCCATGCGACCTACCCAGGGGTTCGAGCCTCTGGTAAGTGTTATTACCTAGCATGTTTGTCTGTTTTGTCTATTTTCGGATTCCTCTGATTTAGTCGAGGCCGATGCGCAGGATTTGTCTGCGGTGCGGGAGACGCGGCCGCCTGTCCCAGAGGACCAGCCCGCCTGGGAGGCTCGACGCCAGCATGCGTCCCAAAAGAAGCAGACAAAGGAGACTGCCAAGAAGCGGCAGATCCGCAAGGCCAAGGAGAAGGAGGCGCTGAAGAAGCTTCGGCGCCAGCAGGCCCTCGACGGGCTTCCCCTCGCGGAGTCTCCCTCTGAGACGGTGTAAGGTCCTAGATGGCTAGAGGAGGGGTGAATAGCCTATAAAAAATCTACAAGCACCACTAAGCAAACTTGTTAGAATAACAAACGGCGTAAAGCGAGTTTTGCTTAGCCTACGGTTGTAAAGCAAGCCTCCTATCCACAAGTCTAGTAGATTATGATCTCTAGTTCACACAAGTGCTAGGTCACTAACTTACACTAGTGAGCAAGCTAACAACTACTAGCAAAGGCTACCACTAGAGCTACACAAGATAAACTAGTAAAGATAAGAGCAAGAGATAGGATTGTTATTCTTATACCGACGGTGGAGTGAAGATGTTGCCAATCACCAAGATGATATACAATCAATCAATAATGACAACAATACAATATGAAGACCAATCACCGGGTGACAAGAGACACAATATTTTTGTTCACCCGGTGTTCACTTGTGCACCGACAAGCTACGTCACCGGTTGTGTCGACCAACACTTAGATGGTTCCCCGGTGTGACCCTCAAGTCACTTGCCCCTCAAGGCACACCCCGCAAGGCACCGCAAGACACCACTCTCAAGTGAGGTAACTCAATGACACGCGTAATGTAATAGAGTTGCTTTTGGCGTCCCGCCGAGGAAAGCACAAGAACCTCTTACAATCAACCGGAGGTGGCCAAGAACAATCACCTTCTCTTGCCAACGCCTCCAACAATCTCCAAGCCGGCTAGGAGCGGTACTCTCCAAGAGTAACAAGAAATCCACCGGCTCAACCACCCACAAGTGCCACTAGATGCCCTCAAGCTATGCAATGCACTTTGGGATCACTCAATCTCACTTTTGATTTGCAATCAAGCAAGAGAGATGAGTGGGAGGAGTTGCTTTAGCTCAAAGGATGCACAAGAATGTTAGAAATGCCAAGAGACCTCCCCAAGGGCCGGCCAACGAGTATTTATAAGCATCCCATCCAAATAGAGCCGTTGCTGCTCCACTGACAGTTTTTTCGGGACGACCGGACGCGCCGGTCGAAACTGACCGGACGCGCTCAACCGCGTCCGGTCGTCCTGCGACGTCCACGTGTCTCCCGAATATTCAAACTCGACCGTTAGATCCTCCAACGGTCACTGCGCGCCAACGGTCAAACAATGACCGGACGCGCTGTTTCAAACGACCGGACGCGCCGGTCGCACTGTGCCGCGCCCGCGAAACAACGACCGGACGCGCACCTCGCAACGACCGGACGTGACAGTGCCCGCGTCCGGTCAGAGTCCAGTAAGCTCCCTGGATGACCGGACGCGTCCGATCGCGTGTGACCGGACGCGCCTCGCGTCCGATCGGCTTCACGCCACGCGCTTCACCACTGGGCGCCTGACCGGACGCGCCGGTCCCGCGAGTGACCGGACGCGCCGGTTGCAAACCCTAACTCGCGCGCCTGACTGCTGCGCTGTACTGACCGGACGCGCCGGTCGCACAGTGACCGCGTCCGGTGCAGCGTCCGGTGCAGCGTCCGGTCACCTCTGTGACCTCCGTTCGCCTCCGTTTCTTTTCCGACTTCCGGCGTAATGGAAAATAGGCATTTCATATCTCCGAAATCGCCTGAATCCTGCGCTCGCAAGCTCGGCGGGAGGGAGAAAGGAACCAAACCCTCTCTACCACCCAAACCACAGCGCGACCAACGCCACCTTTGTAAATGTGCCAACACCACCAAGTGTACATCTCCATGTGCTTGTGTGTTAGCTTTTTCTCAATCATTTGCAAAGGTTTTCCAGTTAGCTCACTAGGCCCTACATGCAATGCACTTCATGAATTCACCTAGTGGCACCCGTGCGTCGAATAACCGATAAGACTTCCCCTCTTAATAGTTCGGCTATCGACCCTAAACCACTCACACCCTCTATGGTGTCTTGAGTGTAAAACAAAATGGCCCTATGGTTATACCTTTGCCTTGAGCCCATTTTGTTTCTCCAAATGATATGATCCACTTCATATCATCATATGACCGTCTCGATCCATCGACCTTGACTTCACTTGCTCTTCACCGTTGCATCGGTCCGTCGGCGCCAAGTCTTGCTCAAGCTTCACCATCGCATGGTCCTTCGCTTCGAAGCCTCGACTTGCCCTTCACCTTCACAACCGGTCCATCGAGCCAAGCCTCATCTTGGTCTTCACCATCTTGGTCACATGAGTCAATGTCATGTCTCATATTCAATGACCACCTTTATCTAAATCATCCACTTAGATACAAAGGTTAGTCCTAGGTTTCATCAATTAGCCAAAACCAAACTAGGGACTTTCAATCTCCCCCTTTTTGGTAATTGATGACAACCCTCACAAAGATGATTTTGATAATAAAAGATTTGAACTTGTCATACTTGTCCAATCATTTTGCTCATAAGTAAAGTTTGGACAATTATCACAAGCTTGGTTTTGGTAACATTAGCTCCCCCTACATATGTGCATAGAGTTTGGATTGAAAGCTTAGCACATATGCATGGATAGAAGTGTTGGGAGAGTAATTCTACCAAAATGATGCTAAGGTGTAAGAAATGGACCTTTGAAGCGTGATACCAATCGGAGTTGCCTTTTACACCATCCTTAGCACCATGAAGTAACTAGACATCCATCAAAAACTCAAGAACCTTGTGAGATCAACATTATATGTAAAGGTTCTTGGACCACTTGTAAAAACTTTAGGCATGTCTAGATACCACAAGTAAACTATTCCTATGCATGCTAGTAGATCATTTCATCATCCAAGTTCTATACTAGCATTGCACCACACAAGCATGTATATTGAATTTAAATACATGTGCAATGAGCAAGTCATATGAAAATGCATAAGCAAATGCAACAACTTTGTTTATGAGCTTGCTCCCCCTACTTGTGTGCATCAAAAATTTTATTTACCCCTTTATCATGTTGAATCATCTTTTTCTCTCCCCCTTTGTCAACAACTTACCCAAAAAAAATAGGATCAAATTGTGGAGAGAAGAAAAATGTTTGATGGAGTAGGTTAAAATTTATCAAATTTGGTTCAACCTAGAATACTTGCCAAAGATATTTAATTCGATTTGAACCAAAGACAAGCTTCTTCACACCTCATAAGAAGGGTTATCTTGCCTATGTTGAATTAAACACTTTAGCAAATTTTCTAGATTCAACACTAGGTTTGCAAGCTCACAAACATGTCATATGCCACCACTAGACCAAATCAAGCATAGAGGCAATAGTGGTAACATATATCCATCCAATTCATTTGATTTATCATGAATGCTCACATATACCACTTATTATGTCTACATGCTCTAGCAAGTCCTTAGCATAGGATGAATGACATGTCAATCAACTTTACCTTGCAATGTCGAAGGAGAGGCATGTCAATAAGTGGGTGGGGTGCATTCAACTCATGTTTGAGAAATCAAGAATGTTCAATTCATTCCTTAGCTTGCAAAACCTCTTTTCATCAAGTGGCTTAGTGAGAATATCGGCAAGTTGATCATCGGTGCTAACACTTTCAATGGCAATATCTCCCTTTTGTTGATGATCTCTAATGAAATGATGTCTTATGTCAATATGCTTTGTTCTTCCATGTTGAACCGGGTTTTGTATCATCTTGATTGCACTCTCATTATCACATAGCAATGGCACATTTTTGAAGTTGAGGCCATAATCCTTCAAAGTTGATTTCATCCATAGTAATTGTGCACAACAACTCCCCGCACTCACATATTTGGCTTCGGCGGTAGAGATTGCCACACTATTTTGTTTCTTTGAGGACCATGACACAAGTGATCTTCCAAGTAATTGACATGTGCCACTTGTGCTCTTTCTATTGATCTTGCAACCCCCATAATCGGAGTCCGAATATCCAATCAATTCAAACTTTGACCCCTTGGGATACCATAGTCCAACATCTCTTGTTTGCTTTAAGTACCTCAATATTCTCTTTGCAGCCGTGAGATGACTCTCTCTAGGTGAGGCTTGATATCTAGCACACATGCAAACACTAAACATGACATCCGGCCTTGATGCGGTGACATAGAGTAGACTTCCAATCAAGGACCGATATTCCTTTTGATTCACCATTTTGCCATCAAGATCACTATCCAAATTTCTATTTGTACCCATTGGAGTTGAAATTGACTTTGCATCTTGCATTCCAAACTTCTTCAACATGTCTCTTATGTATTTCCCTTGACTCACAAATGTCCCATTCTTCAATTGCTTGACTTGGAGACCAAGGAAGTAGCTAAGTTCACCAATCATAGACATTTCAAACTCTTTGGCCATCATAGCACCAAATTCTTCACAATAAGCTTGATCGGTTGATCCAAAGATGATGTCATCAACATATATTTGCACTATGAATAGATCATTCCCAATTTTCTTGGTGAATAAAGTTGTATCAACCTTGCCCATCTTGAATCCCTTAGAGAGAAGGAAATTCCTTAGCCTCTCATACCATGCTCTAGGTGCTTGCTTTAAGCCATATAAAGCCTTCTTCAACTTGTACACATGGTTGGGTTTCTTGTCATCTTCAAATCCGGGAGGTTGCTCAACAAAGACTAACTCATTGATAATCCCATTGAGAAATGCACTTTTGACATCCATTTGATATAGTTTGATATTGTGTGCACAAGCATACGCCAATAGAATCCTTATTGCCTCCAATCTTGCCACGGGAGCATATGTCTCATCATAGTCAAGACCTTCAACTTGAGTGTAACCTTGAGCAACTAGTCTTGCTTTGTTTCTCACTACAATGCCATCTTGATCTTGCTTGTTTTTAAACACCCACTTGGTTCCAATCACATTGTAATTATTTGGCCTTTCTACCAACTCCCAAACATCATTTCTTGTGAAATTGTTAAGCTCTTCTTGCATAGCCATGATCCAATCGGCATCCCTCAAAGCTTCTTCTATCTTCTTTGGTTCTATGGTTGACACAAATGATGCATGCTCACAAAACATAGCCAATCTTGATCTTGTTTGCACACCACTTCTAATATCACCAATAACACTATCAATGGGGTGATCTCTTACAACATGTTGTGGTTGGAGTACTTGCACTTGATTGCTTGAGCTTGGTTGATCACTTGATGTATCTTGATGAGATGTACTAGCACCAAAATCTTGCACTTGAGAGTCACTAGCTAGCTTGAATGGAGAATTTTGCACTTGATCTTTATCATCATCTTGAATATCAATTACTTGTTTTGCTCTAATGTCCCCAATGTCCATGTTCTTCATTGCTTCCACTAATTGAGTTCCACTAACATCATCTAGATTCTCTTCTTCATCTTGTGACCCATTGGTTTCATCAAATTGCACATCATGGACTTCTTCTAGAATGCCACTTGAGTTGTTCCAAACTCTATAAGCTTTGCTTGTAGTTGAATAACCAAGTAGGAACCCCTCATCACATCTCTTGTCAAACTTTCCCAATCTAGTGCCCTTCTTCAAGATATAGCATTTGCAACCAAACACCCTAAAATAAGAAATATTGGGCTTTCTTCCATGAAGTAACTCATATGGGGTCTTCTCTAGCAATGGATGACAATATAATCTATTGATGTAGTAGCAAGCGGTATTGATTGCTTCATCCCAAAAGGATTGACTCACATTGTACTCATGAAGCATTGATCTAGCCATATCAAGCAATGTTCTATTCTTCCTCTCAACTAGGCCATTTGATTGTGGAGTGTACTTGGCCGAGAATTGATGTCCAATACCATAATGATCACAAAGTTCTTCAATTCTTGTATTCTTGAATTCACTTCCATTGTCACTTCTCACTTTCTTGATTCTAATCTCAAACTCATTGTGAACTCTAGTGAGAAATGTCTTGAAGATGTCAAATACTTCACTTTTGTCACTAAGAAAGAATACCCATGTGAATCTTGTGAAGTCATCCACTATGACAAAGCCATACTTGTTGCCGCCTATGCTTGTATATGTTGTTGGTCCAAATAGATCCATGTGCATCAACTCAAATGCTTTGCATGTGCTCATTGTACTCTTCTTTGGATGTGAGCTTCCAACTTGCTTCCCGGCTTGACATGCACTACAAAGCTTATTCTTCTCAAATTCAACATCTTTCAAACCATTGACAAGATTGTGAGTTGTAAGCTTCTTCAATTGTTTCAAGCCAACATGACCAAGCCTTCTATGCCAAAGTCAACCCATGCTTGATTTGGAGACTAAGCAAGTTGTCAAAGAAGTTTCTTTAGCATTGAAGTCAACTAGGTAGAGATTCTCATATCTAAAGCCCTTGAATGCCATATTTGAACCATCCACACTAATAACTTCCACATCATCAACCCCAAAAATGCATTTGTAGCCTAGATCACATATTTATGCCACGGATAGAAGATTGAAATCCAAGCTTTCAACTAGCAACACATTGGAGATACTCATGTCATTTGATATTGCAATCTTTCCCAAGCCAATGACCTTGCCTTTCTTGTTATTGCCAAATGTGATAGAATCAACACCACTATCATTATCATTGATTGAATCAAACATTCTTGATGTACCAGTCATGTGTTGAGTGCACCCACTATCAATAATCCAATGCCTTCCTCCGGCTTTGTAATTGACCTATAAGCAAATCAATGAAGCTTAGGTACCCATTTTTGCTTGGGTCCTTGTAGGTTAGTAACTAAGCTCTTTGGTACCCAAATAGCCTTCTTCTTTGGGCCCACAATTGGTGTACCAATAAACTTAGCTTGTACACCCTTCACACCCTTGGTAAGCACATAGCAAGAATCAAAAGGTATAGCATTAACAAGGTTCTTGCTTTGGTTCTTTTTATTGCAATTATGCTCTAGGTGTCCAACTTGCTTGCATCTATTGCAAAACCGACCATTGCCCTTCACAAAGCTAGGCTTTGGAGTTGCAAAGGCCGACTTGCCTTTCTTGAGGGTGTAGCCCAATCCCTCTTTGTTAAGAGAGAACCTTTGGCTACCCAAGCACTTAAGCAAGCGGGCCTCACCACCATAGGCCTTGCCTAGGGCGTGAGTGAGCTCATCCACCTTTCTCTTGAGAGTCTCATTCTCAACCGTTAGTGAGGCATCACAAGTGAAACCATCACTATTAGTGGAGGTAGAGTTAGTGGTGGTGGATGAAGAGCTACAAGAAGGGTTAGTGTTTGACATGATGATAGGTTCATTAAAAGATTCATCAATTATATCACATGTAACACCTATATCACATGATACAACAACCTCCTTCTTTGCTTGTTGCTCAAGTAGCAATGAGTGAGCTTTTTCAAGCTTAGAATGAGCCTTATCAAGATCCTCATGGTCTTCCACTAGACTCTCATGAGTGGTCTTAAGCTCATAAAGAGCTTTCTCAAGTATTGCTACTTTCATTGAAAGCTTCTTACACTCCTTGTTCTTGGCAATAGCTATGTCTTTAGTTTGTTGCATCAAATCATATAGTTGTTCTTTAGTTGGTTCATCATCATCACTTTCATTATCATTATCACTATCATGAGCATATTCCATTTCACTTTCATCATCACTCTCATCATATAATACCTTAGCTTCTTTAGCCATGAAGCATGAAGAGGATGAATCAAATAGTGATGGCTTCTTGTTGATAGCAATGGAAGCAAAGGCCTTGTTGGATGATTCTTCTTCTTCTTCCTCATCATCACTTTCCCAAGTGATCACATAGGCACCATTCTTGCCTTTCTTGATTGTCATCTTGGCCTCTCTCTTCTTCTTCTCAAACTTGCCCCTCTTGTTGTTCTTTTTCTTGTCATAGGGACATTCGGCTTGAAGATGTTCGGTGCTATCACAATTGAAGCACTTCCTTTGTTGCTCATTGCTCTTGAAATTGTCATTTCTCTTTTTGAAGCCTCTTCTCTTAATGAACATGTGACCCACTTTCTTGACTACAAGAGCAAGTGCCTCATCATCAATTTCAAAATCTTCACCTTCATTATTATCTTCTTCTTCTTCTTCTTCCTCTATGATGATAGCTTTGCCCTTGGAGGAGGTGGCCTTGAATGCCACGGTCTTCTTCTTCTTTTCTTCCTCCTTCTCATCAACATCTTGATCATACTTGTCAAAGGTCAATACCTCTCCAAGCAAATCATTGGGCTTCATTGTTTCAAGCCCATCTCTTTGTAGCATCATGATCAACATCTTGAATCTTTTAGGTAAGCTCAACAAGAACTTGTGACAAAAATCTTGATCTTGAGTCTTGTGCCCTAAGCTCTTGAGATCATTGACTATCACTTGCAATCTATGAAACATTTCAATGATTGTTTCATCATCCTTTTTCTTGAAGTTCTCAAACTCACTCTTGAGCCCATATAGCTTGGCACTCTTCACAACCTTAGTGCCTTCATAAGTTTCACTCAATCTTGTCCACACTTCACTAGCAAATTCCAAATCCTTGATACCCTCAAATACTTTTGTATCAATACCATGGTAAAAAGTATTGAGAGCCATTCTATTGCATGTTCTATTTGCTCTATCTTCATCGGTGAGATGATCGGGATCAATGATAGCAAAATCATTCTCGGTGACTTGCAATACTCTCTCATGAATAGAACCAAGGTACATTGTCATCTTTCTCTTCCAATGAGCAAAAGAACTAACACCATCAAAGAACGGTGGCTTGCCCCCAACATTGTTGAACACAATTTGAGCCATTTTTCACACCGAAGGATGTTAAGCCTTGATTAAAATGGTGACCACGGCTCCGATACCACTTGTAAGGTCCTAGATGGCTAGAGGGGGGTGAATAGCCTATAAAAAATCTACAAGCACCACTAAGCAAACTTGTTAGAATAACAAACGGCGTAAAGCGAGTTTTGCTTAGCCTACGGTTGTAAAGCAAGCCTCCTATCCACAAGTCTAGTAGATTATGATCTCTAGTTCACACAAGTGCTAGGTCACTAACTTACACTAGTGAGCAAGCTAACAACTACTAGCAAAGGCTACCACTAGAGCTACACAAGATAAACTAGTAAAGATAAGAGCAAGAGATAGGATTGTTATTCTTATACCGACGGTGGAGTGAAGATGTTGCCAATCACCAAGATGATATACAATCAATCAATAATGACAACAATATAATATGAAGACCAATCACCGGGTGACAAGAGACACAATATTTTTGTTCACCCGGTGTTCACTTGTGCACCGACAAGCTACGTCACCGGTTGTGTCGACCAACACTTAGATGGTTCCCCGGTGTGACCCTCAAGTCACTTGCCCCTCAAGGCACGCCCCGCAAGGCACCGCAAGACACCACTCTCAAGTGAGGTAACTCAATGACACGCGCAATGTAATAGAGTTGCTTTTGGCGTCCCGCCGAGGAAAGCACAAGAACCTCTTACAATCAACCGGAGGTGGCCAAGAACAATCACCTTCTCTTGCCAACGCCTCCAACAATCTCCAAGCCGGCTAGGAGCGGTACTCTCCAAGAGTAACAAGAAATCCACCGGCTCAACCACCCACAAGTGCCACTAGATGCCCTCAAGCTATGCAATGCACTTTGGGATCACTCAATCTCACTTTTGATTTGCAATCAAGCAAGAGAGATGAGTGGGAGGAGTTGCTTTAGCTCAAAGGATGCACAAGAATGTTAGAAATGCCAAGAGACCTCCCCAAGGGCCGGCCAATGAGTATTTATAAGCATCCCATCCAAATAGAGCCGTTGCTGCTCCACTGACAGTTTTTTCGGGACGACCGGACGCGCCGGTCGAAACTGACCGGACGCGCTCAACCGCGTTCGGTCGTCCTACGACGTCCACGTGTCCCCCGAATATTCAAACTCGATCGTTAGATCCTCCAACGGTCACTGCGCGCCAACGGTCAAACAATGACCGGACGCGCTGTTTCAAACAACCGGACGCGCCGGTCGCACTGTGCTGCGCCCGCGAAACAACGACCGGACGCGCACCTCGCAACGACCGGACGCGACAGTGCCCGCGTCCGGTCAGAGTCCAGTAAGCTCCCTGGATGACCAGACGCGTCCAATCGCGTGTGACCGGACGCGCCTCGCGTCCGATCGGCTTCACGCCACGCGCTTCACCACTGGGCGCCTGACCGGACGCGCCGGTCCCGCGAGTGACCGGACGCGCCGGTTGCAAACCCTAACTCGCGCCTGACTGCTGCGCTGTACTGACCAGACGCGCTGGTCGCACAGTGACCGCGTCCGGTGCAGCGTCCGGTGCAGCGTCCGGTCACCTCTGTGACCTCCGTTCGCCTCCGTTTCTTTTCCGACTTCCGGCGTAATGGAAAATAGGCATTTCATATCTCTGAAATCGCCTGAATCCTGCGCTCGCAAGCTCGGCGGGAGGGAGAAAGGAACCAAACCCTCTCTACCACCCAAACCACAGCGCGACCAACGCCACCTTTGTAAATGTGCCAACACCACCAAGTGTACATCTCCATGTGCTTGTGTGTTAGCTTTTTCTCAATCATTTGCAAAGGTTTTCCAGTTAGCTCACTAGGCCCTACATGCAATGCACTTCATGAATTCACCTAGTGGCACCCGTGCGTCGAATAACCGATAAGACTTCCCCTCTTAATAGTTCGGCTATCGACCCTAAACCACTCACACCCTCTATGGTGTCTTGAGTGTAAAACAAAATGGCCCTATGGTTATACCTTTGCCTTGAGCCCATTTTGTTTCTCCAAATGATATGATCCACTTCATATCATCATATGACCGTCTCGATCCATCGACCTTGACTTCACTTGCTCTTCACCGTTGCATCGGTCCGTCGGCGCCAAGTCTTGCTCAAGCTTCACCATCGCATGGTCCTTCGCTTCGAAGCCTCGACTTGCCCTTCACCTTCACAACCGGTCCATCGAGCCAAGCCTCATCTTGGTCTTCACCATCTTGGTCACATGAGTCAATGTCATGTCTCATATTCAATGACCACCTTTATCTAAATCATCCACTTAGATACAAAGGTTAGTCCTAGGTTTCATCAATTAGCCAAAACCAAACTAGGGACTTTCAGACGGTCTCGGGGGAGGACGATGATGACAGCAACGGGGACGATGATGACGCCCTGTCACGGTACGATGCCGCGACCGGCCTGGCGGACCTCCCCGACGTTCGTCCGCTCTTGGAGCCCGTTGGGGGTCGTCCTCCCGGGCGTCGGTGTCGGTCGAGGTGGTGGAGGAGGAGATGGAGGAAGAGGCGGGCAAGGAGGCAGGCCCCTCGACGGGAGGGGCCGCCCCATCCCAGACCCCACAGGAGGGGTCAACGGGGCCGCCTCCATCAGTCCAGGCCCCGCAGGCTCAGTCGGCGGCTGGAGTGGCAGTGCCGGCGTCGTCATCGGTGGTGCCACCGACGGGCGTGAGGACCCGAGGCGGCCCTCCAGCCAGGGCTCCAAGGAGCACCCGGCCCGCCGGGGGGCCGGCCACGAGACCGTCGCAGGCAGCGCCGGGGGGTTTAGATCGGCCGGGGTCGAGGCCCTTGGTGCCCCTTTCCGGGTAAGGATCTGTGCTCCACTTTGTCGCCTTTCATTGGTACCGTTTTCTGATGTTTCTTTGCTTCACAGACTCAAGCGCAAGGCGGAGCTGATGGGGCCGACCCCCGCAAAGTCGCTTCGGGCGAGCGCCGTCGTTATTAATCGGACGGCGGTGCAGGACGTCGCCTGGATCGAGAGGCTTCAGGCCGCAAAGGAGCGCCTGAAGCAGCAGGAGGTGATGGCCCAGGTGGAGGCGGGCGTCTCGGCGGTCGCCGGTTCTGACCCTGCCGCACAGGGGTCGGGACCGTCAGAAGTGGTGGCGCCCAGCACGGACGGGGCGGAGCCGGGGTCGTCGTCGACCGCCGAGGCTGCCGTCGAGGCCGCAACGGCTGAGGCATCCGTTCGCGACGCGGAGCGGGCGGATGCGGATGTGGTTATGGAGGAGGTCCCACCGGCGGCGGGACAGGAGGTGGCGCAGCCGGGAGAGCCGCAGCCGCAGCAAGACCCGCCAGCGGAGCCGGCGGCCACGGTGGAGGGTGGGGTCGTCGAGCCCCCGCCCGTGGTCCCAGAGGAAGAGGTGCCAGTGATCGAGGGGCCGGCCCCAGCAGCAGGGTCGACGCCAGCCATGGTCGACCTTACCCTCGACGACTCCCCCCTAGACAAGGGGAAGCAGGTGGTGGGAGTTGAGGGGGTCGAGGCCGTGGACCAGGCTGGTCCCTCGGCGGCGGTTGGTGAGGCCAGAGCTGTGGGTGGGGCCGGTCCTTCCGCGGGGCCGGAGAGCGCCCCGGCCGGACCTCGCCACACTGGTCCTGGTGCGGGCGGAGGAGGAGATACCGCGCTGGGGGGGACCGTCCCTCGAGTTCAGGGACGCTTCCAACCCTGGCGCGGACCCCGTCTTCGCCTTGAACGATAGAGACGAGGTGCATCACTGGGAATACCTCGAGGGCCTCCGTCGACACATAGATCGATCGCTTCGTGTGGTGACGGAGGCCGTGTCACGAAGCATGCGGGACGCCACAGAGGTACGTTTGGCTTATCGGTTCTTTTACGGTTCTTCTGCCGTCCCCCTTTCTTTTGGCTCTTAACCTCTTTGGTTTTTCCGAACCATGATCAGGAGCTCAAGGAGCGCTCCCGCCGCAAGTCGCTCTTCATTCGAAATGAGAGCGGCGTGTGGGCGGCGCTTGCCCGGCAACGAACTCTGGTCGAGGAGGCCAACAAATGGCTTTCTGATCAGAGTGCCGAGATGGCCGAGCTATGTGTCGCCTACACGGCAGTCAAGGAGGAGGCGGTGCAGGCCTGGGCAGCCGAGGCCGTGGCGCGTGAGGACGTGACCAAGGCCCGGGAGGACGTAGCTAAGGCCCGCGAGGATCTCGTGCCCCTGTTGGCACGGGTGAAAGAGCTCGAGGAGGACGTCGCCCAGGTCAGCCGTCATCGTGACACCCTCAACGTCCAGATTGGGCAGGTAACCACTCGCTTCGGCGCCCTGAAGGATGAGGTCGCGGCACTGAGCGGAGCCATTTAGGAGAAGGACGCGGTTCTTCTGAACGCCCGCCAGGAGATCGAGACGTTGAGGGCGGCCGTCCGTGACAGGGACGACGCTCTCCAAGGGCTCGAGAGGACGTGCGGGGGGCTCCATGACGAGATCGTGGGCTTGCAGACCCATACCGAGGGTAAGTATTGGTGTTACGGCCTTGGCGTCGAGGCCCCGTATTAGTGCTAATTTAGTTAATTGTGTTTCAGAGCTGGAGAGGGAGCAGTGGGTGGCCCAGGCAGCGGCCAACTCCTTCCAGAGCCTCCTCGAGGCCGAGACCTAGCGGACCCAGTTGCTCCAGGGCACGATCGCCTCCGTGTGTGATGGCCTGGGGGTCGAGCCCGACACCGACACCGAGGAGGACGCCCCGGGGAACTCCTTCGTCCGCCAGATGGTGGCGCTGGGCCGCCTTGTCCGGGAAAGGATACGGGGCAGCCTCCTCCACGGCGTGAAGAGAGCACTGGTCATCGTTCGGTCTGGGTTCGTGTTTGACATGGAGCTTGTTGCTGACGGCTTCATCACTGACTCGGACCGGACGGACGAGGAGAACGAAGACGCCTGCTTGGACCTGATCGGAGCCGCCGAGGAGCCTAGAAGCCGTCTGGCCAAGCTTTTCGAAGCCGAGGTGGTTCCGCCTGCCGACGACGAGGGCCTGTGAGCCGAATCTAGGCACAAAGGCCCGTGTAATAAGTTAGTGTTTTGGATTTTGGTCGTGGTGGCCTCGGAGGCCTTAAAAAACTCAGAACGTAAACCAGCGCTTGGTTTTTTAAGTTTTGCTCAAGTTTTTCCCCTTATTGCTTGAATCATGTTTTTGCATGATTTACTTAGCACGCCGTCGCGCCTTTGAGCGTAAGGGAGTGAGCGGAGGTACCGTAGCCTCGGAGGCGTGAGTGATCTCGTGGCTCGACTGCCCTCGAACTCTAGGGTGCTTTTGCGGCCTCGCAGATCGTGTAAGAACCTGATTTAAGCGACGGGGGGTGTACTCCTTTTCAAAGTTATGACATGCCATTAGGTCTACTTAGCGCGCGGTTGCGCCCCTAGGCGTGAGGGGTGAGTGGAGGTACCGTAGCCTCGGAGGCGTAAGCGATCTCGCAGCTCGAGAGCCCTTTTAAGCCTTAGGGTGCTCTCGCAGCGCTGTCGACCTAAGAGGTAGTTCTTTAACTTTGAAAAAGAGTACAAGTTTTTTTGGGGACTGGGGGTTCCCCCCTTGTAGCCCCCGAGGGAGGGTCGATTCTGGGAGAGCAAAGTCGATCCTTCCTCATTGTTTGTGAAACGAAAGTTTGAACATTGTTGTATTCTTTATTGATGATATTAAAAAGAAATTACAGAGCCTCGAGGCTTTTTAAGGGAAAAAGCGACGTAGCTGTTTAATATTCCAAGCGTTGGTGAGGATTTCGCCCTTCTCGTTGGATAGCTTGTAGGTGCCCGGCTTTAGTACTTCTGCGGCGATGTATGGTCCTTCCCACGGGGGCGTGAGCTTGTGCCGTCCCTTGGTGTTCTGGTTTCGTCGTAGCACCAGGTCACCGATGTTGAGGTCACGCCTACGGACGTGTCTATCATGGTAGCGTCGGAGACCTTGCTGGTACCTAGCAGAATGTAACAGAGCCACGTCGCGGGCTTCCTCAAGCTGGTCGAGGGCGTCCTCTCTTGCGGCGTCGTTATTTCTCTCGTTGTAGGCTTTTAGCCTTGGGGACCCATATTCTATGTCAGTGAGGAGCATGGCCGCAGATCCGTAGACTAAGAAGAACGGAGTGAACCCCGTGGCTTGACTCGGCGTTGTTCTTAGGCTCCATAGGACCGAGGGGAGCTCGGCAGCCCATCTCTTCCCATGTTTGTTTAGTTTGTCAAAGATTCTGGGTTTCAGGCCTTGCAGGACCATGCCGTTGGCACGTTCCACTTGGCCATTCATCTTTGGATGAGCCACGACTGACCAAAGCACACGGATGTGGTGGTCGTCGCAGAAATCTAGAAACTTTTTACCAGTAAACTAGGTGCCATTGTCCGTGATGATACAGTTGGGAACCCCAAAGCGGTGGATGATGTCGGTGAAAAAGAGCACAGCTTGCTCGGACCTGATGCTGGTGATAGGGCAGGCCTCGATCCATTTGGAGAATTTGTTGATGGCAACGAGCAAGTGGGTGAAGCCGCCGGTTGTCCTTTTCAAAGGTCCGACAAGGTCGAGCCCCCAAACGGCAAACGACCACGTGATGGGAATGGTTTGCAGGTCATGTGCTGGAAGATACGTCTGTCTCGCATAGTACTGGCAACCTTTACAGGAGCGTACTAGCTTGACAGCGTCGGAGACCGCGGTCGGCCAATAGAAACCTTGTCGGAAAGCATTTCCAACAAGGGTTCGAGGCGCTGCGTGGTGACCGTAAGCCCCCGAGTGTAGATCATCGAGCAGGTCTATGCCTTCTTCATTTGTGATGCAACGTTAGAGGACGCCAGTAGGGCTGCGGCGGTACAGCTCCCTACTGTCGCCAAAGATCACAAAGGTTTTGGCCCGGCGAGCGATCCGTCGAGCCTCGGTCTTATCCGAGGGGAGGTCCCCTCGGATGAGATGGTCAAGGTACGGAACGCCCCAATCAGGCTCAGGGTTGGGTGGCGGGGTCGAGCCTTCCACCTGCATGGCTTCAGCCCCGGTCGAGGGGGCTTCTGTCACAGGTGGAGGGTCGAGCGATGGCCCGTTGACCCCTCCTTCCGACCCAAGGTCGATGGACGGTTGCTGGAGATCTTTTGCGAAGACGTCTGGTGGAATCGTAGTTCGATTGGACGTGATTTTCGCCAGTTCATCGGCGGCCTCATTATACCTGCGTGCGATGTGGTTGAGCTCAAGGCCGTGAAACTTGTTCTCAAGGCGCCGTACTTCTTCGCAGTAAGCTTCCATCTTGGGATCACAACAGCTTGAGTTTTTCATGACCTGGTCGATCACGAGCTGGGAGTCGCCTCGAACGTCAAGGTGTCAGACCCCGAGTTCGATGGCAATTCTCAGGCCTGTGACGAGCACCTCGTATTCGGTGACGTTATTTGACGTAGGAAAATAAAGCCGGATGACATAGCGCATGTGAACTCCGAGGGGCGAGATGAAGAGCAAACCTGTGCCTGCTCCTGTTTTCATCAACGACCCGTCGAAGTACATGGTCCACAGTTCAGCTTGGAGCTGTACAGGGGGAAGTTGAGTGTCGGTCTATTCTGCCAGGAAATCTGCTAACACCTGCGATTTAATGGCTTTGCGCGGCGCATAAGATAGGGTCTCGCCCATGAGCTCGACTGCCCACTTGGTAATCCTACCCGAGGCTTCCCGGTTCTGGGCTATCTCTCCCAAGGGGAAAGAAGAAACCACAGTTACCGGGTGACCCTCGAAGTAGTGATGGAGTTTGCGCCGTGTCAGGATGATGGCATATAGCAGCTTCTGGATCTGCAGGTATCGTACCTTGGTTTCTGAGAGTACCTCGCTAATGAAATAGACCGGCCTCTGGACGAGCAAGGTATGTGCTTCCTCGGCCCTCTCGACAACCAAGACCGCGCTGACTACTTGTGTTGTCGCGGCGACATAAAGTATGAGTGGTTCTCCTGGGGTCGGAGGGACGAAGATCGGTGAATTATTTAGTGAAGCTTTGAGCTTTGCAAGAGCTTCTTCGACCTCGAGGGACCAGGAAAAGTGCTCTGATTTCTTCAGGAGGCGGTACAGAGGGAGCACTTTTTCACCGAGGCGCGAAATGAAACGGCTGAGCGCCGCCAAGCAACCCATGATCCTCTGTACGCCCTTCAGATCTTGGATGGGGCCCATCTTGGTTATCGCAGTGATCTTTTCTGGGTTGGCCTCGATGCCACGCTTAGACACGATGAACCCCAAAAGCATACCTCGAGGAACGCCAAAGACGCATTTCTTAGGATTGAGCTTGATGTTTTTTGCCCGGAGGCATTTGAACGCAATGTCAAGGTCGTTTACCAGATCGTCGGCTTGTTTGGTCTTGACAACGATGTCATCGACGTAAGCCTCGACGGTTGGTCCGATGTGTTCCCCAAAAACATGTTGCATGCATCACTGGTACGTTGCCCCTGCGTTCCGGAGACCGAAGGGCATCGTAACGTAGCAATACATGCCGAATGGGGTAATGAACGAAGTCGCGAGCTGGTCGGACTCTTTCATTTTAATCTGGTGGTAGCCGGAGTATGCATCTAAGAATGAGAGAGTTTCACATCCCACAGTGGAATTAACGATTTGGTCAATGCGTGGTAAAGGAAATGAAACTTTTGGACATGCTTTATTTAAACTAGTATAGTCTACACACATCCTCCACTTCCCACTCTTTTCTTAACTAATACAGGATTAGCTAGCCACTCGGGATGATGAACCTCCTTGATGAATCCGGCCTCCAGCAGCTTGTGTATCTCCTCACCGATGACCTTGCGCTTCTCCTCGTCGAAGTGGCGCAAGCGTTGCTTCACTGGTTTGGAGCCGGCCCGGATCTCCAAGGCGTGCTCGGCGACTTCCCTAGGTATGCCCGGCATATCCGAGGGACTCCACGCAAAGATGTCGATATTCGTGCAGAGAAAGTCGACGAGCACTGCTTCCTATTTGGGATCGAGGGTGGCGCTGATGCTCAGCGCCTTTCCCTTGGGATCAGTAGGGTCGAGGGGCACGAGCTTGACGTCCTCTGCGGGCTCGAAGCTGCCGGCATGGCGCTTTGGGTCGGGAATCTCGTTGGCCAGACCGTCGAGGTCCGCTGCCAAGGTCGCTGACTCCAAAACAGCCTCGCCGTGCTCGACACACTCGACGTCGCACTCGTAGGCGTGTTCGTAGGAGGGCCCTACAGTGATGACGCCGTTTGGGCCTGGCATCTTGAGCTTGAGGTAGGTGTAGTTTGGGACCGCCATGAACCTGGCATAGCATAGGCGCCCAAGGATAGCATGGTACGTTCCACGGAATCCGACCACTTCGAAAGTGAGCGTCTCCTTTCTGAAGTTGGAAGGTGTGCCAAAGCAGATGGGCAGATCGACCCGTCCGACAGGTTCCGCCCGTTTCCCTGGCACAACTCCATGGAAACCCCCGACACTGGGTTGGAGACGCGTTCTCTCGATCCCCAGGAGGTCGAGGGTCTGAGCGTAGATGATGTTGAGGCTGCTTCCGCCGTCCATGAGCACCTTGGTGAGGCGCGTGTTGGCGATGATGGGATCAACAACAAGCGGGTAGACTCCTGGATTGGGGACGTAGTCGGGATGGTCACCACGGTCGAAAGTGATGGCCACCTCAGACCAGTCAAGGAAGTGGGGGACCACCGGCTGCACGGAGAAAACCTCACGCCGCTCTCGTTTGCGTTGGCGCGTCGAGAGGCGGGTCGAGGGTCCTCCGTAGATCATGAAGCAGTCATGGATCTCGGGGAACCCCCCATCCTTGTCGTCGCCCTTGGGATCTTCCTTCTTGTCATCCTTCTTAACGCCTATGCCCTCAAAGTACCTACGGAGCATGTGACAATCTTTGAGGTTATGATTAGTGGGTCCCTTGTGGTAGGGACACGGCTCTTTGAGCATTTTGTCGAAGATGCCCCCACCGAGGGGGCATCGAGGTTTCTTGCGCTCGACAGTAGCGACAAGTTCGTCGGCCGGGGCCTCGAGCTTGTCCTGCTGGCTTTTCTTCTTTCTTCGGTTGTTTCTCTTGAAGCCCCGGCTGGAGCCTGCGGGATCGTCGACCATTTGTTTCCCTTTGTCCTGGTCACCGCCAAAGATGGCACCAACTGCCTCCTCGCCGGTGGCGAAGTTGGTGATGATGTCCATCAATCTGTTGGCAGTGAGTGGGGTGTTACGGCCTAATTCTCGGACCAACTCCTTGCAGGTGGTTCTGGAGAGGAAGGCCATGATCACGTCGGAGTCGGTGACGTTGGGGAGCTCGGTGCGCTGCCTGGAGAAGCGCCGGATGTAATCCCAGAGGGATTCACCCGGTTTTTGCTTGCAACTGCGGAGGTCCCATGAGTTGCCGGGGCGCATGTAGGTCCCCTTGAAGTTTCCCTCGAACACTCTCACGAGATCATCCTAGTCGTGGATCTGCCGAGGTGGGAGATCCTCGAGCCAGGCTCGGGCGGTGTCTGAGAGGAACAGGGGGAGTTGTCGAATGATGACCCGGTCGTCGGTGGCCCCGCCCAGCTGACACGCCAAGCGGAAATCGGTGAACCAAAGTTCGGGTTTGGTCTCGCCGTTGTACTTGGTGAGAGTCATAGGAGGGCGAAACCAAGCCGGGAGCACCGTCTCGCGGATAGCCTTACTGAAGACCCGAGGGCCCGGAGGCTCGGGTGAAGGGCTACGATCTTCTGAGCTGTCGTAGCGCCCGCCTCTGTGCACACGGTAACCTCGAGCCACACCGTCACCGTGTTTGCGCGTGCGGCGCTCGACGATGTTGCCACGGGTGTCTCGGGGTTCGTGATCGTCGGCAACGTGCTCGGGGACAGGCGCCACCCTATTTCGCCGGGCAGGCTCGGGATGAACCGAGGCCTCTCTCTCCTATCGGGAGGGCTCGACGAGCCGCTCCGAGGCTGGCTCGCGTCGCCTCGAGGTGGAGCTCTCGGCCTGCTGCATAGCAGCGGTCTCGAGGAGTTCTCGGATTTCATCTCGAGCCCGACGGGCATCGGGGTTTGACGGCTCGGGCATGTTGCGGAGGAGCATGGCGGCGGCGACGACGTTCTGGCTGGCTCGAGCAAAAACCGAGGGGTCGACCACCCGGTCCTCGTCGATGCGACGATTGACGTCGCGAGCCCTCTCGCGAGCTCTCCCGCCAAGTGTGTGTGCCGCACGCTCACGCTCGAGGGTTTGTTGGAGTAGGTGTAGATTTTCTCGTTCCTCGTCGAGCCTGTCCTGCAACTCATGAATTTGCTCGAGCTGCATTCCTTGATCCGCAAGGAATTGAGCCTCATCTCGTTCGGCAGGGAGCTCGACATGAGGTGGCGTGTGCCTTCCTTCAACCGGCTCCTCGTCCTCTGATTCCGACGCGCTGGCTTCGTTGATGTTGAAGCACTCGCGGGTCGGATCATAGGTGTCGTTAGCCGAGTCGGAGTCAGGGGCGCCGAAGTAGTAATATGATGGGGGAATGTGAGACCGTTGCAAATCACCTCCGTGGTTGCAACGTTGAGAAGCAGTCACACGGGGCTCTGCTTCCGGGGTCTCCGTAGAGTCTAGATACTCAGAAGCCGGCGCGGATGCAACGAGGTCCAGAGTGGAGCGTAGATGGTGCCCGGGGAGTTCCTCGTAAGCACTCATGTTAGTGCTCACAGAGGAAGCGTACGCCCGGGCAACCGGGTCTAGCCCAAACGGAAATGGTGATGGAGATATCATCGCACGCGTTGAAGTGGTTGGACCGGGTAGCGGTGGTGTCTCACCAGACGGAGGAGCGGCGGAATTCTCCGTCGGCATCTTACCCTCAGCCAAGCTCATCCTACACAGACCCTCAATGAGGAAATCTGGGTTGGCGTCCGGCTGAGAGGCGCCGGATTGGGGAATCCCACCACCCTCCGTGAGGTGGAGACGGCGGTTGCGCCGGGCTCGTCGTCGTCTGGCGGTTCGCACCTGTCGAGAGCGTCGATACCGGCGCAGTGCTCCCCCAGGCTGGGAGAGCTCGTAATCCTCGTCGGTCGGGTGCCTGGGCGGGAGGAGGACCATATCGTAGCCGTGGCCAAGCGACATGAACTCCAAACTCCCGAACCAGATCACTGTGGCCAACGGGAGTGGACATTCGGGGTCAGCCATCCAGGAAAGATTGGCGGGAAAGCGGTGTTGACACGCAACGGTCCCCTACCTAGCGCGCCAACTGTCGGTGTTCGGTCCCGTGGGGGTCCTAGACCGACGAGTGAGTACTGCGTGTCCCTAACCTGGATGGTGATGCAAGGAGAACACACGGGGGTTTATCCTGGTTCGGGCAAGAGAAGGCCTTACGTCCAACGGGGGGGAGAGTTTTGTATTTCCTTGTACCGAGGTGCTTGCGTAGGGGTTACAAGCTTGCGAGAGAGGGCGGCGAGCCCAAGTCTCAAAGAGAAAAAAGAGTACAGAGGTGATTGCTTGAGATGTTGATCTCTGTGTCGGGAGTCTTGGATTGCTCAGTACTGGGCTTTGGACTGGTGCCTTGCCTTCTGTCTGTGACCCCTTGTAGGGTCCTGGCCTGCCCTTTTATAGGGTAAGAGGAGGCCAGGGCGCCGGGAGCCTTGAGGTGATGTTTTTGTCGATCCCTGTAGGAGTGCCTGTAGCGACGTGCTCCAGGGATGGCCGGCCATCCCTGGGCACCATGGCGACACCGGGGATGAGACGGCGAAATGACCCGGAGCACCGTGCCATGCCGGCCTTCCCTCCCAGTTGAACTGCGCTGGGCGTCGAGGCTGGGTCGAAGCCGGGTCGAGGCCGGATGGATAAGGTCGAATCCCAGAGATTGCGGAGTACGGGCCTTGTCGTATCCTTCCTCGAGGGTGACTGACGACAAACAGTGCACGGTAAGGTGTGTATAGTGACAGGTTTCACCTCCTATCACAGGATGGGCGATAAAACAGTGAGGACTGACATCGGCATTGCTCCCACGTCGATCCTGGTTGCGGCCATGTCGGTAGGTGGTAGCAGGTGTTCGCATTAAATGTTCTGACTTTTGTCTTGGGGTAGGTGAAGTAAGGGGATCGAGCGCTCCGACCCGGGGTCACGCGAGTCGGAGTCTTTCCGGTGGGCAAACGAGCCTCGTGCGAGTCGGAATGCGGTCGAGGTGCTTTGTCGTGCGGGACGGGGCGCAGTCGAGGCGTTCCCGTCGAGGGTGCCTCGTACGAGTCGGAGCCGGAGCGCGGTCGAGGCACTCTGTCGAGCTGGCCTCGTACGAGACGGACCCGGTATGCGGTTGAGATGGGCTGCCTTTTGCTGTGGCTTAGTCGTTTTGTTTTTTATTATCGTTGGATGTGGGTACCCCATACTATTGGTACCGACACTATTGGTTAGCTATGTCAATCTGCAGTAGTTGTGCCTCAAGCTAGAACCACTTTCCTCCCTCTAATAGCCTAATCTGCAGTCTGTGTGCACCAGGCTGGACAGAAAAGAGGAAGAAGGCTGTCAATTGTGTAAATGTGACGGATTCGTAATTTTGTAACAGCAACATCTTTTGGTGCTGGTATTAAAGTGTGCCCAGTGGATTTGATGGTAGATTTCTGAAACTAGAAACTTTGGGTCACAGACCTTGTTCTTCCCTGATCTCAAAGACTTCAACTACACCTGCACCTACTCTTAATAAGAGAAGAATAATATAAAGCAGTAATGGAACATTAAAAAAAAGATTGGTCCAAGCAGCCAGTTGAAGTGCAGCTTACTTTCATCATCCCCATCACTACTTTTTAATAGTAATTGGGAACAACATGTTCTAGTGATACGTTGAATGCCCTCCCATTTGCTAGAATTTCAACAAATTGTCTAACTAGTTCAAATTGATCACGTTTGTTTTGGCAAGAAAGAAAGTAAAGGAAGTAGTACCTGGTTTAGGTAGCGGGTGAAGTGAGAAGTAAGCATCCTAGAGGAAGAGGCCTTGAACGCTGACACTACACTCCGAAGATGCATGTCAACGCCGAGCACATATCGTTCTGTGGCTTCCCACCCCTCGCACTTGGGATTGTACTTGTAATCCACCGTGCCAGAGATCTCCGATGCGGACTGATTCAAACAACTGCCACTTCCATTTGGTACGATTCTGGGGATTCGTCAGAATCCATGTTATGAGCACCACCTCGGCCATGGAGATGTCTTCTCGGTTGTAGCCCTCCGTTGAGACGAATTTCAAGGCCCCACCTTTGATGCAGCACATGGAGTTTTCGGTACTCCTGCGGGTTGCTATTGGGTTCCACGTCATATGCCTCGGGACCCAACGGGATGAAGTGGAACGGTTGGTTGCTGCTGCTTAACACGACGATCTTTGTGGTTGTAGACCAAGATCCCTTTGCTCCAGCTGCGAACGTCATGTCTGCACGGAAGGAGGTTGTCAGTGGGGAGGGGGAGCTCCACCTCCTTGGGGATCCACTGTAGGGCGTGCACAGCCAAGTCTTCAGGGAAGGCAGGGACCTTGTCAGGGGTGAGGCAGATATAAGGGCTGCAGATGGGGTGACTAACAAGCTGGCCGGAGGCACTGAGCGACGAGAGTGGCCTTTGTTTGTGGGGTCCTGGCCGCTCTGGTCGAGAACCGTGCTATGGGGAAATGGGTCGAGTAGCAGCAAATTTGCCGCGGGACGACGGCGATGGAGTTGGCCTTGGTATTGTAAACCATGTAGAAGCCATCCTTGTTGCCGAGGCAGAGAAGGAGCAAGTTCTTGTGGCAGCCGGCGATGAAGGCGGAGTCGGGGTGAGTGCGCCCGTAATGGTTGGGTGGCCAAGCGATGTTGAGGGACAGGGAAGTGACGCCGTCGCGGGGGTCGGCGACCTGGGGAGGGCAAGGCTCGGTGCCGTCCAACACGCCAAGGAAGTAGGCAACTTCGTCGTCATGGTCCAACAAGAAATCCACCCACTCCTTGCGCACGCCGCTGGGGCCCGAGGGGCCGGCCCCTCGACATCCGCCCGGTACTCCCCCTGTTGGAGTATTTTTTGAGGAGAAGAAGCTCAATGTCCTTATTCCATGAAGGACCTCCTGATTGTGGGATGAAGGCTTCAACTTGATTGTTGATTCTGACCTGGCGATTGACCAACACCATGATCGGGAGTCGGGGGGTGGCGTCAGCCCGCCGCCGTGGGTGGTGCTGGTTGAGGATCCTGCGGATCCGCTTCCATGAGTGGTGCCGTGGTGGTGGAGTCGTCGTCGTCGCCGCCGCCGAGCTAAGAGGAGGAAGATAATCAGTAATGATACCTGTAGGTCGTCCGACCGCATCGGACGCTTATCCATCGTTCACCACTCCACCTTTCCTCTTTCTCCTCTCGCCTCGCGCTCCCCGCCGCTCCTTCACTGCCCGCGCCATGCGCTCGCACGGCGCTGCTCCCGCGCGTTGTCCCCGTGCGTCTTCCTCCCCTGCGCGCCCTCCACGCCGCGCCGCCGCGAGCCGCCCCTCCCTCCCTTCCTCTCTTCGGCTCCCTCTCCCTCCCTCCGCTGCGACCCTTTGCGCCCTCCATACCACCGGAGTGGGGGGTGAAGGCGACGGCTTCCGGTGAGCCCGCACGCCTCCCTCCCTCCCTGCTGTCTCTTCCTCGCACGCCGCGACCTCCATGTATCCAGAGACGAGGATGATGGCGCGGCTCCGACGAGATAGGTGGGGAGGGATTTGGATCTGAGGCCCCCCCCTCCCTCTTCCTCTGAATCTGGATCTGAGCCCTCCTCCCCTTCTCCTCCACCTCCTCCTCTTCCTCCCCCCCTTTGGATGTAATGTTTTGGTGGTGGCTAGGGTTCCGGCGAGCCCTCGGGGGTCAGATCTCGTCCTTGTTGCAATGATTCTTTTTCAATGTTGCAACATATAATGTGGATTGTTGCAACAATATATTTTTTTAGTTGTTGCAACAGACGATTCTCTGATGTTGCATGAGTAGTTCTTAACATGTTTCAATAGTTTTTGTCGTTGTTGCAGTAGCTTCCCCACGATGTTGCAGTAGATTTTTGTTTGCAACAGGCATTTTTTCCAATGTTGCATTAGTAGTGCTTCTGATGTTGCAATAGTTTTTTCTCCTTGTTGTAGCAGATTCTCCACACTGTTGCAGTGGATGTGTTTTGAATGTTGCAGTAGACATTTTTTAATGTTGCAGTTCATATTTTTTGTTTGATGCATTAATTGTTCTTTCAATGTTTCAATAGCTTTTTTCGTTTGTTTCATCAGTTTTTTTTGTTTGTTGCATTAGGTGTCCTTTGATGTTGCAATAGCCTTTTTTTTCTTATTGCAACTTGGGGTGGGGGGGGGGGGGGGGGGGGGGGGGGGGCTGGGGACTATGGTGGTGTGCTGGTGGCGGGGCGGAGGTGCTGGAGTCGGCAAGGTTGGGGGCGAGGGCAGATCCTAAAGTGTTGCAACCCACGCCAGGAGCAACAGCACCTCATAACCTTGCCCTTTTAATCCTCTCCGTCGAGTATTGATGTCAAATGGTCAAGCATTAGCACATGCCGTTGCTAAAAAAAAAAGCATTAGCACATGCCCTTTCATCAGCTGTACTGCTGTACACAACTACAGTTCTGCAACCCACTACAGGCAACACTGCGCCTCTGTTCATCAGTTCATGCAGGCAGGCAAATAGCCGGCTTGGGGAAGCAAGGCTGTCGCGGCCTCAAAACACAAGATTTGACGCATCAATCAATATTCATTCATCAGTTCATCAATCAATATTCACTATCTTCATGGATTTGATATAAGACAAGATTTGGGTCATCAAAATTCAAAAGTCACTCATGCATTTATTTCCCTTGTGGGGAGGAGATATGATGGTACATCAATCAAATCAAAGGATATAAGACGGTCTTAGCAACCTACGAAAACCTATCTGCTTTCTAGGTTGATCATGCACAAAAACTTTTTAAAGATGAGCGTTCCTCTGTTATTATGCATTCATAGGCACCTCAGAAGAAAAACGAACCGCCACCTCCGATGGTGGATCATGAGTTACTTGTTTAATATATGGTACCATTTTCACTTACACTGCCCCAAGATTCAATAAAGACCCAAAAATTTCCACCACAATACACCAGAAACTCCCCAAATTACAGCATCGAGTGCGGCTGTTATAAAACCCAGCTTGAATACATCTGGAAGGTCAACATACCCCGCTGCACAAGGAAAACATCAGGTTACTCAGCAGAACAAATATTAAAGCTTTATTAAAACCCTTTATAAGGATCAATTAATAAAACAAGCAACGAATTTTCTTCATATGTCTATGCGCAGCAGCTTGTGCTTTCATTTCATTATAAGGCTCCATTTGAATGGATTTAGTAAATTGAATCGACAAAAAAGAACAAAAATGGTGCATCAAAATGTGTTCTACACATTGCAATACCAGCAGAAGCTAGCCAGTTAATTAACTACTCCATAAATTGGTATTGAAAACCAGACTTGAAACAAGTATGGAATGGTACCAAACCAACGCGGTGGATTGCAAGCAAACTTAGAAAATATGTATTCAACAAAAGAGGTGGAAAAGCACAATTACCTCCAAAGTATACTGCAGATTGCCCGCTGCTATAGTGTGTTAGTGCTCCAAAGAGGTTTGCATTGTATGCCAAAGCAAGTGCCGACATTACAGCTGGCACACCAGCTGCTAAATGCATGGCAAGAAATGCCGAGTATAAAGCTCCAACATGTGCAGTTTGGCTTGCAAATATATAGTGAATAAAGAAGTACGAGGCCTGAAGAACACCAAATGCTGCAGGCCAGCTCAATGAGAAAGATTGAAGGACCTTGGCAACACAATTCGACATCCAGGACACAATCCCGAGGTTAGTAAGCTGCCCAGCCAAACCAACTAAAATAGCAAACCAAGCTAGGGTGTCCCATGCAGATTTCTCATTCAAACAATCCTCCCAGTTCAGCACTCCGAGCAGAAGAAGTATTGAGAGTCCAAGCATTGCAGCAACAACGCTGGATACGCCAATAGCTTCCCTGCAATATCAGAAACAGGATAAGCCTTTTTTGTTCCTCATCAATAAAAAAAAGGAAAACTGAATACTTTTGAACCATATTGACTCTTGGCCATAAAGAAAAAAAAGAATATTTTAGCTGTCTCCACAATCATGAGTGGAATCACAGACTAATAAAGGAAGTTTTCTGGGGAAAACACACAGAACAATGCTGTTTACACCAATCGAGTGATGCTCAGTGCTCTGTGATGTGAACATTATCACAATGACTACTACAGCAAGCACCAGTCAAGAAAGATACTTGTGCTCTTGTGCTGTGTGTATATATACTTGTGTGATTCCAAGAACAGTGTAAACGGTGAAACTAAATACAAAAGTTCAGTTACTGAAAGTTTAGCTTCAGAATGCAAGTCAATTCATGGGGAAAATCCTCTTTAAAAAGAAAAATCTTACCCAAAAATCCATAGTGATACTGCAAGAAGCATCGTTGCAATCATGACCCATTCATTTTTTGTTACCGGACCCATTAACCTTAGCTTTTCGGCAGCTAATGCTGGGGCTTCAGGAGTGTCCTTTATTTCTGGGGGGAATATTTTGTAAATCAAATAAGGAGTCGCTAAAAGCCCAAGAAGTGCTGGTACGCTAGCAACCTTGAACCAAGTAATCCATGGGTTTCCAATATTAACACCAATCTCCTCTGCTAACTTCAGACACAACAGGTTCTGTGCAGCCGCTGTCAAGAAGAGAGCACTGGAGTTGGCAGCTGCCTGTCAATCAAGCATCAGAAAGCAGCGAGTAAATCCATTGATCAATTTTTAAAATGCACTAATGATTAAGAAGCGAAAACATAACTAGTAAGAGGACACAAGTCCCACATAAACATGCAAGAAACAACATAAAAGAACACTTGCAGGTTGAGGCTAATTTCCAATTCAAATGTCAGATTCAATTTGTTCAAAGAAAAATATCTGTACCCACAATTAGTTTGTGCGAAAACAAATGGATATCTCACTGCTGCATTGATTAATTATGGTTGTATCTTAGCACATCAAAATTATCCTTACAAGTGCACCCTTCGCGTCAAATCATAATGCTTACTTAGTTTGAGTGTGCACAAACATTAAGAACCTTACAGATCAAGAAAATTACCATTGCTCCCTTCTATAAACACATTGAGAGTAGTCACGAATGCAGGGTGCGGTAGACAAAGAAGTGACAGATTATAGTAAAAAAAGGGAAAATAAAAACAATTCATATTCACGAATATCTGATACAACAGCAGCATTCATCAGAATATTATAACATCTTAATATAAAACCTGCATGCATCTGCATCATCAAGCATTCAAGCGCATAGTCGTTTAATTATTACCTGTAGCTGCGATTGCACAAGATAAGAGCCGAGTTTCTTCGCCGATGGGTCGTTAGGCTTGCTTCCCGACGAGAGCGACAGCGACTTGACGATGGGAAGGAAAACCCCTCCTGCCCTGGCCGTAGTGCTAGGCATGGCAGGCGAGATGAAAGCCTCGCTGATGGCAAGCCCATAGGATAGGCCCAAAGTGCTGCGCCCCAGCCATTTGACGAAGTAGGTGGCGACGCGGTCGCCGAGGCCGGTCTTGACGAAGCCGCGCGCGAAGAAGAAGGAGATGACGATGAGCCAGATGACCTCGTTAGTGAACGCCCCGAACGCGGCGGCGAAGGGGAGCGTGCGCGTGGCGACGGTGGCGGTGAGACCGAGGAACGCCCACGCACCGACGGGGAGCGGGCCGAGGACGAGCCCCGCGATGGTGGAGAGGAAGATGGAGAGGAGCTGCCATGCCTCCGGGGTTACCTCGGCCGGCCGCGGCACGAGGAAGCGGACGGCGAGGCCGGCGGCAAGCGAGATGAAGAGGGGCAGCGGCTTAGCACCGCCCGATGCCGCCGGCTGCGGCGGCTTGGTTGCCGCTTGAGAGGCCGATGCGGAGGCGAGGAGCGGGGGCAGGTGGCGGCGAGGGATAGGTGAGAGGTGGGAGGAGATGCGGTGTGAGAGGGAGAGGGGATTGGGGTAGGGGTGGAGGTGCAGATGACGGCGGCGAAGGTGGATATGGGGGGTCGGGAGAGGGAGAGCCGGGCAGTGGGTGACGGCGAGCCGGAGGCTCGCCATTGGCGGCGGCGGCGGCCGAGCGGGAAGAGGGAGCGGGATGGGGGCACAGCTGGGCTGCAGTCGTCGGAGAGCAACAGCTAAGATTTGTCTTTATTTGCTTTGTTTTTATAAAAAAAGGGGGAAGGCTGGAGAGGCGTGATCTGTCAGGGTGCTCTGACAGCTGGGGACAGTGTCCAAGTGTCCTAGTGGGACCACAAAGTCAGTTTCTCTACTGTACTGTTGTGACTTCCGTGGCCTTTCTGGTTGACAGATCATCACAGGTTTTGTTTCAGGAATCGGCCTGGGCCCCACGGGCAGTGAGAGGGTAGATTGGGATCGTCAGTAGTGGCTGTGTGGTTCAGATGTTGATTTTGGGCGGAGTCTACGGTAATGGGTAGGACGCTGACGTGCATCAGTGGCCACGTCATATATCTCGCGGTCACCGTCTCATGTTCCATGCTCGTAGACTCCACAAACTCATCCACGGAGCAGCTTAAAAAACCCAGAGTTTATAGAACACCTCTTTAGATGTTATCATAACTTCATTATTTTTTCTTTAAATAGAGTGCGTGGAGCTGAAACTGTTTGGCTAAAAAAAACGTAGAGTGAAGCTAAAAAACGTGGAGTGGAGCAGTTCAAACACCTAGTAAGATAACCTGCCCTAAATAAGAAGTAGCTTATTCTTTCTACTATGACGGATAAAGCAAACCAAAACACGCAACGTTTGTACTAGTTGCTCCATCCATTGCTTGTTTGGTTTCGATGCATAAATCAACCTCTCGTTCAGCGGTAATCCTGGTAGAGTCTCATGGAAGACGTCGGTAAATTCTGACTCCTCTGTTCCTTTTAGGTGTCGCTATGCTATTTACGTCGATCAAACTTTTTGAAATTTTAATTAAGTTTATAAAAAATATTAACAACGTTTATATCTTCAAATAAGTCTGTTATAAAAATAGATTCCATAACTTATCTAATGATATTAATTATGTATCGTAAATATTAATGTTTTTAAAGTTAAGTACGTTTGGCTTTTTAAAAAGCGAGAATGATAGTTAAAAAGGGACGGAGGTAGTATGTGTAAGTACAACAATAGACTGTAATTGCCGAATTCATGTTTGGTAATAACTCGTGCCATTCGCTATTGTCTTGATTTCGTTGGCATTATTACTATACTTTGTTGCTTGTACTGCTAGAATAAACTTACCACTCATTTCATCTCTCAAAAATCATACTCATTCTCACCGGTCATTTACCATCATCGTCGACTTTCTCCTCAAGCTCTCCAAGTTGTGCTTGTGTGAATCAGTTTTGCACCACAAAGTTCAACAAAAGAAACTCGTTGGCTGCCGAGGAAAGATCTGGTAGCCATCTTTTTTTGAGCAATGGTGGGCATCCTCAAGGACCAAGGTACGTGAGGTGAACTCTTGCTCGGCTTAAATGTCCATCTCACCTTTGTTATGTCTACGGATTCTTAGTGGTAGGGCTTGAGGTGTTCGTAGCTTCGTGCTAGGCCGCCCTATCATTGCTCTCAGCCTAGGGTTTTATGCATTGATAACAATGTAGAGATGCTTGCCATGCACACATGAGCTTTGTTCCGGCGCTACCAATTAGCACACACCCGTGGCCACAAAAGTGTGGGAGGTTGGACAAGCATTCACATGAAGAGGCGTTTTGTCGAATAGATGGTGTGTGGTAAATAGTTGGAGCGAACCTAAACTAGCAATCAACACGGTTTTATCAAGTAGTGGTAGAGGTGCATGGTGATGATGGTGAAGCGAAAGAAACTTATCCTGCAAGCAAGAGAAATGGATCACAGTTGAGCAGCGATCTAGTCTAGATGTTGACACATTGTTGTTGTGTTTGTAGTGTGTCCTTATCTTTACAAGCCTTATTCTTTCATTTGATCAATAAAGTCATGTAGGAATCCTGACTTCATTAGTGTGCGAACTTGCATGCAAGTTGTCGGTACCAATAGCATAGGGGTACCCACATTTAACGATAATAAAAATCAAAACGACTAAACCGCGCCCAAGCTCAGCCGAACATCGGGTCCGCCTCGTACGAGGGTAGCTCGACGGAGTACCTCGACTGTGCTCCGGCTCCGACTCGTACGAGGCACCCTTGACGGGGGCGCCTCGACCGCGCCCCGTCCCGTACAGCAAGGTACCTCGACCGCGTTCCGACCCGCACGAGGCTCGTTCGCCCACTGGGAAAAACTTCGACTCGCGCGAGCCCGGGTCGAGCGTCTCGACCCCCTCACTTCACCTACCCCGAGACAAAAGTCAGAGCATTTAATGCGCTTACCTGCTCCCACCTACCGACATGGCCGCAGCCAGGATCGACGTGGGAGCAATACCGGTGTCAGGTCTCGCTTTTTACCGCCCATACCGTGATGGGAGGTGAAGCCTGTCACTATACACACCTTACCGTGCACTGTACGTCACTAGTTACCCTCGAGGGAGGACACGACAAAGCCCGTACGCCGCAAACCCGGGGATTCGGACTTATCCATTCGGTCTCGACCCGGCCTCGACCCGGCCTCGACGCCCAGCACGGCTCAACAGGGAAGGAAGGACGGTATGGCACGGCGCTACGGGTCATTTCAGCGTCTCGTCCTCTACGTCACCACGGTGTCCAGGGATGGTCTTCCCTTCCTGGGGCGCGTCGTAACAGTCACCTTAACAGGGATCGACAAAACGTCATTTCAAGACTCTCCGTCGTCTTGGCCTCCTCTCGCCCTATAAAAAAGGCAGGCCAGGGTTCCACGACAAAGAACAACGGACAACAAGCCAGAGATCAACATCTCAAGCAATCACCCTTATACTCTTTTTTCTCTCTTTGAGACTTGGGCTCGACGCCCTCTCTCGCAAGCTTGTAACCCCTACACAAGCACCTCGGTGCAAGGAAATACAAAACTCTCTCCCCCCGCTGGACGTAGGGCCTTCTTTTGCCCGAACCAGGATAAACCCCCGTGTGTTCCCCTTGCATCACCATCCAGGAAAGGGACACGCAGCATTTACTCATCGGTTTAGGACCCCCTCGGGACCGAACACCGACAGTTGGCGCGCCAGGTAGGGGATCGCTGCGTGCCAACGTCACTTTCCCGCCATTTTCTCCTGGATGGCTGACCCCGAACGCCCTATTCCGTTGGCCACGGTGATCTGGTTCGGGAGTTTGGAGTTCATGTCGCTTGGCTATGGCTACGATATGGTCCTACTCCCGCCCAGGCACCCAACCGACGAGGATTATGAGCTCTCCCAGCCTGGGGGAGCAATCCGCCGGTACCATCGCTCCAGGCAGGCGCGAGCCGCCCGACGACGACGAGCCCGGCGCAACCATCGTCTGCACCTCGCGGAGGGTGATGGGATCCCCCGGTCCGGCACCCCCCAGCCAGGCGCCGGCCCAGATTTCCTCGTGGAAGGTCTGGGTAGGATGAGCTTGACTGAGGGTAACATGCCGACGGAGAATCCCGCCGCTCCCCCGTCTAGTGAGACACCACTGCCCGGAGCATCCGTTCCGGCGTGGACAGTGACATCTCCATCGCCATTCCCGTTTGGGCTAGACTCGGCCGCCCGGACCTATGCTTCCTCCGTAAGCACTAGCATGAATGCCTACAAGGAGCTCCCCGGGCACCATCTACGCTCCACTCTAGACCTCGTTGCATCCACGCCGGCCTCTGATTATCTGGACTCCACGGAGACCCCGGAAACAGGGCCCCGTGAGACCGCTTCCCGGCGTCGCAATCACGGGAGCGACTTGCGACGACCTCACGTTCCCCCGTCATACTACTACTTTGGCGCTCCTGACTCCGACTCGGCTGATGACACCTACAATCCGACCCGCGAATGCTTCAACGTCGACGTTGAAAGCACGTCAGAATCGGAGGAAGAAGAGCCAGTCGAAGGAAGGCACACGCCACCTCATGTCGAGCTCCCTGCCGAGCGCGACGAGGCTCATTTCCTTGCGAATCAAGGAATGCAGCTCGAGCAGATCCGTGAGTTGCAGGAAAGGCTCGACGAGGAACGAGAGAACCTGTATCTACTCCAACAAACCCTCGAGCATGAGCGCGCGGAACGCGCACTTGGCGGGAGAGCTCGCGAGAGAGCTCGCGACGTCAACCGTCGCATCGACGAGGACCGGGTGATCGACCCCCCGGTTTTCGCTCGAGCCAGCCAGAACGTCGTCGCCGCCACCATGCTCCTCCGCAACATGCCCGAGCCGTCAAACCCCGACGCCCGCCGGGCTCGAGATGAGATCCGAGAACTCCTCGAGACCGCTGCCATACAGCAGGCCGAGAGCTCTGCCTCGAGGCGACGCGAGCCCGTCTCGGAGCGGCTCGCCGAGCCCTCCCGACAGGAGAGAGAGGCCTCGGTTCATCCCGAACCTGCCCGACGGGTTCGGATGGCTCCTGCCCCTGAGCCCATCACTGACGACCATGAACCCCGAGACACCCGTGGCAACATCGTCAAGCGCCGTACGCGCAAGCACGGTGACGGTGTGGCTCGAGGCTACCACGTGCACAGGGGCGGGCGCTACGACAGCTCGGAAGATCGTAGCCCCTCACCCGAGCCTCCGGGCCCTCGGGTCTTCAGTAAGGCTATCCGTGAAATGATACTCCCGACTCGATTTTGCCCTCCCACGACTCTCACCAAGTATAACGGCGAGACCAAACCCGAACTTTGGCTCGCCGATTTCCGCTTGGCGTGTCAGCTGGGCGGGGCCACCGACGACCGGGTTATCATCCGACAGCTCCCCCTGTTCCTCTCTGACACCGCTCGAGCCTGGCTCGAGGATCTCCCGCCTCAGCAGATCCACGACTGGGACGATCTCGTAAGGGTGTTCGAGGGAAACTTCAAGGGGACCTACATGCGCCCCGGCAACTCATGGAATCTCCGGAGTTGCAAGCAGAAACTGGGTGAATCCCTCCGGGATTACATCCGGCGCTTCTCTAGACAACGTACCGAGCTCCCCAACGTCACCGACTCCGACGTAATTATGGCCTTCCTCTCCAGCACCACCTGCAAGGAGTTGGTCCGAGAGTTGGGCCGTCACACCCCACTCACTGCCAACGGATTGATGGACATCGTCACCAACTTTGCCGCCGGCGAAGAGGCAGTTGGTGCCATCTTTGGCGGTGAGCAGGACAAGGGGAAGCAGAAGGTCGACGATCCCGCGAGCTCCACCCGGGGCTCCAAGAGGAACAACCGCAAGAAGAAGAAAGGCCAGCAGGGCAAGCTCGAGGCCCCGGCCGACGAGCTCGTCGCTGCTACCGAGCGCAAGAAGCCCCGAGGCCCCCCCGGCGGGGGCATCTTCGACAAAATGCTCAAAGAGCCGTGTCCCTACCACAAGGGACCCACTAACCATAACCTCGAAGATTGTCACATGCTCCGCAGGTACTTTGAGGGCGCAGGCGGTAGGAAGGACGACAAGAAGGAAGACCCCAAGGGTGACGACAAGGATGAGGGATTCCCCGAGATCCACGACTGCTTCATGATCTACGGAGGACCCTCGACCCGCCTCTCAGCACGCCAGCGCAAACGAGAGCGACGTGAGGTTTTCTCCGTACAAACGGCGGTCCCCCGCTTCCTTGATTGGTCTACGGTGGCCATCACTTTCGACCGTGATGATCACCCAGACTATGTCTCCAATCCAGGAGTCTACCCGCTTGTTGTTGATCCCGTCATCGCCAACACACGCCTCACCAAGGTGCTCATGGACGGCGGAAGCAGCCTCAACATCATCTACTCCCAGACCCTCGACCTTCTGGGGGTCGAGAAAGCGCGCCTCCAACCTAGCGTCGGGGGCTTCCACGGAGTCGTGCCAGGGAAACGGGCGGAACCCCTCGGGCGGGTCGATCTGCCTGTTTGTTTTGGCACACCGGCCAACTTCAGAAAGGAGACTCTCACTTTTGAAGTGGTCGGATTCCGTGGAACATACCACGCTATCCTCGGGCGCCCATGCTACGCCAAGTTCATGGCGGTCCCGAACTACACCTACCTCAAGCTCAAGATGCCAGGCCCAAACGGTGTCATCACTGTAGGGCCCTCGTATGAACATGCCTACGAGTGCGACGTCGAGTGCGTCGAGCACGGCAAGGCTGTTTTGGAGTCGGTGACCTTGGCTGCAGACCTCGACTTTCTCGCCAATGAGATTCCTGACCCAAAGCGCCATGCCGGCAGCTTTGAGCCCGCGGAAGACGTCAAACTCGTACCCCTCGACCCCGCTGATCCCAAGGGAAAGGCGCTGAACGTCAGCGCCACCCTCGATCCTAAATAGGAAGCAGTGCTCGTCGACTTTCTCCGCGCAAACGCCGACGTCTTTGCGTGGAGTCCCTCGGATATGCCGGGCATACCCAGGGAAGTCGCCGAGCACGCCTTGGAGATCCGGGCCGGGTCCAAGCCGGTGAAACAACGCCTGCGCCACTTCGACGAGGAGAAGCGCAGGGTCATCGGCGAGGAGATACACAAGCTGCTGGAGGCCGGATTCATCAAGGAAGTCCATCATCCTGACTGGCTAGCTAATCCTGTATTAGTTAAGAAAAAGAATGGGAAGTGGAGGATGTGTGTAGACTATACTAGTTTAAATAAAGCATGTCCAAAAGTTCCCTTTCCTTTGCCACGCATTGATCAAATCGTTGATTCCACTGCGGGATGTGAAACTCTCTCGTTCTTAGATGCATATTCCGGCTACCACCAGATCAAAATGAAGGAGTCCGACCAGCTCGCGACTTCATTCATTACCCCATTTGGCATGTATTGCTACGTTACGATGCCCTTCGGTCTCCGGAACGCAGGGGCTACGTACCAGCAATGCATGCAGCACGTTTTCGGGAAACACATCGGGTCGACCGTTGAGGCTTATGTCGATGACATCGTTGTCAAAACAAAACAAGCCGACCATCTGGTCAACGACCTCGATGTTGCGTTCAAATGCCTCCGGGCAAAATACATCAAACTCAATCCAGAGAAATGCGTCTTTGGCGTCCCACGAGGTATGCTTCTAGGGTTCATCGTGTCTAAATGCGGCATCGAGGCCAATCCCGAAAAAATCTCTGCGATAACCAAGATGGGCCCCATCCGAGATCTGAAGGGCGTGCAGAGGGTCACGGGCTGCCTGGCAGCCCTCAGTCGCTTCATTTCGCGCCTCGGCGAAAAAGCGCTCCCCCTGTATCGTCTCCTGAAGAAATCGGAGCATTTTTCCTGGACCCTCGAGGCTGAGGAAGCTCTCACAAAACTCAAAGCCACACTCTCTAACTCACCAATCCTCGTCCCTCCGACCCCAGGGGAACCGCTCCTACTTTATGTCGCTGCAACATCACAAGTAGTTAGCGCGGTCTTGGTTGTCGAGCGGGTCGAGGAAGCACACACCTTGCTCGTCCAGAGGCCAGTTTATTTCATTAGCGAAGTGCTCTCAGAAACCAAGATCCGATACCCACAAATCCAGAAACTGCTATACGCCGCCGTCCTGACACGGCGCAAGCTCCGACACTACTTCGAAGGTCACCCGATTACTGTGGTTTCTTCTTTCCCCTTGGGAGAGATAGCCCAGAACCGGGAAGCCTCGGGTAGGATTGCCAAATGGGCAGTCGAGCTCATGGGCGAGACCTTGTCCTATGCGCCGCGCAAAGCTATCAAGTCACAGGTGTTAGCAGACTTTCTGGCTGAGTGGACCGACACCCAACTCCCCCCTGCGCAGCTCCAGGCGGAGCTGTGGACCATGTACTTCGATGGGTCGTTGATGAAAACAGGAGCAGGCGCGGGTTTGCTCTTCATCTCGCCCCTCGGGGTTCACATGCGCTACGTCATCCGGCTTCATTTTCCTACATCTAACAACGTCGCCGAATATGAGGCGCTCGTCACGGGATTGAGAATTGCCATCGAGCTCGGGGTCCGACACCTTGACGTTCGAGGCGACTCCTAGCTCGTAATCGATCAGGTCATGAAGAGCTCGAGCTGCCGTGACCCCAAGATGGAGGCCTACTGCCAAGAAGTACGGTGCCTCGAGGACAAGTTTCACGGCCTCGAGCTCAACCACATCGCACGCAGGTATAATGAGGCCACCGATGAACTGGCAAAAATCGCGTCCAGTCGAACTACGGTTCCACCGGATGTTTTCGCAAAAGACCTCTAGCAGCCATCCATCGACCTCGGGCTGGATGGAGGGGTCGACGGGACGTCACTCGACCCCCCACCTGAGGCAGAAGCCCCCTCGACCAGGGCTGAAGCCATGCAGGTGGAAGACTTGACCCCACCGCCTGACCTCGAGCCTGACTGGCGCATCCCGTACCTCGACTACCTTATCCGAGGGGACCTCCCCTCGGATAAGACCGAGGCTCGATGGATCGCCCGCCGAGCCAAAACCTTTGTGATCATTGGCGACAGTAGGGAGCTGTATCGCCGCAGCCCTACTGGCATCCTCCAACGCTGCATCACAAATGAGCAAGGCAGGGACCTGCTCAGCGATCTGCACTCAGGGGCTTGCGGTCACCACGCAGCGCCTCGAACCCTCGTCGGAAATGCCTTTCGACAAGGATTCTATTGGCCGACTGCGGTCTCCGATGCTGTCAAGCTAGTACGCTCCTGCAAGGGTTGTCAGTACTATGCGAGACAAACCCATCTTCCGGCACATGCCCTGCAAACGATCCCCATCACATGGCCGTTTGCCGTTTGGGGGCTTGACCTCGTCGGACCCTTGAGAAGGACAACGGGCGGCTTCACCCACTTGCTCGTCGCAGTCGACAAATTCTCCAAGTGGATCGAGGCCCGCCCTATCACCAGCATCAGGTCCGAGCAAGCTGTGCTCTTCTTCACCGACATTATTCATCGCTTTGGGGTCCCCAACTGTATCATTACGGACAATGGCACCCAGTTCACTGGCAAAAAGTTTTTGGATTTCTGCGATAACCACCACATCCGTGTGCTCTGGTCAGCCGTGGCCCATCCAAAAACAAACGGTCAGGTGGAACGTGCCAATGGCATGCTCCTACAAGGCTTGAAACCCAGAATCTTTGACAAGCTAAACAAACATGGCAAGAAATGGGCTGCCGAGCTGCCCTCGGTCCTATGGAGCCTAAGAACAACGCCGAGTCGAGCCACGGGGTTCACTCCGTTCTTCTTAGTCTACGGGTCTGAGGCAATGCTCCCAACAAATATAGAATACGGATCCCCAAGGTTGAAGGCCTACAGCGAAAGAAATAACGATGCCGCAAGAGAAGACGCCCTCGACCAACTCGAGGAAGCCCGAGACATGGCCCTATTACATTCTGCCAGGTACCAGCAGGGTCTTTGGCGCTACCATGATAGACACGTCCGCAAGCGTGACCTCAACATCGGCGACTTGGTACTACGGCGGAACCAGAATACCAAGGGACGGCACAAGCTCACGCCACCATGGGAAGGGCCGTACATCATCGCGGAAGTACTAAAGTCAGGCACCTACAAGCTATCTAACGAGAAGGGCGAAATCCTCACCAACGCTTGGAACATTGAACAGCTACGTCGCTTCTTTCCTTAAAAAGCCTCGAGGCTCTGTATTTTCTTTTTTGTCAATAAAGAATACAGCGATGTTCAAACTTTCGTTTCACAATGAGGAAGGATCGACTCTGCACTCCCAGAATCGACCCTCCCTCGGGGGCTACAGGGGGGAACCCCCAGTCCCCGAAAAAATTTGTACTCTCTTTTTTAAAGATAAGAACCGCTTTTTAGATCGACTTCGCTGCAAGAGCACCCTAAGGTTCGAAAGGGCTCTCGAGCCAGGAGTATCACCTATGCCTCCGAGGCTACGGTACCTCCACTCACCCCTCACACCTTTTAGAGGTGCGACTTCATGCTAGGAAGATCTAAATAACGGTTCCTAACTTTGAAAAAGAACATACCCCTGTCGCTTAGATCAGGCTCTCACACGATTTACAAGGCCGTAACATCACCCTGAAGCTCGAGGGCAGTCGAGCCGTGAGATTACTTACGCCTCCGAGGCTACGGTACCTCCACTCGCTCCCTTACGCCAAAGGACGTAACTGCGTGCTAAGTAAATCACGCGAGAACACAATCCAAGCGATAAAGGGAAGAAAAGCTCGAATAAAACTAAATTAACCACGAACCCGTTTATGTTTCGAGTTCTTAAGGCCTCCGAGGCCACCACGATCGAAATTCAAATCACTAACTTATTACATGGGCCTTTGTGCCCAGATTTGGCTCACAGGCCCTCATCGTCAGCAGGCGGAACCACCTCGGCTTCAAAAAGCGAGGCCAGACGGCTTCCAGGTTCTTCCGCGGCTTCAATCAGCTCCAGGCAGGCATCCTCGTTCTCCTCATCCGTCCGATCCGGGTCTGTGATGAAGCCTTCGGCAACGAGCTTTATATCGAACACAAACCCTGAACGGACGACGGCCAGCGCCCTCTTTACGCCGTGATGGAGGCTGTCCCGTATCTTCTCCCGGGCAAGGCGGCCCAGCGCCGCCATCCGACGAACGAAGGAGTTCCCTGGAACATCTTCCCCGGTGTCGGCGTCGGGCTTGACCCCCAGGCCGTCACACACGGTGGTGATCGCGCCCTGGAGCAGCTGGGTCCTCCGGGTCTCGGCTTCGAGGAGGCTCTGGAAGGAGTTGGCGGATGATTGGGCCTCTCGATTCTCCCTCTTGAAAGTCCTATGTTTGGTGTTGGTAATTAGTGACAATGCCTAAGTACTAATCCTATGCCTAAGTTGTATGTAGCATATGAGGATTAGTACATTCCAAGGTTGGTGGCAAGATGGACATGGTGATCATGATGGCCACACTTGGATTTGGACGCAACTCTACGTAATCAAGGCAAAGGTATATGCTTAAGGGTTGTGTTTTAGTAACCAAGACACCTAGTGGGTGTGGTTACATTATAGGATAGATAGCCGTACTATAAAGAGGGGAATGACGCGGCTATTGAACTCCTAAGTGCCTCTAGGTGTGCATTTCATAATCATATGCATTTGGATAGAACTAATAACGCCTCGAAGAATGATTGTGAAAATGCTAACACACTCGCACATGACGTGATCACTTGGTGGTGTTAGCACATTTGCGATGGCGTTGGAGTTTGAGCGGTAGAGAGGGTTTGGGTCTCTCTCGGGATTCAGGCGTTTTCGAGGAGTTGAAACAACTATTTTCCACTACGCCGAAAGTCGAAAAAGAAACGGAAGCGAACGGAGGTCACAGAGGTGACCGGACGCTGCACCGGACGCGGTCACGGTGTGACCGGACGTGTCCGGTCAGCGTTCAGTATCTGCGCGATTTTCAGTTGTTTTGATCGGACGCGAGGCGCGTCCGGTCACAGTCGATCGGACGCGTCCGGTCGTTGAGGGAGCTTACTGGACTCCAACCGGACGCGGGCACTGTGGCGTCCGATCAGTTCCACAGCGCGTCCGGTCGCTGTTTCATTGTGCGTCGCTCAGGGTTGACCAGCGCATCCGGTCGATCACGGGACCAGCGCGTCCGGTCGAGACCAGCGCGTCCGGTCATTGCGACCAGCGCGTCCGGTCGGTGCTTCGCGGAAAATAGCCGTTATGTGATCGGCGCGTCCGGTCGTTGCGACCAGCGCGTCCGGTCGGTGTTTCGCGAAAGAGCCGTTGTGCGACCGGCGCGTCCGGTCAGTTTGACCAGCGCGTCCGGTCAGCGCGACTGCTGCTGAATCAAGTTCCTAACGGCTATATTCGAAGGGGTACGTCTATAAATACTCGTTGGCCGGCTCAAGGCTCCCTCTCTTGAATATTTGACATACTTGTGAGCACTTTGAGCTAAGCAACTCCCCTCCCACTCATCTCTCTTGCTTCTTTGCATATTCGAAGTGAGATTGAGTGATCCAAGTGCATTTGCATTGTGAAATTGCATCTAGTTGGCACTTGGTGGTTGATTTGCTGCGGGATTCTTGTTTCTCTTGGTGGTTGCCGCCACCTAGACGGCTTGGAGCAGCTTGGAGGCGTTGGCAAGAGTTGGTGTTTGTTCTTGGCCACCTCCGGTGTTTGTGAGGGGTTTGTGCCTACCTCGGCGAAGCGCCAAAGGCAACATTAGTGGATTGCTCGTGTCATTGCAACCTTTTGCCATTTGGTAGGTTCTTGTGGCGCCTTTCGAGAGGCTCGGTGTGAGACCGATTAGCCACCGAACCATGTGGTGAAGAGGGACACAACGGGGACTAGCGTGCCGGCAAGCACGTGAACCTCGGGATAAATCTTCGTGTCATCACTTCCATATTGTGATTGATTGATCCCGGTGTTCGGTTGTCTTGGTATTCATTATTGATCATATTGGTTGGCTCAATACTTCGCCCCTCGGTGATACCCTCCTAACTCTCACTTGCATTACTTTCTTAGTTATCTTTGCTAGCTAGTTAGCTTTGCTAGAGTAGCTCTTTTGTGTAGCTTGCTAGTTGTAGTTGTAGTTACCTTCTCGGTTTGACTTGTGCGGTTGAGTGCCAATATACTAGAATTGTGAATTGGATAGGTGGCTTGCAAACACCCCATAGGCTAAGCAAAACTCACATCTCGCTATTTGTTGTATTGATAAACTTGTTTAGCTTGTCTTTGTAGAAATTTTTTAAAAAAGGCTATTCACCCCCCCTCTAGCCATCAAGACCTTTCACCTCTCCAGCTCTGGAACATGATAAACAAATTAATACCTAACACGAGGCCTCAACGCCATGGCCGTAACAGTCACACTTACCCTCGATATGGGTCTGCAGGCCCACGACCTCGTTGCGAAGCCCCCCGCACGTCCGCTCGAGCCCTAGGAGGGCGCCGTCCTTGTCGCTGATGGCCGCCTTCAGCGCCTCGATCTCCTGGCGAGCGGACTCGAGGGCCGCGTCCTTCTCCTGGACGGCTCCGTTCAGCGTCGTCACTTCATCCTTCAGAGCACCAAGACGAGCAGTGGCCTGCTCGACCCCAACGTTGAGGGCGTCGCGCTGACGGCTAACCTGGGAGACATCCTCCTTGAGCTCCTTCACCCGTGCCGATAGGGGCTCGAGGTCCCTGCGGGCCTGGGCAGCCTCCTCCCGAGCCTTGTCCATGTCAGTGCGCATCGCGGCCTTGACCGCCCAAGCCTGTATCGCCTCCTCCTTCACCGCCGCGTATGCGACGCGCAGCTCAGCTATTTCGGCATTCCGGTCAGAAAGCCGTTTCTGGGCCTCCTCGACCAGGACCCGTTGTTGAGACAGCGCGGCCCACACGCCACTCTCATCCCGGATGAAGAGTGACTTGCGGCGGGAGTACTCCTTCAGCTCCTGAGCACAATTCGAAAAAACCGAAAAGGTTAAAAAGCCGAGGGAAAAAGACATCAAGAAAACCACGAAGGAAACCGACGGGTCGATCATACCTCGGTGGCATCCCGTATACTCCGCGACACGGCCTCGGACGCCACATGGAGCAACCGATCAAGGTGCCGGCGGACGCCCTCGAGATACTCCCATCGGTGCACCTCATCCCTGTCGTTCAGGGTGAAGATGGGCTCAGCGTCGGGGTTCGCGGCGTCCCTAAACTAGAGGGACGGCCCCCCACCTCGGTATCTCCGCCTCCGCCCGCGCTATGGCCAGCGCGGTGATGTCGGGCCATGACGACGACCACCCGGCCGGGGCGTCTCCCGGTCCCGCGGAAGGACCGGCCTCGCCCGCAGTTCTCGCCTCTCCAACGGCCGTCGAGGCACCGGCTTGATCCGCGGCCTCACCTCCCTCGACCCCCATCACTTGTTTCCCTTTGTCCAGGAGGGTGTCGTCGAGGGTAAGGTCCACGATTATGGGTGCCCGCCCTTCTGAGAGAGCCGGCCCCTCGACCACCGGCGCCTCCGGAGCCGGCGCCTCGACCTCCGGCGCCTTTCCTTCTGGAGCTCCGGTCGGGAGCTCGACGGCCCCGCCATCCACCGTACTCGCCGGCTCCGCCGGCGGGTCTTGCTGCGGCCGCGACCCCCTCGCCAGTGCTGCCTCCTGTCCCGGTGCCGACGCGACCTCCTCCATGGTCACGTCACCACCCGCCCGCTCCGCGCCGTGGACCGATGCGTCGCCCGTCACGGCCTCGACGGCAGCCACGGCCGTCGGCGACGGCCTGGGCTCCGCCTCGACCGTCGGCGATGGCCTGGGCTCCGCCTCGACCGCACTGGGCGCCACTGCCTCCGCCGGTTCGGACCTCTCCGCGACGGGATTGGGGCCAGCGACCACCGTGGCACCTGCCGCCCCATGCTGTTGTCGCAAACGTCCCTTCGCGGCCTTGACCTGGCGAACCCAAGCCGCATCCTGCTCCGCCGTCCGGTTAAGGACGACGGCGCTGGCCTGCAGCGACTTCACGGGGGTAGGCCCCATCGGCTCCGTCTTTCGCTTTAACCTGCAAAGCGAGAAAGAACGTCAGCCGACGGATCCAGAGAAAGGCAAAACAACCAAGCACGAGCACTTACCCGGAAATCGGCACCAAGGGCCTCGACCCCGCGCGATCCGAGCCTCCCGGGGCAGCCGACGGTGGCCTCACAGCGGCCCCACCAGCGGGCCGGGCACTCCTCGGGGCCCTGGCCGGCGCGCCGCCCTGCGCTTTCTGTGCCTCCGAGGCCAGTTGGCCTCGGGTTCTCACGCCTGACGGTGGCGCCGCCGATGACGACGCCGGTACCACTGCCCCAGCCCCTGCCCGAGCTTGCGGGGCCTGGGCTGGTGCAGGCATCTCCGTTGACCCCTCTTGCTGGGTCCGGGGTAAAGTGGTCCCTCCCGTCGAGGGGCCCGCCTCTTTCTTTTTCTTCTTCTCCTTCTTTTCCTCCTCCTCCTCCTCGGTCACCTCGACCACCACGACCGAGGAGGACGACCCCCTGATGGGCTCCAGCAGGGGGCGAATGTCGGGGAGGTCCCCCAGTCCGGTCGCGGCCTCATACCGCGACAGGGCGTCGTCGTCTTCGCCGCTGCTGTCGTCATCCTCCCCCGAGATCGACTCGGAGGGTGACGGCGCCAGGGGGACCCCGTCGATGGTCTGCTGGCGCCGGAGCTTCTTCAACACCTCCACCTCTTTGGCCTTGCGGATTGCCCGCTTCTTGGCCGTCTCCTTGGTTTGCTTCTTCTTGGAGGCATGCTGGCGTCGAGCCTCCCGGGCAGGCCGGTCCTCTGGGACTGGCGGATGCGTTTCCCGCAACGCCGACAAATCCTATGCGCCGGCCTCAACCAAATCAGCGGAATCCGAAAATAAACGAAACCAGCAAACATACCAGCTCAAAGATACGTACCACGGGCTCGAACCCTTCGGTAGGCCTCATGGGGACCCGGTTGACCTCCTCCACCTTGAAGTTCCCAACCATCCGGCGCGCTCGCCGAAGGACCTCCTCAAGGGCGAGGGATTCGTAGGACATCCGGGTCCCCTCCAGAGATGCCTCCGGAGTCATCTGGTCGAGGCGGAGACGACGCCGGCACAGCGGCATCACTCTGCGGCGATGGAAGGCCGTGGCCACCGCCGCTGCCGTCAAGCCCCGAAGGCGAAGCTGCTGCAGCGCCGCTAGCAGTGGGTCCAGGCGCGGCTTCTCGGCTTCCGGCACTCCGTACGTCCAGCAGTCCTCTCGAGCGGTCAGCACGCGGCCGGTGTACCTCGGCAACTGATTTTCATCGTTGCGGAGGTAGAACCAACCCTCGTGCCACCCGCTGTTCGAGGAGATGAGGCGGGCCAGGATATACAAATCCACCCGGCTCGACCTCACCTGCAGGACGCAGCTCCCTACTCGAGCCGCGCACATGACCCCCTTCTCCCCCGCCCTCTTGGCGAAAAGCTCGGCCTTGAAGAGGTGAAGCCACAGGTTCCACTACGGCTCCACCCCAAGGTAGCCCTCGCAGACCACCGCGAAGATGGCGGCCTGTGCGACGGCGTTGGGTGCGAGGTGGTGAAGCTCCACCCGGTAGTAGTGGAGGAGCGCGCGCATGAAGACGGACGCCGGTACGCCAAACCCCCGCTCGTGGAAGCAGACGAAGCTCACCACGTACCCTTTAGGGGGCGCCGGCTCCCGGTGGGCAGCAGGCGGCGCGATCCACTCCGGCTGCGACCGACTCGTCCTCGGCCACAGCAGCCCGTCCTCGACCAACTCCTCCAACCTCCTCTCCGTCACCGAAGAGGCGGTCCAGTCGTCGGCCGGGAGGATTTGGCTCTTTCCTGCCATCGGTGTTGTCGGGAAGGGGGTGGGCGAAGAGGATGCGGTGGCGGCGGCGATGTGGGCGGAAAGCACAAGAAGGCAAGGGCTGTCTAGGGCTGAAGATGGCAAAAGCACAAGGGACCGGTGGGGAACGCTGACCCCTAGGTTTTGATTTTATATGCCCCGGCGGAAGCCCAACGGCCGCGCGAAAAGGAACCGGGCACGTGGCCGTCCCCCACGCCGTAACCGAACGCCACGTCACCCACTACCGCGCCGATCTCACCCTAAAAAGGCGCGCCTGGCTAACGGGCGGGGCGAGATCCGCGGACGGATATTCCCAGATACCTGGTAACGGGCTCCGAGCCCACTATAAGTCTCGAGGGAATGGAAGCTGGCCCTCGACCTGGGTTCGACAGGTGCCCTCGAGCGACAGAGAAAGGGATGACCAAGGGTGCGCCCGTACATGGTCAGGGCTCGAGCCGCGCTCTCGAGGCACCCCAGGACGTATTCGAGGCTGTAGGAGGAGGTCGATGTAGGAATCCCCTCGGGGGAGGCACCGAGCCCTCGGATCCTGTCGTAGGGAACCGACATCCACACGACCACTCCTTGGCATTTTTGAGAGCGCCTCCGGGCCACAAGCCGACTCCTAACGACTGGAGCACGGACTCTCACTCGAATTCTCCCGCTAGTAGCTCACCGGAGATCGTCGGTACTCGCCCAAACGGGGTAGTACGGCGTTCCCCACCCCTCCTCCTCCTTCCTGAAGGAAGAGCGTGAGGGTCGCACGACAAAAGACGGCCAAGACCCTGATCGACCTCGTGCGTGCGAGGCTCGGGGGCTCGACCGCAGAAAGCTAAACCTCAAAGGATCGAAAGCTGGCCCTCGACCAGGGTTCGACAGCTGCCCTCGAGTAACAGAGCAAGGGACGACCAAGGGTGCGCCCGTACATGGCCAGGGCTCGAGCCGCGCTCTCGAGGCACCCCAGGACGTATTCGAGGCTGTAGGAGGAGGTCGATGTAGGAATCCCCTCGGGCGAGGCACCGAGCCCTCGGATCCTGTCGCAGGGAACCGACATCCACACGACCACTCCTTGGCATTTTTGAGAGCGCCTCCGGGTCACAAGCCGACTCCTAACGACTGGAGCACGGACTCTCACTCGAATTCCCCCGCTAGCAGCTCACCGGAGATCGTCGGAACTCGCCCAAACGGGGTAGTACGGCGTTCCCCACCCCTCCTCTTCCTCCCTGAAGGAAGAGCGTGAGGGTCGAACGATAAAAGACGGCCGGGACTCTGATCGACCTCGTGCACGCGAGGCTCGGGGGCTAGACCGCGACGAATCATTCCCCAATAAAATGAATAAAAGACCTCGGAGGAGTCTCAACACTCCACCGAGGCCTCGGAGGCTACACCCGGCGGGTGCGCTCGCGCGCCCCCACCAGAGAAGTCAACAACGCTACGACTCCAGTTCGTCAGCAAAAAAGCCTCTAGGAGAGTGATCGCACACTCACCAAAAGGCTCGGGGGCTACTGTCGGTACCAATAGCATAGGGGTACCCACATTTAACGATAATAAAAATCAAAACGACTAAACCGCGCCCAAGCTCAGCCGAACATCGGGTCCGCCTCATACGAGGGTAGCTCGACGGAGTACCTCGACTGTGCTCCAGCTCCGACTCGTACGAGGCACCCTCGACGGGGGCGCCTCGACCGCGCCCCGTCCCGTACAGCAAGGTACCTCGACCGCGTTCCGACCCGCACGAGGCTCGTCCGCCCACTGGGAAAAACTCCGACTCGTGCGAGCCCGGGTCGAGCGTCTCGACCCCCTCAGTTCACCTACCCCGAGACAAAAGTCAGAGCATTTAATGCGCTTACCTGCTCCCACCTACCGACATGGCCGCAGCCAGGATCGACGTGGGAGCAATACCGGTGTCAGGTCTCGCTTTTTACCGCCCATACCGTGATGGGAGGTGAAGCCTGTCACTATACACACCTTACCGTGCACTGTACGTCACTAGTTACCCTCGAGGGAGGACACGACAAAGCCCGTACGCCGCAAACCCGGGGATTCGGACTTATCCATTCGGTCTCGACCCGGCCTCGACGCCCAGCACGGCTCAACAGGGAAGGAAGGACGGTATGGTACGGCGCTCCGGGTCATTTCAGCGTCTCGTCCTCTACGTCACCACGGTGTCCAGGGATGGTCTTCCATTCCTGGGGTGCGTCGTAACAGTCACCTTAACAGGGATCGACAAAACGTCATTTCAAGACTCTCCGTCATCTTGGCCTCCTCTCGCACTATAAAAAAGGCAGGCCAGGGCTCCACGACAAAGAACAACAGACAACAAGCCAGAGATCAACATCTCAAGCAATCACCCTTGTACTCTTTTTTCTCTCTTTGAGACTTGGGCTCGACGCCCTCTCTCGCAAGCTTGTAACCCCTACACAAGCACCTCGGTGCAAGGAAATACAAAACTCTCTCCCCCCGCTGGATGTAGGGCCTTCTTTTGCCCGAACCAGGATAAACCCCCGTGTGTTCCCCTTGCATCACCATCCAGAAAAGGGACACGCAGCATTTACTCTTCGGTTTAGGACCCCCTCGGGACCGAACACCGACACAAGTAGACGAGCACTGCATGAATGACTAACCTTTGCTCAGAGTGGGTTTTTTTCGTTCCTCCAAAAACCCATGCTTTCTTACCGTTCCGAAGGAAAGGTTCATGCTCATTCTTATGTTCCAAACGATCCTACAGTGGATAGAATCATAAGAACTCAATTCCTTTATTTTCCTACGCTCTTTTCGTGAACAAATAGGGCCTTAGTATGATGGTGAAGCCTTCACTCAAACACATTGCGCTGGGTAATACTGCATTAGGCATAGTCCATCCAACCAAACATGGGTCGAAGCCCAAATACAACCAATAAACCTTCCATCGTCATATCCTAATTCCACCTCATGATTTGGTTGATGTGATGGCAAACCAACTACCAAAGACAGGTTTGGTGTGAGGCCGCCAAGCTAAGTCTAAAAGCTATGGTCTTTGTTGTGTCGGGTATGGATGTCAAAACATAAACTCCAAGAAATTGTTGTGGCAAAAGATATCTATTCTAATTACCTTCACACTCAAAAAGATACAAAGCCAGAGTTCGATATGTGGGGACGGTTCTGGCCAGGATTTTTAGGGCATGTACAGCGCGTTGTTTCACCCGTCTATATACGGTACATTTTACAAAGACCCCCCCGCCGAACAGCAGTAAATGACGAAAGAGAGTGGAGTCATCGTCTCGCGAGACGACGAGCCCTGGTGCGTGTTCCCAGGCCAAATCGCCGGCCGAAGCCACGCTGTACGGGAGGCCTCGTCTTCAAGCATTTGGCGCGGATCCGGCTGTGGCTCGCGCGTGATTTTGGTTTTGGGCGCCAAAATTCCATCCCCGCCACCATATATGCCTCCTCGTGCATCTTCTCCAACCTCAATCCTCCCCTGCGCTCACCGAAGATGTCGACAGCGGAGAGCAAGGCAGCGGCTTTGGCCAGGCAGAAGAAGGGTACGGCTGCGGCGACGACGACAGCCATCGCCGGCGACTATCACCATGCGGCCGCAACACCCTTTTTCTTTGGCCGCGCCCACGGTGCGGCGGCGGCAACAACTCCCTCGTCCAGCTTCGGCACAGCGACCGCAACTTCCTCCCAGGTTGGATTTGGCGCGGCGGCGACGGCAGCGGCTTCCTCTCAGGCCGGATTTGGTGCAGCGGCAGCGGCTTCCACTCTGGCTGGATTCGGCATGGCAGCGGCTGATTCATCCCCGATATATGGCAGAAGCTTCACCGGCGACTCCAGCCTTGCCAGAGGTGGTTGGACCGGCGCTTCTCCTATTTGGTTGGATGCAGCCGACCGTGGTTCTCCAATTTCTCCTGCATATCGGCGTCCAGCAAGTTGGGATCGGTATGAGACACTATCCAGTTTCTCCTGCATTTAGTATACTGTGGATCGACTCAGGAAATTATTTTACAAGGTTGCAAGTAGTTCTGATTCGATTGCAATAGGAGATTTGCTTAGACAATTGCTACTAGTTGGTTTTGGAGAGTAGGGCAGCTTCCAGCAAGTTGGGATCGGTCTGAGTTTAGTATGGTTCACTAGCTTAATTGTCAGTTCAGTTCAGTATGGTTCACTTATGTTGGTCCTATTTTTTTTTATATAAAAACAGATCTAAAGTTCAGTTACTAGTTTTTTTAGAAGTATAATATGGTCCTCTGTTTCCTTGTTTCCAAAAGTTATTCGGATAAAAAAAAAAGCTTGTCACAGTGGTGTGCATCATCATGAATGCTTTTGAATTTAATTGATATAGTTTTATTCACAATGTACATTATGCTCATACTGACAACAAGCTGCTTACTTGCTTTCTCAGGGAAAACAATTCACATCCCCCTGGTGGATTTATGGGTATTTTGAACAGCCAAGCCAATTTGCATTTTGTTGGTGTTCCATCTCACTGTGCACCTTTCAAGGCTCCAAGATGTGCTGATGTTCGAGGAAGTTCGCCTCCTGATGTGGAAATCCTATCTACCAAGCAGTCTGTTGTACTGGATGGAGAGGATGAAAATGTCAGGACTGAGAAGCGGATCTTGTGGATCTTGCGGACTGAGAAGCGAGGAGATTGCTGCCGAGGAGACTGAAGATTGCTGCCGAGGAGACTGAATGATACCTTCTTCTAAGTTATTGGATGATCACGAGTATCTGTCATGAGTAGTTCCTGCTAGTTTTAGATATTGGACCTTGTGATCGTGTGCTTGTGACTTGTCTTCTGCTTGTGTCCTGTTGCCTGATCTGAATGCACAGACTGTTTCAATCATAGAATTATGAGGAAGAAGACATATGATATATTTATGAAATATATTATATTATGTTATATATAATATCATTTTGTTGGACTTGTTTTGTATCATCGAGCAACACCATAGCATATAGAAATAGTATTCATAATTGATCATGGCTACTTGGGAGCATTAAATAATTTATAGGCAACTAAATAGACAAAACTGTCTGAGGGTTGTACGAGATGTCTATTTAGCTGTCTGTGTTGTGGATTCCGAAAACTTACAGACACGTCCCTGTCTGTAGGCTGTACATGCCCTTAGGCTTGAACTGAACATATTTCTGGACTACAACCTGTCAAGTGTCAACCCGTGCCGTGTGAGATAAAAAAGACAAAAAAAAGTGTCAACTGCTCCACGCCAAACCAAGGACAAGTAGGCCGCCGGATTCTCACTTTATGGGCTAACCAATGTCGGATTCTTACTTTATTATGGGCTAATGTTGGACCAGCATGGACTATCTGCGCGGGGCCTTATATAGCATTACCAGGCCTAGCAGAGCGGCACGTTCCTTACGGCCCATAGCTCGCCACGGCGCTTTCGCTCTGTACTCACCCTATCTCTTCTTTCCTCTTTGCTTTAAAAAAAATTATCTCTTCTTTTCTCAAAAAGAAGAAGACGACTCGATCTTATCTACCGCCTTTCTCGAGTAACGTCTCCACCCATCCACCTCAACCTCCACGTCTTCCTTCCTTCCCCACCCGCGCAGCGCGAGCGGAGTCGCCTTCTGGAGTGACGTCTCTGCCCATCCTCCTCGGCCGCCCCTCCTCCCCCGGCCCCCGGCCCCCGCGCAGCGCAGGAGCGGAGTTTGGCAGTACGCCGCGGCTCGCTTCGCCACTCGCCACGAATTCCTGGCGCGGGTGCGGAATTTCGCGGCGAATTGGAAGGGTTCGCTCACCGAACAAAAATGGCCTCAATCGCGCGTCCGTCCTCTGCGTCGTGCGCTCGGCGAGTCCCTCAATCCTTCCGACTTGGCTTAATTTTGCATTGAACAGGCATCAGATGATGGAGTCTCTTGCGGAAAATGCAGTTAAGGGTATATGTATATAGGAAGAAAAAAAAATCTTAGGGCCGTTATGGCTGTACTCACTACTAAACAGTAGTAACCCTAATACGAGTAATGGATTTTGGTATTGGTGAGTCAGTTGTCAGGTATCCAATATAACCCTAATACGAGTATGGATTTTGGTATTGGTGAGTCAGTTACCAGGTATCCAATATAAGGTACAGGTATGTTTTGTTTTAGCCTTAGGGTCTTAGATCTGTTAGACTGGAAGATTGGTCCTATTTCTAGGATGGATTGGTCGATTTGTGCATTTTGTATTATCTTCTTACCATCGTATGCCTTGTGTTGTTGGGTGCATAAGATGAGTATTCCTGTGTTGAGCTAGAGATCTTGGTCTGTAAAACAATCTTCTCTGTAGAACGAGAAGCAGATGGTAAGAAGATAATACAAAATAGCTCACTAGCTGTTTTTGTTTCTCTTACCCAATTTCACACTGTTTGAACTTGTGTGAGGGAAAATGCAATTCCCCCATTATTTACCATTTACACAAAAAAAATCTATTAATTTTATTTTTTTGAAACTTCCAACCTGATTTCATTGCTTGTTAAGCTTTTTGCCTTTTGGCTTACATGATAGGAAAGGTTCTGGGAAAGAATTTACATTTGAAATCAGCAGAGTTTACATTGCGCTTTCAATTGAGGCTTCAAAAAGCCTGCATCAGTTGTCAGCGATCGGCTTTTGTCTTCTCGGCAGCCTTGCCCGCCATAGCTTGGCTTCAGCCTTGCATGAAAGCAGAAGCTGTCGTTGGGAGAGCGATTCGTTTTGGAAGACTATTCCATTTCGTCGTTTCCATAACTGCCAGCAGCATAGGGCGATGAACTTGCTGTGTTGCTTTGCGGGACAGTATTGATCTTGATGGCTGTGTGTATATGTCACTAGACCGTATCCCCATCTGCGGTAAAGAGGCCCCAATGGCACTCCAGAATTGAGCGGCAGGACCACAATGAAAGAGCAGGCGCTCTGTAGTTTCTTCAGAATAGCCGCAGGAGGTGCAGGAAGGGCTATCGACGATGGTTCTTGAATAGGTTGGCCCGGCACTGAATTCTTCCCTTGATCACAAGCCACATGAACAGATGAACTCTAGGAGGCGTAGCATTATTCCAAACGAAATCCGCAGCTTGGTCAGAGGGTGCCCCTTTGGCCTTTAATAGCTTGTACATCGCAGATGCATCGAGTTTTCCTTGACCCAAGTCAAAACAGGTCAGTCTCCGATCTTGTTCTGCCGAGAGAGGATTGAACAATCTGCAAATCCACCCGTGCTTGAGTAGATAACCTGTTAACAAAGGCATGTTCAAGATTTGAGAGGATGGCGTGGCGTGCCGTTGCTTCCTTCTGTGTGCAGTGACTGAACAGAGCGGGGAAACGATCAGCCAGTGCGTCATTTCCAGACCAAACATCCCTCCAGAAGAGAGTGGTTTCTTCATCACCAAGCTGCACTGTGGTAATGGCCCGGTATAAAGGTAGGATAGCCCGCAGAGTTTCCCAGTGATGCCCACGTAGATCCCCTTTTAGGTTTACTAAGCTTGCACGCTGCCTTACCCACTGTGCCCAGGCTGAGCAGTCCATGAAGTGTAGTCGGTGTACCAACTTAAGTAGCAGGCAGATGTTTTGAGTCCCAAAGTCCCTGATGCCCAGCCCCCCAAGTCCTTGGTGGTCCAGACATTCTGCAAAGCCACAAGGCATTTAGCTGAAGTTATAGCTTGAGGATCTCCTGCCCAAAGGAAAGCCCTTCATCGCTTGTCAATTTGTTGGATCACCATAGGCGGAACTTGCATTGAGGACATCACATAGACTAGCTGAGAGTCAAGAACTGAGTTGATGAGGACAGCACGGTCCATAGTGTTTAACAGTTTCGCCTGCCAGGAAGACAAAAACCTGTCTGTTCTGTCGATGTAAGTTGAGAATGCTGATGCTGGAAGTTTTGTTGAGGATAGTGGTAAGCCCAGATAGTTCTGCGGGAAAGATTCCTGTCTGCACCCAAGAACACCAATGCACTGCTGAAGCAAGTTTTTATCCAGATGGATGGGCACTACTGTGCTTTTGTTGTAGTTGATAGTCAGTCCAGTTGCTGCCGCAGAATAGATCAAGGACTTCTTTCAGCTTTTGAACTCCATGGAGTTCTCCCTTGATGACAATAGGTGTCATCGGCATACTGATGCATGGCGCAATGGGCTGACCTATCTGTCAGGTGTTTGATGTCTTGTGCATATTTCTTGATCAGAGCTTGAAGGGTGTCGGCAGCAAGAAGGAATAGATATGGTGACAGCGGGTCTCCCTGTCGGAGTCCCCGTTTACAAGAGATCCATGGGCCCGGGCAACCATTTACGCACAGCAGATCTGGAAGAAGACAGAATAGACTGAATCCAATTCCTCCACTTGACAGAGAAGCCCCAGGCTTGCAAAACAAGATCCAGCCCAACCCAATCTACTGTGTCGAAGGCCTTTGCAAAGTCTAGTTTCAGAACCATAGTTGGCAGCTTCCTCTTCTTGCAGGTTTGTACCAATTCAGCCGCAAAAAACGAAGGTCTCAGAAATAGACCGCCCTTTGAGGAAGCCTGATTGGTTGAGATCAATTAGCTTTCCGATTTCTTTCTGAAGTCTTCTTGTCAGAGCCTTGGCAAGAATTTTGATACTGCAATTTTGCAAACATATTGGCCTGAAAGTGTCTACAGCAGTGGCCCCCGGTTTCTTAGGAATAATTGCTTGTTTCATTATTAATTTTGTCCTTTTAAATTGACTTATGTAGTGGAAAACACTTTTCATGGCTAAACAACATCTATGGTCACTCCAGGCCTTCTAGATTGTGTTGTGATACTTCGCTTTTACCAAGTGCTACATCAAACAGTTTAAGGACAATCGAATCAATTTGCTTGGAAAATACCCGTCGACTCAGAAAGTTCCATATATCTCATTGCTGTGGGTGGTTCGTCAGAGAATGTTATTATAAATGGGAAGGCCAACCCATCTAATGCAGTTCAAGCAGATGCTGTTGCACTTGGGACCATTGCAGCTGATATGGCTCCTGTTGTTGATGGTTTTTCTGTTGATGACGATGAGCTTGACCTAGACTTCCCTACAGAGGGTTTCTCATCTATACCTGAAGCTATTGAGGACATTCGTCAAGGAAAAGTATGCCCTGATTGCCAAATTCGCATTTATTGATATTTGTGTGGTTATGGCAGTCATTCCATTACATCTATAAATTTCTAACTGAGTTTATGTTGCAGTATGTCATTGTTGTGGATGATGAGGATAGAGAGAATGAAGGTGATCTTATAATGGCAGCATCAAAGGTCACACCTGAGGCTATGGCTTTTATAGTGAGGCATGGCACCGGGATTGTTTGTGTCAGCATGAAAGAAGAGGATCTGGAAAGGCTACAACTACCTCTTATGGTGACGACAAAGGAAAATGAAGAGAAACTGCGAACTGCCTTCACTGTTTCAGTGGTACGGCTTTTTCCTTTTTAGCCCTTTCCTTTTTTGTAGAATAAGAACACTTGCATAAGTTTGTATTAACAAGAAAAGAGTGCAAGCTGTGCTAATTGTACTCTGGGAAGTATAAACTAAAATTATCAGGTTTTGAAAGAAAGCATTTTGAGCTTAACACCTTGATTGCATTTTGTCCTTTATCCCTCCATTTCTAATTTTTGCTGCTAAACATATCTATTTTAGGATGCCAAGGAGGGAACAACAACTGGGGTTTCAGCAAACGATCGGGCAAACACAATACTGGCACTTGCGTCTCCTAATTCCAAACCTGAGGATTTCAATCGGCCAGGACACATTTTTCCTCTTAAATACAGAGAAGGTGGTGTGTTAAAAAGGGCTGGACATACTGAAGCATCGGTGGACCTTGCCATGTTAGCTGGGTTACCTCCTGTTGCAGTTCTTTGTGAAATTGTTGATGATGATGATGGCTCCATGGCTTTGTTACCGAAACTGCAACAATTTGCTAAGAGGGAAAACCTGAAGATAATATCAATCGCAGACCTGATAAGGTTAGCTTTGTCTTGACATATTCAAGTGGCAGTTCTTCTTTTTCAAGGACAAAACATTCGTCATTGATTTAGACAGTCTGATTATTATATATTGGATCCTAGGATCCTAACTGTTTTATGACAAATGATAAGTAAAACACCCTATTTTTATGGCCATTTCGTATTTGTGTGTTAAATATATGTTTCATTGTAGGTGTAGGTCCATATTGCAAACTTTTCTTTTCTTTTGTAAAATAAAAGCTGCAATTGATGGATGATTGTACTTGGATGCATTTTTTTATGATAATAGTCTTCTTGCATTGTAATTCTAAGCTGTGAACATTCCCATTTGCAGATATAGGAGAAAGAGAGACAGATTGGTAGAGTGTGTTTGTGTTACACCATTACAGTTACAATGGGGTTCGTTTAAATCCTATTGCTATAGATCTCTTATTGATGGGATGGAACACATAGCCATGGTGAAGGTATGCATACCTCAGTAGTCAGTAAAGTTATGTTCAGCAGAAGGATGGCTACAGTAAATATTATGTTCATTAGAATGATGGCTACCACTTCAAACATCAGGTTGAAAAAGTTTGAATGTTGCATGGGCAGCTTAGGAACTTTGAAAAACAAGGACTTCATTGCATGATGTAGAAAGGTAAAATCACATGCTATGGGCTGAAGGGTGTAAAAATGTTGCTCCCAATGCACCACATTATGACGACATTTTGCCAGCTACATACATCCATTAGATAAAGGGCAGACCCAGTGCTAGAGGCTCCCACGCGAGTGGGGTCTGGGGAAGGGAATAACCGAAGCAAAGTCTTACCCCCACAGAAATTCTGTAGAGAGACGGTTTCGAACCCAGGACCTGGCGACTCGGCGAGCTAGCACTCACCAACTGCACCAGCTACATACATCCATTAGATCGGATGAGTAAAAGATCTGTTTTTTTTTTATCTTGCGGTGGTATCCCGGATATGGTCTGCTTGCAGACAACCAAAAACATCTCCTTTGTTTTTGAATTTAGTGATTGTCTAAATGATGAACATGGCCTAGTCTTACCCCCACCCCCCAGCAATATGTTTGGAATTTTAGAATGATTCTTTTCACTCATGCAGGGTGATGTTGGGGATGGCCAGGATATCTTAGTACGAGTGCATTCAGAGTGCCTAACTGGGGACATATTTGGATCAGCGAGATGCGATTGTGGGGATCAACTTGCTCTGGCAATGACCATGATTGAGAAAACTGGCCGGGGTGTAGTAGTTTATCTTCGTGGCCATGAGGGTAGGGGTATTGGTCTGGGTCACAAGCTTCGAGCATACAACTTACAAGATGATGGGCGGGATACTGTTGAGGCTAACTTGGAGCTAGGACTGCCTGCTGACTCGCGGGAGTATGGTATAGGTGCACAGGTAAAGTCGTAAAGATCACTTTCATTTGAAGTGTTTTCAGATGGTTTCTTGTGGAGCTGATTAGTCTTTTCTTCTCTGCAGATACTACGCGATCTTGGTGTCAGGACCATGCGGCTGATGACTAACAACCCTGCGAAGTACACTGGACTCAAGGGTTATGGTTTAAGTGTCCTTGGCAGAGTGCCCTTGCTGACACCGATAACCAATGAGAATAGGCGCTACATGGAAACAAAGCGATTGAAGATGGGGCATGTTTATGGAAGCCGCTCTAGTGATCATACAAGTGGCAGTGGCTCGGCTGGTGCTGGGGAGAGAGAGGAGCAGGATCAGAATGACAGTGCCGGCGTGCAAGATCAAACTCCTGAAGCTTGAGTGCCTAACTCTGCGTTTCTTCTGGCAGTAAATAGAATCGTCGATTCCATTGCAACAGCCCTATTTTTTTTTCTTTCTGATGCTGCGTTTTTGCCATATGTTCATTCAGCATGGTTGATGCTGGTGCGGGAACTAGTTCGCGGTCTAAGGAATTCGGATCTAAAATATTCTCATGGAAAGCAGAGGTTAGGCTCTCTTCGACAGTTTGATGATTTACTTTGGGTACCGGTGATTGATTTAGCTGAAGGACAATTGTGTTCGACAGTTTGATGCTTTACTTTGGGTACCGGTGGCTGATTTAGCTGAAGGACAATTGTGTCAGTGGTGGCGTGATGTACTACTGTACTGTGTTGTGTGTCCTGTCGAAAGGATATGTTCGATGCCGAAACAACATTCTGTGTGAGCATTTTTCTTATATCTTTTGCATTAATATCCAGAGGGCAGATTGACTGCTTGCCACAAGTGAACTCAAAGCTTTACTTTTAAAGAACTTGACACCTTATAGCTTACAGTATTTATTTTGTATATATATATATATATATATATATATATATATATATATATATATATATATATATATATATATATATATATATATATATATAACCGAGGTATTTGTGGCGACCGATGAATATTTGATTTCATTATTTGCATAATATAACGCATTGTTCCAGTTTCAGTATTTGAGAGTGCCAAACTACTAACAGCGGAACATAATTCGGAGAGCGTAGAGAAACAGAGCTTTGCTTCGCAGTTCACACATAAGAACGGACGCGAAGTTTCAAAAAAAAAAAAAAAGAACGGACGCGAACGCACACGGCCACATGCTGCCACACACACACAAAGAAAGGGCACGTGCTCTCAGGCAAGCCATAGAATCGAGACCAAGTTATACACTCCAGCACAATAATACAGTCACTCAAACTACGATATTTTCTCTCTAAATGGCCTTCGCATGATGATGAGAGGATGCTACGAGATTGTTCTACAACTGGAGCTTTAGTCATCGTCAGAGTGACGGAAATATTGGAGTGAGCTCATTAGCGATTTCATGTCAGCATGAAGAAGATGATCGGCTCAAAGTCCCTTACATATTATCCAATAATTAATAAAAAGACCGGTAATAAGCGAAAAACATGGGATGGGCGGATCGCAAGGCCAAAACAGCAGAGCTGTGAAGCGATTTAGCTGATATTGAGTAATGGATTACGAATTCCTATAAAAAAAAAGAAAGGGTTGAAAAAAGGGAAATAGAAAAAAAGGAAAAAGGAAACGGTGTGGTTGTTGGTTGGTCCCCGTGAAGCGTCCCGGCAAAGGCACCGGTGGCCGCGTCCAGCGCCTATCGTTTCCGGGGCCCTCCTCGCCTCCCCGTCCGTTCTCCTGCCTCCTGCTCTTCCTCCTACTCTTCTCGACCGCTAGCTCACCTTCCTATCCCCATATAACCCCTATCCCTCTCCGGCCCCCGCCTTGTCGTGACGCGCCCCGCCCCGCGCCGCCGCCGGCGACAAGCGCGCAGGAGCAGCAGCAGCTGCCGCCCCCCACCGATGGCGACCGCCGTGGCGTCGCAGCCGCGCCACCTCCCCCTCGGCGCTGGCGGAGAGCCCAGGTGCACGGCCAGGTTCGTCTACGCTCCCGCTTACGCTGTTGCTCGGCGCCACGATTCGGGCGTTTGGCCGTTCGCTCGTGTCGTGAGCGGGTGGATTGGACGAATGCGTTGGTTGTAATCGTGGGGTTGGTTCAATTGGTCGTGGAATTGCGCGCATGCGTGCATCGGTGCTGCGCAGTTGGAGGAACTGTGTGAATGTAGCATTTCACTGGTCTCAGACACCAGAGCTTCCAGACTTGGGGGGCTTGGCAGTTTCAGATGCTCTGCTAGATTTCTGTCTGATTCATTCAGATTATACTGATCTCCGAGTGACGTGACTTGATATATATCCTATCGGATTTGCCTCTCACTTGTAATTAGGGACTGCTGTCTCTGTCTTAAACAGTAGCTTGCCTTTGACATTGATTTATTGGGCTAGTCGATGGGAGTCCTGCGATTATCAATTGATGATACTAGAAGATAGCCCGTCCCGTGCTTTGCTGCAGGAATCACGAATGAATTTTAGTGGATATTATGGTATCGCTGATGTGAACAAATAAACGTATGTTAGTGGATGATGTAGCTTGCTGACGTAGATAGCTTGCATGAAGAGATAGGGCCATAATTGCATGCTCTAGTGAGTTGCTGATGTGGATGAATTGAATGTTGAGATGGAATTTAGGATTATAAGATATATATAGAAATATAGATATAGATATTAAGAGTTTCTGATCTTGGTATAGCCGAATTATAGTGCATTTTATTTTTCAGATTCAATGCATTGATGGTTCAAACGGTTTGTGTTTGCAGCACATCGAAGGTTCATACTCTGGAGAAAGTATATGGTTTCAGATTCGTATGTAGAAGCATTGTTGATGTAAAGAGCTACAAATTCCATTCCCGCATTTCAAAGAGGAAGTGCTACTTGAGGAACTCACCGTCGGAGTGTGATAGGACCATCCACAGTGCTAGATGGTTGGAGTTTCGGAGACACAAGGGACTCTTCCAGAGAACTAGAAGGATGGTTCACATTATTCTGTTGGCTTCTGACGATGATGGCAACCGTGTATCTGTTAATGGAGCTCCGCAAGTTGGTTCAACAAGCAACATTGACAAAATAAGGTTGAAATTGAATAAAACATTGCAGAGTGAAGATATCAGCAATGGACTCGTCCAGTCAGTACATGATGCTGCAAGATCTATTGAGTTGGCTTTCATAGAGCACAGCAAATCGTCAAAGAGCTCGTGGTTTCCAAAGACATGGCTGGGTGTTGAGAACAATGCTTGGATAAAATCACTGTCTTACCAGGTACAGTACTGAACATTGTGCAGAGTTACATTTGCCCCTATTCAGTATTCACATGAAGAAACAGAACATTTGCAGTCATTGTTATCTTGTCATTCTGATTTTTTTACTATACCAACACAATATTGAAGTCATGAAAAAGGTAAAGACTAGGTTTATAGTGTACCTGAAACGAAACATAAATGTCTCTTGGAATGTTCTTTATTTAATCACATGTTAAGATGCTGCTACTTATAACCAGCTTAGAGTCAAGCACCATAACTGAACTTGCTTTGAGTCAATGTTTCTTAGTTCTTATACGATATCTTCAACACACTCACTGCTGTTGTGCTCGCCATAGTCCAAAATTCCTGTGAGATACATATTTTCCATTCACTGAAATCTTACAGAAAATGTTTGCAGGCTGCTGTAGACTCATTGTTACAAGCAGTTATTGATGTTTCATCTCGTGGGAATGGCAGAGATAGAGATATTAATGTGTTTGTTCAACGGAGGTCTACCTTCTAGCCCTTTCCTTTGCTGTCATATCATACTGCTTAAATGTTGTTTTGGAGCAGACTCATTTGTTTCTAAGTATATGATATCCCTTGCATTGAAGTTTTCTGGGAGCAACGTCCTATTTTAAAAGTTCCTTTACATCTAAGTTAAATTGTTAAGATAAGATTTAAGTATGCCTTTTGATTTATTGGCTGATTGATCTCAGAAGAGGTTGAATTCTAATTGGAAGAATCAAGTTACTGCTGAGGTCTATAGTGCTAAGTTGTAGTTGCATTTTTTGATCCGGAAGTAGTCCAGCAATTTTCAATTAGCAAACTGGCAAACCACATAACTGAAGTATATTAAGAAAAGAGTGTAAAACAATATGTGACTAGGTAGAATGCTATTAAATTATTAACATGAAGGCCTTGGTGCCTTAGTTCTATTCACTTTGGGTTCATATAGTTAACCAAAAGAGTTTTTAAACGTCTTGCATGGATTTAACATGCATACTTCTGCCAAAGCTGAAGCATCATGAATAATTTTATTTTATCACGGTGCTAACTAAAATATATGTGTTGTTTTCATAATTCATTTAGGTTATAGTCGGCAGCTGCATAAATGAAGATGAATCTGTATTGTATTGATTGCTTTTACTTGTAGGCTAGTATGTTCAAGTGACATTGGATTCATCCTCTCTGTTATGATTTGTTCCATTTGTTGGGTGTCTATTCAGTGATGTTTTATTTGATTGCAGTTTGTCACGTCTGCTCACCCCCCTCGAGAGTGTTATCAAGAATGAATTGTCTAAGAGGGAACCTACATTGTATGAATGGTATTCGTCCGATCAAAATCCTTTGGTGGTGAGACAATTTGTAAACATTTTTGAAAATGATCCAATGTTTAACTCTGCTACAGCAATGTAAGTTCTATTCTATCTTTTGGACTGTAACATGCTCATAGCCAGTAACTAGTAAAAGACTCATGGATATTTTCTCTTGTTTGCTGTCAGATGCCGTGAAGGCGAGCCAATGAATACTAGTGAAAGTGATCTTTCTCTGCTTATGCTAGGTTTGATCTGTCTTGCTGCAATCACAAAGCTTGGAGCAGCAAAAGTTTCTTGTCAGCAATTTTCTTCAATGGTGCCTGATATTATTGGTCGATTCATGGATATGCTTCTTGAGTTTGCCCCTCTAAGTAAAGCATATAACTTGACAAAAGATATTGGCCTTCAGAGAGAATTTTTGTATAATTTTGGTCCTCGTGCTGCTGTTCCTAAACTTGGTAATGATCATGGACTTGAGATATCATTTTGGATTGAACTGGTTCAGAAACAATTACTCCGGGCACTTGATCGTGAAAAGATATGGTCAAGACTGACAACAAGTGAAAGTATTGAGGTTGAAACTAAAAGTGATATTTTCATCTAGTCATAGAAATCTCGTCCTTTGCTTCAAATTTATATAGTTATTTATTCCTCATTGCAGGTTCTGGAAAAGGATCTTGCAATATTTGGTTTTTTCATTGCTTTGGGTAGAAGCACACAAGGATATTTGTCTTCCAAGGGTCTGACTGATTTGGATGATTCACTGAATGGTATTGTATGGTATGATCTATGCGAATTTATATTTTTCCATTTTCTCACTGAAATGATGTTTCAGTTAATAAGATGATATACCTTCTTTATTACCCAAATATGATTTACTGTACTGAATCATGGGCTTACAATAACCCAGGTATCTTATCGGTGGGAGTGTACTATATTATCCACAGCTGTCCTCGATTAGTTCATATCAACTGTATGTGGAGGTCAGTATGCAGGCCATATACTGAGCTTCTAATGCTACTCAGCATTCAGTATTCATGTGCCTTTCTTACGTTCAGGTAGTCTGTGAAGAGCTCGAGTGGCTTCCTTTTTACAATGATGATGTTCCAAGTGCAAAAACTGATACTGAAGGTAGAGAAGAAGTGTCTAAAGGAGAAGTCATATCAAGAGTCCTAAATGTGTGCTCTTACTGGATGACTAGTTTTATAAAGTACAGCTCATGGCTTGAGAACCCTTCAAATGTGAAGGCAGCAAAATTCCTTTCTAAGGGGTATGTAATTATTTGGTCACGCAATGCTTATCTTTCTCTTGTTTGCAGATAGGGATTTGTTTTTATGTTTTTTTTGAAAAAGCAGATATGGATTTGTGAGTACTGATTAACTGCGTGTTAATAATTGTAGACATGCTATGTTGAGTGACTGCATGAAGGAGCTTGACATATCAAGGTAAGCGTTAAGCAGGAGCTTGAATTGTTTGTTCTCTACCACTCAGTAGATTTATTTGTTTGCTAAACATGTTGCAGAAATAATATGTCAAAAGGCTGTGGCTTCCAAGAACCTGAAGAAGAATTGGATACTGGAACAGAGTTAGCTTCCTTTGACAAGGTATTTATTGCGGAATGTCTTTAAGAATTGCTAATATATTTTCACATTTTTGTACATCTGAAAAAATTATGTTCTATATGATTGATATAATTCTTAGTATGACCTCAAAGGTATTAATGGTAACTATAAAATGCTGTTTCTTTGTATGTTTCCTATGCCTCCACAACAAATTAGAGAACTAGTATAGCATTGACTCTATGTACCTAGCAAACCTCAAGAGACAATCTCTTATCTAAGAGATAACATACTTACATACATCATATGCTCTCCTAGTTTGCTTCACCGAGGATTTTACTGATGTAATAGATGGTCCAGGTGGTACTATTGTACATGCCCTTAGATGTATTGAAAGATCTCACGAGTAAAAGGATGGACAATTGCATATGTGGTGGACAGATATCATTTGCAATTAAATCTATTTTGGATATGCCATCTGCTTATTTCAAGTTTACGATGATAGTTGCCTCTAAAATAGATGCTATCTTCAGTTGTTGAAGCGTTGACGACATCGGTTTTAATCATTGCAGTCACTTGAAAGTGTTGAAGAAGCTTTGGTTAAGCTAGAAAATTTGCTCCAAGAATTACACGTTTCCAGTTCGAACTCTGGTAAGGAGGATCTACAGGCTGCATGCTCTGATCTTGAAATGATAAGAGGACTGAAGAAAGAAGCTGAGTTTCTTGAGGCATCCTTTCGAGCAAAAGCAGAATATCTGGAGGTGAGCCTTTTGGCTTTCTTTTATTTTCAGTATCTCATACCCACACATGTTGCTTCTAATAAAGGATAGCCATGCATTCTTACAATTACAAGTCTTTGATCTCATTGTATTGGGAAGAGTTCCTTTTATGGATTTCCAGTGCACTCCACTTATCATGGTCAGTCCATCAGGATACTGCCAGGCGAGAACAGTTACTCCGATCATGAATTGCATAAGTTTGCTTCTGTTGTTATCTTAGCTAAGATATGATTTAGTTGCATTGGTTAGTGATAGCATCACATCAGATGCATCTCTTTTCAATTAAGCAATGGGAAATTTCCCGTCAATGCTTGTAATCCTCTCTTAAGGGCCTGTTGGTTTCAGCTTATGCTTTTGTCTTCTGGTCAAAAGGCAGAAGGTGGAACAAAAGGCTAGGTTTTGAAATTGGTTTTTGAGAAGCGCTGTATTTGTATTAGAGGCCAAAAGCAAGTCTGAAGATGCTTTTGCTGGCTTCTATGGGATCTGTTCTGAGGGTTATACATTTTATATTTATTCAAAACCCAATGGACAAGACATCCCATAGAAGCCATCTTTTTAAATCAAAAGCCTAAACAAACGGGCCTAAGTGTAATTTCTAATGCTAAGCAGCAGTCACCATCTGTCTATCCTTCTGGTGGTGTTTTACAGCATAATGATATCAGATTATTATGTGCTTAATGTACCAGTTGGAAACAGTACATGCCAAACTGCATACTTGGTTGCACTAACTAGAATTAGTTTGCAATCATGGTAAATGTGTTTTTTTTATGGTTTATTAGGCCGATGCACCTGCAGAGGAAGGACGTGTAAAGACAGGTAGCAGGACGAACGATACATCAGCACCACAAAAATCAGGAAGCAGGTGGAGTATTCTTGTAACTAATACTAATTAACTAATTCAAACATGGTTGCGATAGCTTATGTGATTTCAGGGTAGTAAAGCAGACCTGTTCAGTTGTTTCCTATTTCTCTTGTCAGGGTGGATAATAAACGCCGTCCATTTTGGGACTTCTTTGGTCGGTCTTTGGGAAAGAAAGTTGATCCAGCTCTTGCAGATCAGGATGTATGGATGCTGTACTGTATATTTGCAGTTTGTTTTGTGCATTAAAGAACACACCAGCATTTTGCGGTGAAGCGATTTCCAAGATGCATCCTTGTTTAATGAACAGTCCTTGACCATGGCTCTAATTAATTACTGAAAAATAATTATGGTCTTCAAAAGAATACCATTTAATTTTATCTCTTAAGATTCTTATTGCAGCGTATTCCTAATCTTATGGTATTATCCCATTTTTATTGCTGATGAAGGGCACTTTCGCCAATGTGGAGAAGAAAGATGCGGAGTTAAATGACATCCTCCGCTTTGAACAGTTAAGGCGTGAGCTGATTGAGTTAGAAAAGCGAGTGCAGAAGAGTGCAGATGAAGCTCAAAAGGAGGAGGTATGCCTGTTTAACAGGATCTTGAAATAGCAAATTACTGGTTCTTCAGTATTTGGGCAAACTCTTGGAACAGGACCTCAGCAGTGATTCTGTAAACGTTATGAGATTAGTTGCATCTTGTATTGTTAGTTCTGTTGTTTTCTGAGTTATGATTCTTAACCACAATGGTTGGTTTCAATGCATACAATTTTTTTCTTTTTTAAAGAATTGTCTATTCAGTCAAGTCCTGTTTTCCAGGAGATGGTTGTCGCAGACGAAACAACTGTGCCATCGCCTGGTTCATCAGTTCCTTCCGGTCAGGCTACCAAGAAAGAAAATGTCATAACTAAATCAGTGGAGAAGGTCAAGGAGACTACAACGGTATGACCATCTAAACCCAAGATCCCATAGTAGTAAGAAACACATGCTAGCATATATTTATGAGCTTTGCAAGGTTTTCTTCCTCTGTTGTGGCTGACAATAATGACACTTCAAGGCATGGTATCATTTTGAAAGATTGTAGTAGGGGGTTGAATAATCGAATTAACTTTATCCAAAAGCCTATTTGCCAAACCAAAGGCGCTCATCACAATATTGTTATCTCCATACTTCCATTGTACTAGTTATAAAAAAACTTCTTGTTTCTTATTCATATTTTTCTGCACAGACTGTGTTGCAGGGGACACAACTCTTAGCCATTGATACAGGAGCTGCTATGGGTTTGCTAAAAAGAGCTCTTATTGGTGATGAACTAACTCAGAAGGAAAAGCAGGCTCTTCAAAGAACCCTGACGGATTTGGCATCTGTTGTTCCTATAGGAATACTCATGCTTTTGCCAGTGAGTCTTTCTTGTACTTGTATTTCTACTTCTTAAACAAGTAGAGGCTTATTAGGTCCACTTTATCATTTCATTTAATTTGTGTGGAGTAATCCTTTTAACCTTGTACCTTATCTGCGTGGACTGTGGGCTACTAAGACTCATTTTGGTGTTTGAATTGCCATGGCAAAGTATTTTGTTGTGTCCAAGAGTGATATCAATCATATACTCTGACCTGTGAATCTATTGACTGTAAGGTGTGTTTACTGTTGGAGCATTCTGACAATTGCCTTTCTGTCCCAGCTCACCGCTGTTGGTCATGCTGCTATTTTGGCTTTCATCCAGAGATATGTGCCATCGATGGTATGTAGTTTACGTTCACATGCTACTTTCCCCCTGTTGCCATTTGTTATATAATTCCTATTTTCTGTATTTGCAATCGTGTAGATCCCATCCACATATGCTCCCGATAGGTTGGATCTCCTTAGGCAGCTTGAGAAGGTGAAGGAAATGGAAGTTGCTGAAGGCAGCAGTGAAGATATATTGGAGGCCGTTGGTTCGAGAACTGAACAAGTGAAATAAGCTGGCCATGTACAGATGGACATGATTATACTGCTTAGCTTACGACCTTTCCTGTAAAGTGTAAGTAACAAATTCACCCCTGGTCTTCTGCATATGGCTGCTGCCTTTTCTTTCTTGTTATATACATGTGTTGCACTCTGTTTAGCTCTAATGCGGATTTGCGGAACAGCTCAACCATAGACATCGTGCATATAAATACCTTGACAACTGAACTGGTCCTTCCATAATTTTGTGCAGATATTTGTTCTTCTAATTAGGAGTATTTGGTTAATATCTTCTCAATCATGTTTTGTTTTTGTTTTTTTGTAGTGTTTTGGAACAGGACATTTGAGGGTTTTATTTTGTTTAAAGATTCTTTGAATGACATACCGCTGGAAACAGAACTGCAAGGCCATACAAATAACCAATCATTGGGTCGATAAGGCGAAGAAAGATCCTTCCAAATGCTCCACGTATGTAGGCTGTATCCATACTTCACAGTATACATGGGCGCATGGTGCCCTCCAACATAGTAGAGGATGAATGTCCAAGTTCCTCTTGGACATTGTCTGTGTAGGGTAGTGGTTTTGATAGAGGATTGTATATCTAGTTGATATGTTGTGTTGATGATCACTTTTTCTCATGCAGCCTCCACCGGGAGGGGGAGTAAAACCTTGTAACCTTGTTTTTTAGGAACCAAGGGGAATGCTTCATTCCCTGTACCCAAATGCCAAGTTCAGTGAACTAGTTAATGGCCAAGTTTTAGAGCCTTCATAAATCACACGCTTCGGTGGCGGCTTACGGGCGTTTTTTCTAATAAGCCCGCCCAGGGCATTTGTGACAGGTGAATGCCTCGGTCAAAAGTTCACAAGTAATAAGATGCGACGAGCGCATCAGGAGCATGGGCAACGATGCACTGGAGTGGGCAAGATGTAGAGGTGGCCAGTAGTCGTCAGGTCTGAATTCGCTTCAAGTTTGTCTCTTTTATTATCATCCCATCACTCTGTAATCTGTATTGTGTCATTGCGACTGAATTGCCGTCGAGGCCTCTTTGACCGTCGAATGCTTGGACACGTAAGTGCTTGAAGATTTTGTCTAGTTACCCAGAAACTACGGCGATGAACCGTGATGCAGAATCATCACAGGAAGACGACTCGACGAGGCTTACACTTCTCTGGTCCAGTCAATGCTGAAACTTGAGCGTCCTAATAATTTGATGATTTGATAGTAGCTGTAGCCCCACTTGTAGCGCTGATTGAGGGCTTGATGCTTAAGAAAGCTTCAAGATTTCCAAATGAATTTCCAATGTGGTCTCTGACTGAGTTTCCTGTTGGGTGCACCCTGTCACGCTGAAAGCTCAGTGGATAGATGTAAACATTTACGCTTATTAACCGTTTGCCAAAAAAATGGCTCGCTATCACTAGAGATAGTACCAGAAAGACAAGGCAGAAGAAATCTGATAAGTCAAGGACAGCAAAATTTCCTTCCCTTTTGAAAGCGAATGGCCCCCATCACCGACCGGCGACCGCATCGTGTCGTAAGGAAATTTAAAGGTACGCACACATACTTTTGCAAAAGTACTCCGTGCCAGCTTATATACCCCTGTTCGGCTGAGCTTATCAGCCGTGGAACAATGTTTTTCTCTCACAGCAAATCAGCCACAGCCGGCTTATAAGCCAAAAAAAAACAATCTGCCGAACAGGGCCATAAAGTTATTATTATATGTATATATGTAGCTGAAATATCAAATACTATCTCTTAAAAAATCGAAGTATTGGTGGTTATATTGAGAAAAAAATAAGTCAGTGATCATCGAGCCCTGCACGACACGACCCAATCAAAGATTCATCAAACAAGCATGAGCGACAATTAGGCATGCACGCGGTAGTCAAGAGATTTCGGGAGGCTACCAGACTACTTGTGTCACGGAATGGCCTGGCAAATCTGTCCCTATTTATCGCAAACATATATGGATTCATTTCCAACCTCGAAAGAGAAGTACCAAAATTAAGTGTGAGGAGGCCTTTAGCGATCGGAAATGCTATACATCGTATGTGTGTTTTAGCCCTTGTAAACACATGATTTTTCAGTGTCTCTGACTATGGGGCCGACGCTCCTCCTCCTCCCTCTCTCTCCCTGGAGCCGGCGAGCCCCACCGCGCCTCCCTGCGCCTACGCCTCCCCTATCCCACGGCCGCGCTGGATCCGCTGGCGGATCCAGCTCCATTTGTCCTTCCATATAAAAAAAATTTTCTTATGATCTATGGTCTGTGATTGTCTGGAGGTAGAAGAAGAGCTGGTGGCCATTGGATCTTCATCCTATGGCAAAAAAAAAATCGTGTGTTGAAACTTCATGAAACACATGGTTGCTGGATAGACAAGCAATCGCAATTGTGATTGCTTTAAGGAGGAGGAGAGAGGCAGTTTCTATTTTTGGCACAAAAGGTGAATTTGGTTTTGAAAAATACTTGTCGAGAAAAGAGACTTTTTTTTGTGCACCGCTGGATGCGGATCCGACGAGCAAGATCGTCTCACAGTCGCAGTCCACCGACATCGCGCCATCAATTGCTATGGTAATTAACCCGCCATTGTTGTGGTGTAAACCTTCCTTTTATTTGTTCCTGCCATGTCTCCTTTTTCATATATATAAAAATCGCTTGGCCGGTTGGCCCGCACAATTCCAAGTCGCACCGTCCGTCCCCCACATTTGCGAAGGAGAGAGACCAAACCCCACCACCTTTAACCCCAAACCCTAGCGCACTCGCCGCCAACCCCACCGCCCACCGTCTCCTGATCCAATGGCGCGCCTCCACCTCGTGGCCGTGGCAATGGCCATGCTCTTGGCCGTCGCGATGGCGCAGGCACCGGGCGCGTCCCCGACGCCCGCGCCCAGGGCGCAGCCTCCGGCGACCCCGCCGCCGCCTCCTCGTGGGGCGCCGGCGCCAGCTCCGGCGGCGACGCCTCCCCCGGCCTCCGCTCCCGCGCCCTCTCCGACGCAGAAGCCCGCACCGGCGCCGGCGCCGGCGCCCAAGGCCACGGCACCCGCTCCGGAGATCCCGTCCTCGCCGCCGGCGCCGAGCTCGATCGGGCAGACGCCGACGGAGGCCCCCACCTCCCCTCCGCCGCCCAGCGACGCGTCTAGCGTCTCCCCCGCCTTGTTCCTGGTCGCAGTTGTGGCGGTCGGCGTGTTTTTCTTCTGAGGTCGGTCGGCGCCGATGGATCCGTCGCCTGTGGTGTGAGTGTGACACGATGGCTCTCGCTACTGCTATTTGTTCGCCGCGCTTATTTACCTAGTAGTATACTATAGTTGGGTTCGTCGTCAGATCAGATCTAGCGTTGTGCGTGCGTGGTGAGTGAGTGAGTGAGTGATAGAGATTGATGAGTTGAGACACAGTTGCTATCTGGGTTGGGATGCCATTGTATAATCCCCCGCGTTTATTCTTTGTTTGTTTTACATACTATCTTATTAGATAGAGTTATATTATTAATAGTTTGTTTTCCATCAGATCTGGTGCTCTGATCCGCACGCGTGTTCTTGTGCCTGCTGTCGTATATAATTTCTTCCCCCACATTTTTTCCGCTTCGTACTCGTTTGTTGGATCTGATACAGATTCAGCGTCACGTCAGTGGCGTCTTGCTCTCACTTTTCACTTGTGAGATAGGAGAGGTCTGGTGAAGCGTCTGGACTTGGCGCACGACTGAAATCCGGCGCACTGATAGGGTGAGTGGCGCACTGATAGCTAAGCCACTTTGAGCCCGTAGCCACGTTCTTGGCACCTCTCGTTGCTTCCCCTGTTCCACATCGGCGACGGCAAGTGCATCCACATCCTCGTCAACAACGCCGACGGGTCCTTGGCCGGCGGTGGCCACCACGCCACGCCGGCAGCACATCCTCGCCGCCGCAAGCCGCGTTCTCGTTGCATCTATCAATGGCGGAGCTCACCCCCAAGTCAAAGCGCACCAAGAAAGCGAAATCTGCCACCCATCCTTGTCGGACTTGCGAAATCGGCCGCCCATCCTTGCCGGCCCCGCATGCGCTTGCCGCCGGCCGGAATCGTTCGCGCCAGCCTTTATCTCCCATGCTCGCGGCGGCGGGCTCGCGGTGCTCGGAGGCGGCACTGGCGGGGAGGCGCCGCACCATCACCAGACTAGCCACCATCGAGATGTAGGACCTCTCGAGCTCGTCCTCCTCGAATCCTCGAGTCTCCTTGCTCGTGCAGCTCTTGGGCAGCTCCCTGGCCTCGTTTCAGGGTCTTGATTCAGTTTAGATCAGCTAATTCAGTTTCGTCACTTTCTTCGGTTAGCTTGTTTCAGAGTTGTAAGCCTGACGTGTGCGCTTGGTTCATGCGAAAGCAAGTTTGAGTGTGTCTTCGTCACTGCCGGCAGACTGATCGCTGGCGTTCCCAATACTGCTCGCCATGCTTGTCATGCTGCTACAGTTGAGGATGCCTGCCACCCTTTCGACGAAATCTCTCAAATAGGGTAAACTTACCCATTCGAAGAAGGGGTGACTCTATACAAAGTAATCCAGGCAACTAAACACACCCTGCGCTAGCCAAGCTTAGGGACTGGCTTGGTGGGAGCATGCTAAGGCTGAGCCTATAGCGAGGCTAGAAATAAGCCAGGAAACTGGACATCATTCAGGGTGGGTGACGTCTGGGGAGCACCCCCACCATGGTCTCCAATCCTCCATAGGTAAGTAGAAGTCTGGTGAAGCCTCTGGACTCAGTGCACGACTGAAGTGGCACCATGCACGTCAAAGGGGAAGTGGACGTGCGAGGCGACCATCGGCCGCCGCTTGGTGCGCCGGCGACGATAGGGACAGCCACAGGCAAAGTTAGAGCTTGATTGGTTGAGTTTCAAAATTTGCCATGCCAAATATTTGACAAAGCCAAAAGTTAGAAAAAAATTGTCATAGATTTAGCAAGCCAAATATGAGAGTTTGACAAGTTTTGGTAGCAAATAAAATACTAGACAAAATCATAGTTTGTTAAATCTTTGGCATGACAAATTTTGGACGTGAACCAATCATGGCGTTAGGAATCTAGTGACTCCTGAGGCCGCCGAGGCCACCAGCCCACAGGGATATGAATGAGACCATTGTTGATTGTTTGATTGATGCTAAGGTGCGGGTCGTGTGGTGATCATCATCGATCGGATATCGCTGTACGATACCATGGGACTCGGTGAGACTACCCGCCCCTCCCGTCTCCTGCTCCCTTGTTGCCTTTTGGTCCGGAGCTAAGACGCGTGTGCCCAAGCGATGACGCGGCGAATGGGAGTGGAGGCGTGACGGGGTGGTGGGGGCTTTGACGTGGGCGCTCCGCAGGCCAGGACCAGAGGTTGGCTGAAGCTGCCATACGTAGTACCATAATTATGGACCTTGTAACATAATTGATTTAATTGAAAGTCAAGGCCAATTAAATTCAACAACAAACGTAGCTACATGCCACAATTTTTTTTTGAGTGGAACCACAGGTAATTCCATGTCCAACGTGTGACACGTGAGTTTGTCAGAGGACATGTAGTCCATGATGAGCCAAGGGCCTGTTTGTTTGCCTGAACCTGTGTGACCCGGCTGGCTAGCCTGGCCGAGGCCAGCTCGAGCCCGGTTCGGACGGTGCAACTTCATGTGTTTGGGTATTGTGTTCCAGAGAGCCGAGCTCAATTTAGATCGTGTTTGTTTACCTGTACAGAAAGATACGACAACCTTGCACTTAGAACATGGTAATGTTACCCCCAAACCTTTCCCTCCTCCTGTCCTCGGCAATTCATCGAACACATGCCGAGCGTTGCCCAAATAAACGCAGTCGCCGCCGAGCGCAAGCCTACTCCCCGTCGTCGACGCCAAAGTGCCCCAAGCACCACGTGGAAGCACCGCACGTATGCATCTCTACCTTGGTGCCTATGGTGGCGGTAGAGCACGAGGACGACGTTGGGGATCCTGCACAGCTCCTGGCATCCCTCCCAGCACCTAGCGAGGAGGCCAAGCACCTCGACGGTGCGCGTGGAGCCGTCGGCAGTGAAGTTCATGAGCGTGCTCGCGGCACCCTCGCGCACCGCGTGGTGGCAGTTTTCCGCCTGAGGTGTAGGAGCGCCCTGGACTTGCCGACTGTGGCGCCAAATCGACATACAGTCCATCTGCTCGGGCACCGGTGAACTATCTGCGTGGGAGACGGCTGCTCCACCGGCTTGCCATCCATCTGCGCCACGACACCGGTGGAGCAGGAGTCCGAGGGAGAGCAGCAGTGCGACGAGGGCTGTGTCGGTGGTAGGCGCTGGGAGGCCGGGGACGGGGGGTGAGTGCGGTGAGGAGGTGTCGGCGATGGCGGCAAAGGCTATGAGCGCGGCGTGTCGAGGGTGGGGAGGCGCCGCCGATGGTGCCCTCGGCATCGGGCTTGTACGACGGCATCCAGCGTGCACACGAGCGGTTGCGTGAGAGCGGTGGGAGGTGATGGTAACCCTGCTCAAATTGAATGAGAGCGACAGAGGGAGCCGAGCCCGGGAGAAACGAACTTCACTTTCATTTCCTCCCGGCCTAGCCTAAACTGCTTTCGATTTCGCGCTGCACAAAGTCCTACGCAAGTCTAGGCAAACAAACGACTGAAGGTGCACCATCCGGGCCTGTCCCCGATAGCCGTCTAGGCAATCAAACACGTCACAAATGTGAAGCATCAGCAAGAGGTGCAAGGCTTGCATTTGACCCAGTCTTTACATGAAAATCCTTGCTAGATTATATTTGGGCTCATTATATTCTCTCGGCAGCGTCTCCAGACCGACGGACGCGCGCCTGCACTCTGTTTCGCATGCCCACGTGGGATCTGTGCTGTCCGAACGACGCTCAGCGTCCTGACCCACTTCCCCCGCTCGGACACCTGTTACGGTAGGTGGGTCCCTAACAGCAGCACTCTATCTATTTTTGAAACATTCAAATGAAACATACGTGTGAAGACAGATGAAACACTTGAAAATACGTTTGAGACACTTGAAATATGCGTCTGAAACACTTACAAAAATACCTGAAAACACTTGAAAAGCTATTGAAAAATATATGCAACATCCAGATAAAACACTTGCAACATATGTGTGAAACATATGTAACATCTAGACAAACACACTTGTAACATACATTTGAAAAACAGATGAAACATTTGGAACAGACGCTTGCAACATATGTGTACAACCATTGCAACATATAAAACATCCTGATATACTTTTGCAACATACATATGAAACACTTGCAACATACCTCTCAAACATCTAAAACACTCGAAACAAACTCTTGCAACATTCGCTTTCAAGCACAACATCTACTGCTTGGATGAATGGAGGCTCGGTGTAGGGCCGGCCGCGCATAGCAGCAGTATGCCGGAGGCGGCACTAGCGGCGGCGATGTACCGGCAGATATCCACCTTGGCGAACATGTGCAGGAGATGGAGGGAGGCAAGGCGGATGCAGAGGTAGCGTGGCGGGCTAGGTGGACTGGTGGAGGGCCACAAGGGACGGCTCACCACGTTGTCCTATGGCCGCGACGAGCAAGAAAAGAGGGCAGCGGGGGATTTGCTTAGCGAGCATGAACAGGGGGAACTACGAGCCTAAGGCAGCGTTGGTGGAGCTAGGAGTGGAGCGCGAGAGGGCCAAAAGGAAAGGGAGCAACGATGACTAGGGAGCTCCAGGCTCGGGCGCCCCTGTCTGCGCGTGCGAGCAGCAACCAGAGAGGGAGAGAGCGCCGCGACGAGAGAAGGGAGCGTGAGAGAGAGGGGGGAGTATGCATATTGGGCTCTGCAGGCCCAGGAAGGTTGGCGCTTGCGGTAGGGCGTGGTGGAGAGGGTGGCTAGCGGCGGGCGATGAGCAGGAAGTCAGAGCAAGCGATGCCGAGTGAACGAGAGAGGAAAGCGGACGAGTAATATGGATATTTAGGAGAGAATGTTCCGTGGGTAAAGGGATGTGAGGCTGTTAGGCCATCATGTTGCGTCCAGAGTTTAAAGCCGTCCAGACGGCCTAATCCTATCAATTCTGTTACATTCTTGATGAAAGTCCTTGCTGGATTATATTTGGGCCCATTATATTCTTTGCAGTAGCGGATATTCGTTGTACACACTACATGCACTATATATTGAACGCTATTAAGTTGGCCATCCTCTTACGGTTTTACCTGAAATCGTATTCCTAGTCTTGAAGCACCATTGTTGTCGGTAACAAACTAACACAGGCCCTCGCGTCGCTCCCAGGGGGTGACACGGGCGGCGACCAAACCACTGCACCGCCAGCCCCACCTTCGCCCTTCCCTGCGTCTCGTCGCCGTTGGAGCACTCTGTCGAGTCTGTACATGTGCTAGGATGGTGGCGGCGGGGCCTAATCCCCCCTTAATATCTGCAGCTGGGGCGCATGTGATGGGTACCTCGGCCAGCCAGATCCGCCGCGATGGCGCTCCTCGTGAAGCTGTAGTATGGCTGGTGGTGGCTATGTGAAAGATTCTAATATGTCTAGAGGGGGGTGAATAGCCTATTAAAAATTCTACAAACTCACTAGAGCAAAAGGTTAGTATAACAAATGGCAAAATACGAATTTGCTCTAGCTTTACAAGGGTTGCAAGCCACCTATCCAACAATTCTAGTAACTATGATCACTATAACAAACAAAGGCTAAGTTACTACGAGCTCTCATAAGCTAGCTACACTAAAGAGCCCAATTAGGTGACAAGCTACACTAGAAAAGATAATACAAGCTCTCAAAACTAATTACCCTAAAGAGCTTGTTACAACTAATTTGCGGAATGTAAAAGAGAGGTATGTGATCTTTATACCGCCGCGTCGAGGAATGAACCAATCACAACAATATGAAGACCAATCACCGGGAGAAATCTAAGAAATCAATCACAAAGGTGACACATAATTTTTCTCCCGAGGTTTACGTGCTTGTCGGCACACTACGTCCCCATTGTGTCGACCACCACTTTGTGGTTCGGCGGCTAATTGGTAATCCAAAGCCAAGATCCCCAAGAGCACCGCAAGAACCTACCGCAAGTGAGGTAACTCTATGACATGAGCAATTTACTAGAGTTGCCTTTGGCGCTCCACCGGGGAAGGCACAACACCCCTCATAAATCATCGGAAGGTGGCCAAGAACAAGCACCACTCTTGCCACAACTCATCCGCTGCCTCCAAGCCATCTAGGTGGCGGCAACCACCAAGAGTAACAAGAATCCTGCAGCCAATGCTCACCCAAGTGCCAACTAGATGCAAACTCATAAGCAAATACACTTGAGATCACTCAAACTCACTTTGATTTGTCAATCAAGCAAGGGAGATGAGTGGGAGGGAGTATGCTAAGCTCAAGAGGATGTTAGGATGTCAAAATGTCCAAGCCAAAACCCCCTTAGCCGGCCAAACATATATATAGAGATACCCCTTCGAATAGAGCCGTTGGGCAAAAAAACGGGAGCACCGAACGCTCCGACGCATAGGCATCAGACGCACTCGGTAGCGTTCGGTGCACCAGATCTCGCCACGTGTCTCACGCATTCAAAGTTCAACGGTCATTTTAGCGAGCTCCAGACGTGTCCGACGCCCAGCACTCAGAGTCCGACGCCAAGCTTCTGATGCACTCCAGTAAGTAACCAGAGACGATTTTCGCTCACCGGACGTGTCCCGACGGTGGGTCAACGGACGCCACTGCGTTCGGTGCACACGAGGGTTCGAATGAGCTACTGACGTCACGTAGCCAATGGACGCATGAATAGTACCACTTCAGCGTCCGGTGCAGCAACACCGGAGCGTCCAATGCTTGGTTTCAGCGAGGTTGCAACACGGCGTATTCACCGGACACGTGGCCAGCGTTCGATGCTCTGAGAATCAGTTTCCAGTGCTCCCAAAGCCAGTGTCCGGTGCACTAAAAACAGAGAAAAACACTTCTAAAAATTCACTGAATCCTGCCTTGCAAGTTCGGCAGGAGGGAGAGAGGGTCCCAAACCCATCTCTACTGCTCAAACTCCACCGCCTTCGCAAATGTGCTAACACCATCAAGTGTACTTCAACATGTGCATGTGTGTTAACATTTTTCGTAATTATTTTGAAGGAGTTAGGTTAGCTCTCCACTAGATCTAAATGTATATGCAAATGAATCCTCATCTAGTGCACTTAAGTGATCAATAGCCCTAGAAATTCCCCTATTTATAGTACGGCTATCGATCCTAAGTGTAATCACACCCTCTATGGTGTCTTGATCACCAAAATCAAATCCTTTCTATACCTTTGCCTTGAGCTCCATAGGATTTTGCCTCTTCTCCTCTCCAAGTAAGCAATTGATCATATTGTGGTTATCACCATCATCACCATGATCATCTAGGCTTCACCACTTGGCATGGGACTTTATCATTTCATGTCTACACACTTAGCATAATGATTAGTCCCTAGGTTTCATCAATTATCCAAAACCAAACTAGGGCTTTCACTATGTAGTGGTGCGGAGGCCTGAGGCTGGGAGGCTGCACGGGCGCGGCAACGTCGATTGCTGTAGCGCGTGCGCAGAGGCATGTTCTTGCATCATGCGCGGAGGCGCTGGCAGAGAAGCGGTGCTGGTGTTTGGCCCGAGCTCGGATCCAGGGCCCCTGGGGCTGGAGGCGCCATTTGGGTTTGCTGTTGGCCGTCTTGGACTTCGTCGGTGGCGGCGACAGCGGCGGCGGTTCCAAGCAGCAGATTCGACACTTTGGCGGCCAAATCTGGCACTCCTAGAGTCGGTTTTGGTGTTCCCGGTGTACAGCGCTAGCGACGGGGACGGAGGTTGACATCGGCGTGGGGGGCCATGACAACTCGGTTGTGGGCCCTGCCTCCCCACGGTGGACCTACAGGGGGAGCCAGGCAGCCAGCCACCACCTCACGGCGGCGCGGATGGCAAGGTGCTTGGCGAGCGGCGCGGCAGGTCGCGCGAGGGAGGTACTGCGGGCGTTGGAGGACGCGGCGGCGGCTTTGGCCGGTGCCTGTGTTAGTGTATGGGCTGCGGCTCCGGCGTCGGCAGCGGGTTCGCTTCACCAGCGGGGCAGTGGCTAACATAGCAAGTTCACGAGCCGCTCATGGGTTGAGGTGCCATGGTGAAAGCTATGTCCAGTGGACCGATGGCGACGACGCCTACGGGCGCCGTATTCTTCCTTGGAAGCGCCCATCGATTGGCCCTTCTCCCCTTTATGTGGCGTGCTCTTCCTGGGTGTAAAACCTTGACCTTCTGGTCAAATGACGGTGGCACCGGTGGCGTCGCGTTCCTCCTTGGAGGCGTCGTTTTGGAAGCTCATGCCTGTCAGTCTGTGCCGTTCGCCTCCATCATGGCATGAAGGTGGAGGCCTAGCTGAGGATTCAAGTTTCTGGTGTCCACTGCGGTGGAAGGTGGTCAAGAGGGAGATTTGGCGTGGCGATTCGAGGATTTCACATCTGTCTAGCAGTTGAGTTACGACCACGAAGTTGGTGAGGATGCCGGCGTGGAATGCGCCACAGGAGTTGGCGAGGAGGCCGACGTGGGAGGTGGTGGCCAGCAGACTAGCGTTGCGGATGACCTGAGTGGAGGCTTCTGACCGGCAGCCGGAGGGCGTGTGTGGCACTTGTACCTCGATGAGACAGCTAGGTTACTGGAAGCTGTGGTGTGCGCGCGTGGATCTCGGCAGGCGGGGTCGGCTTGGTATGCGCCTGAGGCAGCTCCTCTAGTGTCGGTTTGACAGTTTGCAGCGGCCTATGGCGGGTAGCCTTGCTTCGCAGTGGCTATTCCGGTGTGAGACAACGTCTTGAGAGATGGCGCAAGCGGAACTGATTGTGGAAGAGCTACACGGCTTGCAGCGGATTACAGCGGCTAGCCCTGCTTAGCAGCGGGCTACTCGGTGTGGGACATCGTCGGCAACGATGGCGGAAACTGTGACGAGGGTGATTTCGTCTTGACGGCTTTGTCTTTCAGGGGGGTGGCGGTGAACAGTGACCAGTTCGTGGTGGTTGGGTGGCGGTGAAGCGTGTGTATTTGTTGAGTTGTGGCTTGGGTCCATGTCCTAATCCGACCGGCCAGAATTATTTTTTTCCTTTTCTTTGAGTTGTGGGTTTTCGGTGCGTGTTGATGTCCCAATCCAACCGATCGAAGTTGTTTCTGTTTTTTTATCCAGTCTAAGCTTCATCTACTTTTTAATATAATCGGCAGCTCTTGCGTGATTTGTTTTAAAAAAAACAAAGTAGGTCTTAAACCACCACCGTACGTACCGGAGATGTGAAGAAGCAAACCCAAATTAAAGACGCTTTTGCTCTGCTATTCACTTTGCTCGGTTCAGAGGGTGGCAGGTACGTATCACGCAAACCGTCGGATGGATATCGGAGCAGGTAAGGTGTTGACACGAGAAGAGAGCAGTGAGCTAGTACCGTCATCACTAGTCAGCTACTACGTACGAAGGGGAGGCTCTCATGTCTCATCGCTGGCTGCTGACTTGGTCCTCTAGTCTTTGCTTCCGTGCCGCTTTTGGCTCCATCCTTTTGGAATGAAGGATGTTATAGAGCTCTGTGAGCATTCAACAAACCAAGTCACTGTCATTGGCCATCGTTTTTCCGTGGATTATACTACCATCTTTTCCTCGATCAACCTTGACCCTTGCATTGGGTCGTCTAGCTAGAGCCATCCCATCCTTGTTGCATACCTAACCCGGCCAACTGCCCAGAATCACTGACGTCGTCTTCCCTCGGAAGGCCGCCGACTCTGCCAAAGTCTAACACATCTACTCCCTCACCTAACAATGCTTTGCTCAGCATGACCAATCCGTTACCTTCTTTCAGATCAAATCTTTTAATTAGATAGATCCTGGATATATAGTACTAGTATTGTTTTAACTAGTAGAAAGGGCGCGCCCCGCGCGCTTGGCTGAAACTTACAATGAGCAACGTTTGCAAAACAATAAGCAGAAACACTAAAGTGGCACAATGTGTAAGCGGAACGTCTATGAAATCTGACAATATAGAAGGACATAAATACAGCATAGTACAGTGTAGTTTTACAGATCAGCACCAATAGATAGTAACGGCATTACTTTACATATGTATGTGGGTCAGCATGGTGAGGCAAAAGAGGTCGTGCTGTTCAAAAGGCATGATCTTATCATAGTACAAAAGATGGATCGGCTCTGTGCACCACAGTGCTATGAGGGCAGCTAAGCTAGGCACGCTGGTACATCATATAGGTTGGAGCATCGGTGAGCACATATCTAAATATATAAAGAGCCTGATCGAACCATGCATTTAGTTAATACAGTATTCACATATAGAGAGGCGAAGTAGTAGTAGCAGTAATGTGGCCTGTTACATGAGGGACAAACTATCAGCAAGATGTAGACCCAAACACTGTTTTGTAGTTCAGAGGGCACAAGCAATGGCAGAATAAATAGTGTCAGCAGGGGGGATGGCCATCTACCTATCTGGTGGTTTTGGATGAACCAGAGGTGTTCCTGCTGTTCTTTGAGTGCAGGAGGTGACTGTCAGTCCTGATTCTGAATGAATGCGGCAATATATTATGGCGTTATATTAAAACGGTTACATATTACGGCTAAATGGATTGAGTATGAGCGGAGCCTATAAAGAGAATATGTGAGATAACCTTTTAGGCTGATGCTCTGAGACGGAATGAGATGGAGCTTCATCTTGATGTGCATGTGCATCGGCAATCTCACTGTGATCATCAGCAATAACCTGCAGTTGGTAGTTTAGTATTCTGTAAGCTGAGGGTAAATGAGTAAATATTCGGCACACATTGCGGTTGAGATACTTGAGCGATAACAGTGACTCTGTTTAGAAGGAACCTTGTCTTTGTCTGCATGGATAGCTGGATCTGTAACATGGAGAGCTGGAGCGTTGTCTGGACATCTAGTTTGTTGTAAAGTGCATGTAGATTAGCCAGCGTTGGCACAGTAAAGCGCAAATAGCAGTAATTTGTATGATACAGCAATAGACATGTCGGTTTCATGATGGTGGGCTAATTACCCTGCAGAAGCATGTGTAGAATCTGTGGGGGTAGCCTGAAGGACATCAGTTATGGTTGCCTGTGCCTGGTGGTGCAATTGGATGTAGGTATCATATTGTAGCGCTTATGTGGCGGTTTTAGTACAGCTATTTTGGAAGTGAGGTAGAGTTGTACCTTATCTATGTCGCAGTCGTGCTGGAACAATGCCCGGCGCACTGTAGGCTCGTTGCTGCGCGGTGCGACCTCTTTGTTTCTGATAGTTGAAGGAGCAGATGCCATGTGTTTGGTGAGATGAGGACAGAGCATTTTTAGAATGGAATGAGTTTTGCAGATACTTGGCACAAAAAAGGGTTTAACTTTTTGGTCAGGTCATAATAGAGTATTTTTAGAATGCAATGAGTGCTGTAGATGTTTAGGCGAAAAGCACTGACCTCTGTACGTCTGCATCTTCTTCTGTTTGTGCAGGGTCTATATTCAGCGGTGGTGTCTCCTGGTCAAAAGGGATGGCAAATGAAATAAATAAATCAGTAAGGGTAGCAATAAAAATGTAGCAGGGAAATATAGCTGGAAGCATGGAGTACACTCAACACTGTGTGCAGACGGCACATGTGTAGAAGAATGTAGTGCATCGTCGGTGGCAATACTGGGTGGCAATGTTTGCTGGGGATGAAGGTAGCTATTTTCAGCGTAATATGCAGTGGATAAAAACCGCAATGTAACGGTTCTAAATTATAAAGCACAAATACATAGGAAGCCTTTGACATACCGATCCAGGTTGACTGGTCATGACCTCCTGAGCAAGTGATGCTTGAACAACATCTGGTGCTGCCTGCTCTGTAGTTGATACTGCAGGTGGCGGCCCTGAAGAAGGCATATTAGCTGCCTGGATCTGGAGGCGATGTGCTGCTCTAAAAGCTTCGAATTCATGGTCTACCAGCACTGATTTCACAAGCCAAGTTTTGTCATCTACGTCGCTGTAGGAGTCTTCAGTCAGCAAAATATGGAATGTGAACTTCCTAGAAATTGCTTCAGCCAGAAATCTGGGAAAAGCAGGCTCCTTTGCTTGCTGTTTGGCCACAGCCACGGCATCGCGCTTGATAATAGCACGGGCCTGTGCATCGTATGCAAAGAATTTTGCTTCAGCTGTCTCATCTTCGGCAGTGAATGAGAGCTTGTAACTGTTGATGTAAGAGATATGTAAGTACTTTAGTAAAGAAAAAAGAAAAGAACAAGGGATTTCGTGTGCAAGCAATATAGTGTAGAAGTAGAGTTTGCTGAGTAAGCTGGGGGCATACAATGTTTTAGTCTCTGAGCGCTCGCATAAGGCGCACTGAAACGTGGCGATGTCCCCTTTAACAGCTGTTTTACAGGTTCGACAACCAATATACCAACATGTGCGATCTTCAGGAAAGCCTGTCACTTTGACAGTGCATTTATAGCCTTCTTTCTGCATGAAATGGAGCATCATAGGAAACCACACATCAGTCTGCTTTGGAAATCAAGCATATATGTTGAATAGAAGGAGTTTCATGCAGAGGCAGAACTTACGGACAAATGGAATGGGTCCTTTGGATTAATTTCGGCTAAAGTTGTATGTTCCGCCATAGCTGACAGAGGCGGTCCCTGCACAACTGTTTGTGTTGCTGGAGGGTGGCATATAAGTACAGGGTCTTTGCTCAACCTATTTTATAGGAAAACAAGATGGAGACATTGTTTAGTAACGTAAATCTTAGGGTGCAAAATATTGTCGGTAAAGAGCGATGGTTAAAGTGTAGTAAAGCTATTTACTTTTCATAAAATGGTTGGGTTTCTGCAATGTTTGGATTAAAGAACCACCGACAACCATAGCTTCCATTGACCTGTGTCTTACCTGTGCAATATGTAGGGACAAATGCAGTAAGAACAGCAATCACATGCAAATTTAGCTATTGAGCGAATGAATATTAGGCGGCACTGAGACATACGATTCATAGTTTTTGGAACACAACCAACAAAGAGAACAACAACGGATTGGAGCGGATCTGAGGTGGAAGTTTGGGGAAGAAGGAATTTTTGGGCATGTTCAGCCCACAATGTCACCTTGAGTTCTTCATCACTAAAAAATTATGGAATCATATATGAGATAATGATGTGGGCAGATACACGATGTCTGTAAAGGGAACTGATTAAGGGATATACCTGAGGTTTTTTATGACTATCTCCTTCATTGGCACCGGTTTTTCCTGGTTTCCCACACGCTGCTGAACAACAGCTCCTGAAGAAGTTATGATGCCCAGTACATCTGCAAGTAAGAGACAATATATATAAAGTGACAGTATTATACTGGAACAGAAACATGTAAAGTTTGCTGAAAATCGGACACGTATATGGTGAAAGCAATTACCAACATAGACTGTGGAGTGTGGATGATTAGGATTTAGTTCAGAGTATGGTGTGATATTGTATACATATTCTGGGAAACCTTCTGGTGGATCTCTAACAGTTTGGACAGTGGTTAATCCTGTGAATTCAATCATGAATTCTTTGACAAACGGCACATATGCTGTCCTTGAATTCTTGACATGGAACTTGCTGATCAGGTATGTTTTGTCGAGGTCTAATAGAGAATCTTTCTTTTCAATCTGTTTTGGCGGTATGTGGGCATACATGGAATCACCCTGCATATCATTGCACACATAATGGTAAGTCTATTGGGGCCAATCTTTATTTTAATTCGGTGAATTATACAAGGGATTTTAATACAAATATTATGTGTTTTGTGAGGTCAAAAGACCAATGAATATACCTTTTCATCAGCAAGGACAAGGCCTATGAACCGCACATAGCCACCAGACTGGGTGTTGTCATATAGCCATTTCCTCATCACACGTACGCAGATTGTCTCCGCCGTTGGTCCTTGTTTAAGGTCTGCTAGGCACACCTTGCGGTGACTGAGCTGCTGCATTGTGGCAAGCTGCAAAACAAACTGAAGGAATACAGTAAAGTCATGCTTTCATGCAGCATAGAAGGTATCTATTCTTATGTAAAAGGGCATAGAACTGAAGTACTGATGCACACTATTGCAAGATGACAGTCTTATATATCTGGAATTGTTACAAAATCTATGGTGCGGCAACAATGACTCCATACTGCAGCACTATGTAATAAATTTATGGTATTCGTAAATAGACATGCAGACACAGAGAGAACTGAGGACAGATGTATACCATACACTGTAACGCATCATCTTAGATAGTCGGTATCAAACCGAATGCAGCAAATACTTCGCCGTACACGACATTTCTGGTTTCATTTGTCCAGTTTCCTCTCTCATCTTCAATAGCAATTTTGAGGCCCTGTCTAGAGGTTACTCGTGAAACTGCAACATATAGCTGGCCATGGGAAAAGACAGGTCTTTTTAGATAAACACCTACACATGAAAGGGTCTGTCCTTGGCTTTTGTTAATTGTCATCGCATAGCATACTCTGATTGGGAACTGACGCCTCACAAGCTGAAACGGATATTTATTGGATTTCAAGGTTAGGCTAATGCGAGGTATGAGCACAGTGCTGCCTGCATGGTCACCTGTGATCATCCTCGCTTCGATAACCCTTTGACCCAACTGCGTAACTATAAGTCTTGTCCCATTGCATAGGCCATCAGTTTGATTAAGATTGCGAAGTAGCATAATTGGAACACCTATCTTTAGGCTAATCATGTGTCTCGGGAAATTGTTACCATCTAAAGAGTTTAGGAACTCAACCGGATATAGTAAGTCATAGGTTTCATGACCCTGTGTTTCTTTAGAGATGGTATCGCTGCTTAGATAGTCTTTGGCAGTAGCCGGTAAGGAAGCGACAATATGGTCATTTATCATATCAGATAATTCATTTGTAGGCGTCAATATTGCACGGTCTTTGAGATATGCTTCACTTCTGTAATTATTAGGAAAATCTAGGTAGGTTGCTCCAATTATTGATGCCATTGTATCATCACTGCTAGGAATTAGCAAGTCGTCTGCTATTTTGATCTAGGAAGCTTGAGTCTCTCCATCCCGAGCCACACAGAGTATCTTGCCTTCACCTATGTCTAGGATCCATTTACTAAAGCCAGCTAGACAGCGAGATTCTGTGGAATTGTCAGTGCATGTTTGTAACCTCATGTTCTGTGTAAGATGCAGCACCTTAACATCAGACCAAAGATGAGAGTTGAATATAGCTGAACCAACGATCTGAGCTCTGTTACCGCCTTCAATCACTGGCAATATTTGCCTAACATCACCACCTAAGACGACCACCTTTCCACCAAATGGAACGGAATATGCTGCTGAATTATGTTCGGCTTCTATGTCACGAAGGGTTCTATCAAGTGCCTCAAAAGCTCTGCGATCAGTCATAATGGCCTCGTCCCATATTATTAACGATGTTGCCTGAATCAACCTGCCCAACATAGTTCCTCTACTTATACCGCAGACTGTAGAGTCACTCAGGTCACATGGGATAGCGAACCTTGAATGGGCTGTGCGGCCTCCTGGCAGAAGCAATGAAGCAACACCGGATGAGGCCACCGTGAGTACAATCTTTCGTTGTGCACGAAGATGACTGTATATACAATTCCAGAGATAAGTTTTGCCTGTTCCTCCATATCCAGAGACAAAGAAGAAGCATGGTTCACCATTTTCCACTGCCACTACTATAGTGTTAAAGGCCCTGAGCTGACCAGGATTAAGAGAAGAAAGTAGATTGGAGCCATCTGATAAGTCATTTGCTGAATATGAAAGTTCTTGCATGATGAGTTGATTGTAGAATGGAGCTGACTGAATAACTGTCCTCTGTGGGAGCCTGTAATCAGAAATGTCCTTGCCGCTGTCAGAAAATATAGCAGCAAGTTCTTCAAGAATACTGTCTTTAATATCAGTATCAGACAGCTGGTAAGATCTGCTGCCCACCATGTTCCTAAATTGGTACTGAATATCATCTCCGAGCAGTCTCCAAACCCTCTCAAAAAAGGCATATTCATCAGCAACTCCACAGAACAATACCATGGTGACGAAAAGCTTACGGAGATGCGAGGCTGTTGCCCAGGTTGCAGCTTCATCAAAAGCACTATACCATTCTTGATCGTCACCAATGAGACCTCGAGCTCTGCAAGCTTCCTTTAATGTCGGATGCTGGATCCCGTTGCAGGATCGAATGTCATCAAAGCTAGTACAACCCTTAATTGTGAGTAAGAGCAATCTAAGATAGTACCGTTCACCAGCAGATGGGTGTACATAGTGAAGGCGACCTATTTTTTGACGATTTTGACGGCGTCGTTCCCATGTCCTTGTCCTGGGCTCCCATCTCCATTTGGAAGGGAATTCAGCATATGTTAATTCTCTAGCAGTGGCATCTGTTTGGTTTACCACAAACCACTGTGTGAGCATAGTTCTTCTTAGAAATTCTTGCTCAAGGAAAGTTTTAATCTTAGCTCGAGCACTATATGATATGAAGTTTTCATTTGGTAAATGCACCGGCATCCTTTCAACCGGCGGGTGATGTCTATGTATGTCATAGCCCAAGATCCGCCAGCATGCATCCTGCTCACAGATATATCGACAGTCTAAATACTCCTTGATTTCATTGCGTGTCTGAGTTTCCTTATCATAAGGGGTATCCTCTCCATTCCTTATCTTTCAAGATATGCTTTGCTGCTATCAGCGCCTTTGGTAACATATTTAAAAAGGTACTTGACAAAAATTGTTTTGTTACACCATTCAACGTTGATGTGCGCCTGATACTTCTTGAGGAGCTCCAAATTATAAGGAACAACCCCATCTATTATCAAGACAGTGACCACCTTTGTTGATGTAAAGGCTATTTGATCGACGCCTATAGACAACAAAACCATCTTTGTCAACTGATGTTTCCTCTAAATAAGGCTTAGGATAAAACTTGGAGCATTTGCCATTTTTCATGCAAGGGCAAGACATATTCAATGTGCCACAAGGGCCATGGGTCATATGCTCAGCCACAAGAACATATCCCAGCGGATCAATGGCAGGATCAGGTATTTCAGCACTTATAAAGGAATCTATAAGAGATGGAGTTGGTTTTGCAGTATCGACCTTTGTCCAAAGAATGATATGTGCATGAGGCAGCCCACGCTTTTGGAACTCTACAGTATGGAGAACTGCAGGGTTTGGACCCAAAAACATGTATGAGCATGCGAATTATGGCACAAATTCAAGCAGGAAAGTTAAGGTGCATAGCAAATGCAAAAGCACACCTGCTGTTGCTGTGCCAAATAGGGTGCCATGCTGTAAATCATGCAGGAGTTCTTCAAGTTTCATATTGAAGACTCTTACAACTGCATCTGATCTGTCAGTAGACCGCTGGCCAGGTTCCAACATACCCTCAGCTATCTCAGGCCACTTAGGATTGCAGGTAAAAGTGATGAAGAAATCAAGCGGCCCATATTCCCTGCAAATGGCTATAGCATCATGGTAATTCTGCATCATGTAACGACGGCCGCCAGTGAATGATGCAGGAAGAACAGTCACTTTGCCTGTCTCGGAACCATGTAGACACCCTCGATTTACTGCATCAGTGATGCCTTGAATGCTCTCCATCCGTATGTCGTCCTGCTTGTTCAAGATGTAAAACAGTCTGTTCTCATCAATACAGGCACGAGCATCAACCTTAATCTGGCTTGACAAAGAACCGTAACAGAGATATGGGTTTGGCTGCTCTTCCCTATAATGCAACATGTATCGATAATAATCTTGCATCGTGATCTTGACATGTGCATTTTCCGCTGCAGGTTGGGCATCTTCATACAGCACTCCAGGCTGATATCCTAGCTCACCAAATGGAAAGAGCAAAGGATATTGTAACGGCATAAAGGCAGGATGCAAGGCTGAGATCTGTTGCAGTTCACCGGAGCGGGTCTCCACTATAATATCTCGCTGGAAAGCATCTACTGTGAAGTCATTAACAACAAGCAGCGCAAGCTGTTCAGTAGTGGGTAGACTGTATTGTGGAGGATCACCCTCTGCTGGTGCCATAATCCTTACTGCAAATTCTTGGTCACCGTGGTCTTGAAGCCTGTCCCTTGCTTTCCTAAATTCCTTTGCAAACGGATTGTGCTCATCTAACATACAAATTAGGGACTGCACAATTGATGGGTCTATATTGCTTCCTGATGATTTAGCTCGATCTAATGCACGAATTCTATTGCTAATCTCATTTGCTGTGTCATAGATATAGAGCTGAATAAATTTTGGAGGCAGGCCCTCCTGTGGTAGTAGAGATCCTATTCTGTGATGTACTTGGCCGCTTATCTTAAACACAGGAGGACCGCGGCCGTCATCCATAGACCGATCAATCTTAGCACCCATTGATGTGAAAGCAAATAGACATTTGTACTGCCTTATATTTTTCATAAACCTATTACACCTTGCATCTCCATCGAACCTCGCTAGGGAATCTAACGGCTCAGGGCGCAGCGCACAGGGGGGTATCACAACCCTACCCGCTCTGCAGCAATTATTGTATATTGGTTGTCCATTTCGCCTGGCTGAGCCTTGCCTAAGACCCTCACGTAGCTAGAAAACTGCCTTACAATGAGGACACCGATATGTTGGTGGGCCATAGTATGATCTGCCTGGGTGGCTGGCTGAAAAAAATGGGATAAGTTTTAGCGATTTGGGCTGGCAAGTCTCTGCGGCTGATAAAAGATGTATAGATAAATCTGTCCATGCGGTAATAATTAGTGCTGGTGGGAGATGGAAGACAAAACCTCACACCTTTGAGAGCCTGTATATATGCTTCATCAAATTGACCACAGCGTGAGGCAAAACCATCCATGTTAAGAGGGCCTGATAGAAGGAGCACGTATCAGATGGCACAAATCGGTATGTAGTGGACATATCATGTATCAGGACAATATGAATCCATGAACAGACAGTACAGGCTGCGCCGCCTCACCTGTCCGAGCAAGCAACCTTTGGTGTAACCTTCTTTTTCATCTGCGACGTGCCTCGACAGACGAGGGACTGGTCACAACATGACGGTCAGGAACATATGCAGGAGAATGTGGGCCATAGGATGGGAGGGTGAATGGAGGAAGAGTTGAGAAGGAAGGCATGGACAAAGCTGCTGTGAACATGAAGGAGATATGAGTCATAAAGAGAGGCCATAGAACAGCGTAGACAGATGGACATGCCTTGTAAGATAAATGCAGTGCCGCTTAAAAGGCACATCATTACCCGTTGGAACAGGCGAGCCATGGTGGTAGCTACTTTGTGTAAGAAAAGGCAGAGAAAAGGTAGCGTATGGAGGAAGCCAAGAGTGGCAGAGAATATCTGCATATAGCAACACACAACCGCAATAGGGTTAGAGCCATCAAAACGGCACGTAATCATAAATCTGGAAAGACACATCAGGTGAAAGGGGCACCGTACTGGATGCATTCGCCGAATAATAAGCAGCTGCCGTTGTAGCATCACAGACAGGAGCTACACTGGGCACTGCGCAACCACGTGGTTGCATCAAACATGTAGAGGAATAGAGGCAACATATATAGTTAGCAACACGCAGGGCATAATACGGTAGCATACCGCACAGTGCAGTGTTGCTGGGTGCATGAGCATAACGTACATGGAACCTGTGCTGACGATGACGGCCGTGCATCCATCTTGAGAGAAAACTAAGATAACTACACTTTGGGAAAGATGCGAGGCAAAGCACAAAATGTTAAACATGCCCCCTCCCGTGTCGTAGGGAAAATTCGGAGAAGCTACATGGAGGTCCAATCGACCATACGAACTCGAAGGCCTAACTGACGAAACTTTTTTTTTAAATGGTAAAAATAGGATGAACTGTGAGGGTTTCAAATTCCGCTGACGAAACATTTTTTTGTAAATGGTAAAAATAGGATGAACTGTGAGGGTTTCAAATTCGGAGGTCTAACTGACATGTTCCCTTTCAGCTGATATGTGGGCTGGCTAAATGAAACCTGGAGCGGTAAGCAGGACTAAATGCACCAAGAATAACAAAGAAAACGAAATACAGATAAAACAAAATGGGGTTGACAAGCATGAAAGCGACCCATTTGATTGTGGCACGAGGACTGACTGCGTGAAGTGCAGGCAAAAGTGGCAGCGCCTGGTCCGAGCGGTTTGCGGACCGGATAAATGGAGATCGGAGGGGAAAACAGCAATAAATACAGTGAGAAGAATAAAGAAAAGGAAATACAGATAAAACCATATGGGGCGAGAACCATGAAGGGGGGTAATCTATTCATGGGACTACGGGTGCGGAACATTTGAAACCGAAACAGCCATGCTGTCTACATCCTGAACCAAATGGCGAGCTATATTCAGCGCGTCAATGTCAGGAGAAAACCGGTCGTCTGATGTGTCTATAACAATATGTGCAAGCTGCACACCTTGATTAGCTATCCTAAAGAGATGGCGCATGAACTGTCGATGGCGATCCATTGTTTGATAACTATAATCAACAATGGTGAATCCATATAGATCCTGGAGGAAAACTAAAGCCTGAAAAGCAGCATCTTCAAATGCACCTAAATACACAGAATCCAAAGAAGACCAAAAGAAGAAGCGGCGACCCCTATCATAAGCAAACAAAGCAGGCAACTCGATTTCTATACCATATATGGTTTCACCGGCAGGAGATATTTCAGTGATACCAGAAACTAAAGGGAGGTGGCAACGGTGAGCCACGGTCTGTAAAGTAGAGACATAAGATAATTGCAGAACAAACATGGTGGAGCGACACTGGAGAATAGATAGACCAACACAAATCTTCCCACAACATAGAAATAATGAGGACCAAATGTCAAAAAAAAAAAGACCGGAACTGAACCTCCCTCTGATTTTATTTGCCTTTGGATATGACAAGCAGCACAGTCCACGAACAGGCTTCTGTCTGTGCGGAGACGCACCGGAAACTGTATAATCTCTGACTGTCCCCCCAACCCCAGTTTTTTTAGTTACAAAAAAGTAGAAAACAGCAAGAATATGACACGGTCAGAATGGATACAGCACACAAGGAAGGCCATGTAAGGAACACGATCACATATAAATAGAACCGTAACATTTGCAGCCACAACATGAACCGACCCGAAACAATGAGCAAAAGATTCAGTAAAAATAGGGAGACCAGGTACCTGCGGATAGTGCAGCTAGAACATAGGTTTGTTTCCGGAGAATCAGAGGGCCGCCGCCAACAATAGCAGAGCCAATATCGCCGAAGGAATCGTGTGAGGCCTGAAAAAAAGAGGCACATGCATGAGCACAGGCATATATGGAACATGGAACCTGCGGCAGCCAAAATAGACACAAAAAATAAAGGGGAACATACCTGAATGGATTGCCCAAACAAAGGCAGCAATCTGGACTGACGAGCTCTGAAGAAATCGGGCGAGCCCCCAAAAAAAGAGCCACATCCATCAGCGCAAGCATACATGGGGCATGGAACATGCGGCAGGGAAAACAGACAAAAAAAATTGATGCCGAGACTTACCCGAATCGATTCCCAGACTGAGCGCAGCAATCCGCAGCAATCCGAACAGGAAATCTGCGAGCGCAGCATAAGGGAAGCAACGGTGAGGGCTAATTCAGCGAAGAAGGGCGTCACAGATAGAGATGAAAAACTGGCTGCGGAAAATAAAGCACAAGCTGGGCAACAAATCAACACGGGACAAAATGGCGGCCCATCGACGGAACACACTGACATTCCTATGAACCTGGTCCAAGGAGAAACGGCGCAATGCAGACACACCACAAGGCGACGGCAACCACGGGGAAACCGCTGGCCGCGTATCCCCCGGGAGGCCGCGGGCAACCAGCGACGGCATCGATTGCGCCCCCACCTCCGGCCCGGCAGCCCTAGCGGCGGCGCCCCTGGCGGCGGCACAGGCGCAACGCACACACAGCACAAGGCGACGGCAACCACGGGGTGGCATCTGGCCGGAAACCCCTGGCCGCGTACCCGCCGTCAGCTGCAAGAATGACCCCGCCCGCGACGCTGGCCCCAGGCAGCGGCACACACCCCGCGGGAGGCCGCGGCCAACCAGGCAGGGCACCGACTGCGCCCCCACCTCCGGCCCGGCAGCCCTATCGGCGGAACAGGCGCGTAGCAGACAACGGAGAAGAGGTAAAAGGCAGATGGGGAGGCGTACCTGAAGGGGACGAACCAGACGACCGCTCCGAGCGGGCCAACGCAGCCGGCACCACGGAGGGGCGGGCCACACCGGCGATGGCGACAGCGGCGAGAGGAGAAGCCACGGACAGCGACACCGCCGAGAAAAAGGAGAAGAGAAAGGGACGGGCGGACCTGACGAAGGGAACAGGGAAGTAGATAAGGCTGGGTGCCCCTTTTTTTGACCCACCCGGTCCGGCCGGCGCAGCCGACCAAAGGCACCCCAGCAGCACAGGCCACACGCACGAAAGCGCCCGTGCCGACATGGACCAATGACGCGAAGGAACGGTGACGCGTCGCCGAGCTGGACCAACCAAAAAATTTGGGGCGACGTGGCCGGCCGGCTGCGCGGCGGTCGACTGCCAATTCTAGGGGTTAATTTGCACGCGCTTGTGTTTAGTCAGCTTCAGTCTTAGGCTTCTACAAGGGAAGGAAAACCTTTATTTGAAGCACAAGTTGAGAGAATATGGGACCCACAGACATGTGGAGCCCAAGTTCTTTTTATATTTATTTTATTTTGGATTTTGGATAAAAGGTCACTCCGGCAGAAAAGTTGGCATTTTCAGAGATGGACCAATTGGCACCGTATACTACAAATGTTACGTCGTATAAAACACCGTGATTATTATATTAATAGGAACACATATACTTGTAAGAATGATTATTATATATAGATAAATAAAATCATCATATTATACAAAAATATGTCCATATATATAGATGGAGAAGAGAAATAATAAGACACCATGAATGAAGAAGATACACAAGCGAAGGCAAACAACAATAAAGAAAAGAAAGCATGCATCAATGATACAGTAGTACATCACGAAATTAAACCAGCAAATAATAACCAGTGTATAGTAGCTAGCTCTCTACCGCACGTACATACCGGCCGTCAGAATGAAAACGCTAGCTCATCAACAAGAATAATAATCCTGCACTGCCTCTACCCTCGCAAGATCAGGATGGTACGGTGCATGATCAGAAGAGGGCGAGCTTGACAAGCACGCCGGCGGCCACGGCGAGTGCGGGGCCGGCCGTGAGGCGCACGGACGCGCTGCCCGGGGTGCCAGTGCCAGTGCCAGGGGCGGGGGCGCTGGGGGTGGTGGGTGTGCTGGGGCTGGGCGAGCCGCCGGCGCCGGGGGTGGGGGGCATCGAGGGGGAGGAGCCGGAGCCGACGGTGACAGTGAGCTTCATGCCGTTGCTGCAGTGGCCGGTGAAGCCGCAGATGTAGTAGTGGGTGCCGGCGGTGAGGGTGACGGTGGTCGGGCCGTTTTGGATGGTGTTGGCGGCGTTGCTGGTGGAGCAACCGTCGTATCCGCTCTTGTCCACCACCACCAAGTCGTGGGCACCGGTCGCGAAGTTGAACACTGCATGCATATGCAATTTCGTCGTTCATATATACAATAACAAAAGAAAATTAAAAGATCCATGCATGGTTGTGATCTGATGGAGGACAGACAGAGCAGAGGACGACGCACGCACCTAGTTGGTCTCCAGCCGCGAAGGTCTTGCCACTGGCCCAGGTGTCGTAGTTGTAGCCAGTAGTCCACCCGCTACTCTCGCCGACGGTGAACGTGGCCGCTGAGGCCGCCGCGACGGAGCTCACAACGACGAGCAGCGCGATCAGAGCGGAACGGGACGCCATGGCTAGCTGGAGCGGCGAGCTGCTTTGCTTTGCTTGTGGACGACACGTACGATCGAGCTAGGCAGCACGTACAGGTAGTAGCTTTAGCGATGTCGATCGTGGATGAGATGATGACTGCCGGGTTGCAGGATGGCTCCCTTTTATAGAGCGAGCAATCAAGCATTAAGCCAGCTGCTTATTCATGGAATGGGAAGAAAGACGCGGCGGCTGCGGGTGCAGGAGGAGGAGGAGAGGGAGTCGTTGGTCCACGCTTGGCCGCTTCTTCCTTTCCTTTGGGTTCTACTTTTCCTTGTTCTCTTCTGCACCTGCACCGCACCAGGCACCACCAATATAATAATCAAATCAATCACCGCATGCAGGCATGCAGCCCGCAGGTGTTTCGTGTGTGTGAAAATACTTGGCGTTGTTGAATATGTCTGCACCACACACTCGTTCAAACATTTATTTCTCTTGTCGATCCATTGATCTTCTTCATGTTATTATTAGTATTTTATTTCCATGCAAAATAATTAAGAATGTAAGATGATCTCATGCATGCTGCATATCCCTCCCTTGAAATTGGGCATTGGAATTAGAATTGTATATGCTGCTGGTTCGCCGGAGCTAGCAACTACCAACTGAAAAAAAGTGGTTTTAATTTTCTGCGCAGGAATATGTCGCTATCTCCTTCTCCACTTCTTCTTCCTCCCTTCTTCCTTTCCCCGAATGCGAACGGTTCCATCATTATGGTAGGTGTGGGTCGTCGTCAATGATCGTTATCATCGGTCATCGCTTTGCATGCATTTCCGGCCATACATGAAGATCGATTCAACTAATTTGTTTACACTGAGTCGTCACTTGCTCCCTCTCTTTTGGAATTTTCTTTCTTTATTTCACTCATTCACGGTCCAATGCTTCTAGACGGTTAGAAGTACTAGCTAGGCCTTTGTGCATTTTGTCATTGGACACGCAGCATCAGATTAATTGAACGGAAGACGCGTCGATTAAATAAAGAAAGTGAGATTGAGCAGCACTAGGTGATTAGGTGATGGAGTGGTTAGGAGAAGCGATGCCAAAGCTTCAGGGCACGATTTATTTGTATTATTTGTATAGCCGCCACAGTAGTGGTACAGCATCTACCTCCTCTCACCACAAGAAGCTGCAGTGCGGGCTGATCGATACACCATTATATTTGCCAAAAGGCTACTGATGTTATAATCAGGCAAATTTTGTTCACAAACACCATTCAATCGTGTAATTTGTTGTTGCACATCCATCTTAGGAATTTGCTCAGTACCATTTTGGGAGAGGTGTGTGAAAGGTCAATTTCGCCCTCCACTCTATCTATCTACTTCTTCCCCTCCCCATCATCCCCTTCCCCGTCGCCAAACACCTTGGTATAGTCCAGCGGTTGGGCCCTTGAACATCACCAAAAAACGCGGCTACCTACCAATTACTAGGGATGATGACGTTTAGGGGTGCTAGAGTGAGGGTGAGGCAGCTACTGCTTCCACCGCCAGGGATGATGACGTGGTAGCGAGGGCTAGATGGGGAAGCGGTTGTGACACTTGCGCCAGTGGCGCCGACGAGTATGAAGAAGCAAACGAGGCCTCTAGATCCTGGGGGAGAGAAAAGGGTGGAGTCGGGAGCTAGGAAGAAGACAATCGCTAGGGCAATATGATCTATTCACTAGCCTTTCTCTCCCCAAGATTGTGAAAATGAATAATTTAACGACTGCAATATCCAGCGATAAAGCGATTTTATAATAGTATTAGGTAAATTTTAAAATTGGCAGTGTGCATCGACAAATTACATGATTAAGCGGTATCCATTTGCCTTACAATTACAATCGAGGCAAATAAAAGCTTCTCGGACGGCCGGAGGTCGAAGAAGAATAAACCATTGATTTGACGTCGAGGGATAACGTAGCGTGATCGTGTTACAAACTAATCGCTGTGTTTATATCTTCCAAATGACGTGTTGCATTGATGTGGTGCAAAATAAAGGAACAAAGCACATGCATGCTTGCATTCCATTGCATTGACCTAATCATATGCTATCCATTGCCTAGTACCCATCGGGCATGTGTAAAAAACACTTCTTTAATTTTTCACCAAATGCATTGACCGAAAGCAGGAAGACGACGCCGTCTAGGCTACATCATAGGCGGTGGGTGTGCAGATAACCGTTCACTGCCATTTGCTGCCGAGTTGGAGTAGGTTAGGTTTCATGCATGAGTCTGCTCGATCGACCATGGGCTGAATTATTTCAGGATAATGTAATAATTCAATATATAGAAGAATATTTCTCAATTGCATACGGTTGCAGATAATTAAGTTTCCTGTATTGGAATTTATGTGACGTGCTGAGTTAACCAATAATTTAAGCCCTTATTTCAATTAGCCGTCGTTGAAGCAACGTTGCTAGTCGATCTGTGAAGCTGGAGCAAGCAAGATATCAGACAAATATCTTTATTTTCAACGATGCAGAAATATGACTGACAATTCAGAGTTTCAGACGACTCTCCATTCATACATAGAGAATCCGTGCCGTCCATTAGGTACGACTCTGATTATGTAGTGCATGTGTCACACATGACATCCCGTGATCGATCCAGAGTGATCCATGCGCCCCATGCATATGGTACAGTGTTCTTCGCTCCGATTTCGAAATTGCTGTCCAGTCAATATCTAGTTTTGTAAATGGTATCTGCCTAATAATGATACTTTGCACAAATATTTGAAACCAGGAGACGAGTATGTAAGTAACATGGCAAGTAAAGACTGCCTAATGGTAGCTGCCTAATGATACTTTGCACCAATATTTGAAACCACCGTTGCCATTTAACACTACAATTTTTCACAAAACGACCTCTTTTATTGCATTGCAGTAAAAAAATGTACTACCTTTACACTGGGGTTCAGGTCAACAGTTATCTCTAAAAAAATACCCTATTTTTAGATGTGGCCACATAAAGTCAGCTGCCCTTAAATTCAGAGGTGGTCGACTTAAGCAATTGACTTTGAAATTAGGGCAATTTATAGGTGTGCAAATGTGTTCCCCTTTTGGAAAATTGTTCTCACCAAGGTCAATGGGAAAATGTTATCCTATTGGTATTAGCAATAACAGTCTGGTGTAATGGTAAGGAAGGGTTTGAATCCTCCAAACACTAGAAAGGTCACACAAAGGAGGAGGTTGTGGGTTCAATCCTAGAAATACACATGCATATATTTTTGCGTGAAAAATGTCATGATTTGTGACGGCTCAAACAACCGCGTGTAGAAAACATATTTGGGTAAGAACAGCCTTTGGAAATTGAAGATCGGAAATGCTCCCTACACGGCGTCTGGACGGACGGACGGACCGGACAACCCGCCCCGCCCACGCTGCCTGCCGCACGCCCTAGCCCGCGCCGCCCACCACGCGCTCCCTGCCTGGAGTCACGCCTCCTACCGTGACTGCGCTCCATCCGCTGGCGAGATGCCCAGGCCGACATCTACGCCGCCGCCGACGTCCGTGCCGCCGTGAGCCCCCACACGGAGTCGCGCCTCCTGCCACAGCTGTGCTCATCCACTGGCGAGAAGCCTGTGCCGGACCCACGTGCCACCGCGAGCTCCATGCACCGCCTCCAACCTCCGCGCCGCCACGAACTCCATGCGTTGCCACCGACCACCACGCCGGCATCGAGCTTCGCAATGATGAGCCTCCATTCATCCAGGCAGCAAGATTATATTGTGCTGAAAGCGTATGTTGCAAGCATATGTTTCAAGTGTTTCAGATGTTTCAGAGGTATGTTGCAAGTGTTTTATATCGATGTTGCAAAAGTAGATCGGGATGTTGCACATGTTGCAATGGCTATACACGTATCTTTCAAGTGTATGTTCCAAATATTTCATCGATTTCAGATGTATCCTGCAAGTGTTTCATCTGGATATTGCAAAAGTAGATCTGGATGTTGCATCTATATGCAAGTGTTCCAAGTGTTTTCATACATATGGTGCAAGCGTTTTTATCTGGACATTGCAATGTTTGCAATGGCTACACACGTGTTTTCAAGTTTTCCTAGTGTTTTGTAAGTGTTTCAGACGTACGGCTTGTTCGGCTGATGGTTTATACGGCTGATAAGCCGGCTGATACTGTTTTGTTATGAGAGAAAAATACTATACCATGATTGATAAGTCAGGGTGATAAGTTTAAGTGAACAGGGCCGTAGGTTGCAAGTGTTTTAGTTGTTTCGGACATATGTTGCAAGTGTTTCATTTGAATGTTGCAAAAATACATCGGATGTTGCACATATTGAATGTGACCCACTTGCCGTAGCTGCCTGTTGTAGCTGCTGGGGCACCGCCGAGTGGGTAGATGGTCCTCACGTGCGTCGAGTGGCGTGGGAGACATACGGGTGACATGGGCTCAGCGGGGAATGCGAAACGAGGAGGTGCGGGAAATGGGATGTGGGGAAATGGCTAGCACGTGCGGGCGCTAGCATCTCCGATTGAAGATTTGTATGGGTGTTTTCTAGAGGCGGGTGGCTCAACCTCTTCTTCAAACTCGATATGCTTGTATGCAAAAAATAGTTTTATGTAGCAGTGTATAAAGGGGTCAGCGGGAGGTTCTAGGACCATCAACAAGGATGACAACGGGGCGGGTTCGGATCGGTTGAAGTGTCTGGGCACCCAAAACCAAAACCCAAACTCTAAACCCAAACCTACCCTGAACACTGATTCGGGTGAAAATCTATCCCTAAAACCGAAATCCGCGGATCCTCGAAACCCGATGGATAATCCAAAACCTGGTGCTCGCCTATTGGATTCTTGGTGTGCTCGCCTCCCCATAGGCTATGTGCGCCGGTGGCTGCCCCTGCTAGATGCGCACGCTATGGGCCACTGCCGGCAGCTGCTGCGCTGCCGAGGACTGACTAACCGAGCGCCGAGCCGCCGAGGTGTGGATGCAGGGCGGGGCCGAGGAGCAGAGGAGGTGTGGACGCAGGACGGGGCCGAGCCGCCGAGGTGTGGACACAGGGTGGGCCAAGGAGCCACCACTGGTGAGTTGCTGCATCGAGCACTCGAGCGGGGAAGCAAACGAGCGTCGGGTCTGCAGAAGACGAAGACTGTGAGTTGCGGCCATGCAATACTATGGGTGCGGGTCTGAGGGAGAGGGCCGAGGATTTCTGCATTATATAGCTAGGGTTGTTAGTTGGGCCACTAGTGTGCTGTATTCTTTCAGCCCCGATGGAGCTCCATGGGTGAAATTAAACATCTGCCCCAAAACGCTGGATTTCAGGTATCCGAACCTAAAAATCCGTGGGCGAAACCAGACACCGAAACCAAAACCCGTGGACCCAAAATCCGCGGATATCCACCCCGAACCCGACCCACTGCCATCTTTAACCGTCAATGTTGGCGAATGAGATGACTATGATTGAGGTGAGGTGGTGCACTACTAGATGATGATTTTGACAATCGCCTCATTTTCTCTTGGGGTGGTTAATATAGTAAACCACCTCTATAAATATTGTGCTACATTGTAGATTATGAACTGATCCTAGAAATCAAAATTTAAGGGTGGTTAGCTCAGTAAAACCGCCTCTGGAAATCTTAGGTCTGTTTGGTATAGCTTCACCAATAGTTTCATGAACTGTTGAGTTGTTTCTTGCCAAACGGGTCTTTTGAAAACAACTTTAGCCATGAAGCTCCTTAAATCAGGCTCTCACATGGGGATAGAGTGGGTTGAAGCTGAAAATAGTAGCTTTTCACAGCTTGACCTCACACTTGTGGGCCTTCTGTGGGATTATGTGAGAGCATATTTTAAGAAAAACTACATGCAAAGCTGTTTTGCCAAACAGGTCTCCAAAACAGTTTTAGCTACTAGTGAAGCTGAAATCCAAAAAACAACTCCACTAGTGAAGCTGAGCTATACCAAATGGGGCTATTCTCAGGGACAGTTAACATAAAACAACTATCCCTAAAAATATGGGTTCGTGTGTCAACTAGGCTTACATCGTTTTTAAATGTTGATCTTGAAAAGAATTGCTGAACTAGGAAATTCATAACTTTTTTCAAATAAAGTCCTAGGAAGACAAACTTTTATAAAACTATAGAGCTTAGCAAGGTCTAAAAATTTGCAGTTGATGATTTTTTTATTTGACAATATTTAATGCCAAAATTTACATTTTAAGTTCTCTAAATCAGTAACTAGTACAAAAATTGATTTTTAGAGGTGCCTCCCTTTTCTAACAGAAGCGATTGTCTTAGCACGCTGTCACTAACTTTCGCAGGAGGCACTGTAACTATACAACCGTTGCTAGAAATCAATTTTTAGAGACGGTTCTATTAAGAAATCCACCTCTAAAAATATATCTATTTTTATGGGCGGTTCCGTTAAGAGAACCACCTCTGAAAATGTTATTCTCAAGGACGGTTGCTTATATCAACCGTCTCTGAAAATGAGTGATTTTCAGAAGCGGTTCTCTTAAGACAACCGCCAGAAGCGGTTGACTAAGTCAACCATCCTTAAAAATAGCTGTAGCACAAATAAATTCATATCTTTTTTAAATAAATTCGGATGAAGATAAACTTTATATCAAAATTATCGAGTTCGACGAGATCTAAAACTTTGTAGTTGATAAAATTTTTGTTTGAGATCATTTAGGGTTCCAAATATATAAATTAAGTCTCAGATTTTGAATTTCAAATTTTTGAATTTTTTAAATGACCTTGGATGGAGAATTGTTCTATATCAAAGTTGTAGTGCTCGACGAGATCTAAAACTTTATAGTTGAAAGTTTTCTGATTTAAGATTGTTTATGAGTTAAAATATTGATTACAAGATTTGTACATATTAGTACAAATAGATAACATCGTAGAACTAGATACAATTGACTGTGTGGTGCGGTGGCAGGGGAGGGAGGAGAGGCTGTGGGTTCAAATCTCGGATGTCGACATTTATTCAAAACAAGTGAAAAATAAATCATGTGAGAAATGTTTTCTGTACTAAGGATTGTGAATTTTCAAACAACTTCGGAAGGATACACTCCCCATATCAAAGTTGAAGTGCCCGACAAGCTAGATCTAAAACTTTATATTTGAAGCCTTTTCATTTGAGATAGTTTTGTGCCAAAATGTTGACTACAAGATCCATATAAGTTAATACAAAAGATAGTATCTTAAAAATGTCAGGATGAGACTTACGACACTGTGATCTTGCCATTGACCCTCGCATGAGCTAAAATAGTATTTTTGTCCTTTCGGTGCAGTTTAATATTTTTATGATTTTTTAATACTATTTCTAAGCCCCTGAAAATTTGTTTTTTATGGGTAGTTTGTAAAACCGCCCATGAAAAAAACCTCATTTCCACAATCGGTAACATAGTAACAGTTTCAAAACCGTCTATAAAAACTGATTTTGACCATTTCTGAAAATCGTCTGTGTGGTAGTGCCAAGGTTGGACAGTAGATGTGGAAGGGTGTCAGCTAGAGTAGAAGAAAATATTTCCGTTAGCGGTGGTGAGTGCATCGCTAAAGCCAACGAGAGACAATGCATTGCCAAAAGGAGAAGAAGGCTCAATTAGCGGTTATAGGGAAGGCGATGGTAGCAAGCTCGAGAGATGGCAAACGAGTAGAGGAGTGTGTTATAAGTTATAACCCGACTAAGGCCCTGTTTGAAATATAACATCTTTTTTTTCCATTTCTTACATATTTTCTATAAACATGAACTGATTCATGCAAAATTGGTATATAATCCTTGCATTTCAAACGGGCCTAAAACATGCCCGTCGGTTGTATGTTAGCTATTTCCAATGAATAACATGTTTTAAAATATGCATATGCTTTTCAAGGACTGAGAAAACCAGAGTCAAACACGACACGGAACGTGATTGTCACCGAACCCCAACACATGATCACAAGATCTTTGTTCTAAGTCAATGTGGCACCACGCCTCGGTCCGACATCTCCAGACTGCAGCTACCACCGAGAAGGACATAGTATATTGCTAGTCCGCGACTAGTTGTGTAGTTTATTTAAAGAAAATGTCCATGACTAGCTATCGCAGGGCTCACGGCATCAAAACGTGTGTTTCAGGTTGGGCTGCCTGACAGAGTGACAGTGAACCTCTCTGCAGACTAGGCGATTGAATTTTCGGCCAGTTTCTAATTTCTATCCTAAATTCTACTATACAAAAAAAAGATTCTCATCATATTAAAATGCCGGCACATATATATAGTACTAAATATAGATAAAATTAAAAACTAATTGCACAGTTTTGTTGTACTTTGCGAGACGAATATTTTAACACATTTCCTATTGTCAAGTCGCCTGGATTCAGCAGCTCGCCCAGGCGACGCGTTGTCCCTTGGATGGACATGAAGATCCGTGCACTAGCTTGTGTGGTTGTCGGGTCTGCCCCTGCTTGTCGGGTCCGCCATTCTTTAACAGGTCGTGGATTGGTCCCGCTCCGATGGATTCGATTTGTCGCTGACAGGCCAGACCGTAGTTACTGTTTTGTCTTTTTTAGATGCATGCCTGCGACTCGAGTGGTCAATTTTTCCCCCATTTCTCTTTCGCTTCGCTTCCTCCCATCTCCTCATCTCCTCTCTCCTCGTCGACGGCCACGGCGAAGGCGACGACGACGCTCCCCCTCGCGGCGCGCGCGTAGGGCCTTTTTCCCGGCGTCTGCGTGTTCTCGCCAGGTACCTTCTAGCGGTTCCCTCCCCCTTTCGATTTGTGCTCTATTGTTTGGGATTTCTGGATCTGGTTCTATAATGCGATTTGGTTGATGTGTGGAGGGGAGTGAGGAACGGTGGTGGTCGGCGGGGCCGGGGGATGCGGTTCTGTAGTGCGATTTGGTTGATGTGGGGAGGGGAGTGAGGAACGGTGGTGGTCAGCGGGGCTGGGGGATGCGGCACTGGTAGCTGTGGCGTTGGAGCCGTGCACGGCTGTGTGGTGGTTGTGGCGCTGGGAGTGGAGAATTTTGCGAAATGGGAACTGCATGATTCTGACTGTATTTAGGCTTTCTATTTTTGGCTCTTTCGGTAGATCTCGTGTCTGCATGATTCAGACTAGTTGAAATCTCTATTGCGCTTTTTGTGTGGTGGTGGATTCGTCGGAAAATATTGTTTGTTTGTTTGATTGTTCTAGGGGTCTATGTAGATCTGGTTTTGCTTGCCGCTTCATGTTAGTTGGAATTAAGGGTCTCAGCATGGCATGCATGCCATAATTAGATCTCGTTGATAAATAGTGAAGCTTGATGTGCAACTTGTGAACCGTGGCTTGTCTGAAACTTGTGTTTTCAGAGTAGCAACAGCTCTGTTCCAATGTCACTTAATTCTTTTGGCTAGTTCATGTTTTCTTCAAGAGCAGCATTGCTGAATTCATCTACACATGCTAAATACAAAGAAAATGTGACTCTTTAGTACAGTAGCCTAATTTATCTTATTTGCAGCATTGTCATTGTGGAGCTTCTTAAGGTGGAATTGCAGAACACCACTTGTTAATGAATGCTATCCTTCGTAGTTATGCCAACTTATTGACTCTTATATGCTGTATATATCCTGAGTAGAGAAGGCTTGCTGATCTCCATCAGAATACCTCTATTGAATCCATTAACATAACTGACACTTGGGAGCCGTTGGAAGAAGGCCTTGTCACGTAAGGAGTACTATAATTGTCTTCTATTTCTGCCCCTGCTACTTTTGTTGACATTAGAACTAGGAGGCTAAATTGCTATTTAACTTGTCTATCTTACAAGTAACATATCAGTATGCTCAAAAAAAAGTAACATATCAGTAATTATCTGTAGGTCAATGGCTGTTTGTTAACAAATCAGTAACTATTTTTGTAGGTTAATGTATGATTACAGATTTAGTAAGAATGTTTCAACTAATTGCTATCTTACTATTTGCTAAATTGCAGACTTATTCAAAAATAGGCAATAGTGTGCTATCTTACTATATCTGGAATATTCATTTAAAATAGCTACCATGTTCAATGGATGCCCCCGAGTATTTATGGAAAGTCTAAAATAGGCAATAGTGATATTGAGAGTTTGAGATGTATAGGAGAAGTGGCAAGTAACATTATCTTTTGTTTTCCTATATCAAGTTACCACATCTAACACTAGTCTGTAGTAATTCTGACTGAATGAATACTATTTTTGTTTTTTTTGAACTTCCCGTTTCCTTGTCAAACAATAATGTGCGCTTACTGCTTACTGATTTTTCAACTCAACTTTACTGATTTTTAACTCAACTTTACCTTGTAATATTGTAAGAGCAGAAAAGAACTATTTCAGCTTATATGAACGGTCCTTTCGCAGGTTGATGATGTATTGGAGTCTAAGTTGGATAGAAGATTTGAACGTGTCATGGATGAAAGGACTCTTGATGCAATTGTGCTCCATCCTGATGAACCTATGATGAAGAGGTAAATGCATGTTTCCTGTGTAGATCTGGATGTGTTATGAGACCACTTTCTATGTTTTTCTTACATGTCCAACTATATAGACATGTTGCTATTTATCTAGGCAACAAGTGTGAAAATGACATGACACCAGAAACATAAAATTCCAAAACTAATATAGATATACACTCTCGCAATTCGAAACCACTCCTAGTGTTAGTTTACTTCAGATTTCAGTTATCAAATAATCTTGAATGGTGAGACCACATTTAAAATCTCAGGTCAATATAATCATGTTTAGTTTGATTTTTTGGAAATTTCTCAGAGGGGCTGCTTGTTTGTTTATCATTCTGTGTGACTTCTGTCTGTCGAGCATGCTCATGCTCGTTTTTATTTTGTCTTTGAATAATTGTTTACTGATTGTTTCCTCTTGTTTTGGACATCCATTTGGTTTCTATAGCAGTTCAGTCCAACTGTTGTTGATAGTTGACAGTTTTTAGAGTAAGTTGTCAGCTTGTAACTTGGAGCTCTTGTTGCCTTGTTTTTCTAGTTCCTGTAGCTATTATGTTTCTAAAACTCTGCAATGTGTTTCAAAGTTTTAGTATATAGCTTCACCAGCATCTTATTTTTTAGTTTTTGTGAGATTGGCTTGACTGATTTGTTCAGGGACACAACCTTTTCAGTTTGGCACTACATTGGGCAGCTCTATTTTTAGATCACAAGCAGTAGTTTGCATGCTTTGTTCGGTACAGCACAATAGAGTAGTACATCCACAAGAACTTTGTATTTTTAGTGCTCCAACGGTTTCAGCAGCAATTGCTTAGGTTTAGGACATGCCAATTTGAATGGCTTTGGTCTGCCACTATTAATACCGCGTCTAAATTCTTTTTCCCATCTAAGACGATTCAGTCGTTGGTTTGTGCAAACAGCTGCAGCTCGACTTGCTTATTGTGCTCCTCATTGTTGGTCTGCAACATTTTGGTTGGATGACTCTTTCTTTTTATCTTTATAATTCATGTGCAAGTAAACTGTAGATTGAATTATAAGTTTAGATTTTTAAATTCTATTGCCTACTCATTGTTTAGTAATTAGAAGTCTTAATAGTAGGCAAAGGTAGATTTGTTTGTTCCGATTACTATTTTTATTTTCAAAATAGGAAGTTCGAGCAAATACTTATCATTTCTGTAGTAATTTCATTGCAAAACACTGTCTGGTTCTATGTCTAGGTTCATGTCTTGCAATGTGCTAACTTGAACCTATTGTAAGCTAAGGAAAAGAACACTACTTGGAGCTTGGGCTGTTTTCCCATGAAGGTTTAGAATGATGGACTCCTGAGGAGGAGGATAGACTTAAATACATTGGTGATTTATCTTGCTACATGTCATGTGATTTTGCCAATTTAGTTTTGCTTAGCTGGCATTTTGATAGAAATGTGTACATGATCATTATTAGAATCTTTTGAATATGCATGGAGTGCATGAACTGTTTTTTGTGGACTATGTGGTTGTGGCCCCAATGGCTGTTATCTCTATACCATATGGTTGGTTTCTTTAAAATAATGGGCTATGTGGTTGTGGCCTAATTACATGTATATACAGTATAATTGCATTTTCAATTAATAGCTATTGCACAAATTCAAACGTGCAATTTTCTCAATTATGAATCGAAATTTCTATATATGGTATAGTTGTTGTATATTGTTTCATGTACAAATGATTATGCCTTCATTTTTTAATTGTATTTGTGTCAACACGCATCAGATGGGTTTATGGGGGTTTTAGGGTGGGTTAGCCTGCTTGATTTGGTTAATTGTGGCTTCTAGAGTTGTTTCACTTAAGTTATTTTACTGGCTTGCTATGAGAAGCTTGAGGTGTTGCAGATTTGGTGCTTACTTTAGTTTCTGAATTTTGAAATCTAAGTGTTGTGCTAATGGTCTATGTGCTCCCTCATCTTTCGTAGACCTACATGTTCAAGTATGGCATCGTGCACGGCCACTAGAAGCACAGTGATGTCACCCTCAAAGGACTTCAAGACCCTTCTCTTCGGTGACAAGAGAAGGGTCACCGTCTTTGGCATCAGGTACTCTCATGTCCCCTCTCCTGCTGATTTCATACTGATAACCTAATATATGGAAGGTAGTAAAATAAAAAACCCTTCTCTTGAAATCTGGTATATGTGATTTGTGCCAACACACATCTCTTATTTGTCCTTGTCCTATCATAGAAAAAATTGTCTCTTGTGATCTGTGGTAAAACATGTTGAAATCTATTTTTTGTGATTTGTCCCAAGCACACACCAATTATTTGTTCTTGTCCTTTCATAGAAAAAAATTGTCTTCTATTTCTGCCCCTGCTACTTTTGTTGACATTAGAACTAGGAGGCTAAATTGCTATTTAACTTGTCTATCTTACAAGTAACATATCAGTATGCTAAAAAAAAAGTAACATATCAGTAATTATCTGTAGGTCAATGTCTGTTTGTTAACAAATCAGTAACTATTTTTGTAGGTTAATGTATGATTACAGATTTAGTAAGAATGTTTCAACTAATTGCTATCTTACTATTTGCTAAATTGCAGACTTATTCAAAAATAGGCAATAGTGTGCTATCTTACTATATCTGGAATATTCATTTAAAATAGCTACCATGTTCAATGGATGCCCCCGAGTATTTATGGAAAGTCTAAAATAGGCAATAGTGATATTGAGAGTTTGAGATGTATAGGAGAAGTGGCAAGTAACATTATCTTTTGTTTTCCTATATCAAGTTACCACATCTAACACTAGTCTGTAGTAATTCTGACTGAATGAATACTATTTTTGGTTTTTTTGAACTTCCCGTTTCCTTGTCAAACAATAATGTGCGCTTACTGCTTACTGATTTTTCAACTCAACTTTACTGATTTTTAACTCAACTTTACCTTGTAATATTGTAAGAGCAGAAAAGAACTATTTCAGCTTATATGAACGGTCCTTTCGCAGGTTGATGATGTATTGGAGTCTAAGTTGGATAGAAGATTTGAACGTGTCATGGATGAAAGGACTCTTGATGCAATTGTGCTCCATCCTGATGAACCTATGATGAAGAGGTAAATGCATGTTTCCTGTGTAGATCTGGATGTGTTATGAGACCACTTTCTATGTTTTTCTTACATGTCCAACTATATAGACATGTTGCTATTTATCTAGGCAACAAGTGTGAAAATGACATGACACCAGAAACATAAAATTTCAAAAATAAATATAGATATACACTCTCGCAATTCGAAACCACTCCTAGTGTTAGTTTACTTCAGATTTCAGTTATCAAATAATCTTGAATGGTGAGACCACATTTAAAATCTCAGGTCAATATAATCATGTTTAGTTTGATTTTTTGGAAATTTCTCAGAGGGGCTGCTTGTTTGTTTATCATTCTGTGTGACTTCTGTCTGTCGAGCATGCTCATGCTCGTTTTTATTTTGTCTTTGAATAATTGTTTTGTCACACCCGGTTTTCTAAGAAACAAAACCAGGCTAATCATATGTGTGCCCAGGAAGTCCACACATATGCCAAAATGAAAAAGTATCAGAAACAATATTATTATATAACGTATACATAGCTATATTAACACTTACATCAGAGTTTCGCGGAACGGTGACTAAACTTCAGGCTCCATTCTTCTCAGGGACGGCTGACTGGTGGTTCCGTATGCCAAACACTTCTGAAAGACTTCTAGAAACTCCACTACCTCTTTATCCTTCTTCTGAGTAGCATCTTACTACACACTGGAGTGTTGGGAAATAGCAAGAGTGAGTCCATGTCGAACTCAACAAGTATAACACAGGGTTCATGAAGCTCAAAAAGGCTAGACACTGTTTGACTGCGTTTAGCTTTTAATCATCATATAATTTGCAATTGAGTAGCATCAAGGTAATCCAAATCCCATTAATGAACCAATGATCAATTGTAATAAGGATAATGAATAGCATTAACATGAGCATAATAATAATCAACAGTAATTAAGCATGATATAATAATGGTGATCAACTATTCTGTAAGAATCCCCAAGGCCGCTCGTGTCCGTGAGCACGGCTAGTAACCAGTTTATTAAACTCTGCGTAGAGGTGTACACTTTCACTGTGAGTCATGATTTCCATATGCTAAGGGGTCATGAATCCCTAAGCACAAGAAACCATATAAAGCCATTCAAAAGTTCGTCTAACAAGTTAGGGCCATTAGATTCACTCGGCAGGCAGATGTAGAACCCCCCTTCCCTGTGGCACAACAACCGCAGCCTATACACACTAGGCCAGGGGCTCGCACTACACCCAACGTGGCAAGCCTTTCTTACGCCATTTAAGGTAACCACTAACAAGCTAGAAAAGATCTCTTGAACAACTAGAGCCAGAGCCATATAGCCCTCACAGCTATACTGTCAATCCCGGTTATCACTTACAGGTAAGTCCTTATGGAGAGTAACTAGAGCATTAAAATAACCCACATGCTCTAGCCCCCTTTCAACAGTAATAAAATCATCTTAATTGGTTGATTGCATAATCCATTAGTCAAATTACAAGATCATTGTTCGTAATTAAGCACTAGCAATAGCTACCCAAATGCACAACCCATAGGTGACAAGGAAACAAGATATCAATAGCTAGGTTATAATCTCTATGGTTGTCAAGGAAGACACATGCATATGTATGATAATTTCAGTGAATAGGACAACAAGGATGGTCCCATGTTATACTTGCCTCTTTCCTAAGGTTAAGCTGCTCAGAATCTTCAGTTATCTTCTAGTCATCCCCGCTTGATCTTCAGCGCTCATGAACGGTTTTCATTCTACTCATAGCAAGCACCAAACGAGTCGAGCACACATACAAGCAAATAAGGTAGACTAAGAACAATACACCAATCAAGTAAAAACTCGAAAACAGCATGCTAAAAGAGATCTATCAGCTACGGTCATGAGAACACAAGAAACGTCGATAACGGAAATATCGTTAAAAAGAAAAAGACTATCAGAATATTTATATTATAAAAGAAACAACTACAAACTTGATAAATTTTAATTTATCAAAACTATGAAAAGTTTATTAATTCAGATTAATCGTATCATAACATATTTATTTTCAAAAGTCGAGTTAAAGTTAATCATATTTTGCTTATAAACATATCTCATATTATTGTTTAAGCCATTAAACTTTACTTTGCAAAAGAAATAAACATATGAGAGCATCTAATCAAATTATATGATGGGTGTTTAAACTAGGGAATTTACAATTTAAAAACACATTTATATTATTAATTAATCATATTAATATTTATATACAAACATCCATGTATAATCCTATGTTGCTTTTAATTTGAAAAGCATGCTGTATGCGTATTAATCAAATTAGTATTTTTAATGTAAAATTCAGAAATATGTGGCATGCTCATCGTAGCTGCTAATATATATCTCACGTTAGCAAAAGCACACAGCAGAAACAACGGATCGAGTCAGAGCTAGAACAGATGAACAACTTGGGATCAAAAGATGCTAAGACTGGACTACAAGGATCTGGATTTGTGCGGAAAGACTTATTGAATGGATAGAAAGTTACGTAGTTCTCCACATGATCTGTGCTCACGTACCTGTGCTGACCAAAGATGGATTGGGCACCCTGCCCACTCGGCCGGTATGCTGCACCCACAAGGATGGTCGGCATTGAGTGCTAGCAATTGCCGTGAGGAAACTCCTGGCTATGACGGGCTGGAGTAGGGCAGTAGCACGCACGCCCACACCTGCACCGCACAGGCTGCCGGCGACCACGTTCAGAACAGGAAGAACATGGGAAGATAGAGGGGAAGACTGCGAGCTCACCCAGGGAGATTACGTCGGCAGAGATGGCTCGAAGATGATGCAAGGCTCGGCGGCGGCTCGGAAAACAAACGGGGAAGAATCTCGGCCAAGAGTTACAGACGACAGAGAGATGACGGAGCAGCGACCGAGCTGCGGAGGCTCCGTGTCCTCCTCGGCAAGATCAGATCAGGGCTATAGCTTTGTGCGAGACGGCGGCGGCGCAGGGTCTCGATCTCTTTTGTAGGTCCACCCGGACGTGCTTCTCAGGATTTCCTTTGGCCGGTGATTCGAGTCGGAGTAGAGTCCGGCTCCTAGACGATGCAAGATACGTGACTACGGTGCTCAATAGCCACGGTGTCAGCGATGCAAATTGAGAGAGAGAAGAAACGCAACAGTTTCCAGCTAGGCCACGGCACCGTGCGGGGCTGGCGGAGGCGAGGAACAGAGCAGCGGCGTACATCACGATAGATAGATTGGTTTGTTTCCATTGGTTTGGAAAAAAAAAAGATCGATGGCGTGATATAAATAGGGAGGCTCCGATTGATCCACAGATTTGGATTCCAACTAATCAACCTTTGTTGGAGCGACGGGAAAGGACCAGACACTAGCACGTATTGCATGCACGTATACATATATATATGTATATTTAAGATACGGCGAGAGATAGAGGGAGCTACGAGCGGCGGCTCGTGATAAGGGTTGTACTTCTGAAACCAGGGCGTCGAGGGCTACGCTGGCATATATATAGTTGTAGGGTTTGAAAACTTTTCGGAATTTCTTAATTTCGGGATTATTTTAATTCCGCGAATAAAAATAATTCCAGAAAATCTAGAATTACCTTTTTGGCCGCGAAAAATAGCCCGGAGCTCAGAAAAATCACGGGAAAAATCCTGGAGACTCTTGGAAAGATAAGGAACTCAACTAAATAGGTTTGAGCTCATGAAAAGATGGATGAAGAGATCAAGGAAAAAGATTAAGCTCACGGAAATTGAAAATTTAAATCCAGAAAATACCAAAAAGTTTTCCGATGAGAAATAAACGTCGTCCTATGATATTTTGAAAATAATAGCACTCACCAACATCAAAGACAAGCATCACACAAACACCACATTATCAAATTAATATGAAAAAATTAAAACCACAATTTTCTATATTTAAATTAACAACAACTTAACTTATCTAATAAATTTATTCAAATATTGAAATTATTTATCTTATTTAGTATTTTTCATGCACAACCCAAAATAGAAAATTTTGGGTGTGACAATTCTACCCCACTTAACAGGAATCTCGTCCCGAGATTTAGAGAGACTGGGGAGAAAGATAAAGTTGATTCTGCAATTCTTCACTTTTCCTTCATCAACTCTTATCCAATAATGATGCCACAAGCTCATAACCAACTTTGTAAATGTCTCCTTTAGACCCTTACGATTCTTGTAAATGGTTCCAACAGATTACCACTCTGAGAAAGGATACCTGCGCTCGATAGTGATTTTGCAACCATGTAAATAGGTGATGCTTCCAAGTGACGAGATTGAACATATAAATCTCCATCTTGTATCGTCTTTTAGTTCGGCAAACCCCCTTAAGAAGAGATCAACTAGAGAACACCAAAGGATAGATTGCACTTGTTTCTGAGTGATAACTACCATCATGTCCTTCTGGCATCCCAAAGAAATTCATGAGCATATGCAAGAACAAGTAACCTGCACTTCCTCGCGAGCAGAAAAATGGCAGTGCAGTGATATAGTTATAACTCGAGTTCTACGAATCCGATGATATTGCAGCTTATACCGTTGGAAAGCTTATCAAATTTACTACAACTTTCTTATAGAACACTTCTTCAGATTCTGCACTTAAGGTAGTCGAAAACTGTGCACAACAGAAACTATTCCAGGTTGCTGACAGTACAGATGCGTCGCCTTGTGATTTTCATAAATCCCAAACCATAATAGCTACCAGGGTGGTTCTTATGGTCAGAGAAAGATATTGAAGTCTACTATTGTCCAGAATTTATCCATGATTTTTTGGGCATCCAAAAATAGAGATATAAGCTAAGAAAGACAGACTGCTCTGAAAAGACAGGATAAAGTAGGAACGAGATTTAGGGAGATTAGAGAGATAGATAACACTAATATTCAAATCTTCATGCTTCTTTGATTCGTGTTGATGAGATATAAGACATGGATCAAGGATAGCCAAAAGATGACAAGAAAGATAAAGTTTGATCTTCAGTTCTTCATACCTCGTCGCTTGAGATTGATGATAGTAGCGGACACTACCCCACTTAACAAAGATTTTGTTCCACCTGGCAATGTCATTGAAGGCAACACTTTCTTTAAGGCTTGCTGTTAATGATAAGTCCTTCACTTAAAACTTACTAAACATACTTGATATGGGGGTGATGTCATCTAAGTTTTCATGAAACTAACTATAGACTTCCAACATCTCCTTCCTAAGTCGCCATGCCAACTTGTATAGAGTATGTTGAATTGAATGTTGAACTCCCAACTGATGATAGCTTGAAGTGAAGACCAGTCCTAACGAATACCTGAGCTTCTTGTAGACGAGCCAACAAAGCACTGATCCCAAGCAAACAACACTAGCACATGAGTAGACTTCCAATCATAGAGATAACCACTTCTTCCAAGTGAAGCACTAAGACATACGAAACCTTCATCTTGCAACACTCACAACTTTGCTACCCCCTTAAGAAAAAGAAACTAGGGGACACCAAAGTAACTTGCATATCCTTTTATACTAGATAACCATAATCATCTCTAATGTAAGATTCTAAGGAAAATCAATGAGATTCAAAGATATCCAATGATATATTCACTTATACAAGATAAGGAAGTAATGCAGAAAATTTCTGGGCGAATTCCAATTTTAGCAGTTCAGTAAATCTGACATATCTCGAGATACAGACATCCGATTAAGGTGATCTTTATATGGTTGGAAAGCTTACGAAATTATCTACGACTTTTATTCACAATACTTTTCCAGATTCTGTCAATAAGTTAGTCAGAAGCTGAACTTAACCGAAACTGTTTCAGGATTCCAGACTGCGCAGTGACCCCAACTTGGAACAGATATATCTCTTAGCTCATAATAGATAAAAAGGTAAGTCTAGTGGGTTTGGAAAGATACAGAAGTCTAGTTATTCCCAGTAAAATTTCATAAATTTCTTATGTCCATATCTTGAGATATAACAGAAACATTGCAGACTGCTATAGAAATCAGCATGCGGAGTATTACGTAAAACCTACCCCACTTAACATGGATCGAGCTACTCCTCAAGACTTATACCTTCCGAGCCATCTTTGAAATACGAGAACAAGGCAACACACAAGCAACACATCAAGCAAAACAAGCACACATCACATCATCGGTACTACACGTGCTTCTTCAACAATGGTGGTCATCCTAATGGCACATTGGAGATGATGAAAGGCCATCGAACTTTTGAACAAGGTGACATCAGAAAACTTTTGGTAAAAACAACACAAATCAAAAACCAAGGAAGTAAGAAATAATAGCTCAAAGGAAGCTATCAAGGAAGGGATACAACAGAACAAGGAAGAGGGGATAGTCAAAATCAATGATTCAAAGGATGATAAAATAGTTTTATAGTAAAATAAGTTTTAGAATACGTCCAGTACTACTTGGCATACGTCCTACAGTCAACACCGCTCTGATACCACTCTGTCACACCCGGTTTTCTAAGGAACAAAACCAGGCTAATCAAGTTATATTTTTAAATAATATGAGATTTATTTAAAAATATAACTTGATTAGCCTGGTTTTGTTCCTTAGAAAATCGGGTGTGTTGTTTCCTCTTGTTTTGGACATCCATTTGGTTTCTATAGCAGTTCAGTCCAACTGTTGTTGATAGTTGACAGTTTTTAGAGTAAGTTGTCAGCTTGTAACTTGGAGCTCTTGTTGCCTTGTTTTTCTAGTTCCTGTAGCTATTATGTTTCTAAAACTCTGCAATGTGTTTCAAAGTTTTAGTATATAGCTTCACCAGCATCTTATTTTTTAGTTTTTGTGAGATTGGCTTGACTGATTTGTTCAGGGACACAACCTTTTCAGTTTGGCACTACATTGGGCAGCTCTATTTTTAGATCACAAGCAGTAGTTTGCATGCTTTGTTCGGTACAGCACAATAGAGTAGTACATCCACAAGAACTTTGTATTTTTAGTGCTCCAACGGTTTCAGCAGCAATTGCTTAGGTTTAGGACATGCCAATTTGAATGGCTTTGGTCTGCCACTATTAATACCGCGTCTAAATTCTTTTTCCCATCTAAGACGATTCAGTCGTTGGTTTGTGCAAACAGCTGTAGCTCGACTTGCTTATTGTGCTCCTCATTGTTGGTCTGCAACATTTTGGTTGGATGACTCTTTCTTTTTATCTTTATAATTCATGTGCAAGTAAACTGTAGATTGAATTATAAGTTTAGATTTTTAAATTCTATTGCCTACTCATTGTTTAGTAATTAGAAGTCTTAATAGTAGGCAAAGGTAGATTTGTTTGTTCCGATTACTATTTTTATTTTCAAAATAGGAAGTTCGAGCAAATACTTATCATTTCTGTAGTAATTTCATTGCAAAACACTGTCTGGTTCTATGTCTAGGTTCATGTCTTGCAATGTGCTAACTTGAACCTATTGTAAGCTAAGGAAAAGAACACTACTTGGAGCTTGGGCTGTTTTCCCATGAAGGTTTAGAATGATGGACTCCTGAGGAGGAGGATAGACTTAAATACATTGGTGATTTATCTTGCTACATGTCATGTGATTTTGCCAATTTAGTTTTGCTTAGCTGGCAGTTTGATAGAAATGTGTACATGATCATTATTAGAATCTTTTGAATATGCATGGAGTGCATGAACTGTTTTTTGTGGACTATGTGGTTGTGGCCCCAATGGCTGTTATCTCTATACCATATGGTTGGTTTCTTTAAAATAATGGGCTATGTGGTTGTGGCCTAATTACATGTATATACAGTATAATTGCATTTTCAATTAATAGCTATTGCACAAATTCAAACGTGCAATTTTCTCAATTATGAATCGAAATTTCTATATATGGTATAGTTGTTGTATATTGTTTCATGTACAAATGATTATGCCTTCATTTTTTAATTGTATTTGTGTCAACACGCATCAGATGGGTTTATGGGGGTTTTAGGGTGGGTTAGCCTGCTTGATTTGGTTAATTGTGGCTTCTAGAGTTGTTTCACTTAAGTTATTTTACTGGCTTGCTATGAGAAGCTTGAGGTGTTGCAGATTTGGTGCTTACTTTAGTTTCTGAATTTTGAAATCTAAGTGTTGTGCTAATGGTCTATGTGCTCCCTCATCTTTCGTAGACCTACATGTTCAAGTATGGCATCGTGCACGGCCACTAGAAGCACAGTGATGTCACCCTCAAAGGACTTCAAGACCCTTCTCTTCGGTGACAAGAGAAGGGTCACCGTCTTTGGCATCAGGTACTCTCATGTCCCCTCTCCTGCTGATTTCATACTGATAACCTAATATATGGAAGGCAGTAAAATAAAAAACCCTTCTCTTGAAATCTGGTATATGTGATTTGTGCCAACACACATCTCTTATTTGTCCTTGTCCTATCATAGAAAAAATTGTCTCTTGTGATCTGTGGTAAAATATGTTGAAATCTATTTTTTGTGATTTGTCCCAAGCACACACCAATTATTTGTTCTTGTCCTTTCATAGAAAAAAATTGTCTTCTATTTCTGCCCCTGCTACTTTTGTTGACATTAGAACTAGGAGGCTAAATTGCTATTTAACTTGTCTATCTTACAAGTAACATATCAGTATGCTAAAAAAAAAGTAACATATCAGTAATTATTTGTAGGTCAATGTCTGTTTGTTAACAAATCAGTAACTATTTTTGTAGGTTAATGTATGATTACAGATTTAGTAAGAATGTTTCAACTAATTGCTATCTTACTATTTGCTAAATTGCAGACTTATTCAAAAATAGGCAATAGTGTGCTATCTTACTATATCTGGAATATTCATTTAAAATAGCTACCATGTTCAATGGATGCCCCCGAGTATTTATGGAAAGTCTAAAATAGGCAATAGTGATATTGAGAGTTTGAGATGTATAGGAGAAGTGGCAAGTAACATTATCTTTTGTTTTCCTATATCAAGTTACCACATCTAACACTAGTCTGTAGTAATTCTGACTGAATGAATACTATTTTTGGTTTTTTTGAACTTCCCGTTTCCTTGTCAAACAATAATGTGCGCTTACTGCTTACTGATTTTTCAACTCAACTTTACTGATTTTTAACTCAACTTTACCTTGTAATATTGTAAGAGCAGAAAAGAACTATTTCAGCTTATATGAACGGTCCTTTCGCAGGTTGATGATGTATTGGAGTCTAAGTTGGATAGAAGATTTGAACGTGTCATGGATGAAAGGACTCTTGATGCAATTGTGCTCCATCCTGATGAACCTATGATGAAGAGGTAAATGCATGTTTCCTGTGTAGATCTGGATGTGTTATGAGACCACTTTCTATGTTTTTCTTACATGTCCAACTATATAGACATGTTGCTATTTATCTAGGCAACAAGTGTGAAAATGACATGACACCAGAAACATAAAATTCCAAAAATAAATATAGATATACACTCTCGCAATTCGAAACCACTCCTAGTGTTAGTTTACTTCAGATTTCAGTTATCAAATAATCTTGAATGGTGAGACCACATTTAAAATCTCAGGTCAATATAATCATGTTTAGTTTGATTTTTTGGAAATTTCTCAGAGGGGCTGCTTGTTTGTTTATCATTCTGTGTGACTTCTGTCTGTCGAGCATGCTCATGCTCGTTTTTATTTTGTCTTTGAATAATTGTTTACTGATTGTTTCCTCTTGTTTTGGACATCCATTTGGTTTCTATAGCAGTTCAGTCCAACTGTTGTTGATAGTTGACAGTTTTTAGAGTAAGTTGTCAGCTTGTAACTTGGAGCTCTTGTTGCCTTGTTTTTCTAGTTCCTGTAGCTATTATGTTTCTAAAACTCTGCAATGTGTTTCAAAGTTTTAGTATATAGCTTCACCAGCATCTTATTTTTTAGTTTTTGTGAGATTGGCTTGACTGATTTGTTCAGGGACACAACCTTTTCAGTTTGGCACTACATTGGGCAGCTCTATTTTTAGATCACAAGCAGTAGTTTGCATGCTTTGTTCGGTACAGCACAATAGAGTAGTACATCCACAAGAACTTTGTATTTTTAGTGCTCCAACGGTTTCAGCAGCAATTGCTTAGGTTTAGGACATGCCAATTTGAATGGCTTTGGTCTGCCACTATTAATACCGCGTCTAAATTCTTTTTCCCATCTAAGACGATTCAGTCGTTGGTTTGTGCAAACAGCTGCAGCTCGACTTGCTTATTGTGCTCCTCATTGTTGGTCTGCAACATTTTGGTTGGATGACTCTTTCTTTTTATCTTTATAATTCATGTGCCAGTAAACTATAGATTGAATTATAAGTTTAGATTTTTAAATTCTATTGCCTACTCATTGTTTAGTAATTAGAAGTCTTAATAGTAGGCAAAGGTAGATTTGTTTGTTCCGATTACTATTTTTATTTTCAAAATAGGAAGTTCGAGCAAATGCTTATCATTTCTGTAGTAATTTCATTGCAAAACACTGTCTGGTTCTATGTCTAGGTTCATGTCTTGCAATGTGCTAACTTGAACCTATTGTAAGCTAAGGAAAAGAACACTACTTGGAGCTTGGGCTGTTTTCCCATGAAGGTTTAGAATGATGGACTCCTGAGGAGGAGGATAGACTTAAATACATTGGTGATTTATCTTGCTACATGTCATGTGATTTTGCCAATTTAGTTTTGCTTAGCTGGCATTTTGATAGAAATGTGTACATGATCATTATTAGAATCTTTTGAATATGCATGGAGTGCATGAACTGTTTTTTGTGGACTATGTGGTTGTGGCCCCAATGGCTGTTATCTCTATACCATATGGTTGGTTTCTTTAAAATAATGGGCTATGTGGTTGTGGCCTAATTACATGTATATACAGTATAATTGCATTTTCAATTAATAGCTATTGCACAAATTCAAACGTGCAATTTTCTCAATTATGAATCGAAATTTCTATATATGGTATAGTTGTTGTATATTGTTTCATGTACAAATGATTATGCCTTCATTTTTTAATTGTATTTGTGTCAACACGCATCAGATGGGTTTATGGGGGTTTTAGGGTGGGTTAGCCTGCTTGATTTGGTTAATTGTGGCTTCTAGAGTTGTTTCACTTAAGTTATTTTACTGGCTTGCTATGAGAAGCTTGAGGTGTTGCAGATTTGGTGCTTACTTTAGTTTCTGAATTTTGAAATCTAAGTGTTGTGCTAATGGTCTATGTGCTCCCTCATCTTTCGTAGACCTACATGTTCAAGTATGGCATCGTGCACGGCCACTAGAAGCACAGTGACGTCACCCTCAAAGGACTTCAAGACCCTTCTCTTTGGTGACAAGAGAAGGGTCACCGTCTTTGGCATCAGGTACTCTCATGTCCCCTCTCCTGCTGATTTCATACTGATAACCTAATATATGGAAGGCAGTAAAATAAAAAACCCTTCTCTTGAAATCTGGTATATGTGATTTGTGCCAACACACATCTCTTATTTGTCCTTGTCCTATCATAGAAAAAATTGTCTCTTGTGATCTGTGATAAAACATGTTGAAATCTATTTTTTGTGATTTGTCCCAAGCACACACCAATTATTTGTTCTTGTCCTTTCATAGAAAAAAAAATTGTCTCTTGTAATTTGTGCTAACACATCTTGAATTCAGGGATTTTGATCTGCGATTGTTCATGTATTGGGAAAAATGTGTATATTGTCCTTTCATAGAAAAAATTGTAACTTGTAATCTGTGATTGTGCTTGTATTAGAAAAAAATTTAAGCTCTACCCTTACTTTTGTCCTTGTCCTTTCATAGAAAAAAATTGGTAATTGTGATTTGTTGTTTCTGTGTTGAAATCTGTTCTTTGTGATTTGTGCCAACACAGGCCTCTTATTTTATCCTTGTCCTTTCATAGAAAAAAATTGTTTTTGTCTCCTGTGCCTACACAACAAGTTTCTGTCATTGGGGTAGGGGGTAGGGGGTCTGATGCTTCTTGTGGTTCTAGTCTGAACCTGTATGTTTATGCTAACTGATTCAAGATAACAAATGATTAGGGTAGAGGGTCTGATGCATTTGTTTGTTTTTTCATTTTTCTTGTTACCCTAAAGGTGAGACAGCAGGCCTTTGTTTAGTCGATCTAGGATTCATTTGAGACTGGTTTTAACATTTGTTCAGTCGATCTAGGATTCGAGTTTAGTAAAACATTGTCAGTTTGCTTGTCAGTGGTAGAACATTGTGGTGGGGGTTGATTGAGCCATTGGGCCTAGTGTACTGTTATCAGATTGTTATGTTGCTTCACTAGTGTATTCAGATGCTTAAAGCCTGCTCTGCCGCTATTTCATATATGAAGGCACCTCCATTTTTGAATTTTTCAGCTTATTATTCCTAGTCTAGTCTGAACTTTTCTAGTCTAAATTTGTATTCCATCAGTTTTGTAACTGAATGTTGAGCTAAAGTGATATCCCTCAAATGTTCCTATGTTTTTCCTTAAGTTTTGGTGAATGTGACTCTGATAGTTGAGATGCTTCTTGGGTGACATGTCCAGTCCTGTTGTACTTAACATGACAAGCACCAGTCCTGCAGATGGTGTCCTCTAGTCTATGTTGACATGCATGCATGATTGTTAGGTTGTATTTTTTATCTGTTGGTGCTTCCCTGTTTTCAGACAGTTAGTATGCATGTGACTGTCGATGGGATACCCATAGGGTTCCCCAAGTACCATAATCCAGGGCAGTGGGCCCCTCTAATGGTCCCACTACCTGACAAATAAAGGCATGCAGCAGAGCTACGTGCAAACCAGAAACAACCCCTAGACGGACTTTACAAGGAAAGGCACCCGAAACAACCGTTCAGGACTTTGTACTTGTCCATTGTGATTTGTGCCCACACAGAGTCCTTGTCTATTGTGAATTGTGCCAACACAGCCTGTTATTTGTCCTTGTCTTTTCATAAGAAAAAATTGTTTGTTGTAATTTTGTGATTTGTGCCTACACAACCTATGTGATTTTGATAGTGCTTGTAATTGGTCTCTTGTAACTTGTCTTCTGTGATTGTGCTTTTAATTCAAAAAAATTAAGCTCCTCTGATGTTGGTCTCTTGTACCAGTGTACGATGATGCAAATGCTTAGATGTCAGGTTGAACACACCTCTATTAGTCTTAATGCAAGCTATTGATTGTGTCTTGTATATCCACTTTATATCTGATTATTATAGATGGAATGCTGCATATTGACTTTCAATGTTGATGTATTGCAAGCTGTTGGTAAGGTTCTTCCTGATTGTTGAACGACAAGCTCACTGGTATGTCCTTCCGTGTTCCCACCGTGGGTGTGTCAGTTGTTGATCTCACTGCTAGATTCGAGAAGGCAGCCTCCTACGAGGACATCAAGAAAGCTGTTAAGTAAGTTACTACTCACTTTTATATTTTATAAACAAGTCTCCTCATATCTTCCTTTTGTTTTTCAATGTACTGACATTGTTCCTTATTGTTGTCTTTGTCTACTGTTTTTTAATGGAACTGAATAAACATACACATCATGAGAACACTGTTTCGTTGAAGAGAAGCACTTGCTATAGCTCAGTTTTTTCTTTTTCTTAGTTATATAGATTAGTAATATCGTTTTCAATGTTATTCATCCATGCTTTGTTTTCTTCAGAGGCTTTGATGGCAGTATGCTTTCGCTTACAAAAAATTCCTTCATCTGAAACGAGTGATATTGCGTCACAATGTCCAGGGAGTTCAGGTGAGCATTTTTTAGTTCGTTTGCCTTCTCCTTTTCTGTTATGTTATTTAAATCTGTCCATCATTTTTAGTTCATTTACGTTCTAACAATTATTGCACACATTTTATGCTAAAATTGCAGGTTTTGTTAGTTGCAATTTCTACATGTGCAATGTGTAATTTCCGGTACTGAGAATAAGAAACCCATTTGTTTTTGGAACAGGGGTCTCTTTTGTCCAGAAGCATTTGAAGGGGCCAAAGTGGCTGGAGTTGCAGGCTCTTTCAGGTTAGTTGTCTCAACAATTGTTTCATAGCTTTGCCATCTGTGTGAATTGCTTTACTGACATGGATATGTCTTGATAGATACTTATCTCCTGAATAATTCATGGGTTCATGGGTAGCAAGGTGAACAACATAATTGATCTGTATCTTTTTGGCATTGTCCTTTTGGAGCTCATCTCTGGCATGAAACTACTCTGCACCGGTTGTCCAAAAGTGCAGGACAGCCTAGTGATGTGGGTAAGTGTCATACACATCAATTATGTTCCATGTTTGACTTTTGTTAGAAGTAATTTGTATCATGTCTTTCTTGTACTTATCTCTAACTGTGTCGCTATTTCTTTCCAATTCATCATTGAACACCTGGTTTGGATTGATTGCCAATGTTTAATCATTAAAATCATCTATATGTTGAATTTAAAGTAGTACTTATTTTTTCAGGTCGTGCTAATTGCCACACATTTGGCAATAGTTATGGAATATGCTGCTGGGGGGCGAGCTATTTGAAAGGATTTGTAATGCGGGGAGATTTATTGAGGATGAGGTAAAGAATGTTTTCCACAAGCTTTTGGTTGTTTTGTCGTGATAGTGTCTCTCATTGCATCCACTCATTCATTTTACTGCCATTCTAAACCTGATAGTTTGTCATCCACAAGTTTTAGAAATTTTTTTGGTCAGTATTACATCCTCTTGTGAATTGGTCTGTAACTTTGACATGATGCCAAAAATATGTTATGGCAAAATTATGTTATGAGCATGTCATTTTGTCCAAATATAGGTTTATTGATTGAAATCTATAGAAGCTTTCAGGATTCAATTCCAAATCCTTTTTGGAAGCACTCTGCATATGAAAAAGTCATATGGGTTAGCTTATATGGCTGTGTCTGTTGGAATATGTGTGTTTTAAGTTTTGTAAACTGAGTATTATAAAATTTTAGAAACTGACATTCATTTCTTCTATGTGTTGGTCTTGTCCATAGCAGTTTTGTTGCACTAGTGTTGTTGAAATATCCTGTTCATTAGAAACAAGCAAAAAGAAAGTCAAATGTCAGTAGTTGGAATTAGGAATAGTGTAAATTGCAAGTTTGTAGAACTGCAATTGTTGTTTTCTTAAATTGCAATAACTGTAATTTGTATTTACCTCATGAGTATAATTGGGGTTAACAATGTTCGAATCGAAATTGTAGTAACTTTCAATATTTTCTTCTAAATCTCTTGCCAAACCACCCTGCATATACAAAGATAAATCGATTAGCATAGAACTAGCTATTTTCTTTGAATTTTGAATGGCACAAAGCAAAAACATAAATTTCATCAAATGGACCCAAGGCTTTCTTTTTTTTCAAACCTGCTGATAATCTATGTTAGTTGTTATCTCAGACAATTGAGTAAGCTCCAGTGCACTATCATCAAATCCAAAACCCATTTCCTTGAAAAAATCTTCATCTGATATTTCATTAACCTGCACAATATTATCAAGTTGTTAGCATCTTTGACAGACCTGTTTTGGTTCTGAATTCAATCCCATATTTTTCTCTTTTAGCCAGCCCAGCTGCAGCTTTTTCTAGTGCCTAGCTTGTGGTGACACCCTGACTAAGCATGCAAGCATACTATATGTTTAGTGAAGGGTACTTGCTTAGCAGGCAGTAAAAGTACGGGCCTCGTCCATAATCTCTGACACTAAACTTGTTTCTGTAGCCATATTGCATTTCTGAGTGGGTCGATAGTTATCTGATTGCCTGTTGTAGGTGGAAATGGTATATTTTAATATAAACATGATATTGCCTGTTATCGGTGGTGCAGTTCATTTAGATTCTATCCTTGGAGAAAAGAGAAGGTGGTCTTCTAGTTGTTTTTGATTGTGTGCATGGTGGCTTTGTTGTTTGAGCAGATGAGTGAAGAGTAGATGAGGTGAGAGCAGGAGGACGGGCATCATCTATCGTAGGCTCTGGTGTGCAATTAAGGCAAACCTCGTGGTCTTCCATAGGCAAGTAGTTCTCCCCTTGTTTTACAGATTCAATCATATGCAATTCCAATAAAATGAACTAGTGCTCAGCTCTGTGTTTTTGAGCCTGTAGAATGATGAATGCCTATCATATTTTTCTGTAGCGGAAATGGTTGAACATATCTATTAAGTCGTTGGCATATCCTTTTTTCATCTTTATTGTACCTCTCAAGAGCTACATTTATTCTGATGCTATCAAAATTTTCTCAGTCCTCCCTATGCTTGTACTGCAGAGTGTTGACATTCCAGTAATGGTTGAGAAGTCCATGTTATGTAGGATTTCATTGTCGTTTATAGATTCAAATATTTTACTATGAACTTTGTATTAGGTCATAAGAATTGCAAACTTTAATACTGTAATTTGCAAATATAGATAACTGTTATTGTAGTGATAAGTAAATGAAATTTTGTTGATCTATAGTCCATATGCACCAGTACTTCTACTGAACAAAATAAGAGGTATAGGAACAATTGTCTAGCAGTAGTAGTGTAGTGTTCATGATCTGATTTTTTTGCTTGTGAAATCCTAATTACAACTTCCTGTTCTCTGTTGCGGATGAAAACACAAATATGTACCTTTTGCTAAGTTATGTAACTTGGTTAAGACACAAATCGTACAGATGAACAAGAAGACAGAAGCAAGCAAGAAGAGGACAGAAGCAAGCAACTGAAGCAAGCATAGATATGTACCTTTTTCTTCCTTGGATCATGGAATTGATCCATTGTCTCCATCTTCTTTTTTTGTTTTTCTTCACTCTCTATTTCTTCGTGGTTTTCTTTTTTTCTTTTTTTTGCGACGTTCTTCGTGGTTTTCTGGATCTGCCATTGATTTAGATCTGTGTTTTCTTTCTTGGAGCAGAGTGCAGCTGTAACAGATCACGATATGCAAGGAAGATTCAGCACGTAACAGGTCTTTTTATTTGTTTGGCCTAGTTTTGTAAAGCCCAGTGTATAAAGCCCAGTGTAGAAGCCCACATTCATTGATTTAACGGATTCTAAGTCTTGTGGGTTTAGTTCGCGGGCCCGTTAGGGATGACTGTTGTCTACCGGGTATTTTTTTTCGGACCTGTTTTGGTCTGCTTCGACAGAAACAGCAACGGATAACAGAAACAGTAACAGAAAACAGAACTGGCCCTTGGATGTAGATCCAAGGGTGCAGGACGTCGCCTGGGTTTTTCCCAAAAGCCAGGCGTCTGGGATATAGCAAGTCTCATATTTTAAGCCTAATTAGTCAAAGTTTGAACAATTTTTACCAAATACAAACGAATTGCTACAGTGCACATTAGCAATTCGGGAGCCCAGAATCAAGATCTAAACACGGCCGTCCGTCCAATAGCTTGCACGCTTGCGCAACCTCTGTGCAGATGCAGGCCGCGCACCGTGCTCTACGACTACGAGCCTGTTTAGTTTTCAAGAAGGAACTCATCTGTCACATTAAATATTGCGACATATGCATAGAGTACTAAATGTAGACGAAAGAAAAAAAACTAATTACACAGTTTAGTTATAAATCACGAGACAAATCTTTTAAACCTAATTAGTCTATGATTGAATATAAATTGCTAAATAAAACGAAAAGTGCTACAATAACCAAACCAAAAAAAAATTTCGCAACTAAACAGGCCCTACGAGTTATTAGAAAGTTCAGACTTCGGCCCAGTTTATCGGTTGTATTTTAGGTCATGCTCTACGAGTTTTTCTCTTTGGTCGTCCCTTGACTGCGAAGACGCGTCCAAGAGCAGATGGCAAAGCGGAGCAGGTGCCACCAACCCCGGCCGGCCCATCTAGGAGCACGACCTGCTTCCATTTGGATGGGAACACCAGAAAACTAAATAATTGCTTGGGCATTTTGGAATTGACAAAACGCTGTTACTACTGCAACAGGCTCATCACCGCTGACGACCTCATGTCCTCATCACTGTCGATTTCACCTCACGTTAGTAAAAGCCAGTGGTGGTTATTGGCATTGTTTTTTTTAAAAATAATCAAATACTCGGATTGCCAAGGGCGGTCACCGCCCATGCCAGACCCGGGAGAGGCCGGGCAGCGCGTCGAGAGGGGGCCACACGTCGTCATGAGAAAGTGAGGGAGAGGGGAGGGGTGAAGGAGAGGGATAGGGCGGTTGTTAGGTGGAAGAGGGAGGGTGTGGTGACTAGTGAGCAGGGCGAGGAGACATGCCCCCTGTTCGGCTGAGCTTATCAGCCGTGGAACAGTATTTTTCTCTCACAGCAAAATAGCCACAGCCGGCTTATAAGCCAAAAAACAGCCTGCCGAACAGGGCCATGGTATTTTAGGGTTTCCTATGGGTTCACTTAGGCCTCAATTTAACTGCTGGTTCTTACCAAGAACATGCGATGATATATTATCATAAACGGGTGTGATGAACCACTGGTAAAATTCAAAATAATATTATGAAAATATATATTTTAGGTAGTAGTGTACAAAGAAGGAAACTTTAGTTTGAGGTTGGAGGGTCATGAGATAGGCCGATGCAAGAGGAAGATTTGAGATTCAAACTTCAGAGAGATCAAGGGGAAAGATGTAGAGGTGGAATGAAATGGCCATAGGTAACACCCAATTCCAGGAGAGGAGAGATGTGTAAAGCCAAGAGGATAGGGGATGGAATAAAATCTGGTCCTCCAGAAGGCCTCACTCTGACAAACAATGTCTGCTACAATTGCAATAAAGATCATCATAAGGCTTTTTGTCGCAATCCTCCGTACTGTTATAGTAGCAGAAACTCAGGATACATTGGTACCAAGTGCCCCAATGCTAATCCGAACACAAGGGAATGAAACTATGTGGGTTTAGGTTACCGGGATAAATGTTCTAACATTAATGTCCCAATGCAGAAAGCTAGGGACCGAGTGAACTAAGAGCTTTGCTCATAGTGGTTGAGGGGAGAGGTACTAGGTTTAGGATTGCTACTAAACTTATATACATGATTGACTCTTCTTGTGAGGGGAAAACTAATTAAGAGAATTTGGTAATTATAACTACTGTAGGTTAAAGCGAAGGACTTTCCCAAATTTGCCAGAAAAGAAGAGGTGGTAATGGAACTGGCATACTTTGTAGGAGAGCCTGAAGAGGTGTATATAGATTCCCTAAAATGGAAATAAGTTTGGATAAAGGTTGCTTGCAAAGATCCAAAGGAGATCAAGGGTACCTCAGAGGTGTCGTACTTGAACAGGCAAGGATTCTAGATCACTTGGTCCTTGGCTAGGGACAAGCCTGTGGGAAAACAAACAACAGTTCAAGAGGTTGGTGAAGATGAAAATGAGCTAGAATCTCAGGATAGCTAACAGTGGTTGGAGGATGACTTAAAGAATACATGTACCCACCAGAAATAATTTAGTTCATAAAAGACTATGGATTTTGAAGGAAACATGGGAAATATAGTAAATGGAGATGATATAGAAACTCCTCACACAACTGCAGTAAAACCACCTCCTTCCTGCTACTCGTCTCCAAAGATTGAAGACGGAACTAGGGTAATTGAGCCCTCCCCCTCAGGAATGAGGAGAGATAATTGAGCCCAAGGGTAAGGTGGAGGCTCCTAAAGCTATGATATTAAGTGATGTAACACAAACAATCTCATTGACAGTGAACAAAGAAGATGATTTAAATAGAGGTGTCAGGCATGATGAAAGTCCCTGTTTTGTTTTGGTAATTGAGTGACAATATTAGGTGGACTAATGTTTTTCATGTGAGATGAATAGGTGATGACTTAGTCCACAAGTGGTGTCAAGCAAGGCTTAGTTACAGTGGTGATGGTGATCGTCATAAGGTGCAAGTGCTCAACTTGGTGAAGTTGGAGATGAAGATGATGGATGGATGAGAAGGATGGAGGCAAAGGCAAAGGTAAACCTAGTAGGGATTTGCTTTTGCTAGCCAAGGTTTACAGAGAAGAGAATGGTTGTGTACAAGATGGATATTTGTACTATAAAGAGGGCATTTATTTGGCTAATACAGTTGTCTAAGTGCCACTAGGTGAGACTAACAATGCATATGTGTTAGATCGAGTATTCGAGTGGTGCAGTGAGGAAGCAAGTAGAAACCTTTAAAAATGTTTTCAAAATGCTAACCTAGTGCTAAAGATATTGATTGTCTCGTGGGACACCTTTTGAAGTTAGCCATAGGTATGATAGCGGGGGCAGGCGGGTCAGGTGCCCGCGTGTTTTGGACTCGATGGGGCTAGAGCGGGTTCAGTTTCTCCCCCACGGATCCCAGCTTCGAGCCACCGAATTAGGGAGGGTCCGGGGACAGGGGTAGATTTTTGACCCACGGGGCTCACGGGGACCAAAAAACTAAAATGTCTAACACTTAAATAAAGGCCACCAACCTAGAAATCATGGCCTACCCAACTACAACCCTAAGTATATAAGCAAACCCTCATCCCAATACAGAATTTCCCATCTCTTAGGACAGTCGGACTCCCTCCTTACACAATAGTTGCTGTCACCTCCTTCCCGAACCCTGACCCGCACGGGATGCCGCATGTGCAGACGCACTTGTCGCTCACTCGCTTAGGGCAAGTACATTGGCGTTGTCTCATAAGTGGTCTCATATTGTGTCACGTAATTTTAAGACGACTTAATAGACAACATATACAATGATTGTTTTTTAAGTTGTCTCGTAGTAGCTCACAGTAGCTAAATTTATGCATGGAATAAAAGAAAACTTATGAGTTGCATGGCAACAACTCATACAATAGTAAAATAGTTGTCTCATAGTACTAAATCTTAGCTCATGAGGTGGTTGCTCTCTCACCTCTCTCTTTCCTCCACATAAGCAAAACTCCTATGTGGTATTACATGAGACAGAGTATGAGACTGCTGGTCATGGTGGCCGCACGAGTGCACGACTCATCCGCCTCCCGAACCGGCGCTGCACGCGCTCGCCGCTCAATGCCGCGGGGGCCATAACGTACGCATAGCTTCTTTCTCCATTGCCATTCTTCCATGCGTTCGGCACCCTGCTCGTCTGCTCAAGGCCCAGCTCCTAGTTGTCCTCCCCTTTCTCGGCAGCCTGTTTTCTTGGGCTTTCAGCCGCTTATTTTCAGTCAGTCAGCAGTGTTTTTTCTTTTACATAAATCAGCCAACAGTACTTTTAGCCGCTTATTTTCAGCCCAGCGAACAAGCTACTGCTCTAGTGGAGTCACACGACATGTGCCGAGTAGACGAACCTACTGCTCCTAACCTGACGGGTTTCAGGACCCAGGTTCGAGGATGTGTTGATCCTCTACCTTGCCCTGACCCGCTCTGTTGCCACCCCTAGTTAGCCAATTTTAAAAAGATCTGTGAGGAATAAAGTGAGGAGCTCTCAACATTGCTTTCACACACTGCAAACCTCCAGTGCCCACCGAAGTGGAGGTACCGTACACGGTAAGGTTAAATTGCATGGACGTGGACCTATTCTTCCGGTGACCACTGACCAGCGGAGGTAGGAATACTGGAGCTTAGGTTCTGACACATGGCGGCGATCGGCGAACTAAGCCAGCGCAAAGGTGTTTTGCACAAGGTCACCAAAAGCTTATGTTAATAATATTTTGAGCCTGTTTAGTTGGCATGCGTACCCAAAAAGGGAACTCAAAAAGTGCTACAGTACCTGTCACATCAAATCTTACGGCACATGCATGGAGTACTAAATGTAGACGAAAGAAAAAACTAATTATACAGTTTAGTTGTAAATCACGAGACAAATCTTTTGAACCTAATTAGTCCATGATTTGACACAAATTGCCAAATAAAACGAAAAGTGCTACAATAGCCGAACTCAAACTTTTTCACCAACTAAACAATCCCTTTGTATAAACTTAGTTAAACTTAAAAAAGAGTTCGATTATGATTTCAAAGTTTTACATTATAAAAAGTATATTCCATACAGAATATAATAATACTTATTGATATCATAAATGTTTTATGGTTAAATTGAAAATGTTGAGCTTATAGCACCATGAAATAAGGATTGGGACCAAATGGACCCCAGATGCGTCAGTGCTGTGCACCGTACAGGTACAGGGAAAAGTCGTACTCCCTCCGTCCCTAAATATTTGTCGCTTGCGCTTTCCAAGAAACAACTTTGATTAATTATATATTAAAATATATTAATGCTTATGGTACATAATTAGTATCATTGGAAAGATATTTGAATCTAGTTTTTTAATAAATTTATTTGAAGATACAAATGTTGCACGCATTTTCTATAAATTGAGTCAAACTTGTGGCACAACGGCGACAAATAAATAGGAACGGAGGGAGTAGTCATCGTACATCAATGCGCGACAATTCCTGTCAATCGAAAGTGACCCGAGCAAAATCATCACAGAATCGCCGGATCCTCAAGTCAGGCATCAAATTCAGATGGCTGTGTACTCCAGTCGACAACCTAAAGGCCTACTATCCCGACCATGAGATTATTTCCCCCCTCTCCTTTTCCATGGAAAGCCGAAAGCGTGCAGGGATGGATACGTCAAAGCTTCGAGTCGAATCCTACTACTGTAGCACAGAATCTACAGAATGGCATCGCTTCTTTTCTTTGACGCTCGCCGCTGATGCTTTCCTTTTTCTCATCGTCGGGTCCTGGATTTACACTTTACAGCAGCAAAGAGAATGCTAACGAGTAATCATATCATATATTTACCCAAGCTGTAAGTAACATTTCCATTTTCCTATTGAAACTAGTACATGAATGCGAAGGACGATCAAGTGTTATGTGGTGGGAATTGGGATGAGGATGACTCGCGGAATGGTTTCCGCTTTCTTTACAAAACCCATCCATCCATGACCTGGGAGACAGTTCAGCAGAGGAACCTGCCGAGCGCGAGGCCGACGCCGGCGACGCCGACGCAGACGGCGAGCGCGACCCACCACGCGGCCACCCCGCCGGCGCCGTGGTCCGGGCCCGCATCCGCATCTCCTCGTCTTCCTCGGAGCAGGGAGTTCTCGGCCTCCAGCATCATGACCCAGCGGCGGTGCGCGGACAGCGCGACGGAGTCCCGCACGAGCAGCGCCGCGAGGTCGACGTTGGTGGCGCCCGCGGCCGCCAGCTTGTCCTCCGCCTCCCGCGCGCGCGACTGCGACAGGCGCAGCGCCCGCAGCAGCCCGTCGTCCTTGGCGGCGGCGGTCTCCAGCCTTTTGAATGAATGAATTCAGTCAATCAAATCAAATCAAACACCGAAATCGAAGCAGAATGCAATTGCAATCCCGACGGGTGAGAAAGGATACCTTTGCAGAGTGGGGACGGGGCCGAAGAGCTTGGCCGGTGGGGGCAGGTCGCAGTTCTGTAGCAGATCGGGCCGGTGCCGCCTCTGCTGCTTGTGCGGCCGCTCGGCGGCCATCAGCATCATCTCCCGCTCCAAGTCGTCGTAGTGGCGCTCCAGCTCCCACTCCAGCCCGCCCTTGTTCTTCCTCCTCTCGTCCGCCGCCGGATCCACCTCCATCGGCGGGCTAGAGTGGTTGTGGTGGGTTTGGTTTGGTGAAGGCGAGAGGACAGCGGCGGTTGCTTCCAGTCGTGGCGCACGGAACGGAGGAGGCTTCTCTCTGGAAGCAACTGAAACCGCGGGCGCGGAGGAAGCGCTGGTTTTCCCTTCTTCTTGGTTCTTCCTTCCCCGCCGCGTCTGCCGGACGTCACCCACGGCTGCTGCTGATCCCTGCGAGTTCGCTCGTCGCTGCGGTTCAATTCCGACGCTTTGCTTTGCGTTGCGTCCGTCCCGAGTTAACCACGTCGCGGTGCTTTACACGGCAAGCAGCGGCGGATGCAGGAATTCATACGAGGGGGCTTAACTCGTCTTCAACCTATAAAGTCCCTCCTCAATCTCTTTCATGCCTATAAAAATTAGAAGAGGCTCAAGCAGAGGCTCCATTGTCGCGGCAGCGGTAGGGGGCTTGAGCCCCGCCCGCCCCACCGCTGGATCCGCCCCTGACGGCAAGTCCAACTGCTATGCGTCGTCTATGCAGTGCAGCAGCTGCTTTGCTGCCCAGTGTGATCGCTTTTCCTTTCGACCACGGGCAACCTAGCACCCCTGGCGCGAGCGCTGCGTCTGCCCTCTGCGCATCGGAATAAAATGGAACCCGCTCCTGTCCTCCGCTGCCCACCGCGCCTCTGTCCCCGATCCCCAAACGCATCCCGTTCCCCCTACCGCACCCCTGTCCTCAAAGAGCACGAAACACTTTAAGTGCAACATCGCAAACATATGGAAAAACTATGTAGTGCAACATCTGAATATAAAAACTGCAACATCGCAAAAATATGTAGTGCAACATAGAAAAACATATACCGTAACATCGAAAAATATGTACTGCAACAACGAAAATTATGTACTGCAACATCGAAAATTATGTACTGCAACGTCGAAAACAATAGTACTGCAACATCGCAAAATCAACCATGAAATATGGAACATGAAAACAAATATGTACCGCGACAACGGAAATTATATATTGCAACATCGAAAATTATGTACTGCAACATCTCAAACATTAATACTGTAACATCGTAAAATCAACCTTGAAACATGAAAAATGGAAACATTCAAAAATCATCTGTTGCAACAACTCAAAAATCCTATTACAACATTTAAAAATCATCTGTTGCAACATCCTAAAGGACCCATTTCAACATGGAAAAACAGCAAGGGCGTACAAACAACAAGGGGATGGTTTTGAGGTACAAACTGCTCCAGCCCTGATCCATCACCTCTGAGCTCACTGAAGGGAGAAGGGAAGGACCCAAGAGCTCGCCAAAACCCTAACCACCGTCGCGTCCCTCAGATCCAGAGGAGGAGGAGGAGGTGGAGGGCGAGAGTTTAGATCCAAAGGAGGAGGAGGAGGGATCAGATCCAGAGAAGGACCGACTTACCTCGTCGGAGCCGCCGCCGTCGTCCTCGTCTCCAGTGGGGGTAGCGGAAGCTAGGTCGCTAAGGAGCGCAGGGTCGCATGGAGCTCGCGGAGGAGGGAGGGACGGAGGGCGGGCGGGTGTAAGGTCCAAATAGCTAGAGGGGGGTGAATAGCCTATTTAAAAATCTATAAGCTTCACTAAACAAACACGTTAGTATAAAAGATGGCTAAGCTAATTCTAGCACTAGCTCAACTACACTATGCAAGCCACCTATGCAATTCTAGTGAAGCAAGGCTATGATCTCTAATACATACGAACAAGACTAGGTCACTAAGCAACTTACTCCTATGTGAGAAAAGCTACACTAAGCAACCTACACTAGGATTAGTACAAGAAAGTAAAGAGCAAGTGACTTGATTCTTATACCAACGATGTAGAGAAGTAATGCACTCGAAGAATCAATCATAATGATCAACCACAAGAGAAATCCTCGGCAAAGAGATGACACAAGTTTTTTTACCGAGGTTCACTTGCTTCCCGGCAACCTACTCCTCGTTGTGGCGATGCACCCACTTGTCGGTTCGTGAGCTAATCGACTATCAAGAGTCGAGCCCTCAGTGGGCGCCGCACAACCGCACACAAGATGGGGATCCTCCAAGCCACGAGCTCCACTAGAGTATCCAATTTGCGAACACCCGCGGGAAAGGATCAAGAACCCCTTACAACACTTGGTGAGGGCTCCAACAATCTTCAATTATGAGCTCAATCACCTCCGCTGCTCCAAGCCGTCTACCGTGTCAGGAAACACGGAAGAGTAACAAGAAATCCACAGCAACTCGAAGATCAAGTGCCTCTAGAATGCAACTCTCAAGCAATGCACTTGAATCTCACTCAATCTCACTCAAGATGTGCAACCAAGCAAAGAGATGAGTGAAGGGGTTGTTCTCTAGCTCAAAGGATGTCTCTAGGTCTCAAAATATGCAAGAGTTACCCTCAAACCCCGGCCAACTTCTATTTATAGCGAAGGGGTACGCAGCTAGCCGTTACCGGACGACACAGTTCAAAACGTGCTGACCGGACGCTCCGGTCACTACAGGACAAGCGTGAACAGTGCGCGTCAGAAGTAGCCGTTGCCCTGACCGGACGCGCCCCAGCGTCTGACCGGACGCGTTGCACCTGGCGTCCGGTCGGAGTCCAGTAAGCTCCCATCGTGACCAGACGCGTCTGATCGCACGTAACCGGACGCGCCAGCCGCGTCCGATCGGAGTCCAGTAATGGTCCACTCGTGACGGGACGCGTCCGATCACATCTGCCCTCCGTGCTGAACTCCTGGGTGCGTGACCGGACGTGCCGGTTCCGCGAGGGACCGGACGCGCCGGTCCGCGACCCTTCTCACACGCGCGTCTGTCTGTGGTTTGAACTGACCGGACGCGCCAGCCGCGTCCGGTCAATTCGACCACAACGTCCGGTCACTGTATTTTCAGTGATAATCATTTTGGACTTTCGCCACCTTTTCTCGCCTCCGGCGCAATAGAAAATAGGCATTTCATTTCCTCGAAAACGCCTGAATCCCGCGCTCGCAAGCTCGGCGGGAGGGAGAGCGAACCCCAAACCCCTTACTACCGCTCAAACACCACCGCCTTCGCAAATGTGCCAACACCATCATGTGAAAAACACCATGTGCATGTGTGTTAGCATTTTCACAAATATTTTCAAGGCGTTATGTTAGCTCTCTACTAGATCCTAATGTATATGCTCAAGACATTGATCTAGTGGCACTTGATTCCCGAGCTAACCGTGATTGCCCCTCTTGATAGTCAGCTACGTATCCTAAACCCGGTCAATCACTTCTCTACTCAACTTAGACCGGCAAAAGGAAAACCCTATGGTTATACCTTTGCCTTGCGCTCTTAGATCCTTCTCTTCCACTTGATCATCATGTCCATCATTTTATGTGCATTTCTTCATGATCTTGCTCATCATTTTATGCACCAAATCATGTGGTCTTGTGGCCATCTCTCCATGCCATTTCCACCTCCATCACATGTTGCTTATGCCTAGCTTAATCACACTTGATACAATAGCAATAGCAACTTGGTGTCATTAATTACCAAAACCAAACTTGGGCTTTCAGCTGCTCCACTGCCTTCACCGTGGAGCACAAGGGGGCTTAAAACACTGAGTGTTGGCTTCCTTATCTCAGCAAGCTCTATGGGGGTGGCCGACCATCTTCATGAGCGATTGGTGGTGGTGCCCATCGCTTCATTGTTGGCCAACATCATCATGAAGGAGAGCGCGCTTATCGGCTGTGGCCAAGCGATGTCATCATCAGACATCAGCCTCAACTAGATGCACTACCTTACATGCCTTCTTTCACCATCCTCACGATTAGCACCAAACTTCCACTAAGAGAGTTAACTTTAACATCTTCTTTGGAATTCCATGTGCTATTTTTAGTCATTTTGTATATCCTCTATAGTTCACTCCACTAAAAGAGTTAACTTTAACATGTTATTGGAAATTCCACACACTGATTTTAGGCATTTTGTATATCCTCTATACTTCACTCTTTATATGATAGCTTATGCACTTATTTTAGCGTAAATACAACATGTTAAATTTGTCACTTTTAATAGACTTATTTTAGTGTAAATACAACATGTTAAATTTGTCACTTCTAATAGTCTTCCACTGTTAGATGTTGGTCTACAAATATAACAATGAATCCTTATTTTGGTGTATTTTTCTCGTCGTTTTATATGTATAAACATTGAATCACCCTTAAGGTGTCTTAATATTTATTATGCGCTTAATTCAATCTTGGATGTGAATAATGACAAAAGCCATGATGAAAAAAATTTATGAGTGAGGTGCAGTCACTAGCACAATTAATAATTGTACTAGAAGTTAATCACTATTTCTACTTGCTTGTGTTTAAAAAAGTTAATAGATATGCCTAAGTTACCCTTCTCATGAAACATACCTAGTACCTTTCAAAATTCAAATTTTGGGTAGACATGATCTAAGTGTTTATTTGAATGTATCTCTTCTTTATTATAATATATCTTAGTGTTTACCTTTGAATTGATTTGGTTTATTTCTTCTAACTTTTCACATGTAAGGTTATCATGTGTGGCTTATTCTTTCTAATTTCACATGTGACATTGTTATGTGCATCATATGCCATTTGGTACTAGAAGATATGGTCGTTGCTCTATTACTGGTCCTAGGCTTCTCTACTTCTAGATTCAAGAATTTATTATCAACTCCCACCACCTTCATAAGAGATACTGGATTTTATGTCACCAGTTGAACAACGTCAAATTAAGACAACGTCATTCCTTGTTTTAAAAACATTTTCCACTCTTTGCTCTGAAAGTTAGAGGATTGCTCTCTCCTTTCTCTGTTCAAGATGAGCGATCCGAGGGACCTCATTGGTCACACTGATGCAAAACTGATAAAGGAATCTATTTCGCCTCATATGACTTGATAAAAATTATGGATATGAAGTGTATGCCTAGATTGAGTAGAAGACCATTTTTGGATTATATCTATGTGATGAGAATGTCATCATAATTACTAGGATTAGTGACTATGGATACCTCTACTACACACTATATGATAACGGTCTTAGATGTCCACTATGTGATAGTTATCTACATAAGGCAAAGAGTGATGCATCTTACGACAAAGATAAAGACGGGATTAGGATTGTAATAATTATATGGAATGATGATAAGTGATATGGTGTGAGATGTTGGATGAGGTGTGCCTACTCCTAAAGAGAGCTATGTTTCATAATTCGGATGTTAGAAACCAAAAGGCTGCTATATTATTGCTCTACTTTTCAGAAGGGCATAGAACTGATATTCTTCATCATCTATGTAGGGCTACAGTTCACCTGATAGGGAAGGAGGAGGCTGAGGGCAGCAGTCGGTTCGGCAGTCTATGCGTTGCAGACAAGCCAACTGGTCCCTGTTACCTCCGTTATCTTCACCAGTTAGCACCACTAGGTAACTCTGCTTAGTAGAAGAAGAGCTCAACACAGAACACATCACAAACAAATGCAGTAGATTGAACTAACTCCTTTTACAGGGTCAATTGGAGTGAAGCTCATATATTACTGTTGTATGGATATTGTGTGGAGGATATAGAATCTTTCAGTTTGGAAGAACTATTTGAAGACTCTTACGAGATAATCACACAAAAGTTGTGCGATAAAGGAGCAAATCATAATATTAAGAGTGTAAAGGAAAAGGTCATAGGTACAAAAAAAATTGTATACTTTTTGGAAAGATAAAGTGATGAATCCATTTGTTGTCAAAGACGAGAAGTAGTGGGCCAAACAGGTAATTTTACTTCTATTTAAATCTTTACAAACAAACATCTAATATTTATTTGAATATTTCTATATGGAGTAACTTAAATTAAAGTTGGTTAATATAAATAAGACTAATTTTATTTATTTTGCAGGGTCGCCAATACCAAAAGCTCAGAGATGGACCACCGAAACATCTGAATTTGATTAAAAGAATATTTGAGCCACATGAAAAGGCAACGTCGTCCGAGAGTTCTGGGTCCAGGAGCGGCCAACTCTCGTGTGTATTCAGGAGACCTATCTGGTGGCATCCTCTTCGACTGGAGCACGGACTGCTGGATGGTGTCCGACGTCCACAAAGGCCGGTATCCATCTCGGCTAAGTTGTCCGATCCGGGTATGTCGAGCGATCCCTGGTGGATCACTGTCGTCTACGGGTCGCAGCTCGATCATGAGAAGGCTCGACCGTCGCTGCGACGCCGTGGTTTTGACTCCCTCTTTTTCCTCATCGGCTGGGCCATTTGGAAGGAACGGGCGAGGACCGTCAATGGAGTCTCAACATCAGCTGCGCGCCTGGGGGTTCAAATTCAGGAGGAAGCTGAGGCTTGGTGTCTCGCGGGCTACCGGCAACTTGGGCTCCGTTGGCTCTGGCTTGAGTTCATCCAGAGCGGTCGCAAAATTTGTATCACGTAATTAACGCCCCATGCGTTTTTGTTTAGGGTCAGCCTCGGTAACCCTCGAATTACCGTCGCCCCTGCCTTTGTAACAAAACTCTATTCTGCTTAATGAAATACGTGCCTCGGCACGATCGCGAAAAAAAAGATGTCCTGATGCTAATAGAACATATTTGAAGCCTGTTTCAGCTACGAGATAACAAGTTTTTTGTGTTTCCTATGTCCGTGAGTCCGTTGGCCTCTTGAAGACCCGGGTTCATTAATTTATCATGTTCATGACAAGTTGATTCCATGGATTTTGGTCATTCCAGTATGTCCAGTCTCGCTCTCTCTGTACACTTTGCAGCCTTGGGTAGTTTTGAGCATCGAGCTCTGTATGGCCAATTTTCATGTTTTCCCCACAGCTCACGGATTTAAGGTGTTTTCGAAGGTCTATGAACAGTTGAGCGCCATAAATTTTGGAGCGACTGTTCAAACAACCAAGACGGCCAATAGCTTAGAACATTTTTCTTGCTAGTTTTGGCTCCCAAATAACAATTTCTTGGGATGCTTACACCCGCCGGCCGCTCAAAACCTATGTCACCGATCTGTGGAGATTCCGAGCGACAATTTCCAGGGCTCATGGTTGTTTTGGCACGATCGACAAGGTATTTTAGGCATCCAGTCTCGGTTAGTTTTGCGGTGTCGTGCGCTTCGGGGTCATTTTTCTCATTCCTGCCTTGTTTTATAACCTATAGCTCACGGTTTTTGTGCGTTCTCGGGGGTGTAGGAATGGATGGATGCCATATGTGTGTATGCACCATTTACACAACCAAGATTCCTAAGGTTGATAGAACATATTTCAAGCTTGTTTCGGCTCCTAGATAACAAGTTTTTTCGGGGATTTTCAACGACCATAAGCCTCTCGAAGACACATGGTAACTAATTTCTCCTATTCCTGTGAGGCTGATTCCATGGCTTTTGGTCATTCTAGAACAACTAGTCTGCCGTTCTATGCACTTTGTGGTTTCGGGTAGTTCTGGACCATCGGGCTCTCCGTGGTCGATTTTATTTACATATTTTTACCACATTTCATGAGCTATAGCTCAAAGATTTCAGGTGTTATCATGTGTTTGGGAACGGTCGAGCGCAGGATGTTCTGGATGCACTGTTCAGTCTGCCAAGATGTCCAATAGTTGACAAAATATTTGTCTTGCTAGTTTTTCCCAAATAACTAGTTCTTTGGGTTTTCGATGCCTACCAAGCGCTTGAAGACACATGGTAACTAATTCCTCTGCTTCTCGAGAGGCTGATTCCATGGCTTTTGGTCATTCCAGCATGTCCAATCTATCTTTCTATGCACTTTGTGGCCTCAGATAGTTCTAGGACGTCGAGCTCTCTGTGGCTGGTTTTCATATTTTCCCCACATTTCGTGAGCTATAGTTCACGGAACTTTGACGTTTTGGGGGGTCTAGGAACAATGTCATACGTTTTGGAGGCACAGTTCAAGCAACTAAGATGTCACTAGCTAATAGAACATTTTTCTTGCCAGCTATAGCTCTCAAATAACGATTTCAGGCTACTCGATTTGAGGCGATTCTAGGCAACCATTTCCAAGGCTAGCTACTGGTTGTTTCGGCACGTTGTACAAGGTTATTTAGGCACCCAGCCTTGGGTAGTTTTGCAATGTCCTGTGCTCCACGGTTGATTTTCATGTTTTTGCCATGTTTTGTGAGCTACAACTCACAGATTTTGGGCATTCTCGAGGGTTACAGAATGGCTGGACGCCATATGGTGTGTAAGCACCATTTACACAACCAAGATGTCCAGAGGCTAACAGAACATACTTCAAGCTTGTTTCTCATAGATAATGAGTTTTTGGGTTTTCTACGGCCGTCGGCCTCTCAAAGACCAAGGGAAACTAATTTCCCATGTTCCTGAGAGGCTGATTTCATGGCTTCTGGTCCTTCCATCATGTCCAGTCTACCATTCCATACACTTAGTGGCCTCAGTCAGTTCTGGGCTGTCGGGCTCTCCGTGGTGGATTTACATATTTTCACCACATTTCGTCAGCTACAGTTCATATATTTCAAGCATTTTTGGGAGTTTGACATTGGTCGAGTGCAAGAAGCTATGGACGCACTGTTCAGACAACCAAGATGTCCACTAGCTGACAAAACATTTTTTTTTGCCAGTCTTGACTCCCAAATAACGAGTTTTTTGGGGTTTTCTTTTTGCCCACTGGCCGCTTGAAGACCCGGGGTCACAATTTATTGGAAACCCCACCTTGTAAAGGGAGAAGACAAAACTCGAATATAACCAACACTTGCTCAAATTCGAAGCACACAAAGTCAGAAGGGGCATTATAGCGATCTATAACATGATTCGGTTCAGTTATATCATGAAAAACTAACCACCAGTGGACTAATAGCTTTAGGCTTTAGCAGAAATAAAGATAAGTTGTCAGAAATGATGTAATAAGGACCATTAGAGATATATTTTTGTTTCCTACAAGGACCTTGTGCCATTTCTCATCAGTACAACTTACAATCTTGGTAAATGAATATGTACATGGAATAAATAGAGCACAATAAAACAAGGGATATAACTATTTCTGAAAAGGAAATACCATGGGTCAGAATATATGTAATGACAGATATGATCTATTCCTTTCGCTTTTCTGCTTGCTCTTGGAACAGGTCGAGCTTAGCTATCACTCTGGTCAGATGATTCCACCACGACCTCCTCCTTTGGGACAGGAGATTCATTCTTTTTACCATTTTCATCTTTGAACATCACATTAATGGGCCGTCCCATCAATATCTGCAATAATGATCAGATCATAGGTCAATTATGAAGAAGCAAAAGGTATCAAGTAGAACTTTAACAGAAAACAGATTACATACTTGTACATGGCACACTCCATTAATATTTTACCTTTCCGTTGAAAGCAGATATGGCGGCCTCTGCAGTCTCTTTTGAAGAAAAAGAAACAAATGCATAACCAGCAGATCGCCTCGGAGTGGAGGTATGAAAGATAACTTCAGCTGATACAACACCTGGGGCAGAGGCAAATAATTCCCGAAGGTGACGATTTCTTACTCTCCATGTCAAATTTCCGACGAACACAATATACTTTTCCATGGGATCTGATACCACAACAGGTTGCTTTGGTTGCTTCTTTCTAGGTCTTGCAAAGTCCACCTTAATTTTTCCATCATTTAAAATCTACATCAAAATAGATGGGAAAGGGTCAGTTAAGCAGAGTGAGCTGAAACTGAAAGTGAGATAAACGTTTGGTTCACTTAAACTTACAGTTGAATTGAGATGGGTGAGAGCTGCAAGAGCATCCTCTTCTGAACCCATGGTTACAAACGCCAATCCTCTGTTTTTACTGGCACTGTACATTGAAAGCTAGGAAATCAAGGAAGAAAAATAATCACTAATGGAGTCACTATTTTCTTCTGTACATAATTTTGCAAAAAAAAAGGTAGAGAAATAGATAAACACCCATCATGAATTGGATCAATGAGTGATAATGCTAACCATGAAAAGTTACTATACCAAGCAAAGGTGATAATTGTGTGGCATTGTGATCTATCTAACACAAGCATCCCCCTTTCTCCTCTGAACAAGAGGGTGTGAGTTTTAGCATGGGAACAAAATGATTTCAGACATATTCAGAACATAATTCAGATTCCTTGATGTTGAGTTCAGTCTTCGATCAGCACCTATGCTTCCACACTACTGAGCCTAGATTCACAGGACCCAAATACAAACTCGGCCTGTTCGTTTGGCTACAGCTGCGGCTGCAGCTGCAGCTTCTAAACTGATGAACAGCTGCAGTTTTTGAACTAGTACAGCCGCAGCCGCAGCCACTTAAAAATATATATAGCTAGAAAATAAAGGGAAGAGAACCTTGTTAGTAATTAAAATATATATAGCTAGAAATTTAAGGGAAGAGAACCTTGCTAGTAATTAAGCTCTCTACACACTACAATGGAGTTTGCAGCAACCTGACAAGAACTCTGAATGTTCCCAGATAGTAGCAGAATTCTGGTTTGCTGGGTAATAATACTCCCTCCAGTCGACTTGCTTTGCTCAAGTAGGTGAAATAGTTCGAAGCTGAAGGAAAACACATTATATGCCCGCACAAATCTCTTCTTTTTGTCTTCTTTCTTTCATTCATTCTTTTTTTTTTTTTTGCGAACACCGAGACCATTTCAGTTTTTTATGAAGCCATGTCGTATGTCTACATGAGACTATATATTTTTTTTTGGTGAATAAAGCAACATTAAACTATAGCAACACTAGCTCTTCATTCTGGATGGCAGCCAATAATTTTGTTAGCATCCACTGTATAACAGGATTGCCGTTAGTCCGTTACTACTGTTATAGAGCTAACCTTTTTTTTATTGTTAATTTGAAGAAGGCATTGCAGACGCAGAGCTAATCTTAAAGAAGCAAAACTTGGCAAACTATACATTCCGTTCACTCTTTTTGACCCCGACTAGATAAGGCCATAAGGGAAGGAGGGGACTGAAGCAGACGTCTACCTGGACGCCGACGACGGAGCCGTGGTTCTCGAAGAGCGCGCGCATTTCGTCGGCCGTGGAGTCCCACGGGATGTTCTGCGCGACGAGGCGTGTCCTCGGGCCCACTTGCTCGACCGTCTCCGCCTCCGGCGCCTGGGGTGCCGGGGCCGCCGTCGCACTAGCCGCCGCGCAGGCAGCGAAGGCGGCGCGAGAACAGGCGGGAGCGGCGGAGGAGACGTGGCGCTTCGGGAAGCGCAGGTGGGGCCGTGGCTGGCACTGGCAGGCGGGGAACCCGGGTAGGACGAGGCGGGCGAGGGGGAGAGCCATGGCGGCGAGCTCGCGACGCAGCGGATGGCGAAGATATCCGTGACGCGGGCTCGTTGGGTTTTATCCGCCACGGCAAAATATCCCAGCTCCCAAGCGAAAACGTTCCAGTGTGGTTCACGGCCATCGTCCTCGCCAAGTGTTTGCCCGCGTTGCCGAACGTTTGAGTGACAGACTGACAATAGTTTTTGTGACACAAAAGACAAAACGGGATGGACCTTAGCTTGGTCTGCATAAGTGCATATTACAGGAGCAGAGCAGAGTGACAAACAGAGAAACAAAAAAATGCGACCCAATATGTATTTATTTTTGCATAATGACTTGATAGAGTACCAATAATTCTTGGATATTTTTTCTAGTTCAACATCATAACAGTCTTCGGTTCTTCATCTATGAGCACCCGGCACACAATCTCCATGCCTTGCTATGATCATGGTGGGGTGCAATTCATACACAACACCATACATATGTACAAGCAGTTTTTCCAAAGTGACGAGAAGAAAATAATAGTACACACACTATGTACAACGAGGAGCACTCCTAACAGGTTGTTGATCAATTCTTCGTGTTAACTCCATCGTCGGACGTTGTACTCTGATCGAGTTCCTTTTCAAGCTCCTCGATGACTGGCTCCACAGCAGCATCAATCTCATCACTGACCTTGTCGATCTGTAAGCCAGGAGAAGGATAAACCTTTATTCCAGGTTAACTTTCACTTCACATGTTAACTCGAGATAGTAAAATATTTCATGCTCAGTTTATGTTACTAACGTACTATCAAATGGTGCAGAAACTATCGTCATATGAAGTTTTGTTAATAAAATCAAACTAAATCACTTCTGGATGCCTTGCGAGTTGCAGACCTATGTTTTTCTCAGTTTCATTTACAGAAATTGCCATTAACTTATGATGCCACCAGAAAGTGTCACTCATGCAGCCCCAAGTAAAGCAATCTTAAGCGTTGTAAAACATTTTCTGTGCACAGCACCACAAGAAATATTGCAAATGATTACTGATCTCAGTTCCTCACAAGAAACAACTAAACTAACCTCCTTCAAAGCAAGCCTTTTGAGGCAGGCAGTGATCAGTCTAAGTTACTAACCAGTCAGACATTGGTTGAGAGTGCTATATGCTCTCCAAAAGAAACTGCCACGACCAGTTCTCAGTACACATTGTTACTTGGCATGCATTAAAATTTCCACTTTACAAGTGCAACAGAAGAAAGGTAGCAAATTTTGCTCTCCAGAAGAAATTAGTGACTATATAGTAAATAATCATGTTTTGCTTCAGGAGTCGAGTAGACAAAAATATGTGCACATACAGATATCGGCTAGCAGCTTGGCATACATCAGATTATCTGAAAGCAAGCAAAGCAAGCACAATATTTTCTTTCGCTCAATTCGTAATTTGCAGTGATACAATTTCTAAATTAGATTATCTGTCTTGTCCAATGGTAATATGGAAATAAGTATGGCATGACAATATCGAACTACGAGAACAAAAGCAAACCTTTTCAGCGACTGCTTCAAACTTCTCTGCATCATCATCCACTACCTCAGCAATGTGCTCAACCTCCTCTACTGCTTTCTGCAGAGACCCATCTTCAGGAAGTTGCTTAGCCACATTCGCAGCTAGCTTCTCTGTTACTTCAGCTATATGCTCCACAACCTCCACAGCATTCTCCACGAACCCCACGGTCTCGTCTGGCCATATAGAAATAAGAATCCCCAAACTTATTACCGAGCTTAATGATATGTAAATACTTAGTACCAATTGATGCGATGATTATATTCAAATCATATTGTGAATTAGAATGCTATTTCTTCGCAGTTGACCATAGAACATTATAAACGAGCATGAGACAGGAAAAGAAAAACAGTATTAAGTTGATATTATATTCTTATTATGTAGTACCTTCGAGATGCCTAACTCTGTTGTAGAATGGCACGACCGTGTACACCACACCTCCGAGAACCCACCGTGCCCTGGGAGAACAAAAATAAAAGAATAGAATTTGGTTGCGGTTCACACGAAAAGAAACCCAACGACCACACCCTTAGCTTGTTGCCCAACTCGTGTCATACCAGCTAGGAATCGTGGAAGAGCCTAGACGCTGACCGCCACTGACGGCGGCGGCTGCCAAATCCGCGGAAACAATATCCGAGTTCTTGAGGATAACCCAGCTGCCCAGAACCACAACCACATGAACAAATCATGCGCCAGCTAGCTGTTTTATCTAGGAACGCGAGGTAATAAAAGGTACGGCTGTTAAAGTAAACGGACATGGAAGGCGGGAGGAAGCAATTACCCCGACTCGATGTCACTCAAATCGGTACCATCCGCGGTAGGAGGATTCTCCCCCTTCCTGCATAGAGACCAGGAACACCAGAAATCACAAAACGAAGCACTCGAAAAAAACCCAGCTTGGGTGCCAATCTAGCAAAGGGAAGCAAGAAGAGCACTCGCCTCTGGTCTTCCTGCGCAGCAGGGGCGGGGGTGGGACCGATCGGCTGCATGGTGAGAGTCGCCATGGATGGAGCCGAGCGATGGGGATTCGATTTGGGGGAAGCGAAGCCGAGGTGGAATGGAATGGCACGGCAGGGGATTCAGATCGGAGAGGAGGAGGTTTGTGTGGCCCGTACGCGAACGGAAGGTGTCGTGCTTAACCACCCAACGATCTGAGCCGCTTAAAGTTGATCGGACGGCTGCCGGTAGCTGCGACGTCGCGATTATCATCCGCGTTGGGTTAACTGATCGAAGGTGGGCAAAACAGACAGACGGCAAGAGGATGACGACAACGTAACAACATACGATGGCTTTCTCCTTCCGTCTCAATCCTCACCGGCGCACAACCGCCGACGCGACGGCGAGACTGTGCTCCCCTGCCGGCGTCGCGGAAACCGCCGAGCTAGCGAGGGCTGTGCGAGTTGGCTTGGACGCCGCCGGCCAATGCAACAGATTTGACATCGATCCGAGTCTGACCGCGTCAGTTAGTACATCGGTGCATAGAGGGCAGCACAAGAACAGCAACCGTTGTTGCTCGGCGGCCTCAGCCTCACGCAGGAATTGGTGGCTGGTGGAGTGGTGCTGAGTTGCCAGGAGGTGGAGTTTCATGCTGATCAAGGAGGGCGCCGTTCTTCCTGATTCTGAAGCCTGTCATGCATATAGGAGTATCATATATATTTGATCTTGCGCTTATATTGCATCTGGAAGAATTTTTTGAATGCATCGTGATACCTAGTTTGTCATTTTCGTCCATGTTTAATTTGCAAAGGTGTCAAAATCTTTGCGCGGCAAATTTTGCGGGCAGTCGAGCTTGTACAAGTCACGGGGATCCTGACCAGACGGCATGGCCAGCGCTGCCCAGTACTGTAGCAATTCCGTTTAGGGCTTTCGTCACCTTCATTGCAGACTTCACAGGTTGCCTGGGTGACAATTCCCTTCTTCTGCAGGTTGGTTCTGCATTGGATCCTTTTTTTTTTGGCACAGCAGCCACATGAATAACTTGACTCTTGGTGGTGCTGCACTCTTCCAGATGAATATGGATCTGTCGTCTCTCGTCTGTTCCCGGGCCTTAAGCAGCTGTCAAGCTTCCCATTGCCGATACTGAATGGTGAGAGGCGCAGGTCAGGCTGGTTGTTATAACTGACATTAGAGATCAACGTCTGTATGGACTGTAACTGCTCAGACGCTATTCTTGTTAGTCGTGGAACCAGAGTCCTTGCCAAACCATTATCCATGACGTCCCTCACAGAGACATCCTTTTGGTTGGAGTGGCTGAAAAGCATTGGAAAACTGTCTGCCAGTGCGTCATCACCGATCCAAACATCATTCCAGAAGGATGTGTCTCTACCATGGCCAATTTGCACGGTAGTGATGGCCTGATACAGCGGCAGGATGGACCGCAGTACCTGCCAGTGCTCCCCATGCAGATCGCCCTTCAGAGAAGCGAGGCAGGCACGACTTCTTACCCATTGAGCCCATGCCGAGGGTTCATTTGAGTATAGCTTATGGAGTAACTTGAGGAGCAGACAAATATTCTGAGTTCCAATGTCCTTTATCCTGAGTCCACCAAATTCTTTTGTGTTGCAGACCGTTTGCCATGCAACTAGGCATTTGGCTGGTGATACATGACCATTGTCATCTCCTAAGGGAGTGAGCTCATGAAGTAGACTAGCTGGCTGTCCATTACTGCATTAACGAGGACGGCACGACCCATTGTATTCAGTATTCAGCATGTTTGCTTGCCAATTTGCTAGGTACCTGTCGGTCTTGTGGATATATGGTGCATATGCTGACAAAGGTAGTTTCAATGTCGAAAGTGGTAGTTCCAAGTAGGTCTGCGGGAAGCCTTCTCTCCTGCATTCCAGAGTTGCTACGCACTCTTGCACTGCCTGTTCTTCCATGTGAATAGGCACCACTGTGCTCTTGGAGTAGTTGATATGCAGTCCAGTCATGCTTGCAAATCTGTCTAATATAGTTTTAAGAACTGTCACCCCATTAGTTCCCCTTTCAGCACAATGAGCGTGTCATCAGCGTATTGTAGCACAGCACAAGGTCGACCAGGGCTCACTGGGTGTGTGATGCTATTTGATTGTGACTTGATCAGGCGTGCAAAGTTTCAGCAACTAGCAGGAAAAGATAGGGAGACAAGGGGTCGCCCTGACGTAGCCCACACTTGCATGTTATCCGGACCGGGGCTCCCGTTCACTCACGAGCGAAGCTGCGTTTTGACCACCGGATGCCCAGGCACCCATGCCAAAATCGATACTACCTTATGAGGAGCAAATTTTCACCGTTGGTGCACCCCCTAGGCCAAAAGCAGGCACCCCTCACCGGCCCAAGCCAGCCCACGTCGCACGTCGCAGGTTGCTTCTAGGATGCCAATCGACACAGGAATTTTTGCCGTGGCCGCGTGTGAGTTCGCGAGGGGCGAGGAGCCAAGGAGGCCGCGGCGTTTCCTAGGCGTTTCGCCTGACGCACTGACGCAGTGAGCGAGCGATGCAACTACGCAAGGGCGGGGGCGGCAAGGCACTGACGCCACCCCACCGGCGACGATCCCTGCTGGTCGTGGTCGCTGAGGCCGGCGCCCCTTCCCTCGTCATCTCGTCGAGCCAAGCCGAGTGCCCGATGGCCATGTCAACAGCTTGACGTGAGGGCGCTCTCTCTATTCTGGACTTCTGGTCCAAAAGAAAAGGCAAGGAATCAAACCCTCAATTTATTTATCTTGTATTTCAATCAAGTTAAGCCTCACATCTGATTTCGATTCTTCCTGGTTTTATGTTGAAATTGAGTAGGTTGCAGTTTAGGGTTAGTGATTAATTGGGGTTTTCTCTTTTTAGTATATGCATATACATTTATGATAGCATGGATGTGCAATTTGATTATGCTTCCAAATGATAGGTAATCATGGAGAGGTTTTTTAAATGGAAAGCTCCAGACACTGACATCGCCAATAATAATAGAAATTCATGTGTAGATGATCTCAATTGGGAAGAGGAGATTAAATATGATCCAGGCTTGAGAAAACAAATTGATGCTTACCATCCTAACCATAGAGAAAAGATTAGAAGAAAATATTTGGAAAATGGACCTTGCCAGCCTCGCACATGTAATTTTCCTCTGTTAGATATTGGAGACAAGCCGAGAAGATTTATCCTGGAATGGTTTGATGAGTTTGGAAGTTGGCTTTAATACAGTGAGTCAAAGTACAGAGCATATTGCTTTTGTTGTTTCTTATTCAGAGAAAAGAAAGATGCAGGATATGAATCATTTGTAGTTAATGGTTGGAATGGTTATCATAGGAAAGGAAGGTTAAAGTCACATGTTGGTGATGTTGGTGGCTTACACTATAATGCAATGAAGAAGTGCAATGATTTGTTACAAAGAAAGCAACACATAGATGTCGCTTACAATCAGATAAGTGAGACAACTAAGAAGGCTTATTTTACTCGGTTGAATGGATCCATTGATACTGCTAGGGTATGTTGAAGCAAGGATTGCCTTTTTGTGGCCATGATGAGTCACTAGAATCCAACAACAGAGGGAACTTCAAGGAGTTTTATGACTGCTTAGCACAACATGATCTAGAGTTACGCAAAGCAGTGAGTACAAATGCTACAGCTAATAATTGTTTGCTAGCTCCTGAAATTCAAAGGGACATTGTTGAATGTTTTGCAAATGAGATTGTTTACTCTATCCTTGAAGAACTTGGCAATGATGTGTTTTGCTTGCTAGTTGATGAGTCAAGAGATGTTTCTTGCAAAGAACAGATGGTTGTGGTCTTGAGGTATGTTGACAAATGTGGGATCGTGAAAGAGAGGTTTGTTGGTGTTGTGCATGTGACTGAAGCAACTTCTTCTCACCTGAAGTCATCTATTGATTCTCTACTTGCAAAGTTTAAACTAAGCTTAAAGCAATGCCGAGGCCAAGAATATGATGGTGCTAGCAATATGCGAGGTGAGTTCAATGGCTTGCAATCATTAATCATGAGAGAAAGTAGGACAGCTTATTATGTGCATTGCTTTGCTCACCAACTTCAATTAGTCATTGTGGCTGTTGTGAGAAAACATAAGGGCGTAAGCAATTTCTTAAGCATGATTTCTATCTTATTAAATGTGGTGGATGGATCAGCTAAGAGACGGGATATGATTAGAGATATTAATCATGAATAAGTGACAAAGGCATTAGGTTGTGGGCAACTTGAGACCGGGACAGGGTTAAATCAAGAGCAATGCCTTCAAAGACCCGGGGATACTCGTTGGAGTTCTCATTACAAAACTTTCAAAAGTTTAGTCAACATGTTTCCTACAATAGTTGAAGTGCTAAAAGTTGTCGAAAAGGATAACAGAGATTGGAAAAATAGAGATCAAGCATCAAATCTTCTAGTATACTTTAAATCATTTGACTTTGCCTTTTATTTGTATCTCATGTTGACTACATTAACTGCCACAAATGCCTTGTCATTAGCATTGCAATGCAAGGATCAAGACATTGTTAATGCCATTGGATGTGTGAAATCAACTAGACTCCATTTGAATAATCTTAGAAAAGATGGGTGGGACAAATTATTAGATGAAGTGAATGAGTTTTGCGACAAGCATGAAATTGACCAAGTGGAAATGGAAGATGCATATATTGATCCTCGACAGCCTAGAAAAAAAATAGGAATTACATACAAGCACCAATATGAAGTGGATTGCTTTAATGATGTTATTGATTGGCTGTTCAAGAGCTTGATAGCCGCTTTAGTGAGACAAGCTCTCAATTGCTTGTTTGCTCAGCTGCTTTTGACCCAAGGGATCAATTTCATGCTTTTGATGTGGAGACTTCGATGAGCTTAGTAAAAACTATATCCTGATGATTTTAGTTCTGATGAGTTGAGGGAGCTTAGCCATGATCTTTGCGTTTATATTGCCGATGTGCGAGAAGATGATAGATTCTCCAACATCAACACTATCGGTGAGCTCTCTCAAAAAATGGTTGAGATAGGGAAACATCGTCGTTATCCATTGGTCTATAGACTTTTGAAGCTTGTACTAGTACTGTCTGTTGCTACTGCAATAGTTGAGAGATGTTTTTCTGGAATGAAGATTGTCAAAACAAGTTTGTCTAATCGCATGGGTGATCAACGCTTGAGTCATAGACTTATTTGCTATCTAGAGAAAGAAGAAATAAAGAAAGTTAGCAACGAGGCTGTCGTTTCATGACCATGGAAGGAAAAGGGCATAAATATGATCTCTGATAGGTAATGCAATGTATCTACTTTTTAATCGATAATGCTACAATTTATTTGATAAATAATTGACATATTTGTTCTTTTTCCTTTTAGGCTAGTGGGATCTTCATCAATAATCATGGCCTCCTAGATCAAATATTTTGCTATATGGGCATGTTTTCTTGATGATTTTGGGATTCTATCAATGAATACACTTCTTTTTTGTTAAATGGTGAGTGCTATGTTTCGACCAAAATCTCATATTTATTGCTAGAAGTCGAATTTGATATTAAAATATAGTAATTGCATATTAGTTATGCTATTTTTTATTGAACATCATATCGGTCAGTGTAGTTATGAATTAAGTGAGGCACCCCCATCATTTTGCTCTAGCTTCGCCCCTGCGTTCACTAGTACCGCCGAGTTGGAAGAAGACAATATTGATCTGATCCATGTAATCCATTGTTCGTCAAAACCTCGTGCTCTGAGAACTCTGAACAAACCATCCCAATTCACTGCACCAAAAGCCTCGGCGAAGTCCAATTCAAGGACAAGCGTCGGTAGCTTCTGTTTGTACAAATCTGAACCAACTCTATTGCATGGATGAAAGTTTCTGCAATTGATCTGCCTTTGATGAAGCTGGTCTGGTTGAGATCAATTAGTGTCGGAATTTCTCTTTGTAAGCGACTTGTCAGCACTTTGGCAAGTATCTTGAGGGTGCAATTATGAAGGCATATGGGCCTGAAGGCGTCAACTGCTAGTGCCCCTGGCTTTTTTGGAATAAGGATCATGTGCGATCTGTTAATGCGTTCCAGCTGAACCGATCCCTGGTGGAAAGCAGCCATGAAATTTATGATACGGTCCTTTACCGTAGCCCATGCTGCTCTATAGAAACCTGGACCAAAACCGTTCGAACCAGCTGCACTATTGCGGTTCATCGACATCAGTGCTTGCTTTATCTCAGTCTCTAGAAAATCTGTTGTCAGGGCTGCACTCGGTATAACTCTGCCATTGTAAAGGTCGTCAATTTCTAGAGGTAAAGAACTTCCAGTTTGTCCATTTATGCCTTTGAAGTACTCAGTCAAAGCCTGAACTTTGCCTTTATGATTTTTTTAAAGGTCACCGGGGGATGAACTATCCCCATCTGAATTTGCATTCGACAGATGCCGGACAAGCCGGGAGGTGGAAGGGCATGGCGCCAAACCAGATACAATAAGTCTAGAAAAGTACAATGGGGGGAGGGAGAAATTACAACAGCAACAAACAACAGCACCACCAACAACACTTGACAGAAACAACAAGAAGAACCAACACGAGAACTTAAGGATAAGCCTAGACTCAAGCGAAAGGACGTCGATCGATCGTCGATTTGCGCCACCACCGAACAGCATACTCGCCGGTTACTCCGTGACCATTGTGTCCTGCACCACTCCTCGTAGCTACGCGCGCTCTGCTGCCGCCCTCCATCTAAGGACCAACAGTGGAATAGGGACTAAGAGTGGTGACGGACATGCAAGCCCAAGATCACCGAACATGACGACCTCCCATGGAGCTGATGGTGACACCTACAACACTTCCAGGCCCAAGTACCACCATTCAACGCCGTCCACGAGGAGGAAAATATGGAAGGGAATGGTGGCAGCGGTGGAAACACCATCCGACATTTGATTTTCTAGCACCATCAAAGGAGAGCGTTGATGGAGCAGAGATGCCAGAGGAGGACACTTGTCGAAACATCGGCAACGACTAACAGCCAGGGCTAGTCTCACCCAAGAGGGGAACAAGGAGCCAGGAGAGATAGGTCTGAGCTAGGCCCTCCACAGTGGTGCCTCCAAGAAGGACACGACGTCGTTGACGCCACCACCAACGGCTCTAGATCACTAGAGCTAGGTTTTCACCAGGAGGAAAGAGACAAAGCTACAGCTATAGGGTGGGGAGGCTACATCTCGACACCTCCAAGGAGGTAAGCGGCGCTCGAGGGCGTCACCATCGATCGCACAACCAGGTCGTGCACGGCTTTCGCCTAAGCTCCTCAATCCCAGGAATGAGCTGTAGTTCGCCGCCACCATCTCAGAACCAATTTGGCGAGTGTAGGCATGATGACATGCCCGCTCTCGGGCGCGCTCGATGTTCCGAAGTGGATGCTGTGCACCGCCCGCAGCCCGCAGAAGGACTGACCCATCTCCACAGGCCGGCACCGCCCCGAATCTAGCCGACCTGGCCGTTGGTTGCCGCCCGGCCATGGCCATGGACAGGGCCGCGCGGGACAGCGTGGACCGCGGGGCCGTGTATGCTGTGTGCGCCGCTGACGCCGGCGGGGCGGCACTGGATGCTTGTGAGAAGGCTGGTGCAGGCCATGCGGGGGTCTGCGTAAGTGCGGGCATGGACGGTTCGGCGCAGTCGCTAATGAACGAGCACGGCACCACTTGAATCGGTGAGCCAGAACCGGCTGGAGTCTGGGGACGCGACGCACTCGACCACCATCGCTAGCTGCTTCCACCTGCCCCTCCCCTCGACCGCTAGCCGCCAGCCCTTGCCGCAGCAGGCAGCGCACACAAGGGCGGGGCCGCGAGGGCGCGCCTGGCCAAGGGCGCGAGGGCCACCAGTGCCAGCCGCCGTTTGAGTGTGCCTGCCGACCACAACGCCCGCGTGCCTGCCGCCTACCGAGTCCGGGGTTGGGGTCGCCGCAGCGCCCGGGAGATGGAGAAGGATGACGGCCGACCAGCCACATCCAACAACCGCCCTCGGCCACCGGCTGCCCTAATGCCCACAGGCGCCAGATCCAGCCATAGGGCCCCTGGATCTGCGCAGCCGGCCTCCCAAGCTCCCAGATCCGGTCAAAGTTGCAGGGGAAGAGGAGGGGGGTGGAGGAGAGAGGGGGAGGCAAGGGTGAGTATGGAAACCGTTTTTTTGGCCCGCTGCGGGCACGTCAGATGGAGTGCGGCGACGGCCGGAGGGGAGGCAGGAGGGGGAGGGGGGGCTACAGGCGATGGCGAGGTCGCCCCCCGAGTCGCCCGTTGGGAGCGCGGGGGGGGGGCAGTTTTGTACTATATGCCTTTATGATTTGTTATCTCAACTCCATCTACCTGCACCATGCGGATACAGTTGTGTCTCATGCGAAGAGTGGCTTGAGCGTGATGATACGCAGTATTGGCATCACTTTCTTTAATTGCTCAATTCTTGCTTCTTTGCTTCCAGTATGCAGCCTTTTCTTTTAGTGCTTGTGTGAGACACTCATGTACTTGCCTTCGTACCTGAAACTCTTGTGCTGACAGACAACGAGTTTCCTCATAGTAATCAAAGAGTTGGATGAGAAATTTGCAGTTTGGGATGAGTGAGGGCGGTGCCCTGTTACACCTAGACCATACCTTCGCTGCTGCTCTAGTCGACTTGATGCACGCAATAAGCTGTCCTGAAGGATCCGCACAAGAAGGTGCCTGCTGCCAAGCCGGGAGAATAGATGGAAGGAAGGCCTGGTTTCAAAGCCATGCATTTTCAAAACGAAAGAAAGCTGGTTTTGGGATATTCGTGGACATGGTTAGGAGGATCGGGGTGTGATCCGAGGTGGGCCTAGGCACGAAAACTGGTGTTGGAAGTGGATTGACATTTGGAACAGGCCTACAAGGAAAAAAATATGTGCCAGCACATAAACTGTGAATGAACTCTCCATACACATACACTGCCACCGTGGAGGAGTGGATGTACATGCAACATGATTTTTCTCAACTCTGCCTTTACTCTTTAGTCTGTGTTCTCTGATTCCATAAGACATTGTGTGCATCTCCCTCTTTCCAGTTATGGATTGCATTGCGTTAGTCAGTGGCAATGGCAATGCCTTCTTGCCATCCCTTCTCCAATGTTATTCCTTCACCAGTTATTTAGTTCAAAGTAGTACTAGATTGTATCGATGTGAAGCGCATTTCCTTCAACCATGCATTCATCAGTAAGTAGAAACATGTCATTTCCTACTAACTATTTGTCAGATTTCTGGGTACAAACATGAACGAAATTAAAACGTGATAAATTGAGGTAATAAATTAGGCATGTTTTCTTGGTAATTTAGTTCATTTTGAGATCCAGTGTCGTCTTAATACTGCGATTATCTCCACCTGTATAACATTTATATTTTGTTGGTCCAACTTTAGGAAAGATTTCAAATGAGAGAACACCAGTGGGAAAGCTGTTCACTCAATAGAGCGATGGAATAAACTGGAATAAGACAATAATATTTGACCAATAATTTGGAACACCTACTTTGTTTTTTCTTTCAAAAGAAAATATTGAATTCAACGAAGATTGTGAAGTTGATTAACTTTTTGTAAGGTAAACATTGTCTAACGTCAACATTAAACCAAAAACTAATAAGAAAAAAACTACACTAATGAACAATGCCATGGCTTCGCTAAAGTCAAGGCCTTCATAATATTTGGCGCCCTTTGCTAAACTATTTCAGTTTGCCAAAACAATGATCCATCTCTTGTTTTCGTTTATAATAATCGACTACTGATGAACTTACAGTAGCTATATGTATAGTTGATAACTTGTTTGATGCCTCCTTATCCTGCACTGAATTGTCCATATGGGATGCCTGGCAACATATATTCAGAACGTGATGAAAACTTAATTACGAGTTTCTGCATTCTCACAGTCAGCTTTACAGTGAATCATATGAGTTTATCGGTAACTTTCAACCTTTTAGTCAAAATTATTATCTCCGGTTATTAGCAAGCTAGTCTCCTTAGCTCTTTTATCTAATTCAAACACTCCTTTTTACCTATATTTTTACTGCCTCCTTAGCTTTTAGTTCCATTTGATTGATGAGATATTTCTTGGATGATCTGACCAGTACGTCTAACTATATATCTTGTCACTTTCTCATGATTTACCAGCTGGAATGTCTCTGTTGCTACAGAATATTTACTCTGTCCGACATATTGTAGATACAGGAATCTTTCTGATAAAGTTGTTCTTGTCGCGTTTGTTCAGGGATGTACTAGGCCTACTTGGAGTTTTATTCCTTTCAGACATGAGCTGAATATCAAACAATAAGTAGGACACTGAAAGCTGTAAAATTATTGATCTGAGTTTGTAAACATCGAACGATATAGCAAAAAAGCTGCCAAACAGCTTGTCCGTTTGTCTTTACATATACATGGCAAATATATATGTCCCTTTTATTTCAATCCAAATGCTTAAGCCGTATATGCCTCTATCCACTTATAGTCGGATGAATTATATCTTGTCATGGTACCTCTAAAAATCAAGGACTAGTTCTCTATATATAAGAAGCGAGTTGTTTGAAATGTGCACTGGACTGTCCAGATTTAGCTCGCTGATAGATCGAAGATATGGGTAATATCTAGTATGCATGGCTTTGCTATTATTAGCGACAGATATGATGCGATCGATGTGCACGCATGCGGCAATGCTATGGTCACTGACAGATGTTAATGGATGCAGAGAACTGCAAACAAATCAACCTCTGCTGACAATCGTTTCTGTCCATTAATTATTATTACCAGAGAGTAGCTCGATCGGAATGGGAGCAGAGATAGATTTTGGAATTGCAAGAGATGGTCGATGGGGTTGGGGTGCTGTGCTGCTGTACTGAGCGGACTACACCTGCTCTCCAGCCCTCCTGTGTTTCGTGCTGTTTGGTTGGGGTCTAGCGTTGGAGAGTACTATTCATTCCCATGCATGCATATTGTGAGATCAGTGTCAGTCACTTTCAAAGCTAGCAAGCTAGGAGCACCGAGCACAGTGTCAGTCACTTTCAAAGCTAGCAAGCTAGGAGCACCGAGCACATGCCATGTGTACTAAAAAAAATGCTGTCACAGATAATTGGTGAAATAATAATAATCACCGGGTTTGGATTCCTCCTTTCTTGTACTTTACTTGTAAGTTGTAACTTAATTAAGGAAAAGAAAAGAAATGTGGACAAAGAGCGAGAGAGTCATGCATGTTGTGAGGTGGTTGTAGCTAGGCTCGTGGTTGCGGCTGATCTCCTCTCTTTGTTATCTTTCTTAATGATAATAATGTAACTCTTCTAAGGCAGCAATGCAATGCAAGTTGGGGCTTCATTATTGGAGACCATGATGCTTATGTGATTAGTACTGGCAGGGGGAGACTCGGCTATGCCCTGAGTGCATCTCAGGCCGAACTTGTGGCTTGCCTCCAAGGTGTCCAAGCAGCTATGAGCTTAGGAATTGGGAGAGTGATTATGGAAACTGATGCACTGATGGTGAAACAAGCCCTTTCTTCCAATGATTATAATGCAACACTACGGGAATCAGACGCTTGGCAAAGCCATAAATACACTCGGCAAAGGCTTTGCCGAGTGCCGCGCTCGGCAAAGAGTACACGGCAAAAAATTCATCGGCAAAGACCTCTTTGCCGAGTGTTTTTTGTCGGGCACTCGGCGAGTGCCACGACAGCACTCGGCAAAGAAAAGTTGCCGTGACGGGGGAGATAACGTTAACGGGTGCTTTGCCGAGTGTCCCACAGGTGGGCACTCGGCAAAGATTTTTTTTAAAAAAAAAATTATTTGCCGAGTGTCCCACAGCCCAGCACTCGGCAAAGAAATTTTTTTTTTTGAAAATTCTTTGCCGAGTGCCCTCTGAGTGGCACTCGGCAAAGAAAAAAAAATTTTAAAAAAATTCTTTGCCGAGTGCCCTCTGGCTGGCACTCGGCAAAGAAAACAATTTTTTTTGAAAATTCTTTGCTGAGTGCCCTCCGAGTGGCACTCGGCAAAAAATTCTTTGCCGAGTGCCCTCTGGCTGGCACTTGGCAAAGAAAACAATTTTTTTTTTGAAAATTCTTTGCCGAGTGCCCTCCGAGTGACACTCGGTAAAGAAATTTTTTTTTAAAAAAAATTCTTTGCCGAGTGCCCTCTGACTGACACTCGGCAAAGAAATTTTTTTTTTAAAAAAATTCTTTGCCGAGTGCCCTATGACTGGCACTCGGCAAAGAAAATAGTTTTTTTTGAAATTCTTTGCCGAGTGTCTTCTGCTTGACACTCGGCAAAGCAAAAATTTTTTTTTAAAAAAATTCTTTGCCGAGTGCCCTCTTTCCTGGCACTCGGCAAAGCTGGGAAATTTGCAAAATTGGCTTGCTTTTCCCAGCTTTGCCGAGTGTTTTTGTGATTGCACTCGGCAAAGGCTTCCTTTGCCGAGTGTTACACTCGGCAAAGTGATCATGACCGCCCCATTTTTTTGAATTTTTACATTCCATCGCAACAAAAATAATATTTCACATATATATCAAATTCATTACATATATCTCACATACATCACAACATATATATCAAATTCATCACATATATCTCACATACATCACAACATATATAACATAAGTGCATCGTAAGTCCAAATAGCTAACACAAGTTCATCACAAGTCCAAATAACTAACACTAGTGCATCACAAGTCCATCACCAAGTGAACAACAACTAGAAAGACAACTACCCAGATCCCCAAGCTCCCCACTGAGACTGTGGTGTACCATAAACTGGATCATTCGAGGGCCCGAGAGGTGGATTATTCGAACCCGCCGATTGAGGCTGCACAAAGGAGAAGACATTGCATATGTGAGACAATAATCTACTAGGCTACAAGTAGTGTTACGGTTTGGCCCTAAGCATGAACATACAAACTTAAACAATCATATTCATACTTACAGGAGTAGCATGCCCTAAAGGTGGAGGTGGCGGTGAAACGAATAGCGAAGCTGGCGGAGCTACACCCGTCTTTTGCCCAAGAGCTTGCATGTACTGGAGAACTTCCTCCATCTGCTGTTGCTGCCTCTGCTCCATCGCAATGCGCTGGGCCTCCATAGCCTCCATCCTCTGGCGATCGGCCTCCCGCAGGGCCTCCAATTGCTCGATCTGGGTCTGCAATATTTCACCATAATGTTTAAACAATACAAAGCTAAAATATGTAAATATCAATGTATGATGAATAAAACAGGAATCACCTAGAGTGATAAAATCCGCTGCTGTGAAGTCTCTGGCCGTGGACGTATGGAAATGCTTGCGTCCGTGCTCCGTGCTCGGATTTGGGAGAGGGTGGGAGTATAGGTAGCATCGATGACGCCGTCGCCAAGATAGTACCGCCCATGCTTCTTGCCTCCTACAATCCTCATGACGACCTCTGAATCAAAGTCCTGGGAGCTCGGGTCGTAGTCGTCTCCATGGAGAGCCATTGCCACCGATGTGTACTCATTGATGCGGGTGTAGATGGACGGGTTGCTGTACGCCTCGGGCGGGTCCTCTAAGTTGTAGGAGACGTCGGACGTCGCCTTGCCCTTGTGGGCCATAGCATATGCCATGAACGTGGTGCACTCCTGGCCCGCATGTGACGCCGACTACGAGAAATACAAAGATAATTAGAAATCAGGCAAAAATGAGCATTAGAATAGAGAAATGAATTCGAGTACCCATGCTTATCTGTATGCGGCAAGGTTACGGCTGCCTTGATGGTGCGGTACACCTGGCATCAGCAATCGCCGCTCCCGGGCAACGTTGTGCACTTCAGTCCACTCGGGGCCGCACCACCTGTCCACTATCATTTCCCAGCACTCGGGATACACGGCGCACCACCATGGACACATCTGCACGTCATCAAGTATTTGACATATAAGATGAACAAATTAAGAGTACTTAATGTCAAAAGGAATCAATATTAATGTTCTTTATCTACCTGTATGTACTGGTCCCGAGTCAGCGTCATGCTTCTTGCTTGTGGCTTCTTAACATCCTCTCTAAGGATCGACCTGTAGTAAGTGACGACAGCCTAGACGCGCGCCTCATAATGGATGTCCACGATGAGCTTTTTACAGGCTTTGGTAAGCACCACCTCCGCCCTGGCCTCAAATCCCTCCTCGCATATGTAATAAAGCTGCATATAGACACGATGTATCCATTCATTATTTCAAGAAAAATATAATGAATGTGATGCGATGAAGACTTACCCAAAAGTCTCGCTTCACCCGCACCATCTTGTTCTCAGCCTCCGCATCGGGGGCATTGGCGTAGTGGTCGAAGGTGTAGGCTGGCTCCCTCTTTCCGGCGTAGTCAACTAGACCAGGATAGTGGGTCCTGCACAAAAGACCCAGGATGCCATTGACATGGCGTGCGATACCTCCACCCGACACAACGGTCCAGTTCCTTACATAATTGATTAAGAATAAAATATTAGTTTCTACTTTAATTTTCAACATATCAAATAAAAAAGTATTGATAACATATTAATAGACTTACTTTTGCCCTTCGGGACGAATCACCGGCCGTCGATGAGTTGCTGGCGGAGGAGGGAGGCTCGCGGGACCTCGCAAGTAGACACTCGATGAACTAGAGGAAGCCGAACCCGTACCTACCGCCTCCTCCTCGTCGTCTGAGTCCCCACCCCCCCTCGTTCGTCTGCCGAGCCTGCTCCTCCTCGTCCCCGTCTCCGTCTTCGTCCCCGACCTCCACCTCCTCCTCCACCTCGTCCTCCACCGGCGTGGGAGGACGAGCCTGCCTCCTGCTGCTGCTGCTCCTTCTCCTATCCGACGACTCCTCTTCTGTAGCCGGCATAGGGCGTGTCCTTCGATAAATCGAGAACATGTTCCTCTGACGGCTGCCACCATCTTTGTTCAAACACTTGCAATTAGAAAGAATAAAAACGAGCTAATTAGAAATTAGAAAGAATAAACAAGAAGTAATTAGAAATAGATGCAAAATAAACAAAACATAATTACAAAATAACATTGTATTACATGTATTAGAAATAATCTGCATGATCGGGATTAGCTGGATCATAAGTCTTATCATCACTATCAACCATGTCGAAATAATCAACACTATCCGAAGGAGGAATGTTGTCTTCATTGTCATTGCCTAAACGTAATCGCTCAAGCATTTGTAAGTCCTTCACATCTTGCACGTCATCTCCATCGTCCTCGTCATCAACCCAATCATCGTCTACATCCATTCCTATCGCTTCGGTTAAGTCTATCTCGAACCTCCCTTGTAGCCCCTCTTCTTGATAGAACTCCCCGTCATATGTGTTTGTGTTGAAGTTGTAATCTTCATCGTTTGGGACAGGTAGTTTACCGTGTGGCGATACCTTGTGCACAATAGACCAACCCTTAAGATGCTCTTTGGTTTGGCATGCGTATAAGGTATAATAAACCTGTGTGGCCTGTTGAGCCACAATATATACATCATCTCCTGGATAGACAGAATCCTATCGAATTTCGACTAGCCCAAGATGAGGGGTCTGTCTCGTTACTCCAGGATCAAACCAATGGCATTTGAATATGATAGGACTAAGAGGTTTGCAACCGATGGCATTTACAAATGAAAGTTCATATATTCCTTCAATTCTTCCATAATAGTCGAGGCCATCAGTGCCAGGGGTAAAAACTCTGCTATTTGTGGTTCTTCGGTTGGGCCGACTTTGCTCGTAGCTTGCTGTGTGAAAGCGATATCCATTCACATCATAACCGGTAAATGACTTGACCCTATAGGCACAGCCGTTTGCAACCTGTCTCAGCTCGCCACTGATAGACGCATTGATTTGGGCCTGCAAGCTCGAGCAGGATAGATCATTATATTATTTCAACGTACGAGCAACTTGGAAGGTCGAACTAAGTATGAGCTACATTCGAAAGTACCTTGTTTTTGAACCAAGAAATAAAATCGGGCCTCCCTGGTCCCGCACCCTTTGAAAGAAGGGTATCAACTTCCTGCGGGGTAGGATCCCTTGATTGATTCCAGAAGTGTTGAATAAATTCCCTGTACCAACGTAAAATAAGGGGTTCGATGAGGAACATTGATGGCGTATTGAAACAAGTTCGTTGAGAACTTACCCAATGTATGGCGCCACCTCGTCAAGGTTGTTCAACACATATATCATGATGCAGCACCACTCTTTATGTGTCAAGGTCTTAGTGGCTGATGCATTTGCGCTTTCGAGTTGCCCTTGGAAAAGGCTGAGGTTCGATTCATTTTTACCAGCATTGTAACGAGGGGGTGGATTATGCACGCTTGGAAGGTTCTCGGCGTAGTATTTCTCTGTGAAGTTTGACACCTCCTCCAGAATGTATGCCTCTGCAATAGAAGCCTCAATTTTCCCTTTATTTCTACATTTTTTGCGAAGAGTATTTAGACATCTCTCGATTGGATAGCACCAACGGGCCTGCACGGGCCCCCCATTCGTGCCTCATACGGGAGGTGCAATATCAAATGCTGCATCGGATTAAAGAAGTCGGGTGGGAAGATCTTCTCCAACTTACAGAGCAACACAGGTGCCTCATTTTCCAAGTCATCAATTATGATCCGAGATAACTCCTTAGCACAAAGCTGGCGGAAGAAGTAGCTTAACTCTGCCAGCGCTAGCCACACATGCTCAGGAACATAGCCTCGAACCATTGCCAGAAGAAGCCGCTCAAGCCATATGTGGTAGTCATGACTCTTCATCCCGTTGACTCGCAGAGTAGATAAGTTCACTCCCCTCCTCAGATTCGCTGCATACCCATCAGGAAACATTAGTGTCTGCATCCATTCAAGTACTTTCCTCCTGTATTTCCTAGCCAAGACGAAATCGGTCTTAGGCCTTTTCCATGTCTTGCCGGCTCGAGGAGGCTGCATCTCTTGTTTTGGTCTATCGCATAACGTTGCCAAGTCCACTCTAGCCTTAGGGTTGTCTTTTGACTTTTCAGTTTCCATGATGGTTCCCCAAAGTGCCTCGGTGACATTCTTTTTAGTGTACATTACATCAATGTTATGTGGGAGAAGGAGGTCATCAAAATACGGGAGCCTCGTCAACCCCGACTTATGAGTCCACATGTGTTCCTCACCATACCCCACAAAACCACCACCTTCTTGATTGGGCACGAGAGCATCTATCTGAACATGAATCTCGGCACTAGTCATCATTTGCGGTGGAGGGTCTTTCACTACGACACCTTTCATAAAGTTCTTGATGTCTTGTCTGAATGGATGGTCAAGAGGGAGGAATTAATGATGTTTGTCGAATGACGAATACTTGCCACCCTTCTGTAACCAAATGAACCTCAGACGTTCCTTGCATATTGGACATGGAAACTTTCCATGAACACACCAGGCGCAGAATATCCCATAGGCCAGGAAGTCATGCAGAGAGTAGTTGTACCAAACGTACATTTTGAAGCTTGTCTTTGTAGCTCGGTCGTATGTCCATACGCCTTCCTCCCAAGCACTAACCAATTCATCAATCACAGGCTCCATGTACACACCCATATTACTCCCTGGGTGTCCAGGAATTATCAATGACAAGAATATATTCTGTCTTTGAAAGCATACGCCGGGGGAGATTGAGGGGGATAATGAACACGGGCCAACATGTGTATGGGGCAGCCATCAATCCATAAGGATTGAACCCATCTGTTGCCAGCGCAACACGTACATTACGAGCCTCATCTGCTTTCTCACGATAAATGCAATCAAAGCGGGTCCATGCTTCACCATCAGATGGATGTACCAGTTTATCAGCATTGTATTGTTTTCCTTTTTTATGCCATGTCATCTGTTTCGTGGATTCCTCGGTCATGTATAGCCGTTGGATCCTCGGTACGAACGGGAGGTACCGTAGGATCTTCACAGGGATCGTAAGCTGCCTCTTCTGGCCATCACCAGAGTCTACCTCTAGGTACCTGGATGATTTACATTTTGGACAGTAATTTACATCATTGTGTTCTTTTCTAAATAGGACGCACCCCTTCGGACAAACATGTATCTGATCATATGGCATCTTGAGTGCATGAAGGAGTTTCTGTGACTCGTACATGCTCTTTGGCAGAATGTGGCCATCCAGAAGCAGGCTGCCAATCACGGTCAACATACTATCGAAGTGTTCTCGACTCATGCTACACTCAGACTTCAACCCCATTAAACGTCCAATGGCATCCAGTTGAGAAACTGTTGTCTGGTCGTGAAGGGGTTTCTGTGCTGAAGACATCATGTCATAAAACGTCTTTGCCGTTTCCTCCATCTCCCCCTCCGTACGTCCTTTAGTGTATTGTGCTTCATGAAAGTCATCTAACATATCTGCTACCCCGGCAGCAGGATCAAAATCCTCAACGTGGGGTCTCACCACCTCCTCTCTTAGACGATGGGCTTCACCATGGTAGACCCACCGAGTATAGTCCGGCATAAATCCATTCTTCAAAAGATGTTTACCCATATCCACCTTATTTTTCCTTTTTCTATTTGCACATCTCTTGCAGGGACACAAAACTAGAAACGCTCCTTTAGCAGACTCGCCAAATGCTAGTTCCAAGAAATCATTGGTCTTCATCATCCATTCAGTGGTGAAATCACTCTGACTTGAGTGACCCATGTACATCCACTCACGGTCATCCATCCTCTAACATATATACCAGCGAGCAAAGTAATCATCAATTGCAGCTACATGTCGTTCGTACTATCTAATAGGTGAGGATAGGTCCTAATCCCACCCGCGGATACGTAGATGAGGTTACTTTCCATGCTCTACTCCTATCGAAGACAGAATTTCGGTAGCACCTCCTCGCTGTTCTCCCGATACACGTCCTAGCAGGGAGAGTGTGTATCCGGAGAACAACTGGGAGATGATGCCGAAACCCTGTCTCGAATCAGAGCAGACCAAGGAAACTAACTCATCTACGCATCCACGGGCTGTCCAAAATACGTGGACAATCCGAAATAGATACGGTCATAGATATGCAAAGATCTACATACCAATAACTGTATCTCTTTCGAACGGGAGACGCCTAACCGAGTTACGCGAGCTACGACTATGATAAGGAAAGGGGTTATACCTAGGGTGCCGGTGGAGTCAGGATAGCAGAGCCGTGGCGAGTTGATGCAGTGGCGAGGCGACGCGGTGCAGGCAGACCCGCAAAACCGAGGAAGACGATCGACGTACTCCGACTCCGCTTCAACGGGCTCTTCTCTGCAAAAAAAAAGAAAGAAAAATAATACTGTTAATTAAAAATTTCGGCAGAACCTCCCCTGCACGGAAAGTTTCGAATACCTGCAAAAAACAACAGCACGATGGCTGACATTCACATATGACAGCTCGATGGCCGACATCCACATACAACGGCTCGATGGCCGATATCCATATATAACGGCTCAATGTCCGAAAACCACATACAACGACAACACATACAACAACAATTACTACTGACACGACTATTTCACGCATTACACGAATTGCATAAAAAGGAATGAACGAACCTAGCGTGTGCTCGTCAGCGTTGCGGCGGCACGGCGGCGCGGTCGCGCGGAGGCGCGGCCGTGCAGGGCGAGCGGCTCGGTGGGCGGGCGCGGCGCGGGGCGGGCCGGGCGGCTTGGCGTGGCACGGCGAGGCTGGCGCGGCCGGCGCGGCGCGGGCGGCCCGGCGCGGCGTGTGGCGGCCGGCACGGAGGCTCGGGCGGGCGGGCGGCGCGGGGGCTGGCGGCCGGCGCGGGGGCGGAGGCTCGGGCGGGCGGGCGCGAGCTGGCGGCTGAGAGCGGGCGGGCGGGCGCGTGCTGAGTGCGGGCGGCCGGCCTTTGGTATAAAAGCATACTTTGCCGAGTGCCCGTGATTCGGCACTCGGCAAAGATTTTATTTTATTTTTTTAAAAAGCTTTGCCGAGTGCCGACGATCTGGCACTCGGCAAAGTCTTTTTTTTAAAAAAAAATCTTTGCCGAGTGCCAGATCGCCGGCACTCGGCAAAGATTTTATTTATTTATTTATTTTTGTTCCAAATTTTTTTTAAAAAATTTTTAGCATTTTTTAAATTTCTTTGCCGAGTGCGAGATCGCCGGCACTCGGCAAAGTTTTTTTTTTGCAATTTTTTTTTTAAATTTTCAGATTTTTTTTTAAATTTCTTTGCCGAGTGCCAGATCGCCGGCACTCGGCAAAGATTTTTTTTTTGCCAAATTTTTTTTTAAAATTTTCAGATTTTTTTTAAAATTTTTTTTACCGAGTGCCAGATCGCCGACACTCGGCAAAGATTTTTTTTTGCCAAAATTTTTTTTAAAATTTTCAGATTTTTTTTTTAAATTTCTTTGCCGAGTGCCAGATCGCCGGCACTCGGCAAAGATTTTTTTTTGCCAAATTTTTTTTAAATTTTTCAGATTTTTTTTAAATTTCTTTGCCGAGTGCCAGATCGCCGGCACTCGGCAAAGTTTTTGATTTTTTTCTTTAAAATTCTTTGCCGAGTGCCAGGATGCTGGCACTCGGCAAAGAATTTTTTTTTGCACCCAATTTTTTTTACAGCCCTAATATAATATTAGGAGCTACATTTTAAATTTTGGTATATTTTTTATGTTTTTTTTGCTGCACTTAGTTAATTTGTATTATTTACTTGAATTTTTTTCGTAAAAAGCAAATTTGAACTGCAGGTGCATGGAATAATAGAATTTAGCCATTCAAAAAATAATATTCATGCTTTTGAGTGTATTATGAGGCGCTATCTAGGAATACACCCGAAATTTCGAACATCATGTTCACGAAACATGGGCACCGACTTGCGGACGATTTGTTTTTAAATTCTATTAAATACAAACGAAGTCTGAAAATCACAAAAATTGTCAAGATGTCATGATATCGCATGTAGATGCTATGATAAAAAAATTAAGAATGTTTCGAGGAAGTTGTGACGTACGTTGCTTAAAACCCAGACATCTCCACATGTGTTATCACAATATCAATGTGGTTTGTCTGGGTTTCAAGCAACGTACGTCACAACTTCCTCAAAACATTCTTAATTTTTTATCATAGCCTCTACTCCATCCGTCCCAAAAAAATGTCATTTTAGGTTTTTTAGACATCGTGTTTGACCGTTCGTCTTATTCAAAAATTTTGTGCAAATTATAAAATAAATAAATCATTATTGAAGTATCTCTAATAATAAAATAAATAATATTTATTAAATTTTTTTAAATAAGACGAACGGTTAAACACGATGTCTGAAAAATCTAAAACGGCACTTTTTCTGGGACGGAGGGAGTACATGCGATATCATGACATCTCGGTAATTTTTATGATTTTCGGACTTCGTTTGTATTTAATAGAATTTAAAAACAAATCGCCCGCAAGTCGGTGCCTATGTTTCGTGAACATGATGTTTGAAATTTCGGGTGTATTCCTAGATAGCGCCTCATAATACACTCAAAAGCATGAATATAATTTTTTGAATGGCTAAATTCCATTATTCCATGCACCTACAGTTCAAATTTGCTTTTTACGAAAAAATTCAAGTAAATAATACAAATTAACTAAGTGCAGCAAAAAACATAAAAAATGTACCAAATTTTAAAATCTAGCTCCTAATACTATAGTAGGGCTTGACAAAAAATTTGGGTGCAAAAAGAAAAAAAAATTTAAATTCTTTGCCGAGTGTTAGATTTCTGGCACTCGGCAAAGTAATAAAAAAAACTTTGCCGAGTGCCTAACAGCAGACACTCGGCAAAGGATCACCGTTCGGGCTCACCGTTTGTGAGTACGTATTTGCCGAGTGTAAATCTTTGCCGAGAGCTAGACACTCGGCAAAGAATTTCTTTGCCGAGTGTCTTACTTTGCCGAGAGCGGCACTCGGCAAAGAGCCTCTTTGCCGAGTGCCCGATATTTGGCACTCGACAAAGCATATGACACTCGGCAAAGATGCTGTTTCCGGTAGTGCAAGCCGGAAGGAGTACTAGCGTGCGAACTGAAGGCTTTGATCTTCTCGAACTTGTTTCAATTTGAGTGTGTTTTTAAGGGGAGAGATCGAGTGTAATAGTGCTGCTCAGGGGAAGAGATCATCTCTAGCTCTACCCCGTGTAACATTCAGGTGTTTGTTCCTGCTGATGCTTGAGCAGATGAGTAATGCAAGCTCCCCGTTCCAATAAAAAAATAGCAGCGATGCAATGCAAGTTGGAGAAAAAGGGGAAGAGTGAGGGGATGATGAGACGGGTCATTTCAGCAATGGGATCAGTGACGCATGCCTAGACAGAAACGGGAAAAGAGTTGTGCAAGACTGAGATGGAATGGAATCTATCTCCGACCCTTTGGCGAGCGAGCGAGGGTCAATGCGACGGCACGAGCTAGTATGGGCCTCGGCAGCGGCGACGTCTTTTCACATCATCGTCGATCATTTTCATCTTCTCCTTGTCAGCGGGCGGGCAGCGTCTTTCCAGCTCTCCTCCATCGTCCACGCACCTGACCTCCATCGCTGGAAAAAGTAGAGCAAAAGCCCCCACGACCCTTTCCCGCAAAAAAAGTAAAGTGAGTAGAAGCTCCATCTTCTTTTGCTCGTCAACCCCTTGCCTTGCATTATTGCTTCCTCCTGCGCAGCAGAGCCGGGCCCTTCACCTGCATGCGCCACCGGGACAGGGGCCGGCCGGCCGTGCGCCCGTGCCGGTGTAGTGTAGGATGGCGCTGCAGGTCCCGCCGGCCAACATTGCTTGCCAATCAAACTCAAACTGGATTGTTTGCTCTCTCTCTATATATATAATATAAGCAGCAACTTCAAGTTCGATCGGCCCGGGAATATAATAATAAGTATAATACTCCTATATGTGAAAATGTTGCTTCACGGCACGAGGGCAACAGCTAGCCAGCTAGCCCGGTTTCCAGAGAGCTAGCTGACAATTTGGCCCACCTCTAAAAATAGATGGAGCGAAATTAAAAAAGATAGTTAGAGCATAGTAAAATTCATAATTTTTTCAAATCAAGCCATAAGCCATACAATTTCCAAATTGCTAGAAATGTATTGACAATTTTTGTTGCCCTGGTTTACAAATTCTAAAAAAAAGATTTCGAAGGCGATCACTAGAGACAAACAGGTAGAGGCGGCTAGAATATTCACCTCTATAAATGGTTTTCAACCGTCTCTAAAAATTTTGTTTGTGGTACTGAGTCATGATGCTGAAGAAATATATATTATTGGATATGTTTTCACATAGTAAATCTGTTTGGCGACATAAATATTCATACTATTTTGTGTATATACTTAATCAAAATTAAGAAAGTGTAAGTTATTAATTGAAATATAAAAATTGCATTCTTTTTGAGACAGATAGATACTTCCTCCATCCTATAATAATTGACCTTCTAGCCTTCTACACTAACCAATGCATATTTCTTTTTCCCAATATATCTCTATCTCTCTCCTTATTTCCTGTACAATACACCTTTCCCACTACTACTTAATTCCTATACCCAGAGCTAAAACATCTTCTATATTCAGTGGCGGAGCCACAGGGTATGCCGGGTATGCACCGGCATACCCTGCAGAACCGGCGGCAAGTAGTATATATATACTATATAATATAGTGTATATGCTGTATTTGTATGTAAAAAAGAAAAATGAAAAAACATACCTGGACACCATCACGTGATGACGGGAGGCCCATGTAACGTGGCCCACTCGGCAAGTGAACCCATACGGTATGTGTGCGAGTCTCCGACTGTGTACACGACGTTTCAATTTCCTAATCTGAGTACGGAGCCACGGAGGAACACGCCGCCGCCGCCTGACGCCCTAACCGCTGAGTCGAGTTGGTGACGCCCTGCCGCCGTGGCCCCTGGTGCCTGCCGGCTGCCGGCTGCCGCCCTCCGCCCTGCTCTGAACTGGAGGATCATCGTCTATTTCTCGTACGTCTCATCTGCAGTATTTTACGGTCGCGCTAATTAGGGCTTATCATCTTGATTCCCTATTTTACTTAGGTAAAAAAATTAATCTTTGGTCTTCGTCTTTTTATAGAAAATTTTTGTTTAGTCTTTCGAATGATTGTCTAGTCACTTTCATTGAGCGAGATATTTTCTTTAAAGTTGATGAAGATGATATAGTCAAGACATTCATGGCCTTCGAAAGCGTCAAATAAAGTAGTGAGAAAAATAGCATTTTAAGTCACTGGTATACTTTTTATGCCTATATTTGTGCAAGCGAACGCTAGTCCAGCTGGTCTAGCTGTGCGCTTTGCACCCTGCCGGCCAGAGTTCGAACCCCCTCGGGGGCAGATTTGTTGGCCGGAGGAGGCGCAATTTATTTGCGCGTTGAAAAAAAAATCCCCTCGTCTGCCCTACGCCAAAGCACAGGTCTAAGGCCAGCCCAGTCTCACGGGAGCTGCGGTGCCGCTGTGTACGGGTGGGACAGAGGTTCGGGGGTTTTTCTCGACCTGCGTGAGAAGGTCTTCTTCTTAAGCACAGTGCCCGGGGCTGTCTTACCCCCGCGGGTTGAGTTTTTTATGCCTATATTTAAACTATTTATATTGTATTTAGTGGATGGTCTCAATCTAATCCTTGAATTTACCGAATCACATTGTAAAATTTACAATTGTTACCGAATTGCTAAAATTGATTTACCAAATTGTATATGAAAATTTTTGGACGGCATACCCTAAGCTAAAATCCTACATTCGCCACTGTCTATATTAAGGGACGAAGAGCGAGAGTACTCTAGAACAAATAATCAGCCATACACAATGTACGTATAAAATGTATGGGGTGCAAATTAAATAAGCTGCTAATATAAATAATATATATAACGACGACACGCAAATTAAATCAGTTCAAACATGATCAAGCCTACAAGTAGTACTAACAACAGCTAGAGGTAGCTAATTAAAGTACGCACGTACATGCATGTATGCCATACTACATACATGCGTGTGCACTGTTGCATCACACTATTCAACAACCCGTGACCGTGATCCGATGAGGCGATGAGCTCGCTCGCCGCAGCCACCATCTTGCTCCTGCTCCTCCTCTTGCTGGATCGCCTCCACGATGCGGTGGACAGCCGCCGCGATGTCGTCCACCGACGCGAGCGCGCAGTCGTCTTCCACCTGCATACGCGCGGCAGCCGTCAACGCAATGCAATGCAACAAACAGAGACACACACGAGAGCAGCATTAGCTTTTGTTCTGAAAAAAATGGCAGGTGCTGTCCAGAGAGTTCGGAAGGGTCGTTCCGGACAATGCAATGCGCGCGGGAACCGAGGCCGGCCGGGGAACGCAAGGGACAAGCAGCAGGGCGGCGAAACGAAACGAAAGGGTGCCTACTACATAGTACATACCTTGAGGCTGAGAGAGTAGAGCGCGATCGGGCCGGCGCTGGTGACGTTGAGATGCAGCACGGCGAGGCGGTGGCCCTGCAGCCCGGCGACCAGGCGCAGCACCTGCCTCGGTCGCCGCCGGGACAGCACCTTCAGGTTGGCATGGCTCTCCACCATGGTCACCTCGATGTCCGCCACGTCTGATGGCCTCGATCCCGAAGCAGCAGCAGCGGCATCGTAGCTGCCGTCCGCGTCGTCGGCACTATTCTTCTTCCCGTCGCGGTGACCTTCTGGTCGGAGTGCCGTGTTCTCGGTGGCGGCGGTGGCGGGGGACCGGGCGCCACCGGCGCTCATTGCGTACTGCGGGAAGGTGAAGAAGGCAGCCAAGGGCACCGCCGCGGCGTGGAGGTCGTGGCGGGCGTGTTGCCGCGCCTCCAGGGACTGCAGCAGCTGCTCCAGCTCCTTGGCGTAGTTGATGGCGCCGCCAATTATGGACGCCTGGTCGCCCTGCAAGCGAACCCCAGCAACAATGTCGATCGACGGCGATCGGGTTAAACAAAAAAAAAATATAAGCCCTAGCGATAGCGACTACTACACCAAGCAGTGCTGCCTGCTGCGGCCACCTACTAGCTCCTACCCACCCTTTGCACGTAGGACGGCGGCATGAGGGAGCGGAGCACGGCGAGGTACTCGTTCATCTGTTTGCGGCGGTTGCGCTCGACGGCGATATGGGTCATCTGCTGGCTCTCCACCTCCTCCCTGTTCTTAACGTTCCTCGTCCGGCGCCGCTTCCGCCTCGCTGCTGCAGGCAGCGGCGACGACATCTTCGTTGCCGCCGCTGCCTCCTGCTCCTGGTGGTGGTGGGCAACAAAGTCGGTACCAGCTGCAGCTGCAGCTGCGTTGCCGCTGCCGCCGTTCGCGGGAAGCCGCGTGGCAGAGCTGCCGACGGGGCCCTCAGCCCCTTGCATCATCACGCAGGCACCTGGGCCCACGTCCCTGTAGGCGGCGGCGGTGCTCCCTTCCAAGTCCACGATCACCCCCTCCATGCCCCCGCCACTCACATTTTCTGCTGGAGGCGGAGCCGCCATGGTCCAGCGGCCAAAGAGTCCTTCAGAGAACACCGCTGCCTCCAGCTCCATGACCGACTCGATCAAGAAATCGATCGAGACCTCAATCAAAAAAGAAAAGGGGCAAGGAGGCGAGAAGGGCAGGCAGGCAGCATGTAATAGCTAGCTGCTAACTTGCTAGGCAGCCAGAGGACTGGAGGAGGAAGAAAATAATGCGAGGAGGGAGAGTGATCGAACTAGGCTCCTCATCTTGAGAGGCGTGATTATGAGTGAGGCCATGCATGATTTGGTCGGAGAGACGGAGGGAGACGACGCCACGACGGCATCGCACCGCAGACGCAGCCAGAGCAGACGCGCGCGGCCGGCGCGGGCATTCTGCATTCTGTAGTGCCCATCCATCGGGAAACGCAACGGACACTACACTAGCTAGGTGCGCCTAGGCCTGCTAGCGATGCTAAAAACAAGGCGCCCCCGCTAGAGTGCACAAAATACACAACCTGTCATTCCAAATTTACCAATCAGAGAGCGGGTGCGGTGATTGCGCAGGGATGCATGGATCGGAGCCGGAGGACAGCAGGCTGCCAGCACCCCACGCCACGCGGTAAAATGGTAGTAAGGGCTGGTTTAGTTCCAAAATTTAGAATTCAAAAAGTGCTATAGTAAAACTTGCGGCATATGTATGGAGTGTTAAATGTAGATGAAATAAAAAACTAATTGCATAGTTTGTGTGGAAATTGCGAGACGAACGTTTTGAGCCTAATTAGTCCGTGATTTGACACTAAAGTGCTACAGTACACTTGTGCTAATGACGAATTAATTAGTCTTAATAAATTCGTCTCGCTATTTTAGTTTTTTTTGTTAATATCCGAAAACCCCTTCCGACATCGCACGAAACATTCGATGTGACATTTTTATCAAAAATTTTTCGGAACTAAACGAGGCCTAGATGTAATGCTGATCGAGTCACGCCCTGGCATTGTTTGGATCGACGGATCTGAATCTGATGGCCGGAACGTCACTGCTCAGGTTCAGCTAGCTCGCGATCGTCGCAGGCGCGGCTGCAGCTGCGGTTGCATCGCATCGGTAGCGCATGCAGGTGCCGGTGCGTGGTGCCACCATCCCAACAGCTAGCGTAGCCGCATGCACTCCAATGCTGGATGACGTCCTGGAGTGGATAGCCAGCACACGCACACAGCAAGCATCAGGAATCCGGCATGCATGCGCATGCAATGGCCCGGCGTACCCACGCCACGTATCCGATCGATCCGTTCATCCCTGGCTAGGCGCGCATGATGAGATAATCATTGTCACTGTGGGGCGCGCCGCGGTCACGGGCGCGGCCGGCGTGCATGCATGTGCCGACGAGCGTGCGCGTCGTGCTTGCATGCATGCATGCTACCAACATTGCACGTCGTCGTCAACGTACACACGTACGGGAAACACTGCCGGCCGGAGGCCCGGAGCTGAGCTTTTGATGCTTGTTTGCGAGTATGTAATGTACTATCACTTACGAGTAATATCATTCAGCCTGTGGAAAACATACCGATATTGAGTGAAAGTCCAGATTGAGTGGGTCGAAAGCACACTGGACTTTCAAGAGAGGGATGGATGACCCCGACCCCGACCCCGACCCCGACCCGCTCCTCCCCTTCCTCGTCACCTCCGCCCCTACACCCAATCCATTCAGATCCGCTACATCGCTCGCATCTCTGCCCCACTAGCCACAAGATCCGCAACCGCCGTCCTCCGATCTACCCGCTGATGGGTCACAGTCAAGTGCGCAGCCAGGATTCAAAGAGATCGAAGACGCTGCCAAGAGCTCGATCTACGGAGGGCTGGAGTCGTCGGCGCCACCTCCACCCTCACAGTCACCGCCAGCCGAGGCTCTCCCCCATCCAGCAAGTCCAACGAGCATCGATCCGGTTGAAAGCATCTAGGCCCCTAGAGTGGGTTTCGATGATTAATGACAACGGTTAATTATCATGACTAACGTGTATTTTGTAGAGACGGTAGAATGTTAGGTCATGGTAATGACAATCATGGGCAATATGGTGATCATGCCCCCTATCGATGAAAATCGTCTTCGGTTTTCAAAGGATTGGCGATAAGGCACTACTGGAAAGCGGAAATTCCCTGACGGTGCACTTACCGTCAGGGAAATTAAAAATACCGTCGGGGAAATTGAAATTGAATTTTTCTGACGGTGAACCGTCAGTGAATAACCGTCAGGGCTAGCTCGACAGGGTAATTTAAAAATGTCTGACGGTGCACCGTCAGGAAAAATTATTTTTATTTTCCTGTCGGTGCTAAACCGTCAGGATAATTATATACCGTCAGGGCTAATAGTTTTGTTCTGACGGTGCAAGGTGACAGGGAAATCATGAATCACTGACAAGAAAACTATTTTCCCTGACGGTAAGCAACCGACAGAATAAAAGTATAATTATCCTGTCGGTTGAACAACCGTCAAAAAAAATATATTTTCCCTGTCGGTGTTTAACCGCCAAGAAAATTGCCACCCACAGGAAAATAAAAAAAGCATTTTCTATACAATACAAAATATATTTTATATCATTTGCACATAATCATATATATCAACAGTCCAATATGAATCCAATACACAATTATTATTATATATATTAGTAGTCTAACATGAATCCAATACATACAAAGATGTCTTTGTGTTTGCATCAACATATCGAAATACACAAGACGTCCCAATCTACCCAAAGCAACTTCTACAAATATTTGACATCAACATAACAGACTCTTGAACAACTACGAAACCACCAGTCCTAGCTAAACATTTACTACCAGCATCAATCTGGACAAAGCACTGGCAACAACCTTTGCCTTTCTCGCTGCAGCCCCCACATCTCCCTTGGCTCGAGTGGCAGATTGACAATGCAAAACACTTTCTGATTTCATTTGGTCATTGCAAGCTTGATATCATCCCATGTTGGAAATCTGCCAAGACAACAAGAAATTTCAGTGCCAACTAGAAGGGTTGAGGTCTTGCTGAGAATGACATAAATAAATGATTGCAAAAACAAAACAACTTTATTGGCGAAAACATGTCTAAACTTTGCCCCATACATCATTTTGCATATTTGGACAGATCAATAAAACCAATATTGTTTGCTGATCTGGAATGGCAATACTGTTTACCCTATTTGCTGCATAAATGAGCATTATATATCTATACTAAGAAGACAATTATATGGTCTAAGTGCAACTTCTAAAGAATAAACAGCACAAAACTAGTCCATCCTTCAAGTTACTAAAATATGTAAAATTCATTTCAACAAGCATTTGGAACTTGAAACAGCATGACAATTTGGTAGTGTGCTCCTTTTGCTAACAGATTGACTCAATCCAAATAAGTGTTATAGATCCTTACAAGCAAAACATAATAACATCATTTAGCTGTTCCAGAGGCCCAGTATACTCATGCTGTTCAAACAGAAACATAGTTTTGCCATGCATCTACTTAAGAGCTACAAGTCCATCACTGTGCTATATTCTACTACATTAGAGAAACTGAAATGTAAGAAGTCCAGTAGACAAGATATGAAAAACTGTAATTGAAACATATAACACACCTGTCTATATCAATTTCCCTATCCCACTCATCATCCGAATGCCACCTAAGAAAAAGGTGTGAAGATTGTTAGACTGGTATGCTATTTGCTATCTTCTAATTCAACATAAGCTAACAGAAGCAACAAGGGGAGCAGGCTACTAGATCAATCCAGAAGCTACTAAGCACTAGCAACACATACACAGTAGGCTCATCACATATAACTCATACGCAAATGATTATTATCTCAAGTACATTAAAAAATAAGAACTTACTTTCTGAGTTGGTGGATTTTATCATCTCCAAATATGGCATATTCTGTTCCAACGAAAGGAAAACAGCACACTGGGCATCAGAATCTATAATACTAAAAATCATGGCACAATTAACTGACTGAGAGTGCCACGCGCCTCAGGGGCCGATCTATAATACTAAAAATCACTATAGAGAAATGCAAGTCTAAAAACTTAGCATCACATATGGAAAACATATGTCAACACCTATGTAAGCATTTTACCATTTAGGCATTTACTTAAAATTGAAAACATATCACATTGGTGCAGTGTGCAGTGCACATAACAAACAGGTCCTTGAGTGAATCGTCAAAAGATGGATGCTCTGTAACAGCTTAAAAAGTGTAGCATACACTTTGTATCTAGTGAAATTTAGTGAAAACAATAGAACATTCTACCTACTAGAAAGCAGTGTATATACAACTATATATAAGAAACACCACACTGCTTGCCAACAGAAGTCCAAACTGCTCAAAGCATAGACAAGATTATTCACGGTTGGTGGTACTAGTGTCATTGTGTGCAGGTTTTGGTGTCATTCTAGTGTGACATCAGTGGAAGACTGTATGTATCTTTGTCTGTCGGCACTCACAAAACTATTATCCATCTAAACAAATTTCAGAAGGCACGTACCTTGTGTGCTGTAATGCAGGATTGACACAAGCTGTCAAGGTAGGCTTAATCAGACCTGAGAATCAGTGAAATGAGTAGGCAATCATTAGCAAGGATTTTATTGCTCCTCAGATCTTGACGGAACAGCTCCTCGGATCTCCCCACGCAGATGAATGATCTGCTAGTTCCAGCCAGAGAGGAATGGTAAGAGGAGAGGTCGAAGGTGTACCTCTCACCGTTGACGGCAAGCACGCTGGCTTAGGGTTGCGCCAGATCTCAGTGAGAGCCGTGCGGCCGCCCCCGAGAGTGCCGCCGATCTCCATCTCCCCGAGCGCCGCCGTCGCGTCGTCGTCCACCTCCTCCACCCTCGCCGGCCACCTCTGCACGCCACCGCGGAGCGCCGGACGGCCGCGAGCAGCAGCTCCAGCACCGCCGCCCGCCGCCGCTCCTCCTCCACGCCACCTCTGCCGGCACCTCGCACCTAAGGGCCGGCGTCGCTTGCGTCCGTCGCCACGCGTGCTCGGGTCGCCGCCGCGCCGTGCGTTTCGTCTCTCTCTCTCCCTGGAATCCTGATGCCGGTGGCTGCTGTGTGTAAGGAGGAGAGGAGAGGGAGTGAAGAGACTGGAGCCTTTAGGGTTTGGCCAGCTTTTATATGAGCTCATTTTAAGCCGGTCAGATCTCAGCCATCCATCTTAGATCAATGGCTCACATCGCTTGGCCATTAGAGTTTCTTTGGGCCATTGCTGGGCTTTGGGGAGCCACACAGGCCTTAGAAGGCCACGCGCATGAAGCGCGAATCATGCACTTTTTTCAGCCATTTTCGTGTTAACTGTTAAGGGCTGAATTGAGTTTCTTATTTTCCAAAAAAAAAGTTTCTTTCATTATTTAATATATATAAGTGCATTATTTAAGTGTTTTATTTAAAGTTTTTAGCTCATAATGCCTCCTTATGTTTAGCCTTTCGGCTTAAGTTTATTCTCAGCAACTCAATTGTTTCTTAAGTACATAAATAAACTTTTCACACATGGTTTCCTATTTTCTACATTTTAAATTAATTTTTGCGCAATGATACGAATTAATTAAAGGTTGAACTGAGGCTACCCAAAACGATTCAAAATGGGACAAGATTTTAATACTGGGTCTCACATGACCCCTTAAACCAATTTTAGTGGAGGTCGATGGAAAATTATATTACTTTGAAGGGGTAATTCATCCTCCTTTCTATAGTTTAGCACAAAATAAACGCAATAATGACCACAATGGATCGGAAAAATCTAAGATTTTACATGGGACCATAACATGGCTCTTCATGCTTGCACATAAAAATCAAGGCATTCGATAGAGGTGGAATATACATGGTTCACAAGATGTATGCTCAAAAACAAGATGTATGTGACATCTCATGGAACCATGATTACAACTCCTAGGTTTCCACAGCTCTCATGCATTTTGATGTCGTATGAGCCTCAAACTTTTTCTCAACCTTGTATGTGCCACAGGTTGAGGATGCACTAAGTTTCAAAAATTTCAGAGATGCCTTGGTATTTTCTAGAGTTCAAATTAATTTCTGTGTGACGGTACAAAGTAGTTAGATTTTCAACAAAGGCTACACCAGAAATGATCCAAAATGAGACCATATTTTTTTACTGGGTCTCACATGGCCCAACGAACCAACTATGGTGTTGGTGGATGGAAAATTACATTATTTTGATGGGGGTAATTCAACCTCTTTTCTCTAGTTTAACACACAAAAAATGTAATAATGGCCAAAATTGATGAGAAAAATCTAAGATTTTTGTGTGGGCCATATTCTGGGTTTGCATGCTTGCCATAAAATTTTTAACTCATTTTAACAAAGTGGCAGTATACGTTGTTCACAAATGAACACATCTCTTACATAGTTTATAACTATGTGAGAGAGATGAACCATTTGTAAGCAATGTATGGCACCTCTTTTAAAAAACATTTGAAATTTTTATTAGAACATTATACACCAAAACATGTTGTCATGCAAGTTTGTAGAATTTTCTAACAAAGTTTCGAATTATTACAATTGTTTTATGTTAATTTGGAGATAGAAGGGTGAATTATCCATAGCAACAAATGATTTTTTCATCCATCTTTGGATATGGTCTAGAGTGGAACATATGAGCATAAATATAAATTTTATAATGTTCTTGGAATCTTATTGAAGGTACCCCACTATTCAATTTGGAATTACTTTCGATAAGAGCGTATAAATTCATTTAGACTATAGACAAAAGAAAATCGGTTCCAAAAATTTTGAAACTTCTACGAAATAGTATGTATACAGCCCCTTTTATGTACAAAAAAGTTTGGAGTATGAAAGACATTTTTTAAAGGTTGTTTCACAAGGTGCTTTCTCTATATACATAAATGGAAAACAAACCATATGCAAAAGAACAAATAAACAATAATTGGTATCCAAACAAATGTTGTCAATTGGTAGATCATGATTTTAGAAATAACTAGGAAAAAGAAACATATCATTTGGAGTTAGCATGAGGGAGAAAGACTAGTTACAGAATTTCACCGCAGATTAAAAGAAGAAAACCTTTTGTTCATATTCTTCAATTTCCAGTATTTCCCTGAGTGTTTTCCGGAAACCGTCAAGGTAATTCTATTTACCCTGACGGTTTATGTAATAACCGTCAGGGAATTAGGAATTTCCCTGATGGTTATGTGCACTCACGGGTTAATTAGAAATTTCCCTGACGGTTATTTATTTTCCCTGTGTGTTTTTTAGGAACTGTCAAGGTAATATCAATTTTCCTGTGTGTTTTCCGAAACCCGTCATGGTAATTCTATTTACCCTGACGGTTTATGCAATAACCGTCAAAAAAATTCAAAACCGTCAGGGAATTTCAAGTTTCCAGTAGTGAGGCTAAGGACGGACTAGTTCTAAGTATCATTTGGTGTTGGAGAGGCACTTAGAGTAGCTTAGGACCTTGTTTTCTTTTCCTTTGGCCGTACTATTAAGGGGGGTATGGATGGGTAGCTTGACCTAGGTGAGTCTAATAGTTAGGTGTGGTGCACACTTGTCAAACTTAGCACTAAGATGGCTCTGAGATTGTTTGGAACAAAAGCCGTTCAAGAAGCGTTTGAATCGGAAGTCGTTTCGGCCCTTATTTGAGCGACAGACGCTGGAACAGGAGGACGACAGACGCTGACGTCAGCGTCTGTCGAGTGCAGTGGGCGTGGTTCACGACTGCTGTGAGCGACAGACGCGCGGGTAAGGCGCGACAGACGCGTTCTTCGTCAGTGTGAGCGACAGACGTAGCTTGGCTTAGCGTCTGACGCATCTGGTGTGCATCAGACACAGTACAGAAAGCTCTGAGGAGCTTGCACCGTGCGACAAGACGCGTCTAGTGCTAGGGCGACAGATGCTGGCCAACGTCTATCGAGCCCTAACGGCTAGTTGAATGATTTTACTCCGTTACACACGATAGACGCGCACTTCAGGTGGTGACACACGCGTCTGTCGGCCCCGAAAGTTGCTGATTTTGAAGATAACGGTTAGGGGAGTTGAGGGGAAGTATAAATACAACCCCTACCCCTCCATTTGAGGTACTCTTGCTCATTTGTTTAGCTGAGAAACACTTTTTAAGTGCAAGGAAGTGCAAGAGCCCTAGTGAGGATTGAGATTTGAGAATTCAAGATTAAGGATCCTCATTAGTGATTAGGGAGTAGCAAGTGTGCATCCACCTTTTCATTAGACTTGTTGTGGTCAAGTGAGAGTTCTTGCTTGTTACTCTTGGTGATCGCCATCACCTAGACGGCTTGGTGGTGATTGGGAGTTTGGTGATCATCCGGCGGAGCTTGTGGGTGACACAACTCATCTTGTGAGCGGTTTTGAGCGATTCACCGCGACGGAGTGTCAAAGAATCAGCCCGTAGAGAGCACTTGATCCTTGCGTGGATCAAGGGGGAGCTACACCCTTGCGTGGGTGCTCCAACGAGGACTAGTGGGGAGTGGCGACTCTCCGATACCTCGGGAAAACATCGCCATGTTCCTAACCCTTTACATTCAAGCAATTTACTTTCATGTATTACTTTCATTGCTTGTTTTACATTCCTAGAACTGGCATGCTAGACTAGGATTAGAACCTAGGGTGCAAAATCTTTATCGGTAGAATCACTAGAAACACTTGTAGGCACTAGGGGTAAATTATGGCTTAGTAGGATTTAATTCTTGCAATTAATTTTTAGAAAAGCCCAATTCACCCCCCCTCTTGGGCATCTTGATCCTTTCAATTGGTATCGGAGCCGTGTTGCTTCTTATTTGGGCTTAACCGCATAGAGCAAGATGTCTAATGGGGAAGGACCACCTTTCATCTTTGAGGGAGATGATTTTTCGTATTGGAAAATCCGCATGGAGGTGTACCTCGAAGCCATAGATGTTGGGTGTCTTAGAGCCATCACTGAAGGACTTTCTAAAGTCAAGGATCATGCTAACCCCGTTGGTGACGAGGAGAAGTACGACCGATGGAATGCAAAGGCCAAAAATGCACTATACCGGAGCCTTGGCAAGGATATCTTCAATCGTGTGTGTAACGCAAAAGACGCTCATGAATTGTGGGAAAACCTTTGTGCTCTCCATGAGGGAACTAAGAGTGAGCGTGAAGAATGCTATCATATTGCTTTGAAAAAGATTAATTCATTTGAAATGCTTCCCAAAGAAAGTGCTAATGACATGTACACTCATTTGAATATTCTTGTAGAGGATCTCAATGCTCTTGGTCTCACTCAAATGAGTCCATCGGATATTGCAAGGAGGATCTTGAGTGTTCTTCCTGTTGAGAAGTATGGCCATATTGTCACCGTACTTCACTAAAGTGATCTCTCCACCGTAACACCGACACAAGTATTGGGAAAGATCAATGCTCATGAAATGTACATGCACATCACTCCGGAAGAGGGCTCATCATCTTCCAAGAAGAAGGACTTGGCCTTCAAAGCTAGCCATGACAAGAAGAAGAAGAAGAGCCAAGCCATGGTTGTTCAAGAAAGCTCAAGTGAGAGTGACATTGATAATGTATCACTTGCTCTCATGGTGAGGAAAACCACTAAGATGCTAAAGAAGCTCAATAAGAGTAGCATCAAGTTTGATGGCAAGAAGAAGAAATTCTTTACAAGTAGCAAAAGAAAGCCCATATCCGAGATGGATTGCTACAATTATGAAGAACTTGGTCATCTAGCTCACCAATTCCTTAAGCCTCCTAAAGACAAGTATAAGAACAAGAACAAGGGCAAGAAAGATGACTCAAGTGATGAAGAAGAAGAAAAGAAGAAGAACAAGCCATAAAAAAAGAAGGATGGCAAGAAAAAGGAGTACGACAAGAAGAAAAAAAGTGGCCAAGCCTATATTGTTGGTGATTGGCTCACCGACATTGAGTCATCTTGTGAGTCCTTCGGTGATAAGAGCGATGATGAGAAAGAGAAGGTAGCCACATTTGTGATTGGGCCGTCATTGTCTTCATCAACATCTTCACCGCCACCTTCACCGCCATCCTCACCGTCGTCATCCATTACTCACGTATGCCTCATGGCCAAGGGTGAACGAAAGGTACAAAGTAGTGATAGTGATGATGATGATGATAGTGATAGTGACGATGAATTTGATGCATCTTCTTATGATGAGCTTGTAAAATTGCTAAACAAGTACACTAAAATCATAAGAAAGACGAGAAATAAAAATGATGAGCTTCAAAATGAAAATGAATCTCTCATCTAAGCTTGATATTGCTCAAAAGATTAGTGATGAGCTTAGAGAACAAAATAAAGTTGTGTCTTCTAGTCTCAAGGAGCTCAAAACTTCTAACAAAGAGCTTAGAGATGAACATGATAAACTTGAGAAGAAGCATGATGAGCTCACCACTAGGTACAACTTGCTAAAAGAAGAGTATACAACCTTGAAAATCAATCATGATAGTCTTGTTGTTGCTTATGAGCTTTCTCTTTGAGTCATATGTTGCTACTAACCATGTTGTTAAGATTGATATAGCCACATCATGTGATAACTTGATTGTTGAGAGCATTAAGCAAGGTTCTAGTAGCAAAGGCAAGAAAGTGGTTGAGTCCGACAACTTTGATGATTATGCCAAGCTCAAGAATGAAAATGAAAAGCTAAAGAAAGATCTTGAGATGGCCACAACCACCAACACCGTTGTTATTGAGAACCTTGATCATGATCAAGAACTAGTGGAAGAAATTGAGAAGCTTAAGCTAGAGAAAGAGCACCTCAAAGTTGGGTTGAGCAAGTTCACTAGAGGCCAATACTTGCAAAGTGAGCTACTCATGAACACTGTCATGAAGATGGACAAGAGTGGTATTGGCTACTTGGCAAATCAAGAGAAGAAGATCAAGGCTTAACAAAAGCAACAACACAAGCCAAAGCCTAAGACAAAGATATGTATTGAGTGTGGTCAAGAAGGTCACTTTGCTCATGAGTGTGAGACTCCACCACCACAACCCTTGGCCAAGCATGCTAGACCCTTTGCTTTCAATGCTCACTACATGCTAAGAAAGGATTCAAGTGGAAAGATGAAAGTTATGTTCTTAGGTCCCCGAAATAAGAATAGGCCTAAGAGAATTTGGGTTGCTAAGTCACTAGTTGAGAAAGTCAAGGGCCCTACTCAAATATGGGTCCCTAAGCATCAAGCTTGATCTCTTATGTGTGTAGGTGAACTACAAGACTGGTGGAACGCATTGGGTTATTGATGGTGGTTGCACTCAACATATGACCAGTGATCCTCGTATGTTCGCCTCACTAGAAGAAAATAGAGAATGTCAAGAGAAGATCACATTTGGGGATAATTCAAAAGGCAAAGTCAAGGGTCTAGGCAAGATTGCAATATCAAATGATCACCCTCTTTCAAATGTGCTCTATGTTGCTTCTTTAAGTTTCAATTTGCTATCCGTTGGGCAACTATGTGATCTTGGCTACCATGTTTGTTCACTCCAAATGAAGTGGTTGTATCAAAGATAGATGACAAGCAAGTGATATTCAAGGGCTTTAGATACAACAATCTCTATCTTGTTGATTTCACCTCCGAAGATGCAAATTTGATGACATGCTTGTTCACCAAGACTTCACTTGGGTGGCTTTGGCATAGGAGGCTTGCTCATGTTGGAATGAACACACTTAACAAGTTATTGAAGAAAGAGTTAGTGAGAGGCTTGAAAGATGTCAAGTTTGAGAAGGACAAACCTTGTAGTGCATATCAAGCCGGTAAACAAGTTGCAAATACTCATCCAACAAAAGCTTACATGTCAACATCAAGAGTGCTAGAGCTTCTACACATGGATTTGTTTGGCCCAACAACATACAAGAGCTTGGGTGGCAATCTTTATTGTCTTGTGATTGTTGATGACTATTCAAGATACACTTGGACCTTTTTCCTTCATGACAAATTCAAAGTGGCCGCTTGTTTCAAGAAGTTTGCCAAGATAGCTCAAAATGAATTTGAAGTGAAGATCAAGAAGATAAGGAGTGACAATGGCAAAGAGTTTAACAACACAAACATTGAAGCTTATTGTGATGAAGTTGGAATCAAGCACGAGGTTTCCGCAACCTACACTACTCAACAAAATGGTGTAGTTGAGAGAAAGAACCGGACATTGATCACTCTTGCAAGAACAATGCTAGATGAGTACAACACTCCCCAATAATTGTGGGCCGAGGCAATTAACACCGCTTGTTATGCATCCAATCATCTCTTTCCACAAAAGTTTCTTAGCAAGACCCCCTATGAGTTACTAAATTATAAGAAGCAGGACATCTCATTCTTCCGGGTGTTTGGTTGCAAATGCTACATCAACAAGAAGCGGCAACACCTAGGAAAGTTCCAAAGACGTTGTGATATTGGCTTTCTTATTGGCTACTCATCAAAGTCCAAAGCATATAGAGTATTTTACCATGCCACCGGTTTGGTTGAAGAAACATATGATGTGGAATTTAATGAATCTAACGGCTCTCGAGGAGCAATTGAGAATTATGATGATGTAGGTGATGAACCATTGAGAGAGGCAATGAAGAACATGCTAGTGGGAGACATCAAGCCCAAAGATGATGAAGATGATGTTCAAGTAATTAATCCACCTTCTTCATGAAGTGTGCCTCAAGATGATGACAAAAATGAGAGAGTTGAAAATGAAGATACTCATGTCTCTCATGAACAAGCCGAGGCACAAGCTCAAGATATTGATGCTCCCCAACCTCCTCCTCAAGTGGTTGATAGAAGACATTCACCCCTACTTCAAGCATATCTACAAGATCTCATCATAGGGAGTCCTACAAAGGGTGTAATGACTCGATCTCAAAAGCTTGCTTCTTTTATTGAACATCACTCCTTTGTCTCTTGCATTGAGCCTAAGAATGTAGATGAAGCTCTTCAAGATCCAGATTGAGTGAATGCAATGCACGAAGAATTAAACAACTTCACCCATAATCAAGTTTGGACACTTGAGGAGCGTCTAAAAGGTGCAAGGGTCATTGGAACCAAGTGGGTGTTTCGCACCAAGTAAGATGATCAAGGCATAGTTGTGAGGAACAAGGCAAGACTAGTTGCAAAGGGGTATTCTCAAGTTGAAGGTCTTGATTTTGGAGAGACCTTTGCACCCGTTACAAGACTTGAAACCATCCGTATCCTTCTTGCATATGCATCGCATCATGAAATGAGATTATATCAAATGGGTGTTAAAAGTGTATTCTTAAATAGCTTCATAAATAAACTAGTCAATGTTGATCAACCTCCTGGGTTTGAAGACCCTAGATATCCTAATCATGTTTATAGGTTGTTCAAGGTGCTATATGGGCTCAAGCAAGCCCCTAGAGCGTGGTATGAGCACCTTTGGGATTTCCTCATTGAGAAGGGCTTCACTATTGGGAAGGTCGACACCACACTATTCACCAAGAAGCTTAATAAGAAGATCTTCATTTCTCAAGTCTATGTTGATGATATTATCTTTGGCTCAACAAATGAAGATTATTGCAAAGAATTTGGTGAATTGATGTCAAAGGAGTTCGAGATGTCTATGATTGGTGAACTTACATTCTTCCTTGGTTTTCAAGTCAAGCAAATGAGAGAAGGGATTTTCATCTCTCAAGAGAAGTATACCAAGGATCTTCTCAAGAGGTTCAAGATGGATGATTGTAAGCCAATCAAGACCCCAATGCCATCAAATGAACATCTCGACCTAGATGAGGGAGGTAAACCAGTTGATCAAACTCTCTATCATTCTATGATTGATAGTTTGTTGTACCTTACTGCATCTAGGCCCGATATCATATTTAATGTGTGCATATGTGCTTACTTTCAAGATTGCCCTAAAGAACCTCACTTAAGTGTCGTAAAAAGAATCCTAAGATATCTTAAGTTCACCCCAAGCATTGATCTTTGGTATCCCAAATGAGCTAGATTCTAACTAGTTGGCTATTTTGATTCGGATTATGACGGTTGTAAAATTGATAGAAAAAGCACATCTGGAGGATGCCATTTGCTTGGGAGGTCTCTAGTATCTTGGTCATCTAAGAAGCAAAATAGTGTAGCTTTGTCCACCACCGAGGCGGAATACATTGCCGCGGGGGCTTGTTGTGCACAAATTCTCTATATAAAGCAAACCCTTCTAGACTATGGTGTTGTTCTTGATAAGGTGCCATTTTTATGTGATAATGAAAGTGCTGTTAAAATTGCTAATAATCTGGTACAACACTCACACACCAAGCACATTGATATATGTCATCACTTTTTAAGAGATCATGTTGCCAAGAATGATATATCGCTAGAAGATGTTAGAAGTGAAGATCAATTGGTGGATATCTTCATAAAACCTTTGGATGAGGCTACCTTTTGTAGGTTGAGGAATAAGCTCAATGTGCTTGACTCAAGTAACTTTAAAAGATGAGCTTGTGTTGTCCCTTGCATTGCATTGTATTATATGTCATGCTTAAATTCATGTATTGCACCTAGAGCTTGTCTAACACGGTTACGATAACCCTCATTGGGAGGAGTGAAAAAGCCTAACCGTGAATCAAACTTGACAAGCAACTAGCTTTACCTTCTTGTATTGCATTGCATATGCATGAGTGTTGCTTTATTGTTTCTTTTTGGTTTTGCTTTGAGCAACCGCTGTGTTCGTCCATGAATAGAGAGAGCTTTTGACGCTCCTAAGGGTTAAGAAACTCTATTGCATGGCTATATGTTGCTCCTCGGGTGTTTATCGCTTACTTTCTTAAAAATAATACTAGCCTAAGGCAAAATATTTTGAACAAATTGAGGGTTTGAGAGAGGTCACTCATATCAAGTTCCAATTGGTATTTATTTGGGTCTTATTTGATTTGGAACTTGATTGGGAGAAAGCGTCACGAAGTAAGATGAAGAAAATGCTATTTTTATAGCGAAAGATGCTGCGACAATCACCAGGATTTGGCGAAGTATGCTTCTGTCCCGTGCAAAGGATGAACATGCTGCGAAGGGCTTGACAGACGCAGGAACAATACCCGGAGCCACATCTGACGTAGAAACACCAACGCATCTGTCGAACCGAAGAAGGAGCGCCCGAAGGTGACAGACGCTGGCCTGCATTTGACGGACACCCAACAGACGCGTCTATCGCACCGAGACGAAACACAGCTCTCTGTGTAGCATCTGGTGCTACTGTTTAGCATCTATTGGGCACTGTCACCGCGTCTGTCACTCCGGTTGAAAGCAAAAATTCATTTTCAAATCTTCGTCTGACGTTTGGGGCCCACAACCTCCTTCCATGACCAAAGGGCTTGGCCTTCCTCTCATTCTCATTCGTGTCCACGTCGCTCTGCCACTACCCATATGCCGCCGCCGATCACCACCGGAGCCCTAACCCTAGCGCTTGCCTCGCCATTCCGTGCCTCTCCAGCCACCGCTCTGCGCTTCAGCCCGCCTCTGCGCCTGCGCCCGTGCCTCTTCTCTGTGCCCTGCCATTTTCTCGCCAACGCCGTGCCCCAACGCCGTCGTGCCACCAAAATCTCTTGGGACCCACTTTTTCCAATTTGGTTTCCCTCAGGTGAGGCCTATATTTCTATAGTCATGAAAAAAACTAGCTCGATTCTGTGGTTAGAAGGCAAATTTCTCAAGGTTTTACATTTGCCATGACATCTGAATGGGCAATTTCTGATGTCGCGACCATCACGGTACCTTAACCACGTGGTTGTGCGACATAATTGATTTTGACTTCATCTAAGCTCTCCACCCTATCATGAGATGTGCCGTTCCTATCACAACCAACTCGTTTCGTAACACGGGTGAACCCAGACATCTTTGATGGAATTACATGATTCACCGAAAACAAACACTGCTTTGTTGCCTATTTTTTGAAAAGTCTTTAGGGACCCACTTTTGCTAATTCAGGTTCCCTAAGGTGAGGCCTATGGTTGTGCAGCTATGAAAAAAACTAGCTTGATTCCACATCTGGAAGGCAAAGTTCTCAAGGTTTTACATTTGCCACGACATATGCATCGGCAGTCACCGGTGTCGCGGCCATCACGGTACATTAACTGTGTGGTTGTGTGATGTAGTTGATACTAACTTCATCAGAGCTCTCCACCCTAACATGAGATGTGCCATTCCTATCACAACAATCTCATTTCATAACATGGGTGGAGCCAGACATCTTTGATGGAATTACATTATTTCACCAAAACAAACGCTGCTTTGTTGCCTATGATAAGTTATTTTTAGAAAAATCTCTAGGGACCCACCTTTGCCAATTTGGGTTCCCTTAGGTGAGACCAATAGTTCTATAGTCATGAAAAAAAACTAGGTTGATTCCGTGTTTAGAAGGCAATTTTCTCAAGGTTTTACATTTGCCATGACATCTGAATGGGCAATTTCTGATGTCACGACCATCACGGTACCTTAACAGCGTGGTTGTGTGATGTAATTGATTTTGACTTCATCTAAGCTCTCCACCCTATCATGAGATGTGCCGTTCCTATCACAACCAACTCATTTCGTAACACGGGTGAACCCAGACATCTTTGATGGAATTACATGATTCACCGAAAACAAACACTGCTTTATTGCCTATTTTTTGAAAAGTCTTTAGGGACCCACTTTTGCTAATTCAGGTTCCCTAAGGTGAGGCCTATGGTTGTGCAGCTATGAAAAAAACTAGCTTGACTCCACATCTGGAAGGCAAAGTTCTCAAGGTTTTACATTTGCCACGACATATGCATCGGCAGTCACCGGTGTCGCGGCCATCACGGTACATTAACTATGTGGTTGTGTGATGTAGTTGATACTAACTTCATCAGAGCTCTCCACCCTAACATGAGATGTGCCATTCCTATCACAACCAACTCATTTCATAACATGGGTGGAGCCCGACATCTTTGATGGAATTACATTATTTCGCCGAAACAAACGCTGCTTTGTTGCCTATGATAAGTTATTTTTAGAAAAATCTCTAGGGACCCACCTTTGCCAATTTGGGTTCCCTCAGGTGAGGCCTATAGTTCTATAGTCATGAAAAAAACTAGCTCGATTCTGTGTCTAGAAGGCAAATTTCTCAAGGTTTTACATTTGCCATGACATCTGAATCGGCAGTTTCTAATGTCGCGACCATCAAGGTACCTTAGCGGCGTGGTTGTGCGACGTAATTGATATTGACTTCATCTAAGCTCTCCAGCCTAACATGAGATGTGCCATTCCTATCACAACCAACTCCTTTTGTAACACGGGTGAACACAGACATCTTTGATGGAATTGCATAATTTCACCAAAAACAAACACTGCTTTGTTGCCTATGATACGTTATATTTAGAAAAGTCTTCAGGGACCCACTTTTGGTAATTTAGGTTCCCAAAGGTAAGGCCTGTGGTTGTGCAGCTATGAAAAAAACTAGCTTGACTCCACATCCAGAAGGCAAAGTTCTCAAGGTTTTACATTTGCCACGACATATGCATCGGCAGTCACCGGTGTCGCGGCCATCACGGTACTTTAACGGTGTGGTTGTGTGATGTAGTTGATACTGACTTCATCAGAGCTCTCCACCCTAACATGAGATGTGCCATTCCTATCAAAGTCAACTCATTTCATAACACGGGTGGGCCCAGACATCTTTGACGGAATTGCATTATTTCACCAAAACAAACGCTACTTTGTTACCTATGATAAGTTATTTTTAGAAAAATCTATAGGGACCCACTTTTGCCTATTCAGGTTCACTAGCATGAGGCCTATAATTCTATAGTTGTGAAAAAATCTAGCTCAATTCCATGTCCAGAAGGCACATTTATCAAATTATTACTTTTGCCACGACATCTGAATGGATAGTTCCTGGTGTCGCGGCCATCATGGTACCTTAACGGTGTGGTTGCATGATGTAATTGATATTGACTTCATCTAAGCTCTACACCCTAACATGAGAAAATTGTATGATTCCAGTCACAACCAACTCGTTTAGTAACACGGGTGGACCAAGTCATCTTTGATGCAATTGTATGATTTCACCGAAACAAACACTTCTATGTTGCCTAGGATAACTTGTTTTTAGAAAAATCTCTAGGGACTCACTTTTGCCAATTTAGGTTTCCTAGGGTGAGGCTTATAGTTGTATAGCTATGAAAAAACCTAGCTCGATTCCATGTCCAGATGTCAAATTTCTTGAGGTTTTACATTTGTCGAGACATCTACATCGATAGTTTTCGGTGTCGCGGCCATCATGGTACCTTAATGGTGTGGTTGTGCGACATAATTAATACTGACTTCATATAAACTCTCCACCCTAACATGACATGTGCGATTCCTGTCACAACCAACTCGTTTCATAACACGGGTGGACCTAGACATCTTTGATGGAATTGCATGATTTCACTGAAACAAACACTGCTTTATTGCCTATGATAAGTTGTTTTTAGAAAAGTCTCAAGGGACCCACTTTTGCCAATTCAGGTTCCCTAGGGTGAGGCCTGTAGTTCTATAGCCATGAAAAAAACTAGCTTGATTCCATGTCTGGAAGGCAAAGTTCTCAAGGTTCTACATTTGCCATGACATATGCATCGGCAGTTCCCGGTGTCGCGGCCATCACGGTACATTAACTACGTGGTTGTGTGATGTAATTGTCCTAAATTTATTAGAGCTCTCCACCCTAACATGAGATGTGCCATTCCTATCACAACCAACTCATTTCATAACATGGGTGGAGCCAGACATCTTTGATGGAATTACATTATTTTACCAAAACAAACGCTGCTTTGTTGCCTATGATAAGTTATTTTTAGAAAAATCTCTACGGACCCACTTTTGCCAATTTGGGTTCCCTTAGGTGAGGCCTATAGTTCTATAGTCATGAAAAAACTAGCTCGATTCCGTGTCTAGAAGGCAAATTTCTCAAGGTTTTACATTTGCCACGACATCTGAATCGGCAGTTTCTGATGTCGTGACCATCACGGTACCTTAACGGTATGGTTGTGCGATGTAATTGATACTGACTTCATCTAAGCTCTCCACCCTAACATGAGATGTGCCATTCCTATCACAACCAACTCGTTTCATAACACGGGTGAACACAGACATCTTTGATGGAATTGCATGATTTCACCGAAAACAAACACTGCTTTGTTGCCTATGATATGTTATTTTTAGAAAATTCTTTAGGGACCCACTTTTTCCAATTCTGGTTCCCTAAGGTGTGGCCTGTGGTTGTGTAGCTATGAAAAAAACTAGCTTGACTCCACGTCTGGAAGGCAAAGTTCTCAAGGTTTTACATTTGTCAAGACATCTACATCGGCAGTTTTCGGTGTCACGGCCATCACGGTACCTTAATGGTGTGGTTGTGCGACGTAATTAATACTGAATTCATCTAAGCTCTCCACCCTAACTTGACATGTGCCATTCCTGTCACAACCAACTCATTTCATAACACGGGTGGACCTAGACATCTTTGACGGAATTGCATGATTTCACTGAAACAAACACTCCTTTATTGCCTATGATAAGTTGTTTTTAGAAAAGTCTCCAGGGACCCACTTTTGCCAATTCAGGTTCCCTAGGGTGAGGCCTATAGTTCTATAGCCATGAAAAAAACTAGCTTGATTCCATGTCTGGAAGGTAAAGTTCTCAAGGTTCTACATTTGCCATGACATATGCATCGGCAGTTCCCGGTGTCGCGGCCATCACGGTACATTAACTACGTGGTTGTGTGATGTAATTGTCCTAAATTTATTAGAGCTCTCCACCCTAACATGAGATGTGCCATTCCTATCACAACCAACTCATTTCATAACATGGGTGGAGCCAGACATCTTTGATGGAATTACATTATTTCACCAAAACAAACACTGCTTTGTTGCCTATGATAAGTTATTTTTAGAAAAATCTCTATGGACCCACTTTTTCCAATTTGGGTTCCCTTAGGTGAGGCCTATAGTTCTATAGTCCTAAAAAAACTAGCTTGATTCCGTGTCTAGAAGGCAAATTTCTCATGGTTTTACATTTGCCACGACATCTGAATCGGTAGTTTCTGATGTCATGACCATCACGGTACCTTAACGGTATGGTTGTGCGATGTAATTGATACTGACTTCATCTAAGCTTTCCACCCTAACATGAGATGTGCCATTCCTATCACAACCAACTCGTTTCATAACACGGGTGAACACATACATCTTTGATGGAATTGCATGATTTCACCGAAGACAAACACTGCTTTGTTGCCTATGATATGTTATTTTTAGAAAAGTCTTTAGGGACCCACTTTTTCCAATTTAGGTTCCCTAAGGTGAGGCCTGTGGTTGTGTAGCTATGAAAAAGACTAGCTTGACTCCACGTCTGGAAGGCAAAGTTCTCAAGGTTTTACAATTGCCACGACATATGCATCGACAGTCACCGGTGTCGTGGCCGTCACAGTACATTATCCGTGTGGTTGTGTGATGTAGTTGATACTGACTTCATCAGAGCTCTCCACCCTAACATGAGATGTGCCATTCCTATCAAAGTCAACTCATTTCATAACACGGGTGGACCCAAACATCTTTGACGGAATTACATTATTTCACCAAAACAAACGCTACTTTGTTGCCTATGATAAGTTACTTTTAGAAAAATCTATAGGGACCCACTTTTGCCTATTCAGGTTCACTAGCATGAGGCCTATAGTTCTGTAGCCGTTAAAAAAAACTAGCTCAATTCCATGTCCAGAAGACAAATTTATCAAAGTTTTACTTTTGCCACGACATCTGAATGGGCAGTTCCTAGTGTCATGGCCATCATGGTACCTTAACGGTGTGGTTGTGCGATGTAATTGATATTGACTTCATCTAAGCTCTACACCCTAACATGAGATGTTCCATTCTAGTCACAACCAACTCGTTTAGTAACACGGGTGGACCAAGTCATCTTTGATGGAATTGCATGATTTCACCGAAACAAACACTTCTATGTTGCCTAGGATAACTTGTTTTTAGAAAAATCTCTATGAACCCACTTTTGCCAATTTAGGTTTCCTAGGGTGAGGCTTATAGTTGTATAGCTATGAAAAAACCTAGCTCGATTCCATGTCCAGATGTCAAATTTCTCAAGGTTTTACATTTGTCAAGACATCTACATCGGTAGTTTTTGGTGTCGCGGACATCACTGTACCTTAATGGTGTGGTTGTGTGACGTAATTAATACTGACTTCATCTAAGCTCTCCACCCTAACATGACATGTGCCATTCCTGTCACAACCAACTTGTTTCATAACACGGGTGGACCTAGACATCTTTGACGGAATTGCATGATTTCACCGAAACAAACACTGTTTTATTGCCTATGATAAGTTGTTTTTAGAAAAGTCTCCAGGGACCCACTTTTGCCAATTCAGGTTCCCTAGGGTGAGGCCTGTAGTTCTATAGCCATGAAAAAAACTAGCTTGATTCCATGTCTGGAAGGCAAAGTTCTCAAGGTTCTACATTTGCCATGACATATGCATCGACAGTTCCCGGTGTCGCGGCCATCACGGTACATTAACTACATGGTTGTGTGATGTAATTGTCCTAAATTTATTAGAGCTCTCCACCCTAACATGAGATGTGCCATTCCTATCACAACCAACTCATTTCATAACATGGGTGGAGCGAGACATCTTTGATGGAATTATATTATTTCACCAAAACAAACGCTGCTTTGTTGCCTATGATAAGGTATTTTTAGAAAAATCTCTACGGACCCACTTTTGCCAATTTGGGTTCCCTTAGGTGAGGCCTATAGTTCTATAGTCATGAAAAAACTAGCTCGATTCCGTGTCTAGAAGGCAAATTTCTCAAGGTTTTACATTTGCCACGACATCTGAATCGGCAGTTTCTGATGTCGTGACCATCATGGTACCTTAACGGTATGGTTGTGCGATGTAATTGATACTGACTTCATCTAAGCTCTCCACCCTAACATGAGATGTGCCATTCCTATCACAACCAACTCGTTTCATAACACGGGTGAACACAGACATCTTTGATGGAATTGCATGATTTCACCGAAAACAAACACTACTTTGTTGCCTATGATATGTTATTTTTAGAAAAGTCTTTAGGGACCTACCTTTTCCAATTCAGGTTCCCTAAGGTGTGGCATGTGGTTGTGTAGCTATGAAAAAAACTAGCTTGACTCCACATCTGGAAGGCAAAGTTCTCAAGGTTTTACATTTGCCACGACATATGCATCGGCAGTCACCGGTGTCGCGGCCATCGCGGTACTTTAACGGTGTGGTTGTGTGATGTAGTTGATACTGACTTCATCAGAGCTCTCCACCCTAACATGAGATGTGCCATTCCTATCAAAGTCAACTCATTTCATAACACGGGTGGACCCAGACATCTTTGACGGAATTGCATTATTTCACCAAAACAAACGCTACTTTGTTACCTATGATAAGTTATTTTTAGAAAAATCTATCGGGACCCATGTCACACCCCAAAAATTTCAGTTTTGGGATGTGACTAGAAAACACTAAAAACATAACAGAAGATTTTTACTATTTTCTAAAATATCCAATTTTACTTAAGTTGTCCACAATTTAGATGTTGGAAAATGTGAGTTTCTAATTTTTTTTGGAATTTAAACAAATGGTTTGTTGCATTTCATGTCTTTGCATAGTGTCTTTATATGAAAAATGAGTTTAAATATTTTTAAACGCGCTTAGGGTTTGATTCAAATCAAATCTCTCAAGATCTTTGATCAAGTTTCCATAACCTTAGAACCATGATCAAATCCTTAGAAACCATTCATCTTGATCCTTGTTCCAAAAACCTTGACGGGTCTTCAAGTTTCATCTTGTCAAAACCCTAACTAGCTCGGTCTCTCTTTCTCTCTTTTCTCCTCATTTTAGAGCTTCTAATTATCTCCGACCGAGTTTCCTCCAAAGCACTAAATCTATGCTTGATGGCCAATCATTGTATGTCATCACTCCCACTCAATTCTACCATCACGTTCGAGTAAAATCACTCACATGTCACATACCCAAGTTAATCTCATTTCTTCCTCTTATCAACCCAATGGCAGCCCTAACATTGTTCTCTCTTTCTAATGGGCTTATTCTTTTCTCTCCTTTCCTCACCTTGGGCAACATCATCACGGACTCTTTTTCCTCTGCATTTTCTCCTCTTGATCAAAGGCCACAACCTAAAAAGACCACAAGCAACCAGCCCCGTAATACTATCATCGCTTCGGGCCAAACCCGGTCCAAACTTTGCCTTAGCTCTCGCCATGGGTCAAAGCCCAACCATCCTCCTCTCCTTTGTGATCCAAAATCAAGTCCAACCAGCCCTCTAACTCTTCCTCTCCCCTCTCCCACGTCACTCCTTGGAAGCTCCTCCATCATGCACAAAAATATCAACCAAGGCAAAGAATATCAAGCCATGACCCTTTGCCTTGCTACCCCTTCACCTCCTATCACTTCCCCTTCATATTTACATCCCCCATCTCCCCCTCACGCCTCCCCCTTCATTTCCCACGTGAATAATAGAGGAGGGACGCCCCTACAGCTCCTCCTCCTCCTCCCCCATGGCTGCCCCGATCAACCGCAACGCGAGAAGGATGCCCCGTTGTACTATATCGTCGTCACCGGCCGTCGTCGATGCATCTCCTCACTCTACCACACCCTTCCCCTTGGTGAGAACACTCCATCATCTCTCCCATAATGTTTTCATGGTCACCTCTGCATATCAAGTACCTTAGATGATGTATGGTTGATCCCCGACGAAGTTTACCCGATGTGTGTGTTGCTGTCCTCGCGGCCAGTTTTGCTGCTGCTGACGGAATCAGCGTTCCTCGCTGTTTCGTGGCTCCAATCATCAAACCCTTTGGTCAAATTGTGTATAACATCCTTGAACATGCCTCTGTAATATGGTTTTACCATAGGAGTTCAGGAACTAGAGATATCATCATCACCGCGCCCGCTGTTCCTGCTGTTTGGTCAAATTGCAGCTCTGAGTGGTTTTGGCGTTCCCCGCTAATCCACTGTCCAAATCATCGAGCCCTTGAACCTACATGTTCATGACATCCCTGCACATGATCCCACAAGTTGGTTCGGCTATGCAATCCCCGATGGCCGAGATATGGAGATGGAAGTGCCGACTACGCCTGCTGTCCAAACAGCAGACACCCTGTTTTTGGCAATGACGTTCCCGTTGATCCAGTGAACCCTAGGATGCATTCTTTGGCTATACCATCATCTATATAGTTGCACATGCCTCTGCAAAGTTTCATGGCGATATGACCAAAGATGAAAGATATATGTTCCTATCTTGTGCTCGCTATCCCTGCTGCCCCGCAGCCGTGCTGATGCCAGTTGGCATGTGTGTTCCCGATGTTTCGCCGCTCCGGTGGTCAAACCCTTCAACCAAAATGTGCATCATATACTTGCACACATCTTCGTAAGTTTTATTGGTCATATGAACCACAACACTAAGGATATAAGCATCACCATGTCGCTGCTCCTGCCATGTCAACAGCCACGTAGTGCCACCTTGCAATCCTGTTCCCCGCCTAACCGACGGTCAAAACATCATGTCCTTTTGTCACAATATGTTCCATGCAATGCCTTGCAACCCCATCCAACGAATCACCATTTGTCTTTGTTATAACCATGCAATCGGTCATCATAACCACCGTTGTCCGCCGTCGTGTATGTTTTGGATAGCTCGGCAATTCGCCACGTTCCCCGCTAAACCGCTACATGATTCGCTAAGCCCTCTACCATGACCGTGTGTTTCCTAGTTGCACATGATCCTACAAAAGTTCTATGCCAATAAGTTCGATGTGTCTCAACCTTCTCATGGCCGCAGTCGCTGCTACCCGCCGCTGTCCGCCACTGGGTACGCTCAACCGATGCACAAATCGTCATAATCGTGTTTCCCTTTGATCTATCATCCACCTTAGTGCACTAGTTTATCATGATATGTTCCCAAGTAACCTATACACATGTCCAACCCTTTTTGTTCCAAATATGTATCTTCAAGTCCAAACTTCACCTTCTCATATGAATTCAATCCTTCCCATCTATACCTTTCAACTATCATATCTTTTAATCCTGGCTCCTGTTTTGGTTAGTTTTTGCACTGTCGCGGTCTTAGAACAAGCCCTACTTGTTTAATAAACTTTATATCTTGTTTTATATATAATGATTGATGTAATGCTTCTGGTTTGTCTATGATGCTTGTGATGGTTGTTGCTATCGTTAGATGAAGCTATACAAGGATGATCCAGAAGGAAAGTTGGACAAGTTTGAGCACTATTTGAGGCAAGTGTAACATGAGTTCCCTTGTTACCTAATAAACCTTATAATCACTTTCATATGCATGTGTCTAATATGATGCTAAGGATCTTACCTAGTACTTTTGATACCCTATACTCCTTGTTTACCATGGGCTCATGCATGTGGGTAGCTTTGCTTAGCTTGCAATTACCAAATGTTGTAATGTTAATATTGGTTAATGACTTATGGAATCAATGGTTAAAATGATGCTTCTGGCAACATGGACACAAGGGGGCTAGAGCATTGGGCCTTGATGGGTGCTCTAGTCTGCCCTCCATAAGGACTGAATCTTAAAGCGGCAACCCAGGACTTCCGTACAGCCTTGAGAATCAAAATGGGCACGATCTTAGTCGTATAGCTAGTTTTCTCTAGCTTGTTAGTAGTTACCGAAAGTTTTTGACGCAAGAGGGGGGACTAGGTTGCAGAATGGCTTCTTGCCTGTCAAGGTGAGTACTGGGCTGCGATCATGGTGTGCCACTCTTGAAGGGGGGCTCCATTCGCCTAGACGCTGAAACCTCACGACTACTAACTTGTTAGGGTAATTAGTGAAAGGCTTCGTAGTGAACCCTGCCGACTGACCTTGAAAGTGAGTCAAGAGGTTGGCCACCTCGGGCATAGGGGTATTCACAACTCAAGGTGAAAGTGTACACACTCTACAGAGTTTGATCAAACTGATATATCAGCCGTGCTTACAGTCACGAGCGGCCTGGATCCTTTTCGAGATAGATGGTTCTATGGATGGTTTGGGATATGATTAATGTTGATGGTGATAACTAATTATATTCACTTGGGAGCCATAAGCATAACTTAGAAACATAGGCATAATAAATAAAATATGACCAACTAAAAATGCTTACCGCAGTACAACTGAGTCAAGCCTTCTTGAGCCTTGCATAACCTCATGGTATACTTGCTGAGCATGGTGAGCTGACGCTTGTCGTTGTCACCAATAAAAATCCTGGATGGGTACCAGATGGTGAATCAAGTGAAGAGTTTCTTGCGGAGTCCATGAGTACTAGGCGAGTGCTCCCCCAGTCAACCGTCCCTGTGGAGTATGGAGTCCCGAAGAGAAGATATATAATAGTTTACGCTACACTTTGTAATAGTTGTAAGTTTTGATGTAACTATGTTCGATATATAATAAAGCATTGTTCTTGATATTCTCCATATTTGTTGCTATATGTGTCGTGTGGACATCCTGGGCACACATATAGTTAGTGCTTGGTATTCTTCAGAAAACCGGGTGCGACAACCCACTTTTGCCTATTCAGGTTCACTAGCATGAGGCCTATAATTCTGTAGTTGTGAAAAAAATCTAGCTCAATTCCATGTCTAGAAGGCACATTTATCAAACTATTACTTTTGCCATGACATCTGAATGGATAGTTCCTGGTGTCGCGGCCATCATGGTACCTTAACGGTGTGGTTGTGCGATGTAATTGATATTGACTTCATCTAAGCTCTACACCCTAACATGAGATGTTCCATTCCAGTCACAACCAACTCGTTTAGTAACACCGGTGGACCAAGTCATCTTTGATGGAATTGCATGATTTCACCGAAACAAACACTTCTATGTCGCCTAGGATAACTTGTTTTTAGAAAAATCTCTAGGGACCCACTTTTGCCAATTTAGGTTTCCTAGGGTGAGGCTTACAGTTCGATAGCTATGAAAAAAACCTAGCTCAATTCCATATCTAGATCTCAAATTTTTCAAGGTTTTACATTTGCCACGACATCTACATCGGCAGTTTTTGGTGTCGCGGCCATCACAGTACCTTAATGGTGTGGTTGTGTGACGTAATTAATACTGACTTCATCTAAGCTCTCCACCCTAACATGAGATGTGTCATTTCTATCACAACCAACTCATTTCGTAACACGGGTGAACACAGACATCTTTGATGGAATTGCATGATTTCACCGAAAACAAACACTACTTTGTTGACTATGATATGTTATTTTTAGAAAAGTCTTTAGGGACCCACTTTTGCCAATTCAGGTTCCCTAAGGTGAGTCCTATGATTGTGTAGCTATGAAACAAAACTAGCTTGACTCCACGTCTAGAAGGCAAAGTTATCAACGTTTTAGATTTGCCACGACATATGCATCGGTAGTCACCGGTGTCACGGCCATCACGATACACTAACAGTGTGGTTGTGTGATGTAGTTGATACTGACATCATCAGAGCTCTCCACCCTAACATGAGATGTGCCATTCCTATCAAAGTCAACTCATTTCATAACACGGGTGGACCCAAACATCTTTGACGGAATTGCATTATTTCACCAAAACAAACGCTACTTTGTTGCCTATGATAAGTTATTTTTAGAAAAATCTATAGGGACCCACTTTTGCCCATTCAGGTTCACTAGCATGAGGCCTATAGTTCTATAGCCGTTAAAAAAAACTAGCTCAATTCCATGTCTAGAAGGCAAATTTATCAAAGTCTTACTTTTGCCATAACATCTGAATGGACAGTTCCTAGTGTCGCGGCCATCATGGTACCTTAACGGTGTGGTTGTGTGATGTAATTGATATTGACTTCATCTAAGCTCTACACCCTAACATGAGATGTTCCATTCCAGTCACAACCAACTCATTTAGTAACACCGGTGGACCAAGTCATCTTTGATGGAATTGCATGATTTCACTGAAACAAACACTTCTATGTTGCCAAGGATAACTTGTTTTTAGAAAAATCTCTAGGGACCCACTTTTGCCAATTTAGGTTTCCTAGGGTGAGTCTTATAGTTGTATAGCGATGAAAAAAACCTAGCTTGATTCCATGTCCAGATGTCAAATTTCTCAAGGTTTTACATTTGTCAAGACATCTACATCGGCAGTTTTCGGTGTCGCGGCCATCACGGTACCTTAATGGTGCGGTTGTGCGACATAATTAATACTGACTTCATCTAAGCTCTCTACCCTAACATGACATGTGCCATTCCTATCACAACCAACTCATTTCATAACATGGGTGGACCTAGACATCTTTGACGGAATTGCATGATTTCACTGAAACAAACACTGCTTTATTGCCTAGTTGTTTTTAGAAAAGTCTCTAGGGACCCACTTTTGCCAATTCAGGTTCCCTAGGGTGAGGCCTGTAGTTCTATAGCCATGAAAAAAACTAGCTTGATTCCATGTCTGGAAGGCAAAGTTCTCAAGGTTCTACATTTGCCATGACATATGCATCGGCAGTTCCCGGTGTCGCGGCCATCACGGTACATTAACTACATGGTTGTATGGTGTAATTGACCTAAATTTATTAGAGCTCTCCACCCTAACATGAGATGTTCCATTCCAGTCACAACCAACTCATTTAGTAACACTGGTGGACCAAGTCATCTTTGATGGAATTGCATGATTTCACTGAAACAAACACTTCTATGTTGCCTAGGATAACTTGTTTTTAGAAAAATCTCTAGGGACCCACTTTTGCCAATTTAGGTTTCCTAGGGTGAGGCTTATAGTTCTATAGCTATGAAAAAAACCTAGCTCGATTCCATGTCCGGATGGCAAATTTCTCAAGGTTTTACATTTGCCACGACATCTACATCGGCAGTTTTCGGTGTCGCGGCCATCACGGTACCTTAATGGTGTGGTTGTGCGACGTAATTAATACTGAATTCATCTAAGCTCTCCACCCTAACATGATATGTGCCATTCCTATCACAACCAACTCGTTTCATAACACGGGTGGACCCAGACATCTTTGACGGAATTGCATGATTTCACCGAAACAGACACTGTTTTATTGCCTATGATAAGTTGTTTTTAGAAAAGTCTCCAGAGACCCACTTTTGCCAATTCAAGTTCCCTAGGGTGAGGCCTGTAGTTCTATAGCCATGAAAAAAACTAGCTTGATTCCATGTCTGGAAGGCAAAGTTCTCAAGGTTCTACATTTGCCATGACATATGCATCCGCAGTTCCCGGTGTCGCGGCCATCACGGTACATTAACTACGTGGTTGTGTGATGTAATTGTCCTAAATTTATCAGAGCTCTCCACCCTAACATGAGATGTGCCATTCCTATCACAACCAACTCATTTCATAACATGGGTGGAGCCAGACATCTTTGATGGAATTACATTATTTCACCAAAACAAACACTGCTTTGTTGCCTATGGTAAGTTATTTTTAGAAAAATCTATAGGGAGACACTTTTGCCTATTCAGGTTCACTAGCATGAGTCCTATAGTTCTATAGTCATTAAAAAAACTAGCTCAATTCCATGTCCAGAAGGCAAATTTATCAAAGTTTTACTTTTGTCACGACATCTGAATGGACAGTTCCTAGTGTCGCGGCCATCATGGTACCGTAACGGTGTGGTTGTGTGATGTAATTGATATTGACTTCATCTAAGCTCTACACCCTAACATGAGATGTTCCATTCCAGTCACAACCAACTCGTTTAGTAACACGGGTGGACCTAGTCATCTTTGATGGAATTGCATGATTTCACCAAAACAAACACTTCTATGTTGAATAGGATAAGTTGTTTTTAGAAAAATCTTTAGGGACCCACTTTTGCCAATTTAGGTTTCCTTTGGTGAGGCTTATAGTTGTATAGCTATGAAAAAAACCTAGCTTGATTCCATATACAGATGTCAAATTTCTCAAGGTTTTATATTTGTCAAGACATCTACATCGGTAGTTTTCGGTGTCGCGGCCATCACGGTACCTTAATGGTGTGGTTGTGTGACGTAATTGGTACTGACTTCATCTAAGCTCTCTACCGTAACATGATATGTGCCATTCCTGTCACAACCAACTCGTTTCATAACACGGGTGGACCCAGACATCTTTGACGGAATTGCATGATTTCCCCGAAACAGACACTACTTTATTGCCTATGATAAGTTGTTTTTAGAAAAGTCTCCAGAGACCCACTTTTGCCAATTCAGGTTCCCTAGGGTGAGGCCTATAGTTCTATAGCCATGAAAAAAACTAGCTTGATTCCATGTCTGGAAGGCAAAGTTCTCAAGGTTCTACATTTGCCATGACATATGCATCGGCAGTTCCCGGTGTCGCGGCCATCACGGTACATTAACTACGTGGTTGTGTGATGTAATTGTCCTTAATTTATCAGAGCTCTCCACCCTAACATGAGATGTGCCATTCCTATCACAACCAACTCATTTCATAACATGGGTGGAGCCAGACATCTTTGATGGAATTACATTATTTCACCAAAACAAACACTGCTTTGTTGCCTATGGTAAGTTATTTTTAGAAAAATCTATAGGGACCCACTTTTGCCTATTCAGGTTCACTAGCATGAGGCCTATAGTTCTGTAGTCATTAAAAAAACAAACACTGCTCAATTCCATGTCCAGAAGGCAAATTTATCAAGGTTTTACATTTGCCACGACATCTGAATGGACGGTTCCTAGTGTCGCGACCATCATGGTACCTTAACGGCGTGGTTGTGCGACGTAATTGATACTGACTTCATCTAAGCTCTTCACCCTAACATGAGATGTGCCATTCCTATCACAACCAACTTGTTTCGTAACACGGGTGAACACAAACATCTTTGATGGAATTGCATGATTTCACTGAAAACAAACACTACTTTGTTGCATATGATATGTTATTTTTAGAAAAGTCTTTAGGGACCCACTTTAGCCAATTTAGGTTCCCTAAGGTGAGGCCTATGGTTGTGTAGCTATGAAAAAAACTAGCTTGACTCCACGTCTGGAAGGCAAAGTTCTCAAGGTTTTACATTTGCCACGACATATGCATCGGCAGTCACTGGTGTCGTGGCCGTCACGGTACATTATCCATGTGGTTGTTTGATGTATTTGATACTAACTTCATTAGAGCTCTCCACCCTAACATGTGATGTGCCATTCCTATCACAACCCACTCGTTTCATAACACGGGTGAACACAGACATCTTTGATGGAATTGCATGATTTCACCGAAAACAAACACTGCTTTGTTGCCTATGATATGTTATTTTTAGAAAAGTCTTTAGGGACCCACTTTTTCCAATTCAGGTTCCCTAAGGTGAGGCCTGTGGTTGTGTAGCTATGAAAAAGACTAGCTTGACTCCACGTCTGGAAGGCAAAGTTCTCAAGGTTTTACATTTGCCACGACATATGCATCGACAGTCACCGGTGTCGTGGCCGTCATGGTACATTATCCGTGTGGTTGTGTGATGTAGTTGATACTGACTTCATCAGAGCTCTCCACCCTAACATGAGATGTGCCATTCCTATCAAAGTCAACTCATTTCATAACACGGGTGGACCCAGACATGTTTGACGGAATTGCACTATTTCACCAAAACAAACGCTACTTTGTTGCCTATGATAAGTTATTTTTAGAAAAATCTATAGGGACCCACTTTTGCCTATTCAGGTTCACTAGCATGAGGCCTATAATTCTGTAGTTGTGAAAAAATCTAGCTCAATTCCATGTTCAGAAGGCACATTTATCAAAGTATTACTTTTGCCACGACATCTGAATGGATAGTTCCTGGTGTCGCGGCCATCATGGTACCTTAACGGTGTGGTTGTGTGATGTAATTGATATTGACTTCATCTAAGCTCTACACCCTAACATGAGATGTTCCATTCCAGTCACAACCAATTCGTTTAGTAACACCGGTGGACCAAGTCATCTTTGATGGAATTGCATGATTTCAGCGAAACAAACACTTCTATGTTGCCTAGGCTAACTTGTTTTTAGAAAAATCTCTAGGGTCCCACTTTTGCCAATTTAGGTTTCCTAGGGTGAGGCTTATAGTTCTATAGCTATGAAAAAAACCTAGCTCGATTCGATGTGCAAATGATAAATTTCTCAAGGTTTTACATTTGCCACGACATCTACATCGGCAGTTTTTGGTGTCTCGGCCATCACAGTACCTTAATGGTGTGGTTGTGCGACGTAATTAATACTGACTTCATCTAAGCTCTCCACCCTAACATGATATGTGCCATTCCTATCACAACCAACTCGTTTCATAACACGGGTGGACCCAGACATCTTTGACGGAATTGGATAATTTCACCGAAACAAACACTGCTTTGTTGCCTATGATAAGTTGTTTTTAGAAAAGTCTCCAGGACCCACTATTGCAAATTCAGGTTCCCTAGGGTGATGCCTGTAGTTCTATAGCCATGAAAAACTAGCTTGATTCCATGTCTGGAAGGCAAAGTTCTCAAGGTTCTACATTTGCCATAACATATGCATCGGCAGTTCCCGGTGTCGCGGCCTTCACGGTACATTAACTACGTGGTTGTGTGATGTAGTTGATACTAAATTTATCAGAGCTCTTCACCCTAACATGAGATGTTCCATTCCTATCACAACCAACTCATTTCATAGCATGGGTGGAGCCAGACATCTTTGATGGAATTACATTATTTCACCAAAACAAACGCTGCTTTGTTGCCTATGATAAGTTGTTTTTAGAAAAATCTCTACGGACCCACTTTTACCAATTTGGGTTGCCTTAGGTGAGGCCTATAGTTCTATAGTCATGAAAAAACTAGCTCGATTCCGTGTCTAGAAGGCAAATTTCTCAAGGTTTTACATTTGCCACGACATCTGAATCGGCAGTTTCTGATGTCGCGACCATCATGGTACCTTAACGGTGTGGTTGTGCGACGTAATTGATACTGACTTCATCTAAGCTCTCCACCCTAACATGAGATGTGCCATTCCTATCACAACCAACTTGTTTCATAACACGGGTGAACACAGACATCTTTGATGGAATTGCATGATTTCACTGAAAACAAACACTACTTTGTTGCATATGATATGTTATTTTTAGAAAAGTCTTTAGGGACCCACTTTAGCCAATTCAGGTTCCCTAAGGTGAGGCCTATGGTTGTGTAGCTATGAAAAAAACTAGCTTGACTCCATGTCTGGAAGGCAAAGTTCTCAAGGTTTTACATTTGCCACGACATATGCATCGGCAGTCACCGGTGTCGTGGCCATCACGGTACATTATCCGTGTGGTTGTGTGATGTAGTTGATACTGACTTCATCAGAGCTCTCCACCCTAACATGAGATGTGCCATTCCTATCACATGATATGTGCCATTCCTGTCACAACCAACTCATTTCATAACACAGGTGGACCCAGACATCTTTGATGGAATTGCATGATTTCACCGAAACAAACACTGCTTTATTGCCCATGATAAGTTGTTTTTAGAAAAGTCTCCAGGGACCCACTTTTGCCAATTCAGGTTCCCTAGGGTGAGGCCTGTAGTACTATAGCCATGAAAAAACTAGCTTGATTCCATGTCTGCAAGGCAAACTTCTCATGGTTCTACATTTGCCATGACATATGCATCGGCAGTTCCCGGTGTCGCGGCCATCATGGTACATTAACTACGTGGTTGTGTGATGTAGTTGATACTAAATTTATCAGAGCTCTCCACCCTAACATGAGATGTGCCATTCCTATCACAACCAACTCATTTCATAACATGGGTGGAGCCAGACATCTTTGATGGAAATACATTATTTCAGCAAAACAAACGATGCTTTGTTGCCTATGATAAGTTATTTTTAGAAAAATCTCTAGGGACCCACTTTTGCCAATTTGGGTTCCCTTAGGTGAGGCCTATAGTTCTATAGTCATGAAGAAACTAGCTCGATTCCGTGTCTAGAAGGCAAATTTCTCAAGGTTTTACATTTGCCACGACATCTGAATCAACAGTTTCTGATGTCGCGACCATCATGGTACCTTAACGGCGTTGTTGTGCGACGTAATTGATACTGACCATGGACCCACTTTTGTAAATTTGGGTTCCCTTAGGTGAGGCCTATAGTTCTATAGTCATTAAAAAACTAGCTCGATTCCGTGTCTAGAAGACAAATTTCTCAAGGTTTTACATTTGCCACGACATCTGAATCGGCAGTTTCTAATGTCGTGACCATCACGGCACCTTAACAGCATGGTTGTGCGATGTAATTGATACTGACTTCATCTAAGCTCTCCACCCTAACATGAGATGTGCCATTCTTATCACAACCAACTCGTTTCATAACACGGGTGAACACAGACATCTTTGATGGAATTGCATGATTTCACCGAAAACAAACACTGCTTTGTTGCCTATGATATGTTATTTTTAGAAAAGTCTTTAGGAACCCACTTTTTCCAATTCAGGTTCCCTAAGGTGAGGCCTGTGGTTGTGTAGCTATGAAAAAAACTAGCTTGACTCCATGTCTGGAAGGCAAAGTTCTCAAGGTTTTACATTTGCCACGACATATGCATCGGCAATCACCGGTGTCGCGGCCATCACGGTACTTTAATGGTGTGGTTGTGTGATGTAGTTGATACTGACTTCATCAGAGCTCTCCACCCTAACATGAGATGTGCCATTCCTATCAAAGTCAACTCATTTCATAACACGGGTGGACCCAGACATCTTTGATGGAATTGCATTATTTCACCAAAACAAACGCTACTTTGTTGCCTATGATAAGTTATTTTTAGAAAAATCTATAGAGACCCACTTTTGCCAATTTAGGTTCACTAGCATGAGGCCTATAATTCTGTAGTTGTGAAAAAATCTAGCTCAATTCCATGTCCAGAAGGCACATTTATCAAAGTATTACTTTTGCCACGACATCTGAATGGATAGTTCCTGGTGTCACGGCCATCATGGTACCTTAACGGTGTGGTTGTGCGATGTAATTGATATTGACTTTATCTAAGCTCTACACCCTAACATGAGATGTTCCATTCCAGTCACAACCAACTCGTTTAGTAACACCGGTGGACCAAGTCATCTTTGATGGAATTGCATGATTTCACCGAAACAAACACTTCTATGTTGCCTAGGATAACTTGTTTTTAGAAAAATCTCTAGGGACCCACTTTTGCCATTTTAGGTTTCCTAGGGTGAGGCTTATAGTTCTATAGCTATGAAAAAACCTAGCTCGATTCCATGTCCAGATGATAAATTTCTCAAGGTTTTACATTTGCCACGACATCTACATCGGCAGTTTTTGGAGTCGCGGCCATCACGGTACCTTAATGGTGTGGTTGTGCGACGCAATTAATACTTACTTCATCTAAGCTCTCCACCCTAACATGATATGTGCCATTCCTGTCACAACCAACTCGTTTCATAACACGGGTGGATCCAGACATCTTTGACGGAATTGCATGATTTCACCGAAACAAACACTGCTTTATTGCCTATGATAAGTTGTTTTTAGAAAAGTCTCTAGGACCCACTATTGCAAATTCAGGTTCCCTAGGGTGACGCCTGTAGTTCTATAGCCATGAAAAACTAGCTTGATTCCATGTCTGGAAGGCAAAGTTCTCAAGGTTCTACATTTGCCATGACATATGCATCGGCAGTTCCCGGTGTCGCGGCCATCATGGTACGTTAACTACGTGGTTGTGTGATGTAGTTGATACTGAATTTATCAGAGCTCTCCACCCTAACATGAGATGTTCCATTCCTATCACAACCAACTCATTTCATAACATGGGTGGAGCCAGACATCTTTGATGGAATTACATTATTTCACCAAAACAAACGCTGCTTTGTTGCCTATGATAAGTTATTTTTAGAAAAATCTCTACGGACCCACTTTTGCCAATTTGGGTTCCCTTAGGTGAGGCCTATAGTTCTATAGTCATGAAAAAACTAGCTCGATTCCGTGTCTAGAAGGCAAATTTCTCAAGGTTTTACATTTGCCACGACATCTGAATCGACAGTTTCTGATGTCGTGACCATCATGGTACCTTAACGGTATGGTTGTGCGATGTAATTGATACTGACTTCATCTAAGCTCTCCACCCTAACATGAGATGTGCCATTCCTATCACAACCAACTCGTTTCATAACACGGGTGAACACAGACATCTTTGATGGAATTGCATGATTTCACTGAAAACAAACACTACTTTGTTGCCTATGATATGTTATTTTTAGAAAAGTCTTTAGGGACCCACTTTTTCCAATTTAGGTTCCCTAAGGTGTGGCATGTGGTTGTGTAGCTATGAAAAAAACTAGCTTGACTCCACGTCTGGAAGGCAAAGTTCTCAAGGTTTTACATTTGCCACGACATATGCATCGGCAGTCACCGGTGTCGCGGCCATCACGGTACTTTAACGGTGTGGTTGTGTGATGTAGTTGATACTGACTTCATCAGAGCTCTCCACCCTAACCTGAGATGTGCCATTCCTATCAAAGTCAACTCATTTCATAACACGGGTGGACCCAGACATCTTTGACGGAATTGCATTATTTCACCAAAACAAACGCTACTTTGTTACCTATGATAAGTTATTTTTAGAAAAATCTATAGGGACCCATGTCACACCCCAAAAATTTCAGTTTTGGGATGTGACTAGAAAACACTGAAAACATAACAGAAGATTTTTACTATTTTCTAAAATATCCAATTTTACTTAAGTTGTCCACAATTTAGATGTTGGAAAATGTGAGTTTCTATTTTTTTTTGGAATTTAAACAAATGGTTTGTTGCATTTCATGTCTTTGCATAGTGTCTTTGTATGAAAAATGAGTTTAAATGTTTTTAAACGCGCTTAGGGTTTGATTCAAATCAAATCTCTCAAGATCTTTGATCAAGTTTCCATAACCTCAGAACCATGATCAAATCCTTAGAAACCATTCATCTTGATCCTTGTTCCAAAAACCTTGACGGGTCTTCAAGTTTCATCTTGTCAAAACCCTAACTAGCCCGGTCTCTCTTTCTCTCTTTTCTCCTCATTTTAGAGCTTCTAATTATCTCCGACCGAGTTTCCTCCAAAGCACTAAATCTATGCTTGATGGCCAATCATTGTATGTCATCACTCCCACTCAATTCTACCATCACGTTCGAGTAAAATCACTCACATGTCACATACCCAAGTTAATCTCATTTCTTCCTCTTATCAACCCAATGGCAGCCCTAACATTGTTCTCTTTCTAATGGGCTTATTCTTTTCTCTCCTTTCCTCACCTTGGGCAACATCATCACTGACTCTTTTTCCTCTACATTTTCTCCTCTTGATCAAAGGCCACAACCTAAAAAGACCACAAGCAACCAGCCCCGTAATACTATCATCGCTTCGGGCCAAACCCGGTCCAAACTTTGCCTTAGCTCTCGCCATGGGTCAAAGCCCAACCATCCTCCTCTCCTTTGTGATCCAAAATCAAGTCCAACCAGCCCTCTAACTCTTCCTCTCCCCTCTCCCACGTCACTCCTTGGAAGCTCCTCCATCATGCACAAAAATATCAACCAAGACAAAGAATATCAACCTATGACCCTTTGCCTTGCTACCCCTTCACCTCCCATCACTTCCCCTTCATATTTACATCCCCCATCTCCCCCTCACGCCTCCCCTTCATTTCCCACGTGAATAATAGAGGAGGGACGCCCCTACAGCTCCTCCTCCTCCTCCCCCATGGCTGCCCCGATCAACCGCAACGCGAGAAGGATGCCCCGTTGTACTATATCGTCGTCACCGGCCGTCGTCGATGCATATCCTCACTCTACCACACCCTTCCCCTTGGTGAGAACACTCCATCATCTCTCCCATAATGTTTTCATGGTCACCTCTGCATATCAAGTACCTTAGATGATGTATGGTTGATCCCCGACGAAGTTTACCTGATGTATGTGTTGCTGTCCTCGCGGCCAGTTTTGCTGCTGCTGACGGAATCAGCGTTCCTCGCTGTTTCGTGGCTCCAATCATCAAACCCTTTGGTCAAATTGTGTATAACATCCTTGAACATGCCTCTGTAAGATGGTCTTACCATAGGAGTTCAGGAACTAGAGATATCATCATCACCGCGCCCGCTGTTCCTGCTGTTTGGTCAAATTGCAGCTCTGAGTGGTTTTGGCGTTCCCCGCTAATCCACTGTCCAAATCATCGAGCCCTTGAACCTACATGTTCATGACATCCCTGCACATGATCCCACAAGTTGGTTCGGCTATGCAATCCCCGATGGCCGAGATATGGAGATGGAAGTGCCGACTACGCCTGCTGTCCAAACAGCAGACACCCTGTTTTTGGCAATGATGTTCCCGTTGATCCAGTGAACCCTAGGATGCATTCTTTGGCTATACCATCATCTATATAGCTGCACATGCCTCTGCAAAGTTTCATGGCGATATGACCAAAGATGAAAGATATATGTTCCTATCTTGTGCTCGCTATCCCTGCTGCCCCGCAGCCGTGCTGTTGCCGGTTGGCATGTGTGTTCCCGATGTTTCGACGCTCCGGTGGTCAAACCCTTCGACCAAAATGTGCATCATATACTTGCACACATCTTCATAAGTTTTATTGGTCATATGAACCACAACACTAAGGATATAAGCATCACCATGTCGCTGCTCCTGCCATGTCAACAGTCACGTAGTGCCACCTTGCAATCCTGTTCCCCGCCTAACCGACGGTCAAAACATCATGTCCTTTTGTCACAATATGTTCCATGCAATGCCTTGCAACCCCATCCAACGAATCACCATTTGTCTTTGTTATAACCATGCAATCGGTCATCATAACCACCGTTGTCCGCCGTCGTGTATGTTTTGGATAGCTCGGCAATTCGCCACGTTCCCCGCTAAACCGCTACATGATTCGCTAAGCCCTCTACCATGACCGTGTGTTTCCTAGTTGCACATGATCCTACAAAGTTCTATGCCAATAAGTTCGATGTGTCTCAACCTTCTCATGGCCGCAGTCGCTGCTACCCGCCGCTGTCCGCCACTGGGTACGCTCAACCGATGCACAAATCGCCATAATCGTGTTTCCCTTTGATCTATCATCCACCTTAGTGCACTAGTTTATCATGATATGTTCCCAAGTAACCTATACACATGTCCAACTCTTTTTGTTCCAAATATGTATCTTCAAGTCCAAACTTCACCTTCTCATATGAATTCAATCCTTCCCATCTATACCTTTCAACTATCATATCTTTTAATCCTGGCTCCTGTTTTGGTTAGTTTTTGCACTGTCGCGGTCTTAGAACAAGCCCTACTTGTTTAATAAACTTTATATCTTGTTTTATATATAATGATTGATGTAATGCTTCTTGTTTGTCTATGATGCTTGTGATGGTTGTTGCTATCGTTAGATGAAGCTATACAAGGATGATCCAGAAGGAAAGTTGGACAAGTTTGAGCACTATTTGAGGCAAGTGTAACATGAGTTCCCTTGTTACCTAATAAACCTTATAATCACTTTCATATGCATGTGTCTAATATGATGCTAAGGATCTTACCTAGTACTTTTGATACCCTATACTCCTTGTTTACCATGGGCTCATGCATGTGGGTAGCTTTGCTTAGCTTGCAATTACCAAATGTTGTAATGTTAATATTGGTTAATGACTTATGGAATTAATGGTTAAAATGATGCTTCTGGAAACATGGACACAAGGGGGCTAGAGCATTGGGCCTTGATGGGTGCTCTAGTCTACCCTCCGTAAGGACTGAATCTTAAAGCGGCAACCCAGGACTTCCGTACAGCCTTGAGAATCAAAATGGGCACGATCTTAGTCGTATAGCTAGTTTTCTCTAGCTTGTTAGTAGTTACCGAAAGTTTTTGGCGCAAGAGGGGGGACTAGGTTGCAAAATGGCTTCTTGCCTGTCAAGGTGAGTACTGGGCTGCGATCATGGTGTGCCACTCTTGAAGGGGGGCTCCATTCGCCTAGACGCTGAAACCTCGCGGCTACTAACTTGTTAGGGTAATTAGTGAAAGGCTTCGTAGTGAACCCTGCCGACTGACCTTGGAAGTGAGTCAAGAGGTTGGCCACCTCGGGCATAGGGGTATTCACGACTCAAGGTGAAAGTGTACACACTTTGCAGAGTTTGATCAAACTGATATATCAGCCGTGCTCACGGTCACGAGCGGCCTGGATCCTTTTTCGAGATAGATGGTTCTATGGATGGTTTGGGATATGATTAATGTTGATGGTGATAACTAATTATATTCACTTGGGAGCCATAAGCATAACTTAGAAACATAGGCATAATAAATAAAATATGACCAACTAAAAATGCTTACCGCAGTACAACTGAGTCAAGCCTTCTTGAGCCTTGCATAACCTCATGGTATACTTGCTGAGCATGGTGAGCTGACGCTTGTCGTTGTCACCAATAAAAATCCCGGATGGGTACCAGATGGTGAATCAAGTGAAGAGTTTCTTGCGGAGTCCATGAGTACTAGGCGAGTGCTCCCCCAGTCAACCGTCCCCTGTGGAGTATGGAGTCCCGAAGAGAATGTAACATCCTAAAATTTGCATTATTTTAAAATAGGAGAACTTGATTTACTTACGCAATTTTGTGAGCATTTTAACCTAGTGAAATAATATTTTGTTTAAAATAAAATCAAATATAAGGTTAAATGAGTGTTTGTGCATACATGCCGTTGCATATTTTTTTTTATTGTTTTGATTTGGTTTATTTCCAGAAGAAAATTATTTCAAAAATCATTTGAAAAATGTATTTGAAGTATTAGAAAAAGAAAAGGAAAAGGAAATGATTTCTTTCTCAGTTTCAGGCCATAACCAGCTCCCCTTCTCTCTCTTTTCGGCCCAGCCGCATCCCTCTTTTCTCTTGGCCGTGGGCCGCGATGGTGGGCCGGCCCAGCCAGCAGCTGCCGCACCGGGCCATCGCGCCTCCCTCCCTTTTCCTCTGGCTGACATGCCAGGCCCACGCCACGGCGCCTTCTTCAACCTCGTGCTCGGGTTGGACTTGAACTGGGAATCCGACGCGGCTACGCTCCCCTTCCCTTGCCTTGGCCCGTACGCCTAGCCGGCCATAAATAGCAGCCGCAGCCGCACCGTTCCTCCCCATGCCACCACAATCACGAATCACGCCCTCGGATAGAGCATTAGCCGCCGCAAACGACCCGCCACCGCTCGAGCTCGGGAACCGCCGCTTAGAGAAGCCGCGCGCCACTCGTGCCCAATTTCCGTTGCCAAAAACTGCCTTGGTGAGTCCGCAACGATCCCCTCTTCCTTTTTGCGTTTGTCCCGTCATCAATGGTGGCCGAAACACCGAAAACGGTGAATTCCGGCGAATACCTCGCCGCCGGCCATGTCTTCACCGTGCTCGGCACTGTAGCCGGCCGGAGATCCCCTCCCTCTCTCCCTCCATTCAATCCCGACCGTCCGTTTCAGATCTAACGGCTTAGATCATAAGATACCCCTTCGGTTGGGTAATTTGCATAAGAGTCCTTGGGTTTCTTTGTTTTTAAACCCGCAGTCCATGGCGTAAGAGCTGAATACGCTTTGTTATTTTAAAAACGTAAACCTCGTCGGTTTAGATGAAAATACGCTTTCAGGTATTTACAGAATTGCCACTAGATCTATTTAGGTCATAAAATCTTCGTTTTAACTCCGATTTGATTCGTTCAAGTTGCGTTAGGTTCATAATTTCATACTCTACCTATTAGTACTGCTGTATAGTAGATTTTCCACTTTTAATATTCGAGGTTAGATTTAATCTATTACTTTAATAAAGTAAATCTTGTTTAAATCATAACTTTTCCGTTTTAGCTCCTAATTACGTGAACTCCGCGTCTGTGTGATCCTAGAGCGATGTAGATTTGTTTTAAAAACTTTTCATCTTATTTTACTGTTGGTGTACTGTTCTAATTGTAGCTTTGTTTGCTTTGCATGATTGCTCTTGGATGATTGTTGTTGATGTGCTAATTGAGAATAGACGGTGATCAGTTCGTTGGTGATCAAGAGTATTATTACGAGTCGGATCAACAGGATCAGCTAGATCAAGGCAAGTATAGCATGGGATTATCCTTGTTACCTATTCACCTTAATTCACTTAATTCATGCTGCATGTGTCTCCTTGTTAAGGATGCCCTAGTATTGATCTTGTTCCTTGTATCCTATGGTTATGGCATTGGGTAGTGGCTAGTGCTCACATAAACAATGATCTTGTAATTTGACTAATGATATATGCAATAACACTAAAAGATGATTTTTAGCAACAGAAAACAAGAGGGCTAGAGTTTTCTCTAGATTCCTCTCCGTAAGGACTTATCTGTAAGCGAACATCCGGGACTTACAGTACAGCTGTGAGGGCTACATGGCTCTGGCTTTAGTCATATAAGAGGACCTTTTCTAGCTTGTTAGTGGTTACCTTTAAGGCGCAAAAGGGGTTGTGTTCCGGGTTGGGTGTAGTGCGGCTCCTGTCCTTATGAGTATAGGCTGCGTGTCATTGTGCCATACGGAAGGGGGGCTCTACATTTGCAGGCCACAGAAACCTAGCGGCCCTAACTTGTTAGATGAACCTTGGAAAGACTTCATAGTGAAACTTAACTGTCCAATGGGGAGTCATGACCTCGGACTTTTGGGGATCGCGACTCACAGTGAAAGTGTACAACCTCTGTAGAGTGTAAAACTGGTATATCAGCCGTGCTCACGGACACGAGCGGCCTTGGACCCTTACGGAATAGAGATCACTATTAATTTACTTGTTCTTGCTATTCATTATTCTCTTTACATGATCATGTGTTTATTATGGGAATATCACCTATTTGATGCTACTCAATTGCTTAAAATATGATCAACTAAAAGCTACATGCAGTTGAACCCGTGTCATGCCTCTTGAGCCTCATGAACCCCATGTTATGCTTGTTGAGTTCGACATGGACTCACCCTTGCTATTTCCCCCACATCTCAGGAAGGGTACCAGACTGCTAGATTCTGGAATTGTTAGGCTTATGATCAACCAGTCAGTTTGATCCTGGAGTGAAGGTTACACCCGGTGTTCGGAGTTGTCTTACCGCTGAGTTGCTCTCTAAGGTTATATCTTATACTATTGCGTTATGTTTAATAAGCATTTGTTTCTTGATATTACACTTATCTGTAGCTATATATGAGATTTGACCTATTTATTTCACATATAGTGTATATCTGGTTTTGTCCTTAAAACCGGGTGTGACAGAGTGGTATCAGAGCAATGCTGACTGTAGGACGCAAGCCTAGTTAGAACTGGACGTTTAGCATGTTTCCCTCCTTGCCTAGTTCTTGCTTTCTCTTCAACCTTGTTATTTTCTAAAATTTATAGTCCATTTGGCCTTTGCTCTGTTGCAAAATTTTGTCTCCATTCTAACTCTTCTTTCTCTATCTAAATAGATGGTTCGCAACGAGAAAATCACTAGCGTCAGGTTTAAAAGGCCATGCCTCACTCAAGGGATGATGGGACCACGGGAAGCTCTGCCTGCTATATCAGAGTCTCGACACACGGGTTGGCAAAAGGAGTATCACACTACGACCTTTAGCGGCGAATCCTTCTTCCACCCTCGACTTATGCGTATATTGCATGACCACTACTTTGATCAACAACCCAAGGTGGAATACAAGTGCACTAGATGGATTCATCCCAAGTATGAGAGTCATTGGAACACAGAAGTACACATCACAAGATGGAATCAGTTTACTGGTTCACGTGCGGTGGAATCCATTCACTCCTCTCCTGCTGATCGCTTTGATATGCACGCCAGTATATCTGATGCTGCCCATCAAGCTCTTTTGGCATATCGTGGAAAACACTATGAAGAGATGAAGGATGACAAGCAAAAATATCTTCCTCGTCGCCCACTAAGGAGTTTGCAATCTGTGATGGCTGACCCTTCTTCAGAGCCAAGTGAACAACTAAGGGAGATGGCTTGGACTATTCAAGTATTGCATCAAAAGTTGGAAGATAGTCAACTGGAGTTGGCAGAAGTAAGGCAATACTATGAGGAGGCCCTTGATGAGATTGATGATTGGAGAAGTCGTGCTGGACTACCTAAGATCAATGAAGTGGAAGACGTATCCCGTTCATCTCCACGTAAGAGATGCTACCCCGGATGCCGCTGCAGTCACACCATCCTTAAGAAATAGGAGTTGTGTTCCCTTGTGTAATAAAACGTTAGTGACGAAAGATGAGTCTTGTCGAGTTTTGTGGTGTCGTGTGAACTCTTGTGTGACAAGTTGAGTTGTTATTATGCCTATGTGTGAGTTGGTTTTTCCATGTAATGAGTGCTGGAGCTTTGTGGACTTGTCTACAAAAGTTCCTAGTTAAAAATACTAAGTTTAAGTGTGATAAATAAATAGTTTAGTTGGGTTAACCTTTTCTCTCTGTTCTGTCCTTTCTGGAGCGGTCTGCCTTTCCTTTTATGCTCGAAATTAACTGTTCAGTGAAAAATTCTGAAAATTTTATGAGAGTAACTAGACCCACGTACCTTTCCAATGCCTCTGGAATCACCTTTTTATCTGATCTGGTTCGAGAGATATGACTGTTACAAGTTGAAGTTACTGCACAGTCTGGAAATCTGGAATAGTTTCTGTTGCATACTGTTTTTCGACCAAGTTGACTGCAGAATCTGGAGGAGTGTTCTATAATAAAGTTGTAGGGAATTTTATAAGCTTTCCAACGGTATAAATTACAACTTCATTGGATTTACAGAATGAGAGTTATAGCTATTTTACTGCACTGCTGATTTTCTGCTCGCGAGAAATTTTAGATTTCTTGTTCTTACCCATACACAAGAGTATCATTGGGATGATAGAATGCCTTGAAGCTGGTTAGCTCATCTATAATGAGGTGCAAGATACCCTTTTGGTGCCCTTAGTTTAATTTTCTTAAGGGGGGTAGCCAAAATAAAGAAGGTTTAGTGTGCTCTAGTGCCTCACTTGGAAGTATTGGATAATCCTCATGATTGAGATGTCACTCTCAAACACAAGTGTCCTCTGCTCGAGGTTGATAATTTGGATCATCTATGGAGAGCTTGGGTAATTATTAGGATTGGTCTTCACTTTGAGCTGTCATCAGTTGGGAGTTCAACCTTCAACATACCTAAGGTAAATTGGCATGGATAACGTAGGAGGTGATGTTGGAAATCTATAGTTGGTTCTACAAAGACTTAGGAAACCTCACTGCTATACCAAGCATGGCTAGTAAGTTTTGGATAGGTTATCTCTAATGGTGGAATTATGAAGAAGAACACAAGAATTGATGCGTTGAGTTAGAACCCCCAAGGATGCATGTGTGACTTAGAGTTACTTTGGGATAGTGTGGGTTTATTAGAGGATCATTGGAGGTATTACAATGATGGACAAACATCTCGTCAAGACTTGGGATGTGCTCTATGCAAGAAAAGAGGTAGCTTACGCATTAAGTCAACTAAGTGAGTTGGACCACCTGACACATGATATGGATATATCCACCGTGGAACATGATATGCTCTCTTCTTGGACATAAGAGAGATATCTACATGGAATATTAGAGTCTAGAAGGCATTTACACTAAGTTGGGGTTGAGTTAGTGACATTATCATTGGATTTGAGTTGATTAAGACATGGAAGATGCTGTCATTTAGAAGAAGCAAAAGTCTTGCTGATGCCCTTAGCAAGGGAGAGTGTGCTAAGAAGATTTGGACGACACCAGAGACTAAGCATTGTTCTTAAGTACTTAACCTGGACATGAATGGACATATGTTTTCAAGATTGGTGGTAGAACCTACTTCAAACAAAGAAAGTAAGGAGGCTTCATTGAAAGATGATTGTACAAAGTAGGAGGTTGGATAGTATGGGTTAGAAAGGGATATAGCCAATCATTGTGAAGAGTTATTGCAATGCAGTTTGGATCAATGGGGACAAGAATTTATCATACAAAGTGATCACAAGGTTGTCTTTGTGAGAAGTGTAAAGAATGCTAAGTTTGTGTGATCTGATAAGTGTCAGGCTAATTTTGAGGAACTGAAGAAGAGATTAACTACAGCCCCGGTGTTGGTTTTGCCAGATTTGAGTAAGAGTTTCTCTATCTATTGTGATGCATCCCGTTTGGGTCTCGGTTGTGTGCTTATGCAAGAAGGTAAAGTAGTGGCATATGCCTCTCGACAGTTGAGAAAGCATGAGTTAAATTATCCTACTCATGACTTGGAGTTAGCAGCAGTGGTGCATGCTTTGAAAATATGGAGGCATTATTTGATTGGACATAAAAGTGATATTTACACTGATCATAAGAGTTTGAAGTACATTTTCACTCAATCAGATCTGAACTTGAGACAACATCACTGGTTAGAGTTGATTAAGGATTATGATTTGGAGGTACACTATCATCCGGGTAAGGCTAATGTGGTTGCAGATGCCCTTAGCAGAAAGAGCTATGCTAATGAGGTGCAAGTAATGCCTATGTCAAATGAGTTATGTGCTAAGTTTGAGCATCTAAACTTGGGTATTGCTATTAATGCAGTGGAATTAGTAATAGAGCCTATGTTAGAGCAACAAATACGTAAGGGTCAGTTGACGGATGACAAAATAAAGGAGATAGTGAAGAATATACCGAAAGGTAAAGCACCTGGATTCCGGTTGGATGATAAAGGAACCCTATGGTTTGGGAAACGATTATGTGTGCCTGAGGACAAGGCTATAAGAGAAGCAATCCTACGAGAGGCTCATGAGTCCGCTTACTCTATTCATCCTGGAAGTACAAAGATGTATATGGATTTGAGAGAGAGGTATTGGTGGCATGGTTTGAAAAGAGATGTTGCAGAGTATGTTGCACTATGTGACATGTGTCAAAGGGTTAAAGCTGAACATCAAAGACCTGCAAGATTGTTGCAACCGATGCAGATACCTGAGTGGAAGTGGGAAGAAGTTGGTATGGACTTTATAGTGGGGTTACCACGCACTCAGAGAGGTTTTGATTCAATATGGGTTATAGTGGATCGTTTGACTAAAGTTGCTCATTTTATACCGGTTAGAACGACATATTCCAGTGCAAAGTTGGCTGAACTGTATTTGGAAAGGATAGTAAGTTTGCACGGAGTTCCAAAGAAGATAGTGTCTGATCGAGGTACCCAGTTTACGTCATATTATTGGCAGAAAGTACAAGAGTCATTAGGAACTAAGCTGAATTTTAGCACAGCATATCATCCTCAGACAGATGGGCAAACAGAAAGAATTAATCAGATATTGGAAGATATGTTGAGAGCTTGTGCTTTGCAGTATGGTACAAGTTAGGATAAGAGTTTGCCATATGCAGAGTTTTCCTATAATAATAGTTATCAGAAAAGTCTACAGATGGCACCCTTTGAAGCTTTGTATGGTAGGAAGTGTAGAACTCCATTGTTTTGGAATCAGACGGGAGAAAGTCAAGTGTTCGGTCCTGATGTGCTTAGGAATGCTGAGAAACAAGTAAGATTGATCCAAAACAATTTGAAAGCAGCTCAGTCACGACAGAAAAGTTATGCTGATACTCGACGGAGAGAGTTGACTTTTGAAGTGGGAGATTATGTTTACCTGAAGGTGTCACCTATGAGAGGTGTGAAAAGGTTTAACCGGAAAGAAAAGTTAGCACCGAGGTATGTCGGTCCTTTTAAGATTTTAGAGAGACGTGGCGACGTGGCATATCAGTTGGAGTTGCCTGAGAGTTTAGCAGGTGTGCATGATGTGTTCCATGTGTCACAGTTAAAGAAATGTTTGCATGTGCCAAAAGAACAAATACCATTGGAAGAACTCACTGTTAAGGAAAATCTTACTTATGAGGAGTATCCCATGAAAATTTTGGAGACAGCGGAAAGAGTTACCAGGAGCCGAGTTATAAAGATGTGTAAAGTTCAGTGGAGTCGATATTCGGAAGCAGAGGCTACATGGGAAAGAGAGGAAGATTTAAGAAAAGCATACCCACAGTTGTTTGAGTAAGCATCGTCTGAATCTCGGGACGAGATTCATTTTAAGGGGGGTAGAATTGTAGCATCCTAAAATTTGCATTATTTTAAAATAGGAGAACTTGATTTACTTACGCAATTTTGTGAACATTTTAACCTAGTGAAATAATATTTTGTTTAAAATAAAATCAAATATAAGGTTAAATGAGTGTTTGTGCATACATGCCATTGCATATTTTTTTTATTGTTTTGATTTGGTTTATTTCCAGAAGAAAATTATTTCAAAAATCATTTGAAAAATGTATTTGAAGTATTAGAAAAAGAAAAGGAAAAGGAAATGATTTCTTTCTCAGTTTCGGTCCGTAACCAGCTCCCCTTCTCTCTCTTTTCGGCCCAGCCGCATCCCTCTTTTCTCTTGGCCGTGGGCTGCGATGGTGGGCCAGCCCAGCCAGCAGCTGCCGCACCGGGCCGTCGCGCCTCCCTCCCTTTTCCTCTGGCTGACATGCCGGGCCCACGCCACGGTGCCTTCTTCAACCTCGTGCTCGGGTTGGACTTGAACCGGGAATCCGACGCGGCTACGCTCCCCTTCCCTTGCCTTGGCCCGTACGCCTAGCCGGCCATAAATAGTAGCTACAGCCGCACCATTCCTCCCCACGCCACCACAATCGTGAATCACGCCCTCAGATAGAGCATTAGCCGCCGCAAACGACCCGCCACCGCTCGAGCTCGGGAACCGCCGCTTAGAGAAGCCGCGCGCCACTCGTGCCCGATTTCCGTTGCCAAAAACTGCCTTGGTGAGTCCGCAACGATCCCCTCTTCCTTTTTGCGTTTGTTCTGTCGTCAATGGTGGCCGAAACACCGAAAATGGTGAATTCCGGCGAATACCTCGCCGCCGGCCATGTCTTCACCGTGCTCGGCACTGTAGCCGGCCGGAGATCCCCTCCCTCTCTCCCTCCATTCAATCCCGACCGTCCGTTTCAGATCTAACGGCTTAGATCATAAGATACCCCTTCGGTTGGGTAATTTGCATAAGAGTCCTTGGGTTTCTTTGTTTTTAAACCCGCAGTCCATGGCGTAAGAGCTGAATACGCTTTGTTATTTTAAAAACGTAAACCTCGTCGGTTTAGATGAAAATACGCTTTCAGGTATTTACAGAATTGCCACTAGATCTATTTAGGTCATAAAATCTCCGTTTTAACTCCGATTTGATTCGTTCAAGTTGCGTTAGGTTCATAATTTCGTACTCTACCTATTAGTACTGCTGTATAGTAGATTTTCCACTTTTAATATTCGAGGTTAGATTTAATCTATTACTTTAATAAAGTAAATCTTGTTTAAATCATAACTTTTTCGTTTTAGCTCCTAATTACGTGAACTCCGCGTCTGTGTGATCCTAGAGCGATGTAGATTTGTTTTAAAAACTTTTCATCTTATTTTACTGTTGGTGTACTATTCTAATTGTAGCTTTGTTTGCTTTGCATGATTGCTCTTGGATGATTGTTGTTGATGTGCTAATTGAGAATAGACAGTGATCAGTTCGTTGGTGATCAAGAGTATTATTACGAGTCGGATCAACAGGATCAGCTAGATCAAGGCAAGTATAGCATGGGATTATCCTTGTTACCTATTCACCTTAATTCACTTAATTCATGCTGCATGTGTCTCCTTGTTAAGGATGCCCTAGTATTGATCTTGTTCCTTGTATCCTATGGTTATGGCATTGGGTAGTGGCTAGTGCTCACATAAACAATGATCTTGTAATTTGACTAATGATATATGCAATAACACTAAAAGATGATTTTTAGCAACAGGGAACAAGAGGGCTAGAGTTTTCTCTAGATTCCTCTCCGTAAGGACTTATCTGTAAGCGAACATCCGGGACTTACAGTACAGCTGTGAGGGCTACATGGCTCTGGCTTTAGTCATATAAGAGGACCTTTTCTAGCTTGTTAGTGGTTACCTTTAAGGTGCAAAAGGGGTTGTGTTCTGGGTTGGGTGTAGTGCGGCTCCTGTCCTTATGAGTATAGGCTGCGTGTCATTGTGCCATACGGAAGGGGGGCTCTACATTTGCAGGCCACAGAAACCTAGCGGCCCTAACTTGTTAGACGAACCTTGGAAAGACTTCATAGTGAAACTTAACTGTCCAATGGGGAGTCATGACCTCGGACTTTTGGGGATCGCGACTCACAGTGAAAGTGTACACCTCTGTAGAGTGTAAAACTGGTATATCAGCCGTGCTCACGGACACGAGCGGCCTTGGACCCTTATGGGATAGAGATCACTATTAATTTACTTGTTCTTGCTATTCATTATTCTCTTTACATGATCATGTGTTTATTATGGGAATATCACCTATTTGATGCTACTCAATTGCTTAAAATATGATCAACTAAAAGCTACATGCAGTTGAACCCGTGTCATGCCTCTTGAGCCTCATGAACCCCATGTTATGCTTGTTGAGTTCGACATGGACTCACCCTTGCTATTTCCCCCACATCTCAGGAAGGGTACCAGACTGCTAGATTCTGGAATTGTTAGGCTTGTGATCAACCAGTCAGTTTGATCCTGGAGTGAAGGTTACACCCGGTGTTCGGAGTTGTCTTACCGCTGAGTTGCTCTCTAAGGTTATATCTTATACTATTGCGTTATGTTTAATAAGCATTTGTTTCTTGATATTACACTTATCTGTAGCTATATGTGAGATTTGACCTCTTTATTTCACATATAGTGTATATCTGGTTTTGTCCTTAAAACCGAGTGTGACAGAGAAGATATAGAATAGTTTACGCTACGCTTTGTAATAGTTGTAAGTTTTGATGTAACTATGTTCGATATATAATAAAGCATTGTTCTTGATATTCTCCATATTTGTTGCTATATGTGTCGTGTGGACATCCTGGGCAAACATATAGTTAGTGCTTGGTATTCTTCGGAAAACCGGGTGCGACAACCCACTTTTGCCTATTCAGGTTCACTAGCATGAGGCCTATAATTCTGTAGTTGTGAAAAACTCTAGCTCAATTCCATGTCCAGAAGGCACATTTATCAAATTATTACTTTTGCCACGACATCTGAATGGATAGTTCCTGGTGTCGCGGCCATCATGGTACCTTAACGATGTGGTTGTGCGATGTAATTGATATTGACTTCATCTAAGCTCTACACCCTAACATGAGATGTTCCATTCCAGTCATAACCAACTCGTTTAGTAACACCGGTGGACCAAGTCATCTTTGATGGAATTGCATGATTTCACTGAAACAAACACTTCTATGTTGCCTAGGATAACTTGTTTTTAGAAAAATCTCTAGGGACCCACTTTTGCCAATTTAGGTTTCCTAGGGTGAGGCTTACAGTTCGATAGCTATGAAAAAAACCTAGCTTGATTCCATATCTAGATGTCAAATTTCTCAAGGTTTTACATTTGCCACGACATCTACATCGGCAGTTTTCGGTGTCGCGGCCATCACAGTACCTTAATGGTGTGGTTGTGCGACGTAATTAATACTGACTTCATCTAAGCTCTCCACCCTAACATGAGATGTGTCATTTCTATCACAACCAACTCATTTCGTAACACGGGTGAACACAGACATCTTTGATGGAATTGCATGATTTCACCAAAAACAAACACTACTTTGTTGACTATGATATGTTATTTTTAGAAAAGTCTTTAGGGACCCACTTTTGCCAATTCAGGTTCCCTAAGGTGAGTCCTATGATTGTGTAGCTATGAAACAAAACTAGCTTGACTCCACGTCTAGAAGGCAAAGTTGTCAACGTTTTAGATTTGCCACGACATATGTATCGGCAGTCACCGGTGTCGCGGCCATCACGGTACACTAACAGTGTGGTTGTGTGATGTAGTTGATACTGACATCATCAGAGCTCTCCACCCTAACATGAGATGTGCCATTCCTATCAAAGTCAACTCATTTCATAACACGGGTGGACCCAAACATCTTTGACGGAATTGCATTATTTCACCAAAACAAACGCTACTTTGTTGCCTATGATAAGTTATTTTTAGAAAAATCTATAGGGACCCACTTTTGCCCATCCAGGTTCACTAGCATGAGGCCTATAGTTCTATAGCCGTTAAAAAAAACTAGCTCAATTCCATGTCTAGAAGGCAAATTTATCAAAGTTTTACTTTTGCCACAACATCTGAATGGACAGTTCCTAGTGTCACGGCCATCATGGTACCTTAACGGTGTGGTTGTGTGATGTAATTGATATTGACTTCATCTAAGTTCTACACCCTAACATGAGATGTTCCATTCCAGTCACAACCAACTCGTTTAGTAACACCGGTGGAGCAAGTCATCTTTGATGGAATTGCATGATTTCACTGAAACAAACACTTCTATGTTGCCTAGGATAACTTGTTTTTAGAAAAATCTCTAGGGACCCACTTTTGCCAATTTAGGTTTCCTAGGGTCAGTCTTATAGTTGTATAGTGATGAAAAAAACCTAGCTTGATTCCATGTCCAGATGTCAAATTTCTCAAGGTTTTACATTTGTCAAGACATCTACATCGGCAGTTTTCGGTGCCGCGGCCATCACGGTACCTTAATGGTGCGGTTGTGCGACATAATTAATACTGACTTCATCTAAGCTCTCTACCCTAACATGACATGTGCCATTCCTGTCACAACCAACTCGTTTCATAACATGGGTGGACCTAGACATCTTTGACGGAATTGCATGATTTCACTGAAACAAACACTGCTTTATTGCCTAGTTGTTTTTATAAAAGTCTCCAGGGACCCACTTTTGCCAATTTAGGTTCCCTAGGGTGAGGCATGTAGTTCTATAGCCATGAAAAAAACTAGCTTGATTCCATGTCTGGAAGGCAAAGTTCTCAAGGTTCTACATTTGCCATGACATATACATCGGCAGTTCCCGGTGTCGCGGCCATCACGGTACATTAACTACATGGTTGTGTGGTGTAATTGACCTAAATTTATTAGAGCTCTCCACCCTAACATGAGATGTTCCATTCCAGTCACAACCAACTCATTTAGTAACACCGGTGGACCAAGTCATCTTTAATGGAATTGCATGATTTCACCGAAACAAACACTTCTATGTTGCCTAGGATAACTTGTTTTTAGAAAAATCTCTAGGGACCCACTTTTGCCAATTTAGGTTTCCTAGGGTGAGGCTCATAGTTCTATAGCTATGAAAAAAACCGAGCTTGATTCCATGTCCAGATGGCAAATTTCTCAAGGTTTTACATTTGCCACGACATCTACATCGGTAGTTTTCGGTGTCGCGGCCATCACGGTACCTTAATGGTGTGGTTGTGCGACGTAATTAATACTGACTTCATCTAAGCTCTCCACCCTAACATGATATGTGCCATTCCTATCACAACCAACTCGTTTCATAACACGGGTGGACCCAGACATCTTTGACGGAATTGCATGATTTCACCAAAACAGACACTGCTTTATTGCCTATGATAAGTTGTTTTTAGAAAAGTCTCCAGAGACCCACTTTTGCCAATTCAGGTTCCCTAGGGTGAGGCCTGTAGTTCTATAGCCATGAAAAAAACTAGCTTGATTCCATGTCTGGAAGGCAAAGTTCTCAAGGTTCTACATTTGCCATGACATATGCATCCGCAGTTCCCGGTGTCGCGGCCATCACGGTACATTAACTACGTGGTTGTGTGATGTAATTGTCCTAAATTTATCGAAGCTCTCCACCCTAACATGAGATGTGCCATTCCTATCACAACCAACTCATTTCATAACATGGGTGGAGCCAGACATCTTTGATGGAATTACATTATTTCACCAAAACAAACGCTGCTTTGTTGCCTATGGTAAGTTATTTTTAGAAAAATCTATAGGGAGACACTTTTGCCTATTCAGGTTCACTAGCATGAGTCCTATAGTTCTGTAGTCATTAAAAAAACTAGCTCAATTCCGTGTCCAGAAGGCAAATTTATCAAAGTTTTACTTTTGTCACGACATCTGAATGGATAGTTCCTAGTGTCGCGGCCATCATGGTACCGTAACGGTGTGGTTGTGTGATGTAATTGATATTGACTTCATCTAAGCTCTACACCCTAACATGAGATGTTCCATTCCAGTCACAACCAACTCGTTTAGTAACACGGGTGGACCCAGTCATCTTTGATGGAATTGCATGATTTCACCAAAACAAACACTTCTATGTTGAATAGGATAAGTTGTTTTTAGAAAAATCTTTAGGGACCCACTTTTGCCAATTTAGGTTTCCTTTGGTGAGGCTTATAATTGTATAGCTATGAAAAAAACCCATCTTGATTCCATATACAGATGTCAAATTTCTCAAGGTTTTATATTTGTCAAGACATCTACATCGCCAGTTTTTGGTGTCGCGGCCATCACGGTACCTTAATGGTGTGGTTGTGTGATGTAATTGGTACTGACTTCATCTAAGCTATCTACCGTAACATGATATGTGCCATTCCTGTCACAACCAACTCGTTTCATAACACGGGTGGACCCAGACATCTTTGACGGAATTGCATGATTTCCCCGAAACAGACACTACTTTATTGCCTATGATAAGTTGTTTTTAGAAAAGTCTCCAGAGACCCACTTTTGCCAATTCAGGTTCCCTAGGGTGAGGCCTATAGTTCTATAGCCATGAAAAAAACTAGCTTGATTCCATGTCTGGAAGGCAAAGTTCTCAAGGTTCTACATTTGCCATGACATATGCATCGGCAGTTCCCGGTGTCACGGCCATCACGGTACATTAACTACGTGGTTGTGTGATGTAATTGTCCTTAATTTATCAGAGCTCTCCACCCTAACATGAGATGTGCCATTCCTATCACAACCAACTCATTTCATAACATGGGTGGAGCCAGACATCTTTGATGGAATTACATTATTTCACCAAAACAAACACTGCTTTGTTGCCTATGGTAAGTTATTTTTAGAAAAATCTACAGGGACCCACTTTTGCCTATTCAGGTTCACTAGCATGAGGCCTATAGTTCTGTAGTCATTAAAAAAACTAGCTCAATTCCATGTCCAGAAGGCAAATTTATCAAAGTTTTACTTTTGCCACGACATCTGAATGGACAGTTCCTAGTGTCGCGACCATCATGGTACCTTAACGGCGTGGTTGTGCGACGTAATTGATACTGACTTCATCTAAGCTCTCCACCCTAACATGAGATGTGCCATTCCTGTCACAACCAACTCGTTTCATAACACGGGTGAACACAGACATCTTTGATGGAATTGCATGATTTCACCGAAAATAAACACTACTTTGTTGCCTATGGTAAGTTATTTTTAGAAAAATCTACAGGGACCTGTTGACGATCCTTAAGTATCAAATTTAATTGTCAACTAAACATGGAAAATGATCAATATGCACTAGACATCTAGAATTAGGGTTTTATCTGACAGAATTCCACGAGTTTTGGTGTTTGTCTATTTCTGCAGGGGGTTATCAGAAAATACGGAGAGAAGGCCCACACGTCGGGTTTGCATAGAGATATTAATATGTGCGCTAATTTTCTATCATCTAGAAGACTCCAGAAGACACGTGAACGAACGGGAGGCCGAACGGGGCCCAGCCCAGGGCGCCCGCCCTAGGGTTTGGGGCGGCCGCCCTACTCCCATGGCCAATCAGCGTCAACTTCGCGGATTATGCTCCACCGACCTAAAGGATCAAGGAAAACCGTGCGATTAATGTCGGTTTGATCCGACGGCCCACGATCATTTGAGGGGGCTATATAAGCAGGGCCTCTCCACCCCAGGGGAGGAGGAGAAATCATTATCAGAGGAAGCCATCAAGTTTAGGGTTTAGAAACTCTCTCTCCCACAGAGAATTAGATTTAGCTACTCCCAATTCTTTCAAGTTTTATAGGATTGATTAGATAGAATTAGAGAAATAGGGCCTAGCGCTCTGGATTTCGGATCTTCGTCAATAAAGATTGGTATTATTTCATATCTTTCTCTACGACTTTATTCTAATTGCATTATGTCTTTATTTATTATGTTCCTAGTTTGCTCTAGTTCTATAAGTGATATAGTTATGATTGATAATGAGTTCATGCATGAGTTTGCAAAGCGCTTAGCTCTTTTCACGTGGGAGTTAAGTGGTAGATCACATGTAGGCGTGGTGCTTAGATGTTATTTACCTGCAAATGTATCCTATTGGCCGGGTCGTGTGGTAGTTCGCGATGGTGACAGCTTCGTTGATTCTTATATAGTCCACCCTCCGTTGATAGGACAGGCAGAATTTGTATTGCGGAGTAAGTCTTGCTATGTTCTGATTTACTTTAGCAATGTTCCTTATACATGAATGAAGAGTCTTTTGTGCTATATATGATCTTGTAGATACTTAGAGTAGATTATGACTTAGTAAATAGTAGATACTTAGAATCCATTCTCTTGCTAGTCCGACGTCACCTTACATTTATGTGGAGTAGTCTATTTCTAATCGCTGTGTTATTTACCCATGAGCTTATATTTCATTATCTTTATTATTATGGCTTACCCCCTGCCAAAGCAAGTGACTGTGTGATGAGTTTCTCAGTAGTAATCATGTTCTTACAAGTTTATCTCTAGTTTATGCCTTGATAGATTTTACCCCTGTTTTCGCTTTCACCGTTCTCTTAAGCAAAATTATAAATAACGATACCTGGAATACTTATCCTGGTGAAATGCTACAATGAGGTATTTTATCTGTGCGCTTGCGGATAGAATAGATTATTTTCTAGAGAGCCTTTATGTTTATAAATACCTTAGTACGCTCTAGCACCATGCTAGGGATGACAACCTAGTATTCAAGTGGTGTTAGCTAGTGTCAACAAGCATTTCTGGCGCCGTTGCCGGGGATCGGTAAGGAAAGTCAGGAAGTCAGTCAAGGTTATTCAAATAAAATTTTAGACTAGACTATTGAGAAATAATTGCATAACAGCTACTATATAAATGAGAAATCATAGCAAGGCACCTCTGCTTTGGCAGGTTCACCCTGTTGTTTTCCTATGTTTATATTTTTTACAGGGTATATCAGGATCGACTTTGGTGAATTAAATTCTTCATCATCAGAACCAAAGCAATCAAGGAAGAAGAAGCTAGCTACCAATTGTTGAAGTGATGGCACAGAAGACCTTACAGGAATTTTCTGCCCCAAGTCTTGAGAACATTCTTACTGGTCCAAGATTTGAAGTAGAAGAAGGAGTACCTGAGTTCAAGCTCAAGTCAAACCTCATCAACTTGGTGCAAGCTACACAATTCAGTGGGAAGGCACACGAAGATGCTAGTGCACATTTACAGAACTTCTTGGAGATTGGAAGCACAATTAGCATCAACGGAGTTGACAAAGACGTCATACTACTTCGCCTCTTTCCATTTTCATTAGAAGGGAAGGCGAGGAAGTGGTTCTACACCAATCAAGCAAACATCAAAAATTGGACGAACCTGTCAGATGCCTTTCTATCAAAGTTTTTCCCTATAGGCAAAACAGCTGCCTTAAGAGGAAATATTGTCAGTTTCCAACAGCAGAAGACAGAAACCATTCCAGAAGCATGGGAGCGTTTTCAAGGATACATATCAGATTGTCCTCACCATGGAATGGCCAAATGGTTACTTATGCAGACCTTTTATCATGGATTAAACCGAAAGTCTCGTGAGTGCCTAGATGCATCTGCTGAAGGATCATTCTTGGAGTTTACAATTGGAAAAGCAGAGACACTTTTGGATAAGATAGCAGAAAACCAAAGCTGGTTCCAAGACAAGACTCAACATTGTCATCAAACTGAAGAAATACCAGAAGAAGTAAAAGCACTATCAACTAAGATGGAAGATTTGCTCCATTGGATTGACCAGAGGGCCAAGTTCAAAGAAGATCAAAGGGCTATAGAGACAGTATACAAATATCAACCTACTTCAAGTCAACCCAATAGCAAAGGTATGAATTCAGGTAATATTCTCAAACAACCTTCATTAAAGGAGATAATTGCTCAACAAACTAAAACTAATGATGAAGTCAAACAAAGGCTAGATACAAATGAATCATTTTTAAAAGATATACACAATAAAATGGATTTTCTATTAACTGCCTTTGATGAGCAAAACACTCTTAATAAGAGGGTAGAGCTTAAGCTAGCTGCTGTCTTGCCTGTTGCCACTAACCTTGAGCAGGTAAAGAACATAACTACTAGAGGAGGGAGATCTACCAGAGATCCCCCACACCCAAGAGAGAAGCAAAGAACACCAGCTCCAGTGCAACCAGCAATGATAGAAGAAGAGAGACCAGTTGAAGCAGAAGATCTGCTACAACCATCAAGAACTGGAGAAATGAGGAAAGATTTTCATGACACCAACTATTTGCCATTTCCCAGAAGAAACAGAGGACTACAGTCGGATGAGCAGTTTGGTAAGTTTGTAGAGGTCATTCAAAAGTTATATGTCAACATACCTCTACTTGATGCCATACAGGTACCCACATATGCGAAGTACATTAGAGATATTCTTAACAAAAAGAGGCCACTGCCCACCACTGAGGTAATCAAGCTGACAGAAGAATGTAGTGCGGCCATCCTCAACCAACCACTAAGGAAGAAGAAAGATCCAGGATGTCCTACCATTGATTGCTCAATCGGAGACCAGCACTTTAACAATGCACTTTGTGATCTCGGAGCAAGTGTCAGTGTGATGCCAGCATCAGTCTACAAGAAGCTTGAACACACAACCCTAGAACCAACATCAATGTGCCTACAACTAGCAGATCAATCAGTTCGACACCCGATGGGCATCGCAGAAAATATCCCAGTCAGAATAAGAGATTTCCTTGTGCCAGTAGACTTCGTGGTACTGGACATGAACCCTGACTCAAAAGTGTCCATCATCCTTGGAAGGCCATTTCTGAGCACCGCCAATGCCCACATTGATGTCAGTAAGGGAGAGATCAAGTTCAGCATAAACGGACAAGAAGAACACTTCACATTCAAGCCCAGACCAGAGAGAGACTCTACAGTGGAGGAGGTTCACGAAGAGAAACCACTGGAGACACCATCTCCAGAGGAAGGCAATTTAGAAGTTTAAAAAGATTTGGAGGTCCAGCTTGGGGGACCTAAAATTCCCAAACCCTCGCCGGGAGGTAATTCGGTATTTATCCACATCATTTAATTTTTTACATAATTAATTCTTGCATTAGTCATACTCATCCGTAGCATTATTATAAAAATCAAAAGTCCCATATAAATAATATTTGTGGTGTGTAAAAACCCATAATTATTAATTATTGTGGAGGCACAAAAATATTTTTCCATGATCATTTTTTAGTTTCAATTCTCATAATTTTTCCTGCATTATATTTATAGCAATCTTCTAGAAGTATGAACCACATCCTTTGGTCCCATATGTCATACACTACACCTCACATACATCATATCACATAATTTCACCCACCAACTCATCTCCACTCAACCAGACAACTTCCACCGACCAACCACCACCTATGCAGCATTATTTGGCGTAGGAGTGAAGCATGTGAGGGAGTGGGAAAGGTTTCAGCCACAGAGGGCACTCAAGTGGGGCGCCCGCCCTGTTGGCCAGGGCGCCCGCCCTGCCCCCAGCTCCAACTATAAAAGGCCACCTCTCTACCTCATTCTCATCCCACACACATTCCAGAAGACATATGCAAGCTTGAGCTCTCGACTTTCAGAAGAAGTGATCTAGTGGGAGAGTGAGAAGGAGAGTGGAAAGGGAAAGAAAGAGTGGAAGAGAGTTTGGAAAATTTTTGAGATAGAGAGTGAGATCACCTAGTAATTAGTGTTCCCGCTGTCCCAAGCGGAATTAAAAGTTGTTTAGGGGGAAGTGCTGCTAAGATTTATAATTCTCTCGGGCGACTAACCCCTGGACGACTGACTTCTCGGACAGCTAACCACTAACATATTTTTCTCACATATTTCCACGAGTTTCTGTTTGTCCCTATTATTCTACAGGATGTTTAAGAAAGTAAAGAGCGCGGCCAAGTCTCTCAGGAGTGGTACGAGGAGTTTGTCTCGACTCTCCTCACGCCAGTCGGAGATGAGTGTCGATCCGGCACCTCCGCAAGCTCCATCGTCTTCATCGGGTGCACCAAACAAGGTCCTACTCAAGATAGGAGACCTTGGGCTCAGGAATCGCAGGGAGAAGGAGATTCTCCAGCAGTTGAAAAACAAGACATTCATTCACACTCCCACCATCGATTTCGCCTTACTCCAAGAGACAGCACCGGTGAACCGGAGAGCTCCACAGCGCGCGGCATCCGCAAGGATGGCCACCCATCAGGAACATACATGGCAAGGAGCTGATCCCGGGCCAGAAGAGGCAGCACATCTGCACTATAATGATTACAACCCCAGAGTTCTTCGGGACCCATGGGCGCGACACGTCTAGCCAGAAGAACCACCACAAGAGACATGGCCGGAGGGACAATATCACCAGTGGGAGAACCCGCCTTTTACAAGAAGGTACTCCACTAACCCATATGGAGCTTCAGGGTCTAGGCCCCAGCCCTAGTTTGATACAGGAAGATACTCCGACGCCTCCTACGCCTTCTCGGGGGACTACTACCAAGAGACTGCCGCCTTCTACACCCGCACCGACAACACTCTCCTCGACATCCGCACTACGCAAGCAGAGCACGGAAGACTCCTGGAGGAGCAACAAAAATGGAACCAGGAGCAAGCCACTAGAGTGCAAGCAATAAGGGAAGACACCACAACCTTGAACAACAACGTCACGACCATGCTGCGCTACTTCAACATTGAGTGAAGAGAGCCACGACAACAACCAGCTTGGGGGAGTTCCTCCCCAGTTACCGAGTGAGTTTTAATTGTTTTTCCTATTTACTTTTCAGTTTTTCTTTTTCTGTTTTAGATATTTATATCTTAAAAAAAAAAACTTAGAAAACCCAATAAATATTTTCTTTCTTAATTTACTGCATTCCTAAAAAAATGAAAACCAAATAAAAAGAGTGTGTAGATAAGTGTGCTTTATTTTCTTGTTTAGTTCAATCTCTAGACATAAATGAAGAAAATCCAAAAATATGTATGATGGAAATGATGAACAGTTGCTCTGTTTACTTACCTTCAAGTGCCTAGCTTTTATATTAGAGTTCTCCCAAGACTTGCTAAAATCTGAAATTTACTATCTGTGGGAACATGAGCCTAAAACTAAAGTCTAGGTAAAAGATAAGACATGATATAAAGTTTGAGCTGCTGTTTATCTTGTTCTTACAACACTAAGTTCTAGAAATTTATTTTGAAAAAAAAAACCTGCAAATCACATGATGAGTTCCTAGCATAACATTCTTACCACAGCCATACTTGCTATAATTGCTGTATCTTTCGAGTTTCATTGAGCTGTGTAGATCCTTAGGAGCTTTTCATGTGGTTAAATCAAGATACTCACTTGCACACATCTATTACACCAATCATTAAAAATCTGTTAAAAATATTGTTATCACTCACTGTCCCAAAGTATTGTTATTCTCTCTCTCCTAAAAGATCAAATGCAGAAAGAGACATGGGCTATGCAAAAATATGCGAGGAAATAAAAAGGGGCAAGTGCCCGGAACCTCGAAAAAGAAAAGAAAAAGAGTGAGACGAGAGGTAAAAATGGACAAGTGTCCGACAGTAGAATTAGGGGTACAAAGATACCCACCTGAGAGGAAAAAATGGACAAGTGTCCGACAGTAGAATTATGGGTATTTACTACCCACCTGAAAAAAAAGAAGAAAAAGAGATAGCCCATGTTCTCTCCCAATAAAAGATCAAGAGAGGAGGAGAGATAGCAATATGAGGAACAGTGAGCAATAAGTTTTATCATCACCATCACTATTATTTACTCCACCACACATGCACATCTTGATTTAATTGTATGTTGAGTTCCTTTGGATCCGCAGTTCGATTAAACATATGTATGGGCTGTTGAAGTGAATCATGTCTAGGAACTCTGAGCTTTATTTTGAAAACTTATGCAAAACTCCAGAACAAAGGTGAGGTATAGACAGGAGGAATAGTGCTTGGCTTAATTATTTTGTCTTTCAATTACCTAAGGCTTAAGTACAGGTGCTAATCCCCAAGACACTTCACTCTAATCTGGGAGAATTTTATATGAAAGCATGTGTGCCTGTCAGGAAAGAAAACATCAAAGCAACTCCTGATCCATCTGAGTTTTAGTTGTTTGCTCAGGGATGAGCAAAGGGTAAGCTTGGGGGAGTTTGTTGACGATCCTTAAGTATCAAATTTAATTGTCAACTAAACATGGAAAAGGATCAATATGCACTAGACATCTAGAATTAGGGTTTTATCTGACAGAATTCTACGAGTTTTGGTGTTTGTCTATTTCTGCAGGGGGTTATCAGAAAATACGGAGAGAAGGCCCACACGTCGGGTTTGCATAGAGATATTAATATGTGCGCTAATTTTCTATCATCTAGAAGACTCCAGAAGACACGTGAACGAACGGGAGGCCGAACGGGGCCCAGCCCAGGGCGCCCGCCCTAGGGTTTGGGGCGGCCGCCCTACTCCCATGGCCAATCAGCGTCAACTTCGCGGATTATGCTCCACCGACCTAAAGGATCAAGGAAAACCGTGCGATTAATGTCGGTTTGATCCGACGGCCCACGATCATTTGAGGGGGCTATATAAGCAGGGCCTCTCCACCCCAGGAGAGGAGGAGAAATCATTATCAGAGGAAGCCATCAAGTTTAGGGTTTAGAAACTCTCTCTCCCGCAGAGAATTAGATTTAGCTACTCCCAATTCTTTCAAGTTTTATAGGATTGATTAGATAGAATTAGAGAAATAGGGCCTAGCGCTCTGGATTTCGGATCTTCGTCAATAAAGATTGGTATTATTTCATATCTTTCTCTACGACTTTATTCTAATTGCATTATGTCTTTATTTATTATGTTCCTAGTTTGCTCTAGTTCTATAAGTGATATAGTTATGATTGATAATGAGTTCATGCATGAGTTTGCAAAGCGCTTAGCTCTTTTCACGTGGGAGTTAAGTGGTAGATCACATGTAGGCGTGGTGCTTAGATGTTATTTACCTGCAAATGTATCCTATTGGCCGGGTCGTGTGGTAGTTCGCGATGGTGACAGCTTCGTTGATTCTTATATAGTCCACCCTCCGTTGATAGGACATGCAAAATTTGTATTGCGGAGTAAGTCTTGCTATGTTCTGATTTACTTTAGCAATGTTCCTTATACATGAATGAAGAGTCTTTTGTGCTATATATGATCTTGTAGATACTTAGAGTAGATTATGACTTAGTAAATAGTAGATACTTAGAATCCATTCTCTTGCTAGCCCGACGTCACCTTACATTTATGTGGAGTAGTCTATTTCTAATCGCTGTGTTATTTACCCATGAGCTTATATTTCATTATCTTTATTATTATGGCTTACCCCCTGCCAAAGCAAGTGACTGTGTGATGAGTTTCTCAGTAGTAATCATGTTCTTGCAAGTTTATCTCTAGTTTATGCCTTGATAGATTTTACCCCTGTTTTCGCTTTCACCGTTCTCTTAAGCAAAATTATAAATAACGATACCTGGAATACTTATCCTGGTGAAATGCTACAATGAGGTATTTTATCTGTGCGCTTGCGGATAGAATAGATTATTTTCTAGAGAGCCTTTATGTTTATAAATACCTTAGTACGCTCTAGCACCATGCTAGGGATGACAACCTAGTATTCAAGTGGTGTTAGCTAGTGTCAACAGGACCCACTTTTGCCTATTCAGGTTCACTAGCATGAGGCCTATAGTTCTGTAGTCATTAAAAAAATCTAGCTCAATTCCATGTTTAGAAGGCACGTTTATCAAAGTATTACTTTTGCCACGACATCTGAATGGATAGTTCCTGGTGTCGCGGCCATCATGGTACCGTAATGGTGTGGTTGTGTGATGTAATTGATATTGACTTCATCTAAGCTCTACACCCTAACATGAGATGTTCCATTCCAGTCACAACCAACTCATTTAGTAACACGGGTGGACCCAGTCATCTTTGATGGAATTGCATGATTTCACCAAAACAAACACTTCTATGTTGCCTAGGATAAGTTGTTTTTAGAAAAATCTTTAGGGACCCACTTTTGCCAATTTAGGTTTTCTTGGGTGAGGCTTATAGTTGTATAGCTATGAAAAAAACCTAGCTTGATTCCATGTCCATATGTCAAATTTCTGAAGGTTTTACATTTGTCAAGACATCTACATCGGCAGTTTTCGGTGTCGCGGCCATCACGGTACCTTAATGGTGTGGTTGTGTGACATAATTGGTACTGACTTCATCTAAGCTCTCTACCGTAACATGATATGTGCCATTCCTGTCACAACCAACTCATTTCATAATACAGGTGGACCCAGACATCTTTGACGGAATTGCATGATTTCACCGAAATAGACACTTCTTTATTGCCTATGATAAGTTGTTTTTAGAAAATTCTTGAGAGACCCACTTTTGCCAATTCAGGTTCCCTAGGGTGAGGCCTGTAGTTCTATAGCCATGAAAAAAAACTAGCTTGATTCCATGTCTGGAAGGCAAAGTTCTCAAGGTTCTACATTTGCCATGACATAGGCATTGGCAGTTCCCGTTGTCGTGGCCATCACGGTACATTAACTACGTGGTTGTGTGATGTAATTGTCCTAAATTTATCAGAGCTCTCCACCCTAAAATGAGATGTGCCATTCCTATCACAACCAACTCATTTCATAACATGGGTGGAGCCAGACATCTTTGATGGAATTACATTATTTCACCAAAACAAACGCTGCTTTGTTGCCTATGATAAGTTATTTTTAGAAAAATCTCTACTGACCCACTTTTGCCAATTTGGGTTCCCTTAGGTGAGGCCTATAGTTCTATAGTCATGAAAAAACTAGCTCGATTCCGTGTCTAGAAGGCAAATTTCTCAAGGTTTTACATTTGCCACGACATCTGAATCGGCAGTTTCTGATGTCGCGACCATCATGGTACCTTAACGGCGTGGTTGTGCGACGTAATTGATACTGACTTCATCTAAGCTCTCCACCCTAACATGAGATGTGCCAATCCTATCACAACCAACTTGTTTCGTAACACGGGTGAACACATACATCTTTGATGGAATTGCATGATTTCACTGAAAACAAACACTACTTTGTTGCATAAGATATGTTATTTTTAGAAAAGTCTTTAGGGACCCACTTTAGCCAATTCAGGTTCCCTAAGGTGAGGCCTATGGTTGTGTAGCTATGAAAAAAACTAGCTTGACTCCACATCTGGAAGGCAAAGTTCTCAAGGTTTTACATTTGCCACGACATATGCATCGGCAGTCACTGGTGTCGTGGCCGTCACGGTACATTATCCGTGTGGTTGTTTGATGTAGTTGATACTGACTTCATTAGAGCTCTCCACCCTAACATGAGATGTGCCATTCCTATCACAACCCACTCGTTTCATAACACGGGTGAACACAGACATCTTTGATGGAATTGCATGATTTCACCGAAAACAAACACTGCTTTGTTGCCTATGATATGTTATTTTTAGAAAAGTCTTTAGGGACCCACTTTTTCCAATTCAGGTTCCCTAAGGTGAGGCCTGTGGTTGTGTAGCTATGAAAAAGACTAGCTTGACTCCACGTCTGGAAGGCAAAGTTCTCAAGATTTTACATTTGCCACGACATATGCATCGGCAGTCACCGGTGTCGTGGCCGTCACGGTACATTATCCGTGTGGTTGTGTGATGTAGTTGATACTGACTTCATCAGAGCTCTCCACCCTAACATGAGATGTGCCATTCCTATCAAAGTCAACTCATTTCATAACACGGGTGGACCCAGACATGTTTGACGGAATTGCACTATTTCACCAAAACAAACGCTACTTTGTTGCCTATGATAAGTTATTTTTAGAAAAATCTATAGGGACCCACTTTTGCCTATTCAGGTTCACTAGCATGAGGCCTATAATTCTGTAGTTGTGAAAAAATCTAGCTCAATTCCATGTTCAGAAGGCACATTTATCAAAGTATTACTTTTGCCACGACATCTGAATGGATAGTTCCTGGTGTCGCGGCCATCATGGTACCTTAACGGTGTGGTTGTGCGATGTAATTGATACTAACTTTATCTAAGCTCTACACCCTAACATGAGATGTTCCATTCCAGTCACAACCAACTCGTTTAGTAACACCGGTGGACCAAGTCATCTTTGATGGAATTGCATGATTTCAGCGAAACAAACACTTCTATGTTGCCTAGGATAACTTGTTTTTACAAAAATCTCTAGGGTCCCACTTTTGCCAATTTAGGTTTCCTAGGGTGAGGCTTATAGTTCTATAGCTATGAAAAAAACCTAGCTCGATTCCATGTGCAGATGATAAATTTCTCAAGGTTTTACATTTGCCACGACATCTACATCGGTAGTTTTCGGTGTCTCGGCCATCACGGTACCTTAATGGTGTGGTTGTGCGACGTAATTAATTCTGACTTCATCTAAGCTCTCCACCCTAACATGATATGTGCCATTCCTGTCACAACCAACTCGTTTCATAACACGGGTGGACCCAGACATCTTTGACGGAATTGGATGATTTCACCGAAACAAACACTGCTTTGTTGCCTATGATAAGTTGTTTTTAGAAAAGTCTCCAGGACCCACTATTGCAAATTCAGGTTCCCTAGGGTGACGCCTGTAGTTCTATAGCCATGAAAAACTAGCTTGATTCCATGTCTGGAAGGCAAAGTTCTCAAGGTTCTACATTTGCCATGACATATGCATCGGCAGTTCCCGGTGTCTCGGCCTTCACGGTACATTAACTACGTGGTTGTGTGATGTAGTTGATACTAAATTTATCAGAGCTCTTCACCCTAACACGAGATGTTCCATTCCTATCACAACCAACTCATTTGATAGCATGGGTGGAGCCAGACATCTTTGATGGAATTACATTATTTCACCAAAACAAACGCTGCTTTGTTGCCTATGATAAGTTATTTTTAGAAAAATCTCTACAGACCCACTTTTGCCAATTTGGGTTGCCTTAGGTGAGGCCTATAGTTCTATAGTCATGAAAAAACTAGCTCGATTCCGTGTCTAGAAGGCAAATTTCTCAAGGTTTTACATTTGCCACGACATCTGAATCGGCAGTTTCTGATGTCGTGACCATCACGGTACCTTAACGGCGTGGTTGTGCGACGTAATTGATACTGACTTCATCTAAGCTCTCCACCCTAACATGAGATGTGCCATTCCTATCACAACCAACTCGTTTCGTAACACGGGTGAACACAGACATCTTTGATGGAATTGCATGATTTCACTGAAGACAAACACTACTTTGTTGCATATGATATGTTATTTTTAGAAAAGTCTTTAGGGACCCACTTTAGCCAATTCAGGTTCCCTAAGGTGAGGCCTATGGTTGTCTAGCTATGAAAAAAACTAGCTTGACTCCATGTCTGGAAGGCAAAGTTCTCAAGGTTTTACATTTGCCACGACATATGCATCGGCAGTCACCGGTGTCGTGGCCATCACGGTACATTATCCGTGTGGTTGTGTGATGTAGTTGATACTGACTTCATCAGAGCTCTCCACCCTAACATGAGATGTGCCATTCCTATCACATGATATGTGCCATTCCTGTCACAACCAACTCATTTCATAACACGGGTGGACCCAGACATGTTTGATGGAATTGCATGATTTCACCGAAACAAACACTGCTTTATTACCTATGATAAGTTGTTTTTAGAAAAGTCTCCAGGGACCCACTTTTGCCAATTCAGGTTCCCTAGGGTGAGGCCTGTAGTACTACAGCCATGAAAAAACTAGCTTGATTCCATGTCTGCAAGGCAAACTTCTCATGGTTCTACATTTGCCATGACATATGCATCGGCAGTTCCCGGTGTCGCGGCCATCACGGTACATTAACTACGTGGTTGTGTGATGTAGTTGATACTAAATTTATCAGAGCTCTCCACCCTAACATGAGATGTGCCATTCCTATCACAACCAACTCATTTCATAACATGAGTGGAGCCAGACATCTTTGATGGAAATACATTATTTCAGCAAAACAAACGATGCTTTGTTGCCTATGATAAGTTATTTTTAGAAAAATCTCTAGGGACCCACTTTTGCCAATTTGGGTTCCCTTAGGTGAGGCCTATAGTTCTATAGTCATGAAAAAACTAGCTCGATTCCGTGTCTAGAAGGCAAATTTCTCAAGGTTTTACATTTGCCACGACATCTGAATCGACAGTTTCTGATGTCGCGACCATCACGGTACCTTAACGGCGTTGTTGTGCGACGTAATTGATACTGACCACGGACCCACTTTTGCAAATTTGGGTTCCCTTAGGTGAGGCCTATAGTTCTATAGTCATGAAAAAACTAGCTCGATTGCGTGTCTAGAAGGCAAATTTCTCAAGGTTTTACATTTGCCACGACACCTGAATCGGCAGTTTCTGATGTCGTGACCATCACGGCACCTTAACGGCATGGTTGTGCGATGTAATTGATACTGACTTCATCTAAGCTCTCCACCCTAACATGAGATGTCTCATTCTTATCACAACCAACTCGTTTCATAACACGGGTGAACACAGACATCTTTGATGGAATTGCATGATTTCATCGAAAACAAACACTGCTTTGTTGCCTATGATATGTTATTTTTAGAAAAGTCTTTAGGAACCCACTTTTTCCAATTCAGGTTCCCTAAGGTGAGGCCTGTGGTTGTGTAGCTATGAAAAAAACTAGTTTGACTCCACGTCTGGAAGGCAAAGTTCTCAAGGTTTACATTTGCCACGACATATGCATCGGCAATCACCGGTGTCGCGGCCATCACGGTACTTTAACGGTGTGGTTGTGTGATGTAGTTGATACTGACTTCATCAGAGCTCTCCACCCTAACATGAGATGTGCCATTCCTATCAAAGTCAACTCATTTCATAACACGGGTGGACCCAGACATCTTTGACGGAATTGCATTATTTCACCAAAACAAACGCTACTTTGTTGCCTATGATAAGTTATTTTTAGAAAAATCTATAGAGACCCACTTTTGCCAATTTAGGTTCACTAGCATGAGGCCTATAATTCTATAGTTGTGAAAAAATCTAGCTCAATTCCATGTCCAGAAGGCACATTTATCAAAGTATTACTTTTGCCACGACATCTGAATGGATAGTTCCTGGTGTCACGGCCATCATGGTACCTTAACGGTGTGGTTGTGCGATGTAATTGATATTGACTTTATCTAAGCTCTACACCCTAACATGAGATGTTCCATTCCAGTCACAACCAACTCGTTTAGTAACACCGGTGGACCAAGTCATCTTTGATGGAATTGCATGATTTCACCGAAACAAACACTTCTATGTTGCCTAGGATAACTTGTTTTTAGAAAAATCTCTAGGGACCCACTTTTGCCAATTTAGGTTTCCTAGGGTCAGGCTTATAGTTCTATAGCTATGAAAAAAACCTAGCTCGATTCCATGTCCAGATGATAAATTTCTCAAGGTTTTACATTTGCCACGACATCTACATCGGCAGTTTTCGGTGTCGCGGCCATCACGGTACCTTAATGGTGTGGTTGTGCGACGTAATTAATACTTACTTCATCTAAGCTCTCCACCCTAACATGATATGTGCCATTCCTGTCACAACCAACTCGTTTCATAACACGGGTGGATCCAGACATCTTTGACGGAATTGCATGATTTCACCGAAACAAACACTGCTTTATTGCCTATGATAAGTTATTTTTAGAAAAGTCTCTAGGACCCACTATTGCAAATTCAGGTTCCCTAGGGTGACGCCTGTAGTTCTATAGCCATGAAAAGCTAGCTTGATTCCATGTCTGGAAGGCAAAGTTCTCAAGGTTCTACATTTGCCACGACATATGCATCGGCAGTTCCCGGTGTCGTGGCCATCACGGTACGTTAACTACGTGGTTGTGTGATGTAGTTGATACTGAATTTATCAGAGCTCTCCACCCTAACATGAGATGTTCCATTCCTATCACAACCAACTCATTTCATAACATGGGTGGAGCCAGACATCTCTGAGGGTATTACATTATTTCACCAAAACAAACGCTGCTTTGTTGCCTATGATAAGTTATTTTTAGAAAAATCTATACAGACCCACTTTTGCAAATTTGGGTTCCCTTAGGTGAGGCCTATAGTTCTATAGTCATGAAAAAACTAGCTCGATTCCGTGTCTAGAAGGCAAATTTCTCAAGGTTTTACATTTGCCACGACATCTGAATCGGCAGTTTCTGATGTCGCGACCATCACGGTACCTTAACGACGTGGTTGTGCGACGTAATTGATACTAACTTCATCTAAGCTCTCCACCCTAACATGAGATGTGCCATTCCTATCACAACCAACTCATTTCATAACATGGGTGAACACAGACATCTTTGATGGAATTGCACGATTTCACCGAAAACAAACACTGCTTTGTTGCCTATGATATGTTATTTTTAGAAAAGTCTTTAGGGACCCACTTTTTCCAATTCAGGTTCCCTAAGGTGAGGCCTGTGGTTGTGTAGCTATGAAAAAAACTAGTTTGACTCCACGTCTAGAAGGCAAAGTTCTCAAGGTTTTACATTTGCCACGACATATGCATCGGCAGTCACCGGTGTCGCGGCCATCACAGTACTTTAACGGTGTTGTTGTGTGATGTAGTTGATACTAACTTCATCAGAGCTCTCCACCCTAACATGAGATGTGCCATTCCTATCAAAGTCAACTCATTTCATAACACGGGTAGACCTAGACATCTTTGACGGAATTGCATTATTTCACCAAAACAAACGCTACTTTGTTGCCTATGATAAGTTATTTTTAGAAAAATCTATAGGGACCCACTTTTACCTATTCAGATTCACTAGCATGAGGCCTATAATTCTGTAGTTGTGAAAAAATCTAGCTAAATTCCATGTCCAGAAGGCACATTTATCAAAGTATTACTTTTGCCACGACATCTGAATGGATAGTTCCTGGTGTCACGGCCATCATGGTACCTTAACGGTGTGGTTGTGCGATGTAATTGATATTGACTTTATCTAAGCTCTACACCCTAACATGAGATGTTCCATTCCAGTCACAACCAACTCGTTTAGTAACACCGGTGGACCAAGTCATCTTTGATGGAATTGCATGATTTCACCGAAACAAACACTTCTATGTTGCCTAGGGTAACTTGTTTTTAGAAAAATCTCTAGGGACCCACTTTTGCCATTTTAGGTTTCCTAGGGTGAGGCTTATAGTTCTATAGCTATGAAAAAACCTAGCTCGATTCCATGTCCAGATGATAAATTTCTCAAGGTTTTACATTTGCCACGACATCTACATCGGCAGTTTTTGGAGTCGCGGCCATCACGGTACCTTAATGGTGTGGTTGTGCGACGCAATTAATACTTACTTCATCTAAGCTCTCCACCCTAACATGATATGTGCCATTCCTGTCACAACCAACTCGTTTCATAACACGGGTGGATCCAGACATCTTTGACGGAATTGCATGATTTCACCGAAACAAACACTGCTTTATTGCCTATGATAAGTTGTTTTTAGAAAAGTCTCTAGGACCCACTATTGCAAATTCAGGTTCCCTAGGGTGACGCCTGTAGTTCTATAGCCATGAAAAACTAGCTTGATTCCATGTCTGGAAGGCAAAGTTCTCAAGGTTCTACATTTGCCATGACATATGCATCGGCAGTTCCCGGTGTCGCGGCCATCATGGTACGTTAACTACGTGGTTGTGTGATGTAGTTGATACTGAATTTATCGGAGCTCTCCACCCTAACATGAGATGTTCCATTCCTATCATAACCAACTCATTTCATAACATGGGTGGAGCCAGACATCTTTGATGGAATTACATTATTTCACCAAAACAAACGCTGCTTTGTTGCCTATGATAAGTTATTTTTAGAAAAATCTCTACGGACCCACTTTTGCCAATTTGGGTTCCCTTAGGTGAGGCCTATAGTTCTATAGTCATGAAAAAACTAGCTCGATTCCGTGTCTAGAAGGCAAATTTCTCAAGGTTTTACATTTGCCACGACATCTGAATCGATAGTTTCTGATGTCGTGACCATCATGGTACCTTAACGGTATGGTTGTGCGATGTAATTGATACTGACTTCATCTAAGCTCTCCACCCTAACATGAGATGTGCCATTCCTATCACAACCAACTCGTTTCATAACACGGGTGAACACAGACATCTTTGATGGAATTGCATGATTTCACTGAAAACAAACACTACTTTGTTGCCTATGATATGTTATTTTTAGAAAAGTCTTTAGGGACCCACTTTTTCCAATTTAGGTTCCCTAAGGTGTGGCATGTGGTTGTGTAGCTATGAAAAAAACTAGCTTGACTCCACGTCTGGAAGGCAAAGTTCTCAAGGTTTTACATTTGCCACGACATATGCATCGGCAGTCACCGGTGTCGCGGCCATCACGGTACTTTAACGGTGTGGTTGTGTGATGTAGTTGATACTGACTTCATCAGAGCTCTCCACCCTAACCTGAGATGTGCCATTCCTATCAAAGTCAACTCATTTCATAACACGGGTGGACCCAGACATCTTTGACGGAATTGCATTATTTCACCAAAACAAACGCTACTTTGTTACCTATGATAAGTTATTTTTAGAAAAATCTATAGGGACCCATGTCACACCCCAAAAATTTCAGTTTTGGGATGTGACTAGAAAACACTGAAAACATAACAGAAGATTTTTACTATTTTCTAAAATATCCAATTTTACTTAAGTTGTCCACAATTTAGATGTTGGAAAATGTGAGTTTCTATTTTTTTTTGGAATTTAAACAAATGGTTTGTTGCATTTCATGTCTTTGCATAGTGTCTTTGTATGAAAAATGAGTTTAAATGTTTTTAAACGCGCTTAGGGTTTGATTCAAATCAAATCTCTCAAGATCTTTGATCAAGTTTCCATAACCTCAGAACCATGATCAAATCCTTAGAAACCATTCATCTTGATCCTTGTTCCAAAAACCTTGACGGGTCTTCAAGTTTCATCTTGTCAAAACCCTAACTAGCCCGGTCTCTCTTTCTCTCTTTTCTCCTCATTTTAGAGCTTCTAATTATCTCCGACCGAGTTTCCTCCAAAGCACTAAATCTATGCTTGATGGCCAATCATTGTATGTCATCACTCCCACTCAATTCTACCATCACGTTCGAGTAAAATCACTCACATGTCACATACCCAAGTTAATCTCATTTCTTCCTCTTATCAACCCAATGACAGCCCTAACATTGTTCTCTTTCTAATGGGCTTATTCTTTTCTCTCCTTTCCTCACCTTGGGCAACATCATCACTGACTCTTTTTCCTCTACATTTTCTCCTCTTGATCAAAGGCCACAACCTAAAAAGACCACAAGCAACCAGCCCCGTAATACTATCATCGCTTCGGGCCAAACCCGGTCCAAACTTTGCCTTAGCTCTCGCCATGGGTCAAAGCCCAACCATCCTCCTCTCCTTTGTGATCCAAAATCAAGTCCAACCAGCCCTCTAACTCTTCCTCTCCCCTCTCCCACGTCACTCCTTGGAAGCTCCTCCATCATGCACAAAAATATCAACCAAGACAAAGAATATCAACCTATGACCCTTTGCCTTGCTACCCCTTCACCTCCCATCACTTCCCCTTCATATTTACATCCCCCATCTCCCCCTCACGCCTCCCCTTCATTTCCCACGTGAATAATAGAGGAGGGACGCCCCTACAGCTCCTCCTCCTCCTCCCCCATGGCTGCCCCGATCAACCGCAACGCGAGAAGGATGCCCCGTTGTACTATATCGTCGTCACCGGCCGTCGTCGATGCATATCCTCACTCTACCACACCCTTCCCCTTGGTGAGAACACTCCATCATCTCTCCCATAATGTTTTCATGGTCACCTCTGCATATCAAGTACCTTAGATGATGTATGGTTGATCCCCGATGAAGTTTACCTGATGTATGTGTTGCTGTCCTCGCGGCCAGTTTTGCTGCTGCTGACGGAATCAGCGTTCCTCGCTGTTTCGTGGCTCCAATCATCAAACCCTTTGGTCAAATTGTGTATAACATCCTTGAACATGCCTCTGTAAGATGGTTTTACCATAGGAGTTCAGGAACTAGAGATATCATCATCACCGCGCCCGCTGTTCCTGCTGTTTGGTCAAATTGCAGCTCTGAGTGGTTTTGGCGTTCCCCGCTAATCCACTGTCCAAATCATCGAGCCCTTGAACCTACATGTTCATGACATCCCTGCACATGATCCCACAAGTTGGTTCGGCTATGCAATCCCCGATGGCCGAGATATGGAGATGGAAGTGCCGACTACGCCTGCTGTCCAAACAGCAGACACCCTGTTTTTGGCAATGATGTTCCCGTTGATCCAGTGAACCCTAGGATGCATTCTTTGGCTATACCATCGTCTATATAGCTGCACATGCCTCTGCAAAGTTTCATGGCGATATGACCAAAGATGAAAGATATATGTTCCTATCTTGTGCTCGCTATCCCTGCTGCCCCGCAGCCGTGCTGTTGCCGGTTGGCATGTGTGTTCCCGATGTTTCGCCGCTCTGGTGGTCAAACCCTTCGACCAAAATGTGCATCATATACTTGCACACATCTTCGTAAGTTTTATTGGTCATATGAACCACAACACTAAGGATATAAGCATCACCATGTCGCTGCTCCTGCCATGTCAACAGTCACGTAGTGCCACCTTGCAATCCTGTTCCCCGCCTAACCGACGGTCAAAACATCATGTCCTTTTGTCACAATATGTTCCATGCAATGCCTTGCAACCCCATCCAACGAATCACCATTTGTCTTTGTTATAACCATGCAATCGGTCATCATAACCACCGTTGTCCGCCGTCGTGTATGTTTTGGATAGCTCGGCAATTCGCCACGTTCCCCGCTAAACCGCTACATGATTCGCTAAGCCCTCTACCATGACCGTGTGTTTCCTAGTTGCACATGATCCTACAAAGTTCTATGCCAATAAGTTCGATGTGTCTCAACCTTCTCATGGCCGCAGTCGCTGCTACCCGCCGCTGTCCGCCACTGGGTACGCTCAACCGATGCACAAATCGCCATAATCGTGTTTCCCTTTGATCTATCATCCACCTTAGTGCACTAGTTTATCATGATATGTTCCCAAGTAACCTATACACATGTCCAACTCTTTTTGTTCCAAATATGTATCTTCAAGTCCAAACTTCACCTTCTCATATGAATTCAATCCTTCCCATCTATACCTTTCAACTATCATATCTTTTAATCCTGGCTCCTGTTTTGGTTAGTTTTTGCACTGTCGCGGTCTTAGAACAAGCCCTACTTGTTTAATAAACTTTATATCTTGTTTTATATATAATGATTGATGTAATGCTTCTAGTTTGTCTATGATGCTTGTGATGGTTGTTGCTATCGTTAGATGAAGCTATACAAGGATGATCCAGAAGGAAAGTTGGACAAGTTTGAGCACTATTTGAGGCAAGTGTAACATGAGTTCCCTTGTTACCTAATAAACCTTATAATCACTTTCATATGCATGTGTCTAATATGATGCTAAGGATCTTACCTAGTACTTTTGATACCCTATACTCCTTGTTTACCATGGGCTCATGCATGTGGGTAGCTTTGCTTAGCTTGCAATTACCAAATGTTGTAATGTTAATATTGGTTAATGACTTATGGAATCAATGGTTAAAATGATGCTTCTGGAAACATGGACACAAGGGGGCTAGAGCATTGGGCCTTGATGGGTGCTCTAGTCTACCCTCCGTAAGGACTTAATCTTAAAGCGGCAACCCAGGACTTCCGTACAGCCTTGAGAATCAAAATGGGCACGATCTTAGTCGTATAGCTAGTTTTCTCTAGCTTGTTAGTAGTTACCGAAAGTTTTTGGCGCAAGAGGGGGGACTAGGTTGCAAAATGGCTTCTTGCCTGTCAAGGTGAGTACTGGGCTGCGATCATGGTGTGCCACTCTTGAAGGGGGGCTCCATTCGCCTAGACGCTGAAACCTCGCGGCTACTAACTTGTTAGGGTAATTAGTGAAAGGCTTCGTAGTGAACCCTGCCGACTGACCTTGGAAGTGAGTCAAGAGGTTGGCCACCTCGGGCATAGGGGTATTCACGACTCAAGGTGAAAGTGTACACACTTTGCAGAGTTTGATCAAACTGATATATCAGCCGTGCTCACGGTCACGAGCGGCCTGGATCCTTTTTCGAGATAGATGGTTCTATGGATGGTTTGGGATATGATTAATGTTGATGGTGATAACTAATTATATTCACTTGGGAGCCATAAGCATAACTTAGAAACATAGGCATAATAAATAAAATATGACCAACTAAAAATGCTTACCGCAGTACAACTGAGTCAAGCCTTCTTGAGCCTTGCATAACCTCATGGTATACTTGCTGAGCATGGTGAGCTGACGCTTGTCGTTGTCACCAATAAAAATCCCGGATGGGTACCACATGGTGAATCAAGTGAAGAGTTTCTTGCGGAGTCCATGAGTACTAGGCGAGTGCTCCCCCAGTCAACCGTCCCCTGTGGAGTATGGAGTCCCGAAGAGAATGTAACATCCTAAAATTTGCATTATTTTAAAATAGGAGAACTTGATTTACTTACGCAATTTTGTGAGCATTTTAACCTAGTGAAATAATATTTTGTTTAAAATAAAATCAAATATAAGGTTAAATGAGTGTTTGTGCATACATGCCGTTGCATATTTTTTTTTATTGTTTTGATTTGGTTTATTTCCAGAAGAAAATTATTTCAAAAATCATTTGAAAAATGTATTTGAAGTATTAGAAAAAGAAAAGGAAAAGGAAATGATTTCTTTCTCAGTTTCAGGCCATAACCAGCTCCCCTTCTCTCTCTTTTCGGCCCAGCCGCATCCCTCTTTTCTCTTGGCCGTGGGCCGCGATGGTGGGCCGGCCCAGCCAGCAGCTGCCGCACCGGGCCATCGCGCCTCCCTCCCTTTTCCTCTGGCTGACATGCCAGGCCCACGCCACGGCGCCTTCTTCAACCTCGTGCTCGGGTTGGACTTGAACTGGGAATCCGACGCGGCTACGCTCCCCTTCCCTTGCCTTGGCCCGTACGCCTAGCCGGCCATAAATAGCAGCCGCAGCCGCACCGTTCCTCCCCATGCCACCACAATCACGAATCATGCCCTCGGATAGAGCATTAGCCGCCGCAAACGACCCGCCACCGCTCGAGCTCGGGAACCGCTGCTTAGAGAAGCCACGCGCCACTCGTGCCCAATTTCCGTTGCCAAAAACTGCCTTGGTGAGTCCGCAACGATCCCCTCTTCCTTTTTGCGTTTGTCCCGTCATCAATGGTGGCCGAAACACCGAAAACGGTGAATTCCGGCGAATACCTCGCCGCCGGCCATGTCTTCACCGTGCTCGGCACTGTAGCCGGCCGGAGATCCCCTCCCTCTCTCCCTCCATTCAATCCCGACCGTCCGTTTCAGATCTAACGGCTTAGATCATAAGATACCCCTTCGGTTGGGTAATTTGCATAAGAGTCCTTGGGTTTCTTTGTTTTTAAACCCGCAGTCCATGGCGTAAGAGCTGAATACGCTTTGTTATTTTAAAAACGTAAACCTCGTCGGTTTAGATGAAAATACGCTTTCAGGTATTTACAGAATTGCCACTAGATCTATTTAGGTCATAAAATCTTCGTTTTAACTCCGATTTGATTCGTTCAAGTTGCGTTAGGTTCATAATTTCATACTCTACCTATTAGTACTGCTGTATAGTAGATTTTCCACTTTTAATATTCGAGGTTAGATTTAATCTATTACTTTAATAAAGTAAATCTTGTTTAAATCATAACTTTTCCGTTTTAGCTCCTAATTACGTGAACTCCGCGTCTGTGTGATCCTAGAGCGATGTAGATTTGTTTTAAAAACTTTTCATCTTATTTTACTGTTGGTGTACTGTTCTAATTGTAGCTTTGTTTGCTTTGCATGATTGCTCTTGGATGATTGTTGTTGATGTGCTAATTGAGAATAGACGGTGATCAGTTCGTTGGTGATCAAGAGTATTATTACGAGTCGGATCAACAGGATCAGCTAGATCAAGGCAAGTATAGCATGGGATTATCCTTGTTACCTATTCACCTTAATTCACTTAATTCATGCTGCATGTGTCTCCTTGTTAAGGATGCCCTAGTATTGATCTTGTTCCTTGTATCCTATGGTTATGGCATTGGGTAGTGGCTAGTGCTCACATAAACAATGATCTTATAATTTGACTAATGATATATGCAATAACACTAAAAGATGATTTTTAGCAACAGAAAACAAGAGGGCTAGAGTTTTCTCTAGATTTCTCTCCGTAAGGACTTATCTGTAAGCGAACATCCGGGACTTACAGTACAGCTGTGAGGGCTACATGGCTCTGGCTTTAGTCATATAAGAGGACCTTTTCTAGCTTGTTAGTGGTTACCTTTAAGGCGCAAAAGGGGTTGTGTTCCGGGTTGGGTGTAGTGCGGCTCCTATCCTTATGAGTATAGGCTGCGTGTCATTGTGCCATACGGAAGGGGGGCTCTACATTTGCAGGCCACAGAAACCTAGCGGCCCTAACTTGTTAGATGAACCTTGGAAAGACTTCATAGTGAAACTTAACTGTCCAATGGGGAGTCATGACCTCGGACTTTTGGGGATCGCGACTCACAGTGAAAGTGTACAACCTCTGTAGAGTGTAAAACTGGTATATCAGCCGTGCTCACGGACACGAGCGGCCTTGGACCCTTACGGAATAGAGATCACTATTAATTTACTTGTTCTTGCTATTCATTATTCTCTTTACATGATCATGTGTTTATTATGGGAATATCACCTATTTGATGCTACTCAATTGCTTAAAATATGATCAACTAAAAGCTACATGCAGTTGAACCCGTGTCATGCCTCTTGAGCCTCATGAACCCCATGTTATGCTTGTTGAGTTCGACATGGACTCACCCTTGCTATTTCCCCCACATCTCAGGAAGGGTACCAGACTGCTAGATTCTGGAATTGTTAGGCTTATGATCAACCAGTCAGTTTGATCCTGGAGTGAAGGTTACACCCGGTGTTCGGAGTTGTCTTACCGCTGAGTTGCTCTCTAAGGTTATATCTTATACTATTGCGTTATGTTTAATAAGCATTTGTTTCTTGATATTACACTTATCTGTAGCTATATATGAGATTTGACCTATTTATTTCACATATAGTGTATATCTGGTTTTGTCCTTAAAACCGGGTGTGACAGAGTGGTATCAGAGCAATGCTGACTGTAGGACGCAAGCCTAGTTAGAACTGGACGTTTAGCATGTTTCCCTCCTTGCCTAGTTCTTGCTTTCTCTTCAACCTTGTTATTTTCTAAAATTTATAGTCCATTTGGCCTTTGCTCTGTTGCAAAATTTTGTCTCCATTCTAACTCTTCTTTCTCTATCTAAATAGATGGTTCGCAACGAGAAAATCACTAGCGTCAGGTTTAAAAGGCCATGCCTCACTCAAGGGATGATGGGACCACGGGAAGCTCTGCCTGCTATATCAGAGTCTCGACACACGGGTTGGCAAAAGGAGTATCACACTACGACCTTTAGCGGCGAATCCTTCTTCCACCCTCGACTTATGCGTATATTGCATGACCACTACTTTGATCAACAACCCAAGGTGGAATACAAGTGCACTAGATGGATTCATCCCAAGTATGAGAGTCATTGGAACACAGAAGTACACATCACAAGATGGAATCAGTTTACTGGTTCACGTGCGGTGGAATCCATTCACTCCTCTCCTGCTGATCGCTTTGATATGCACGCCAGTATATCTGATGCTGCCCATCAAGCTCTTTTGGCATATCGTGGAAAACACTATGAAGAGATGAAGGATGACAAGCAAAAATATCTTCCTCGTCGCCCACTAAGGAGTTTGCAATCTGTGATGGCTGACCCTTCTTCAGAGCCAAGTGAACAACTAAGGGAGATGGCTTGGACTATTCAAGTATTGCATCAAAAGTTGGAAGATAGTCAACTGGAGTTGGCAGAAGTAAGGCAATACTATGAGGAGGCCCTTGATGAGATTGATGATTGGAGAAGTCGTGCTGGACTACCTAAGATCAATGAAGTGGAAGACGTATCCCGTTCATCTCCACGTAAGAGATGCTACCCCGGATGCCGCTGCAGTCACACCATCCTTAAGAAATAGGAGTTGCGTTCCCTTGTGTAATAAAACGTTAGTGACGAAAGATGAGTCTTGTCGAGTTTTGTGGTGTCGTGTGAACTCTTGTGTGACAAGTTGAGTTGTTATTATGCCTATGTGTGAGTTGGTTTTTCCATGTAATGAGTGCTGGAGCTTTGTGGACTTGTCTACAAAAGTTCCTAGTTAAAAATACTAAGTTTAAGTGTGATAAATAAATAGTTTAGTTGGGTTAACCTTTTCTCTCTGTTCTGTCCTTTCTGGAGCGGTCTGCCTTTCCTTTTATGCTCGAAATTAACTGTTCAGTGAAAAATTCTGAAAATTTTATGAGAGTAACTAGACCCACGTACCTTTCCAATGCCTCTGGAATCACCTTTTTATCTGATCTGGTTCGAGAGATATGACTGTTACAAGTTGAAGTTACTGCACAGTCTGGAAATCTGGAATAGTTTCTGTTGCATACTGTTTTTCGACCAAGTTGACTGCAGAATCTGGAGGAGTGTTCTATAATAAAGTTGTAGGGAATTTTATAAGCTTTCCAACGGTATAAATTACAACTTCATTGGATTTACAGAATGAGAGTTATAGCTATTTTACTGCACTGCTGATTTTCTGCTCGCGAGAAATTTTAGATTTCTTGTTCTTACCCATACACAAGAGTATCATTGGGATGATAGAATGCCTTGAAGCTGGTTAGCTCATCTATAATGAGGTGCAAGATACCCTTTTGGTGCCCTTAGTTTAATTTTCTTAAGGGGGGTAGCCAAAATAAAGAAGGTTTAGTGTGCTCTAGTGCCTCACTTGGAAGTATTGGATAATCCTCATGATTGAGATGTCACTCTCAAACACAAGTGTCCTCTGCTCGAGGTTGATAATTTGGATCATCTATGGAGAGCTTGGGTAATTATTAGGATTGGTCTTCACTTTGAGCTGTCATCAGTTGGGAGTTCAACCTTCAACATACCTAAGGTAAATTGGCATGGATAACGTAGGAGGTGATGTTGGAAATCTATAGTTGGTTCTACAAAGACTTAGGAAACCTCACTGCTATACCAAGCATGGCTAGTAAGTTTTGGATAGGTTATCTCTAATGGTGGAATTATGAAGAAGAACACAAGAATTGATGCGTTGAGTTAGAACCCCCAAGGATGCATGTGTGACTTAGAGTTACTTTGGGATAGTGTGGGTTTATTAGAGGATCATTGGAGGTATTACAATGATGGACAAACATCTCGTCAAGACTTGGGATGTGCTCTATGCAAGAAAAGAGGTAGCTTATGCATTAAGTCAACTAAGTGAGTTGGACCACCTGACACATGATATGGATATATCCACCGTGGAACATGATATGCTCTCTTCTTGGACATAAGAGAGATATCTACATGGAATATTAGAGTCTAGAAGGCATTTACACTAAGTTGGGGTTGAGTTAGTGACATTATCATTGGATTTGAGTTGATTAAGACATGGAAGATGCTGTCATTTAGAAGAAGCAAAAGTCTTGCTGATGCCCTTAGCAAGGGAGAGTGTGCTAAGAAGATTTGGACGACACCAGAGACTAAGCATTGTTCTTAAGTACTTAACCTGGACATGAATGGACATATGTTTTCAAGATTGGTGGTAGAACCTACTTCAAACAAAGAAAGTAAGGAGGCTTCATTGAAAGATGATTGTACAAAGTAGGAGGTTGGATAGTATGGGTTAGAAAGGGATATAGCCAATCATTGTGAAGAGTTATTGCAATGCAGTTTGGATCAATGGGGACAAGAATTTATCATACAAAGTGATCACAAGGTTGTCTTTGTGAGAAGTGTAAAGAATGCTAAGTTTGTGTGATCTGATAAGTGTCAGGCTAATTTTGAGGAACTGAAGAAGAGATTAACTACAGCCCCGGTGTTGGTTTTGCCAGATTTGAGTAAGAGTTTCTCTATCTATTGTGATGCATCCCGTTTGGGTCTCGGTTGTGTGCTTATGCAAGAAGGTAAAGTAGTGGCATATGCCTCTCGACAGTTGAGAAAGCATGAGTTAAATTATCCTACTCATGACTTGGAGTTAGCAGCAGTGGTGCATGCTTTGAAAATATGGAGGCATTATTTGATTGGACATAAAAGTGATATTTACACTGATCATAAGAGTTTGAAGTACATTTTCACTCAATCAGATCTGAACTTGAGACAACATCACTGGTTAGAGTTGATTAAGGATTATGATTTGGAGGTACACTATCATCCGGGTAAGGCTAATGTGGTTGCAGATGCCCTTAGCAGAAAGAGCTATGCTAATGAGGTGCAAGTAATGCCTATGTCAAATGAGTTATGTGCTAAGTTTGAGCATCTAAACTTGGGTATTGCTATTAATGCAGTGGAATTAGTAATAGAGCCTATGTTAGAGCAACAAATACGTAAGGGTCAGTTGACGGATGACAAAATAAAGGAGATAGTGAAGAATATACCGAAAGGTAAAGCACCTGGATTCCGGTTGGATGATAAAGGAACCCTATGGTTTGGGAAACGATTATGTGTGCCTGAGGACAAGGCTATAAGAGAAGCAATCCTACGAGAGGCTCATGAGTCCGCTTACTCTATTCATCCTGGAAGTACAAAGATGTATATGGATTTGAGAGAGAGGTATTGGTGGCATGGTTTGAAAAGAGATGTTGCAGAGTATGTTGCACTATGTGACACGTGTCAAAGGGTTAAAGCTGAACATCAAAGACCTGCAAGATTGTTGCAACCGATGCAGATACCTGAGTGGAAGTGGGAAGAAGTTGGTATGGACTTTATAGTGGGGTTACCACGCACTCAGAGAGGTTTTGATTCAATATGGGTTATAGTGGATCGTTTGACTAAAGTTGCTCATTTTATACCGGTTAGAACGACATATTCCAGTGCAAAGTTGGCTGAACTGTATTTGGAAAGGATAGTAAGTTTGCACGGAGTTCCAAAGAAGATAGTGTCTGATCGAGGTACCCAGTTTACGTCATATTATTGGCAGAAAGTACAAGAGTCATTAGGAACTAAGCTGAATTTTAGCACAGCATATCATCCTCAGACAGATGGGCAAACAGAAAGAATTAATCAGATATTGGAAGATATGTTGAGAGCTTGTGCTTTGCAGTATGGTACAAGTTAGGATAAGAGTTTGCCATATGCAGAGTTTTCCTATAATAATAGTTATCAGAAAAGTCTACAGATGGCACCCTTTGAAGCTTTGTATGGTAGGAAGTGTAGAACTCCATTGTTTTGGAATCAGACGGGAGAAAGTCAAGTGTTCGGTCCTGATGTGCTTAGGAATGCTGAGAAACAAGTAAGATTGATCCAAAACAATTTGAAAGCAGCTCAGTCACGATAGAAAAGTTATGCTGATACTCGACGGAGAGAGTTGACTTTTGAAGTGGGAGATTATGTTTGCCTGAAGGTGTCACCTATGAGAGGTGTGAAAAGGTTTAACCGGAAAGGAAAGTTAGCACCGAGGTATGTCGGTCCTTTTAAGATTTTAGAGAGACGTGGCGACGTGGCATATCAGTTGGAGTTGCCTGAGAGTTTAGCAGGTGTGCATGATGTGTTCCATGTGTCACAGTTAAAGAAATGTTTGCATGTGCCAAAAGAACAAATACCATTGGAAGAACTCACTGTTAAGGAAAATCTTACTTATGAGGAGTATCCCGTGAAAATTTTGGAGACAGCGGAAAGAGTTACCAGGAGCCGAGTTATAAAGATGTGTAAAGTTCAGTGGAGTCGATATTCGGAAGCAGAGGCTACATGGGAAAGAGAGGAAGATTTAAGAAAAGCATACCCACAGTTGTTTGAGTAAGCATCGTCTGAATCTCGGGACGAGATTCATTTTAAGGGGGGTAGAATTGTAACATCCTAAAATTTACATTATTTTAAAATAGGAGAACTTGATTTACTTACGCAATTTTGTGAACATTTTAACCTAGTGAAATAATATTTTGTTTAAAATAAAATCAAATATAAGGTTAAATGAGTGTTTGTGCATACATGCCATTGCATATTTTTTTTATTGTTTTGATTTGGTTTATTTCCAAAAGAAAATTATTTCAAAAATCATTTGAAAAATGTATTTGAAGTATTAGAAAAAGAAAAGGAAAAGGAAATGATTTCTTTCTCAGTTTCGGGCCGTAACCAGCTCCCCTTCTCTCTCTTTTCGGCCCAGCCGCATCCCTCTTTTCTCTTGGCCGTGGGCTGCGATGGTGGGCCAGCCCAGCCAGCAGCTGCCGCACCGGGCCGTCGCGCCTCCCTCCCTTTTCCTCTGGCTGACATGCCAGGCCCACGCCATGGTGCCTTCTTCAACCTCGTGCTCGGGTTGGACTTGAACCGGGAATCCGACGCTGCTACGCTCCCCTTCCCTTGCCTTGGCCCGTACGCCTAGCCGGCCATAAATAGTAGCTGCAGCCGCACCATTCCTCCCCACGCCACCACAATCATGAATCACGCCCTCAGATAGAGCATTAGCCGCCGCAAACGACCCGCCACCGCTCGAGCTCGGGAACCGCCGCTTAGAGAAGCCGCGCGCCACTCGTGCCCGATTTCCGTTGCCAAAAACTGCCTTGGTGAGTCCGCAACGATCCCCTCTTCCTTTTTGCGTTTGTCCCGTCGTCAATGGTGGCCGAAACACCGAAAATGGTGAATTCCGGCGAATACCTCGCCACCGGCCATGTCTTCACCGTGCTCGGCACTGTAGCTGGCCGGAGATCCCCTCCCTCTCTCCCTCCATTCAATCCCGACCGTCCGTTTCAGATCTAACGGCTTAGATCATAAGATACCCCTTCGGTTGGGTAATTTGCATAAGAGTCCTTGGGTTTCTTTGTTTTTAAACCCGCAGTCCATGGCGTAAGAGCTGAATACGCTTTGTTATTTTAAAAACGTAAACCTCGTCGGTTTAGATGAAAATACGCTTTCAGGTATTTACAGAATTGCCACTACATCTATTTAGGTCATAAAATCTCCGTTTTAACTCCGATTTGATTCGTTCAAGTTGCGTTAGGTTCATAATTTCGTACTCTACCTATTAGTACTGCTGTATAGTAGATTTTCCACTTTTAATATTCGAGGTTAGATTTAATCTATTACTTTAATAAAGTAAATCTTGTTTAAATCATAACTTTTTCGTTTTAGCTCCTAATTACGTGAACTCCGCGTCTGTGTGATCCTAGAGCGATGTAGATTTGTTTTAAAAACTTTTCATCTTATTTTACTGTTGGTGTACTATTCTAATTGTAGCTTTGTTTGCTTTGCATGATTGCTCTTGGATGATTGTTGTTGATGTGCTAATTGAGAATAGACAGTGATCAGTTCGTTGGTGATCAAGAGTATTATTACGAGTCGGATCAACAGGATCAGCTAGATCAAGGCAAGTATAGCATGGGATTATCCTTGTTACCTATTCACCTTAATTCACTTAATTCATGCTGCATGTGTCTCCTTGTTAAGGATGCCCTAGTATTGATCTTGTTCCTTGTATCCTATGGTTATGGCATTGGGTAGTGGCTAGTGCTCACATAAACAATGATCTTGTAATTTGACTAATGATATATGCAATAACACTAAAAGATGATTTTTAGCAACAGGGAACAAGAGGGCTAGAGTTTTCTCTAGATTCCTCTCCGTAAGGACTTATCTGTAAGCGAACATCCGGGACTTACAGTACAGCTGTGAGGGCTACATGGCTCTGGCTTTAGTCATATAAGAGGACCTTTTCTAGCTTGTTAGTGGTTACCTTTAAGGCGCAAAAGGGGTTGTGTTCTGGGTTGGGTGTAGTGCGGCTCCTGTCCTTATGAGTATAGGCTGCGTGTCATTGTGCCATACGGAAGGGGGGCTCTACATTTGCAGGCCACAGAAACCTAGCGGCCCTAACTTGTTAGACGAACCTTGGAAAGACTTCATAGTGAAACTTAACTGTCCAATGGGGAGTCATGACCTTGGACTTTTGGGGATCGCGACTCACAGTGAAAGTGTACAACCTCTGCAGAGTGTAAAACTGGTATATCAGCCGTGCTCACGGACACGAGCGGCCTTGGACCCTTATGGAATAGAGATCACTATTAATTTACTTGTTCTTGCTATTCATTATTCTCTTTACATGATCATGTGTTTATTATGGGAATATCACCTATTTGATGCTACTCAATTGCTTAAAATATGATCAACTAAAAGCTACATGCAGTTGAACCCGTGTCATGCCTCTTGAGCCTCATGAACCCCATGTTATGCTTGTTGAGTTCGACATGGACTCACCCTTGCTATTTCCCCCACATCTCAGGAAGGGTACCAGACTGCTAGATTCTGGAATTGTTAGGCTTGTGATCAACCAGTCAGTTTGATCCTGGAGTGAAGGTTACACCCGGTGTTCGGAGTTGTCTTACCGCTGAGTTGCTCTCTAAGGCTATATCTTATACTATTGCGTTATGTTTAATAAGCATTTGTTTCTTGATATTACACTTATCTGTAGCTATATGTGAGATTTGACCTCTTTATTTCACATATAGTGTATATCTGGTTTTGTCCTTAAAACCGAGTGTGACAGAGAAGATATAGAATAGTTTACGCTACGCTTTGTAATAGTTGTAAGTTTTGATGTAACTATGTTCGATATATAATAAAGCATTGTTCTTGATATTCTCCATATTTGTTGCTATATGTGTCGTGTGGACATCCTGGGCAAACATATAGTTAGTGCTTGGTATTCTTCGGAAAACCGGGTGCGACAACCCACTTTTGCCTATTCAGGTTCACTAGCATGAGGCCTATAATTCTGTAGTTGTGAAAAACTCTAGCTTAATTCCATGTCCAGAAGGCACATTTATCAAATTATTACTTTTGCCACGACATCTGAATGGATAGTTCCTGGTGTCGCGGCCATCATGGTACCTTAACGATGTGGTTGTGCGATGTAATTGATATTGACTTCATCTAAGCTCTACACCCTAACATGAGATGTTCCATTCCAGTCATAACCAACTCGTTTAGTAACACCGGTGGACCAAGTCATCTTTGATGGAATTGCATGATTTCACTGAAACAAACACTTCTATGTTGCCTAGGATAACTTGTTTTTAGAAAAATCTCTAGGGACCCACTTTTGCCAATTTAGGTTTCCTAGGGTGAGGCTTACAGTTCGATAGCTATGAAAAAAACCTAGCTTGATTCCATATCTAGATGTCAAATTTCTCAAGGTTTTACATTTGCCACGACATCTACATCGGCAGTTTTCGGTGTCGCGGCCATCACAGTACCTTAATGGTGTGGTTGTGCGACGTAATTAATACTGACTTCATCTAAGCTCTCCACCCTAACATGAGATGTGTCATTTCTATCACAACCAACTCATTTCGTAACACGGGTGAACACAGACATCTTTGATGGAATTGCATGATTTCACCAAAAACAAACACTACTTTGTTGACTATGATATGTTATTTTTAGAAAAGTCTTTAGGGACCCACTTTTGCCAATTCAGGTTCCCTAAGGTCAGTCCTATGATTGTGTAGCTATGAAACAAAACTAGCTTGACTCCACGTCTAGAAGGCAAAGTTGTCAACGTTTTAGATTTGCCACGACATATGTATCGGCAGTCACCGGTGTCGCGGCCATCACGGTACACTAACAGTGTGGTTGTGTGATGTAGTTGATACTGACATCATCAGAGCTCTCCACCCTAACATGAGATGTGCCATTCCTATCAAAGTCAACTCATTTCATAACACGGGTGGACCCAAACATCTTTGACGGAATTGCATTATTTCACCAAAACAAACGCTACTTTGTTGCCTATGATAAGTTATTTTTAGAAAAATCTATAGGGACCCACTTTTGCCCATCTAGGTTCACTAGCATGAGGCCTATAGTTCTATAGCCGTTAAAAAAAACTAGCTCAATTCCATGTCTAGAAGGCAAATTTATCAAAGTTTTACTTTTGCCACAACATCTGAATGGACAGTTCCTAGTGTCACGGCCATCATGGTACCTTAACGGTGTGGTTGTGTGATGTAATTGATATTGACTTCATCTAAGCTCTACACCCTAACATGAGATGTTCCATTCCAGTCACAACCAACTCGTTTAGTAACACCGGTGGACCAAGTCATCTTTGATGGAATTGCATGATTTCACTGAAACAAACACTTCTATGTTGCCTAGGATAACTTGTTTTTAGAAAAATCTCTAGGGACCCACTTTTGCCAATTTAGGTTTCCTAGGGTCAGTCTTATAGTTGTATAGTGATGAAAAAAACCTAGCTTGATTCCATGTCCAGATGTCAAATTTCTCAAGGTTTTACATTTGTCAAGACATCTACATCGGCAGTTTTCGGTGTCGCGGCCATCACGGTACCTTAATGGTGCGGTTGTGCGACATAATTAATACTGACTTCATCTAAGCTCTCTACCCTAACATGACATGTGCCATTCCTGTCACAACCAACTCGTTTCATAACATGGGTGGACCTAGACATCTTTGACGGAATTGCATGATTTCACTGAAACAAACACTGCTTTATTGCCTAGTTGTTTTTATAAAAGTCTCCAGGGACCCACTTTTGCCAATTCAGGTTCCCTAGGGTGAGGCATGTAGTTCTATAGCCATGAAAAAAACTAGCTTGATTCCATGTCTGGAAGGCAAAGTTCTCAAGGTTCTACATTTGCCATGACATATACATCGGCAGTTCCCGGTGTCGCGGCCATCACGGTACATTAACTACATGGTTGTGTGGTGTAATTGACCTAAATTTATTAGAGCTCTCCACCCTAACATGAGATGTTCCATTCCAGTCACAACCAACTCGTTTAGTAACACCGGTGGACCAAGTCATCTTTAATGGAATTGCATGATTTCACCGAAACAAACACTTCTATGTTGCCTAGGATAACTTGTTTTTAGAAAAATCTCTAGGGACCCACTTTTGCCAATTTAGGTTTCCTAGGGTGAGGCTCATAGTTCTATAGCTATGAAAAAAACCGAGCTCGATTCCATGTCCAGATGGCAAATTTCTCAAGGTTTTACATTTGCCACGACATCTACATCGGTAGTTTTCGGTGTCGCGGCCATCACGGTACCTTAATGGTGTGGTTGTGCGACGTAATTAATACTGACTTCATCTAAGCTCTCCACCCTAACATGATATGTGCCATTCCTATCACAACCAACTCGTTTCATAACACGGGTGGACCCAGACATCTTTGACGGAATTGCATGATTTCACCAAAACAGACACTGCTTTATTGCCTATGATAAGTTGTTTTTAGAAAAGTCTCCAGAGACCCACTTTTGCCAATTCAGGTTCCCTAGGGTGAGGCCTGTAGTTCTATAGCCATGAAAAAAACTAGCTTGATTCCATGTCTGGAAGGCAAAGTTCTCAAGGTTCTACATTTGCCATGACATATGCATCCGCAGTTCCCGGTGTCGCGGCCATCACGGTACATTAACTACGTGGTTGTGTGATGTAATTGTCCTAAATTTATCAAAGCTCTCCACCCTAACATGAGATGTGCCATTCCTATCACAACCAACTCATTTCATAACATGGGTGGAGCCAGACATCTTTGATGGAATTACATTATTTCACCAAAACAAACGCTGCTTTGTTGCCTATGGTAAGTTATTTTTAGAAAAATCTATAGGGAGACACTTTTGCCTATTCAGGTTCACTAGCATGAGTCCTATAGTTCTGTAGTCATTAAAAAAACTAGCTCAATTCCATGTCCAGAAGGCAAATTTATCAAAGTTTTACTTTTGTCACGACATCTGAATGGATAGTTCCTAGTGTCGCGGCCATGATGGTACCGTAACGGTGTGGTTGTGTGATGTAATTGATATTGACTTCATCTAAGCTCTACACCCTAACATGAGATGTTCCATTCCAGTCACAACCAACTCGTTTAGTAACACGGGTGGACCCAGTCATCTTTGATGGAATTGCATGATTTCACCAAAACAAACACTTCTATGTTGAATAGGATAAGTTGTTTTTAGAAAAATCTTTAGGGACCCACTTTTGCCAATTTAGGTTTCCTTTGGTGAGGCTTATAATTGTATAGCTATGAAAAAAACCCATCTTGACTCCATATACAGATGTCAAATTTCTCAAGGTTTTATATTTGTCAAGACATCTACATCGGTAGTTTTCGGTGTCGCGGCCATCACGGTACCTTAATGGTGTGGTTGTGTGATGTAATTGGTACTGACTTCATCTAAGCTATCTACCGTAACATGATATGTGCCATTCCTGTCACAACCAACTCGTTTCATAACACGGGTGGACCCAGACATCTTTGACGGAATTGCATGATTTCCCCGAAACAGACACTACTTTATTGCCTATGATAAGTTGTTTTTAGAAAAGTCTCCAGAGACCCAGTTTTGCCAATTTAGGTTCCCTAGGGTGAGGCCTATAGTTCTATAGCCATCAAAAAAACTAGCTTGATTCCATGTCTGGAAGGCAAAGTTCTCAAGGTTCTACATTTGCCATGACATATGCATCGACAGTTCCCGGTGTCACGGCCATCACGGTACATTAACTACGTGGTTGTGTGATGTAATTGTCCTTAATTTATCAGAGCTCTCCACCCTAACATGAGATGTGCCATTCCTATCACAACCAACTCATTTCATAACATGGGTGGAGCCAGACATCTTTGATGGAATTACATTATTTCACCAAAACAAACACTGCTTTGTTGCCTATGGTAAGTTATTTTTAGAAAAATCTACAGGGACCCACTTTTGCCTATTCAGGTTCACTAGCATGAGGCCTATAGTTCTGTAGTCATTAAAAAAACTAGCTCAATTCCATGTCTAGAAGGCAAATTTATCAAAGTTTTACTTTTGCCACGACATCTGAATGGACAGTTCCTAGTGTCGCGACCATCATGGTACCTTAACGGCGTGGTTGTGCGACGTAATTGATACTGACTTCATCTAAGCTCTCCACCCTAACATGAGATGTGCCATTCCTGTCACAACCAACTCGTTTCATAACACAGGTGAACACAGACATCTTTGATGGAATTGCATGATTTCACCGAAAATAAACACTGCTTTGTTACCTATGGTAAGTTATTTTTAGAAAAATCTACAGGGACCCACTTTTGCCTATTCAGGTTCACTAGCATGAGGCCTATAGTTCTGTAGTCATTAAAAAAATCTAGCTCAATTCCATGTTTAGAAGGCACGTTTATCAAAGTATTACTTTTGCCACGACATCTGAATGGATAGTTCCTGGTGTCGCGGCCATCATGGTACCGTAATGGTGTGGTTGTGTGATGTAATTGATATTGACTTCATCTAAGCTCTACACCCTAACATGAGATGTTCCATTCCAGTCACAACCAACTCGTTTAGTAACACGGGTGGACCCAGTCATCTTTGATGGAATTGCATGATTTCACCAAAACAAACACTTCTATGTTGCCTAGGATAAGTTGTTTTTAGAAAAATCTTTAGGGACCCACTTTTGCCAATTTAGGTTTTCTTGGGTGAGGCTTATAGTTGTATAGCTATGAAAAAAACCTAGCTTGATTCCATGTCCATATGTCAAATTTCTGAAGGTTTTACATTTGTCAAGACATCTACATCGGCAGTTTTCGGTGTCGCGGCCATCACGGTACCTTAATGGTGTGGTTGTGTGACATAATTGGTACTGACTTCATCTAAGCTCTCTACCGTAACATGATATGTGCCATTCCTGTCACAACCAACTCATTTCATAATACAGGTGGACCCAGACATCTTTGACGGAATTGCATGATTTCACCGAAATAGACACTTCTTTATTGCCTATGATAAGTTGTTTTTAGAAAATTCTTGAGAGACCCACTTTTGCCAATTCAGGTTCCCTAGGGTGAGGCCTGTAGTTCTATAGCCATGAAAAAAAACTAGCTTGATTCCATGTCTGGAAGGCAAAGTTCTCAAGGTTCTACATTTGCCATGACATAGGCATTGGCAGTTCCCGTTGTCGTGGCCATCACGGTACATTAACTACGTGGTTGTGTGATGTAATTGTCCTAAATTTATCAGAGCTCTCCACCCTAAAATGAGATGTGCCATTCCTATCACAACCAACTCATTTCATAACATGGGTGGAGCCAGACATCTTTGATGGAATTACATTATTTCACCAAAACAAACGCTGCTTTGTTGCCTATGATAAGTTATTTTTAGAAAAATCTCTACTGACCCACTTTTGCCAATTTGGGTTCCCTTAGGTGAGGCCTATAGTTCTATAGTCATGAAAAAACTAGCTTGATTCCGTGTCTAGAAGGCAAATTTCTCAAGGTTTTACATTTGCCACGACATCTGAATCGGCAGTTTCTGATGTCGCGACCATCATGGTACCTTAACGGCGTGGTTGTGCGACGTAATTGATACTGACTTCATCTAAGCTCTCCACCCTAACATGAGATGTGCCATTCCTATCACAACCAACTTGTTTCGTAACACGGGTGAACACAGACATCTTTGATGGAATTGCATGATTTCACTGAAAACAAACACTACTTTGTTGCATAAGATATGTTATTTTTAGAAAAGTCTTTAGGGACCCACTTTAGCCAATTCAGGTTCCCTAAGGTGAGGCCTATGGTTGTGTAGCTATGAAAAAAACTAGCTTGACTCCACATCTGGAAGGCAAAGTTCTCAAGGTTTTACATTTGCCACGACATATGCATCGGCAGTCACTGGTGTCGTGGCCGTCACGGTACATTATCCGTGTGGTTGTTTGATGTAGTTGATACTGACTTCATTAGAGCTCTCCACCCTAACATGAGATGTGCCATTCCTATCACAACCCACTCGTTTCATAACACGGGTGAACACAGACATCTTTGATGGAATTGCATGATTTCACCGAAAACAAACACTGCTTTGTTGCCTATGATATGTTATTTTTAGAAAAGTCTTTAGGGACCCACTTTTTCCAATTCAGGTTCCCTAAGGTGAGGCCTGTGGTTGTGTAGCTATGAAAAAGACTAGCTTGACTCCACGTCTGGAAGGCAAAGTTCTCAAGGTTTTACATTTGCCACGACATATGCATCGGCAGTCACCGGTGTCGTGGCCGTCACGGTACATTATCCGTGTGGTTGTGTGATGTAGTTGATACTGACTTCATCAGAGCTCTCCACCCTAACATGAGATGTGCCATTCCTATCAAAGTCAACTCATTTCATAACACGGGTGGACCCAGACATGTTTGACGGAATTGCACTATTTCACCAAAACAAACGCTACTTTGTTGCCTATGATAAGTTATTTTTAGAAAAATCTATAGGGACCCACTTTTGCCTATTCAGGTTCACTAGCATGAGGCCTATAATTCTGTAGTTGTGAAAAAATCTAGCTCAATTCCATGTTCAGAAGGCACATTTATCAAAGTATTACTTTTGCCACGACATCTGAATGGATAGTTCCTGGTGTCGCGGCCATCATGGTACCTTAACGGTGTGGTTGTGCGACGTAATTGATACTAACTTTATCTAAGCTCTACACCCTAACATGAGATGTTCCATTCCAGTCACAACCAACTCGTTTAGTAACACCGGTGGACCAAGTCATCTTTGATGGAATTGCATGATTTCAGCGAAACAAACACTTCTATGTTGCCTAGGATAACTTGTTTTTACAAAAATCTCTAGGGTCCCACTTTTGCCAATTTAGGTTTCCTAGGGTGAGGCTTATAGTTCTATAGCTATGAAAAAAACCTAGCTCGATTCCATGTGCAGATGATAAATTTCTCAAGGTTTTACATTTGCCACGACATCTACATCGGTAGTTTTCGGTGTCTCGGCCATCACGGTACCTTAATGGTGTGGTTGTGCGACGTAATTAATTCTGACTTCATCTAAGCTCTCCACCCTAACATGATATGTGCCATTCCTGTCACAACCAACTCGTTTCATAACACGGGTGGACCCAGACATCTTTGACGGAATTGGATGATTTCACCGAAACAAACACTGCTTTGTTGCCTATGATAAGTTGTTTTTAGAAAAGTCTCCAGGACCCACTATTGCAAATTCAGGTTCCCTAGGGTGACGCCTGTAGTTCTATAGCCATGAAAAACTAGCTTGATTCCATGTCTGGAAGGCAAAGTTCTCAAGGTTTAAATTTGCCATGACATATGCATCGGCAGTTCCCGGTGTCTCGGCCTTCACGGTACATTAACTACGTGGTTGTGTGATGTAGTTGATACTAAATTTATCAGAGCTCTTCACCCTAACACGAGATGTTCCATTCCTATCACAACCAACTCATTTCATAGCATGGGTGGAGCCAGACATCTTTGATGGAATTACATTATTTCACCAAAACAAACGCTGCTTTGTTGCCTATGATAAGTTATTTTTAGAAAAATCTCTACAGACCCACTTTTGCCAATTTGGGTTGCCTTAGGTGAGGCCTATAGTTCTATAGTCATGAAAAAACTAGCTCGATTCCGTGTCTAGAAGGCAAATTTCTCAAGGTTTTACATTTGCCACGACATCTGAATCGGCAGTTTCTGATGTCGTGACCATCACGGTACCTTAACGGCGTGGTTGTGCGACGTAATTGATACTGACTTCATCTAAGCTCTCCACCCTAACATGAGATGTGCCATTCCTATCACAACCAACTCGTTTCGTAACACGGGTGAACACAGACATCTTTGATGGAATTGCATGATTTCACTGAAGACAAACACTACTTTGTTGCATATGATATGTTATTTTTAGAAAAGTCTTTAGGGACCCACTTTAGCCAATTCAGGTTCCCTAAGGTGAGGCCTATGGTTGTCTAGCTATGAAAAAAACTAGCTTGACTCCATGTCTGGAAGGCAAAGTTCTCAAGGTTTTACATTTGCCACGACATATGCATCGGCAGTCACCGGTGTCGTGGCCATCATGGTACATTATCCGTGTGGTTGTGTGATGTAGTTGATACTGACTTCATCAGAGCTCTCCACCCTAACATGAGATGTGCCATTCCTATCACATGATATGTGCCATTCCTGTCACAACCAACTCATTTCATAACACGGGTGGACCCAGACATCTTTGATGGAATTGCATGATTTCACCGAAACAAACACTGCTTTATTACCTATGATAAGTTGTTTTTAGAAAAGTCTCCAGGGACCCACTTTTGCCAATTCAGGTTCCCTAGGGTGAGGCCTGTAGTACTACAGCCATGAAAAAACTAGCTTGATTCCATGTCTGCAAGGCAAACTTCTCATGGTTCTACATTTGCCATGACATATGCATCGGCAGTTCCCGGTGTCGCGGCCATCACGGTACATTAACTACGTGGTTGTGTAATGTAGTTGATACTAAATTTATCAGAGCTCTCCACCCTAACATGAGATGTGCCATTCCTATCACAACCAACTCATTTCATAACATGAGTGGAGCCAGACATCTTTGATGGAAATACATTATTTCAGCAAAACAAATGATGCTTTGTTGCCTATGATAAGTTATTTTTAGAAAAATCTCTAGGGACCCACTTTTGCCAATTTGGGTTCCCTTAGGTGAGGCCTATAGTTCTATAGTCATGAAAAAACTAGCTCGATTCCATGTCTAGAAGGCAAATTTCTCAAGGTTTTACATTTGCCACGACATCTGAATCGACAGTTTCTGATGTCGCGACCATCACGGTACCTTAACGGCGTTGTTGTGCGACGTAATTGATACTGACCACGGACCCACTTTTGCAAATTTGGGTTCCCTTAGGTGAGGCCTATAGTTCTATAGTCATGAAAAAACTAGCTCGATTGCGTGTCTAGAAGGCAAATTTCTCAAGGTTTTACATTTGCCACGACACCTGAATCGGCAGTTTCTGATGTCGTGACCATCACGGCACCTTAACGGCATGGTTGTGCGATGTAATTGATACTGACTTCATCTAAGCTCTCCACCCTAACATGAGATGTCTCATTCTTATCACAACCAACTCGTTTCATAATACGGGTGAACACAGACATCTTTGATGGAATTGCATGATTTCATCGAAAACAAACACTGCTTTGTTGCCTATGATATGTTATTTTTAGAAAAGTCTTTAGGAACCCACTTTTTCCAATTCAGGTTCCCTAAGGTGAGGCCTGTGGTTGTGTAGCTATGAAAAAAACTAGTTTGACTCCACGTCTGGAAGGCAAAGTTCTCAAGGTTTACATTTGCCACGACATATGCATCGGCAATCACCGGTGTCGCGGCCATCACGGTACTTTAACGGTGTGGTTGTGTGATGTAGTTGATACTGACTTCATCAGAGCTCTCCACCCTAACATGAGATGTGCCATTCCTATCAAAGTCAACTCATTTCATAACACGGGTGGACCCAGACATCTTTGACGGAATTGCATTATTTCACCAAAACAAACGCTACTTTGTTGCCTATGATAAGTTATTTTTAGAAAAATCTATAGAGACCCACTTTTGCCAATTTAGGTTCACTAGCATGAGGCCTATAATTCTGTAGTTGTGAAAAAATCTAGCTCAATTCCATGTCCAGAAGGCACATTTATCAAAGTATTACTTTTGCCACGACAACTGAATGGATAGTTCCTGGTGTCACGGCCATCATGGTACCTTAACGGTGTGGTTGTGCGATGTAATTGATATTGACTTTATCTAAGCTCTACACCCTAACATGAGATGTTCCATTCTAGTCACAACCAACTCATTTAGTAACACCGGTGGACCAAGTCATCTTTGATGGAATTGCATGATTTCACCGAAACAAACACTTCTATGTTGCCTAGGATAACTTGTTTTTAGAAAAATCTCTAGGGACCCACTTTTGCCAATTTAGGTTTCCTAGGGTGAGGCTTATAGTTCTATAGCTATGAAAAAAACCTAGCTCGATTCCATGTCCAGATGATAAATTTCTCAAGGTTTTACATTTGCCACGACATCTACATCGGCAGTTTTCGGTGTCGCGGCCATCACGGTACCTTAATGGTGTGGTTGTGCGACGTAATTAATACTTACTTCATCTAAGCTCTCCACCCTAACATGATATGTGCCATTCCTGTCACAACCAACTCGTTTCATAACACGGGTGGATCCAGACATCTTTGACGGAACTGCATGATTTCACCGAAACAAACACTGCTTTATTGCCTATGATAAGTTGTTTTTAGAAAAGTCTCTAGGACCCACTATTGCAAATTCAGGTTCCCTAGGGTGACGCCTGTAGTTCTATAGCCATGAAAAGCTAGCTTGATTCCATGTCTGGAAGGCAAAGTTCTCAAGGTTCTACATTTGCCACGACATATGCATCGGCAGTTCCCGGTGTCGTGGCCATCACGGTACGTTAACTACGTGGTTGTGTGATGTAGTTGATACTGAATTTATCAGAGCTCTCCACCCTAACATGAGATGTTCCATTCCTATCACAACCAACTCATTTCATAACATGGGTGGAGCCAGACATCTCTGAGGGTATTACATTATTTCACCAAAACAAACGCTGCTTTGTTGCCTATGATAAGTTATTTTTAGAAAAATCTATACAGACCCACTTTTGCAAATTTGGGTTCCCTTAGGTGAGGCCTATAGTTCTATAGTCATGAAAAAACTAGCTCGATTCCGTGTCTAGAAGGCAAATTTCTCAAGGTTTTACATTTGCCACGACATCTGAATCGGCAGTTTCTGATGTCGCGACCATCACGGTACCTTAACGACGTGGTTGTGCGACGTAATTGATACTAACTTCATCTAAGCTCTCCACCCTAACATGAGATGTGCCATTCCTATCACAACCAACTCATTTCATAACATGGGTGAACACAGACATCTTTGATGGAATTGCACGATTTCACCGAAAACAAACACTGCTTTGTTGCCTATGATATGTTATTTTTAGAAAAGTCTTTAGGGACCCACTTTTTCCAATTCAGGTTCCCTAAGGTGAGGCCTGTGGTTGTGTAGCTATGAAAAAAACTAGTTTGACTCCACGTCTAGAAGGCAAAGTTCTCAAGGTTTTACATTTGCCACGACATATGCATCGGCAGTCACCGGTGTCGCGGCCATCACGGTACTTTAACGGTGTTCTTGTGTGATGTAGTTGATACTAACTTCATCAGAGCTCTCCACCCTAACATGAGATGTGCCATTCCTATCAAAGTCAACTCATTTCATAACACGGGTAGACCTAGACATCTTTGACGGAATTGCATTATTTCACCAAAACAAACGCTACTTTGTTGCATATGATAAGTTATTTTTAGAAAAATCTATAGGGACCCACTTTTGCCTATTCAGATTCACTAGCATGAGGCCTATAATTCTGTAGTTGTGAAAAAATCTAGCTAAATTCCATGTCCAGAAGGCACATTTATCAAAGTATTACTTTTGCCACGACATCTGAATGGATAGTTCCTTGTGTCGCGGCCATCATGGTACCTTAACGGTGTGGTTGTGCGATGTAATTGATATTGACTTCATCTAAGCTCTACACCCTAACATGAGATGTTCCATTCCAGTCACAACCAACTCGTTTAGTAACACCGGTGGACCAAGTCATCTTTGATGGAATTGCATGATTTCACCGAAACAAACACTTCTATGTTGCCGAGGATAACTTGTTTTTAGAAAAATCTCTAGGGACCCACTTTTGCCAATTTAGGTTTCCTAGGGTGAGGCTTATAGTTCTATAGCTATGAAAAAAACCTAGCTCGATTCCATGTCCAGATGATAAATTTCTCAAGGTTTTACATTTGCCACGACATCTACATCGACAGTTTTCGGTGTCGTGGCCATCACGGTACCTTAATGGTGTGGTTGTGCGACGTAATTAATACTGACTTCATCTAAGCTCTCCACCCTAACATGATATGTGCCATTCCTATCACAACCAACTTATTTCAAAACACGGGTGAACCCAGACATCTTTGATGGAATTACATGATTTCACTGAAAACAAACACTGTTTTCTTGCCTCTGATATGTTATTTTTAGAAAAGTCTCCAGGGACCCACTTTTGCCAATTCAGGTTCCCTAAGGTGAGGCCTATGATTGTGTAGCTACAAAAAAGCCTAGCTTGACTCCACGTCTAGAAGGCAAAGTTCTCAAGGTTTTACATTTGCCACAACATATGCATCGGCAGTCACCGGTGTCGCGGCCATCACGGTACATTAACTGTGTGGTTGTGTGATGTAGTTGATACTGACTTCATCAGAGCTCTTCACCCTAACTTGAGATGTGCCATTCCTATCACAACCAACTCATTTCATAATTGTGTGGAGCCAGACATCTTTGATGGAATTACATTATTTTGCCGAAACAAAGGCTGCTTTGTTGCCTATGATAAGTTATTTTTAGAAAATTCTCTAGGGACCCACTTTTGCCAATTTGGGTACCCTCAGGTGAGGCCTATAGTTCTATAGTCATGAAACAAACTAGCTTGATTCTGTGTCTAGAAGGCAAATTTCTCAAGGTTTTACATTTGCCACGACATCTGAATCGGCAGTTTCTGATGTCGCAACCATCACGGTACCTTAACGGCATGGTTGTGCGACGTAATTGATACTGACTTCATCTAAGCTCTCCACCCTAACATGAGATGTGCCATTCCTATCACAACCAACTCGTTTCGTAACACGGGTGAACACAGACATCTTTGATGGAATTGCGTGTTTTCACCGAAAACAAACACTGCTTTGTTGCCTATGATATGTTATTTTTAGAAAAGTCTTTAGGGACTCACTTTTTCCAATTCAGGTTCCCTAAGGTGAGGCCTGTGGCTGTGTAGCTATGAAAAAAACTAGCTTGACTCTACGTCTGGAAGGCAAAGTTCTCAAGGTTTTACATTTGTCATGACATATGCATTGGCAGTTCTCGGTGTCACGGCCATCACGGTACATTAACTGCGTGGTTGTATGACGTAATTGATACTGACTATTGACGATCACTAATGTTCATTTTTAACCATCAACTATTCCATGAAAAAGAATAAAATGAACCACAAAGCATAGTTGTAGGAGTCTACTTAACCCCCTGAACTATCAGCTAGTGTCTAACCTACACCCCCAACTATGAAACCGTCTGTTTTACACCCTGAACTTTTCAAAACCGTTCAAATTACACCCTGGAGCGATTTTGGACGGCGGTTTTGACTTTTTCTATTTATTTCTGCTGAATCTTTGAAAAATCATAGTAAATCATAGAAAAATTATAAAATAGAAAATCTAATTTTGTTGGACTCCACATGAGTAGATCTACACAATGAACATATAATATAGTATGTTTTAGTATAAATTTTTTTTCTGTAGCTTTAAATTAGTTAGAAAATCGAATTTTGTCTGTAATTAATTGAAATAATTCATAGCTACAACTTCTATGGTCCAATTATGGTGAAATTTTTATAATGGGGTTATTATTATATGCTTGAACTATAGTAAAAATTTCATACTCATTGGATCATATATACCTTAGTTATAGATTTATTTAGGTTTATGCTTGTTAAATATAAATAAATCTATAACTAAATTATATATGATCCAATCAGTATGAATTTTTTACTACTGTTCAAGCATATAATAATTAGTTCACTATAAAAATTTAACCACAATTGGACCATAAAAGTTGTAGCTATGAATTATTCTAATTAATTACAGACAAAATTTGATTTTCTAACTAATTTAAAGCTACAAAAAAATTTGTATTAAAGCATACTATATTATATATTCATTGTGTAGATCTACTCATGTGGAGTTCAACAAAATTAGATTTTCTATTTTATAATTTTTCTGTGATTTACTATGATTTTTTAAAGATTCAGCAGAAATAAATAGAAAAAGGAAAAGTCAAAACCGTTGTTACTGTAGCAAACCATGGTTACTGTAGCAAAACCGTCGTCTAAAACCACTCCAGGGTGTAATTTGAACGGTTTTAAAAAGTTAAGGGTGTAAAACAGATGGTTTTAGAGTTAGAGGTGTAGGTTAGACACTAGCTGATAGTTTAGGGGGTCAAGTAGACTTTTTCCTTTTATTCTAACGAGTTCCACGAGTTGTGTTATTCTCACTTGTTTTGTAGGATATTTAATATTTGACCACATAAAAGTACCTCAAGTGATGAAACGGAGCACACCATTGTGAAAAGCTCGTCGAGACGATCAAAACGGATATATTAGTTGCTATATTTGGAGTTCTGGAGAGAAAGTCCCCGATGAATACGACTCGGAAGATTCTAGAAAACTCTAAAACCATCACCAAGCAAGAGTTTTAGGGACTAACATAACAATTTTCACAGTTTTGGTGAATTGTAAATTTTCAGGGATAAAAACAGAATAAGCCAAGAAGGAGTAGGAGTCAAAAAATAGAACCAAATCAAGTCGGAATTCTACGAAAATTGACGGAAAGGTTCTAGAGCACACGAGAAGGGAATAAAGCGGGAGCCCGGAGGCTAATAAGTGGGGCCGGCCGGCCCCACATGTCAAGGTGGCTAGCCTAGGCCCACCTCCAAGTGAGACCAGCTTCGTGTGACGGCCTCTAACTGACCTCTACGACACATCTCAACCATTGTTTCAAGTTGGTTTGATCCAAGGGCTGCGGTTCACCCCACCGGGCTATATAAGCAGGGGCAGACCCCCTCCCTCAGGCCATCTCCATCTTCATTAGCTACATCCAGAGCAAAAGCTAGGGTTTCACCCCTCCATGCAAGTAGAAGTAGAGATCCCTCTAGATGATCATCTAGTTCTAATTCTTCTAGTTCAACTTCTAGTTCTAGTTCTAGTTCATCTAGTTGTAAACTAGAGAAGAGGGAGAGAGGAGAGGAGAGAGCTGAGGAGGAGCCGAATCTATTAGATCTTCCTTGACATTGTACTTCTGCAGCATCTGGTTCGTCTTGAGCAATCTCCAGGTTCTTCAACATTTATTTCTAAGTATTTTATTTAGTTTTAGTTCTTGCTTTATTGTATTTACTAGATCTCCGCTCGTATTGAGTGCTCTAGTTATCCTAGGTAATTAGAGTAGTAAGCGCTAGTGTAGACGTGGCGTCTAGACTAGGGTTTACTAGAGTTTGCTCCCAATCCTCTGGTTAGTTGTGGTAACCCACAGAGGTGACAGCTCTATCCGATCTTTGTAATCCACCACGTTAGGGTTGGTGTTTCGTAGAGCTTTTTAGCAGCCTTCCCTCGACTACTTCCTTCCCAATCTTTTTTGAGAGTCAGAAAGGTAATGTTGCTTCGAAGTAGGTAAAATAGAGTAAGCCTTTGATAAGATAGAACCACTTAGAAAACCCTAAAAACCCTCTCTACCCTATAAATTACCCTTTCCTTAGACATTCCTAATTCTTCTAGCACACTTCATGTTCCCCGTGGAAATCGATACCTTAGAACACTCCCGGGTGAAAGCTACGTCGGTATCCGTGCGCTTGCGGGATCTTTTCCTGTGTGCATTAAATTACCCAACACTAACTTCATCAGAGCCCTCCACCCTAACATGAGATGTCTCATTCTTGTCACAACTTGTTTTATAATACGGTTGGACGCAAACATCTTTGATGGAATTGCATCATTTCACCAAAACAGACGCTGCTTTGTTGCCTATGATAAGTTATTTTTAGAATAATCTCTAGACAACCACTTTTACCAATTCTAGTTTCTAGGGGTGAGGCCTATAGTTCTGCAGCCGTGAAAAAAATATAGCTCAATTCCATGTCTAGAAGGCAAAGTTCTCAAGGTTTTACATTTGCCATGACATCTATATCGGTAGTTCCTGGTGTCACAGAAATCATGGTACCTTAATGGCGAGGTTGTGTGACATAATTCATATTGACTTCATCTCAGCTCTCTATCCTAACATGAGATGTTCCATTCCTGTCACAACCAACTCATTTCGAAACACGGGTGGACCCAGACATTTTTTATGGAATTGCATGATTTCACCGAAACAAATACTGCTTTGTTGCCTATGATAAGTTATTTTTAGAAAAGTCTCTAGGGACCTACTTTTGCTAATTTAGGTTCCCTAAGGTGAGGCCTTTAGTTGTGAAGCCATGAAAAAACTAGCTTGAATCCACGTCTGGAAGGCAAAGTTCTCAAGGTTCTACATTTGTCACGACATATTCATCGGCAGTTCTCGGTGTCGTGGCCATCACGGTACATTAACTGCGTGGTTGTATGACATAATTGATACTAACTTCATCTAAGCTCTCCACTCTAACATGAGATGTGTCATTCCTATCACAACCAACCACTGTTCGCCTAAACGGCCGTTTAGTCCGTTTAAACACCGTTTAAATGGTAAACAGAAGTCAGCCGTGTTGTTTAGGCCCTAAACGGTGAATTAAACGGTTGAGCCGTTTAAACCCGTTTAAACCGTTCAATCCCATCTAAACAGTCTAAACAAAATCAGATTAAACGTGATTAAATGAGCTAAACAACCATTTAATCCATAATTAAGTGAATTAAAGGACTACGTCTATCATAATCAATATGAAACTAATTAACATTGTAATTATATGAAGTGTTGTGGGATTTAGATTTCTTCCAACAAGATTATTTGGCAGAATATTTGATTTTACATGTGTAAATATGTATGGGTTCTAGCAAAATTTATTTTTACCTACATAAATATGTATATTTTATTGTTATTGTATAAAACCGTTTAGGCCGTTTAACTCCATTTAAACACCGTTTAAACGGTCTAAACGCTAAACGAAGGGTGACCGACTGTTTACCGTTTAGCGTTTAGGAAAACATTGCAACCAACTTGTTTTGTAATACGGTAGGACCCAGACATCTTTGACGAAATTGCATGATTTCACCGAAATAGACGCTGCTTTGTTGCCTATGATAAGTTATTTTTAGAACAATCTCCAAGCACCCACTTTTACCAATTTAGGTTTCTAGGGGTGAGGCCTATAGTTCTATAGCCATGAAAAAAATCTAGTTCGATTCCATGTCAAGAAGGCAAAGTTCTCAAGGTTTTACATTTGCCACGACATCTGTATCGGTAGTTCCTGGTGTCGTGGCCATCATGGTACCTTAACGGTGAGGTTGTGTGACATAATTGATGTTGACTTCATCTCAGCTCTCTAGCCTAACATGAGATGTTCTATTCCTGTCACAACAAACTCATTTCGTAACACAGGTGGACCCAGACATCTTTGTATGGAATTGCATGATTTCACCGAAATAAACACTGCTTTGTTGCCTATGATAAGTTATTTTTAGAAAAATCTATAGGGACCCACTTTACCAACTCAGGTTCCTTGGAGTGAGGCCTATAGTTCTATAGCCATAAAAAACCTAGCTCGATTCCATGTCCAGAAGACAAATTTCTCAAGGTTTTATATTTGCCACGACATCTGAATCAACAGTTTTCGGTGTCGTGGCCATCACGGTATTTTAACGGCGTGGTTGTATGATGTAATTGATACTGAATTCATCTAAGCTCTCTACCCTAACATGAGATCTTCCATTCCTGTCACAACCAACTTGTCTCATAGCATGGGAGGACCTAGACATCTTTGATGAAATTGCATGATTTCACTGAAACAAACACAGCTTTGCTTCCTATAATAAGTTATTTTTAGAAAAATCTCCATTGACTCACTTTTTCTAATTCAGGTTCCCTAGGGTGAGGCCTATAGTTCTACAACCATGAAAAAAACTTGCTTGATTCCATGTCCGGAAGGCAAAGTTCTCAAGGTTTTACATCTGCCACGACATATGCATCCGCAGTTCCCGGTGTCACGGCCATCACGGTACATTAACTACGTGGTTGTGTGACATAATTGATATTGACATCATCAGAGCCCTCCACCCTAACATGAGATGTGCCATTCCTATCACAACCAACTCATTTCATAACATGGGAGGACACAAACATCATTTATGGAATTGCATTATTTCACCAAAACAAATGTTGCTTTGTTGCCTACGATAAGTTATTTTTAGAAAAATCTCCAAGGAGCCGCTTTTGCTAATTCAGGTTCCCTAGGGTGAGGCCTATAGTTCTATAGCTATGAAAAAAACATAGCTCGATTCCATGTCCATAAGGCAAATTTCTCAATGTTTTACATTTGCCACGACTTCCAAATCGGTAGTTCCCGGTGTCGCGGCCATCACGGTATCTTAACGGCGTGGTTGTGTGACATAATTGATAGACATCATCTTAGCTCTCCACCCTAACATGAGATGTGCTATTCGTGTCACAACCACCTCATTTAGTAACACGAGTGGACCCAGTCATCTTTGATAGAATTGCATGATTTCATGGCCTATGATAAGTTATTTTTAAAAAAATCTTTGGGGTGCTACTTTTGCCAATTCAGATTAACTATGGTGAGGCTTATAGTTCTATAGCTATGAAAAAAAAATCTAGCTCGATTCCATGTCCATATGGCAAATTTCTCAAGGTTTTACATTTGCCACGACCTCTGCATCGGCAGTTTCCGATGTCACGGCCATTATGGTACCTTAACGGCATGGTTGTACGACATAATTGATACTGACTTCATGTAAGCTCTCCACCCTAATATGAGATGTGCCATTCCTATCACAACCAACTCATTTCATAACACGGGTGGGCCCAGACATCTTTAACGGAATTACATGATTTCACCGAAACAAACACTGCTTTGTTACCTATAATAAGTTATTTTTAGAAAAATCAGTAGGTCCCACTTTTGCCAATATAGGTTCCCTAGGGTGGGGCCTTTAGTTCTATAGATATGAAAAAAGAAGCTTGATTCCAGGTCTGAAAGGCAAAGTTCTAAAGGTTTTATATTTGCCACGACATATGGATCGGCAGTTCCTGGTGTTGCGGCCGTCATGGTACAACAACTGCGTGGTTCTGTGATGTAGTTGATACAAACTTCATCAAAGCTATCCACCCTAACATGAGATGTGTCATTCCTATCACAACCAACTCATATCATAAGACGGGTGAAGCCAGACATCTTTGATGGAATTAAATTATTTCACCAAAACAAACGTAACTTTGTTGCCTATGATAAGTTATTTTTAGAAAAATCTATAGGAACCCACTTTTGCCAATTTAGGTTCACTAGGGTGAGGCCTATAGTTCTACAGTCATGGAAAAACTAGCTCAATTCCATGTCTAGAAGGCAAATTTCTCAAGGTTTTACATTTGTCACGACATCTGAATCGACAGTGCCCGGTGTCACGGCCACCACAGTACCTTAACGGTGTGGTTGTGCAACATAATTGATATTGACTTCATCTAAGCTCTCCACCCTAACATGAGATGTGTCATTCCTATCACAACCAACTCATTTCGTAACATGGGTGGACCTAGACATCTTTGTTAGAATTACATGATTTCAGCAAAACAAGCACTACTTTGTTGCCTATGATAAGTTATTTTTAGAAAAATCTCTAGGGACTCATTTTTTCCAATTCAGGTTCCCTACGGTGAGGCCCATAGTTTTGTAGCCATGAAAAAAACCTAGCTTGATTCCATGTCAACAAGGCAAATTTCTTAAGGTTTTACATTTGCCACGACATCTTAATCGACAGTTTCTAGTGTCGCGGCCATCATGGAACCTTAACGACGTGGTTCTGTGACATAATTGATACTGACTTCATCTAAGCTCTCCACCCTAACATAAGATGTGCCATTCCTATCACAACCAACTCATTTCGTAACACAGGTGGACCCAGAGATCTTTGATGGAATTGCATGATTTCCCCGAAACAAACACTACTTTGTTGTCTATGATAAGTTATTTCTAGAAAAATCTCAAGGGAACCTCTTTTACCAATTCAAGTTCCCTTGGATGAGGCCTATGCTTCTATAGCCATGAAAAAACCTAGCTCGATTCCATGTCTAGAATTCAAATTTCTCAAGGTTTTACATTTGCCACGACATCTGAATTGACAGTTTTCGGTGTCACGGCCATCACGGTACCTTAACGGCGTGGTTGTGCAACATAATTGATACTGACTTCATCTAACCTCTCCACCCTAACATGGGATGTGCCATTCTATTCACAACCAACTCGTTTTGTAACACGGGTGGACCCAGACATTTTTGATGGAATTGCATGATTTCACCAAAACAAACACTGCATTGTTGCATATGATAGGTTATTTTTAGAAAAATCTCTAGGGACTCACTTTTACCAATTCAGGTTCCCTTGGGTGAGGCCTATAGTTTTGTAGCCATGAAAAAAACCTAGCTTGATTCCATGTCTAGAAGGCAAATTTCTCAAAGTTTTACATTTGCCACAACATATGCATCGACAGTTCCCGGTGTCGCGACCATCACAGTACATTAACTGCGTGGTTATGTGATGTAGTTGATAAGAATTTCATCAGAGCTCTCCACCCTAATACGAGATGTGCCATTCCTATCACAACCAACTCATTTTATAAGACGGGTGGAGCCAGACATCTTTGATGGAATTACATTATTTCACTGAAATAAACACTCCTTTGTTGCCCATGATAAGTTATTTTTAGAAAAAATCTCTATGAACCCACTTTTGCTAATTTAGGTTCCCTAGGGTGAGGCCTATAGTTCTATAGTCACGAAAAAACTAGCTCGATTCCATGTCCAGAAGGCAAATTTCTCAATATTTTACATGAGATGTGCCATTCCTATCACAACCAACTCATTTTGTAATACGGGTGGACCTAGACATCTTTGATGGAATTACATTATTTCACCAAAACAAACACTACTTTGTTGCCTATGATAAGTTATTTTTTAGAAAAATCTCTAGGGACTCACTTTTGCTAATTTAGATTCCCTAGGGTGAGGCCTATAGTTTCAGGCATGAAAAACAACCTAGCTTGATTCCATGTCCAGAAGGCATATTTCTCAAGGTTTTACGTTTGCCACGACCTTTGAATCAGCAGTTTCTGGTGTCACGGCCATCATGCTACCTTAACGGCGTGGTTGTACGACATAATTGATACTAACTTCATCTAAGCTCTCCACCCTAACATGAGATATGCCATTCTTATGACAACCAACTCGTTTAGTAACATGGGTGGACCCAGACTTCTTTGAAGGAATTGCGTGATTTCACCGAAACAAACACTGCTTTGTTGCCTATGATAAGTTATTTTTCAAAAAATATCTAGGGACCCAATTTTGCCAATTCTAGTTTCCTAGGGTGAGGCCTATAGTTCTATAGCCATGAAAAAATCCTAGCTCGATTCCATGTCCAGAAGGCAAATTTCTCAAGGTTTTACATTTGCCACGACGTCTGAAACGGTAGTTTCCGGTGTCATGGCCATCACGGTACCATAATTGCATGGTTGTGCGATGCAATTGATACTAACTTCATCTAAGCTCTCCACCCTAACATTATATGTGCCATTCCTGTCACAACCAATCCGTTTCATAACACGGTTGGACCCAGACATCTTTGACGGAATTGCATGATTTCAACGAAACAAACACTACTCTATTGCCTACAAAAATTTATTTTTAGAAAAGTCTCCGGGGAGCCACTTTTGCCACTTCAGGTTCCCTAGGGTGAGGCCTATAGTTTTGTAGCCATAAAAAAACTAGCTTGATTCCATGTCCGGAAGGCAAAGTTCTCAAGGTTTTACATTTGCCATGATATATTCATCGACAGTTTCTCGGTGTCGCGGCCATTATGGTACATTAACTGCGTGGTTGTGTGACATTGTTGATATTGACTTCATCAGAGCTCTCCACCCTAACATGAGATGTGTCATTCCTATCATAACCAAATTATTTCATAACACGGGTGGAGCCAGACATCTTTGATGGAATTGCATTATTTCATCGAAACAAACGCTGCTTTGTTGCCTATGATAAGTTATTTTAAGAAAAATCTATAAGAACTCACTTTTGCCAATTTAGGTTCCTTGGGGTGAGGCCTATAAAGTCATGAAAAAACTAGCTTGATTCCATGTCCAGAAGGTAAATTTCTTAAGGTTTTACATTTGCCACGACATTTGAATCGGCAGTTTCTGATGTTACGGCCATCATGGTACCTTAACGGTGTGGTTGTGTGACATAATTGATACTGACTTCATCTAAGCTCTCCACCCTAACATGAGATGTGCCATTCCTGTCATAACCAACTCATTTCATAACACGGGTGGAGCCAGACATCTTTGACGGAATTTCATGATTTCACCAAAACAAACACTGCTTTGCTGCCTATGGTAAGTTAATTTTAGAAAAGTCTTAAGGTACCCACTTTTGTGAACTCAGGTTCCCTAGGATGAGGCCTATAGTTCTATAGCCATAAAGAAACTAGCTCGATTCCATGTCCAGAAGGCAAGTTTCTCAAGGTTTTACATTTGCCACAACATCTGAATCGGTAGTTTCCGGTGTCACGGCCATCACGGTACCTTAACGGCGTGGTTGTGTGACGTAATTGATACTGCCTTCATGTAAGCTCTCCACCCTAACATGAGATGTGTCATTCCTGTCACAACCAACTCATTTTGTAACACGGGTGAACCCAGACATTTTACACAGAATTACTTGATTTCACCAAAATAAACACTGCTTTATTGCCTATGATAAGTTATTTTTAGAAAAGTCTCCAGGGATCCACTTTTGCCAATTTAGGTTCCCTAGGGTGAGGCCTGTAGTTCTACAACCATGAAAAAACTAGCTTGATTCCATGTCCAGAAGGCAAAGTTCTCAAGGTTTTACATTTGCCACAACATATGCATCGGCAGACCTAGTGTCGCGGCCATCACGGTATATTAACTACGTGATTGTGTGACATAGTTGATAATAACTTCATCAAAGCTCTCCACCCTAACATGAGATGTGTCATTCCTATCAAAACCAACCCATTTCATAACACGGGTGGAGCCAGACATCTTTGATGGAATTGCATTATTTCACCGAAACAAACACTGCTTTGTTGCCTATGATAAGTTATTTTTAGAAAAAATCTCTAAAAACCTAGTTTTGCCAATTTAGGTTCCCTAGGGTAAGACCTATAGTTCTATAGTCTTGAAAAAATAGCTTGATTCCATGTCCAGAAGGCAAATTTCTTAAGGTTTTACATTTGCCACGACATCTGAATCGACAGTTTCTGGTGTCGCGGCCATCACGGTACCTTAACGGTGTGGTTGTGTGACATAATTGATACTGACTTCATCTAAGCTCTCCACCCTAACATGAGATGTGCCATTCCTGTCACAACCAACTCATTTCATAACATGGGTGGACCCAGACATCTTTGATGGAATTGCATGATTTTACCAAAACAAACATTGCTTTGTTGCCTATGATATGTTAATTTTAGAAAAGTCTCTAGGGACCCACTTTTGTGAACTTAGGTTCCCTAGGATGAGGCCTATAGTTCTATAGCCATAAAAAACTAGCTCAATTCCACGTCTAGAAGGCATATTTCTCAAGGTTTTACATTTGCCACGACATCTTAATCGGCAGTTTCTGGTGTCACGGCCATCACGGTACCTTAACGGCGTGGTTGTACGACGTAATTGATACTGACTTCATGTAAGCTCTCCACCCTTACATGAGATATGCTATTCCTATCACAACCAACTCGTTTCGTAACACGGGTGAACCCAGACATCTTTGACGAAATTGCTTGATTTCACCAAAATAAACTCTGCTTTATTGCCTATGATAAGTTATTTTTAGAAAAGTCTCCAGGGATCCACTTTTGCCAATTTAGGTTCCCTAGGGTGAGGCCCATAGTTCTACAGCCATGAAAAAAACTAGCTTGATTCCATTTCCAGAAGGCAAAGTTCTCAAGGTTTTACATTTGCCACAACATATGCATCGGCAGTCCTAGTGTCACGGCCATCGCGGTATATTAACTTTGTGATTGTCTGACGTAGTTGATAATAACTGTAACAACCCAGGGTTTTCCAAGAAACAAAAATCACAACTAAATTTTTTTTCTAAAATAACCTATGTCTGGTGAGGTGTCGTGTAGGAAACCTAACCTAGTTGCACAATTAGCACCTAAAATAGCTAATTACATCTTTGCATTTAACTAAACATGCTTGAGTTGGATTTTATGTTCTTTGAATTGAATTAATGGCAACAACATTTCTTAAACTAATTTTTTCTATAACTAAATGTACAAATATAATCTTATCAAATATTTGGAAACCAAAAATATATTTAGTAGGACCCATTATGTTAAACAAGTATAGGCAACATGCTTTCTTACATACCAATGCTTGGCATATTTAAAATAGAGAAAATACAAATAGAAAAGCTTAAAGGAATAACTAGAAAAGGAAGAAAGCCCTTCAGCCCATCTTCCGAGCCAGCCCGCTCACCCCAGCCGGCCTACCGAGCCAGCCAAACGAGCCGTAGCGCTGCCCGAGCCGCGCAGCAGCATCCCCGCACCAGCCGGCCTAGCTCAGCGAGCTGGCCCAACTCACGGCCAAGCCTGCTTCGCACGCCGCTCGCACCTGCTTGTGTGTGGGCCGGCCCAGCCAAGAACTGCCCTCGCCACAGCCACTGAGCGGAGGGACCCAGACATCATCGCCTTCCTCCCGCTCACCGGTTCCTCTGTTTCGCCCAAACCAAAATCGGAGGAGGGAGCAAGGGCACGCAACGTGCGAGGGGAGATTCCCCTTGTCCCCTCTGCCAGCCGGGTGTGCCAAGCCGCAACTCCGGACCCGCACGCCAGTCTCACGCACTCTCCTAGCATGCACCGCACGCGTGAAGCCGATGCCACCATGGCCGCGCTATCGGTTGACACCGCCTGCCACCACCGCAACTTTTCCAACCGCCTGAGAATCAAATTGGCAACGCCAATCCACTCGCCCCCCCTCTGGCCACCTCAAAACCCTACGCCAACCCCTCTCGATGGACGCCACGTGGTCCAGCTACCTCCATCATCGTTCGCCATTGCCATGCTTAGAGCTTGGCTATATAAGCCGAGCACCGACGCCCTAGCCCCCCTCCAACGTTTTCACTGCCGCCTCAGGTGGCCTCACCACAAACCACACCACGCTGCAAGGAAGGGGAAGGAGGGAGGAAGAGAAGGGGAAAAGCAGCGAGGAGGAGCTAGACTGCCGCTGCCGCTTGGGACACCGGATAAGAAGGAGACGCTGCTGTCTTCTACCTCGCCGAGAAGCGTCACTGCACGGCCGCTCGACTTCACTGCCTCGAGTCACCACTACACCGCCATCCTCCTGCCATGAGCCTAAGGTGAGCCGATCCACTCGCAAACACCCTCTGTTCAGCACCGTGTGCACTCCGGTGCCGCCACGGTCGAAACCGTACCGGGGACAGCGAAGGCCGCGCCCGGACCTCCGTTCACGATCACACTCAATCACGAGCACACACTGGAGCACGACATAGCCTTGCGGAGCTAAACCAGACGCTTTGGGCATGACCGCCATAGCCAGAGCACAGCCATGGCGAGGCCGTTCCTTTTGACTTGAGACGGTAGAGGCAGGAGCAAGGGGTCCAACAGGTTCGCCTTGGCGAAGGACACACCATGCGCACCTTAAGAGAAGGAGGGCTCCCTGGTGGCATGGCCGGTGGTGCTCCAACTGGTCGGAGGCGTCGAGCCACCACCACCGCGAGAGGTTCTATTAGAGCTCAATTTTGTCGTTTTGACCCCACCTTCGTACTCCTTTTGCGGCCGCAAATCGGTAGAAGACCTTACCACTCGAGCCAAGTCACCGTGGAGGTCTTGCCGCCGCTCACCACACCAGCCGAGCCGCCATCGCCATGGACAAGCCCCCTAGACACTCTAATCCGCACCATTGACCCCTCCATTGAGTTCCATGGGACCACGTGGTGCTCTCGAGCCTACAAGTTTCACCCATGAAGCCCTAGAGCGTGAGCTCGGCCGCTCGCTGCCGGTGAGAGCGCGGCCGGGAAAGAGGAAGCAGGAAAGAGGAGCAGAGGAGTGACTAGGTGCACTCGGTGCACCGTGGGCCGAGAGGAAAGGGAAGAGGATGGACTGGGTCCGCCGTGGACCGCGTTCAAAATCCGTGGACCATCCGCGCGAGACCACCGTGAGCCAAGCTCACCAGCCCGAGCCTGACTTTTGAATCTGAATAGGCGACATGGCAGCACCAGCGCCTGACACGTGGCGGGCCTAGCCCGGCCCAAATCCGGCCCAGCCCAGGCCCACGGAGGCCCGGTCTCGGCCCGGTCAAAGTTGATCGTTGACCGTTGACCAGTCAAACGGGACCCACATGTCAGCGACTCAATCTGTTTCAGCCAATCAGAGCTTGACACGTGTCACTCCTGAATTTTTCCTTTTCTTTTTCTTTTTCAGAAAATCATTTAATCTTTAGAAATTCATAACTAATTCATTTTAACTCAAAAAAATACCAAACCAGTTTCTAAATTTTTCTAAAAATGAGCTCTACATCTTAGGCTTGTGTTTGAGTGCATTTGGATCTTTTGAATTTCTGTTGCTTCTTTGTGCACCTCTATAGGAGTCGTTAATGCGACTCTACATTATGTTTAACAGAGCCGGAGGACCTGCCGACTAAGGAGTACGACCCCGACTACAACGAGGACTTGGGTGACGGCCTGCCAGGTGCCACGCCCCACCCATCTCCGTAGAACCTATTACGCATGCAAATATAGAATTGCTAGCGCTTTTACTTTGGTGCAATAATATGTTGATAGGTTGCATGGTAGATGCTTTACTTTGAGCCCTTTACCTTGTTGCAACCTTACTCCTTCTCACCCTGCTGTTAGGCTAGATGCTCGCATGTTACATATTACTACTTTTACTCTTACTCGCATTATATCTGTGATGTGATGCCGGTGAGTGAGAGGCGTATATGTATAAGGCACGTAGTGCCGAGAACTTGGTAAATCTGATAAAAGAACTAGGGAGATCTTGGCATGCATCTTGGGTGAGTGGTGAGGGTTGAGTCGATTGGATAGGATCCTACGACGAGTCTTTGAGGCAAGTCTTGCTAGAGGGGTGCGACCTAGGCATCCCTCACGAGAGATACCTGTGGTGGGTATATTGTGAGGTGAACTAGGGTGTTGGTTATCCCTAGTGGAGTTGCTATCGTGGCATGGGGAAGACGGTGTTTCCCTTTTGAGAAGATATCCTGTCTGGTCCTCCTAAGGACTGGTATGTCTTGAGAACCGGAACCATGGGACTTTCATGCACACTACTCGCTCCCGATGGGCGGGGGACGATTACCCAACTGACTAGAGCGGTACCACTACTACTAGGTTGGAAGGTGATAGTGTAGGGAGGTACGGGCATGGGGACCCACACCCTCCTAAGACAGCGTAGTGACCTTGGGGGCCTAGTACTATGTCTCATAGTCTCAGCGTTTCGGTGGACACTGGGGTGGCCCAGGGCTGAGTGGTAGAGTGGTACTGTACCGGTTGGGAGGTAGTCGGAATTAGCCTAGACGAGCCAGATCGTCGAGGATGGCGATCTTGTGGATTACCAGGTGTACGCACTCTGCAGAGTTGATCGATCTATACGTATAGCCGCGTCCACGGATATGGACATTCCCATGACCTACGCTTCACTTAATTAGAGAGAGGAGTCCTTTCTACCTTTCCCTCGGGTTTGTGTTGGATTTCGGCTTTGGCCGTTGAGACGAGATCTGAACGGGAGTCAATCTCGTCGCCTAGAGAGAGAGAGAGTAAGATGAGATGTGTTGTGTGTGATGGGAATGGGAAAATATGAGAATAAGATGGGTTAAAACTGATGAATGTCTTACTAATAAAATATTAACAACTTGCATAGGAAACCACAGCTTAAATAGGTCTCTTTCTACTTCCCTCGATGCATTCCACTTTCCATAAACCATTGCAAGCATAGGGTGGGCGATGCGTGGCCAGTACCAGGAGTACTGATAGATTTTTGACAGGTTCAGAGCCCGAGTATGACTATGAGGGTGATGATTAGGAGGACTAGAGGGTCTGTCCTACGCTCAAGCTAGTTCCAGAAGATCGTTTTCTGCTGCTATCTACGACGGATGCTGTTCCAGATGCTTGTGTGAGTGTGTTCCGCCCTGCGAGGCGATGAGAATAAGTTATGTAAAACTCTCTATTGTACTCTGATATTCGTGCATGACTTTATGTATCACTGAGATTTGGGTAAATTGACGGAATGTTTCGTCATTTTACACTTCGTTTCTATGGATTTCCCTTCATGGAAATCAAGGACGTTTCAATAACTTCATCAAAGCTCTCCACCCTAACATGAGATGTGCCATTCCTATGGCAGAACCACCTAAGTCATATGGCCCACATGTGCCTATCATCGTCTCCCATACTTCGGATAGTAGCACATGCAAGTAAGATAACTTCGGTAGTCTGTCGGGTGTCCTCGGGGAACCCCAAATCATCCACATTCTTCTTTTGAGTAGGATCAATTATAGAAACATTACAGTATTACAACAGTTGTACAATTATATAATAGATTACATCAGAGTAAACAGCGAAAGACTTATAACCATAAGTTTACAACTATTCATTAAGTTATTGCAAAGTTAACTGTAGATAGGGTAGCATGACATGTACCACTAGTAACACACAAGAGAGATTCACCCTGCCCAAGGGTTCACACAAACTCTTCTACTGCTGGCTCTCACCTGCAACAAGGGTTTAAAGAACCCTGAGTACAAAGGTACTCAACAAGACTTAACCGATGAAAAGAAAAGACTCCAAGGATATGTAGGCTAAAGGAGAATCAAAGGGAGTCTGTAGCAAGAATCAAGATAACTTTTGCAGAAAAGCTTAACTAACAGTTGATCCTTACTTTCAATATTATGGCTTAAGCTTTATAACATAAGTATCATGTAAGCACCTGATCTAAACCAATCACTTCATAAACCATCACATCATGTGATCATTAGCATCTAGTTACAGTTATTAACTACGATGCAGCACATTTGATCGAGTCTTCTTCACCGAGAAGCAACGGCGATTCGAATCGGTTTAGCCTAGCTGGGGTTTCCATACCACACGACATATGCAGGTCTAGGTCTGCAGACCCGAACATACATATATCAACCCATATCCAGATCCCCCAAAACCTGAACCGGTCTGCGTTACCCGGGAGCACAGTACCCACTACACTGCGTCGTTCGTCCTTGACAAATTTGCAGAAGTGCATTACACGGTACTCCCACCATCTCCATTCGCCCAGTGCGCAGTTGTCTTTTCAAGTTAAGGATAAACCGAGGCAAGGCTTACCGGAGTATGTGGCCAGTACTACAAGTCACAATTATAGATAGCTCTACAACGATCGGTCCTTAATTGACACAGGCGGGGTCACTATGGTAGGCCTCAAACCATGATGCAAGCCAAGATTCCGCCCGGTCTTGTATTAAAAACATGATCATTCTCATGTACCAGGTTTATCAAAGTTTTAGGATAACTTAAACTTATCATCTAAGCAAGGCTAAGCATTTAACAACTATTATATAAAACTATGCAACGTGGGATAAGTAATTTGTAGTCAAGGAAGATATGCAGCAACGGTATATCACTCAACTCCTAATAACTTAATGCAGCAGGCATAGACTTATGTGAATAACTTTTATAAAAATACAAGGAGATGGGTTATGCTCTGGGGCTTGCCTGCGATGTCGAGGTTGTCAGAAACTCTAGAAAACCACAACTAGATAACCACAGCGACTGACTAGAATTCCACTTCGGGACTAGCTCAATAAGGGAATCCCACTTGCAATCACTAAACGTAAGTAAATATGCATGCTTTAGGATGATGATGTACTAAACATGATTTAGAGGATAAAAAAAAGCTTAACTAACTTGAATATAACTTTCCTTCACATTTAAGTTGGTTAATAACTTCACAAAGCAATATTAGTTGTTGTTAAAATAAGCCAATTGTGAGTAGCACAACCACTAATTAACTTGCCAAGGAACATCAATGGTGATCATGTTCCCTAGTCTCCATTCAATCTAAAAGTCATTTCAAGTCAAATTTGGGAATTATCCTAATTAACTTAGCATTAATTAATTAATTACATTAAGACATTTAATTAAGCATATAAACAAAAAATATCAAAACAGTACCAAAATTTTTGTATATGTAAATCTAGGTATATAAAGCTTACTAGTCAAGTATCATAAATTTTGGATCATTCTTGGAATCTACAAAAATTATTGAAGTTGCATTAATAAATTAAATTAGGTAATTTTAAATCATGCAAGAACTAAACATTTTTAGCATTTCATAACTTTTCTAGATAAAGAGCATCATAAAAAGCATACACAAAAATTTTCATTAATTTATCAGCTCTAATTATTTTTCTGAGATCTATGCAAATTACTGCACTATTCAAATTTTCAGAAAAAAGGAAAAACTATTTTCTCTCCCTCCGGCCCAATCCACAGACAAAATGGGCCGGCCCAACTTGGCTCTCTATTTCAGCCCATGATGTCGTTGAGCAGGCCAAAATGGAGACCGTCGCTGACCAGCAGCGTCCCACCGACGGCGACCTCCCCAACAGTGGCCAAGCATCACACGACGACCCTCAAGAGCAGGTGCGACAACAGAAGACAACAGGCGCTCGAGTTAGGGTTCAAACAAGGCGTGGCTGTGGCCATGGCGGACCAACGAGGACCCGCACGGTGGTGCGACGGTAGAACTGTCGTCCCGATGCGGTAGAATATAAATGGAGGGGAGCAATGAGACCAGGAGCTCACCCCAAACACGATGGCGTGCTAGTGAAGTGGAAAGGCAATGGAGACACCATGCCCTCGATGATGGCGATGGCGGCAACACGGACACAGCGACGGTGCATCATTCTGGCAGAAACTGAGCACCAATCTGAAATTGATATAGTGTATGAGCATCAGGAGCACAAGGCGATCCCGGAACAACGAAGAGATGAGCCCACGGCTCACCAAAGCAGCATGGCCTCGGTGAGGCTTATCTCTGCAGTAATGAAGTTTGCCATGGCAGAATTGGTGCCCACGGCCAATTACAATGGCAAGAGTTGGGGTGAGATGGTCAGAGGGATGCGCAAGGAGGTTACGGAGCTACGGTAAACTTGAATTGAAGAATGAACAAGTGACGTCGATGAATTTCTCATCGACGATGGCGTTAGATTGGCGGCTGGGGTGAAGAAGAGGATGATGTCGATCGGCTTGGTTGTAAAGGATGCGGGCGTGGCTTCAAGAGGGCCAGCTCCATCTTAGAACGCACCAAGGAAGCAGCTGCGTGCCTCTATGATGTTGAGCGGCGCTAGAGCAGTGGCGGTCGAAGGTGAAGCAACCGAGCTATCTGCTCTCCATGTCAGTAAGAAACTGACTGAACCCTCCTAACTCACCTCTCTTGATCTCCAATTTTTGCAAACTAACTCGATGATCTTCCTTAAACAAAATTGTACATCTACAAGAGATCTACAGAATTGCTTTAAGATTCATCACCCAAAACTTTTTAGATTAGGAGTTTTTGAATAACAAAGATAGGTACTTTGAAACGGAAGAAAGAGAAAGGAAATTTAGAGTTAGGGTTTGGGGATAACTGAGCTGATTAGCCACTTTTGGCATTTAATGGGTGATTATTTATGAGCCACATAACTCAACCAAGACCACCATGCCATAGTACAATCTTTGTACTAATGAATGATGCCCATGATTGAGGCAAGTTTATTTGAGAAAAATCATTTTATAAACACTCCAAAAGTGAATCAATTATGAATCATTTTATAGTACAATCAGAGCTTGACACGTGTCACTCCTGAATTTTTCCTTTTCTTTTTCTTTTTCAGAAAATCATTTAATCTTTAGAAATTCATAACTAATTCATTTTAACTCAAAAAAATACCAAACCAGTTTCTAAATTTTTCTAAAAATGAGCTCTACATCTTAGGCTTGTGTTTGAGTGCATTTGGATCTTTTGAATTTCTGTTGCTTCTTTGTGCACCTCTATAGGAGTCGTTAATGCGACTCTACGTTACGTTTAACATAGCCGGAGGACCTGCCGACTAAGGAGTACGACCCCGACTATAGCGAGGACTTGGGTGATGACCTGCCAGGTGCCACGCCCCACCCATATCCATAGAACCTATTATGCATGCAAATATAGAATTGCTAGCACTTTTACTTTGGTGCAATAATATGTTGATAGGCTGCATGGTAGATGCTTTACTTTGAGCCCTTTACCTTGTTGCAACCTTACTCCTGCTCACCCTGCGGTTAGGCTAGATGCTCGCATGTTACATATTACTGCTTTTACTCTTACTCGCATTATATCTGTGATGTGATGCCGGTGAGTGAGAGGCGTATATGTATAAGGCACGTAGTGCCGAGAACTTGGTAAACATGATAAAAGAACTGGGGAGATCTTGGCGTGCGTCTTGGGTGAGTGGTGAGGGTTGAGTCGATCGGACAGGATCCTACGACGAGTCTTTAGGGCAAGTCTTGCTGGAGGGGTGCGACCTGGGCATCCCTCACGAGAGATACCTGTGGCGGGTATATTGTGAGGTGAACTGGGGTGGTAGTTATCCCTAGTAGAGGTGCTGTCGTGGCACAGGGAAGATGGTGTTTCCCTTTTGAGAAGATATCCTATCTGGTCCCCCTAAGGACTGGTATGTCTTGAGAACCGGAACCATGGGACTTTCGTGCACACCACTCGCTCCCGATGGGCGGGAGATGATTACCCGACTGACTAGGGTGGTACCACTACTACTAGGTTGGAAGGTGATAGTGTAGGGAGGTATGGGCATGGGGACCCACACCCTCCTAAGACAGCGTAGTGACCTTGGGGGCCCGGTACTACGTCTCATAGTCTCAGCATTTCGGTGGACACCGGGGTGGCCCAGGGCTGAGTGGTAGAGTGGTACTGTACTAGTTGGGAGGTAGTCGGAATCAGCCTAGACGAGCCGGATCATTGAGGATGGCGATCTTGTAGATTACCAGGTGTACACACTCTACAGAGTTGATCGATCTATACGTATAGCCGCGTCCATGGATATGGACATTCCCATGACCTACGCTTCACTTGATTAGAGAGAGGAGTCCTTTGTACCTTTCCCCCGGGTTTGTGTTGGATTCCTGAGCGGGAGTCAATCTCGTCGCCTAGAGATAGAGTAAGATGAGATGTGTTGTGTGTGATGGGAATGGGAAAATATGAGAATAAGATGGGTTAAAACTGATGAATGTCTTACTAATAAAATATTAACAACTTGCATAGGAAACCACAGCTTAAATAGGTCTCTTTCTACTTCCCTCGATGCATTCCACTTTCCACAAAGCATTGCAAGCATAGGGTGGGCGATGCATGGCCAGTACCAAGAGTACTAATAGATTTTTGACAGGTTCAGAGCCTGAGTACGACTACGAGGGCGATGATTGGGAGGACTAGATGGTCTGTCCTACGCTCAAGCTGGTTCCAGAAGATTGTTTTCCGCTGCTATCTATGACGGATGCTGTTCCGGATGCTTGTGTGAGTGTGTTTCGCCCTGCGAGACGATGAGAATAAGTTATGTAAAACTCTCTATTGTACTCTGATTTTCGTGCATGACTTTATGTATCACTGAGATTTGGGTAAATTGATGGAATATTTCGTTATTTTACACTTTGTTTCTGTGAATTTCCCTTCGTGGAAATCAAGGATGTTTCAGTTGGTACCAGAGCCATGCTGACCCTAGGACGGACCCATAGGATTGGACAATAGAATTAGGAAAGATCTTGACACTTTCAGTTATATTACCGACCGTGCTGCATTTTCATGCACGACTTATCTCAATTTCACACTCTCTTACCTACATTTCGTTCTACCTTACCTATCACATCGCTTCGTTCCACCCTGAATCACCCTGTTTCACTCAAGATTTATCAAGTATCACTCGGAGTTACATAGTTTTGCCTTGTCTTACCAAGTTTCACTCTGTAATACTCAAGTTACTACATACACAACAAGGTACTGACTCCGTCTTACGATTAATTTGCAGATGGCCCCTGTTGTCGAGCTTCTTGTGGACGAACTGGCCTACCGTGGGTTCGCCACGATCCAATATGACGTGCTGGACTCACTAGGCGTTCCCACAGAGCAGATCAAGTACGTGTGCCGAGGTGAGCCTGGACCCGACGGGTTCAAGGGCCACATCGTGGTCCACCTAAAGGTTCCTGCCAGCGAGTTCGTACCCGTGCTGCATGCCTTCAAGACACTAGAGGTGGAGAACTCTATTGCTTTGTGCGTACAGTCTGTCTCATGCACAGCTCTTCGCAGTGTGATGCGTGACGCACACGACTACCTCAAGACGGGACCGTACCGCCTGCTGCCTGCCGCTCTGGACCTCAATAGGTTCTCAGAGCCGCAGATCACTGCTGTAGACCGTGCTGCGCACAACGAGGTTGACCCCTATCTAAGGGCCTCCGTGCAGTACATCATCGCCTAGGATCGCTACATCAGGGATGTAGAAATGCAGAACCGCTGCTATCGAGACCTCCTGTTCCGTTGTGACGAGGAGTTCCTCAAGGTGGAGCGCAAGGAGGGGGAGATGGTCAGCAAGCTCGAGGAGGAGCGCATGGGCTATGATAGGATGAAGACCTTCTATGAGAACCGTGAGTAGTCACTTCGGAAGGAGATCGCCAATCTCAAGGACAAGGTTGGGGAGGCTGAGCTTCGCCATGACTATCTTGAGTCCAAGGTGCTTGAGTGCGAGGATCGGATTGAGCATCAGAGGCTTACCCTGAGGGAGTTCCATGAGAAGGAGAAGCAGTGTGGCATCAGAAAGCTTGCCCTGGAGGCCCGTTGCAACACAATGGAGAAACTAGCTATGGAGGCTGCCGTCACCACCACCTACAACATGCACCACCTGGTTCACTACATCAAGAGCACCGAGTACCTTCAGGACAAAGTGAACCGCATCAGTTAGGCTTGGATCGACGCTGATCGCAAGCGTGTCTAGGAGATCAGGAAGGTCCAGGACATCCTCTTACCTGGGATGCGCAAGAAACCACGCAGACAGCCTTTCCACGTTGAGGCCACCAAGCTTAACTTTGAGGCTTGCCCGACTGAGGGTTACTCAGAGGTTCCGAGGACTGAGATGCTGGACTACGCTCTCACCTACGTCACAAGGATCCACCACTCCGACGACGAGCTTCATGCCATGGAGGGCACTCCCGAGGCTTCCACTTCTGGTCCTTCTACACCACCCGCCACTCCCGGACAGGAGTAGTTACCTTTTCACATAATCATGTAATAAGGTAGTAGTAGTAGACATGTTGAGCCCTGCGTGGCCAGAGATATGATGATGCACTTATGGAGTAATGTAGGATGTCCCACTTTTGGAGCTGCCTGCGAGTAGCATGATTCCCGCGAATCTATCAGTGTAGCTACTGGAGATATCGCTATGTAATAAACTAATGTAATGGATGTTTTGGATCTTATCGCATCTTATGGTTCTTATTTGCATCTTTGTATGAGTTTTGGATAGTTATCTCTTTCTAAATTAATAAATCGCTTAACCATGCACCTAATGAAAATGTTAAACAATGAACTGACCCTACAGAGAGATGTCTTGCCACCGATCCGCTCATCTGAACAATCGCTCACTTTCCCCCGCGCCTACGGCCCGTGGTCGTGGTCGAAGCCATGGAGGAGGCCGGGGAGTTCCCTTCGATGTCATGGAGGAGCCCGCACCAGAGGAGCCTGCACTAGGGGCAGGTGCCGCCCAGCATCCTGAAGGAGAAGCACCGCCGCCGCCACCACCACCACAGTTGGCGGAGGTGATGGACCGCCAAACCTACCTCTTGGAGACACTAGCTCAGGGAATGCTTCACTGCCACGAGGGTCCTCCCAATGACTTCTAGCGGAAGTTGAAGGGTTTTCTCAAGCTGAGGCCTCCTACTTTCGACACCGCTGATGATGACCCCATCGCCGCTAAGGACTGGCTCCGTGAGATGGAAAGGAAGTTGGACCTCACCACCTGCACTGACGAGGAGTGTGTGGGGGTAGCCACCCACCAACTCACTGGCGCTGCACACGCATGGTGAGATAGCTACTGCGACGCCCACGAGGACCTAGGGAGTATCTCTTGGGAGGAGTTTGCCGAGGCTTTTCGTGAGCAACAGGTGCCTGAGGGCGTCATGGATGCCAAGGTGGAGGAGTTTCACAACATCTCCCAGGGCTCCCAGAAGGTTCAGGAGTACACTACTCGTTTCACCCGCATGATGAGGTATGCTCCAGGTGAGACTGATACCGAGAAGAAGAAGATGTACTGTTTCAAGAAGGGGTTGAACTCTCGTCTCAAGGTGGCCCTCTCGGGTCATGCTTGTCGCACCCTTCGCGAGATGGTCAACAAGGTGCTGGAGATGGAGAGGGATCGTCTGGAGGCGGACACCCTCCACAAGGAGAAGAAGCGCTGGTTCGAGAGTTCCTCTCGTGGCCGGCCCCGCAGAGGCCACGTGCTCACGTGCTTCCTCCGCCCCGCTCTCGCTACACCCAGGGGGCAGTGACCGCTCTGAGCTATGGAGGTGGTACCTACACCGCTAATTACCACCGCCCCACTCAGAGCCATCCCGCTCCGAGTCGCCCCACTCAGGGAGCTGGCACATGGAGGACCGCTACGCCTACCTCCACAGGTAGCGCGCCCTTCACCTGCTTCAGCTGTGGCCAGCCTGGTCATAAGATCGTTGAGTGCCCCATCAAGAATGGCACACCGCCTGTTTCGACCCAGACAAGACAGACTGCTACACCTGCTACTCCACGCAAGAACGTTGCTAGGGCTGTCCGTAGTCGTCTCAACCACATGACCGCAGAGGACGCCCAGGACGCTCCCGACGTGGTGTACGGTATGTTTTTGGTACAGGGAGTTATAGCTTCAGTCTTGTTTGACTCTGAAGCTACTTGTTCTTACATTTCCACCAAGTTTGCACGAGAACATAGCATACCTGTGACTCTCCGTAAGGAGCCCATTGACACTAGCTCACCTTTAGGTCGCATTATATGCACCAAGAGATGTCAGAGAGTGAGTATCACAATTGAGGGCTACCCTTTTCTAGCCGATCTCACCTTACTTCCATCCGAGGGGCTAGATGTCATACTGGGGATGGATTGGTTGACACAGCATAAAGGAGTGATATCTTATTCACCAAGGTATGTGGAGATCACACACCCGAGTGGACACATAATCCGCTGTAAGCCAAATCAGGGGAAGACAGTCTCTATGTTGTGTGCCCTAGAGGCCAAGACAATCGAGGAGGTACCTGTTGTGAGAGAGTACCCTGATGTGTTTCCTGAGGAGTTGCCAGGCATGTCACCTGATCGGGATGTGGAGTTTGTGACTGACCTTCTGCCTGGAACCGGGCCTATTGCTAAGAGGCCCTACCGCATGTCAGTCGATGAGCTAGAAGAGCTGAAGAAGCAACTCAAGGAGTTGTCAGACAAGGGATACATCAGACCCAGTGCTTCACCCTAGGGTTCCCCTATTTTGTTTGTGAAAAAGAAGGATGGATCCATGAGGATGTGCATTGACTATCGAAACTTGAATGTTGTGATAGTCAAGAACAAATATCCTCTGCCCAGGATCGATGACCTCCTAGATCAGCTGAAAGATGCTAAGTTCTTTTCCAAGATCGATCTCAGGTCCGGATATCATCAGATGAAAATCAGACCCGATGACATTCCTAAGACAGCTTTTGTCACCAGATACGGGCAATATGAGTTCACAGTGGTGTCCTTTGGACTCACTAATGCCCCGGCTTATTTCATGAACATGATGAATAAAGTATTCATGGACGAACTGGACAAGTTCGTAGTGGTGTTCATTGATGACATCCTTATCTATTCCTCCACCGCTGAAGAACATGAGCAACACTTGAGAGTGGTTCTAGAGAAGTTGAGGCAGAATCAACTGTATGCCAAATTCAGCAAATGTGACTTTTGGCTCGAAGAAGTTGCCTTCCTTGGTCATGTTCTCACCATGGAGGGAGTCATTGTAGATCCCGCAAAGATTGAAGCGGTGAAAGAGTGGGAACAACCCTGCAATGTGACCGATATCCGCAGTTTTCTTAGATTAGATGGGTACTACCGCAGATTCATCGAGAACTTCTCAAAGATAGCCAAGCCCATGACCAACCTACTGAAGAAGACTAATGAGTTTGAATGGACGCCCGAGTGCGAGCACAGCTTCCAGACTCTGAAACAGAAGCTTACCACCACTCCTGTCCTTGCTTTACCTGATATCCAGAAAGACTTCGTGGTCTATTGTGATGCATCCAGACAGGGACTCGGCTGTGTTCTGATGTAGAGTGGAAGAGTCATTGCCTATGTGTCCCAACAGTTGAAGGACCATGAGCAACGCTACCCAACCCATGATCTGGAGCTTGCACTGTTGTGCATGCTCTAAAGATTTGGAGGCACTACTTGATCGGAAATAAGTGTGATATCTACACCGATCACAAGAGCCTAAAGTATTTCTTCACTCAAGAGGATCTAAACATGAGACAACACAAATGGCTAGAGCTTATTAAGGACTACAACCTGGAGATTCACTATCATCCAGGAAAAGCTAATGTAGTCGCTGATGCTTTGAGCCGAAAGAGTTATTGCCACAATCTGTCCATGGAAGCTGTACCACCCGAGCTATGTCAGGAAATGGGCGAACTTCATCTCGAAATCCTACCCAAGGGTATGTTGAACGAGCTTTGAGTGCAATACCTCAAGGATCAGATCCGCAATGCTCAACTGGAGTGTCCAGAAATTTGGGAGATCCGAGAACTCATGAAGAAGGGCAAGTGCCCCGAGTTCAGAGAGGATGTACAAGGTGTGTACTGGTACAAGGATAGAATCTATGTACCATCTGATCCCGCCTTGCGGCGAGAAATCTTGGAAGAGGGTCATGACTCCAAGTATTGTATTCACCCGGGAAGCACCAAAATGTATGCCGATCTAAAGAAACAGTTCTGGTGGAAGAACATGAAGGTAGATATTGCCAGGCATGTCGCGCGATGCGACATCTGCAATAGGATCAAGGCTAAACACCAAAGACCAGCTTGGTTGCTTAAACCCTTGGACGTTCTGATGTGGAAATGGGAGAGCATATCCATGGACTTTATAGTAGGTTTACCTCGAACCCCTAAAGGCCATGACTCTATTTGGGTGATCATCGATCGAATGACCAAGGTAGCTCACTTCATAGCTATGAGGACTGACTACAGAGTTGAGAAGCTAGCAGATCTGTACATCAAGCACATTCTCAGACTCCACGAAGCCCCCACTAGCATAGTGTCTGATCATGGTACGTAGTACATGTCCAAGTTCTGGAAGAGTCTCCACAAGGCTATAAGGACTCGACTTGATTACAGCACCGCATACCACCCACAGACAGATGGTCAGACAGAGAGGGTTAATTAGATTTTGGAGTACATGCTCTGAGCTTGTGTCTTGAAGTATGGGTCTGATTGGGAGAAAAGTTTGTCCCATGCAGAGTTCTCTTACAACAACAACTACCAGACTAGTCTCAAGATGTCACCGTTTGAGGCTTTATATGGTAGAAAGTGTAGAACCCCTCTGATGTGGTCAGAAGTGGGAGAGAGATCATTCTTTGGCCCCCACAAAGATCAAAGATGCCGAAGAAGGAGTTGCCCAAGTGCAAGAAAACCTGAGAATTGCTCAAAGCCGATAAAAGAGTTATGCAGATAACCGTCGAAGAGACCTCGAGTTTCAGGTTGGGGACTATGTCTATCTCAAAGTTTCCCCACTCCGAGGTACCATCAGATTTCATGTGAAAGGAAAGTTGGCACCTAGGTACGTGGGACCATACAGGATTTGTCAGAGGATTGGCAAGTTGGCATACAATGTAGAGTTGCCCGAGGAGTTGATAGGAGTACACCCAGTGTTTCACGTATCTCAGCTACGCAAGTGCTTGCAGTTGCCAGAACAAGAGGTACGCACGGATACACTGGATATCCAGGACACCCTGGAGTACAAGGAGCACCCGATCCGGATATTAGACAAAGCTGAGAAGGAGACTAGAAGCATCGTGATACCCATGTGCAAAGTTCAGTGGAGTAACCACATAGAACGGGAAGCTACATGGGAGAAAGAGTCCGAACTCCGGATGCTTTACCCCTACCTCTTCGAAAGGTATGTCACACCATAAATCTCGGGACGAGATTTCAGTGAGGGGGGAGGACTGTAACAACCCAGGGTTTTCTAAGAAACAAAAATCACAACTACAATTTTTTTCTAAAATAACCTATGTCTGGTGAGGTGTCATGTAGGAAACCTAACCTAGTTGCACAAGTAGCACCTAAAATAGCTAATTACATCTTTGCATTTAACCAAACATGCTTGAGTTGGATTTTATGTTCTTTGAATTGAATTAATGGCAACAACATTTCTTAAACTAATTTTTTCTATAACTAAATGTACAAATATAATCTTATCAAATATTTGGAAACCAAAAATATATTTAGTAGGACCCATTATGTTAAACAAGTATAGGCAACATGCTTTCTTACATACGAATGCTTGGCATATTTAAAATAGAGAAAATACAAATAGAAAAGCTTAAAGGAATAACTAGAAAAGGAAGAAAGCCCTTCAGCCCATCTTCCGAGCCAGCCCGCTCACCCCAGACGGGCTGCCGTGCCAGCCCAACGAGCCGTAGCGCCGCCCGAGCCACGCAGCAGCATCCCCGCACCAGCCGGCCTAGTTCAGCGAGCTGGCCCAACTCGCGGCCGAGCCTGCTTCGCATGCTGCTCGTGCCTGCTCGTGTGTGGGCCGGCCTAGCCAGGAACTGCCCTTGCCATAGCCACTAAGCGGAGGGACCCAGACATCATCGCCTTCCTCCCGCTCGCTGGTTCCTCTGTTTCGCCCAAACCGAAATCGGAGGAGGGAGCAAGGGCACGCAACGCGCGAGGGGAGATTCCCCTTGTCCCCTCTGCCAGCCGAGCGTGCCAAGCCACAACTCCGGACCCACACGCTAGTCTCACGCACTCACCTAGCACACACCACACGTGTGAAGCCGATGCCGCCATGGCCGCGCAATCGGTCGACACCGCCTGCCACCACCGCAACTTTTCCAACCGCCTGAGAATCAAATTGCAACGCCAATCCACTCGCCCCCCCTCTGGCCACCTCAAAACCCTACGCCAACCCCTCTTGATGGATGCCACGTGGTCCAGCTACCTCCATCACCATTCGCCATCGCCATGCTCGGAGCTTGGCTATATAAGCCGAGCACCGACACCCTAGCCCCCCTCCAACATTTTCACCGCCGCCTCGGGTGGCCTCACCTCTAACCACACCGCACTACAAGGAAGGGGAAGGACGGAGGAAGAGAAGGGGAAAAGCAGCGACGAGGAGCCGGACTGCCGCCGCCGCTCGGGACACTGGAGAAGGAGACGCTGTTGTCTTCTACCTTGCCGGGAAGCGTCACTACACGACCGCTCGACTTCACTGCCTCGAATCACCACTGCACCACCATCCTCCTGCCATGAGCCCAAGGTGAGCCAATCCGCTCGCAAACACCCTCTGCTCACCACCGTGTGCACTCCGGTGCCACCATGGCCGAAACCGTACCAGGGACGGCCAAGGCCGCGCCCGGACCTCCGTTCACGATCACACTCAATCACGAGCACACACTGGAGCACGGCACAGCCTTGCAAAGCTAAACCAGCGCGGGAACACCACCACCATGAAGGCGCTCTGGGCATGACCGCCATGGCCAGAGCACGGCCATGGTGAGGCCGTTCCTTTTGACTCAAGACGGTAGAGGCAGGAGCAAGGGGTCCAATAGGTTCGCCTTGGCGAAGGACACACCATGCGCACCTTAAGAGAAGGAGGGATCCCCGGTGGCATGGCTGGCGGTGCTCTGCCCGGTCAGAGGCGTCGAGCCGCCACCACCACAGGAGGTTCTGTTAGAGCTCAATTTCGTCATTTTGACCCCACCTTCGTACTCCTTTTGCGGCCGTGAATCGGTAGGAGACCTTACCACCTGAGCCAAGTCACCGTGGAGGTCTTGCCGCCGCTCACCACACCGCCCGAGCCACCACCGCCTATGGACAAGCCCCCTAGACACTCTAATCTGCACTGTTGACCCCTCCATTGAGTTCCATGGGACCACGCAGTGCTCTCGAGCCTACAAGTTTCGCCCGTGAAGCCCCAGAGCGTGAGCTCGGCCGCTCATCGCCGGTGAGAGCGCGGTCAGGAAAGAGGAAGCAGGAAAGAGGAGCAGAGGAGCAACTAGGTGCACTCGGTGCACCGTGGGCCAAGAGGAAAGGGAAGAGGATGGACTGGGTCCGCCGTGGACCGCGTTCAAAATCCGTGGACCATCCGCGCGAGACCACCGTGAGCCAAGCTCACCAGCCCAAGCCCAACTTTTGAATCCGAATAGGCGACGTGGCAGCACCAGCGCCTGACACGTGGTGGGCCCAGCCCAGCCAAGTTCAGCCCAAATCCGACCCAGCCCAGGCCCACCGAGGCCCGGCATTAGCCCGGTCAAAGTTGACCGTTGACCGTTGACCAGTCAAACGAGACCCACATGTTAGCGACTCAATCTGTTTCGGCCAATCAGAGCTTGACACGTGTCACTCCTAGATTTTTCCTTTTCTTTTTCTTTTTTAGAAAATCATTTAATCTTTAGAAATTCATAACTAATTCATTTTAACTCAGAAAAATACCAAACCAGTTTCTAAATTTTTCTAAAAATGAGCTCTACATCTTAGGCTTGTGTTTGAGTGCATTTGGATCTTTTGAATTTCTGTTGCTTCTTTGTGCACCTCTATAGGAGTCGTTAATGCGACTCTACATTATGTTTAACAGAGCCGGAGGACCTGCCGACTAAGGAGTACGACCCCGACTACAACGAGGACTTGGGTGACGGCCTGCCAGGTGCCACGCCCCACCCATCTCCGTAGAACCTATTACGCATGCAAATATAGAATTGCTAGCGCTTTTACTTTGGTGCAATAATATGTTGATAGGTTGCATGGTAGATGCTTTACTTTGAGCCCTTTACCTTGTTGCAACCTTACTCCTTCTCACCCTGCTGTTAGGCTAGATGCTCGCATGTTACATATTACTACTTTTACTCTTACTCGCATTATATCTGTGATGTGATGCCGGTGAGTGAGAGGCGTATATGTATAAGGCACGTAGTGCCGAGAACTTGGTAAATCTGATAAAAGAACTAGGGAGATCTTGGCATGCATCTTGGGTGAGTGGTGAGGGTTGAGTCGATTGGATAGGATCCTACGACGAGTCTTTGAGGCAAGTCTTGCTAGAGGGGTGCGACCTAGGCATCCCTCACGAGAGATACCTGTGGTGGGTATATTGTGAGGTGAACTAGGGTGTTGGTTATCCCTAGTGGAGTTGCTATCGTGGCATGGGGAAGACGGTGTTTCCCTTTTGAGAAGATATCCTGTCTGGTCCTCCTAAGGACTGGTATGTCTTGAGAACCGGAACCATGGGACTTTCATGCACACTACTCGCTCCCGATGGGCGGGGGACGATTACCCAACTGACTAGAGCGGTACCACTACTACTAGGTTGGAAGGTGATAGTGTAGGGAGGTACGGGCATGGGGACCCACACCCTCCTAAGACAGCGTAGTGACCTTGGGGGCCTAGTACTATGTCTCATAGTCTCAGCGTTTCGGTGGACACTGGGGTGGCCCAGGGCTGAGTGGTAGAGTGGTACTGTACCGGTTGGGAGGTAGTCGGAATTAGCCTAGACGAGCCAGATCGTCGAGGATGGCGATCTTGTGGATTACCAGGTGTACGCACTCTGCAGAGTTGATCGATCTATACGTATAGCCGCGTCCACGGATATGGACATTCCCATGACCTACGCTTCACTTGATTAGAGAGAGGAGTCCTTTCTACCTTTCCCTCGGGTTTGTGTTGGATTTCGGCTTTGGCCGTTGAGACGAGATCTGAACGGGAGTCAATCTCGTCGCCTAGAGAGAGAGAGAGTAAGATGAGATGTGTTGTGTGTGATGGGAATGGGAAAATATGAGAATAAGATGGGTTAAAACTGATGAATGTCTTACTAATAAAATATTAACAACTTGCATAGGAAACCACAGCTTAAATAGGTCTCTTTCTACTTCCCTCGATGCATTCCACTTTCCATAAACCATTGCAAGCATAGGGTGGGCGATGCGTGGCCAGTACCAGGAGTACTGATAGATTTTTGACAGGTTCAGAGCCCGAGTATGACTATGAGGGTGATGATTAGGAGGACTAGAGGGTCTGTCCTACGCTCAAGCTAGTTCCAGAAGATCGTTTTCTGCTGCTATCTACGACGGATGCTGTTCCAGATGCTTGTGTGAGTGTGTTCCGCCCTGCGAGGCGATGAGAATAAGTTATGTAAAACTCTCTATTGTACTCTGATATTCGTGCATGACTTTATGTATCACTGAGATTTGGGTAAATTGACGGAATGTTTCGTCATTTTACACTTCGTTTCTATGGATTTCCCTTCATGGAAATCAAGGACGTTTCAATAACTTCATCAAAGCTCTCCACCCTAACATGAGATGTGCCATTCCTATGGCAGAACCACCTAAGTCATATGGCCCACATGTGCCTATCATCGTCTCCCATACTTCGGATAGTAGCACATGCAAGTAAGATAACTTCGGTAGTCTGTCGGGTGTCCTCGGGGAACCCCAAATCATCCACATTCTTCTTTTGAGTAGGATCAATTATAGAAACATTACAGTATTACAACAGTTGTACAATTATATAATAGATTACATCAGAGTAAACAGCGAAAGACTTATAACCATAAGTTTACAACTATTCATTAAGTTATTGCAAAGTTAACTGTAGATAGGGTAGCATGACATGTACCACTAGTAACACACAAGAGAGATTCACCCTGCCCAAGGGTTCACACAAACTCTTCTACTGCTGGCTCTCACCTGCAACAAGGGTTTAAAGAACCCTGAGTACAAAGGTACTCAACAAGACTTAACCGATGAAAAGAAAAGACTCCAAGGATATGTAGGCTAAAGGAGAATCAAAGGGAGTCTGTAGCAAGAATCAAGATAACTTTTGCAGAAAAGCTTAACTAACAGTTGATCCTTACTTTCAATATTATGGCTTAAGCTTTATAACATAAGTATCATGTAAGCACCTGATCTAAACCAATCACTTCATAAACCATCACATCATGTGATCATTAGCATCTAGTTACAGTTATTAACTACGATGCAGCACATTTGATCGAGTCTTCTTCACCGAGAAGCAACGGCGATTCGAATCGGTTTAGCCTAGCTGGGGTTTCCATACCACACGACATATGCAGGTCTAGGTCTGCAGACCCGAACATACATATATCAACCCATATCCAGATCCCCCAAAACCTGAACCGGTCTGCGTTACCCGGGAGCACAGTACCCACTACACTGCGTCGTTCGTCCTTGACAAATTTGCAGAAGTGCATTACACGGTACTCCCACCATCTCCATTCGCCCAGTGCGCAGTTGTCTTTTCAAGTTAAGGATAAACCGAGGCAAGGCTTACCGGAGTATGTGGCCAGTACTACAAGTCACAATTATAGATAGCTCTACAACGATCGGTCCTTAATTGACACAGGCGGGGTCACTATGGTAGGCCTCAAACCATGATGCAAGCCAAGATTCCGCCCGGTCTTGTATTAAAAACATGATCATTCTCATGTACCAGGTTTATCAAAGTTTTAGGATAACTTAAACTTATCATCTAAGCAAGGCTAAGCATTTAACAACTATTATATAAAACTATGCAACGTGGGATAAGTAATTTGTAGTCAAGGAAGATATGCAGCAACGGTATATCACTCAACTCCTAATAACTTAATGCAGCAGGCATAGACTTATGTGAATAACTTTTATAAAAATACAAGGAGATGGGTTATGCTCTGGGGCTTGCCTGCGATGTCGAGGTTGTCAGAAACTCTAGAAAACCACAACTAGATAACCACAGCGACTGACTAGAATTCCACTTCGGGACTAGCTCAATAAGGGAATCCCACTTGCAATCACTAAACGTAAGTAAATATGCATGCTTTAGGATGATGATGTACTAAACATGATTTAGAGGATAAAAAAAAGCTTAACTAACTTGAATATAACTTTCCTTCACATTTAAGTTGGTTAATAACTTCACAAAGCAATATTAGTTGTTGTTAAAATAAGCCAATTGTGAGTAGCACAACCACTAATTAACTTGCCAAGGAACATCAATGGTGATCATGTTCCCTAGTCTCCATTCAATCTAAAAGTCATTTCAAGTCAAATTTGGGAATTATCCTAATTAACTTAGCATTAATTAATTAATTACATTAAGACATTTAATTAAGCATATAAACAAAAAATATCAAAACAGTACCAAAATTTTTGTATATGTAAATCTAGGTATATAAAGCTTACTAGTCAAGTATCATAAATTTTGGATCATTCTTGGAATCTACAAAAATTATTGAAGTTGCATTAATAAATTAAATTAGGTAATTTTAAATCATGCAAGAACTAAACATTTTTAGCATTTCATAACTTTTCTAGATAAAGAGCATCATAAAAAGCATACACAAAAATTTTCATTAATTTATCAGCTCTAATTATTTTTCTGAGATCTATGCAAATTACTGCACTATTCAAATTTTCAGAAAAAAGGAAAAACTATTTTCTCTCCCTCCGGCCCAATCCACAGACAAAATGGGCCGGCCCAACTTGGCTCTCTATTTCAGCCCATGATGTCGTTGAGCAGGCCAAAATGGAGACCGTCGCTGACCAGCAGCGTCCCACCGACGGCGACCTCCCCAACAGTGGCCAAGCATCACACGACGACCCTCAAGAGCAGGTGCGACAACAGAAGACAACAGGCGCTCGAGTTAGGGTTCAAACAAGGCGTGGCTGTGGCCATGGTGGACCAACGAGGACCCGCACGGTGGTGCGACGGTAGAACTGTCGTCCCGATGCGGTAGAATATAAATGGAGGGGAGCAATGAGACCAGGAGCTCACCCCAAACACGATGGCGTGCTAGTGAAGTGGAAAGGCAATGGAGACACCATGCCCTCGATGATGGCGATGGCGGCAACACGGACACAGCGACGGTGCATCATTCTGGCAGAAACTGAGCACCAATCTGAAATTGATATAGTGTATGAGCATCAGGAGCACAAGGCGATCCCGGAACAACGAAGAGATGAGCCCACGGCTCACCAAAGCAGCATGGCCTCGGTGAGGCTTATCTCTGCAGTAATGAAGTTTGCCATGGCAGAATTGGTGCCCACGGCCAATTACAATGGCAAGAGTTGGGGTGAGATGGTCAGAGGGATGCGCAAGGAGGTTACGGAGCTACGGTAAACTTGAATTGAAGAATGAACAAGTGACGTCGATGAATTTCTCATCGACGATGGCGTTAGATTGGCGGCTGGGGTGAAGAAGAGGATGATGTCGATCGGCTTGGTTGTAAAGGATGCGGGCGTGGCTTCAAGAGGGCCAGCTCCATCTTAGAACGCACCAAGGAAGCAGCTGCGTGCCTCTATGATGTTGAGCGGCGCTAGAGCAGTGGCGGTCGAAGGTGAAGCAACCGAGCTATCTGCTCTCCATGTCAGTAAGAAACTGACTGAACCCTCCTAACTCACCTCTCTTGATCTCCAATTTTTGCAAACTAACTCGATGATCTTCCTTAAACAAAATTGTACATCTACAAGAGATCTACAGAATTGCTTTAAGATTCATCACCCAAAACTTTTTAGATTAGGAGTTTTTGAATAACAAAGATAGGTACTTTGAAACGGAAGAAAGAGAAAGGAAATTTAGAGTTAGGGTTTGGGGATAACTGAGCTGATTAGCCACTTTTGGCATTTAATGGGTGATTATTTATGAGCCACATAACTCAACCAAGACCACCATGCCATAGTACAATCTTTGTACTAATGAATGATGCCCATGATTGAGGCAAGTTTATTTGAGAAAAATCATTTTATAAACACTCCAAAAGTGAATCAATTATGAATTTCCAAGACAGACAATGACCAAGTGCTGGATTTCCATTTTGAATTCAAAATTGGGGCTCAATTTTTAATGGTTTGCACTTGAAATCATCCCCAACACTTATCATTAGTGTAAACAAAAACATTTACACTCCAAGGTTTATTTGGGCATATTTCCAAGTTTTATATGAAATTCCAAAATGGCAAGGTCCCAAAGTACCTTGAGAGCAATTTTTTCATTTTAACACATCTCATCAAATAATGCATTGCAACCCTAGCAATTTAACATTGCTTTTAGTGAATGCAAGACTTAGCTAAAGGACAGGCTCATAATGCATGATCATTCCATGACCAAAGTTTTAGTGACGCTTAACACCGAGGGTGTTACAATTCTTGTCACAACCAACTCATTTCATAACATGAGTGGACCCAGACATCTTTGACGGAATTACATGATTTCACCAAAACAAACACTGCTTTGTTACTTATGATAAGTTAATTTTAGAAAAGTCTCTAGGGACCCACTTTTGCGAACTCAGGTTCCCTAGGATGAGGCCTATAGTTCTGTAGCTATAAGAAAAACTAGCTCGATTCCATGTCTAGAAGGCAAATTTCTCAAGGTTTTACATTTGCCACGACATCTGAATCGGTAGTTTCCGGTGTCATGACCATCACGGTACCTTAACGGCATGGTTGTATGACGTAATTGATACTGACTTCATGTAAGCTCTCCACCTTAACATGAGATGTGTCATTCCTGTCATAATCAACTTATTTTGTAACACGGGTGAACCCAAACATCTTTAACGGAATTGCTTGATTTCACAAAAATAAACACTGCTTTATTGCCTATAATAAGTTATTTTTAGAAAAGTCTCTAGGGATCCACTTTTGCCAATTCAGGTTCCCTAGGGTGAGGCCTATAGTTCTACATCCATGAAAAAAACTAGCTTGATTCCATGTCCAGAAGGCAAAGTTCTTAAGGTTTTACATTTGCCACAACATATGCATCGGCAGTCCTAGTGTTGCGGCCATCACGGTATATTAACTACGTGATTGTGTGATGTAGTTGATAATACCTTCATCAAAGCTCTCCACCCTAACATGAGATGTGTCATTCCTATCACAACCAACTCATTTCATAACACGGGTGGAGCCAGACATCTTTGATGGAATTGCATTATTTCACCGAAACAAACGCTGCTATGTTGCCTATGATAAGTTATTTTTAGAAAAAATCTCTAAGAACCCACTTTTGCCAATTTAGTTTCCCTATGGTGAGGCCTATAGTTCTACACTCATGAAAAAAACTAGCTTGATTCCATGTCTAGAACGCAAATTTCTTAAGGTTTTACATTTGCCATGACATCTGAATCGGCAGTTTCTGGTGTTGCGGCCATCACGGTACCTTAACAGTGTGGTTGTGCAACATAATTGATACTGACTTTATCTAAGCTCTCCACCCTAACATTATATGTGCCATTCCTATCACAACCAACTCATTTCATAACGCGGGTGGACCCAGATATCTTTGACGGAATTGCATGATTTCACCAAAACAAACACTGCTTTGTTGCTTATGACAAGTTAATTTTAGAAAAGTCTCTAGGGACCCACTTTTGTGAACTCAGGTTCCCTAGGATGAGGTCTATAGTTCTATAGCCATAAAAAACTAGCTCGATTACATGTCCAGAAGGCAAATTTCTCAAGGTTTTACATTTGCCACGACATCTGAATCGACAGTTTTCGATGTCACGGCCATCATGGTACCTTAATGGCATGGTTGTACGACATAATTGATACTGACTTCATGTAAGTTCTCCACCCTAACATGAGATGTGCCATTCCTTTCACAACCAACTCGTTTCGTAACACGGGTGAAGCCAGACATCTTTGACGGAATTGCTTGATTTCACCAAAATAAACACTGCTTAATTGCCTATGATAAGTTATTTTTAGAAAAGTCTCCAGGGATCCACTTTTGCCAATTCAGGTTCCCTAGGTTGAGGCTTGTAGTTCTAGGGTTTAGGGTTTAGGGTTTAGGGTTTAGGATTCAGATGTCGTGGCAAATGTAAAACCTTAAGAAATTTGCCTTCTAGACATGGAATCAAGCTAGTTTTTTTTCATGACTATAGAACTATAGGCCTCACCCTAGGGAACCTGAATTGGCAAAAGTGGGTTATTAGAGATTTTTTCTAAAAATAACTTATCATAGGCAACAAAGCAGCGTTTGTTTTGGTGAAATAATGCAATTCTATTAAAGATGTCTGGCTCCACCCGTGTTATGAAATGAGTTGGTTGTGATAGGAATGACACATCTCATGTTAGGCTGGAGAGCTTTGATGAAGTTATTATCAACTATGTCACACAATCACATAGTTAATATACCGTGATGGCCGCGACACTAGGACTGCCGATGCATATGTTGTGGCAAATGTAAAACCTTGAAAACTTTGCCTTCTGGACATGGAATCAAGCTAGTTTGTTTCATGGCTGTAGAACTACGGGCCTCACCCTAGGAAACCTAAATTGGCAAAAGTGGATTCCTGGAGACTTTTCTAAAAATAACTTATCATAGGCAATAAAGCAGCGTTTATTTTGGTGAAATCAAGCAATTTCGTCAAAGAAGTCTGGGTTCACCCGTGTTACGAAATGAGTTGGTTGTGACAGGAATGGCATATCTCATGTTAGGGTGGAGAGCTTACATGAAGTCAGTATCAATTACATCGTAGAACCACACCGTTAAGGTACCGTGATGGCCGTGACACCGGAAACTGCCGATTCAGATGTCGTGGCAAATGTAAAACCATGAGAAATTTACCTTCTGGATATGGAATCGAGCTAGTTTTTTATGGCTATAGAACTATAGGCCTCATCCTAGGGAACCTAAGTTCACAAAAGTGGGTCCCTATAGACTTTTCTAAAATTAACTTATCATAGGCAACAAACAGTGTTTGTTTTGGTGAAATCATGCAATTCCGTCAAAGATGTCTGGGTCCACCCATGTTATGAAATGAGTTGGTTGTGAAAAGAATGGCACATCTCATGTTAGGGTGGAGAGCTTAGATGAAGTCAGTATCAATTATGTCGCACAGTCACATCATTAAGGTACCGTGATGGCCGCGACACCGGAAACTGCCGATTCAGATGTCGTGGCAAATGTAAAACCTTAAGAAATTTGCCTTCTAGACATGGAATCAAGCTAGTTTTTTCATCAGTATAGAACTATAGGCCTCACCCTTGGGAACCTGAATTGGCAATAGTGGGTTATTAGAGATTTTTTCTAAAAATAACTTATCATAGGCAACAAAGCAGCGTTTGTGTTTATGCAAAAGTGGATCTGTAAACACAAAGGGCTAATACCCGAAATCGATATCCAAAGCGTGCCAGTCGATTTGACCTGTTAATCGACAAGGATGAAGATACGAGCACTTTAGTCCTAACAACAGCGATACGCCCGGAAGTCACGGCCAAGAGGTACTCACGCAGAACTCGAGGATCGTCGAAGATTGCACTGAAGTAATGCAACTCGCCGAATCGATGAGAACTCGTAAAAAAAGGAAAAATATGCAAGTTGATGAAGTCGCTGGAAAGTAAATAGATGTAAATAAGAGTAAAAGCTGGTTTTTGATATTGATTGATTCCTCATTACATTGCCCTTCACTCTATATTTATACCCTGATCTACAGAGGTGTAACCAAATACGACTAGGACACTAAATCCAAATCTAAAGAAACATATGACTCTTATACGAATCAGACTCTAATAAACATAGAAAAGAAAATTAATTCCTATCTTATTCCTTTATCCGCCTAAATTACGATGGAATTCCCATCGACCTCCTTTCCATCGGCACACTCCCTATTTCATCGGCAGCAGCCTTCAAGTCTTCTTTCATCAGCACACTTCCTATTTCATCAGCAGCAGTCTTCAAACCTCCTTTATCGACATCGGCAATAATACCTTTAACCTTATCAGCAACACCCCAATCCAACCTAGCTTCTCCATACACCGCCACCATCCATCGACAACCTTCTTCACAAGCTGTCTTTTATCAGCTATCAACATACACAATAACTTTTCTTCTGCCGATTAGCCCACTCTGATTATCTTGACACATGCCAAAAAACGGTGTCAACACATGCCCCCCAATTTCGGAGTATAAAACATTGATGCTCCGAAATTTACTCCAGATAATGTTTGCCTTTACCTATTTTTCTCAACCCATTCTCCAAGCATGACATAATCCGTTACTGAATCTAATCAAATCTAGTTTTGATTCACACATATCAGCAAATATCGCACAATCCCCAACTACTCTTGCCCTAATTATGGTTAAGATACCAAAATAACAATCCATTGGCAAGATCTTAACATAATTAACGCCACCATTTTAGAATCAAAAGATTTTGTACTAAGATCTTTTCCAAGTCATGATCACTTGCCATCAAATCCCCTGTACAATCCCTTGATTGTCGTGCGAACAGTTACCATATCCATCTGAACCACCTCGACCTACACGCGCGCGGCATAGAGATAAGTCCAGAATACCCCTATTCCAAGTAGCCTATAAATAGATTTCTCCGGAATGCTCATCTTCTACCCTCAGACTCCAACCTTTGGCATTCTCTCTCTCCGGCGACGACCTCAACGAACAACCGCGCAACCTCAACCAACAAGAACTCCTTCCAGGATCACCTTTAAGTTCCCAGGCGGCGCCTTCACCTTCCAGAGCAATGGCGATCAACTTCAACGTCCCCGCGGTTCGTTCTACTTCTGTTACTTTTACCTTGACTCTTTTGATCTTTGCGAGTTCATATAGTTAGTAATTTTTTCCCTTTTTCCTCATTCTTTTGATCCTCCGAACTTAGGAACTATGCAACAAACTGGTTATTCCAACTGACCAACCACCCCTCCAATGCCTAGGTCCAATGGGTGACCCAGATCCAACTGATTTGATCAACGCAGAAGCCAACAGAATTCCCTTCAAAGCTCAAAAATTTTCTTTGAATCTATGGAAAGATACATTCCGATCCTGGCCCAAACCCACCAAAGGGTGGAAAGACTGGTATTTGAGAGTTAACAGGTCGATGCAGGTGTATTGGGCAGAGCGGAAAATAGACCAATGCATTAGGCTGTCTATTGCCGATATGCAGAAGAATGAATCCATGATGATAGCCGCCGCTCACTTCTGGTCAAATACAACAAACACCTTCATGTTTGGCCATGGTCCATCCGCCCCTACTCTTGCCGATGTATACATGCTCACTGGCTTAGACATCTCGACTGTCGATGAGGCTTCCATCTATGGTAGGAAAGCTGAATATAGAGTGAACACACGCAACATCGGCGGCTGGACAGGATACATCCAGGAATACCAAAGGACTGGCACTGTTAACCAGAGGGAACATGCCATATTCTTGAATATGTGGTTGGAGAAATTTATCTTCTGCGATCGATCGGTAGGACCAACCAACGCCTTCCTTCCTGCAGCCGAACTCTTGGCCAACGGTGTAAGGTTTCCGCTCGGTTGATACCTTCTGAGCTCCACCTACCACCTCCTCCACCAAGTATCCCAGAAGCTTTTGCTTGGTGAACCCATCGGCAATTTGGGAGGCCCATGGTGGTTTATCAATATGTAGCTAAACACCCATATGCATAAACGTCTGCAGTGGGATTTCTTTGCCCAAGAATTCCCATGAGAAATCGCTGAAGATTACGTTCTTGGAGATGAGGAATCGGCAACACGCCCCCCTCAACTTCGGTGAAGCCATAATTGTCCTCCCTAGAACAGAGGCCAATGAAGATCAAATCGGTAGATTTTTCCAGAACTTCTACAATGGTCTCCCTCGCGATCATAGGGCTTGGGTACCCTATATTGATGAAGAGAACAAGTTCCCCCTTCTCTTCAACTTTGCCGATGACAAGTTGAACCAAGACAATGAGCTTATGATGGCCATCATCACTCCCAGGGCAATCCCGGTGAACACATTCGGTAGTGGGAAAAATTCCAATACCACCTATGAGTTCTACAATCCATCGGTAGTATCCCGTCAACTGGCTTTCGGGCAACTGCCAATCAAGCTGTGCTTTGCCGATGTGATCAAGCCCAGAGAAACAATCACCAGCGGAACTGAGTGGAGCAGGGTAGTGAGACTCGCCCCCGATGCCGATATCTCAAACATTGATCTTTCCGTCTGGTCACCAGCGTCTTTTATTACCGAATCATATAAGCAATGGTGGCAAGAATGGAAGGAACAATTATTCGCAACATCCATCCATACATATCGGCACATGATCGATCCCGACTATGCCATTCCTGATGATGCAGTAAGCTTCTTTTAACTTTCTTTTGTTTCTCCTTTTTCATATATCGGCAACTAATCTTTCTTGTGATAGGCCGATGACCCAGTTCCATCCATAAGCAAGAGTGGGAAACCTTTCAACCTCCAACCTATCTCCCCAATTTCAGTGATCGGCTACAACGCCCCCACCTTAGCCGCTTTAACTTTCTAGAGGACCCGTGCCAAGACCGTCACCTCTAGATCAAAGCTAGCAACAGCTAGGGCTACTCCGTTAGCCGCCGCATCAAGCCTAATCAAAGCTTTCAAGGTAATAACCTCGTTTATTTTCACTTATGCCGATACAAACTATATTAATCATGTAACCATCAGGGTGTAAGAGCCGCTGCTGGATCATCATCGACAACTCTTCCAGCACCAAGCACCACTACCTCCAGTCAACCAGAGGTATTCTTTCAACTTTACATTTTATCTGTTAAACATCCAATCTTACACTTGTTTTGCAGCAGCAAATGGGCACATCGGCAAACACACCAGGCGCTCAAGCTCCACAATCAACAAGTGCCGATGCCCCCCAGCCAACTGTCGTTGAGACCCAAGTAAAGCGTAAAGCTTTAACCGATGCCGAAGCTCAGCAAAAACAACAGAAATCTATGCCAGTCCCTGCATCTGCTCCAACACCTGTTGATCAGCCAACCGATGTAGTTGAACAAGTTGACCCTTCTACACAAAATGTATCATCAGCCATCATACCCCAAGGGCCAACTATTGATGAAGTCGTAGAAGACATCCCATCGGCCAGCTCTGCCGATCCCTCACATGGCCCCCTTCAAGCTGCTCCTTCCAGCCAGGCCCAAGAAATCGCCTTGAAGCAGGTAAACCAATTGACCTATTCGATTTATAATATCCATATCTATCCTTAGGTAGGATCTCTGACTTCCTTTCCTCTTCACAGGAACAAGATTCTCCTAATAGCTTGTTTTCTTTTGCTATCGACATCTCCGATGATGATGGAGAAGAAGCGAGTTCTTCCCTAGCACTGGGGACGATATCGGCAGAAATTTATGCCAAGCTAGAAGCCCTTCTAAATCTGTTACAATAAGATACTGCTTAGTTGGTAAACAATTCAGATCCTGCAAAAACCATCTTCAAGATAATCCGTGGCCAAGTTCCTGCCGATGTTGAAGAAACTCTCTTCCCAGCAGTCCATCTAGAAAGCCGACAACTTCAATATCAACGGGCTGCTCATCGTATCGCCGATAGAGTAGCTCAAGCCCAGCTCAAGGAAGAGATGCTACAGCTAAAATAAACTGCCGATGAAAAGCACAAAAGCATCAGCAACTTGCAGACCTCAGGTGCCGATCTTAAGCAGAAGATCCTGGATCTATCGGCAAAGAGAGCAGCTCTTCTAGCTGAACTGGAAGAAGTTGAAACAGCCTTAACTCACGCCAGGCAAGAAGAAGACCAGCTTTCTGACGTCATCAAAGCCCTTCAGCAAGAAAGGGATGTCCAAGCTCGCAAGGCCTTGGCCTTGAAAAAGAAACTCAAGCCTGTGGAGGAGGTTGCCGATGAAGACGCTAAAGAATTGAAGGAAGCCGATGAGATTCGCTTGCGTGCAATATCGGCTATCCAATCTTTGTTAAATCTGTAATTCTCATCTAGTGCATCGGCAATGACACATTGATGCTTTGTTTAACTCTAGCCGATAGGATTGTTATCGGTAATTATACTTTTATGCATCTATCCAGATACTAGGGTAATATTTCTTTAAATATTTTCCATTTAATGCTCTGGGAAACACAACCCCTTTGAGGGTTTTGAGAATATATGCATTACCAGGAACAAATTGATTTATCCGATATGGACCCTCCCAATTAGGCGACCATTTGCCAAACTTTGAACTTTTAGTCCCAATCGGTAAAATCAACTTCCAAACCAAATCCCCATCGACAAACTCCTTTATCTTCACCTTCTTGTCATACCATCTGGCTACCCTTTTCTTATTCTCTTCGATGCTAGCTAAAGCCTTTAACCGATGACCTACCACATCTTCCAACTCATCTTTCATAAGGGTATCATAGTCATCGGCTGTCAATTGATCTTGAGAATGTATTCGCCTAGAGCCAGTTTTAATCTCCCAAGGCAATACTGCGTCGTGTCCATATACCAACTGATAAGGTGTTACCTTGGTTGCAACATGACACGACATCCGATATGACCACAAGGCTTCATTTAATACCGTATGCCACCTCTTAGGATATTCTTTAATTTTGCGCTTAATGAACTTGATAATTCCTTTGTTAGAAGCCTCAGCCTGACCATTAGCTTGGGCATAATATGGAGAAGAATTTAAAACTTTAATCCCCATACTCACAGTAAACTCATCAAATTTCCCCGATGTAAACATGGTACCTTGATCGGTAGTGATAGTTTGAGGAATACCAAATCGGTAAACAATATGCTCTTTCACAAAATCAATCATATTAGCTGATGTCACCTTTTTCAAAGGAATTGCTTCAACCCATTTTGTGAAATAATCGGTAGCAACCAAAATAAATTTATGCCCCTTACTTGATGGTGGATAAATCTGACCGATGAGATCAATAGCCCAACCCCAGAACGGCCAAGGCTTAATTATGGGGTTCATAGCCGATGCGGGTGCTCTTTGAATATTACCAAATTTTTGACATTCCTGACATCCTTTAAAATATTTAAAACAATCTTCGAGAATAGTCGGCCAATAATATCCATTTCTTCTGATCATCCATTTCATCTTGAAAGCCGACTGATGAGCCCCACATACTCCTTCATGAATCTCACCCATCAAGCTTTTTGATTCATCAATGCTAACACATCTGAGTAAAACTTCATCTATGGTACGGTAATATAATTCATCATCAAGGAGCACATACTTGGTAGCTTGGAATCTTATACATCTTTCAACCTTTTTAGATGGATCCTTTAAATAATCAACAATTTCCTTTCTCCAGTCATCGGTATCAACTGCCGATGTTAATACTTCTTGAATAGGCTGATACCCTGAAGCATGCTGAGCTAATCGATTAGCCTCTTCATTATGCAATCGAGAAACATGTTCCTGATGAAAATTCCTAAACCCTTTCAACAATTGCAGACATTTCTCATAATATGAAATTAAAACTTCACTTCGACATTCATAAATTCCAGCCAACTAATTTATAACTAGCATAGAATCACTAAAAATTTTAACAGCATCGACATGTATCTCCTTAAGCAATTCTAACCCTTTTATCAAAGCTTGGTATTCAGCCTGATTATTTGTTGATGTAGCAACAATCGGCAATGAAAACTCATACTTCTTCCCCTGAGGGGAAATTAACATAATGCCAATGCCTGCTCCTTCACCACATGTAGACCCATCGAAGAAAACTGTCCAAGGAGCAATCTATAGAGAGTCCACTGTGTTGTAATGTTGAGTGATAAAATCAGCCATAACCTACCCCTTAACTGCCTTAGCCGATTCATAACATAGGTCAAATTCTGATAACGCTAAAATCCACTTGCCAATTCTACCACTTAATATCGGCATCGACAGCATATATTTGACCACGTCATCTTTGTATATGACAGTACACTCAGCCGATAGTAAATAATGCCTCAACTTAATACAAGAAAAGTATATACATAGACATAATCTCTCGATAGTTGAATACCTGGTTTCAGTATCCACTAACCGTCTGCTCAAATAATAAATAACACGTTCTTTCCCCTCAAATTCTTGAATAAGAGCTGAACCGATAACAGTATCATCAGTTGACAAATATAATCTGAAAGGTTTCCTGTGTTGAGGTGGAACTAGCACTGGAGGATTTGTTAAGTAGCTCTTAATTTCATCTAGGGCTAATTGCTGTTCATCTCCCCATCTAAATTCCTGATCGGCTTTCAATTTCAGTAATGGACTGAAAGCCTTGATCTTACCCGACAGATTAGATATGAATCTCCTGATGAAATTAATCTTACCGATCAAAGATTATAATTCAGTTTTATTTGCAGGAGCAACCACCTTGTTGATTGCCTCAATAGACTTCCTACTAATTTCAATGCCCCGCTGATGGCACCATAAAACCCAAGAATTGTCCTACCGATACACCAAATGCACATTTATTAGGATTCATCTTTAGTCCATGCTTCCTTGTGCACTCCAGTATCTTTCGTAGATCGATTAGATGCTTTGTGATATCTCCAGACTTAATCACTATATCATCGATGTAGATCTCTACTAATGTGCCGATGTATTCATGAAAAATAAAGTTCATAGCTCTTTGATAAGTAGCACCGGCATTTTTCAAACCAAACGTCATAACTATCCATTTAAATAATCCCACATGACCTGGACACCTAAAAGCAGTCTTGGGAATATCTTCTTCAGCCATGAATATTTGATTATAACCCGCATTACCATCCATGAAGCTGATAATTTGATGTCCTGCTGCAGCATCAATCAATAAATCAGCAATCGGCATTGGATAACCATCCATCGGTGTGGCTTTATTGAGATTCCTGAAATCAATACAAACATGAAGTTTCCCATTTTTCTTATAAACAGGAACCACATTAGAAATCCACTCTGCATATCGACACTACCGAATAAACTTTGCCTCAATTAATTTAGTTATTTCGGCCTTAATATCAGGAAGTATATTAGGATTGCATCGGCGCGCTGGTTGCTGATGTGGCCGAAATCCAGACTTAATAGGCAACCGATGTTCAACTATCGATCGGTCTAATCCAGGCATTTCAGTATAATCCCAAGCAAAACAATCTTTATACTCTTTTAACAAATTGACTAATTGTTGTTTACACTTGGAATCTAACTTAGCACTAATAAAAGTAGGCCTTGGCCTATCACCCTCACCAATATCTACTTCTACTAAATCATCAGCCGATGTAAACCCTTGACCTAATTTTCCATCATCGGCAAACCTATCCATTAAAATTCTTCTTCAGAACCGACTGCTTGGATCGGTGGAATTTCATAATCGGCAACCTTGAGGAACTCTTTTTCCCAAGCTTCTCCTGATATGCACTTGGTTCGTTCATAAGTATCTGATTCTGCCGATGCGATGATGTAAGAAGAATCACCAGGAATAACTTCAATTTTATCCCCAATCCATTGTACGAGGCACTAATGCATTGTAGAAGGAACACAACAATTAGCATGAATCCAATCTCTTCCTAGAAGCAGATTATATGCACCCTTGCCATTAATAACAAAGAAAGTCGTCGGTAAGGTTTTGCTGCCGATGGTCAACTCAACGCACACTGCCCCTTTAGTCGGTCACACATTGCCTTCAAAATCCTTTAGCATCATATCGGTTTTGGTTAAGTCTTGATCTCCCTTACCAAGTTTCCGATACATCACATAAGGCATAATATTAATCGCAGCTCCTCCATCAATAAGTATCTTAGATACAGGTTGCCCATCAACTCTGCCTTTCACAAACAAAGCCTTGAGATGCTGTCTCTCATCATCGGCAGGTTTCTCAAAAACAGCCATCATTGGATCTAGCATTAACTGAGCTATTTGGTCAGAGAAAATAGCTTCTTCTTCATTATCAGGGAGTGCCAAAAATTCCATAGGCAACATAAACACCATATTGACATCTACCGATGGGCCTTTATCTTTGTGCTTTATTTGCCACTGCTGATTATCAGATCTCTCATTGGAGGAATTCTCTTCTCGGTATAAGTCCTCTTGACGCTCTCGCTGCATCCTCCTTTTCTGTGTCTTTGTCAAACCTTTTGGACACCATTGAGGAAGTTTAGTTTTCCAAACTGGCTGATAATAGGTCCTAGTTGACTCTACACGACGTATATTAGGATCCCTGTAAAATATTTCTTCATCAGGAACTCTTGCGTTTGCCATCTCTTCAAGCTCCTCTTGGTTCCTCAGAAAATATGCAGCGCGTTTACCAAGCCTCTCATGTACACTAAGCCTGCCCCCCAGCCGATCATGTACTGATGCTTTACCCCTGATCGGCTCATTGATGGACAAACCTTGATTGCCAGGTTGAAACCTCCTTTCTGAACGATTAACTCCATAATAACCATTGCACTCTGGGCAATTTTTAACAGTAGGTAATTTAATACCTTCTTCCCAACAATAAATAAAAAACGAACACCTCCAATGATCCTTATGCTGATTCCACTCCTCTCGGTGTCTCTCTTCTTGCTGTTGTCGATATCGGTCCCTTTGCTGACGCCAGCCCTCCTGTTGCCTTCGATGGGTAATCACAATGCCAGATCGAGGAGGCTTTCCAGAATTGCTACTTTCTCTTAGTAGCCCCTTGCCTTTTGCATCATCGGTAGTTATCCGATGTTGGGGATCCACTGATGCGTTTTTCTCAGCAGCTTCTGATGTCAACACCTTAGTCTTTCCTTCAGCATCCAACATATTTGTTGGAAAAGGATGTTGATCAATTTTCATTGGCTTCTGGATCTTGGAATTACCAAATTTAATTCTCCCAGATTCAATAGCTAATTATAACTGTTGCCTAAACACTTTGCACTCATTTGTACTATGTGAAGTTGCATTGTGCCATTTGCAATACAGCATTTTCTTCAACTCTTCTGCTGATGGGATCACATGATTAGGTGACAGCTTAATCTGGCCCTCTTGAAGCAGAAGATCAAATATCTTATCGGCTTTGGTGATGTCGAAAGTAAACTTCTCTGGCTCTTTCTGACCAAAGGGACAAGATATCGGCTTTTTATTTTTAACCCATTCAGCCAAACCGATAACTAGCTCTTCATCTGAATCAGAATCTTCTACCTCTCCGACAAATGAAACCTTCTTGCTCCAATTCCTTTTGGGTTCAAAAACTCTAGTATCTTGATCAGAAATCCTTTGCACGAGATGACTTAGGCTTTTGAACTCTTGAGAAGCATATCTGTCCTTAAGGTGTGGCAACAATCCTTGGAAAGCCAAATCGGCAAGTTGCCGATCATCCAGTACCAGGCTATAACACTTATTTTTCACATCTCGTAGCCTTTGCACAAAGCCTTCCACCGATTCATCATTACGCTGTCTCAATTTTACCAAATCGGTAAGCTTCTTTTCATGAACTCTAGCAAAGAAATATTTATAAAATTGCTTTTCTAGATCAGCCCAAGTAATAATAGAATTTGGCGGCAATGAAATAAACCATGTGAATGCTGATCTAGACAAAGATGATGAAAATAAACGAACTCTTAATTCATCTCTACTAGCTGCCTCTTCACATTGAATAATGAAGCGATTAACATGTTCCATGGTTGATGTATCATCTTGCCCAGAGAACTTAGTGAAATCTGGTACCTTGTATCGATTTGGGAGAGGAATTAAATCATATGCCGGAGGATATGGAGTCCGATAAGAATAAGTATTGACCTTGGGTTTTATCCCAAACTGATCTTTCATAATCTCTGTTATTTTATTGGCCCAAAAAGCATCAACATCTTGTTGACGATATGGCTGAATTTCTACAGGAGGTACTTGTTGATATCCCTCTACATATCTTTGTGGCCCATGATCTCCAGCAATCGGCATATTTGCCATCACTTATGGTCCATTAACCTGCTGGAAAGGATTCATCGACTGAGCTGCCGATGCTTGATTCTGAAAACCAGCTTGCATATGACCTTGATGAATCCCTGCAACTTGCTGATTTGGCTGAACTGTATGTTGAGTTGGAAACTGCCCTGACCAACTATTATTAGCGTTCATCGGTACAAAATTTGTCGATGGCTGGTAATTTGCTGGCATTGCTGGATAATTACAACCAGCTTGAGGCATGAACTGGACTCTAGGTTGACTTATAGCAGGAGCCTTCTGTTGCATCGGTAACAAGTTTGCCGATGGACTTGAATTAGATGTTTGACCCAAAGGCACCTGGAAACTTCCTAGAGTTGGTTGCACAGTAGTTGCTGTAGTATATTGAGGCACTTGAGCTATCGGCGAACCAGCCGATGGCATAGGAACTTTTCCTGCTGTGTCAAACACTTGAGGTAACCCAGGGTTAAAAGCAGATGGCTCTGGAGGCATACCGTATCCCCACCAATTAGCAGGAGTCTGGTTATTTTATGGCACAGGACCTGATAAAGCCGATGACGATAGATCTGTATTAAGCTGAACTCGTCCTGATAATACTGAATCTGATCGCATCGGTGTAGATTGTACGTTAGATAAGCCTGCTAATACTAGAAGGGAAGAAACTTTTGTACCTACAACGGCTGGGGGAGCCGATAGAGTAATAACAGATGCTGACTCTGGTTGATGATAGGCAGGCCCAACGTAATGCGGTGATGCTTGCCCTTCTTTAAAAGTTCGAACCACACCATTATGAACAGTATTGGATAATACATTAGAGTGATTAATTAAAGCATGATTTACTGCAGAATTAACCATCTCTTGAAGTTTACCCGGATTAGAATCAAAGGTAACTTACCGAGGCAACGGCAAATCTTGCTTCTAGATGACTTGTCCACTCTTGTTCAAGCTGAATGACTTCAAGCAAAGCTGTCTGTATTCTTCTATAGCCTTTTCCATAGCCTGCTTTTGTTCTTCCTTAAGATCTTCTTCTGATACCGCGATGATGTTCCCCACATCGATCTCAGGATTGAACATATTGATCAGATCTGGTCCCACCGAGCGTGCCAAAAGATGTGTTGATGCAAAAGTGGATCTGCAAACACAAAGGGCTAATACCCGAAATCGATATCCAAAGCGTGCCAGTCGATTTGACCTGTTAATCGACAAGGATGAAGATACGAGCACTTTGGTCCTGACAACAGCGATACGCCCGGAAGTCACGGCCAAGAGGTACTCACGCGGAACTCGAGGATCGTCGAAGATTGCACTAAGTAATGCAACTCACCGAATCGATGAGAACTCGTAAAAAAAGGAAAAATATGCAAGTTGACGAAGTCGCCAGAAAGTAAATAGATGTAAATAAGAGTAAAAGCTGGTTTTTGATATTGATTGATTCCTCATTACATTGCCCTTCACTCTATGTTTATACCCTAATCTACAGAGGCGTAACCAAATACGACTAGGACACTAAATCCAAATCTAAAGAAACATATGACTCTTATACGAATCAGACTCTAATAAACATAGAAAAGAAAATTAATTCCTATCTTATTCCCTTGTCCGCCTAAATTATGATGGAATTCCCATTGACCTCCTTTCCATCGGCACACTCCCTGTTTTATCGGCAGCAGCCTTCAAGTCTTCTTTCATTGGCACACTTCCTATTTTATCAGCAGCAGTCTTCAAACCTCCTTTATCGACATCGGCAATAATACCTTTAACCTTATCGGCAACACCCTAATCCAACCTAGCTTCTCCAGACACCACCACCATCCATCGACAGCCTTCTTCACAAGCTGTCTTTTATCGGCTATCAACATACACAATAACTTTTCTTCTGCCGATTAGCCCACTCTGATTATCTTGACACGTGCCAAAAAACGGTGTCAACAGTTTGTTTTAGTGAAATAATGCAATTCTATTAAAGATGTCTGGCTCCACCCGTGTTATGAAATGAGTTGGTTGTGATAGGAATGACACATATCATGTTAGGGTGGAGAGCTTTGATGAAGTAATTATCAACTACGTCACACAATCACATAGTTAATATACCGCGATGGCCGCGACACTAAGACTGTCGATGCATATATTGTGGCAAATGTAAAACCTTGAGAACTTTGCCTTCTGGACATGGAATCAAGCTAGTTTTTTTCATGGCTATAGAACTACGGGCCTCACCCTAGGGAACCTAAATTGGCAAAAGTGGATCCCTAGAGATTTTTCTAAAAATAACTTATCATAGGCAATAAAGCAGTGTTTATTTTGGTGAAATCAAGCAATTTCGTCAAAGATGTCTGGGTTCACCTGTGTTATGAAACGAGTTGGTTGTGATAGGAATGGAATATCTCATGTTAGGGTGGAGAGCTTACATAAAGTCAGTATCAATTACGTCGTACAACCACGCCGTTAAGGTACCGTGATGGCCATGACACCGAAAACTGCCGATTCAAATGTCGTGGCAAATGTAAAACCATGAGAAATTTGCCTTCTGGACATGGAATCGAGCTAGTTTTTTATGGCTATAGAACTATAGGCCTCATCCTATGGAACCTAAGTTCACAAAAGTGGGTCCCTATAGACTTTTCTAAAATTAACTTATCATAGACAACAAAGCAGTATTTGTTTTGGTGAAATCATGCAATTCTGTCAAAGATGTCTGGGTCCACCCGTGTTATGAAATGAGTTAGTTGTGACAAGAATGGCACATCTCATGTTAGGGTGGAGAGCTTAGATGAAGTTAGTATCAATTATGTCACACAACCACACCATTAAGGTATCGTGATGGCCACGACACCGGAAACTACCGATTCAGATGTCATGGCAAATGTAAAACCTTAAGAAATTTGCCTTCTGGACATGGAATCGAGCTAGGATTTTTTTCATGGCTATAGAACTATAGGCCTCACCCTAGAGAACTAGAATTGGCAAAACTAGGTCCCTAGAGATTTTTCCAAAAATAACTTATCATAGGCAATAAAGTAGTGTTTGTTTTGGTGAAATCACACAATTCCTTCAAAGAAGTCTGGGTCCACCCGTGTTACTAAATGAGTTGGTTGTCATAGGAATGGCATATCTCATGTTAGTGTGGAGAGCTTAGATGAAGTCAATATCAATTATGTCACACAACCACGCCGTTAAGGTACCATGATGGCCGTGACACCAGAAATTGCCGATTCAGATGTCATGGCAAACGTAAAACCTTGAGACACATGCCTTCTGGACATGGAATCAAGCTAGGTTGTTTTTCACGGCTGCAAAACTATAGGCCTCACCCTAGGGAATCTGAATTGGCAAAAGTGAGTCCCTAGAGATTTTTCTAAAAATAACTTATCATAGGCAACAAAGCAGTGTTTGTCTTGGTGAAATAATGCAATTCCATCAAAGATGTCTGGGTCCACCTATATTATGAAATGAGTTGGTTGTGATAGGAATGGCACATCTCATGTTAGGGTGGAGAGCTTAGACGAAGTCAGTATCAATTATGTCACACAACCACGCCGTTAAGGTACCGTGATGGCCGCGGCATCGGAAACTACCGATTCAGATGTCGTGGCAAATGTAAAACCTTGAGAAATTTACATTCTGTACATGAAATCGAGCTAGTTTTTTTCATGACTATAACTATAGGCCTCACCCTAGGGAACCTAAATTAGCAAAAGTGGGTTCCTAGAGATTTTTCTAAAAATAACTTATCATAGGCAACAAAGGAGTGTTTGTTTCGGTGAAATAATGTAATTCCATCAAAGATGTCTGGCTCCACTCGTCTTATAAAATGAGTTGGTTGTGATAGGAATGGCACATCTCTTATTAGGGTGGAGAGCTCTGATGAAGTTCGTATCAACTACATCACATAACCACATAGTTAATGTACCGTGATAGTCGCGACACCGGGAACTGTCGATGCATATGTTGTGGCAAATGTAAAACTTTGAGAAATTTGCCTTCTAGACATGGAATCAAGCTAGGTTTTTTTCATGGCTACAAAACTATAGGCCTCACCCTAGGGAACCTAAATTGGTAAAAGTGAGTCCATAGAGATTTTTCTAAAAATAACTTATCATAGGCAACAAAACAGTTTTTGTTTTGGTGAAATCATGCAATTCCATAAAAAATGTCTGGGTCCACCCGTGTTACAAAACGAGTTGGTTGTGACTGTAATGGCACATCCCATGTTAGGGTGGAGAGCTTAGATGAAGTCAGTATCAATTATGATGCACAACCATGCTGTTAAGGTACCGTGATGGCCGTGACACCGGAAACTGCTGATTCAGACGTCGTGGCAAATGTAAAACCTTGAGAAATTTGAATTCTAGACATGGAATTGAGCTAGGTTTTTTTTATGGCTATAGAACCATAGGCCTCACCCAAGGGAACTTGAATTGGTAAAAGTGGTTCCCTTGATATTTTTCTAGAAATAACTTATCATAGGCAACAAAACAATGTTTGTTTCGGTGAAATCATGCAATTCCATCAAAGATCTCTGGGTCCACCCGAGTTACGAAAGGAGCTGGTTGTGATAGGAATGGCACATGTTATGTTATGGTGGAGAGGTTAGATGAAGTTAGTATCAATTATGTCACAGAACCACGCCGTTAAGCTACCATAATGGCCGCGACATCGGAAACTGCCGATTAAGATGTCGTGGCAAATGTAAAACCTTAAGAAATTTGTCTTCTGGACATGGAATCAAGCTAGGTTTTTTTCACGGCTACAAAACTATAGGCCCCATCGTAGGGAACCTGAATTGGAAAAAGTGAGTCCCTAGAGATTTTTCTAAAAATAACTTATCATAGGCAACAAAGTATTGTTTGTTTTGCTGAAATCATGCAATTCCAACAAAGATGTCTAGGTCCACCCGTGTTACGAAATGAGTTGGTTGTGATAGGAATGGCACATCTCATGTTAGGGTGGAGAGCTTAGATGAAGTCAATATCAATTATGTTGCACAACCACTCCGTTAAGGTACTATGATGGCCGTGACACCGGGCACTGCCGATTCAAATGTCGTGGCAAATGTAAAACCTTGAGAAATTTGCCTTCTGGACATGGAATCTGTAACGGAACCGTCCAAATTATAAGAGCACAAGTACAAAAACAATCACCGAAGTGATCAAATTCTCGCACTTGAGCCCATATAACTCCGATAGTCCAATGAAATCACGAGGGATTTCAAACCAATCAACATACAAGCCAAGATCGTAGTGATTCAACATAACAACTCATATGTTACAACCATTTCACCAGTAATTGAATATACATCGGAGTTCAACATAGTTATTATAACTTAAGTTCAAAGGTAGCGGAAGCAAAGTAATTTCAAACTAACATTAATCTTATTTCAAATACATGCCAGTACCAAGGTCGTCTTCCAACCAAAAGCATTAGAGAGAAGATAAATAAGAAGGATCATGCCCATGATCACACTCCACCACTAAGGTAGGAGCCAACCAACTCTTGCAGTCGCCAAGATACAGCACAACCTGCAACAAGTGGGAATAAAACCCTGAGTACGAGAAGGTACTCAGCTAGACTTACCCATCAGAAACCAGAAATAAAGTGACACCAAGGATCATGCAAGGCTGATATAAAGTGGGCTAGCTTGACATCATTTTGCATAAAAGCTTATTATGGATAAGTAATCATTAATGCTTAAGCATCAAGTTAATTATCATTAACCTGTCCTCTATATTAGAACCTGTACTAGAGCACTCACTTTATTAGGAGCAAATAATATTAACCATAGCAGGTATAAATTGAGGCAACCTTTCCATCGTTATCTAATTAACCATCCGTTCAATTTAATGAAATCTACGTTGCCGTTGCTCAAGTCAAGTGCTCACTAACCGGGAGCGATGGCGATTCGAATCGAATTCCTATCCAGCTGGAGGGGTATTTCTAACACTCACCGAGTCACGCCTGGCGAGGGCTACTCAGGTCACCTTTCGTACAGTTCAGGAATCGCGGGTCCGAATGATGTCGCGTCCCCAAGGGCGATACTCTGCCAGGTGATAGGGACTCTAACCCCCCCTTGGTCTCACGCCAATGTCCCCAAGCACATCCTTTCTCTCCTCCAAGATGCAACCTACCATTCGATTCCCGGCCTGAACCATACTACTCGACTTCGCGGTCGGAACGACTTATCCGGCCAACTAAGTGTTAGACTGTGTTCAACATGACTCAAGGACGTACAGCGAATTGGTCCTTAAATGACTCAGACGGGAATAGATCCACACCCAAGACCTCCATGCCTTGTTGCTTCACTATCGTCATCCCGCCCGGTCTCATTTCATTTTATTAACACATGGTTCCATTCCACGATAGCAATATAGCCAACCGTGCCATATATGAATATCCCTACATCTCGCAGGTGACAGGAAATCACCTGACTTCTACCGCTTAAAGCAGGGCTAAGCATCTACTCGATCCTAGTCTATGTAGGATTCAGGGATTCATATATCTGGACAAGGAATGATATAATGCAGCAAGGTTTTCAACCAACTCCTACCACTTAATGCAACAATACTTATAACATATATATAATTAATTGCTTTGAAGGTAGGAGGCTTATAATGCTCCGGGGCTTGCCTGGGATCCGACTCAAGTTAGAGTATGTCAGATGAATTCACTTGGCGAGCATCTCCCAATCTATCACTTGTCCGGTCCTTCTATCTTTGGGATAGGTCCACCAACACCATCTTCTGGTTAGCTCCACATCACGTCCTTCACGTGGTGCATCTAGCGTACCTAAATAAAATGCAAGATGCAAGTACATGAATACAAGGAAATGCAATAGATGATGCATCACACGTTAATCAAGGCAAGTATAAGGTTATAGTAAAGACACGTAAGCACATCACATTACTTAAGTAACCTTACACAAACAAACATGCTAAAAATAGCAAAGAAAGCAATACCAAGCATGACATAAGATTTACAAAGTCTCAGGTGTACTAGCTTAATCACCAAAGACATGAATCACACTTAGCAATACGCAAGCAAGGTAACCAAGCAATCATGTATTTTCAACAATTCTGGACATACATGCAGTAGCTGAGTAAATCAATCATATCTGAAGTTCTACAAATCCAAATGACTTGCAAGAAGATATCCTAGAAATCTTATGAAATTGTCCACATTTCATTTATAAACATCTAAATCTGATTCTAACATTTACCAGGTCGAAATACAGAAGGTACAGAATCTGCCCTGGAATGACAGAGAGCAACAAAAATCTAAACCCAACTTAGAACAGCTGTAGTTTCTAAACCATATGGCCAAATGCCACTAAAATTTAACAGCAGCTAGATCATGAAATTCACAACAACTTTGTTATAGCACACAAGACATGAAAACCTCATTTGCATAGGGTAATTAACAATATTCTCAAATCTGTTCAGAAACCTCATTTGCAAGAAATAATTATTAACTTATGTTGCAAACATATAATTGGATAAAACCAACTTTACCAATATGTCACCCATGACTAATAAACACCAGAAAACATAGTGTCCATTCCTAAATAAATTCTTTTAATGCATTTTCTTAATTTATTTAGATAATTAGGTGGAATTATGAACACCTACCAAAAGTGCACAATAAATTCTACCAAAAATACAGTGGCCTACATATGCTCCCAAAAGTATACTGTCCAAATTTCAATCCATTTGGACAAGTATATCAACCTCTAAGAAAAAGACAAATAGCTATTGAAATAAATCATGTGAGAGCAAGTAAAACCTAAAACTCAATATTTTCTGTGAACACAGGGCCATAGAATGAACCAACATCATAGAGCAACATCATAATAAGGTGATGGGACAATGTTTTCTATTTTATCATTTATATATTATTTATAAGCTATTTATCAAGCCTTAAACAAGTTAAATCAATAACTAGATCATACAATAAGCAATGACCATGAAATTTATACCACAGTACATCCATGTCATGACAAACCTACCATCAAAATTTCACATCATTTGGAGTATCACAACTCAAGATATAAAATGACAAGCAAAATAATATAGATTCCCTTATTTATCAAGGTCCAATCAAAACCCTAAGAAAACAGTGAACAATTAGTGTGTTTAATATTTTTCATAGCAAGTACATGTCATCACAAAATTAACAAAACAAGAATCATCATTTTTGGAGTTCTAAAACTCTAGATATGGCTCTGCTCAAGTTGGTAAGCATTTTTGGAGCATTTTTAAGGCTTAAATAAAGACATCAGAAAATATCTACAACATGTAACATATTATGACTCCACTGCATAGATCTTTTCCCAAGGTTTCCAAAAAGTCCCCATTTACTATTTTTGGAATTACCTAACAGGAGATATAAATTTTAGAAGATTTACATCAAATCTGATATTCAAAAACGAAATAAAACAACCCTAACAACATTCGCTAGGCACACCCGATTACTTACCCAACTCAGCCATTACTTAAGCCGACACGTGGGACCTGCTGGACCACCTAGCCCCACCTGTCATTCAAATAAAAGGACACAGAGAGAGGGAGCCGGCTTCTTCTACCTCCCGACAGCGAGCACAGGAATGGAGGGGGGGAAGCGGGCTCCGGCGAGGGGAAAAACCGGCCTGCGGCTCGCCGGCGGCAGAGGAGCGGCACGGGAGCTACGCGACGGTAAGGCGCGCCTGTGGCCACCCACAGCATGGCCTGCGATCGTCCGTGGCCCTCTGGCCACGCGAGCCAGGAGGCACGGCGGCGGCTGCAGGCGGCGGTGGCGCTGCCGGCGACCAGTAGCCCGGCGAGCGCGCGCGGGGGACGGAGCACGGTGAGGCGGAGGTGGTGACGCCCTTGGTCAGGATGGAGATAGAGCGCAGCAGTGGTTGGGTGGAGCTCCACCGCTCGGCAATGGTGGCCGTGGCGGCGAGCTTCGGAAGCTCGAGCTTGCGCGCGAGAAGGAGCGGAAAGGGACTAAAGGGGGGCTGGGGAGGAGCTCGGGCGGTCGCTCAGTTGTTCCACCATGCCAAGTGAGGCGCGGACACATGGCAGAGGGGACGACACGTGGCTTCCATGGTGGAGGCGAACTGGTGCATGGCCGCCACGCCCTCCCCTAAGGGAACAGCTGTCGAGCAGTTGGCAGGCATCACTCAGACCACTTTGGGGCGCCAGTTTGGGCTTGTTGCTCTCCGATTTGGGCCAAGGGCCTTTAAACAAAATTATTGCCCAGATAATGCTCTACAACTTTCATTTGGGGAGCAAGGTCATTAGTGTCCTAGATTAGGAGATAATTAGCCCCAAAGTTGACAATGTCAGCGATTTGAAAGCAACGAGCAACAATCCAAAATGGGGGTCAAAATGAATTACAATTGGTGCCATCTTCTTGTATGTTCTTCCCCATCATGTAAGCTCCAACTTTTACATTTGGACCAATTTAAGTTGCATAGCAAAATTTGGAGAACGCGAGATGCCAACCACCATGACATTGTAATTCCAGACTTAGCCAAATTCGAGACCTTGAAAACAGCACTAAGTTGATTCTTGTGAGCTCTATTTGACTAGGTTAAAGGCCAAATTAGCTCTTGACCATTAAATAAAGTTTGTTCTACACAAGATGAACTATAACTTTTGTTTAAGGTCAAACCTCATAACTAGTACAGAAGTCAAACTTCCACTTTGATCAAAGTATCAACCCGGTAAAGCCGAAACTAGGGTTTTAGGCCAATCGAGGCAATTTCTTAACATTTGCTCAACATGAACCCTTCATGACTTTTGTTGTAGAGTTCATCTAGAGTCATTTGGGTAAATTTGCAAAGCTTGGTTGATGATCTATAGTTCCATTAACTTAATAGGGCAAATTCCAATAGGAATGGAACTTATCATTTCATGTGACTTTTTGATTCCAAACTTCATGAAACTTTTCCAGGGATCAATATAGATAGTTATTGATGTGAGACATGTGAAGATACTTTGATAACAACACCCAAGCATATATCTTTTAATTGAGCCTATATGTAAGCAAGGGTGCAATATCCAAGTTTAGGTTAGGGCTTATTTCCATAGGTTTGACTTTGACATCGTCATCTCCACTAATCTATCATGTTTGAGCTTAAACCCACTACTTAATTGATGATAAACACCTGGGGTGTTACAGAATTGAGCTAGTTTTTTTCATGACTATAGAACTATAGGCCTCGCCCTAGGGAACCTAAATTAGCAAAATTGGGTTCCTAGATATTTTTCTAAAAATAACTTATCATAGGCAACAAAGGAGTGTTTGTTTCGGTGAAATCATGTAATTCCATCAAAGATGTCTGGCTCCACCCATCTTATAAAATGAGTTGGTTGTGATAGGAATGGCACATCTCTTATTAGGGTGGAGAGCTCTAATGAAGTTCTTATCAACTACATCACATAACCACGCAGTTAATGTACCATGATGGTCGCGACAACGGGAACTGTCGATGCATATGTTGTGGCAAATGTAAAACTTTGAGAAATTTGCCTTCTGGACATGGAATCAAGCTAGGTTTTTTTCATGGCTACAAAAATATAGGCCTCACCCTAGGAAACCTGAATTGGTAAAATTAAGTCCCTAGAGATTTTTCTAAAAATAACCTATCATAGGTAACAAAGTAGTGTTTGTTTTGGTGAAATCATGCAATTCCATCAAAAATGTCTGGGTCCACCCGTGTTACAAAACGAGTTGGTTGTGACTGGAATGGCACATCCCATGTTAGGTTGGAGAGCTTAGATGAATTCAGTATCAATTATATTGCACAACCACGCCGTTAAGGTACCGTGATGGCCGTGACACCGGAAACTGCTGATTTAGACGTCGTGGCAAATGTAAAACCTTGAGAAATTTGAATTCTAGACATGGAATTGAGCTAGGTTTTTTCATGGCTATAGAACCATTGTCCTCACCCAAGGGAACTTGAATTGGCAAAAGTGGTTCGCTTGAGATGTTTCTAGAAATAACTTATCATAGGCAACAAAGCAGAGTTTATTTCGGTGAAATCATGCAATTCCATCAAAGATCTTTGGGTCCACCCGTGTTACAAAATGAGTTGGTTGTGACAGGAATGACACATCTTATGTTAGGGTGGAGAGCTTAGATGAAGTTAGTATCAATTATGTCACAGAACCACGTCGTTGAGGTACCATGATGGCCGCGACACCGGAAACTGCCGATTAAGATGTCGTGGCAAATGTAAAACCTTAAGAAATTTGCCTTCTTGACATGGAATCAAGCTAGGTTTTTTACAGCTACAAAACTATAGGCCTCACCGTAGGGAACGTGAATTGGAAAAAGTGAGTCCCTAGAGATTTTTCTAAAAATAACTTATCATAAGCAACAAAAGTAGTATTTGTTTTGCTGAAATCATGCAATTCCAACAAAGATGTCTAGGTCCACCCGTGTTACGAAATGAGTTGGTTGTGATAGGAATGACACATCTCATGTTAGGGTGGAGAGCTTAGATGAAGTCAATATCAATTATGTTGCACAACCACGCCGTTAAGGTACCGTGATGGCCGTGACACCGGGCATTGCCGATTCAGATGTCGTGGCAAATGTAAAACCTTGAGAAATTTACCTTCTGGACATGGAATCGAGCTAGTTTTTTTCATTACTGTAGAACTATAGGCCTCACCCTAGTGAACCTAAATTGGCAAAAGTGGGTTTCTATAGATTTTTCTAAAAATAACTTATCATAGGCAACAAAGTAGAGTTTGTTTCGGTGACATAATTTAATTTCATCAAAGATGTCTGGCTTCACCCGTCTTATGACATGAGTTGGTTGTGATAGGAATGGCACATCTCATATTAGGGTGGATAGCTTTGATGAAGTTTGTATCAACTACGTCACAGAACCACGCAGTTGTTGTACCATGATGGCCGCAACATCGGGAACTGCCGATGCATATGTCATGGCAAATGTAAAACCTTGAGAACTTTGCCTTCTGGACCTGAAATCCAGCTTGTTTTTTTCCTAGCTATAGAACTGAAGGCCCCACCCTAGGAAACCTATATTGACAAAAGTGGGTCCTGGTGATTTTTCTAAAAATAACTTATTATAGGCATCAAAGGAGTGTTTGCTTCGGTGAAATCATGCAATTCCGTTAAAGATGTCTGGGCCCACCCGTGTTATGAAACGAGTTGGTTGTGATAGGAATGGCAATCTCATGTTAGGGTGGAGAGCTTACATGAAGTCAGTATCAATTATGTCATACAACCATTCCGTTAAGGTACCGTGATGGCCGTGACATCGAAAACTGCCGATGCAGAGGTTGTGGCAATTATAAAACCTTGAGAAATTTGCCATCTGGACATGGAATCGAGCTAGGTTTTTTGCATAGCTATAGAACTATAAGCATCACCCTAGGTAATCTGAATTGGCAAAAGTGGGACCCTAAAGATTTTTCTAAAAATAACTTATCATATGCAACAAAGCAGTGTTTGTTTCGGTGAAATCATGCAATTCCATCAAAGATGACTGGGTCCACTCGTGTTACTAAACGAGTTGGTTGTGACACGAATAGCACATCTCATGTTAGGGTGGAGAGCTAAGATGAAGTCTATCAATTACATCACATAACCATGCTGTTAAGGTATCGTGATGGCCGCGACACCGGGAACTACCGATTCAGAAGTCGTGGCAAATGTAAAACATTGAGAAATTTGCCTTTTGGACATGGAATCAAGCTATGTTTTTTCATAGTTATAGAAATATAGGCCTCACCCTAGGGAACCTGAATTAGCAAAAGTGGGTCCTTGGAGATTTTTCTAAAAATAACTTATCGTAGGCAACAAAGCAGCGTTTGTTTTGGTGAAATAATGCAATTCTGTAAATGATGTCTGGGTCCTCCAGTGTTATGAAATGAGTTGGTTATGATAGGAATGGCACATCTCATGTTAGGGTGGAGGGCTATGATGATGTCAGTATCAATTACGTCACACAACCACGCAGTTAATGTACCGTGATGGCTGTGACACTAGGAACTACCGATGCATATGTCGTGGCAAAGGTAAAACCTTGAGAACTTTGCCTTCTGGACATGGAATCAAGCAAGTTTTTTTCATGGTTGTAGAACTATAGGCCTCACCCTAGGGAACCTGAATTAGCAAAAGTGGGTCAATGGAGATTTTTCTAAAAATAACTTGTCATAGGCAACAAAGTTGTGTTTGTTTCGGTGAAATCATGCAATTTGCCAAAGATGTCTAGGTCCTCCCGTGCTACGAGACAAGTTGGTTGTGATAGGAATGGAAGGTCTCATGTTAGGGTGGAGAGCTTAGATGAATTCAGTTTCAATTACATCACACAACCACGCCGTTCAGGTACCGTGATGGCGCGACACCGAAAACTGTTGATTCAGATGTCATGGCAAATGTAAAACCTTGAGAAATTTGCCTTCTAGACATGAAATTGAGCTAGGTTTTTTTATGGATATAGAACTATAGGACTCACCCCAAGGAACCTGCATTGGTAAAAGTGGGTCCCTAGAGATTTTTCTAAAAATAACTTATCATAGGAAACAAAGCAATGTTTGTTTCGGTGAAATCATGCAATTCCATCAAAGATGTCTGGGTCCACCTGTGTTACGAAATGAGTTGGTTGTGATAGGAATGGAACATCTCATGTTAGGCTAGAGAGATGAGATGAAGTCAACATCAATTATGTCACACAACCTCACCATTAAGGTACCATGATGGCCGCGACACCAGGAACTACCGATACAGATGTCGTGGCAAATGTCAAACCTTGAGAACTTTGCCTTCTTGACATGGAATCAAGCTAGATTTTGTTCATGGCTATAGAACTATAGGCCTCACCCCTAGAAACCTAAATTGGTAAAAGTGGGTGCTTGGAGATTGTTCTAAAAATAACTTATCATAGGCAACAAAGCAATGTCTGTTTCGGTGAAATCATGCAATTCCATCAAAGATGTCTAGGTCCTACCGTACTACAAAACAAGTTGGTTGTGACAAAAATGACACATCTCATGTTAGGGTGGAGAGATTAGATGAAGTTAGTATCAATTATGTCATACAACCATGCAGTTAATGTACCGTGATGGCCACGACACCGAGAACTGCCGATGGATATGTCGTGACAAATGTAGAACCTTGAGAACTTTGCCTTCTAGACGTGGATTCAAGCTAGTTTTTTTTCATGGCTTCACAACTAAAGGCCTCACCTTAGGGAACCTAAATTGGCAAAAGTAGGTCCCTAGATACTTTTCTAAAAAATAACTTATCATAGGCAACAAAGCAGTATTTGTTTCGGTGAAATCATGCAATTCCATCAAAGATGTCTGGGTACACCCGTGTTTCGAAATGAGTTGGTTGTGACAGGAATGGAACATTTCATGTTAGGATAGAGAGTTGAGATGAGTCAATATGAATTACATCACACAACCTCGCCATTAAGGTACCATGATTTCTGTGACACCAGGAACTGCTGATACAGATGTCATGGCAAATGTAAAACCTTGAGAACTTTGCCTTCTGGACATGGAATCGAGCTATATTTTTTTCATGGCTGTAGAACTATAGGCCTCACCCCTAGAAACTAGAATTGGTAAAAGTGGGTGCCTAGAGATTATTCTAAAAATAACTTATCATAGGCAACAAAGCAGTGTCTGTTTCGGTGAAATGTTGCAATTCCATCAAAGATGTCTGCATCTAACCGTATTACAAAACAAGTTGGTTGTGACAAGAATGACACATCTCATGTTAGGGTGGAGGGCTCTGATGAAGTCAGTGTTGGGTATTTAATGCACATAGGAAAAGATCCGTAAGCGCACGGATACCGATGTAGCTTTCACCCGAGAGTGTTCCAAGGTATCGATTTTGACGGGGAACATAAAAGTGTGCTAGAAGAATTAGGAACGTCCAAGGAAAGGGTAATTATAGGATAGAGAGGGTTTTTAGGGTTTTCTAAGTGGTTCTATCTTGTCGAAGGCTTACTCTATTTTACCTACTTCAGAGCAACAATACCTTTCTGACTCTCGAAAAAGATTGGGAAGGAAGTAGTCGGGGGAAGGCTGCTAAAAAGCTCTATGAAACACCAACCCTAACGTGGTGGATTACAAAGACCGGACAGAGCTATCACCTTTGTGGGTTACCACAACTAACTGGAGGATTGGGCGCAAACTCTGGTAAACCCTAGTCTAGACGCCACATCTACACTAGCGCTTACTACTCTAATTACCTAGGATAACTAGAGCACTCAATACGAGCGGAGATCCAGTAAATACAATAAAGTAAGAACTAAAACTAAATAAAATACTTAGAAATAAATGTTGAAGAACCTGGAGATTACTCAAGATGAACCAGATACTGTAGAAGTATAATGTTGAGGAAGATCCGATAGATTCGGCTCCTCCTCAGCTCTCTCCTCTCCTCTCTCCCTCTTCTCTAGTTTACAACTAGATGAACTAGAACTAGAACAAGAAGTTGAACTAGAAGAACTAGAACTAGACGATCATCTAGAGAGATCTCTACTTCTACTTGGATGGACGGTTGAAATCCTAGCTTTTGCTCTAGATGTAGCTCATGAAGATGGAGATGGCCTAAGAGAGGGGGTCTACCCCTGCTTATATAGCCCGGTGGGGTGAACCGCAGCCCTCGGATCAAACCGACTTGAAACAATGGTTGAGATGCGTCGTAGAGGTCAGTTAGAGGCCGTCACGCGAAGCTGGTCTCACTTGGAGGTGGGCCTAGGCCGGCCACCCTGACATGTGGGGCCGTCCGGCCCCACTTATTAGCCTCCGGGCTCCCGCTTCATTCCCGTGTCTTCTCGTGTCCTCTAGAACCTTCCCGTCAATTTTCGCAGAATTCAGACTTGATTTGGTTCGGTTTCTTGACTCCTACTCCTTCTTAGCTTATTCTGTTTTTATCCCTGAAAATTCACAATTCACCAAAGCTATGGAAATTGTTATGTTAGTCCCTAAAACTCTTGTTTCGTGATGGTTCTAGAGTCTTCTAGAATCTTCCGAGTCGTATCCATCGGGGACTTTCTCTCCGGAACTCCAAATATAGCAACTGATATGTCCGTTTTGATCGTCTCGACGAGCTCTTCATAATGGTGTGCTCTGTTTCATCACTTGAGGTACTTTTATGTGGTAAAATATAAAATATCCTACAAAACAAGTGAGAATAACACAACTCGTGGAACTCGTTAGAATAAAAGGAAAAAGTCTACTTGACCCCTAAACTATCAGCTAGTGTCTAACCTACATCCCCAACTATAAAACCGTCTATTTTACACCCTGAACTTTTCAAAACCGTTCAAATTACACCCTGGAGCGGTTTTGGACGGCGGTTTTGCTACAATAACCATGGTTTTCTACAGTAACGACGTCTTTGACTTTTCCTTTTCTATTTGTTTTCGCTGAATCTTTGAAAAATCATAGTAAATCACAGAAAAATCATAAAATAGAAAATGTAATTTTGTTGGACTCCACATAAGTAGATCTACACAATGAATATATAATATAGTATGCTTTAGTACAAATTTTTTCTATAGCTTTAAATTAGTTAGAAAATCAAATTTTATTTGTAATTAATTGGAATAATTCATATCTATAGCTTTTATGGTCCAATTGTGGTTAAATTTTTATAGTGAACTAATTATTATATGCTTGAACTATAGTAAAAATTTCATACTGATTGGATCATGTATAATTTAGTTATAGATTTAGAGGGTGTAGGTTAGACACTAGCTAATAGTTTAGAGGGTTAAGTAGACTCCTACAACTATGCTTTGTTGTTCATTTCATTCTTTTTCATGCAATAGTTGATGGTTAAAAATGAGCATTAGTGATTGTCAATAGTCAGTATCAATTACGTCGTACAACCACGCAGTTAATGTATCGTGATGGCCGTGACACCGAGAACTGCCAATGCATATGTCATGGCAAATGTAGAATGTTGAGAACTTTGCCTTCCACACATGGGTCCCTAAAGACTTTTCCAAAAATAACTTATCATCGGCAATAAAGCAGTGTTTGTTTCGGTAAAATCTTGCAATTCCGTCAAAGATATCTGGGTCACCCGTGTTACGAAATTAGTTGGTTGTGACAGGAATGGAACATCTCATGTTAGGGTGGAGAGCTTAAATCAAGTCAATATCAACTATGTTGCACAACCACACCGTTAAGGTACTGTGATGGCCGTGACACCGGGAACTGTCGATTCAGATGTCGTGGCAAATGTAAAACCTTGAGAAATTTGACTTCTAGACATAGAATCGAGCTAGATCTTTTTTCATGGCTCCAAAACTATTGGCCTCACCGTAAGGAACTTGAATTGACCAAAGTGGGTCCCTGGAGTTTTTTCTAAAAATAACTTATGATTGGCGACAGAGCAGTGTTTGTTTTGTTGAAATCATGCAATTCCATCAAAGATGTCTGGGTCCACCTGTGTTACGAAATGAGTTGGTTGTGACTGGAATGACACATTTCATGTTAGGGTGGAAAGCTAAGTTGAAGTCAGTATTAGTTATGTTGCACAACAATGCCATTAAGGTACCATGATGGTCGCGACATCAGAAACTACCGATTCAGATGTCGTGGCAAATGTAAAACCTTGAAAAATTTGCCTTCTAGAAATGGAATCAAGCTAGTTTTTTTCATGACTATTGAAACATAGGCCTCACCTGAGGGAAACCAAATTGGCAAAAGTGGGTCCCTAGAGATTTTTCTAAAAATAACTTATCATAGGCAACAAAGTAGCGTTTGTTTCGGTGAAATAATGTAATTCCATCAAAGATGTCTGGCCCCACCCATGTTATGAAATGAGTTGGTTGTTATAGGAATGGCTCATCTTATGTTAGGGTGGAGAGCTCTAATGAAGTTAGTATCAACTACGTCACATAACCACGTAGTTAATGTACCGTGATGGCCGCGACACCGGAAACTGCCGATGCATATGTCGTGGCAAATGTAAAACCTTGAGAACTTTGCCTTCCACATGTGGAGTCAAGCTAGTTTTTTTCATGGCTATAGAACTACAGGCCTCACCCTAGGGAACCTAAATTGGCAAAAGAACTTTGCCTTCCACACGTGGAGTCAAGCTACTTTTCTAAAAATAACTTATCGTATGCAATAAAGAAGTGTTTGTTTCGGTGAAATCATGCAATTCCATCAAAGATGTCTGGGTCCACCCGTGTTATGAAATGAGTTGGTTGTGATAGGAATGGCACATCTCATGTTAGGGTGTAGAGCTTAGATGAAGTCAGTATCAATTATGTCGCACAACCACACCATTAAGGTACCGTGATGGCCGCGACAACGAAAACTGCCGATGTAGATGTCGTGGCAAATGTAAAACCTTGAGAAATTTGCCATCTGGACATGGAATCGAGCCAGGTTTTTTTCATAGCTATAGAACTATAAGCCTCACCTAGAAAAACCTGAATTAGCCAAAGTGAGTCCCTAGATATTTTTCTAAAAACAACTTATGATAGGTAACATAGCAGTGTTTGTTTCAGTGAAATCATGCAATTCCATCAAAGATGACTAGGTCCACCCGTGTCACTAAACGAGTTGGTTGTGACATGAATGGAACATCTCATGTTAGGGTGGAGAGCTTAGATGAATTCAATATCAATTACATCGCACAACCACACCGTTAAGGTACCATGATGTCTGGGTCCACCAGTGTGATGAAATGAGTTGGCTTTGATAGGAATGACACATCTCATGTTAGGGTGGAAAGCTCTCATGAAGTCAGTATCAACTACATCACACAACCACACAGTTAATGTACCGTGATGGCCGCGACACCGGTGACTGCCGATGCATATGTCATGGCAAATGTAAAACCTTGAGAACTTTGCCTTCCACACGTGGAGTCAAGCTAGTTTTTTTCATAGCTACACAACCATAGGCCTCACCTTAGGGAACCTGAATTGATAAAAGTGGGTCCCTGAAGACTTTTCTAAAAATAACATATCATAGGCAACAAAGTAGTGTTTGTTTTCGACGAAATCATGTAATTCCATCAAAGATGTCTGGCCCCACCCATGTTATGAAATGAGTTGGTTGTTATAGGAATGGCTCATCTTATGTTAGGGTGGAGAGCTCTAATGAAGTTAGTATCAACTACGTCACACAACCACGTAGTTAATGTACCGTGATGGCCGAGACACCGGGAACTGCCGATGCATATGTCGTGGCAAATGTAAAACCTTGAGAACTTTGCCTTCCACACGTGGAGTCAAGCTAGTTTTTTTCATGGCTATAGAACTACAGGCCTCACCCTAGGGAACCTGAATTGGCAAAAGTGGGTCACTAGAGACTTTTCTAAAAATAACTTATCATAGGCAATAAAGCAGTGTTTGTTTCGGTGAAATCATGTAATTCCGTTAAAGATGTCTGGGTCCACCCATGTTACGAAACGAGTTGATTGTGATGGGAATGGCACATCTCATGTTGGGGTGGAGAGATTAGATGAAGTCAGTATCAATTATGTCACACAACCACACCATTAAGGTACCATGATGGCCGCGACACCGAAAACTATCAACGTAGATGTCGTGGCAAATGTAAAACCTTGAGAAATTTGCCATCTGGACATGGAATCGAGCTAGGTTTTTTCATAGCTATAGAACTATAAGACTCACCCTAGGAAACCTAAATTGGCAAAAGTGGGTCCATAGAGATTTTTCTAAAAACAACTTATCCTAGGCAACATAGAAGTGTTTGTTTCAGTGAAATCATGCAATTCCATCAAAGATGACTAGGTCACCCATGTTACTAAACGAGTTGGTTGTGACTAGAATGGAACATCTCATGTTAGGGTGTAGAGCTTAGATGAAGTCAATATCAATTACATTGCACAACCACACCATTAAGGTACCATGACGGCCGCGACACCAGGAACTGTCGATTTAGATGTCGTGGCAAATGTAAAACTTTGAGAAATTTGCCTTCTGGATATGGAATTGAGCTAGTTTTTTTCACAATTACAGAACTATAGGCCTCATGCTAGTGAACCTGAATAGGCAAAAGTGGGTCCCTATAGATTTTTCTAAAAATAACTTATCATAGGCAACAAAGTAGTGTTTGTTTTGGCGAAATAATACAATTCCATCAAAGATGTCTGGGTCCACCCGTGTGATGAAATGAGTTAGCTTTGATAGGAATGACACATCTCATGTTAGGGTGGAGAGCTCTGACGAAGTCAGTATCAACAACATCACACAACCACATAGTTAATGTACCGTGATGGCCGCGACACCGGTTACTGTCGTTGCATATGTCGTGGCAAATGTAAACCTTAAGAACTTTGCCTTCCAGACATGGAGTCAAGCTAGTTTTTTTCATAGCTGCACAACCACAGGCTTCACCGTAGGGAACCTAAAGTAGCAAAAGTGGGTCCCTAAAGACTTTTCTAAAAATAACATATCATAGGCAACAAAGCAGTGTTTGTTTTCGGTGAAATCATGCAATTCCATCAAAGATGTCTGTGTTCACCCATGTTACGAAACGAGTTGGTTGTGATAGGAATGGCACATCTCATGACAGGGTGGAGATCTTAGATGAAGTCAAAATCAATTACGTCTCACAACCACACCGTTAAGGTACCGTGATGGTCGCGACATCAGAAACTGCCGATTCAGATGTCGTGGCAAATGTAAAACCTTGAAAAATTTGCCTTCTAGAAATGGAATCGAGCTAGTTGTTTACATGACTATAGAAATATAGGCCTCACCTGAGGGAAACCAAATTGGCAAAAGTGGGTCCACAGAGTTTTTCTAAAAATAACTTATCATAGGCAGCAAAGCAGCGTTTGTTTCGGTGAAATAATGTAATTCTAACAAAGATGTCTGGATCCTCCCATGTTATGAAATGAGTTGGTTGTGATAGGAATGGCACATCTTATGTTAGGGTGGAGAGCTCTAATGAAGTTAGTATCAACTACGTCACACAACCACGTAGTTAATGTACCGTGATGGCCGCGACACCGGGAACTGCCGATGCATATGTGGTGGCAAATGTAGAACCTTGAGAACTTTGCCTTCCGGACATGGAATCAAGATAGTTTTTTTCATGGCTATAGAACTATAGGCCTCACCCAAGGGAACCTGAATTGGCAAAAGTGGGTCACTAGTGATTTTTCTAAACATAACTTATCATAGGCAATAAAGCAATGTTTGTTTCGGTGAAATCATGCAGTTCCGTCAAAGATGTCTGGGTCCACCCGTGTTACAAAATGAGTTGGTTGTGATGGGAATGGCACATCTCATGTTAGGGTGTAGAGCTTAGATGAAGTTAGTATCAAGTATGTTGCACAACCACACCATTAAGGTACCGTGATGGCCGTGACACCGAAAACTACCGATGTAGATGTTGTGGCAAATGTAAAACCTTGAGAAATTTGCCATCTGGACAGGGAATCGAGCTAGGTTTTTTCATAGCTATAGAACTATAAGCCTCACCCAAAAAAACCTGAATTGGCAAAAGTGGGTCCCTAGATATTTTTCTAAAAACAACTTATCAGAGGCAACATAGTAGTGTTTGTTTCAGTGAAATCATGCAATTCCATCAAAGATGACTAGGTTCACCTGTGTCACTAAATGAGTTGGTTGTAACAAGAATGGAACATCTCATGTTAGGGTGGAGAGCATAGATGAAGTCAAAATCAATTACGTCGCACAACCACACCATTAAGGTACCATGATGGCCGCGACACCAGGAACTGTCCATTCAGATGTCGTGGCAAAAGTAAAACTTTGATAAATTTGCCTTCTGGACATCGAATTGAGCTAGTTTATTTTTTCACAACTATAAAACTATAGGCCTCATGCTAGTGAACCTGAATAGGCAAATGTGGGTCCCTATAGATTTTTCTAAAAATAACTTGTCATAGGCAACAAAGTAGTGTTTGTTTTGGTGAGATAATGCAATTCCATCAAAGATGTCTGGGTACACCTGTGTTATGAAATGAGTTGACTTTGATAGGAATGGCACATCTCATGTTAGGGTAGAGAGCTCTGAAGAAGTTAGCATCTACTACATCACACAACCACACCGTTAATGTACCATGATGGCCACGACACCGGTGACTGCCGATGCATATGTCATGGCAAATATAAAACATTGAGAACTTTGCCTTCCAGATGTGGAGTCAAGCTAGTCTTTTTCATAGCTGCACAACCACAGGCCTTACCTTAGGGAACCTAAATTCACAAAAGTGGTTCCCTGAAGACTTTTGTAAAAATAACATATCATAGGCAACAAAGCAGTGTTTGTTTTCGGTGAAATCATATAATTCCATCAAAGATGTCTGGGTTCACCCGTGTTACGAAATGAGTTGGTTGTGAGAGGAATGGCACATCTCATGATAGGGTGAAGAGCTTAGATGAAGTCAAAATCAATTAGGTCGCACAACCACACCGTTAAGGTATCGTGATGGTCGCGACATCAGAAACTATCGATTCAGATGTCGTGGCAAATGTAAAACCTTGTGAAATTTGCCTTCTAGACACGGAATCAAGCTAGTTTTTTTCATGACTATAGAACTATAGGCCTCACCTAAGGGAACCCAAATTAGCAAAAGTGGATCCCTAGAGATTTTTCTAAAAATAACTTATCATAGGCAACAAAGGAGCGTTTGTTTCGGCGAAATAATGTAATTCCATCAAAGATGTCTGGCTCCACCCATGTTATGAAATGAGTTGGTTGTGATAGTAATGGCACATCTCATATTAGGGTGGAGAGCGTTGATGAAGTCAATATCAACTACATCACACAACCACACAGTTAATGTACCGTGATGGCCGCGACACCGGTTACTGCCGTTGCATATGACGTGGCAAATGTAAAACCTTAAGAGCTTTGCCTTCCAGATGTGGAGTCAAGCTAGTTTTTTTCATAGCTGCACAACCATTGGCCTCACCTTAGGGAACCTGAATTAGCAAAAGTGGGTCCCTAAAGACTTTTCTAAAAACAACATATCATAGGCAACAAAGCATTGTTTGGTTTCGGTGAAATCATGTAATTCCATCAAAGATGTCTGGGTTCACCCGTGTTATGAAACGAGTTGGTTGTGATAGGAATGGCACATCTCATGATAGGGTGGAGAGCTTAGATGAAGTCAAAATCAATTACGTCACACAACCACGCCGTTAAGGTACCGTGATGGTCGCGACATCAGAAACTGCCGATTCAAATGTCGTGGCAAATGTAAAACCTTGAAAAATTTGCCTTCTAGAAATGGAATCGAGCCAGATTTTTTCATGACTATAGAAATATAGGCCTCACCTAAGGGAAACCAAATTGGCAAAAGTGGGTCAATAACTTATCATAGGCAACAAAGCAGCGTTTGTTTCAGTGAAATAATGTAATTCCAACAAAGATGTCTGGATCCACCCATGTTATGAAATGAGTTGGTTGTGATTGGAATGACACATCTTATATTAGGGTGGAGAGCTCTAATGAAGTTAGTATCAACTACGTCACACAACCACGTAGTTAATGTACCGTGATGGCCGCGACACCAGGAACTGCCGATGCATATGTGGTGGCAAATGTAGAACCCTGAGAACTTTGCCTTCTAGACATGGAATCAAGCTATTTTTTTCATGGCTATAGAACTACAGGCCTCACCCAAGGGAACCTGAATTGGCAAAAGTGGGTCGCTAGATATTTTTCTAAACATAACTTATCTTAGGCAATAAAGTAGTGTTTGTTTCGGTTAAATCATGCAGTTCCGTCAAAGATGTCGAATTTTTTTTATTTTTAGCCCAAATTTGAAACAAATTTTAAATTTAACCCTGGTTTGATTTTTTTTAAATCTAACCCGTTTGGCCCCGCCACCATGCATGGCGGGGCAAATGCACTGAACCCCGCCATGCATGGTGGCGGGGTGCAGGTCCCACGTGGCGGGGGACGTGGCAAAGCCACCTGGGCGTACCCCGCTATGATGCGTGGCGGGGTATGCCAAACCCGCCACCCATCATGGCGGGTTACCCCCCGCCGCCCATCATGGCGGGGCACGGCCTAAATATAAGCCGCGCCCCGCCACGCCCGCTCGGCCGCGCCCCGCCCTTTGAGCATCCGCAGCCGCGCCACCGCCGTCGCCCGCGCCCCCACCGACGCCGAGCCACCGCCGGAGCCACCATCGACGCCCCGAGCGCCGCCACCGTCGCTCGGAGCCCCTCCCCCGTGCCCCGGCCGCCTCGGCCACGCCCCGCCGCACCGACGCCACGGCTGCTGCGCCCGGCGAAGCCGCCGGCCGCGCCGCCGCTCCCCGCTGCGCCCCCGCCGCCGCGCCGTCGCGCCGCCGCAGCCGCGGCCGCTGCGCTGCCGCAGCCGCCGTCCGCGCCGTCCGCCGCGGCCCTACCGGCGCGTCCCTGGCCACCACGCCCTCCGCCGCGTCTCCGGCCGCCGTTCCCGCGCCGCCACCCCGGCCGCGGACCGTCGCACCCCGGCCCAGCCCCGGCACGCCGCCGCCCGGCCAACCTCGTCGCGCCGCCGCAACCCGTTTTACGGTAAATTTTTTTATTTTGTCGTTACTATTATTTATTTGTAGTAAATATTATTTAGTTATTATTATTTATTTAGTTAATTATTTAATATTCTTTGTAGTAAATGATTATTTAGTTATTTAACATTAGTTATTTAGTTAGTTATTGAATTATTTAGTTAGTTATTTAGTTATTTAGTTAGTTAACGATTATTTGTAGTTAGTTAGTTAGTTAATATTATTTGTAGTTAGTTAGTTATTTAGTTAGATAACGATTAATATTAGTTATTTAGTTAGTTAACGATCATTTGTAGTTAACGATATTTTTGATAGTTAGTTAATATTAGTTTTTAGTTAATGGGT